>OU785237.1:3927500-5177500 GCA_917051295.2 Erebia ligea | reverse complement strand
ACAAAAATACGTGCTTGAGAATTACTTAAAAAATATGAATATAAACGATTAACATTTGTCGAGTAGGATTTTATCATTTTATCTATCAATCAATTGACTAACTCATTCCTTTGTTACGTAATGAAATCTTAGTTCCTTTAGAATTGATACTCAATACTCACAATGTTTATATTGGACATATAGGTGTCTCTTATGATACGTCTTGTTTTGACTCTACCACAGATCCGGAAAGCTTCTACTGAAAAGCACCAGCAGTAACTTTGCTTTTTGTCTGTAACAATAAAAAAGCACACTTTAATTTTTAATTATTATCACAATTAAAATACATTTAAACGAGCTGCTTCTTTCGTAACAGGTTTAAATTATAGTATTGGTGTAAACATATTTTTAAAAAAGGCTACAAAAATTTTGCAGCTCAGCAATTTAATAATAATGTATTCAGTAGATTAAACACTTTGAACATGAATATTGTGATCAAATTAGGACTTCCATTCATCATTTCAAACTGAGGCCCTAGTTTAAAACATTTCCAATAAACTAATAACGTGACGCGTTTTGATGACTTTTTCTCATCAGTGTCACGGACAGGCCAAATGTCCTAAATAACGAGTCACTTTTTCTCATGATAATTTACGGTATCAGGCAAATGAAATGAAATTACCATTAAAATTAAAAATAGCATTTATCCTTGACTCTCCGACTTCCATGTCACCCTATCAGATGTTAGGATCTAAGAGCCGTTTCAAGGGTTCGCCGGTGCCCACCGAGTAGAAAGATAATATCGACATAGTTACTAATAATTGTACGAGATTGTTATTATTTATGTCTTGATTAAGAGGGATTATTGTTCGTCGTTCACAATATGTTGTGTTTTGAAGGGAGAGCGGGCAATGAAGCCTACTTAAGTACAAATAGGTACCTAGGTACTTAATACTTTACACATAAGTACAAATAGGTAAATAATTGAATCATAGTTAGAACAAACTTTATTTACTACTAGATACTATTAACAGCTACTCCAGATACTCACTACACTACTAAATCAATGTAAAAATAAGTGGAATCCTAACTTTTAATATTATAAAATATTATGTGAACGTGAGTTTGTACTTTTTTTCTTTGTTTGTTACGCGGCAGAGAATAGCCCAACTTTTGAACCAATTTTCATGAAAAATGGTACAGAGATAGGTGATATCCCGGCGAAGGACTTTAGACTTAGGAGTTCCAGCGAGAATTTGGAAAAAATTAAACCACGCGGTCGAAGTCGAAGGCATCAGATAGTGCAAAATAAATGAATATAAATAACAAACTTGAATCTTTTTATTTGCAAAAAAGTGAAAACTGTTTTAAGGAAGTTAGAAGAGCATGTAGAGATGAGGAAGTTCGCAGGTACCTAATTAAGTAAAAAAAATAAATAGACTGTAAAATTTGTAAAATACGAGTAAAATACGAGAATACTCTCTGCGTCGTATTCCTCAATGCTGGGGGTCCCATTGCACAGGGGTTTTCTTGAGATAATAATGCGGTAGGTTTCCAGGTACTTCCACACATTTTCCTTACCTAATTTTTTTTTTGTACACTTTTACCTAACCATACTATACCATCCGTCTTTGATGAAATTTGGGACAGAAATAGGTTGCATCCTGGGGATGGGCATAGGGTATCTACCTACTAAATTATAGTATTGGCGCGCCTGGTCGAGGCAACACGTGACCAGAGTGCTGGTATATATTTCGCTCAGCGAGTGAGTATAACTATTCAACGCGGCAATGCTGCCAGCATTCTGGGCACGCTGCCAACTGGTAGCGGTCTTTTAGATTAGGTTTTTTTTTTGTTTTTTTTTTTTTTTTTTTTGTTTTTAGTATTAATTTTTGTGTTTAATGTTTAGTTTTTAGTTTTTAATTTAGATTTAATTTAGTTTTTAATATTTTAAATAAAATGTATTAGACATATTTACAAAGAATATTATAAAAATAAAATACAAAAACATTAAGTAAATATTTATTTATTACTAATAGACTATTACAACTAGTAGTAAAAATGTATTTACATAGGATACCTATAGTAGGTAGATACCCTATGCCCATCCCCAGGATGCAACCTATTTCTGTCCCAAATTTCATCAAAGACGGATGGTATAGTATGGTTAGGTAAAAGTGTACAAAAAAAAAATTAGGTAAGGAAAATGTGTGGAAGTACCTGGAAACCTACCGCATTATTATCTCAAGAAAACCCCTGTGCAATGGGACCCCCAGCATTGAGGAATACGACGCAGAGAGTATTCTCGTATTTTACTCGTATTTTACAAATTTTACAGTCTATTTATTTTTTTTCATTAAAACTTCTTAGTCGATTTTCATAATACCAAACTCTCATATACGATTCAGCGAAACTACATTAATATTAAAGGCCCTAACGGGTCCTTTCTAAACAGCCCATGGTCTTCTAAAGTTATTCCAACTTTGAGTTGCGAAGGTTCACTCTGGGGGTGCAAAGATTACTTTGGGGAAGGCCCTTATCTTTAAGTTTGGTATTAGACACTGCTTTTTGATAATACAAAATGTTTAATACAAACTATACTTAGCATATACCTACACAATTATATAATGTTTATAGCTTAAGTTATAGTTATGGGATAAATAACTTTTGCGTGAATATTATGTGACATAAACTTTACATGTTTTTTAATTTATTTTAACACAAACTTGTATAGACGTACCTACTTTAGATTTCCTTAGAGTAAATAAGTGTAAAAAGTGTATAAAAGATTTTGACGAATTTTGAATATCTTGGATACCGGAGATAGACATAGGCTAATTTTTATTACAGAAAATAATAGAGTTCCCACGATATAGGTATTACAAAAAAGAGAAGTTGTGGACATCAGTACCCTTACTCTGAGATTGATCGAATTTAAAATACGGTCTCACTAAGTGAGGTGAATCACATTTGAGTCAAACTAAAATGGACCCAAAAACTCTTGATTTAAAGCCACAAATTCAGTGCAACCGATTCAAATTTCGAAACGTATCGTTTGGAGCGCTAGCTGTGAATGCATACACGAAATTGAGCTCTAAATTAATAAGATTAAGATTCATTTTAGTTTGATGCATATGTAATTCACCTCACTTAGTGAGACCGTATTTTAAATTCGATCAATCTCAGAGTAAGGGTACAGCTAGTAAAAACCGGCCAAGTGCGAGTCGGACTCGCGCACCGAGGGTTCCGTACAAACCTGTAGTAAGTTTTACGATTTATGACGTATTAAAAATAAAAATTACGTTTGTTGTATGGGAGCCCCCCTTTAATATTTATTTTATTGATATTTAATTATTTATTTTGAAAGGTAATATACAAGTTAATATTCTGTGAAAATTTGAACCGTCTACCTGTTACCGTTTTTAATATTGAGCAAAAAAATACGAAAAAAACACGTTTATTGTATGGGGACCCCCCTTAATATATATATTTTTTTAATTTTTAGTATTTGTTGTTATAGCGGCAACGGAAATACATCATTTGTGAAAATTTCAGCTTTCTAGCTATCACGGTTTATGAGATACAGCCTGGAGACAGACAGACAGCGGAGTCTTAGTAATAGGGTCCCGTTTTTACCCTTTGGGTACGGAACCCTAAAAATGAGCTACAGAGTACAGATAATCCTAATAGTAGGTATAAAAGCAAATCACAATACATTCGCAGACATTTGTCAAACAATCCCAAAAGCATTCCACGCAAAAACAATAGCCATAAACATTCCTCGTCTTACATATGAAATTGGACGAGTAATCACGAACTAAGAATTACGTTCTATGGACGTACGCCATTAAACACACATACACACACACACGCTCTTACTCATAACACACACGTACACAGACAAAACTCCAACACTGAAAGTTAGGGGTGGACTACTCGTGTCCTTCCTTTTGATTGCAATTAATTCGGAACTGGGGGGAGAAGCGGGTGGTTGGGTTGGCCAATGCGCAGGGCCGAACTTCGAATTGGCAAGTTTGGCCAAGTTTATTGTTCGCAAGTTTCTGATATAATGAATTGGTTGTTTATTTTAAGGTGGTAAAATTGATCGCTGTTTCCGAAGATATTCTCACAGTGGTATGTACTTACCTACCTAATTTGTATGTTCCTTATTTGGTATAATAGATGGCAATGTAGGCCTTAATCACATTTATTAGCATCAATTCGCATTTATCAATAGAAAATAGCTATTGCGTACGCATCTTAATACAAAATACATATAAGACCCGACTGCATTGTAGAAGCCTATACAAGAAGGACTCAGATACAAAAGACTTAACTATTTCCCTTGTTGGACGTCAGTCAGGTGATGACGATAGGGAATGCGATGCATATTATTTTAGTAATTAAAAAAGGTAGTGCTACTCCTTTTTTTTTACTGAAAACGTTACAATAAAACTCATAGCCTAGCATATTCTAATTAACTACGTAAATATTTATCATTTGATTTCATTCATAGTAAAAAGTTAGTTCCGTATTAAATAGTTATTTAGATCCCTACTTCGGCCCTGTCTCCTAACCGAGTGGTCTCACTCGCCGCTACAGTCTGAAAAATATCCGGACATTTTTATCCCGTACCTACTTATGACCTGTTAGACGATCTTTTCTTTTTGCTATTAGTGCTTCGGAATTGTGGAGGTAAAGAGCGCTTTATTCTTTTTTTTCCTTCATCGTGATCAGCGTTAAAAACCTTTGGGCATTTTACTTTTTACTTAGACTACCTAGGTAGCTTTAATGGAAAAGTTCTGTCGCCATACCGCATGGCTACTTTCTAAAAAATCCCTCCTAGATTAACCCCACCTTCAAGATTATAGTATAGATTCCGAAGAAATTATTTTGTATGACTCCAAATATGCCCTATGGCATTCTCTTCAAAATATTTTGAACTAAACTTTATTCCAATAAAAAAGATTAAAACTCAAACTAAAATAATATAATACATTTTTAAGCAAACCACCACTAAATCTATAATATGTTACGGAGCTTAAGCTGTTTTTGTTACCAAAAAGTGTATTCAAAAGTGTATTAAATATAGATCAATTGATACAGAAACAAACATTTTCAATTTTAATTTATGTACAATGATCTCATCCCATTTACCGCATCCTAACCGGTCCATGTTGAACTCGGTCATCTCAGGTGAAGGGTCATAGGTGAAATGTCAGATCAAATGGTAAACGGGATGCTGTGCGATCTGTTATATTGTTCAGATGATTCCCATTACGGCATGTCACCTTTTGACCTGTCTGACAAATAGGATATTGTTAACGAATCGAAGGGTTATATCCTTTATTAAAAAATCGTGTAAACACACCCTGCAATAATTATCATTAATATATCAAAATAATTTTAATGATAAATCATTTGAATAAAAAATTGTTTAATATAAGTAGTGAGGCTCAATGAAAGTAGCACTGCAAGAAAGAAAGATAGGACCTGGGAACCCACCGCATTATTATCCCAAGAACACCCCTGCCATTATGTGATTAATGGAAAGGAGTCACAACCCTCAGCAATGAGGCATACGACGCAGAGAGAAAGAGAGAACAATGAAAGTGAAAGCGAAAAATGTGTAGGTATTGAATCATGACGTAGTAAGTAGTATACAAAGCAACTTTTTTTAAATCAATTATGTATCTTCCTTTATAACGGAATTATTATTTTCAGCCCAATATAGAATATTATAATTGAATCAACCAAATAATTTAAGTTTATTAATAGAAATTCCAGAAAACCCGCTTCCTTTGGCTCGTCTTGGCGATAATAGCTAGTTTGATTATTTAAATGGCTAAGGTGTTTGGGTAATATAAAATTTTAAACAACATTGGATAGAACTAGTTGGATAAAATTTTAATAATTATCATGGTTAAGTGGATGATGTTTTTAGCTCGAACTCTACCAACTTTTAAGGGTTTGTTAAATAATCAGACCCGACATATTATTAGTGGAAAAAAAATTCTAATTGGAAATCACAAAGACCCAGTAAATTAATCTTCCAAATATCTAGTATAGTTGGGATAGTTCAGAAGTGTTGCCGCGGGCACAAACAAACTTGAATACCTACATTTGTTACTATTATTGCTTCTAGTTTCGAACCGTTCCGGCTTTTATCTCGGACGTGATTTTAGGAGCATGCCAATTGCCACACGCTTCAATAAAACTCAAAATATTTTATTTTATTTTCTATATTAACAAACAAAATAAATGGTTCTCCTTTTTTACAGACTATAATATGATTTTGGGCTTGGATACACTTTTCTCTGTTCTTCTTTCATATTTTTGTTTAGACGTATTGCCGTTATAATAACTAAGTGCCTAACTAGCATTAATTATTCTCATCACATTTTGTAAACATCGGTCTTTCTCAAGTCCCATTTAGTTTGTTAGTATTTTATCCTTTAATGTCAATTAAGTTTAAGTAACTTTTGGGTACATCGCAAGGTCAGTCAATATTTGCACCGAATTACAATAACGATATACGATTTCACGTCCAGGAAAAATACCACTTTGCAAAAATAAAACAACATTAAAACATCATCAATTGTACCCATTTTGAGCACTTTTTAATTTGTCTGAATCAAAACCCCATAGCACTGTCCACTGCATATCCCAGACGGTCTACACAACACACTGTACTACATAACCCTTCCCTAACCACAATGGTGAGGACATAGCATGAATATGCGCTCTAACCCTTCAGGTCCACGCGGCAATTATTCAAAGAGAATAGTTTAACAGAAAGGAGTGTGAGCACTGCCCTTGTACGGACCGAAATGTCATTACACGCAACACTAAACAAAGGAAAACCAATACTAAATGTAATATACTAGAGTATAATTTTAAATAAAAGCGATAATGAACTTACAGTAAGTAGTTGTTAAGGCTAGGCTATATTTGGGTATGTTTAGTGATATTTATACATTCGTACGGACACCATGCGGATGAGGCTGGTACATAGGTGATTTACAACTGCGGTTTGCAATGGGTCCTGGATTTTGCGGAATTAGTAAGCTTGGTCCGCCATTTTGTTTGCGGATGCGACCTCTCCTGAAATTTATGATTTGTGTTTAATTCTGCGAAATGAAAATGAAGAAAATTATCTTTGTATCTTAAACAAATAATTTTAATAGATTTTATAGGCAACCGAACTCCTTGTAAATACGTTTAACCCAAATTTGTATAAGTACATTTCATTTACAGAAGTTTTACGGGCTCTACTTATGAATAAAATTATTTTTGCATTCCTATATTTTTTTCCAAAAAAATCATTTACTTTAATCTAAATTACCAAATTAATCAATCGCAACATTGGATAATCATAAACTATTGCATATTACATATTATCATAATATGAATATTAGATACAAATAGAATGGGACCACCAAATTTTTCTTTTTTCATATTTTCATACTGAAGATAAAAATCCTACAAACGATTTTGTAGCTACTAAATAATAAATGTAGCTATAACATGTTTATGGAAATCATAACATGTGTCGCCTGTCGCCAAACTTTGCCGGTATATGCCCAGACTGCCCTCGTCGACACAGAAAAACTTGTTTACATTATTGCCTTATGTCTCGTATATTTAGTAGTAATATCCATACCAAAATTACAGCGTAAGTATACCTATAGTAGGTAAAAACGTAGTCTTCTTAGACTGTGCTAATCGCCTACTAATATTATAAATGTGAAAGTTTGTATGTTTATCACTGCATCACGCTACAATTATTGAATCAATTAAGCTAAAATTTGAAATGGAGATAGCTTATACTCTGAATAAACATTAAGTACCTAGCATCCCGGGAAAGGATTAGGCTACTTTATATCGCGGAAATCAAAGATTGCACAAAAACACCCATAGTTAAATTAAAATTACGTCTAAACGGGGTACCTTATTACTTACAGAGCAATCTCCACCAGGCAATCTTTGGTGAGAGAATGAATAAAGTTTGTAGGTTAGTATGAATAGATTACAATTCGACAAAAATCACAGAAGTAGAGCTATCGATAAAAATATAAAATTAATTAAATAATAATGTTCATTTCAAAAAAAAACATCCAAAATGTTTACAGGTATATTTAGGTTCTTCATAACTCCACATGCTAAGCTACGTAAAACAAAATATAGGATGCATAACGTATGAACCTACTTTAAAAGTTCAAAAAACGCCTAAAGGCAACGCTGACTCTACAATATTCAACCCCTTTCCTCCTACGAAATAAAAAACTCAAATGGCTAAAATAAAATTCTTTACTCGTATATACTTCTGAAATCTAGAGTCTGTAATTTGTTCACATACCTCACGGGTGGGGGTTACTCCACACTAGGGGGTAGGGGGACCCCCGTCTGTGAGAATTTTGGCGGTTCACATTCCGCATGGTCATTCCCGGAGTCATAATTTTCTGGAGCGACAGTTGGGAAGTGCTCCTGTAATTGTTTTTGTAGCGAATTCCTTGGACATATTGTACGCATGCTTTTATTGTTATGCTACCCTGGTAGGTGCTTAAACGAAATTTCGCAGCGTAGAGGGGTTAAAGTAAAGTTTTATTTAGTGTTTCATTTAAATAGTTTTCTAAGGCTGTATTTCTCTCTCTCTTAATAAAAGGCGCATATTTTTGTGTAAGAAACACTATTTATTTCTCTTGTCCTACCTGTGTGTATTTATACCTAATGTGATATTAATTAAGTAAGTACAAATTTTTAGAACTTTCAGCCATGCTTTATTCCTCACGATACCTCTACCATTTAAGCAAGTGAAAAGAATTCAAACTCAAACTCAAATAAATGTCTTTTATTCGAATTAACTTTTACAGGTTAAGTACGGCGAGAACCTCGGAAACCTTTGATTACTGAGGTGTCAATCGATTCGTTATTATGGTCCGGGTGACATACATTTTACACATTGATGTAGAATTTTAGTACCTATTTTACACAAACAAAATCGATAGGTATGACGGATGTTACATTCAAAAAAAATGGGGGGGTCCTCAGGGGGGTCTCTGAATTTTTCCGTAGTCGGGTTATAGTATTTTTAATACTTACTGCTTGTATAAAGTTGTATTACTATACAAAATCCTCCGTCTACACACAACATCTATATCCCCCAACTAATATCCACATAGCCCGAGCACATATTAATCATGTACAGGCCGGATTCCGCGCTCGTTAATCATTGGAAGGAACTGCCGCAATCACAACTCCTTACATACACCGCTTTTTGTTAATTAATCTATAGTGCGAAGGTTCGCACTTTACTTAGTGGTTTGTTTTTATAAATATTGTGGGTTTGATCACATTATCAACCATATTTTACAATTATTTTCTACCGTTTTTAGTTATATTATGAAAACTAGAAGACGCCCGCAACTTCGTCCACGTGGATGAGATTATTTTATGACCGCGAGAACTCCTTAATTTTTCTAAATTTTATTGGAATTTATAATTTGGATACAAGTATGGATTTCACCATCACCATTAACTAAATAATTATATTTTCAAAAACATAAAAATTCTAACCGTGACCTAACTCGCTGAATCTTCTCAAAATAACGTAAAATTATTTAGTTTTTCTGTTTATTTGTTGAAGCCACCAAGCTTTTTTTTGGTTTTTGAGTTTTATTGAGATCCTCTCTTCTTCTTTAATCACTATAATCAAAAACTTTACCTATTGTTTTTGTATATTATAATTACTATCTAAAGTAAGTTATCTCATTACTATTAGTCGTACCCGAATATGCTTAATTATGTAAATACCTCATACGTATTCATAGATACATTCTCAATTACCTACCTATTATTATAATTAAATACTTTTTAAATCCTAATAAAACCATAATATAGTCGTACCTAAGTGTTTGTGCACAAAATAGACTAAGATTTTCTACCAACAATTTTAGGGAGTCCTTCAAAATATCCATTTTACAGCACGAGTTCCATAATTATATAACAGTTATATTATAAAATATATAATTTCAACAGCCGGGTCTTAATAACATTAAGCGCGCGGCTCCTCAATCACGCCCCACCGCACCATCCATCATAATATGAACAAAAAGGTTCGCGCTTGGTCATTATGTTATATAGATACTTGTTAGATTATTATATTACATACACTAGCTTTTCGCTATGGCTTTCCTCGTCTCCGTTATTCAAATAAAAAGAGCTTTTGTTGCAATGTTATTGATACTAATCTAGGTATATTAACTTGAGCAATGGAAAAATGTTGTACTTACTTAGAATTTGCGCTTAAAAATAAGCTTACAAAAGCTAAACAAAATACGCAGTCCTTTCATAAAACTTCCGACTTTAATAAATAATCGCAGCGCATTACCATATCGTAATTTCTAATTATCGTGACGAATGGCAAAATAATGTTTAATCTGCAATAATTACTATTTTTTTTTAATCTCGAAGATTCTTTAGAACCTTTCCTTGTTTCCAAACTATAGTTTGTCTAATTTAGGATGAAAATTTTGGCAGGTGCCTTTTGCATAGTACCTACTGCTTCAGTCTGTCTCACTATTGTCCTTCTATTCATTATTGCTATAATACACCCCTCATCTGTCAAAATTATCATCCTAAATTAGACAAACTATAGTTTCAACAAATTCAATCATAGAAAATTCTAACTAGAAAAATTTTCTAACATTTAAAATTCCAATTAAAAAAATAACCGCCAAGAAAAATTCTGTTATGTCGAAATGCCGTGTAGAATCTGATTAGATTTATTTTATAACTGCGATAATAAGGCAGAGATATTACACTGGTGCTGTCTTCCGTATGAATAAACCGACACCAAATAAAAACAGGTTTCCAAACAGCGGTCCACCGGTCCACCACTACAGCCCATACCGTCCCACTGCTGGGCACAGGCCTCCGCTCTCATAGGAGAGAGGGAATTAGAGCTTAAACCTATCACGCTACTCCAATGCGGGTTGGCGGACTTTAACAATTATTATCATTGTTAGTGATACTCGTCGTCCTCAGTCGAACATGCTAACCAATAGAGACTAGACCAACGAGGCAGTAAACATCGGTCAATCTATGATCATGAATATAGATTGCCCGATACTTGAGAATGTGTTCTTAGCTGATGTTGATTTATTAGTACGGGCATTAGACTGCATCATCACTTACCTTCCCTGCTGAGATTGGTCCAGGGGGCATACTACCATTTCTTAAAGCCTTATTATTTTAATATCGTGACGTTCATGTTTAAGAATTTTAATCCTTATTTTAGGGGCGTCAAAGAACGTGACAATACATGAAACTGCCATTTTAAAATAATATTGCTTTAATCGATGGTAGTAACTTGATCGATGGTAGATGGTAGTAATCCTTGGCTAACTTGTTGTAGAGAATAAAAAAACTTTTTCAAACAATAGTCACACAGCATCTTGACCGGCTCCATAGAACGTTGCACAAAAGACTTTTAAAAGTAAATCTTGCACATGAAAGCACAGGAATAATGAGAAGGCAACTACTTTGCCTCAAAGAGACCCATTCAATATAGACGAGCTATTACAGAGGTTGAGATGCCGATTGTTATATAGATCTGTGGCTCTTATTTGTATTCTGTATCATGTACAAGTATCTAGTTTGCTTGATGCTTGCTTTGTCTTACATACTTTATTTACTAATTGATCTTTAAAAACTTCAAACTGAAATAATGACATAGTGTGTTTTTGTATAAAGCTCGAAAATACAGTAGATAGGTATTCTAAAGTCACCATTCCCCTCGGGCGTGATTTGTACAAAAAATAGATTATATAAGTATTACAGCATATAAGTATTACAGCATATAAGTATTACAGCATATAAGTATTACAGCATATAAGTATTACAGCATACTATAATTATAAGTGCGAGAGGGTTTGTTTGTTGGTTTGTCTTTCAACCACGCCACAAAGGAGTAAAGGATTGTCATGATTTTCGCATGGGTATAACTGACTCCTGGAGAGTGAGCTAGTGCACTTTTTATTCGGAAAAATCAAAGAGTTCCCACGCGATTTTAAATAAGTACTCAAATCATCTAGTTTTATACTAATTGACTGTGTTATAGTTGTATATAGGTAATTTTCTAGTGATCCGTTCCTGCACTGCTGGGATATAATTTCTAAAAATCCCTTCTAAATTCTTAGTGGGAGCTTTGACATAAAGAAGTCCTAAATTGATTTAGATCTACCGAGACTTGAAAATGGTAGTTAAGTCATATTTTATTAACTCGGTCATAAAAATAATATCTACCAATACCAAAGTAGGTACTACCTATTTCATTTAAATTTAACATTATTCAAGATTGTAGCAAAATATGACTTTTTAACTCTTTCTATTCGGGCGTCGCACTCACAAATTCATAGGAGCAAAATCGTTGAAACTTTAATAAGGTCGTTACGCATACGCCATTTTAATGTCCACCCATGACGTTTCATTCCCACCCATTGTTCCTCACCCACCGCTTTCCCCCACTCACCCCTCGGACAAAGGGGCTATTGTCTACGGCCATATTTTTAAGAACAATAAGTATATGACTATCCACATAAGCAATTAACATACATAATATGGTGATAATTAAGTAGCAGGTACGAGGTACATAATCCAAAAGAAGTATAATCCACGTCATCTGTTAGTTTAGTAAAAATAAAAAAAAATAAGTAAAAAGTCTGTATTTAATACATGCTTCCATGTTCATATTTTTGACATCTTATATAAGTAAAGGGTTGCTGATTTGACTAGTAGAGAGTCAAATAGCCGATTGGATTCACCGATTAGATAACTGGGTATTTCACAACTAGTCAAATCAGCAACTTTTTTTCAAACGTCAAAACGCGTGCTGAGTATGAGAGTTTGTATGAAATTTTGAATTGTGACGTCATCAAAGTTCGTCGCACTTTTTTACTTTAATCGATAGTTTTAAATAGTTATTCACCATAAAACTAACAGGAGCCGTGGATATTACGACTTTCGGGAGATCCTTTATTTAATGATCACTAAAAAATAATATAATTGAGTAACATATTATAGTCAAATACCCAATTAATTAAATGAAAATAAGTACGTAGTGTTCTTAGTTAAAAATTGCGCGTTTGTCTAGGTTCTTACCTAATGCATTTTCGCTAGACGTACCCTAAGAAAAAAAAGGGGCATACTACCATCGCTTTAATCCATATTGTTTTAATATTGTTGACGTTGTGTTTCTGAATTATAATCCTTATTTTAGAGATGTCAAGGTGCGTGACATAAAAGTGTGGGATACTGTGGAATAGTCTGCCTTCTGAAATCCGCCATTCCAAATCGCTCTCAATTTTCAAAAATCGTTTGCATAATCATTATTTATCTCTTTGTAATTATTAGTGAACACTTTATTCTTTTATTGAGTATATTATATATTATATACTTATATATAGGTATATTTATATTATATTATATATAAATATATATTTATATCTATTTATTGGTCTAAAATGTATGTACTTTACAGTGTATGCATTACTTATTTATTTATTTTTAAATACAGCACCATCCCGCGTTTCGGTTTATTTATCCTTTCACCAAAGGTTGTCTGTAAGAGATTGCTTTAGCAATACCGCCTTTGCATATAGTCTTACTACGGCTTTTTAACTGTATACTGTATTTTTTTTGTGTGTGCAATAAAGATATCTAAATAAATAAATAAAACTGTCACTTTGAAACAATACTGCTTTAATATATGGTAGTAACCCCCTGGTCTCCGCCAAGTCGCCCTTTCAAACCAGACCAATTTCCAAGCAAAAACTCATTTAGGCCGTGTTAAAATGGGCGTCGCTGAGCGGCGAGGCCATATCCGACGAGGGATTGGCTCGCTGATTGATCAACCGTTGATTGAGCCGATGAGACCGGCTCGCGGTAATGTGCGCCACATGTGCGGTTTTAATGTGCGTACTTAAATCGATTCAGCTACTGAACGGCTTCTCTCTTAGATAGGTAGGTACTTCAGAACAAAAAGCTTAACAAGTTCAAGTATGTCGAAGACGTTAATATGTATGATTGTGTAAGTTTATAGATACTAATATTATGACTGCGTGTGTATGTCTGTCTGCCTGCTAAGCTTTCACGACCCATCTGTTCGACCCAAGAACCTTCTTCGAGCGAATTTGACGAAAGTTACAGAGATAGGACCCATTCTCATAACAGGGCACAGCCCATTAAACGAACAACTTATGTAATAGTACACATTAATTAAATTGTAAATGATATTTTTTTTCAAAAGAGCAACCGCCGAGTTTCTTGCTGGTTCTTCTCGGTAGGAATGGCATTCCGAACCAGTGGTAGATTCATTTGACGATTCGAAAGCACTTGTAAAAGTTTATTTGAATAAAAAACGTTTGAATTTGAATTTGAAACTCTTCGTTATAGGTGTCACCGACAGCCCTCTCTGCAGAGCTTGCATGAAGACAGACGAAACGCCGACGCACGTGTTGCTAGAATGCACGGGCGTCACAGACCAACGCGAATGACACCTCGGATCTCCAATCTCGCTACGAGAGACCCAAGACAATCTGGGCAGTCTTCTAGGCTTCTGGAGCGAGCTCGGATGGCTGGAGTGAAAACTCCGGTGGGGAGGGGCAACTCACGCACAACAGGAGCGCACTTAAAGCTCCAACTGGAGGTTTAAGTGCGGAAACCTGCCCAGTAGGGAGAAAGAAAGAAAAGAAAGACCTAATTAATTTATACCTATAGCTGTAAATTGATCCTGTTGGGGATCGAACCCGGGACCTCCCACTTATAAGACCACAGCACTCAAGACTGCGCCGTGTAGGTCGTCAAACAAACCTGCGTAGCAAAGCGTAGCAAAGCATAGCAAAGCGTAGCAAAGCGTAGCAAAGCGTAGCAAAGCGTAGCAAAGCCTAGCAAAGCGTAGCAAAGCATGGCAAAGCGTTGCCAACGTAGAAGGCAGCCCCCTTTAGTAATCTGGTTACGTTTTAACTGCCCCTTACATCCGTTCAACGGAAAGCGCGATAGAGTAGGCGGGACTCTTGTACTGTATAACACAATTTATTCATTTTGCTTGTTTCTACGAGTATTTCGCATTTAATTACTTTAAACTTATTTTGACGATTTATTTAAAAAATGTATGCTCCTGATTGCTTGTCAACCCACATTGGAGCAGCGTGGTGGGTCTAAGCTCTAATACCCTCTTTCCTATGAGAGTGGAGACCTGTGCCCAGCAGTGGGACGTTAATGGGCTGTAGTGGTGGTGGGATGCTCCTGATTGGGAAATTATAAGAATTTAAAGTTTATAAAGTTTAAATACCTAAAAGATTAAGTACTTATGTTGTGATATTACCTACCTACTTGACTCTTACCTGCTAACTTCTAAAATTAACTACCAATCCATCTGTAATATTGCAATAGGTAAGTGATGGCTTTGATTTTCCGGATTAAAAAGCCATACTTCCCCTTTTGCTGTTGCAAACTTTTTTTTAAATTTCATCATAATCATTTCAACAGATGGACCGTGAAAACGTAGTGGACAGACCGACAGACACACTTTCATATTTCATATTAGTATGGACTAGATTCCGCGATTTCATCTGCGTAGATTAAGGTTTCATTCCAGCGGGGACTCTTTCATTTTACGGGATAAATTCTAGCCTATGTTTAAAATCTAAATCTAAATCAGTTCCGTCGTTATGGCACGACAGGAGTAACAACCATCCAAACTTTCACCACCTTTCACATATATAATACTAGATGATTCCCGCGACTTCGTACGCGTGGATTATGTTTTTTGATTCCCGCGGGAACTCTTTAATTTTCCGGGATAAAAAGTAGCCTATGTCCTTCCCCGGGATACAACCTGCCCCTGTACCAAATTTCTTCAAAATCGGTTGAACAGATGAGCCGTGAAAGCGTAGCAGACAGACAGACATACAGACAGACAGACAGACAGACAGACAGACAGACAGACAGACAGACAGACAGACAGACAGACAGACAGACAGACACACTTTCGCATTTATAATATTAGTATGGATTAGTATGGATTACTAGCTGATGCCCTTAGTCCGCGTGGATTGAGGTTTTTTTGGTTCCCGTGGGAACTGTTTAATTTTCCGGGATAAAAAGTGTTGTGTGTTATTCCAGACTATAATCAATATCTGTGCCCATCCAGATCCTATCAGCCGTTCTGGCGTGATTGAGTAACAAACATCTATCCATCCATCCATTCATTCATCCATCAAAACTTTCGCATTTATAATATTAGTATAGATTGCATTGGAATCAATGAATATATAATGAATATGAAAGCTAAATGATGTGCTTAATATTAATTTGGCTGTATACCAGCTGTAGTTTCAATGTTTCGGTTCACAGCATCTCAACTAAGTTGCCCTTTAAACCTAGATTTTTCTTACCCCCGTATGCAAATCACGGAGCGCGTTAAACTCAGCGGCGACGGGGCACTCTCGTTTTCGCCCCAAGTTCGCATTTTTCACTCCGCCCGCCCAGACTTTCACTCGCCAACTTTAAAGTAAACTCATAACTTTAGTATTAAACTAACTTTCACTAGATAGCTACTTGAATAGTTTTTTGTTTTGTATAGTTGTACTGCCTCGTTGGTCTAGTGGTTAGCATGTTCGACTGCGGCCGACGAGGTCCCGGGTTCGAGTCCCGGGTCGGGCCATAATTAAGTGTTGGGTTTTTTTGACTAAAAATTCTCAGTAAGTACTAGCCCGGAGTTAGGAAATTGGCGGTGTTTTTCTCACCCCCGTGCATCGGAGAGCACGTTAGGCCGTCGGTCCCGGTTATTATCACTAACATAGTCGTTAAATCTCCCACTTTGGAGCAGCGCGGTGGGTCTAAGCTCTAATTCCCTCCCCATGAGAGTGGAGGCCTGTGCCCAGTAGTGAGACGTTAATGGGCTGTAGTGGTGGATAGTTGTTCTATCATATCCAGATGCTATTAAAATGACAGTAAGCATTTTATACTTTTCTCTCGAGTGACTAAAATCTTAGGAAAAGAGATAAACCTATTTTTATTATCGTATAAATAGCATCTGTATTGTATGTTAGATTCCCTTCCTAGATCTTCAGGTCAAGAGAGAAGCGGTAGGCATTTTCAAGGCAAGCGCAACCTTAAGGTGTATCATCACATAAAATCAGGTCTGATTAACAGCCAACTGCTAGCCGATATGAATTTAAAAAAGGATTCTTTTACGAAAGTGACCTACCTTTGTACCTATTTATTAAGACGTTAATAGGTAAACTTCTAAGATTGTAGAGGCTAAGTACCTACTTACGATGATCAAAAACTTTAACGATTTTGCCACCTTTCTTTGATTGCGAAACAAATTGGATTTCGAGCTATGAGAAATATATTTTTAAATTAGTTATTCCTGTTACTACTGAATCAAAAGCACATGAGTAGATAAACCTCAAAAGGTCGAAAGTTTTTTCTAATCGAGTTATAATTCTAATTTTAAATTTTAAATAGTTTTTTTAAAAATCAGGAGAATTCTTACAAGTCTTTCATAAAAGCTCAAAATAGGAGCCGCTACCGCCCTCTATAGCAACATTTCGTTGTATAGTTGTTCGCTACTCGCTAAGAGATGGCGCTGTCACGGCAGTCCAGTCTCCAATATGGACAAAATTATCAGACGAAAAATTATTATTTTATGACTTATTGGATTTGGTTTTTGTTGCAGATACTTATTTGATTTTCTCCTGTAGGATTATATTGATTCATATTATTTTCACTATTTTTTTTCAAACTGGTTTATTTTTAGACCTATCTAATAAAAAGATAAATAATTATTAAAACCCGAACCGGACCAATTTAGAAAATATAAACTTCGTTTTTGCTCCAGCTGGCAATCGAACCCAATACCTGCCATTTATCTTCCCTCAGCACCCACCACTGCGCAAGGGAAGTCAATGACCTCCCTGAACTTAAAAAATCTCATGGTTTGAGAGCCAGTGATTTGAAGTATGTTGATATATTATTTATTTATCATAATAATAATATACCTACAGCTATCTCGTAAAGCGTGGTTTCCTAAGACCCTACTCAAGAAATAAACCAATGATTTATAGTTATCTTTGCCCCACGAGAAAGTAATGCTAACTTTGAAAACGCCACAAATATCATGACAGTTGGTGAAATAGGTACAAGTTATATCTATTTCGGACGCCGGTCGCCGGACCCGTGTCACATTGTCATGGTTCACACAGGCCCTGGAGGGCGGGAGGGTCCAAGGTACAAGCATGAGCGGGAGAGAAAAATGGAAAATACGAAACTAGCTCAAAATTTCCCAATAACACCATATTACGACCAACTTTCAATAATAAATCACGGTTTTAAAAGTTGAGAGTTGATGGTTTCAAGATAAAAACGTAAACCTTATAAAATTCTTTTGTAAATTAAATAAATAAATAAATTAAAGGGGAAGTTGATAGCGTAGGTTAATAGCTATAATAGAGCTGCAATATATTATACATAGCCGTATAGTCTCTGAAGTCTACGAACAATTAGAAAAAGCCACAAATATGTTGATGAAATAGTTACGTTATTTCTATTTCGCCGGTTGCCAGACAATAACATAAACTCAACTGGGAGGGAAAACTTGAGCTAATATTATGTTTATTATTGTACAGTCAAAAACGTAGGTACAAAGTAATTTGCTGACTCTTTATTGCGTGGCCGCTGACCACTTCCAGTGGAAGTGGTCAGGTCACGTGGCTAGATACATCGACGATAGATGGACCATAAGAACAGTTAAATGGCCAGGACCAAGAGGCACTAGAGCGAGAGGCAGGCCATATGCCAGATGGTCAGACGAAATAATGGCGATAGCGGGTCGAAGATGGCTAGCTTCAGCTAGGGACAGAGCTTAGTGGAAATCCTTGGAAGAGGTTTTTACCCGAAGGGGGTCCATACAAACTACAAACAACATATCCAATTAACATTATCAAATAAATATTATAAATGCGAAAGTATGGATGGATGTATGGATGTATGGATGTTTGTTACTCAATCACGCTCCAACAGCTGAACGGATCTGGATGTCGACATTTGGCACAGAGATAGATTATAGTCTGGAATAGCACATAGGCTACTTTTTATCCCGGAAAATTAAAGAGTTCCCGCGGGAACCGAAAAACCTCAATCCACGCGGACGAAGTCGCGGGCATCAGCTAGTATGACATATTAAGTATAATAATATTTTTTTATGTGACATAACTTTTACTAATCATAATTATTATTAAAAATTCTAATTTTATTATTAAACTCGTAGATGTAATCTTATACTTAACTTTGTATGGAATTAAATAAAGCTTTATTCATTCATTCATTCATTATTGCGTGGCCGCTATGCGCTCATGACTTGGGACTCGGAAAATGTAGCAAAGTTTCTACTCATGGGGTATTTCTTTAACTCGTATCGGCTACGTGTGTAAACAGTCTGTCATGTCGGCAAAAAGGTTGTACAAAGCAATTTGCCGACCGTCCGAATATTTGTTGCGTAGACGTTATTACAACAGCCATAGATTTGCAGCAAAAACATTTATTTCACAGGGTAAGTATATTCAGTTACAGTGGATCGACACCTATAAAATTAAAGTTCACAGGCTGGGTGGCTGTGGACTAGGTGCACCTTCCTACACTCGTATACACCAGCAAGTTACATCATCATCATCATCATCATCCTCAACCGATAGACGTCCACTGCTGGACATAGGCCTTTTGCAAGCTACACACTATAATGTAATTATAATAATATTGTTTCAATGTTTTTTAAACAATGTACTCGTATGTAGTGTAGAGTAAAAATGTATTCATGAATTCTTTATTTGTTTAGATAAAAATGTACAAGGACAATAATATGCGAATTTTAAAGATCCATAATATGGTTGTATTAGATTTCCAACAAGAGGTATACCTAGATACAATCCTATAAGATCGTAAAGTACTTGCTTGCTTTTGCTATTTGCTTTGTGCTTCTTTTTTCAGTTAAGCAAGTACTTACCAAGGTGGAAATATTTTTTTAACAATAATTATTATTCTTAAACATCGAATTTTGGGCTCTACGTGTCGTAGACGCGTCGTAGCTACTTGCAGAATTTGTTTATAGACTAGAGATACCACAGATTGAAAGACTCATAACGTTTCAGTCATTCAGTTTATCCTTTTGTATTATACTAGTTGATGCCCGCGACTTCGTCAGCGCTGATTAAAATATTTTTTTAATCCTGTCGGAGCCAATTTAATTCCCCGGATAAGTTTGTCCTCTATGACATGCAAGCTATATCTATGACCAATTTCTACAACTTGGGTAAAACGGATGGGTTATGAAAAGGGAGCAGACAGACAGACTCATTTTTACATGTACCTATTATATAAATATGGAAAAACCGCTTCTTTGACCTAGCATATTCGTACTCCGTATTCCTTTTATTACTAACTCTGAACAAAAACCTACAAATCGGAAAGCTGAAGTTTCTTCATAATAAAAACTACAGGCTAATAAAAGCAAAATGTATTGAAGCCAACCAGGGCCTTCCAAACATTCCGTACAAATATTACAACAGAATTGAAATCAAAACTATACAATCGCACTACAATCTGGGGTCGATTCTGCGACCGTCCCCATACTACTGCCCACAAGAAAATCCTTCGAAAGTAAATTCAACCCTATTTTGTCAGCTGTAGAATATAGTTCAGTTTGTGGTTGAGAGGCAGTTATCATGTTTTTTGTTGGCCGAGGTTGTTTAGGGGTGTACTGCCCACAGCGAGGGTGGACAGTCCGCAAAGGGTCCGATTATGCCTCGTTTAGTCTACTTGAAAAGTTTGGAATAAACTATTGAGTGAGTGGCTAGTAGCTGACTTGTACTAAAATTAAAAAGGGAGATCTTTTTAGAGAGAGATAAGTTAAGGTAGGCAAAGTAACACTGCATATTATTTAGAATTGAACATATTATTAGTAATTTAAAATTTTACTTCGACGTAAGCTTCTAAATTAACCTTAACATAACAGAGGAGTAATTGCCCAAGTTCATAAATAGTTATTTCTAATAAACTATATAATACTTACATAATATGGACGCGTAAGTATTATAATATTTTAGGAATTAGGTACTGGTTATTTATTACAAAATAATATATGAACCTAGGTATAACCTATTAATTATCTATTCTACAATGAATTGTTTGTATCCTACTGCAGGTTGTTACTATGAAGCTATGAAATTGGGAAAAGTGTTAATAAAATTATAAATTGACATAATCAAAACCGAGACTTTGCCAAACATTGTAACTGATTTTTACGCTCTATAAGCAATCTATTATGGAAACATCAGTCATTGAAAACAGGTAGATATAACAGTTATATTAACACTAAAGATGATTAATAAGTGGCTCGTCAGGAATTTTAGTAAGAAAATATTATTCCTACGTGATTAAAGTACTCGATCGAGTACACTCGCATATTCGTACGAGGCACGGAGGGTCCACCCGTTGTGCATACATTAGAAGCAGATATCGCAAACCTTTTTGGTAGGATTAAATTAGTAACTTATTTGCGATGTTCTATTTTGCCAATCGATTCCTTAGTTTGTGGATTCGTTATTTTGTAGTTTCTAGCCCTTAAAACTTAATCATGGTTTCCTTTTAATATACCTACTAAAATATCAAAGTTTTGCTATCTCTTCTTGTAGCGAATTCTAAGTGAGAACTTTGTTCAGTCTTGGGACAGTTCAGGCGAAATAATTAAGATTAAGATATTAGCTTAAAAAACTTACTAAGAATAACTTAATCTTAGTCTTACAGAGAGGATGTAAGAATGTTGATATGCTTAGATATAACTTAGGTAGTAAGGTTAGGTATTGCAGTTTTATTAAACCCATAACCTAAATCGGTTTCTTTGATATCGTACAGAGGGCGTACTGCCATCGCTTAAAGCAGTATTATTTTAAACTGGTCAAAAATCACGTCGATCCGTTGCTCCGTTGCGGTGTGATTGAAGAACAAACCAACAAACAAACACACTTTCGCATTTAAAATATTAGTATGATTATTTTAAATTGACGTTTTATACGTACCTTGACGTCCCTAAAATAAGGATTAGATATTATGATTCTTAAACAAGAGCGTCAACAATTAAATAATAGCGCTTACGGCGATGGAAGTGAACCTCTTGGAAGTGAAACTCTCGCTAAATTGCTTAATGGTACGTAGGGTGGTATGTAGCCACGGCCAAAGCCTCCCGCCAGACAACCACCACCACCACAGCCCATTAACGTCCCACTGCTGGGCACAGGCCTCCACTCTCATAGGAGAGAGGGAAATAGAGCTTAGACCCACCACGCTGCTCCAATGCTGGTTGGCGGGCTTTAACGACTATTATCATGTTAGTGATATAACCGGGACCCATAATAACCCATAATGACCGGGACCCACGGGTTAACGTGCTTTCCGAGGCACGGGGGTGAAACACCGCCAACTTCCTTACTCCGGGCTAGTACCACAGAATAGGTAATATGCTAGTACTGAGAATTTCTAGTCAGAAAAACCCAATACTTAATTTATGGCCCGACCCGGGACTCGAACCTGGGACCTCGTCGGCCACAGTTGAATGCACTAACCGCTAGACCAACGACGCAGTCGACCTACCACCAGACAAACTACAAGAAAAATGTTTAATTTAATTCGTTCGCGGCACCGGCGGGCGCTAGGAAACAAATATTGCTATATTGCGCGTCCCTTGCCCCTTCAAATTGCAATAAAAAGCCAGGACGTCTTGCTCCGACCACCTTACCGTTATTTACTTCCAAGTTCCACCGTCCCGGGGACCTTTTTCATATCCTCACAAAACATGTTGTTTTTATTAAAACATTTCGGACGTAGCCATACCTGGATGCACATATTTTATAGTGTTATTGAAATCAGATGCTGCGTAAGCAATCCAGTTCTATTCCTGAAGGCTGTATCAATCATTGTTTCAATCTCAATCTGAATCTATGATGTTCTTGCTGTGACATAGTTAATGCTTTTATTTTAATGAATGAACGAGAAGTTTAATTCGCTATAATCCGCCACAGTAGGCACTGTGGCGGATTACAGCGAATTAAACTTCTCGTTCATTCATTATCACGGACTTCCGCAAAGTAACGCCTGCTTCGATTCAATGCTTGTAGTAAGCCTATGCTGTGTTTACTTATAAGTAATCACTGCACTTAACTTGTATTTATATAATGATTTTTGTTTTGAGTGGTGTGTAAGTGATTAATAGTAAACATATCTATACTAAATATTATAAATGCGAAAGTTTGGATGGATGGATGTATGTATGGATGTATGTTTGTTACTCAATCACGCTCCAACGGATGAACGGATCTGGATGAAATTTGGCACAGAGATAGATTATAGTCTGGAATAGCACATAGGCTACTTTTTATCCCGGAAAATTAAGAAGTTCCCGCGGGAATCAAAAAAACCTCAACCACGCGGACGAAGTCGCGGGCATCAGCTAGTCTATACTAAATACTAATGGATGGATGGATGTTTGTTACTCAATCACGCCTGAACGGCTGAACGGATCTGGATGAAATTTGGCACAGCGATAGATTATAGTCTAGAATAACACATAGACTACTTTTAATCCAAAGAGTTCTCGCGGGAATCAAAAAGCCTCAATCCACGCGGACGAAGTCGCTGGCATCAGCTAGTTATAAATAAAATGAAAATAAAATAAAATAGACATAGGATTTTGGTCAATAGCGAAGGTTAATTTAGTATACCTAGCCTGTTTGTATGTACATGTTTGAAGTCCCGCGATTATACCCAAGTAGGTATAACAATACAACCTGCCCCCCTATTACGTAAGAATTGTTCATCAAACGTTTAAGATTTTTGTCAAAGTAAAATAAACCATAACTGCATTGAATTAGAGCTCAATTTCGTCTGCCCATTCTTATACGTTTAGGTATGAACGATACTCGAACGTATAAGAATGGATACACGAAATTGAGTTCTAATTTAATGCCGTTATGGTTTATAAACTTTGACGACGAACTTTAACGTTTTGATCGGACATTCTTACATGATTGGTACCCTGAAAACAATACTCCAGCCATCAGATACACAGAAAGTACCTGATACCAAATATCTGTAATATATTTTTCAATACAGTTGTCAAACATGGCGCACTTTCAGAGGCTGTAGTTATGATTCGAAAATTGAATCTTTCGCATAGGCATCTTACTTTTACACGGTCGTGACTTACTTTTACAAGCTCGACACTTACTTTTGCAGTTTAGTTTTAAATTTTCCAAGTCAATTAAAAAAGTTTAGTAGCAAGGAGTTTTCATACATAGAATATAATCGTATAGGCTTTTTACGAGGAAACATGAATGAATCCGTACGTTTTAGCATTGAATTTCCAAAATTCTTTTAAATGGTTGTTGATTATATTTAATTACCAGTTTTAATTTAATTATTTTCAACATTTGACAAAAATCGAATAGGCTGGATACGCGTAGGTACGAACCCGTAGCCTAGTTTCGTTGGAAAAAAAAATATATGTCCAGGTGTAAATACGCGCCATTTGCTGAAATTTTTTATTTTTTAAGTGATAAATTGATAATATTTTTTCAATACAGTTGTCAAACATGGCGCACTTTCAGAGGCTGTAGTTATGATTCGAAAATTGAATCTTTCGCATAGGCATCTTACTTTTACACGGTCGTGACTTACTTTTACAAGCTCGACACTTACTTTTGCAGTTTAGTTTTAAATTTTCCAAGTCAATTAAAAAAGTTTAGTAGCAAGGAGTTTTCATACATAGAATATAATCGTATAGGCTTTTTACGAGGAAACATGAATGAATCCGTACGTTTTAGCATTGAATTTCCAAAATTCTTTTAAATG
Source organism: Erebia ligea (assembly GCA_917051295.2). NCBI lineage: Eukaryota > Metazoa > Arthropoda > Insecta > Lepidoptera > Nymphalidae > Erebia > Erebia ligea. The sequence goes on along the minus strand of OU785237.1, from coordinate 5,152,555 downwards.
GTTGTTGATTATATTTAATTACCAGTTTTAATTTAATTATTTTCAACATTTGACAAAAATCGAATAGGCTGGATACGCGTAGGTACGAACCCGTAGCCTAGTTTCGTTGGAAAAAAAAAAATATGTCCAGGTGTAAATACGCGCCATTTGCTGAAATTTTTTATTTTTTAAGTGATAAATTGATAATATTTTTGTTAATAAGAGTTCTAGTACTAATGATGAAATGGAATTAACTCCACCAGATATTTTATCTGAGACGAAAACTGCGCAAGATGGAATTTTGCCCCCAAAATCTCGAGAAAGATATATGACGGCTTACAATAATTTTATTTCATGGAAAAAACATAAAAAAACTAAGTCATTCTCAGAAAATGTTTTGTTAGCTTATTTTCATGAATTGAGTGGAAAATATAAACCATCTACATTGTGGTCAAGTTATTCCATGTTAAAAACTATCTCAATTTTCAGAATTAATTACTATGTACGTATGTATGTTGAAATAAACTTGTACCTAATTCTTTGATTTGTTTATTACTATTTCCCACAACTGTATTGAAAAACGTCGTGTGATACACGGGTGTGAAAGTTATTGCAAACTCGTGACATTAAAAACCCTCACCTTCGGCTCGGGCTTATTAATGACAGCTCGTTTGCAATAACCTACTTTCCACCCTTGTATCACAATATACTATTTATGTGTTTCGCAAAGGTCCAAAATACAATATTTAAGATAAACAAACAATCGCCCTGGGCCCGCGGACACCGCAATTTATAAGCGGGCCGGGCGACCCCGGACCAAGAAAGGGTTCGGAATGGATGCTGTTATTGTATCGGAAGGTGGCCCCGTCTTAACGGGCTTACAAGACATTGTGGATAGAAACTACTAGAGGTGTACAAATTAAAATTGTGCTTAGTATCTGTTACTGTCTATTAATTATTTTTGTTAATGAAAGTTTATACGAGTATTGGATAGAAACTACTCTAAGAGGTGCACAAATTAAAATTGTGCTTAGTGGCTGTTACTGTCTTAGTTACTTGCTTAATTATTTTTGTCACTAAAAGTTTATATAATTACACAATTATTGCGAAAAGGCATGCAAGTCTGCCTGCAAATGCGTCATAAATATTCACGTTTGGAATATTTAGGAAAATTTGTATCGGCGATTATCATAATGTGACGACTATCAATCTGCTGTACGAGCAAATAAATAGGTAATGTCAAATAATAATGAAAATAATTATATTATACTTTAATCAAAAAAAAAAAAAAAAATTGCCAAGTAAAAATAAAATAGGTTGGTACAGGCTCTGGTTGCCAAGTCATGATTTCATTATACATACTTATAGTGTGAAAGTAGGTATATAAATACGTCTACTCTGTTACCTTTTCGCGGAATCTAAATAGGTGAATAGGCATCTTCTAGGCAAGCGCGCTCCAACCTAGACCTCATCATTGCTTTGCACTAAGCATGATTGTCGTCAAGCGCAAGCCTATCTCACAATAAAAAAAAAAAAAAAAGAATATAGGTATTATACCATACCTAGATTTTCAGCTGCTGTTCTTGCATCTTGGAATTGTTTTGCATCTTCAATTAACGTAGCATTGCATTGTTTCATGATAACAGCACCATGTTTCATGCTACTGAAAAAATAAAAGATACATATTTTAATCCATACTAGGATCATACTGTTACTACATAATATATTATTTTTGAAACGCTATAATTTGGTTATTTTGTCCCGTTGCAGCAAACATTGCTTTATTGCTATCTCTTTTCCGGTGTCACTGATGGCGTCACAACAGTGAATTTTCCGGTTCTGAAATAATGAATCGTAGATTGTGTCTTGCCAGGTCTGAACAATTCATGGCTCTGCCAAGTCACATTTGCAAATACAACCGTTTCCATAGTGTTAGTGCGTATTCACGACCTGTCCCTTACGCACACTTACGCAAAAGGGACAAAGGTCACTAGCCACAGCCTTCTTATATTTGTTTAAGACGTGTATTGTACCCAGAAGTCGTATTTTACTATACATTTACATAATATTATATTATTGTTCTGTGTTTACTTGCGAATTTAATATAAGTTAAGTAGGTGGTACATTCATGACGTAAATATTTATCGTTTATTATTATTATTTACTAGCTAATGCCCGCGGCTTCGTCGGCGTGGATTGAGGTTTTCGGTTCCCGCGGGAACTCTTTAATTTTCCGGGATAAAAAGTAGCCTATGTTCTATTCCAGATTATAATCAATCTCTGTGCCAAATTTCATCCAGATCTGTTCACCCGTTGGAGCGTGATTGAGTAACAAATATCCATACATCCATACATCAATACATCCATACATCCATACATACATACATCCATACATCCATCCAAACTTTTGCATTTATAATATTTATTAATTGATTGTTTATTATTAATAGAAGTTTATTATTTTGAAAATGGCGAGGAGATTAATTAAGAATAGTTTTTATCGATTTAATTAACTTTCGATCGAAGTCATCAAAAGTATTATAAAGGGGACACTTTTTATACTTAATCGATTTTGACGACCGAGTTTGATTCCCCGGCAGGGTCTTCTTGGCATTTTATAATATCTCATTTTTTTGGTCTGATTGGTCGTTCCCCTGGCATTGTGGTGAGTGCTGTTGTCTTTGAAATGGAATGTCCCGGGCACGATTCCCGGCAAGGTAGCAGTATGATTTAAAAAGTGTCAGTTTTATATGACATACCTTGACATCCCTAAAATAAGGATTATAATTCTGAAACAAGAGCGTCAACAATATTAAAATAATACTGCTTTAAGTGATGGTAATAAGCCCCCAGATAGCTATTATGGCGTAGGCCTCCTTAAGAAAAGATTTTTAAAAATTGAATCCCTAAAATCGGGGTTTGTTTGTTTCGAACTTAACGTGAGCGAAACCGCGGGCAAAAGCTAGTCATTAAATAAAACTAGGTAGAGCTATACTACATAGTCAATACCTAAACTGTACTTGTATTTTAGGTATGTTAGTATAGTTCCGGTAGGTAAATACTAAAGATCCGATTTAATAGGTCCTCCAGAGGCTACGAAACGTTCAATCAAAATGATAGGTAATTCATTTACACAACCGCTGGACGAATACCTAGGCTAATCGACTGGCAAGCACAAAAGTGTTATCCATTAAATTGTTTTAGGTATAGGAACAATAAAATATTTTTCATTACTCATACACGGAAAGTAGGTTTGAAGTTGCCTGAGAAGCGGGTTGAAAGTAATACTTTTCAGCCCTAGGGAGAATCGTTTTCAACTGAATTTTTATTGGAGTTCAAATGAAACACGACTTTTTTTTTTTTTTTTTTTTTTTTTTTTTTTTTTTTTTTTTTTTTTTTTTTTTTTCATTTTTTTTTTTTGTATACCCGAGTGCATCCATAGACAAGAAGAAAGATAGACTTTATTCATAAAGACAACTGATTCATAGACTTTTTATTTTGAGTTTCCTTATATTCGTAATGAAAAGCACAGTGTTTACCTCGGGATGAAAGACTTATTTAGTCCCTCGAACTATAGGCCCCCTCGCTACGCTCGGGCGCCAAACCCCGTCTCGGGACTAAATAAGTTACTTTCATCCCTAGGGTAACAATGTACTATTTTTGTCGAATGCGTGTGATGTTTTAGTTCTGAGTAGGCATAAGTTGTAACTCTAAGCAGGAATCTCGAGGTCCTCTTTGAATTTGGAACAAATTTGATATTTTCTATACCAAACGTACGTCTACTGACTACCAAGCGCCCAGAAAAGAAGGTATGTAGATATTTGTTACGTCACCCAAAACAAAAAAAAACGTGTAAAAAAACTGCAAAGATATTTTCGCTTGCACCTAGTACTAAGATATTATGCACACAGCAGCTAAAAATGCAAACTACTAAACATAATTTATAAGCATACTAGGTAGACCAGGTTGACGACCTCCGTGGCGCAGTGTGTAACGCTGTTGTCTTAACGTGCGGAGGTCCGGGGTCCGATCCCCGGCAGGGTCAATTTGGGAATTTATAATTTCTGAATTTTCCCTGATCTGGCCTGGTGGGAGGCTTCGGCCGTGGCTAGTTACCACCCTACCGGCAAAGACATGCCGCCAAGCGATTTAGCGTTCTGGTACGATGCCCTGGTAAAAGACCAGAGCATGAGGCTGATGAACCGGGAGAAGCAGCTCCGGCTGGCGGCGAGGATCACGCTGGTGACGTATCGCACACCGCGGAAAAACTAGAGGATCTCTCGAAGAGAATGTCCAGAAAACAGTCAATCTATCAAGCTAAACCAGGGACTTCCACGCAAATTATTGACATAGACAGAACTGCCTTGGAAGCTATTCTCGATGTCAGTTCCCGAATACAGGACATTCAGAAGAAGAGTAAAGTATCTATGAGCACTTTGGCTCTAGCTCATGAACCTTACAAGGATAAACAAGTAAATAAATTATTTCTTAAAGCTCCCCCTAAATCTATGACTTATCTGTTTGCCTGTACCCGTCGCAACGCTACCGACCACTACGTCCCCGTATTCCCCAATTAATCCTGTATCAGTTCACTCTCCAGAGGTCTGCCCCACAGGATGACCCTATCTAACTCGGTTAGGGTTCAAACGATGTTTACTTTTACTTTACAAATTATATACATGTAGCTGTCGCAGACGTTGGGGTTTTATTAGTTTACTGGTTAGCTCAAAGGCTTGAGGGACCAACTGGGAGGTTACTACTATCGCTTATAGCAGTATTACTTCAAAGTGTTTAATATGTATAAGTGTTTTAATTATTGTATTGTATACTATGTAATAATTTGCACGCCATATGATTGGCAGATTTTGGCTCGGAACTATAGGTACTAATGTAACAACTTGCTATTATGTACTTACCTACAATCAGCAAATAAATGATTATGATTATGATTATGAATGACAGTTTTATGTCAGTACCTTGACGTACCTAAAATTAGGGTTTCAATCATTGATGTTGAATTTTAGTTACTCATTCTATTTCAATGGTTTCAATGCTTAAACACGAGCGTCAACAATATTAAAACAATACGACTTTTAGCGATTATAGCATGCCCCCTGAACTGTCTTAAAGGGAGTTCTTTAAATCTCAGTTTTTTAACTACTATAAATTCCCAAATTGACCCTGCCGGGGATCGAACCCGGGACCTCCGCACGTTAAGACAACAGCGTTCAACACTGCTCCACGGAGGACGTCAAAATTACGTAGGCATACGATTACGAATACGTATTAGGCTGCACTTATCAGTTTTATCACAGATTTAATAATAGCGTGGGAACTCCCATTAAATCACTCTTACGACCAAATTATAAACAATCAACCAAATAAACCCAGTCCTCTAGAGAGGCACCACAAAAAGCAGTCCTACCGAAGTTAGCGTAATCGATACGCCCTTAGGGCTTTCGTATAAATTAGAACTACCATCGATCACCGCCCTTTGCCCAATCGCTCGTAGTTTATCGATAGCGGATTACCGATAGTTTCGGATTATCTACTATTTGCACAAAATTTCAGTAATTTCTATGTTGTATGGTATAAAGTTAACCCCAAAAGAGGAAATCAGACAAAGAATCTACTACATAAATACCGTTGGTACCGTTATTCTTAGAGGTGTCCTGATCACACTAAAAATCTGGGGGAAAAATCTGAGAAAAAAATCACAAAAGATCTGAGGTGCACTAAAAATCTGGGAAAAGTTGGCATGTAAAAACCCTTACCCAACCTTCTTGGGGACTTTTAGGGCGATCATCAGGCCACCTCAAAGAATAACTATACCAATTTTCCAAACCAAATCTCAAACAATAACGCAAATCGCAGTGTTAAGCGCTAGTTCTATTAGTGATGGATCTAAGATAACACACACTAGATGGACAGGCGACATCAAACCATACGTCTAGGGATGTAGGTAGTCTATTAATAATAAATAATTAATTTTAAACAAAATAATTTTCTCAAAATCAATTTAAATTTATAAGCTGTTAAGTAGAGTTTCCTTCAGGGCGGTATACAGAGTTCGTTAGGCAAGGGTCATCGCACGGGTCAGGTGGGATGCTGCTGTCTATACATTGCCCTACTCAAGTATTAATTGCTCTCCAAGTTTAGACCCTTATACAACCTATCTACCTACGAGTACATAGATTTTAGATTTTAATTTGTCTTAGCTATGTTCATATAGCGTGATAGGCTTGTGGTTCAGACATCGGTCTGCTATATTCTTGTGGTCGAAACTCTAATGTTTGATCCTCAAGCAAGCACTTCTACCTTTTCAAAGTGTTGTGTGTTTTAAGTAATCCATACTTATATTATAAAATGTAAAATTGTGTCTGTCTGTCTGCTACGCGTTCTCAGTTGAACTTTTCAACCGATTTTGATGAAATTTTGGTACAGAGGTAAGTTGCATCCCAGGGAAGGACTTAGACTTACTATGTAGATTATAATATATCCGCGTGGATTAAAGCTTTTCGATTCCCGCGGGAACTCCTTAATTTTCAGGAATAAAAGCCTATGCCACTCTCCAAGTCCTCAACTATACATGGGTAGGGTTTTGGGCAAAAACCTATATCGATCCATTGAACTTCGTCGAACTTTTAAAAAACTTCGCGTAGGTATAAGTGGGGTATCCTAAAAATACATACAAAATTGTACGTACCTCGATAAAACACAGGTAGAGCACTTAACTCTTCCTAAGGATACATTATAGGGGGTTCTAAAAACAACATTTTTACATCCCGACCCCGTCCGTGCGCATATTTTATTGCGGGTTACTGAAATGACCCTTGGATTATGAAGACTTGAAAAGGCTGAGACATGCCAGTTAATAAATGGGTACCCAAATACATGAGAAAATCTGAATAGGACTCACCTAGTTGAAAACAATGAGCTGACGCATTTTAATAGTGATTGCTGTGGTATTTTATTTAGAAATTCTCGGGTTCGATTCTTGGAAGGCGGTATACTCATTGTAAAATCTCACAGGTGCCAACGCAGACAAGGGAACCTTACTTGTGATTGAATGAAAAAGGACCTAAAGAACAACATACTGAAATGAACTATGCCCTTACTTAAAATCCAACAACTTTTTAAGTCAGTTTACGGAAAATCAATACAATATGGTATAGATACACGATATAAAGTTTGTTTGAATAATATATACCGACTAAGCTTACACAGAATTTTAAACATTTAACCAATGCCACTTCTTGTACATTTCTAGGTTATGCCCTACCTGGCCGGTCTCGTGAGACGTCTGATGGACGGACCTCGCAGGGTTAACCTAAGCCAATATAAATATTTGACGACTCTGCTTACTTTGCCCTCACTATCTAGTTTTAAGTAACATTCGTACGTTCTACAGGTTATTTGAGGACTTGGCAAAAATAATAGGTACCTACTGAAGGTGAAGTATATCAACTTGAACTTGAGATCGTCTGATCTAAATGTGAACGTGCCACACCTAATTTCCCCGTCAATAAGTAAGTAAAATTCGTCATAAACACTATTTTATCCAAGAGATCCGGCCGTTGGGTTCATCGGCTTAGCGTAGCCGCATCAAGTTGCCCCACCAGTGGGGCAAAAGTCTAATTGTTAAATTTTTGCCGTCGACTTTGCCCCACTTTTTCACCAGGCTTAGCAACGTTGAGTTTAATAGGCAAACACGTTTTGTATTATCGTGGTAGTCTTTGTAGCTCCTAGGGCACTGAAAAGCAAAATCTTCTCTTAACAATACAAGCTGATGGCCGCAACTTCTCTTTTCGGCGATTTAAGCTTTTATTTAAATTCTTCGAAAAAAAACGGAAACGATTTACACTAACATAAATCCCTAAAAACGATTTCCACTTCATCTAAACAGTAGATACAGCTATGTTAATTCATCGAATATACAATAAACATAGACTATTCGACTAACATATCTGGTAGGAACGTGTGAATTACCCGCAGTTTTATCCCGAGCTCGAACGCCGTCCCCCAGGGTAAACGCGCCGTCCGAAAACTTTACCCCTGACCCTCGCACGCGATAAATATACATTCCGAATAATAAACTTATGTTCAAGTTTTCTTACTTATTAGAATTAAGTATCTTTTGGTCTTAATACAGGTCTCCTAGAGGTCCACAGTTAAGCATATAAGGGATACATGAGTCAAATCGCTAAACCCAAAAATTTTATGATCTGATAACGTGCACCTATTAATTTTGTTAACTTTAAAAACATTTTTGAAAAATAAAGCTTTTTTGGAAATAATACTGTAATTCTATACCTACTAATATAACAAATGCGAAAGTTTCGATGGATGGATGTTCGTTACTCAATCACGCCAGAACGGATCTGAATGAAATTTGACACAGAGATAGATTAGAGTTAGGTAGCACTAGGCTAGCACATAGGCAACACGCGGACGAAGTCACGGGCATCATCTATCCTAAATATATAGGTAAAAGGAAAAGGTTGACTGACTGACTGACTGATCTATATCAACGCACAGCGCAAACGCCTGGACGGATCGGGCTGTTTGGCATACTGATAGCTATTATGACGTAGACATTCTCTAAGATAGGATTTTTGAAATTCCACCCCCACGAGGGTGAGGTAGGGCTTTGAAATTTTTATGAAAATCGTGAGCCAAGCCGCGGACAAAAGCTAGTGTTGCATAAAACGCTTGTAAAAGTGAGAAGTTGGATTTGCATGCCTAGGATTGCCCAAGACCGCAGAAGTAGAGACCAAAATGTTAACCACGAGGCTGTCACAGCTTTTAGTTTTAGGATAAAATAATCTAACTCTCAAGCAACTAACTTGTAAGTTGTAACCAGCGTATCTTATCTTACCCCAACATATAGTCGTATGTACAGACCAACGAGGCTCAAGGGACCTCCCGCCTCTTTACGGCCTGTCAATGACTAGTAAATTTAGAACTCGGCCCGCCATTGATATAAATGTTTTTTGTTTTCCCAAAACAACCCTTCAAATTGTAATTTAGTGTGTTTTGTTAAAAAATTGTCCGTCGAATGCAGTTGTTTATTTTTATGTTTCTGAGTTTATTTTTTTCGATTTACTTACAAGATGTTTACACAGTAATATGATATGTCTAACTACTAAGTATAGTCACGGTAATATTAATAGTCACGGTAATATTGTATAGTCATCTGAATGCTGACTTTTGCCTACCCACACTTGAATATACCTACTTAAATTAAATTTTTTGAAGCTCTGTAAATAGGGCTCTTTCTCAGACCAGGGCGCGTTTAGAACCCTCGTAGCTTTAGTTTTAAGATACCGTAACTGATTGTCAACATCATATTTTACAAATTACTGGACGTCAATAAGTGTAGTGTACCTACATAAATTGAATTAATATTTTTTTGGCTTTGACTTTGACGTGGAACTTCTTTAGAATCGTTGTGATTTGAAAACTCGATGAAACGAAAAAGCGTCCTCAAAAAGAGACAAACATATTCATGATAGGATTTAGCCTGCGAGAGAATGAGATAGAATAGGTACAAGATAAGTATATTTATCTCATTCTCTCGTAGGCTACTTTCTGAAGTTTCACTTCTGCCGTGTGTGAATTGTACACACACACTTTTTTATTCACTTAAACATTTTCAATTGCTTTTGAATCTACCAATGGTTTGGAATGCCGATTTTTTTTTGTCGAATGAATTTTTAAGACCTCCCTACCTAGGTCCCTCTATAAGTCCCTCCTTATGTATGATCAAGCTCATCATCAATGTTAAACCGGGAATACAAATAAAGATCCTGTTTGCTTGCCTGGGATGGATCTTCTAAGTTTTGATTCATTTGGCATACAATTTGCATATCTTAAACTATTATTATTTATTTAGTAAGTAATTTGTGGTAGGATATTGATGATTTTTATAAAACAAAATAATTAAGTGGCGCATAAAGTAAGGCGTCCTTTTGCATAATGCAAATATACGATACGTACGATATGTATGAAAATAGTTCGTAAAATAAGTGTCCCATAAAGTACAGGAATCCGTCTGCATATTATGTACGAAAATAGTTTGTCATTCCCCTGAATGCATCCATGCATATTGAGCGCATTCAGTTGACGAAGTATGAGAATATTAAATTTCTTACGTATTTCACACGCATCACGCACGCCCCGCGCCCTTCGGCTCTCTCAATTACTTCTACATGACTTACTTTGAAGCTACCGTAGCTTAAAGTAGTAGTATTATTATAATCTTGTTTTAGAATTATAATCCTTTATTTTAAGGATAATATAAAACTGCATTATTAAAATAATAATGCTTTAAGCGATGGTAGTAAGTCCTCTGTTATGTGTGTGAAGTCTGCCAATCCGCACTTGGCCAGCGTGGTAGACTATCCCAAGTCCTCCTCATTCCGAGAGGAGACTCATAATCAGTAGTGAACCGGCAATGACTTGTAAAAACTACTTATAAATTTTTATTGTTTAGGCATTCACTTAAAACTAAAATTTGTCATATAATGGGGCTGATTCTGTAGTGCACAATCTCTAAACTAAACTAAAATTAGAGCATTACAAATATTGCTAACCCTTTCATAATACTCCCTACGGAAAGGGACATAACTAGATTTAAAGCTGCCATTTTAGTTTAGTTTAGAGATTGTATTACACAGAATCAGCCCCAGTGTCCGTGAATGTGTGCTACCTCGTAAAATCGAATTAATTAAAAAACTTAATATGTAGTTAGAAAACTCTAAAAGTTTAAATATAAAACACTCAATTATAATTTGCTGTGCCCTACTGGGGTTTCAATATTGCAATGTCGTGTATCATATCTTCGTCAAGACTTAGTAGCATTTGTCTAATAAAATGATGATGATGATCTCACGAATGAGCTATTTACCACTCATTATAAATTAGGAATAACGTGATTTAATTCGACACAAAAAAAAACTGAAAAAAAAACATACCCAAAAGATATAAAAGATTTCGAATAACAATTTCAAATTCAAACGTCGAATTCGCACCTGGCAAATAAATAATCGTTGACCAATCGCGAGCTTTGGATAGCCGTTGACCAGTGGGGTAAGCTGACCAATGTCCGACCGGTTTTACCCCGACGCGTGCTACCCTTTATTCCGAGCACCCCAAAGCCACGCGTAACTCCGTAAGACAGGTTTGAAACGTGTTCATACCGTATAAATTGACGATGGACCTCGGATGTTGGTCTTTACCCGAATAAACAGATACTTTTCATAAATTTGAGACAGGTACTTGGTTTACAAAGGAAGTTTGACACGGGCCGTATATTTGACCGCTTGTGGCCACAACTTAACGGGGGATGTTTGAATAGATTTTATCTCCCTAAATGGTACTTGTTTGGTTATTCGGTGTTAAACTTTTTTTGTCGCGTGCTCCATTGATAGTAGGTACAATTTGAAAGTGGTTTATGAGTAATGGGATGACGTTTATCTCGGTTATAATCCCTTTGGGAACCTGTCTATATTATTGTGAACAAACAGTAAAACTGAAAAAAAAGGTATAAAAAAAAAGATACGTGCCGAATTGAGAACCTCCTCCTTTTTGGAAGTCGGTTAAAAATAATCGCTTTTAGATAAAGGTAGCAACCGATGGAGAGAACAATGCTCGTATGTTCTCTTTGTGTTAATATCAGAATTAAGGATATCTGTAGAACCAGGAGTATCAGCATATGTAGTTCTATGAATCGCAAAGCTGAAGTGGCAAGATGCAGAGCAAATCCAGTTTGAAGGACCGATAAACGTTTAGGTTTCATAACTGGAAACTACGCGTGGTTGGATGGAAAGCGGTGAAGGTCTGTCCAACAGTCGATGGATACATTGTCAGTTAAGATAACAAAAACGACGAGTGATTGTTATTGTTTATGGCAAGAAATCAATGATGGCAAGAGTATAAAGGCATCTCCTAGGCAAGCAAGCTCAAAATCATTTTCTTTATGCATTATCATCACACGCAAGGCTTCCTACCAATTAAAAACATTGTAAATGCAATTATTTTAATATGCACCGACAACTTTATAAAACGCAGAATTCAGAATTACATATTCGAAGTGCTGTCATTAATTACACATAGCCCTGTGGAGACAAGTGTTTGAGTGTCATCCAATCGTTGCAAAATTGTATGATATCACCACATTTTATTTTTATCATGTTTTATTTAGTTTTTTTTAGCGGATATACGTGACTACGGACTCGGAAATAAGTAAGCAGGAAAGCAGACTTACAGAGTTATACATAAGATGAGAAAAGCAAGGAAGCAGAAAAAGGCAGAAAATAAGTTAGTTTTGCAAGCTATCTTCACCAACTCTACCAATGAACCTCCCACTACTAAGCACGGGTCACTTCTCATAATGAGAAGGGGTTTAAGCTAGCAGTCCACGACTATAACGAAGCGCAGATTGGCAGGTATCACACACCTTCAAGAACTATATTATGGACAACTCTTAGACATGTAAGTTTCCACACGATGTTTTAACTTGAAAAAGTTAGGTGAGTGCCGGGATTCGAAATCCGTACCTACCCTACGAATAGGAGACCATAACCTTAGCCCTTAACCAGTCCATGGCGCTTACCAAGATCGCTTAAAGCAGTATTACTTTAATATTGTGGACATTCTTTTTTCAGAATTATAACCCTTAATTTTTATTGACATCATGGTACGATTTGTCAAAACAATATTAATACTACTTTAGGCGTTGGTAGCACAGAATAGGTAATATTCGATGGTAGTAACCCCGCTGTACGTAATAACTGATTAGCTTTTTGGTCGATATTTAATTACCTCTCAGCTGAAGTAATCAAATAAATATTATAAATGCGAAAGTTTGGATGTATGGATGTATGTTTGTTACTCAATCACGCTCCAACGGATGAACGGATCTGGATGAAATTTGGCACAGAGATAGATTATAGTCTGGAATAGCACATAGGCTACTTTTTATCCCGGAAAATTAAAGAGTTCCCGCGGGAACCGAAAAACCTCAATCCAAGCGGACGAAGTCGCGGGTATCAGCTAGTAAATTATAGGTAAAACTCAAGCATACATATTTTTACTCACGCGTCAATAGTAGGAGTGGGTACCAATAGAGGAGGTTTATCTACTCATGTGCCAATAGGCTAAAAGCCTAGAATGCATACATTTGAAACTAATAGACATTCTGTCTTCCATAGATGAAAGTGCAGAGGGCCACCGGTCCTCATAATCCCGCCCTAATGCCACCTAATGCCCTGTCCTCTGCAACTTGCAAGGGACATTTCCATTTATTATTGAGCACTTAATTTATGTGTTTTGTTATGGACCGACAACTGGCGATCGTGCTTAACAAATGAAACAAGAAGCACTATTTTCATACAAGCTAATTTCAATTCTAGATTTAAGTTTATAAAGTCGAATTTAACACAACATGGATTAGCTGCTGGAACTATTCAAAATTACAAAGAAAATTTTGCGCTGTGGGTCATTTTAAAACAGTTTAAATGTATACAGTTTTGATCTGTAACTGTTTGTGACAACGTCGTTATTAGTTTAGCAAACGCAAGTCTCTTCATATCTTTTCGAGTACCAAAATATGAAATTTTAAAAGAAAAGCACAATGAATTTTTAACGACTGTCAATTTTAGATATTCGGATTAGAGTTCAGTTTTGCTTGTCCAACGCGTATACAAATGACATTTTTGGGATAGAATTGATCACTTATGAATTGTTTAGACAATGTACGCGGCAATCCGTTCGTTTCAGAGCCAGGTTTCGTTTAAGAAGGGGTGACATTTGGGATAATACTAAATCCCGGGTGTTTGGGGGTCATTTTTCAAAATTACTTATGGACTTCGCATTTTATGATAAGTTGTCATTATTTTGAATTAAAAATGTTATAAAGTAAATGATACTTGAAGTGCTCTAAAGTAATATTCCACATGTATAAAGGTAGGCCCTTTAAACCCCGCCTTGCCTTCATAAGCCTATGAAAGCATGAAAAAATCAAAAAAATTCATGTGAACCAAAACACATGCAGAATAAACAGATGATGTAGGTAGATACTTACAAAAATATGAAATTCACCACAACATTTGCTAGGGACCGAGAGTCCTGTACTGTTGGAATAAAAAATATTATGTCTTATCTTAACAATAACTAGTGGTTCGCCCCGAACTGAGACCTCGCGGTATCCATAAGATAGTTATAACTATCTTTTCGTTCATAGACATCCTGGGTACCAATCATGTAAGAATGTCCGATCAAAACGTTAAAGTTCGTCGTCAAAGTTTATAAACCATAACGGCATTAAATTAGAGCTCAATTTCGTGTATCCATTCTTATACGTTCGAGTATCGTTCATACCTAAACGTATAAGAATGGGCAGACGAAATTGAGCTCTAATTCAATGCAGTTATGGTTTATTTTACTTTGACAAAAATCTTAAACGTTTGATGAACAATTCTTACGTAATAGGGGGGCAGTACTATCAGTGGACAATTTTTTTATTCCACGTATGATGGTGCTAACATCTATTATTTGTAAGCACAAACGTTAGAAAATTTCCACTTTGAAAGCCCCCCGTTTCGTCAATTTTAGGGAAAAAATTTAAAAAAAAATTTTTGGGCTCTATTCCTAAATTATTTTTAAAATGATATACCGCAACCCTATGTAGCGCTATAAAAATATTTTACTTCGCATACGCTGCTATGAGAGCCCACCTGAAATAAAAAAAATTATAACTTTTTAAGCCATCTGCCACATTCGGCTGGAGGCCATTGGTTTACTTTATATTTAAATTTGAAGTAATTAAGTTCAGTCATTCAGAAGTTATAAGGCTCTGGCAGACGGACGGACGGACGGACGGACAAGTGCAAATTTACTCAAGTAGACTCAGAGACCTTCGCTTCGCTCGGTCAATAATAATATGGGTTTATATGGGTTATATTTATAGTATTTTTTTTATATGGGTTTAACTTTGACTACTTATCCCGTTTAAAATAAAGCCTTGGTATGACTACGGTGTTGGAAAAAAGTTTATGTAAACCATAGAACCTAATTTAATTCAGAATTAATTTGTATAATTTCGTTTTTGGTGTATAATAATAGAGTATTCATTCAACCTAACAATAATACTTTACATTGCAGTGTAAAACGAAATAACAGTTGATTTAAAAGTACATAAATATTTTTCTCAATAAATTAATAGAAGTACCTACTTACATAATTTAGTTTTCTATGAAGTGAATTCATTCATCCCGTCTTTTTTCGAAATAATCGACATTTTATACCTTTATACCGTCGTAAGGTGATGATGGTGGCGATTAAAATTGATAAAATTAAATTTTTACTGACAAATCGAGACCTAACCAAACCAAATCGCCAAGGATTTTGCACAGATGTCAGAACGCATTTTTTCCTAAAATAATCACTTTTTTTGTCAACAGTACCTGTTCGCTCGTCCATAATGCGAGTTGATAGGTAGATGTATTAAAAATAGTATACATTAGACGCGAACATGACATATTATTATACGTTTGTACCTTTTATACCTTATAGTACCAACAAAGTGTATCGCTGGGGATTACTCATCACATTTGTGATGTTTTAATAATGAACATTGTAAAAATGCTATTATAATAATGTTAAAAGCAACAATACGCTCTACAGGCGTTTACAAGAGAATTTAATTTTGTAGGGAATTACATTAAGTAAAAGAATAATTCGACTTTAAATTTTTTAGTCAGTTTAAAATTTTTGAAACCTTATGAGTGCCTTTCTGTTAGGCCTTTGGTTTCTACTTATTTGGTAACTGACAAGATTTCAATTGTGGTTTTAGAAAAAAATTATTTACATCTATTTTAAAATTGACAAAATTGTACCTAATTACAATTAAGTATAAATATAAATTTTTAGAAACTGCACTTTTATTTTGTTTCGATTTAAAACTAGAAATGGGGCTTGTCCTATTCTAAAATCATTGGGTCGGTATATTCTGCTATGAAAAATGATTTCAGGTGTTTTTTATGTATCCAACGTACCGTATAAAGGCAATTTGGGTGGAAACTCGGAGTCGGTGTACATTTTATCCATTCATCGCGAGGAAGGCGGGCCGCGAACCATTTGTAACGCATTGACACACCGACAGACAGACCACTGACTACTGCTGAGTTACCCCTACTACGACAATGTGGCTAAAAGACGACAATGTTGTAAACAATCTCGAAACTGAAGCCGAATTTACATTTATAAATTACTTCCATAAAATTAATTTCATCAGCAATTTCGCGATTCTCGCGGAAACTCCTGAATTTTCCAGGATAAAAAGTAACTATACCCATGCCAAAAATCACGTCGATCCGTTGCTCCGTTGTGGCGTGAATGAAGGACAAACCAACAAACAAACACACTTTCGCATTTATAATATTAGTATGATTTTAAGAACGTCCTATTACGTCATTAAATGAATTATTAAACTAGTAAACCCCCTGTGAATATTCGTGAGCGATCGTTGACTTGACCACTGGTCGAGTGCCGTATGTAGGATGGCAGAGAGCCTAACGCCATCTACAGCAGCCAATTTTTAATATTATAAATTTATTAGATCCATATTATTTTGTATGTTCGAGTTTCGAATTTACTTTCCTAGCGAACCGAGAACCAATAGTAATGAAGGCCCGTCCAAAAGATTAATGTAAGTATTGCTAAGGTTTTTTTGCTGCGTCTAAAATTTTACTTTAAATCTCCAAAATGCTGGACTAGAATAATACACAGATGATCTCGGAAAATACCATCCACATCCACATTCTAAATAAATAACATATAATATATAGGGTGATGGGTGAACTATGATGATATGAAGGACAGGTCAATAAAACTTAAGTTCATTGTTCACTTCGTCAAGGATATTTTTAACAATAAGAAACTAGCTGATGCCCTCGACTATATTCTGACATAATTTGTAAAAGAGATATTTTGCATTCCGGAAAAGGATTTAATATAAGCTCCTACGGGATTTTTCAAAAACCAAAATTCACGCTGTCGAAATAGCGGGGGTTATACAGATAATTAAGTATAAAATTATACTTTATGTACTTACTAATATTTTAACTTATGAACATCAATGCGAGTAGTCCACGCTCAATTAGGTTTGTTAGGTTCCAACTAACAAATCCTCAAAGAAGCTTAATTTTTTTGAAATACATAAAACAAAAAACGTTAAATTCAAACTCATAAAAATAAAAGCCAACCATAAACAATGTACTAGATCCTCGCGAAAATGTATTATTCGTAACCTAACCGTTAGTACTATTTATCTGTATTGACCCAACTCTAAACAAAATGTATTTTTCCAAAAGCCTAACACCCCATCATCATGACAAAACACCATCATAATAAACACCGGAAAAAACTGGACCCGTGTAACTATCAGTAATTTATCTCCCGCGCTGAAAACGTCTTCAGTCTAACCCAATACAGTCCTAAGTAAACTTCAGGCCAACTTAACGCGACGAGTCCCTTTTCGGCCACATTCTAAATAAATAACATCTAATGGGTGAACATTCATCAGTGTTTCCACGTTTTTAGGTAGACCTCACTCCCCCTGTCTACTCTTTCGGAAAACTTGTCCTGAACACATTCGGCACTCACCCGTAATACAATTTCCACTTTATTTACCTAAAATTAAGGTTTAGTTTCGATAGTTGATTGGATAGTACAAATTACGTTCGTAAAATTTGGATATTAGCGCTGGCGAGTGCAGAGATATGGGGTAGGAAGGTAGGGGGCGGTCGAACCACCCAACTCCCCAAGTTTTTTGTTGCATTTTTTGCGTGAGCGCGTACCGGGCTTGTGCATAGGTAAGAAATAAGAACTTTTTAGTGTTACATTTTTATTTCCATTTTGTTTCCCTGTTGTTTTATTTTTGCAAGTTGTTTAGTTTGAACTTTTATTTTGGTGTTTTAGGGCCACTTGCACAAGAACATTTAAACTGATATAGTTAAATTTTGTAATGCTGTCAATAGTGTGAATAGATGTACATACCTAATATGTTTTCACAATAGATAATAGGTAACTTAAAGTCTTGCGGGGAAAAAACGGGTAAAACCTAATAATACCTTTTCCTTGTAAAAATGTAAGTACCTACATATTAGGTATATCTGCTGTGACAAGTGGAAAAGGACATCCGGATCGGTTACACCGTTGTTACAGTCGATGGATAAATTTACTTGAAAAGGGTCACTTTTTAGTTTAGTACCAAAATACGAAGTTATACCTATTATAAAAGCAAGTATACTTAGTTGATTTTTTTTTTTTTTTTTATTTTGTACCAAAAAGTTATAGGTACAATATGATAGATAGAAAAACAGAAACATAGTGGACGAGGAAACACTTATCTCTATACCTAAGAGATCTCTACCAGTGACCCTTGGCAGTGAGAAAGGTTGTGAAGGAAGAATGGGTAGGTACAACAAGATATGAGATGAAATGAAACGAATAAAAAAAACCCCGGCTGAGTTTGTTGTGGGCTCTTCTCAGATCAGGGCGCGTTTGGAACCCTCGTAGCTTTAGTCTTAAGATACCGTTGTTAATTATCACCATCAATTCTTATTCTTTATAAACATGACGTTCAGAAGGTGTACTTTTGTAGGTACCAATTTTGAATAAAGATGATTTGATTTGATTTGATTTGATTTGATTTGATTTGAATGAATATTAATATCTTACTGAAAAATTAACAAATATTATAAGTAAATGAAAAATGAAACGAAAATATACGAGTAGGTACTATGTATAAAATTCTTCATCTCAATAACTCGAAATTCTAATTCAAGTTGGAATTCATCGAAATTTCCAAAAGCATGACGCTAGAAATTGTAATATTCCGAATTTGTAGTGAAACCTACTAGTTGTGATCTATTTTCCTAAGTTCTCGATCGCTAGGTTGACTATGAATTTTGAAGTAAAAACTAGGACAAAACGTTTTCCTTCCCACAATTTAAAAAAAAACATTTTTCAGAGAACTAAAGTGGACACATGAAAACTCAAAGACCGCAGCTGATCCACATCAAAGGTTATTCTAAGGTAGGTCTAAGAATATCTGTCATACTTTATGCTTATTACTAACAAATAGGTGATTATTTTTTAGATTATGTAGTTAACTTTTGGTAATGTAAAACGATAAACCAAACCAACCAAACTTCAACCAAAGAAACTTGAGATTTTCAATTCGCAGGATCTCTCCCTTTTGGCCTTTGTCGCCGCCTAAGGGCCGCTTGCCTAAGGATATTTAAACTAATTTAGTAAGTTTTTTTAATGTTTGTCACTTTTTGGTAAGGACAAAGAAATAACAACATTAAAAAATTTAACTAAATGCAAGTGGGCCTAAGACAAGACATTCAGAATTCACGGCTCAAACGTTTCGAAGTTAAGTACCTATGTGCGTTTAAAAAAATGATCACTTGATATACCTAACTTCGCAAGGAAACCTGCATGACCGAGGTTTCTTCATAATGTTCTCAAAAGTGTGAGAAGTCTGCTAATCCGCACTAGGTCTATGGTGGACTATGGCCAACTCCTTTTTCCGAGAGGAGACTTGTGCTTAGTAGTGAGCCGACAAGTGGGTTAAAGTGATGGTATAGTGGAGAGATCCCTCAAGGAAGCTATATCATGGTTACCCCATTCAAAGCAGCTGCCAAAGGCTAGAGAGGAAATGGCAAGTGAACGGAACTAAATTCCAACGGTTCCGAGCGGTCGAGACTGGAGACCGCTTCGCAGACTGGACTGCAGTTTGAACCAACTTAGATGTACAGGAATACCTACTTAGTTACTAATATTATAAATGCGAAAGTGTGTTTGTTTGTTGGTTTGTCCTTCAATCACGCTGCAACAGATCGACGTGATGTTTTACATAGGCTACTTTTTCATCCCGGAAAATGAAGGAGTTTCCGTGGGAATCAAAAAACTTATTCCACACGGACGAAGTTGCGGGCATCAGCTAGGTATATATTAGAAATATTTATGGATGTAACGAAAGCCAAACATGTAATATTTACTTGCTTTAAGTAACTAAAGTTTATATCTTATTAAATTCTGGGTTTCAAAAACTCTTACGGTAAAATATTATTTTATATAAATGCCTCGTTTTTTTTAAACGTATTATGTTAATATCGTCAGGTATGAGGTAGGTATAATGTAATTATTAATATCGTTCACTTATACATAATCTTATTACCAATAATTGATACCGTATTTTTAAACGTATAACACTAATAAGGAAACTAATTATTAGTTTCGTTTAAACTTAATTAATAAGTAGGTACTCTGTTTTAGCTTTTTCTTAATTTTCCAGAAATAAAATAGCCTATGTCTGTACCAAATATCATTAAAATTCATTGAAAAGATGGGCCATTCAAGCAGACAGACAGACAGGCAGACAGACACACTTTCGCATTTATAATATTAATATAGATTTTCTGCTTCTTGCAATTGTTTGAATACTGCCTAAGTACATATTTCCTTTTTTAAAGTCTTACCTGAGTACAATAATATAAAAGGAAAAAGTTAAAATCCCAAAAAAATTTTTTTTTACACGTAGGTAGGTAACTAAACTTTAGAAGCCTTTAGAACGCTCGCCCCCATACGAATACCTACCAACGAAAATGTTATCATAGCGAGCGACTGAGCTGAAATAAGACACCGTCCTTTGTTTTCATTGTATGCCTACCAATAACGACGTACGCAACAAAAACAAAAGAAAATGGTTCTATTATGTGAAAACAACCCAGAGACTACTACGGTTATTTTCATCCGTGGGCTGAATTTATACGATATATTCACCGTTCAACTAACCAGCTTGAAACGACCCCTCATATCACATACAATTTCCCCTCAACCACCTGTTTTTGTTAGTGGAAAGAACAGAAGATGAGTTCAAGCTTAGGTGGTTATGCGACCATATTTCGAATATCCAAATGTATAAATTCGGTCGGTAAGCTATCGACTTACTTTTTATATTCCAAAGAATCGCGGTGTCGGAATGGGCCACTGTTTTGAAGACAAACACGCTTTATGTATAACGTGTGATCGTGTGATATGATGTTTTTCGGAAAAAACACACCGCTTCGAGATATCGATATTCTTTATCGGCTTTCAAAATAGGCCTTGGAAAGAAAGAAAGATACTCGCCATTAAACATGGGAATATATATTTTGAATAAGCACTATTTATAAGTTAACAATAATTGACAAGTATTATAATCTGTACTGACTTAAATTTGATGAAAAACAATCCAACTTTTAATCATTAGAAACCGTAATATAATTATACCTACTTATCGCTACGCGTATTTTAATACGTGTACATATCAATAAGTATACCTAATATTAACATAAAAAAAGAAATTGTATTGACCGTTTTTCAGCCCTTAATATTTTTGTCTATAAAACAACAACTTCTGAAAACTTCAGCCAATCACAGTTACATGATAGAGAGATAAAATGCAAATCCACGTCCAACTGAGTATTGTTTCAAACGGTATAAGTATAGCAGATCTACGTATATACCGGTTTAACGAGCAACATCAACAAAAGCGGTCTCTAATGCCCGTGTTCCAGGCCTTAATCTTTTTGTGCCTCTAATTAAATTAACAAAACCCAAGCGCGCGGAAACTGGACACGCACACATGCAAAGGAACAAACGCAGACACTAGACAAGAAATCTGTATGTTTTCATTTTTTTATATGATAGACTTCAACTGTTTCTCATTTTTTTCCTCGCCACTTACGTATTTTCAGTGCTTTCCTGATACATAATACCTAATATGAATATTGAATCCCCCACTTACTTATCCATTATTTTAAATTTGTAAGAGTTTGTCTCCCTAATTTAAAGATACATTATTTATTGTCACTCTAATCTGTAGCCCGGAGAGACGCATTGGGCAACTGTAAGGTCTCTTCAGGTATGTAGGTAATCTAAATTTACAAAAAAAAAAATACTCGATATTTAGAGATTTAAAACGTATTTTGAATTTCAAGTATAGACACAAATTATTTATAAGGGATGAGTACGGTATGAATTTCTTGAGAGAATTTTCAGTCCTGAAAATTTATTGCGTGCGTCTTGCACCATCAAATGCGACGGAAGAGGGCACAAAACCTATATAATTATAAATTATTATAAACTTAATACGATAGGGTAAATAACAATCAATTGAATATCCATAACATCAAAGCAAAATAAAGTCCCGTTTCGTTATCACGACCTGTATTCCCAAAAACAGTTTTGCCTTGTATCTACGGCGTCCCTCAAACCTCTGATGCTTACTAATACATACAAATGGCACTCTGAAGTGCGAGTGTGTGAGTAGGGTCGCCGTGCGTGTTGTATGTGTGTGTTTTAGTTAAGGGTCGTCATTTCTCTTGGACCCTCCCCGTAGTGTCCGCAGAAAGGTGAGTTAAGACAGATTGATATAGAGCTGATACAACAACCGTTGTTGTTGGTTTTGACTGTAAAATATCTTGTATCTTAATCTGACGTAATTCCTAGTGAAGCAAATAAGGGTTGAGGTAAACGTTAAATTAAGTTTGAGAGGACCATTTAGGTTCCTAATAAATCTACAGTAAAGTAGGTAGAGTAAGTACTTAAAATATTTTTCATTGTCATATACCTGGACTACAGTTTGCTTTTTATGCAATCAAATCAATCAAATAGGTATCACTTGCCTTAACTATGAAGAAAAACATCATAAGAAAGCCTAATGAAAACTACTTGACTGATAGTTATTTATAATGTTCTCAAAGGTTTTTTTTTATCCACTACAAGACTTTAATGGGCTGTAGTAGTAGTGGACATTTTTTATGACCTGCCAATAAATAGGTTCCTAACTAAATTCCTAGCCTGGCTTCAAACACTGTGCTGTGGGTTGATGATAAATGAAATCTGTATTTAACGGAGTGTAAGAGCCAATACAGAAGTAGGTATTATTAAAACACTTTTAATATATTTGTACTCTCATTTGAAACTTGCACGAGTAAATGGTTAAACATGTAGAGGTTCCACGAGAGATTAATGTAATTAGATAAAAGTAGGCTAAACTTAAAGACAATATTCATTTGATCCGGCCACGATTGCTATCGTTAAGCTCTAAATCAAATTGCGATCTAAACACAAAAGTATTCAATAATCGCTGAGTCTGCCGGCAGGAGGCTGAATTACCATCATCAGAACACTCGTATTTATACTATTTTCAATATGGAGTCCGTATTAAATCCGCTGATTAAATCGAGTCAAATTGACAGATATTATACTTACTTCCTGTTTCATGAGATATAATGACAAATAGTAATAATGCTAACAGGAGGTAGAGGTTATAGCAGCTCTATATAGGTAGTACAGACAAACAGACGTCCCCCTTGGCCGGCATCTCCCTCGGTTAATATTGATCAGTGTCCACTGCGGTCAGGTAGTCTCGGCCAGGGAGACGCATGCGCCGGACAGAGCTACGTGATACAGTTGCACATCAACCTTGTTAGGATACATAAATTATATCTACAGACTTATCATAAGTGACACTAGTGGTCCTACATGAAATAAATCATTTTCATTTTCATTTTCATTTTCAGACAAAACAAATTATTTTATACTTGATGATGCCCGCGACTTTGTCCGCGTGGATTAAGGTTTTTTGATTCCCGCTTGAACTCTTTAATTTTCCGTGATAAAAAGTAGTTTATGCCTATGTCCTTCACTGGGATGTAACCTACCTCTATGCCAAATTTCATCAAAATCGGTTAAATAGATGGGCCGTGAAATCGTAGCAGACAGACAGACAGACACACTTTCGCATTTATAATATTAGTATGGATGCGTTTTTAAACAAGAATGAGAAGTCTTTGGCCATAGTCCACAGCGGTGGCCAAGTGTGGATTGGCAGACTTCACACAATTTTTGAAAGCATTATGGAGAACTCTCGGGCATGTAGATATCCTCACGATATTTCCATTCACCGTTAAAGCAATTTATATTTAAGTAGCTGATGCCCGCGACTTCATCCACGTGGTTTAAGTTTTTTTGATTCCCGCGGGAATTTCTTAATTTTCCGGGATAAAAAGTAGCTTAAGTCACTCTCCAGGTCCTCAACTATACCCATGCCAAAAATCACGTCGATCCGTTGCTCCGTTGCGGCGTGATTGAAGGAGAAACCAACAAACAAACACACTTTCGCATTTATAATATTAGCATGATTTCTTAATACGCACGTAACTCAGAAAAGTAAGAGATGCGTGCGTAAATCGAACCCCCTACCACTCTAAAGTAGACCGGGCGTATATTCCACTATAGCCACTGAGCCATCACCGCCTTCCGTTAGTTAAACAATTAAGTAATCTAACGCAATCAATGGTACGATCTCTACACGTCACAAACGCCGCAATGAGCGACTCGGCCGAGTAAGTACCTACAACCCACACTACTTATAGCAAAAACACAAAAAAACGTGTGGCTGCCAAAAATTCCGCGCACGCACTTTTATATATATATATTTTTTTTTTAAATAAGTTAGTTATATTATAGGCTAGCACTTGGCTGCAATCAGACTATGCTTGCAAGTGGTGATGTAGGTAGCCTAAGGTGGAGCGCGCTTGCCTAGAAGATGCCAATTCTTTTTTTTTTTTTCTTTTTTTTTATTCATTATAGGCTTACGCTTGACCACATCACACCTGATGGGAAGTGATGATGCGGCCTAAGATGGGACGCGCTTGCCTAGAAGATGCCTATTCACTCTTGATTTAAAGATACCCAGATTGTAATTGGTGGGAAACACAGTTTTAGGTAGAGTGTTCCAGACCCTAGCCATGCGAATGAGGAATGAAGACGCAAAGCGTTTCGTTCGTGTGGATGGAACGTCGACGACATAGGGGTGGAAACTCGCACGGCGTCTTGCGGTACGATGGTAGAAAGGTGAGGGAGGTACAAGGTCGAAAAGCTCCTGAGCACACTCACCGAAATATATCCTATAAAAAACCGATAGGCCTGCTACCTTACGGCGGTGATCCAGAGTTTGGAGTTTCGCCAGAAACTCAATTCACTCTTGATTTGAAGGTACCTATATTAAAAGAGGGGGGGGAAACGGTAGCCGGAAGGGCATTCCATATCCTAGCTGCACAGATAAACGCGACAGGACGAAACCTATTTCCAATACGACGCCGACGTTTCACGCCTATCCGTAGTGCATTTTCGCCCTTAGTTGGACAGTTAATATATTTGAAGTAATAGGTACAAAGGTACAAAAAGGGGTACCGGTACCTTTGTGCGGGCTTGCCCTTTAGTGGGATCTAATAAAACCTTGTTACGGCCAAAGGGATACCAATTCCAATATTGAAAGTGTTCTTTTACATGATACGGGAATTTAGGGACTTCTTTTGATATTAAATCGGGGAAAATCTCGTTCCCCTAACGCTGTACGAGATAACGGTATAGTGGTTTGTGTGATTCGGAAAATTATATTATAATAATACTAGATAATATTAGGTGGATATATTATCTGTACTTAAAGTACATCGTAAGACTAAAATTTTCATAAAAATGCCTGTCTTTCCTTTGATAGGTACTCGTATATATTTCTAGATTAGATGATGCCCGCGACTACGTCTGCTTGCATTATGGGTTTTTTGATTCCCGGTTGAGAATTGTCCGAGATAAAAAGTAGCCCTATATCCTTCCCTGGCATACAAATTACAATGTAACGTATAATATTTCATTAAAATCGGTTGATTAGATTAGCCATGAAAGCGTAGCAAACAGACAGACAGGCAGATACTTTCGCATTTATAATAACAGTATGTACCTATGAGTTTTAAAGTAGGTACTACTACTAGGGTTTTTTTATCTCTTTTTTTTGGGGTTTTTATTCTAAAAGACATGTCAACCCCATCGCAACATTAGGTATTTTAAATACATTGAACAAAAAAAATAACTTAAACATAACTAAAACAAGAAATAAATCTATCACATAACATAAGTCGACGTTCGAAGACGGTCTCCGATGGCAAGCAGTGACCAAATTGACCAAGCTTTTCGCCGGAGTCTCGGACCTTCAGGATTTTACTCCGCTACCAGTACGCTTACTCCCAGTTTTAACATTGCAAATACGATTGATCGACGTGAGCCTTCGATCGCATTGGCGTCAAACTAAAATGAACCTTAATGGCATTGATTTAGAGCTCAATTTCGTGTATGCATTCACAGTGAGCGCTCCAAACGGTACGTTTCGAAATTTATATCTTTTGCACTAGATTTGTGGCTCTAAATCCATGCAATTAAGGTTCATTTTAGTTTGACGCAAATGTGATCGAACGCTCACGTCGATCAATCGTATCTGCAATGTTAAAACTGGGAGTAAGCGTACTGACCGTTAAGCTATTCAGACGCTTGCCATGCATAAAACACTAACTTTTCTAAACTGCTACTAGGTAACACCGGCGATACTACAGTTATACTGGAATTCCGCATGGTCGAAACTCGAAGCGCAAGGGAAAAGTTAGTCGTCAACTAATATTATACTTACCTAATGCAAAAATGTGTCTGTCTGTCTACATAAGTCTGCTGTTCACAGCTCACGCACTGAAACGCCACGCCAAGGGTAGATTTTACCGCCGAAAATTATCTAGTTCCTTGGGAAACCCCAAGAAAATTCTCGGGAATTATCATCTATGTTAATATTACTTACTAGATGATGCCCGCGACTTCGTCCGCGTGAATTAAGTTTCTTAATTCTCGCGGGAACTCCTTAATTTTCCGGGATAAAAAGTAGCCTATGTCCTTCCCCGGGATACAAACTATCCCTGTACCAAATTTCATCAAAATCGGTTGAACGGATGGGCCGTGAAAGCGAAGCAGATAGACCGACAGACACACTTTCGCATTTATAATATTATTATGGATTACCTACTAATATTATAAATGGGAAAGTTTGAATGGATGGATGGATGTATGGATGTTTGATACTCAATCACAGAAGAACGGCTGAACGGATCTGCATGAAGCACAGAGATAGATTATAGTCTGGAATAGCACATAGGCCAAAAACCCTCAATCCATGCGGACGACGTAGCGGGCATCAGCTAGTAATCTTATAATAAATAGTAAGTCTACATAAAAGTAATACAGTACGGAAAAGAATTATCCAAGCAAAATATAAGAACAGCTCAAGATAATATTATCCGACCGGGCTATTTTCTTTTTGTAGTAGGTATATTTTCCATTTGTCAAGGGAAATCATGTCTTATATACATCAGGCAAAGATTATGCCTCGTTGCCTGGATATCGTTGTGATGGTGACCAGAACCAAGAGCAAGTATAGGTATGACGTTTTTGCGATGCCAAATACCTTTCTCTAATTCTACCGGGCGGCTCTTTTCAGTACAATTTACTTTCCGCATCGGTGATCCGTTACCGGCCTTAATAAGCACGTCATTAGAATCTCCATCTACTCTCACATATCTAATACTGAAGATTGGTCATCTTCTGGTCATATAATGGCAGCTTTTCTCATATTTATGCCACCGTGTTAGGCTATGACTGACCTAAGCCATCCATCATTCTAATGGGAGACCCTTGCTCGACAGTAGATAAGAAATGGATTGGAAAATTATTATTTTTTATTTTTAACGTGTACGTTAGCCCTTAACTGCGATCTCACCAGCCCCCCTAGCATGGGCCGAGACAATTTTCTCCCCGAGGAAAGGATAAAATTTTTATTCTTAAATAAATAAAAAAAACCGCTAAATAACGGTGGATAAATAGTCCCCCGAGTCCCCGTGAAATGTCAAACGGGGATAAACTTCTCCTCTCCCCTGTTGCCGTGCTCTTAGAAGTGGATAAGTTAATTTTATCTCTTGTCAGTGGATAAAATCGGGGGATAAAATTTTTATCTCCGGCCCATGTTAGCCCTGCAGATGGTTTAAAATGGTAACGGGCGAACTTATTAGGGGTACGGCAGTTATATTAAACCCATATACCACTAATCGGTTTCTACACGGCATCGTACCGGAACGCTAAAACGCTTGGTGGTACGTCTTTGCCCGTAGGGTGGTAACTTATAGCCACGGCCGAAGCCTCCCACCAGACCAGACCAGAGAAACTATAAATTCCCAAATTGACCCTGCCGGGAATCGAACCCGAGACCTCCCACTGTAAAACCACAGCGCTCACCACTGCGCCAGGGAGATACTATATACACCGCATGATACTATATATACCTAACTGATCATCTCTAGTATACCTCCTTATAGAATAGGTAGAGTTCTAGCTTTGTTGGCATACATAATTAGATAAGTACTTACATATAATTATATCAAATCAAATATTTTCAACCTACTTCCAAACAGGAGGAACCTCTCAATTCAGCGAGTATGTTTTCTAATACTCTAATCTGCTGCCAAAATAACACCCTGTAGACCTATTTTTCTCTTTATGTTATAGTGTACAATTACTTACGTCAGTAACAACAATACACATAAACGATACAAATACACAAAAAAATGTTCCAGAAATGATATAAAATACAACCCTTTCCCTAATAACATGAGGGAAAGTCGTAATAAGGGAAGCGGCCAAAAGCGATGTTAGCAAAAATGCCCGACTGAACAGCAAACAAGCTAATGGCGCCGTAAACTATATAGCCGACTATACAGGCTGATGTCTAAGAAAAGGCAGTGAGGTGAATGTTACTAGAGTTTTTGAAGTGAATACTTCTTTAGCCGCGTTGAGCACTTTTTGGTAGGGAGTAAACTTGTGGATTCGTGTCACCGACACCGACACCTCGCTGCCCCATGCTCGCGTTGCTACGAAGACAAAAGGCCTTAAATATTATATTGTACTAGCTGATGCCCGCGACTTCGTCCGCGTGGACTAAGTTTTTTCGATTCCCGCGGGAACTCATTAATTTTCCGGGATAAAAAGTAGCCTATGCCCTATAATGGTGAAACACGTACTTCTTCATATTTTAACGAAAGCCCAAATGCTGTTTCATGGCTATAACTTGAGAAATTAAGGATTTTCATACAAACTCTCAACCCCTATTTCACCCCTTCGGGGGTGGAATTTCGGGATAAAAAGTATCCTATGTCCTACCTCGTAGTATGGACTCAAATCGTTCCAAGTTTCGTTTGAATTCATTCAGTAGTTTCGGCGTGATGCGCGGCCAAGATACAGACAGACAGACAGACAGACAGACAGACAGACGGACAGACAGACAGACAGACAGACAAAAATGAAAAAAATTACAGATTTGGCTTCAGTATCGAATAATGAGTGCCCTCCAAAAAAAATTTTCAAAATATCTTCAATGTACAGAATTGGACCTGTTACAGTTTTATTATAAGTATAGATATAGAAGATACTACATTCGTAATCAAACTTTAATACCTTTTTAAAAATATTTTAAATATTCGTTTTTGCACTTCTATCGGCAATTTTTCTACTGCCTCGTTGGTCTTATGCCTTGTTTCCGTTATCTGTGGTCTTATGGTTAGCATGTTCGACTTCGGCTGACGAGGTCCCGGGTTCGAATCCCAGGTCGGGCCATAATTAAGTATCGGGTTTGTCTGACAAGAAACTCTCCGTACTAGCCGGAGTAAGGAAGTTGGCGGTGTTTCACCCCCGTGACTCGGAGAGCACGTAAAGCCTCCTGTCCTGAGCTCTCTCAGTTCGTGTCGGATTTTCCGTCCCATCGGGCAATGAGAGTAAAGGAACAGAGAGTGCACCTGTTTGCGCACACACTTATTTAGTGCACTATAATATCTCCCGCACAGATAGCTAATCTCTCCAGAGATTGGCCGCCGTGGCCAAAATTCGGTCGGGAGGACATTATTTTTTATTCCACTACAAGTCAGCCCCTGACTGCGATCTCATCAGCAGACCGAGTGGGAGTTTTGTTACGTATTCGATCCAGCGCCAGCTGTCAAGCCTTGACAATTCCATTCAAATCGTAACTTTAACGTTGTCATGAAAACCTTCAATGAGAAATTTTAATTTAATTGTAGTACAAATAGTAATACCGATATCAGAATTTTTCTTTTCTATAAAATCACAAAAGTGGTGTTACTCGCTCTCTAGTTTCAGCTTTCACTTCACTGACCGCTCCTAAAGTTTCATCCTGTATATAGCCACCAGATTTTCCAGGTCTCCCCATCAATATTAATTCCAAAAGGAATATATGACTAAAGGCAGGTCAAGCTATATAAGTTACGGAGATGGAACGCTCTCGAGCCATTTGCGTTTATTGGCTATTCGGCCAGTTCGGAATTATGTCCGCTCTAATTGATTTCACTCTTGTATATACCTTTGACAGTTTGAAAGGATAATAGCATATCTTTACATTACCTATATACAATAGTCTGACAAATTATACTTAACGTCCAAGTCCAATCTTCATAATATATAAAACAAAGTCGGGTTTGTTCGAACACTTATAACTCTAGAACGGCTGGACGGATCTGGATGCAGATTATATTCTGAAATATTGCATATATAGGCTACTCTCTATCCCGGAAAATTAAAGAGTTCCCGCAGGAACTAAAAAACCTCAATCCACGCGGATGAAGTCGCAGGAATCAGCTAGTTAATTAATAATATCAACCCATCCGTACAAATGTGCCGTTAAGTTACTCAAATGTTTTGACGGAACGTAATTGACAAAATACCTATATAATAATATCTAATAAGATTAGATTAGGTACACTACCGATTAATTATTTTTACTAAATCTTTAAAACACGCCCGATGTTTTGTAATAATAAAACTAGTAACTGGGTATTTTTGACCTAAGTTATTTTCATTTGACATTACTGAATCTTATTTTGCTCATTTACAATTGAAAATTACATTGGGATTTGTAGTGTAGTAAATTTTATAAGAATGCAGAAACAAATAATGGTACAGTTTTTTTTATATTTAATATTTTCTATGATTTAAGATTAGATTTAGATTTTTACCTAGAAAGTGTTAACCCAGGCCCATAATATAACGAAACGGGTCATAAATTACCAGACTACAAAAACCTAAGTAATAGCGTCTACTTTTTAAATTCATTCAGGACAAGTTAATACAACACAACCACCTATTCTGTACATCGTGCGATACGGTCGCCGCCGGGTGGGAAGGCGGGGGCCGGATTGACCGCGACATTTGTTGCCTGTCTCTCCCCCCCACGGGGAAGTTTTGCACACTATTACCGAGCTTTATTGACTGCAAATTGCGAAGTTTCCACCGAATAACGTATTGATTTGATGTCGAATAAGTGTGTGCTGGATTTTTATTTGTAGCTATTCGTACACATCGATATCCATACTTCCTTCCATACTAATAGTATAAATGCGAAAGTGTGTCTGTCTGTCTGCTACGCTTTCACGGTCCATCTGTGCGGCCGATTTAGATGAAATTTGGTTTAGGAATAGTTTGCATCCTGGGGAAGGACATAGGCTACTTTTTATCCCGGAATAATAAAGAGTTCTCGCGGAGACCAGAATACCTTAATTAGCGGTATTAGAGTATCAGCTAGTGATAATATATTATAAGAAAACCGGCCAAGTGCGAGTCGGACTCACGCACCGAGGGTTCCGTACAAACCTGTAGTAAGTTTTACGATTTATGACGTATTAAAAATTAAAATTACGTTTGTTGTATGGGAGCCCCCCTTTAATATTTACTTTATTGATATTTAATTATTTATTTTGAAAGGTAATATACAAGTTAATATTCTGTGAAAATTTGAACCGTCTACCTGTTACCGTTTTTAATATTGAGCAAAAAAATACGAAAAAAACACGTTTATTGTATGGGGACCCCCCTTAATATATATATTTTTTTAATTTTTAGTATTTGTTGTTATAGCGGCAACGGAAATACATCATTTGTGAAAATTTCAGCTTCCTAGCTATCACGGTTTATGAGATACAGCCTGGAGACAGACAGACAGCGGAGTCTTAGTAATAGGGTCCCGTTTTTACCCTTTGGGTACGGAACCCTAAAAAAACTGACAGATACATATTTTAACGTACAGCTGAAATCGTTTAGAACATTTAATTTTGCATATTGCTCTATAACAATAATTTTTAGAAATTAAAACCTAATCAACCTTGACTGGCTTTCAGTTACCTACCTATGCCTGAAAAAGCTTTCCTATCATAGAATGTTTAA
Organism: Erebia ligea; assembly: GCA_917051295.2. Lineage (NCBI taxonomy): Eukaryota > Metazoa > Arthropoda > Insecta > Lepidoptera > Nymphalidae > Erebia > Erebia ligea. The sequence continues at coordinate 5,120,359 of OU785237.1, read as the reverse complement.
ATAAAATAATCCACGTTTACCTTCCTATTAATTATTCTTCTGTAGACTGGGACATTAAATAAACACTATTAACTTGAATACATACTTTAATTACACACTTTTATATTTTTGATTCTATTACACAGGAAAAACTTGCTTTCATAGTTATACCGGTAGCACAGAACAAGACAACCATAGATCTTAGTTCACAGAGTGTCACAAACACAGAGTTATGACTACTTAATAATGAAATATAATTGTATCAATAATTCAAAGTAATAAACTAATTTGAATAAGATAATATTATTTAAAGTTAATATTTTCAAAGCCCGATAATAATTACCTACCTAAAGGTACATAAATTAGTTTCACCGAAATAAGTTACTAACGCCACTTTCTTACTAACATTTATCAACTCTCGTTAAAAATTAGTTAAATCAATTTGTAGTTTACCAAAATAAAGGTTAATTAAGATTATTTAAAAACAAGTGCTATTAAAACTTTATACCTACCGTAAAATTTAAATATTATTAACTTTTTATTTACCACTACAGCCCATTAATGTCCCACTGCTGGGCACAGGCCTCCACTCTCATTGGAGAGAGGAAATTAGAGCTTAGACCCACCACGCTGCTCCAATGCGGGTTGGCGGGCTTTAACGACCATTATCTTGTTAGTGATAATAACCGGGACCGACGGCTTAACGTGCTCTCCGAGGCACGGGGGTGGAACACCGCCAACTTCCTAACTCCAGGCTAGTATACCTACTGAGAATTTCTAGTCAGAAAACCCTAACACTTAATTATGGCCCAACCCGGGACTCGAACCCGGGAACTCGTCGGCCGCAGTCGAAAGTGGTAACCACTAGAGCAACGAGGCAGTTTTATTTACATTTTAAAGTTTTATTTTTGTATTACACTTTTTGCATTAGGTATTTTAATCATACGAAATAACACAAAATAAATATAAGAATACCGTCTCTAATTTATTGGTACCATATTATAAGTAATGTAGTACTATATCGCAAAACTTCGCTTGGCGGTCGGCCATATCGCAAATGTGCAAATAAATCCTCGGTAAATAAGGGGTGAGGGTGGTGGTCAGTGGCCGAGACCCGCCCCTCGTCGGTCCGATCGACCCCTCGACCCCGTAGTGGGGGGTTGAGGCAATTGGGCATTTGGAGCGTGCAAAACTGCCATTATTAATACTTATTACGGTAGTAAAATTAAATTGTAAACTTTACTCGATACTACAGTATTGACAGCATAAATATTATAAGTAATTTACTAAAATTTAGATAATTGTTTTTTGTTAATTGTGTACATTTATATATTGAATTTTGAAGAATCATCATTTTGTGAAGAAATAAGAAGGTAAATAAATGCATTTGTCTTAATTTGTCATAAACATACCAGAATACAATATAGTTTTCAGGAAATAGAGAATAGGTATTATAAAAATATTCTAGACTAGATGATGCCGACTTCGTTCGCGTGGATTGATTTTTTTTAATTCCCGCGGGAACTCTTCAATTTTCTGAGATTAAAAGTAGCCTATGTTCTTCCCCAGGATGTAAACTATCTCTGTACCAAATTTCATCAAAATCCGTGAAAGCGTAGCAGATAGACAGACAGATAGCCAGACACACTTTCGCATTCATAATATTAGTACGGATGTACATTTTAGCTAAAGTTAATTTAAGAACTAGGTGTTTATCTAATTTAAATACGTATTTTCACAAACATCCACATTGGAAAAGCTAACAACTAAAACTAACGAGCCTTTATACAAAACAAGGACGCACTGAAAACATTGGCATGTTAAAAATAATTGGACCCATCTGACTGACTCAAGAAAAATATCCACTATCTTTGAACGAATATGTTACGTCGATGCGAAGCCATTGTCCTTTGAAAAAAGTATATCGCACATTGATATAGTAAACATTAGAACAATAGTCACGCATGAAATAAAAAAAAAACGAGGAGATAGGTAGGTATAATATAATTACCTATCAATGAAGCTGGAGATTTAAAAAAATTCGTAGAGTTGTTCCAACATTGCTGATAGTAAGAGATAATTATACTCAATTACTGAAAATCATTTTATTATATTGGATACGTTACAAAATAATAAAATTCAAATATTTCAGTAAGTAGGTATGTATATCTAGAAATACGAAAGGTAAGTATCTAGTTCATTTATATAATACTAATACCTTGTTTTGTATGGTTATTATGAGAGATATTTTTAAAAACCTTCTATAACTTGTTCTACCTACTTTCAAAACTCCCCCTACTTCGGAAAAATTCATTGTTTTTTTGTATAAAATAGTTAACACAAAATGAAAAACATAAAAGGAAAAACAATTCAACACATAGCTCTACATCCAAAAAATGTTAAGATGTGCACAGTGTAAGTGTAATATTTTAACACTTTCTAGTAATTTCATGTAAAGATTATAAATAAATTCATATTTTTTATCCAACTTTGATTAAAAATATTTGATAAAAAAGAAAGCAAATAATTGTAGACCATCTTTAGAATTTCTACATCGTTGTTTGAAAAAAAAAGGAATATCACATAACGAAGTTGAGTTCCGACTTTATATCAAATATCACGCATGACGCGACTCCCGCCCACCACCCAAGGAGGGGGTGGAGGGCAATAAAAAATAATATATTGGAATATGCTGGAAATAACAGCGTATCATCTTTTCCATGGATACCGGGGACACTTCTGTTTTGACGCGTCCGGTCTTTTATTGTCTTTGAGGGACTGCTGACGCGTGTAAATGTTTTATTTTGTTTTCGGGGACACATGTTTGTATAATAACTTCGTGTATTGTTAGGGCATAATATGTACGTTAATTTTTGTTCCATATATTCAAGCGAGTTTTTATATTATGTTGCACTAAGGCACGTAGAAAAAATATGAACTTAGCTGATGGCTAATTTTCGCAAGTCGTTGACGTAGTCCCAGAAACGTCCACTGCTGGACAAAAGTCTCATGCAAAGATCTCCACAGAACACTGGAGATGTTGAGATAGAGTGAACATGTGGAGATTTTGCAAGTAATTTATAATAATATAATTAAAAAACTGACTTGGAGATTTGATTCAGACAAATTATAATCAGAACAGGCGGTTTCATCTATTTCCAATCGAATTTAAAATCAACTTACCAATTAAAATTAATTTCACAAACACTTCCAATACACCATAATAATATCATTTCATTCATTAGACTCAAAACAATTTAACTAAAAATTTAAACAATCAATAGAATAGGAATTTTTTAAATCGATATTCACTTCATATTTTTCTAGTTCATGACTCGACAAAATCGATTTTCGATATCCGAATCTGCGCACACGCACTCCGTAGCCGGTTCGATAAAGGAATGGGATAAGGAAAGGAAACGACCCCGCGGGGTCAGGTAGCGCTCAAAGAATTAGGCGCGCGTTAAAGGGTTAACTGACAAAGGTATTATTAGGGTTAAGGAGCAGCTTGAGACCGGGCTCGGGTTACGAGGTTCGAGGTTGCACACGTGATTTTTTTAAATCTTATAAATTAATTTCCTTAAGATTCATTTGAGATTTATAATATACTTAGATGATGCCCGCGACTTTGTCCGCTTGGATTTAAGGAAAAGTAGCCTATGTTACTCTCCAGGTCCTCAACTATACCCATGACAAAAATCACGTTGATCCGTTGCTCCGTTGCGGCGTGATTGAAGGACAAACCAACAAACAAACACACTTTCGCATTTATAATATTATCAGTAGGTATGACTTACCATAGTCCATAGGTAACTTCACGGATCTGTTAACCGCTTGAGTTATTAAAAACATTTAAAACTTCACAATCTGGTATACAGACTTACCTTCACATAGGTACTGAGGTAGCATGACGTATTACAGCACCTATTACTATAATAGGTAGGTATACCTATCTCGCTTTCTAAACATAAATGGGTGAACATGTTTCGCACGTTAATTTCAACCACACACTAAGTTTAAACTAACGATATATTTTTAAAGAATCGTTTCAAAAATCGCGACAGTTTGTCTCTACCTGACTGCATATTCGCGTGTGAAATTCTCGACTGTCATTTTTGCACGTAACCCTTCAATGCCATTTAATGTACCTGAAACGTCCCAACCCAATAATTCATTACATAACAATGGTAACACTAACTTATATTCTAGTAATAGTAATAATCTAAATCCTTTATCGCGGTGCCGTTGTCTGAACGACCCTTGCGAATTTTTTGACACAAATAAAACACCCGTTCCGAACACAAATATTTGAGAAAAAAACTAACTGCGTTCGATTTTTAACTTTGTCTCTAATCATAAATCAGTTTGGAAATAACAAACCGTTGCAAAGATACATTTTTTATGGATTTTAAGTGAAGCGTGATTGATTAATAATTTGAAATAGTTTCATTTGAATTGTAGTAGTTACCTACTTCTTTTATAAATTATTTTTTTATAATTTATTTTGCCATTAAGACCAATAGCGAAATTAATATAGCGAATTAGTACGATTTTTAATCAATAATTCTTCAAAACTTACAAACAAAACAAATTATACCAATACAATTTGCTTAGGGACTATAATAATTGATTTGAATGACACTTGATTTATGCCTTTATCCCTCCCTACATTCAGAAAAAAGTACTCGAACTGATCAGATTTAAGATCTGATAAGATACAACTTTGACTTTATACCCTGCGTCTAGTACCCACTTACAAATCACTCGCCCAATTTACTTGCATTGTATGCTAATTGTAGATTTTTAGATACGTGAAGAGGTTCTCAAATTATTGTATTAAATAGGACTGGTTGGCGATATTCACTTTCATATTTTTTGTTATTATCAATGATACTTTCTTAATCGAGCCAGACTATTTAGCTGATAATTAATTCATTTGAAAAATACTTCAACCGAAGCTTATAAATTATTTAATTTAATTAGAAATTAAAGTATTTTGTCATCTAGAAATCAGAATATGATTGACATGATGATATGAAACAGATTCTCGATAGTAGGTACAATGATTATATCATATTATGCTATGTATATTATGTAATGCTGTTATGCGAAATTGTGATATATTATAGATAATTTAATGAATGTAAGTTTAAAGGGAATATTGTAAAATAGTTTCTTTAAGCTATTCCGATGTACCTAAATCTAGATTCTAAAGTACCGAATGCAAAAAGATTGTCTTCGAGAAAAAAGTTTTCTAAATATGTAGAATCTACAAAAAAACTGAGAGAAACCTACTTTCAAAAACGTAAAAAACACGTTACACAGGTTCTCTGCGTTGACTATGTTAGCGTTACTTACTTAGTAAGATGTTCTAAATTATTAGCCAGCTTGCCCTTTTAAATCTAACTGCAACCCCACTTTATGCTTATGTAAACTAAATTTCCATGTACCTACTTATAGGACGCATCTGCCTCACGTTCCTTTTAAATACTAAGCATTAAAAGAACCCTCTATGCAAAAATGAATGGATTTGGCGCTCGGTATCCTATTGTCATAGATCAGGTACGCAAAAATTGCAACATTCAAATTAATAAAATAATAAAACTAGTCCGTGCGCATCGGAAGGGTTAGATCGCTTTTGTTCAGTATCGTAGGGTTTTCTATTATCATGGTTCGTTATGCATAGTTATTGGAATCGTAGTGGTCTATTTTTAAATTATAGCAAGTTTCTTTGTGGAAAACAGCTGAAGAAAGAACTCGATGGCTGAAAAGATGAAGCCTAAATTCATTATTATTTACTCTTCATATTGTTTTGTATGTGAACTTGATTCAATAATGCAGGATATAAATGACAAGATGATGCCGGCGACTACGTCCACGTAGATTTAGGTTTTTGAAAATCCTGTAGGATATCTTTGACTTCCGGATAAAAAGTAGCTTTGGTCCTTGTCCAGAAAAATGCATCCTAATTCGTATTATTCGTATTTCGTCATGATTTGTAGAGCAGATGGGCCGTGAAAATATAGAAGACAGACAATCAGACGGACGGACAAATCAGATTGGATTAAAAAATCCTAATTTACTCTACGAAACTTTTTAGAAAATTCACACGATTCAAGAATAACATTTCAATGTCACAAACGATAAAAATGTCGAATCGTCGGGGTCATGAGAAATATCCAATATTTTCGAAAATTTCACACTGATCGCCTCTTGACACCATAAAACTTTGTGATTTTGTCAATTGAGGCAAAAAGTGCCAAATGGGGAAACGGGGTTAAAACGACATGTTTTGGCAAAAAAATTGATATATTGTTTGGCACAACACTAATTATGCTTGTATAGGTTTTTGGAAAGAGAGGGGTCATTTATACCGTTTTAATCTTTTGGTAAGTGATAGGGTTAATTTATTTGCCCTATCTAGTAATTGGTCTGCTATTTACCTACTCTTAATTTTTCAAATTTATTTATTTGTGATAGGGTTAATTTATTTGCCCTATCTAGTAGGTAATTGATTTGCTATTTACTCTTAATTTTTGAAATTTATTTATTTATTTCTTTAACCATCTCTCACAACTGTCAAGATAATTATAAAGGTACGGCATGCTACATTACGTTTCTAGATGCCCCTAAAACACCGAAGAGGCGTCTTATTTATTTTCTTTTTGAGTGTTCCATCATTCTACAACGTGTTCCATCAATTATTATTCTACAACATTCTGTTTTTGACGAGTTAATAATTGATCTAACCTTTTACCTTCTTTTTTTCTGATCGCACCTTACCGCGTCCCCGACCCCACCATCTGGATCTGGTTTTCTTACACCTTCGGTTACTCCATAATCTCTTTTTCTGCCGATTCCTGCAAACTATGGAACCAATCTACAATATTATAATCAAAACTACAATATTATATTATGGCTATTGAAGGGGTAAATAAATAAATTCTTCAGCGGTTCATCTGGTGCTGCAAATGTTCATGGGTGGCGACAGTTACTAAACAAGGTTGGTTTGATTGCGTTTGCTTATTATTAAAAAAATTACGGTGTTGCTCAGTCGAGTTTGACGAGCTATTTTCTTAAACAGATGCAATCAGAAAATTATTGTTACCAAACTTCACACAGTTAAATACCAAAGGACGCAAAAAACATTTGAGTATTTGTCATAGAACAGAATTACAACTCTTCAAAATTGACAAAAAAAATATCGCACAATCGATTGCATTTAGTATTTCGGTAGCTTAGTTACACCGCTTACACTGCGTCGGCCATTTTTTATGTCACCCGGACTATTGTAACTTTTTGCGGGAGTCAACGAGTGCAGTTTTTTTACAGGTTTTTTTCCAAAATCCTATTTCTCGGATTTAAAAGGATTTAGACACTTTGTTGTGGCAACAATGACGTTTGTGGAGATTGTTATTTGTTTTGATTTAGTGCAATGCGAGGTTTGGAGTTTTCCCACAATTTGTTTGTATTTTGATAATAGTTGTCCTCTGATACAGGATAAAAGAATTTCATATACTTAACGGAGTAAAGCAGTAGATAAGTTTTAAAGATTTTTTTTTATATAATATCTTATTTTCTAAGGACCAGTTGTAAATAAGGCGGTTAAAATAATGTTATGAGTACCATTAAACTTTGAACGTCAATGGCAGCGAAATAAGTTAAGTAGGTAAGTATGCCTACATGTGCACAAATTAGGGTTTAGACCAAATTTTTATATTTAACCTCACTTTGCACTTTTACTGGTAACTTTAATGGCCAAAGCGCTAATTCATAATTGTATCAAAAAAAGAATAGGTGGTCTTTCTTCTAAGTTTCGGAAATAATTTAACGATAAACTTTTATTACGTTACATGCCTACTCAATACCTATATTTATCGTCAGCATAAAAAATGTAGTAGCAAAGCTAACTTCAAAGAATCAACTCAATTCGATACAGCATTGCGACAAGTCTAATACCATTCCGACCCGACCTCCCCTATTGGCATCCAATCTTACAGCCCCAATACTTGGCTTATCAACATTCGGACACCATAACAGGCCTTTTTTAGCCTCATACATATTTTAGGGGGCCCACACCCTGTTTGGTCAACTGTCAGTAATGATTTGCTGCCGATTCTCCCCATCCTCCCCCGTAAATAGCACAACCAGCTTCCTTTGACCTGCGAAATCGTATTTTAGTTTTTTTTCTATACTCGAAAGAAACAGGTCAAATTAAGCAAACATAATATTAATTATTTAAAAATATATATTATATCTAGTAAATAGTATATAAGTAGGTGCCTGCAAACTGGTCCGCGTAGATTTAAAGTTTTAACGAATTCCGTACGAATTAAAAAGATAAAAAGTAGCTTAAAATCTCTGAGCCAAAATTCGTCAAAATCGGTTAAGAGAATGAGCCCTCAAAAGGCACCAGACTGGCAGACACTGGAGACACACTCTTTGGTATTCAATTTATATTGATACTAGCTGATGCTAGCGCGACTTCGTCCGCGTGGATTGAGGATTTTCGGCTCCCGCGGGAACTCTTTATTTTTCCGGGATAAAAAGTAACCTAGGTATGTGTTATAATCTATCTCTGTGCCAAATTTCATCGAGAACCGTTCAGCCGTTCGGGCGCGATTGAGTAACAAACATCCATACATCCATAGTCCATACATCCATTCATCCATCCAAACTTTCGCATTTATAATATTTATTATATAGTATCAGCATGGATCGTACCGATTTATTTTAGGTACAAAATTCAAATCAAAATTATCTAACTAGGAATTGTCCTTGTGTGCAACTTAGCAACGTAGAGAATTTAAAATTGTTAGAGACGATACGATAGCAAAACTTTGGTCATGCTACGACACTGGTTTGAAGACCTCCCTGGCGCAATGGTGAGCGCTGAGCAGGGGAATAATTGGGTATTTAACAACTATTCAAATAAATTCTTTTTTAGAGATTTTTAAATAGAGGATCTCCCAAAAGTCGTATTATCCACGTCCCCTGTTAGTTTTCTGTTTGAAAACCATTTCGAACTATCGATTGAAGTAAAAAAGATCGTCGAATTTTGATGACGTCACAGTTCAGTATTTCAAACCACTTCCCATAGTAATAAGCGCACGTTTTGACGTTAGAAAAAAAGTTGCTGACTTGACTTGTTGTCAAATACCTACCCAAGTCGCTGATCGGTCTGTTGGGCTGCAGCCGTTACTTTTTAATAAGATGAAAAAAACAAAAAAATGGCAGTCATAGGGACTGCCGAATGCCGATAGAAGTGAAAACAAATATTTAAAATAATTTAAAAAAAAATTAAAAAAATTAAAATATAAACTTAAAAGTTATTAAAGTTTAATTACGAATCATACTAATATAATAAATGGGAAAGTGTGTTTGTTTGTTGGTTTGTTGGTTTGTCCTTCAATCACGCCGCAACGAAGCAACGGATCGACGTGATTTTTGACATGGGTATAGTTGAGGACCTGGAGAGTGACAAGCTATACTTTTTATCAGGGAAAATTAAGGAGTTCCCGCGGGAATCGAATAAACTTAAACCACGCGAACGAAGTCGCGGGCATCAGCTAGTGTAGTATATTTATATCTAAGATCTTTTGTCTTCGTAACAACGCGAGCATGTCGGTGACGCGGAGCATGTCGGTGACGCGAATCGACAAGTTTACCCCCTACCAAAAAGTGCTCAACGCGGCTAAAGAAGTTTTCACTTCAATAATCACAGTCAAAGGTTAACTTGAAATCCGGAAAAAAATACGTAGCACAGCAGGTCAAGAGATGGTGGTCGCGTAACCAGGGGGCGTTAGAAAAGTTAGATTATCTACTTTTTTCGGACGTAAGCACGCCGGGGTGGATATCACTGGGAAATATGGCTTCCTATTCGTATCGTACGCGGGGTTTGTAGTTTCTCTATTTGTGCTGTGCGCGATAGATTGGCGTTTTACGAGCGCGGTTTATATTCCTTTATCATCACATATATCTGTATACGGTGTTCGAATAGATGCAGTATTTTTCTTGGTTTAGATGGTCTTAATCTTGCACAACACGTCCTTACTTGATATAAAACTGTAACAGTACGAACAACGATTCCTGTACCCTTACTCTGAGATTGATCGAATTTAAAATACGGTCTCACTAAGTGAGGTGAATTACATATGCATCAAACTAAAATGAATCTTAATCTTATTAATTTAGAGCTCAATTTTGTGTATGCATTCGCAGCTAGCGCTCCAAACGATACGTTTCGAAATTTGAATCGGTTGCACTGAATTTGTGGCTTTAAATCAAGAGTTTTTGGGTCCATTTTAGTTTGACTCAAATGTGATTCACCTCACTTAGTGAGACCGTATTTTAAATTCGATCAATCTCAGAGTAAGGGTACTGTAGATAGGTACTACATGAAATAAAGAAACCCAAAGATCAACACACTTCCTCCAATTAATTTTTTTCTGCAGGTACTTACAGAAATCGTCCAGTTAACGGTTTCATAGTAAGTACATATTAAAAATTTGCAGTGGATACGTCATGTAGGTATAGTACCTACAACAAGCTAATGTCCGCGTGGAATCAGTTTTTTTATTCCCACGGGAACTCCTTAATTTTCCGGGATAGAAAGTAAATGTCACTCTCCAGGTCCTCAACTATATCCATGCCAAAAATCATGTCGATCCGTTGCTCTGTTTACAGCGCGATTCAAAATTCAAAATTCAAATGGTTTTTATTCAAATAAACTTTTACAAGTGCTTTCGAATCGTCGAATGAATCCACCACTGATTCGGAATACCATTCCTACCGAGAAGATCAAACCAACAAACCAATACACTTTCGCATTTATAATATTAAGTAAGTATGATATTGTATAGTGGCATTAGTGCATGGTAGGTAGGTATATTTGTATGCATACGAAAAATGTTACTCAACAAAAATCTTTAAAATAAAATATAATAATTAGACTACGAAAACAATTTGCTCATAGTTAGTCTTGAGCAAGTAGAGAAGCAAGAAAACATCAAAGTAACTCAAACAATGTTGTTATGTGTTGAGCGCGGAGGGAGTAGGCCTCTTTGCGCCCTCGAGCACTCAAAGAGGACTCAGGCTCTCGACTCAGCTCGCTTCAGCCCAAGCACAACCATTACGACAGAGACTTTTTATCAACAAAGTTTTACCAAAGTCACACGAGACGTCGCGCTGTTTGTGCTTGGACTGCATACTTATACTTACTATAATATTATTAAGGCGGCGTGGTAACCTAAGTTTCCTGCTCTTCGACATATTTTTATTGTAATATCAGTAGGTAATATTTGATGGAGAAAAATGGCGAAAACATTCATTATTTTTCATTGCCATTTTTTCTTTATCAACAACTAGGTATATTAGTACATATATAAAAATATTATGTAAGTATAGCTAAAATGAACACAACTTATTGTATAAAAGTAATCCAGAAAAGGTAGGTAGTGCCCCGTTTACTTTGGCTCGTCTTGGCGGGGGCACTCCCGTGCCCCCAGATACTGAGTCTTTCACATTCATTGAAAACGTTAAAATGTGCGAGAGAGAAGGAAACTAAGGTTTGCACGCCGCCTGACTTTTTTTACATTTTTACTACTCTATACTCAAATAACATATAAATTGTTTAGGAAAGCTAGGCGCTTATAACACCTATATGCGTATAGCCAATATCAGATAAGATCCTCTTAATAATCTTCATCATCCTTTCAACAGTTACTCTAGCACTCAGAGACGCTTAATCATTACTTAGAATAACTCCTTAGTAGGTATAAAGTTCAATACAAAATCCTAAGGATAAAGGATCAATATATCTACCATCTTAAGACTGCATCATCACTTACCGTCAGATCGCAGTCAAGGGCTAACTTGTAGTGGATAAAAAATAAAAAAAATGTTCTCTTGCAAAGATATATCCTCTCACTGTGTTCCACTGTGGTCTTAGGTATATTCACGTTTGTATTAACATAAAAATAACTGAAAAAGATAATATATTAGGAGCCAGTAATTCAATAGCGAAGTCAAGTTGTTTGCGAACGTACAAATGCTATTTACCGTACGAATCCGCGGACCACTGGCGGTGTCACGTTGCCTTGGCTCCAACGTTACCCAAATAAACCTAAAACGCTTGTTTGCTGAACGGAAAACGTATATCTGGTGGCGACGTCTCTAACGGATAGGTTAATAGCTCCAGACACATGTTATTGAAATGTCGCATCTACATTCTTTAATGTTTAATCTTTGGTCCGTTTTAAAAAATGGAACGGATATTTCTTTCCTTAAAATAAGTCTATCTTTTAATAATAATGTATTAGTAATGCCACGGTTTCAATTAAATTATGAGGTTTTTATTTTGAATTCATTTATTTAGCAACTAGATGATGCCCGCGACTACGTCCGCGTAGATTAAGGTTTTTTTATGCCTAAGGATTAAGATAAAAGTAGCCTATATCCTTCCCCGAGATACAAACTATGCCTGTACCAATTTTATCAAAATCGGTTAAACAGGTGGGCCGTGAAAGCGTAGCAGACAGACAGAGAGACAGACAGCGCATTTATAATATTAGTATTGATGATACCTATTATTTAGGTAAATAGGTATCGAGAATCTAGATACTACGTTTTACACCTACATATTTAGTTGCATGGAGGAATAAGCAGTGCTCAGGCAAGCCGTCAAGCGCTTACGAGCACGGAGAAACCAAAAAATATATTATGTATATTTTACTTGTGAAATAAATAAATAAATACCTACTTACTTAAATTCAAAAAAGTTGACTTAATTTCCCCAAATTACTATTACGTGAAAATTAAATTAAAGAGTTGACTTAATTTTCCCAAATTACTATAACGTGAAAATTAAATTAAAGATTTATTATTATGTAGCAGTAACCTAAAGTAAAAGCGTTTTGTTGAAAAATGCAACACAACCCTAAACTGGAATGCTCATTTGCAAATCGTAAATTACATAATAAATTCTCAACAAAACCGACGCGAGCGAAATGGCGCTGGCGTCGCATGAAAAACATGCCAGCGTCCGGCGGGCATTAGTCATACCATACCCGCTGAAAGGTATCCTAGGGGAAATTACGGGTTGAACAGACCGCGCGCTACCTTTATGTAACGTGCTGTTTATTATGGTTATGTTTGAGAATTAAATAATTTATCATTTAAATTCTGTACAACAAATCAAGGGCCCTCGATTGCTTCACAAATTAGTAAGATTAGAAATATCAAATTAATATTATTTTAAAATAAATCCATACCCATAATTATATTCAAATCCTTAAAATATGATAATTATATCCATAATTATATTTTAAAGTAAAAACTTTTGTTGTTTTTTTTGTAACTTTTTAAACTGAAACGTATCCTCCTTGAATCCTTGTATGCTGAGGGACGAAAATATTATTATGTTGTACGTTATGTTATGCTATACAATATTATAAATTCGAAAGTTTGGATGGATGGGTTTGTTACTCAATCACGCCGGAACGGCTGAACGGATCTGGATGAAATTGGGCACAGAGTTAGATTATAGTCTGGAATAACACATTAGCTACTTTTTATCCCGGAAAATTAAAGAGTTCCCACGGCCAAAAAGCCTAGCCTAGCCTAGAATGTATTCAGTATTATGATATCATTAGGAGGATCAGGTTATAATTACGATTAATGATTAAACGAGCTTACCCATGTACGTGGAGTTCAATCATAACGAGGGCTTCATCCGAAGATATTACCACAGGCACAATGTAGTAACACGTTCGGTGTTGCCTTCTCGCACTGATGATTCATTATGGCTAAAAATGGAAAATTTTCATTTAAAAATAGTAAAATTATATTTGAAAATTACTTATCAAAAAGACCAGAGAGCTACGGCTCCGCGTGGAAAACATACCAAAGTCCGTGACTGAAAGGTATCCTATGGGAAATTACTTACGGGTCGAATAGACCACGCGAGCTGCGTTCATGATATGTGCCATTTTATTATTTAGCCGCAATATTAATTTCTAAAGTGCGGCATAAAACGCATTTCTGTTAGTTATGTATGAGGTATAAGGAATGTTATTTAATATTGTTATTTAATGTCACAGCATTTCCTGTTATTATTCTAAACTAATAATAAAAAGAGGTAAGATTTGTTTGATTGTTTGTTTGTTTGTAATGGATAAACACAAAAACGACTCGACTGATTTTAAAAATTCTTCCACTTATAGAAAGCTACTAGGATATATTTTATTTAAAAAAATTAGAGATAAATACGAAAATTGCAATAATCTGAATTAAGTTGGAGAAAATTGTCTCATCTGAGAGCTTCCATGGCTAGCGCTGTCTATTAAATAGTAAAAGTTACTCGGAAACAATGTATCGTGAAATTGTTCCTCTCAAAAAGTTCTTAAAAAAAAGTCCGCGATAGCATTAATTTGTCTCACAATCCAATCTTTATGATTTTCAAATTTGGTCTAAAACAATGCTTTACTTGCGAAGGTGTTTTTACCGACATAGTATTAATCCTTATCAAAATAAATATGTTAGTCGTCTCAAGTATTTAACTTAGACTAAAATAGCTCTTTAGACCATTTAATTTAGATGAATTTATCTTATGAGATATCATAGAAATAAAATAACGTGCAACAGAAAATTGCGCGGCAGTGGCACTCTACTTTTATTTTTCAGTTAGTTAAATAGTTAGATAGATAGTTAATGTACCATTAATAAGTATTACAGGTCAGTAAATATAGACAGCTTATCTTTTCATATTATTGTCAGACAATATTAATGATTATTTTGTTAGAAATTTTGTGGAAAGCTCATTATAAGTCCGGAAACAGTTTTCCCAACATTGATAGGCCAACCGCTGTCAAAACTAGGCTTAATCTACGCCAGAAATCTGTGTTATACTTGTATGGCGTCAGGCACGAAATTAGCGACGGCGGAGCGATGGCGACAGCGGGGCGACGGCGACGTAATCAAATGTATGACTCTGTATGGGTACGCACACGAAACCGGCGAGAGCGGGGCAGGGCGATGCAGCGATGCACGGGCGACGGCGGGGCGACGGGCGGCGTAGAAGCAACGGGAACAAACTACTTATTCAACATGAATTCATTTATATTAAAAAACTGAAAATGTATCGATATGAGTGGGCATCTATGCTTTGATGGCTTCGGAACATTACTACTCGAGCGGCACTGGCAGATCGCCTGTTTCGTGTCCGCCTTTCAGGCCGCTAGCGGATCGCTCCACATCGCACCGCCCCGCTGCCGCCGTCGCTCCGCCGCCGCTAATTTCGTGCCCGTACACTATCAGCTGTGTATTTCTGGATTTGAAGTTGTTAGTCAAAGGAACTAAAAAGCGATACCCCGTTAGCCGCGAGAGATACGTTCGCAATTTTTCCCACACGTCCACAAAGGGTTAAAGGCGTCTTTATTGTAAGAGGATATCTAATTTCCTTGAAAGCAAAATTGGCGTAACATTACTGAGGTACTTTTTTTTTCTTTTTTGTGCCAGTGACCCTTTATAACGGTGCGTTTGTAGTTTTTTTTTATTTTTCAAGCGTAAAGAAAAGGCGGTTAGTTTATATCCGGCGTCTTTTGACATTTCGAGGGCTACCCGAAGTTCAATGAGGATTAATTATTTGAAGTGGGATTTAGTATTGGAGTGGTTTGACGTGAATCGTAGGCGGTTGTATAGGCATACTGTTCTTACCTCTTGGAGAATGTTTTTATTCTGTCAATCTTTGGCCCTCGTTAGAATTTCCGTGCTAAAGAGACGATGGTAATTATAATTATTCATGAGGTCTGCAATATTACGGGTATACCTGATGATGAAAAAATATTAAAATTTCAGAAATACAATGTGAATGTGTATGTATGTGTGTATATCGTGTAGGCTTCCGCCAACCCCAAAATAGGGGTTGGTGGGTACTTTTTTACATTACATATCCAAAAACGTCTTCCTAGAATTGTTATGTATCTACAGAAGAAGAAAGTGAATAAATCTCCCGCCTTTTTCGTCGTTATTTATTGAATCTAAATGATATGGGCATTGGCCTCTATAAGATTGCGCCAAAGTATCCTATCCCATGGCTTTTTGAAGTCACTAATCTCCGGATGACATCGCTCCAGCTAGCCGAATGCAATGCTTTGCACTATAAAATCGAGCTAAGGTAATGATACAAAAATATTAATAATATGTAATTTTCAATTACCTATAGTGAAACAACCGTTAACTTAACCCTACTGATGCGAATTTAGGTAATTTGATAATTTATGGACGCAATCCTTAACAATATTGAAAAGGGAGCTATTAATTTTCACACCTCATCAGGCAACGTGAGATCCGATCGTAAAGATGGCCGTCATAAAAAAAGTTTGAAAGAAAAATAATTTCACGCGAATCACGACGCATCTGCCGCCACCTGTCATATTAACCTTTGATTAGGTATAAATAGGGTTACCATGATCTTTAACGTTGAGTTTAGCGTTGAGGTTTTCGTTAAAATGACTGAGACTTGACACATGAAAATGTTTCTGCATTCAATTATTTTTTCTAAATCAGCAAGTTTGTAGAAGCAACTTGCACGTACCTCTATAATATATTTGAAAACCATAAAATCCATAGTTCAAATTAAACTACCAAATGAAAAGTAACTACATATACTTAAAGCCACTGCAAGAGACTAAACGTTCATTCATTTTAGTTAAGATAAACTCAAAATTAATTTAAGTAAATTCCTTTTTGAAATTATTTTTAAGTGTGATTTATCGACATTTCTTTCACATTCAAATCATTATTTATGCTATAACGAGCTCAACTGGCAAAACAGTCCTTCGGCATTCCTAACTAGGAGTTACCCGGGAAAATCCGAGCGTATGGCAGCCCTACTTAAAACTGATGCTCGGGTCTTAGCGACCCATAACGGATATGAAAGGGTTTGTCTTTTGTTTGAGCGAACAGTTATGTTACGGTGTTGCCAGGTGGGCAGCGTCTTCCGCGTTCCCACGAGCTGATAGCGAAATTGACATCTTAAGGGTTAAGTTTACGCAACTGTATTTGTTTTGTGCTTTGATTTACGTTAGGGGTTACGTTTTTTTGGGGTCAATTAATAGTAGGTGCCGTTAAAAATGGTCCTGGATTAAGTATGTATTTTTATCTAGATAGTTGGTAAATCATATTATATTTTATAGGTAAGTATATAGTTAAGTATTTTGTTTGTTCTTGTATCCTAAAAAGAATTATAATAGAAATATCGTTCACAGAATAGGTAATTGTATCGGGTAAGGTTGCCCTAATTATGGCTGGAAGAGATCGCTTCGTACTTCTTAGAAAGGCTGTCTATCGTAGATACAGCTGTTTTTTCCTAACTTGTTTTCTTTCTGTTGTGTATACTTTCACGTCACTTCACCTTTTTTAAAAAAACGACTTTACTCGTAAACATTGTATTCAAAATCAGTACTTAAATGTTGTATTTTGGTAGGATTCCTTTTGAATAAATTTTAATTTTTAACTATAGTCCCACAAACTTATCTGACCCAGTGTCAGCGCCGCTAGCGTCTATTAAAAATAAAATAACAAAAATTAGTTCCAATTTTGGCCACCGGGCCAGATCAAGTTAAATATTTAAGAGGTTAAATATTTTGTGTACTTATATTATTATTACATAACGTTATTTATCTTTGTTATTTTTTTTATTGTGAGATAGGCTTACGCTTGACGACAATCATGCTTAGTGCAAAGCAATGATGGGGTCTAGGTTGGAGCGCGCTTGCCTAGAAGATGCCTATTCACTCTTGATATCACTCATATCACACCTTGAAGGTACCTTAAGTTATACGTGTTATATCTTAATGCACATACATGTACGGTGTACCTACATTGAACCTCTTAGCTATGAACCTTCCTAAGTTCCTACTACCCCTATAGTTCGTCAATTAAAAGTGCAAACCACCCAGCGAGTCATAATTTTCGCTCACCACAGGTTTTTGATGGACTCCAGCTGAGATTGCGTTAAATTGCAGTAAAGGGTAAACAAAATACCGCCATTATTTAATTTAATTTATATTTTTTATCCGTCTGCATTCGCCATGGAACCCTTTGTGATACGCAAATAGTGCTACTATCAATAAAACTTGCAGGATTTGGCTCGCTAGATGAATGTAAAACAAATTGCAAGTAGGTACCATGGTTAGGTACGTGGTAATGAAAAATCTTGCAGACATTGACATGACAGCTAACTTCTGCAAGAATAATTGCCAGTGGACTCTTCTCATCACTTTACTATAGAGATATCGTCACTCAAGTCGTTACTTACTATCAGATAATGAATTAAAACTAAAGACTAAACAAGTTTTCCTACACAACCTAAACAACCTTGTTTTTCTCATACCTAAGTACTTAAAAAACAAAAATTTTGTCTTACGGACAGTAAATACGTACGTGCTTGCACTTTTACATGGAGCTGCACAAACTACCGCGACAGGAAGATATGATTCCCATACGACGCATGGATTTCGCGCGGACTTTTTGTCCTGTCGAGCTCGTAGTGTACATTCGCCCTTAGGCCTAACCCACCAAATAAAGCCACATTTTTTTCTTGTTTATTCATGTCCTCTGGGCTCCAACTTATCTACTGGTATAGAACCCAGCGTAAGAAATCTTTGACAAATAGAAGAGTCTTTAAAAACACTAAATAAACCTACATATAGGCCTAGTTAGTATAACCTATCGCGAATTTTTTCATGCATAATAATACATTGAAAATCACAAGTCACGTTTGTGGCGACAACCCTACATTTCACCACTGTATTACGAATCGAAAACTCACGGATGAATCGATCACTTTGTATACATTATCGCCTTCATAAGAGGTATTTCAGTTTAATAAGAAGAAAAGCAGCAATGGATGTTTTACCGCACGTTGTAACAGTAAGAGTTTAACCCTAAAATGCGCACGGCTTGGTCTTCATTGTATGTTAGTTCGCGAATCCATTAATCAGTCTGTGCTAGAATCATCAATATAACATTATACAGATACGTCCAAGCACTCGATTCGAATATTCGATGTATCGATTATGTATCGGTAATTCGATTATGCCAACTTGTATTGTACCGGGGCTGTTTATCATCCGGTGAAAAATGACGACGTCATAGTTCATGGGCAAGTAGGCCACGTGATTTTTTACTTTTATTCAGAAGAAAAGTGGATAGTGTGTGTGGCCCTATATTATAACAAATCCCTAGTATCTTTAAATGTACACAACACCAAATATTTAGTAAAAGTAAGTAAGTATAACTATGATATTAATTTATAATTTCATATTATTAATTTGAGTGTTTAGCTTAAAGTTTGACACAAAAACATACAGTTACGAAAACTTTTAATAAGTACTTAATACTTTTAATAGTTAGGTAAGTATATGAACGTACTTAGTAGGTATATAATAATCTTATAATAATGCAGAATTTGATAAATAACATGCACCTGCTCAAAATATTTAATTAATAAATATATCTTTGACAACTTTTTAATTATCGCGGTAGGTACCGCAACTTCATTCGCATAAAATTTTCAGGGACAAAACCGGGATTGCTGGGGTCTACATCTACACGCCCATTCCCTAGGATGTAATGTATCTAGTATCTCTATACAAAATTTTGTATTGAGTTTGAGTCACATATAGACAGAGACAACCTTTTTTTAACAAACCGTATGTATTACGAGTAAGTATAGATATCCGGACTTACGGTTACAAGACTTAGAAAATACTCGCCCCAGTTCACTCAAAATTCAAATATTTCCATACAAAAATAGTATGTTGTTGTTTCATCAATTTTCCATGCAAACATGGAGTGAAGGATTAAAAGCGTATCAATAACGACCCGATGAGCAGCTTTGAGCGCTCGTCCATAAAATACCTTCCACCTTCACGTCACATCCCGGAGATATAACGAGATTACTCGTTACCCAATACCCTTTTACTAGGAAACATACAAAATATTGTGCTGAGTTTTATTTTGTAGGTACCTACCTTATTCTTATTAGGCAGGCCCTTTCATTGCTTTTACAGAAATCTTTATAAGCCATATGATGCCTGCGACTTCGTCCGCGCTGACTTAGGTTTTCGATAAACCCGTCTAGGTCAAGCGACAATAGTAGCACAGGTAGTAGTCCGAGTGTAGTCCGAAGCCATACGTTAGTTATATTGGTCAGATTTTACGTGTTTATGGAAATATGATGAATTATTCCCTTTGATTCTTATGACGATTAACAAATGTAACGATTTATTACTTTTTACTCTTGGAGTTAAGGATTTAATTCAAACAACAGGTATATCTATAACTAGCTGATGCCCGCGACTTCGTCCGCGTGGATTGAGGTTTTTCGGTTGCCGCGGGAACTCTTTAATTTTCCGGGATACAAAGTAGCCTATGTGCTATTCCAGACTATAATCTATCTCTGTGCCAAATTTGATCCAGATCCGTTCAGCCGTTGGAGCGTGATTGAGTAACAAACATCAACACATCCATACATCCATCCAAACTTTCGCATTTATAATATTTATTTGATTATATTTGATATTTGATTAAAACAATAGTTTGTAGAAAGGCAAATTCTATATAAATATAAAAGCCAACGATAAATTTTTGTAATAAATTTCCTTGGTTTCCTTTAAACCTATATAATAAATTTATTTTATAATATTTTTTTTAATATTTAAATAAAAATAATTTTATAATATTTAATAGTAATTTTTTTGTAATATATTTCCTTGGCTTCCTTTAAACCTATAGGTGTTACCTATGGGTGTGACCTATGGGTGTTAGGTGGTAGGTATAGGAAATGTTTAATATAATTGCTATACCCCTAACAGGTTAGACTGCATCATCACTTACCTACCATCAAGAAGATCGCATCGAAGCTAACTTGTTATGGATAAAAAGCCTTTACTATAGTAGATTATTTAATACGCTTTGGATACATGCAAAGATCAATATATTTCAGCTAGTTATCAGACAAAATTAACCGATCCGATCGCAAGCTGTCGCATCTAAAATCAATGAACTTTTTTTTTATTAATGGTTAACCCTTTGTCGATGGCACCAATCGATTTCCGAACCCTGCAGCTCAATACAATGCACATTTTAAAATTTAAAATCCGATATCTGTAGTGAACTTTTTATGACGCTACGATGCATTTTTAACCCTTCACCGTATGTCTAAATTCAGTGGTTCTCAAATATAAAAAGGCATCCCTGTCCCATCCGTCCATCCTTTGTTTGCATTTTGGCGCAATAAAAAAGGAACAAAATAATTATTTAAATCTGTAGGTACAGTTTCTGTGTACTATAAATATTTTAAAGGTGAAATAGTAAGTTAAACTGCAAGTTGCAACATAGCTATGACATTTAAAGCTGAATATCGCTCCATTATAGCATGGATATTTATGATTTTTTCACCGCCTCGCTTATTATTGTTTGATTGGGTGAACTATTCTGCTGTACTTGTACCTTTAGCTAAGTGTGAGAGACTGTCGGCCGAAACTATGGTGTTATGAATTCTTGGGTGAAATATAAATAACTAGCTGATGCCCGCGACATCGCCCGCGTGGTTTAAGCTTTTTTATTCCCGCGGGAACTTTCTAATTTTCCGGGATAAAAAGTAGCCTATGTCACTCTCCAGGTCCTCAACTATACCCATGCCAAAATCACGTCGATCCGTTGCTCCGTTACGGCGTGATTGAAGGACAAGCCAACAAACCAACAAACAAACACACTTTCGCATTTATAATATTTTATAAATAATGTAACCTACGGTAGAACTGTGGCGGCCAATATATTGGTTATGCAATATATTGGTTTAATTAATCAAAGTTAAAATGTCCTGTCACCTGTAGAAATTAACATCAACCTTTTATTCACATCATTAATTATTAAATAAAATTATTTCATTTAAAAATAAAGGCTCATTAACAGAAAAAGTTGACAAACTGTGTCAGGGGATTGTATAACCACGCGGTGTCTGTACGTGACAATTTAAACAAATTCTGGGCCATTTGGCTTCTGGGGTGGCTTTTTTGAGGACTTATTTTGAATTAAAAAAACTCCATTGAGCCGTACTCACCCGGCGGATCAGATGCGGGATGAGTGTGTGGCCTATAATGAGGAACCTAAACCCATCTAAAGATTCTAAACCTTAGTCAGAATAAATACAGTTATTGTTTAATAACGAAACTGTCTATGGTCCATAGAGTAGGTACATATAGGGCTAATTTTAGGCCACAAGTTAGGGACTGGATAGGTTAAAACGTCTGCGTCGGAACGGAGAATGCTGTTTTGTCTTGTCCGAAATGAAATGTAATGATTTATTCATTTGGTGCCACTTTGGTGTCAAGATCAAGACTCTACCACCGACCGGTTAGAAAAATGTTTTTGACACTTTTCGAACAAGAACATAGATTTATTATGGCGACTGAAAACTTGACCTATATGTTTAGTAGGTACTTACTTATTCGATATCTACTGTTTCAGGAAAATTATTTATTTCTGAATACTCTCTGGGTGGCTTGTTACTACCATAACAGCAAAGACATGCCGCCAAGCGATACAGCATTCATAATGCCGTGTAGAAACCGATTAGCCATACCCCTAACTTAGCCTGCTACCATCATAGACCGCATCAGCAATTATCAGCTATCATCCAGGTGAGAACACAGTCAAGGGCTAACTTGAAGTGGAACAAATACTTACACCTACTTACTTTCAACTTGTCAAAATTCCCTATAATTATTATGGAAATCAAATACCCTGTGCATTATAGTTCATCCAAGGTTATCCTAGATTTGCATTGAACAAAATATTAATTTTACTCGTCGAAAGAACCTAGACTAAAGTACCTAGTAGGTAAGTTTTTTTAATGTTTTGCGCCCAGTTATCCTCTGACTATTATCAAAGAACTTTTAAATGCGACTTTTGCTCTGAATAGTTGCCAGCTTATTGTACTTAGTTGTGAAATGGTGATAGACAATATATTATATGAGTATGTTGTCTATCACCATTTCACGTTTATATGTTAAGTACAATATTTAAAAAAACAAACATTAAAAAAAAAAAATTGTTCACAAAGGTGCTACAAAATAACCAATGGCAGATAGCACGGAAAAAAAATATGAGTATGTTCTACGTAGTACTGTACTGATGTTTACTTGATGAAAAAAGGTAGGTAGATAAGTAAGTTAATAGTCAACTGATAAGGATGAGGATTTATCTCTAAAATGTATTCCGAAGACCATCCTTTATCGCCGAGGGTCTGAATCAAGGAATATCATAATAGGGAGGCGCTGAGCGGTGGATTTGCTGCTCGCGTCTCGCTGCCTCTATTTTTATTTGCAGGCTTGAGACCAGGAGGTGAGCGGATACGAGGCAAAGTGGGTAAGTATACAATTTATAAATTTCCCCATAGAGCACCACGAAAGTTGGGCCTCAGCCTATTTTATCCAGCCACCTTGCTTTTTTAAGCAGACTTCAATGAGGTATTTCTCAATTCAGCCTACATTTTGATGAGTGTACATAATATATTATACCTACACGTATGTATCTACTTAATATGTCCGCAATATATTGCTTGAACGTGACCGATTTCAATGTGTTCACTAAGACTAGCGTTTTACCACTATTACCAATTCTGTGGTTTTACGTAGGACTATCTAAGCCCGTTCAATTGTACGAAACAATAAATTTGCAGGTTGTTGTCACACTCACAAGCAAAACGTTATACCAAGTGATCAAACAATCAATAAATTAATACTTGTTTTTCCTAGTAGCCTGTTCCATCTTAGTAACAAGGGTACTTAGCATATCTTGTATTTTAACTATTTACAACTAGCTGATGCCCGCGACTTCGTCCGCGTGGATTGAGGTTTTTTGACTTCCGCGGGAACTCCTTAGTTTTCCGGGATAAAAAGTAGCCTATGTGTTATTCCAGACTATAATCTATCTCTGTGCCAAATTTCACCCAGATCCGTTCAGCCGTTCGGGCGTGATTGAGTAACAAACATCCATACATCCATGCATCCATACATCCATACATCCATACATCTATCCAAACTTTCACATTTATAATACATATTTATTTGATTTGATTCTTGTATGAAAAAAGACGCTACCACATACAAAAATACTTTCACTTGCTACGTGATATAATACATACACATACCATAATACATGATCATAATAAACACCCAATTCCAATTCCAATTTATTAATTACTAGCTGATGCCCGCGACTTCGTCCGCGTGGATTGAGGTTTTTCGGTTCCCGCGGGAACTCTTTAATTTTCCGGGATAAAAAGTAGCCTATGTGCTATTCCAGACTATAATCTATCTCTGTGTCAAATTTCATCCAGATCCGTTCATCCGTTGGAGCGTGATTGAGTAACAAACATACATCCATACATCCATCCATCCAAACTTTCGCATTTATAATATTTATTTGATTATCAGAGACTTTTTTACGTTTACAGGTTTCTTAGCACCCCATAAGCCTTGTCGTCTTGTCTGGGGGCTGCACATTCCTCTTAGATCTATTACATAAATATGCGGACAAATAAAATAACATTTACACAACAGAACCCAAAAATCTTTAAAATTTTACTTAGGTCACTTAACCGCGAGCGACAATGGAGAGCGGGCATTATTACCGATAAGTATATGGGGCGGTGTGTTCGCGGGTAGATTTTGAATAATATATTATTTTCTTATGTAAAATGCCCGATTACTCCCATCCAAGAGATTTTTGCCGCACAAAGAAGAGAGCCTTTATGGCACTTTATTACGTTTTGTTCTTAAGTTTAGTGTATTTTGGAAACGCTCTTTATACAAATAATATTTTTGGTTCGATATAAAAAAAAAATATTATTTTATGATGAATATTTTATACTGGTTGATATAAAAATCTGTTTTTTACTCAACCAACCCCGAATGTTCACTTAGCCCTAGTTAACACCACAAACAACCAAAATCAACCAAAAATTTGGATCAGAAAACAGAGCTTTTCATAATATTATAATACTTATGGACTTATTCCATCCTAGGCTAAATTACCACTAGGTGAGATTGCTAGTTAAGGGCTAACTTGTAGAGTAATAAGAAAAAAAGTTTGTGTAATAGGCATAAAAAATCATATACCTAACACAGCACTAATATTGGAAGGTTGGTAATTTAGAGGGACGAGTGGCCTAGTTGTGACAACGCTTAACAGTCGATTGCGAGTGTTTAGCAATTTTGACCCAAGTCGGTAACTGGATGGGTGACCGAATTTGGAGGTTATTTGGCCTTTTCGTTTCCTCCGTGCCTCGGAGAGCACGTTAAGCCGTCGGGCCCGGTTATTATCACTAACATCTGATAATAATCGTTACAAAATCCAAAGAGTTTAAATACTCTTAGTCGAGTCGTATGCGGAAGGACGTGGGAACCCACCGCATTATTATCCCTAGAAAACTCCTACCAATATTTGATTAATGGAAAGGGGTCACGACCCTCATTAATGAGGAATACGACGCAGAGAGAGAATACCTAGGTAAAACCAACCTTCCAGTGGATCAACACTCATACAAATTGACATATTATCTGCTTAGACTGTTTTATATTAAGTCAAGTTATTGAACATTAGCTATTACGCAAATGAAGACCAAAATAATAAAGCACGTCGCACACTAAGACAATAGGGCACAAATGAATGAGCACGTGTAAGCGAGTTTTCCGCACAGGGCACCGCAGCCTATAACAGAACGTATAAAGAAGATGGCGTAAAAAGAGGTATATTATTTTATTATCTGAAGCCAGCCAGGACCGGCGACGGCAATATCACCGTATATAGATTCGATTTTCTACGTGAACTCCTTTGACGGCCTTCATAATGCGACATATAAAACTGGGGTCTTACGGACCCCGAAACCAATTTCGGGTTATGACCCAACGACTCTTTGATAATATTCGCGGGTTATTAGGTACGGATAGGAGTTTTTTTAGTATGGCTATTTTTTCCGCTGACGGCGGATTATTGGAGCGAGTTTACGAGGTACGCTACCTACTGCCAGCTTACGTTTGTTTTATGTTTGTTCTCTTCTCATCGTATGTGGTACGTATGATACGTACATTTTCCTATGTTGTATATTGACGAATACTTACATCTATATTACCCTAGTAATAATCCATCAATATCTATAATCCATATACCTATACTGATATTATTATATGACCACACCAATATTTTGCAAAAGTGTGTCTGTACTTTGTATCTCTGCTAGGCTTTCACATTCCATCTGTTCAACGAATCTGGACCAAATTTGGTTCAGAGATCGGTTGCATTTGCATCCCAGGGAAAAACATAGGCTACTTTACAGCCCGGAAATTCAAAGAGTTCCCACAGGATTCTTGAAAAACACATCCACGCGGGTGGATTCGCAGCCATCATCTAGAACTAGAAGCGTTATAAATGCGAAAGTGTGTCCGTTCCGTTAGTCGTTACCCTTTTAAGGCCAGTTTAGACAGAAAGGTACAGGGATTGAACATACAGTTGTTTATTCCGGATAATCGGGCGAAGGAACTTTTAAAAACGGAAACGAAGGACGATCGGACGCTAAGGAGGAAGGTTGAACAGGTGAACAAAATGCGAGCATCGCCTGGTATTATTATAAAGAAACAAAGTGATCATAGAGAAACAAAGTGATCATAGAGCAGTTTGATCGCCAGGTCACGTGCCGCGTATACAGCTAAAAGCCGTGTTCTTTACGAGTCGATATCAGGATCGTTTGCGCTCAATGCGTGTTGTATTCGATCTGCTTCGTACTTCGAATGTTACGTGACCCATACTGTAAGGGCTCTGGTGTACGATACAAGTAGTGTTTACTGATATTGTTGCTCGAGTTGTTAGTAGATTACCTAGCTACTTGCGTCGTGTAAACATTTGCAGCGTTTTTTTTTATCTACTACAAGGTAGCCCTTGACTGCAGCGATCTCACAAGATGGTCAGTCATGATGCAGTTTAAAATGATACCGGTCCAACCTGTTATGAGTATGGCATGGCATTTATCAAACAAATACCTCTATTCGGTTTTTACACGGCATCGTATCGGAATGCTAAGTCGCTTGGTTGTATAGGTACGTCTTTGTCGGTATGGTGTGAACTAGCTTTTACCGAAGATTCCCACAAGCCCAGACAAGAGAAAATTCAGAAATTATATTGACTCTGCAGGAGATCGAACCCAGGACATCCCGATTCAATTTCAATTTCAATTTATTTGAATTATAAACTACCAATAGATTCATATTATTACCTCTCTAGCCACTGAGAAGAGCCGGCAAGAAACTCAGCAGTTAAGTCTACTCTTTCATGTACTTACATGTACATAGGTACTTAGCAATAATATGTAGAATGCCAGAAATAATTAAACTTTAATTGGGCTGTTGAATACAAAGCCAATTGCTTCTCTGTAAAATTATAATTTGAGTGTGACTTGTGAATTGCATCGTAAGGTACTTACAAGAGATGTTCAACCTTAATTGTCTCCATCAGATTAAATAAAATTTTAAACCTCTTCCAGGTTAGCCTACAAATATGAAGTGAGATATTTGTCAAACACAAAACTTATCTGCGATAAAAAAACAGCAATAAGCTCAGAGCATTCCAGAAAATCCTCTTAGGCCGCGAACGATAAGGGCAGGAATCAAATGTACTAAAAAATGCAATCGGAATCTCAAAGACAGATACAAGAAACTACTTTATTAAAGCGTACTCTATATTCATAACGCCTCAGCGATAGTATCACACAAATAATATCTCCCCTCAAGATGCATTCGGAAAGAAATGTATCAGAAAATATATAAAAAACATCACGGGGAAAAATGTTTACTTGTTAGTTAAACTAGATGTGGCCAAATTATCAATTATTTACTTACTTTATTAATAAATGGTAAATCAGTGATTGACAATAGAAATAAATTCTTTCGAATGTAGGTACTTATTTTCGAAAAATACGCTAACTAAAACATTTAAAAAATAAATATAATATAATATATTTTATTATATTATACTAATATTATAAATGCGAAAGTGTGTTTGTTTGTTGGTTTGTCCTTCAATCACGCCGCAACGGAGCACCGAGCAACGGATTGACGTGATTTTTGGCATGGGTATAGTTGAGGACCTGGAGATGGACTACGCTACTTTTTATCCAGGAAAATTAAGGAGTTCCCGCGGGAATCAAAAAAAACTTAAACCACGCGGACGAAGTCGCAGGCATCAGCTAGTATTTAATATTTACTCACGTCATTCATGTCACTGCCACGGACTCTGTAATACACAAACTTGAATTCTAGAAGACTTTATAGGTATCTAGGAGGAATATTTTGCATCCACCTTGTTTTTATAATATTATGTAGTGGTTTTCAGAAGCTTCAACATACCTTATCTGCCTTCCTAAAAGGTATTACTGTGGGCTGGTATATTATAATTTGCAAGAAGCCCATGAATTTATTAATCAGTTGACACACTAAAGAAACAATTATAATTATAGAGTCTTCCAAAAGACCTAAAATTCACATCCTCGGATAACTCATAAGTTTGATAACCATTTTAAACTTTTTTTTTTTTTTTTTTATATATATAGCGAGCAAACGAGCAGGCGGGTCACCTGATGGTAAGTGATTACCGCCGCCCATGAACATTTGCAGCACCAGAGGAACCGCCAATGCGTTGCTGGCTTTTGAGAAATTTGTTTATCCGCCCTTTGAAGAGCCCCATATTATAATCATTAGGGAACACAGAAGATGGAAGTTGGTTCCACAATTTGCAGGTACGTGGCAGAAATGACCTGGAATAGCGGAAGACCAGGCATCCAGGTGGTGAGGATGAAATTTGTTTCTGCGACGAAGAGTGCGACTGGAGAACACGGAAGGTGGTATTAGATTAAATAGCTCCACAGAGCACTCTCCATTGTAGAGACGATAGAACACACAAAGAGAACTAACGTCTCTTCGGTGCTCTAGGGACTCCAGCGTGCAAGTGATTTTGGGATTGTCCACGAGTCGAACTGCCCGCTTTTGTATCCGGTCAAATGGAAGGAGCTGGTACTGGGGTGCTCCGGCCCAGAGGTGAGAGCAGTACTCCATGTGGGGCCGAACTTGCGCTTTGTACAGCAGAAGCCTGTGCTTAGGCGCAAAGTATCTTTTCGCTCTGTTGAGCACCCCGAGTTTTTTGGAGGCTAGTTTGGCTTTACCTTCCAGATGCTCGCGGAACTGGACTTCGTTCGATATGCTAACACCGAGGATCCCAATGCTGTTAGATGGAGTCAGGGGAGTGCTCTGGAAGAGAATAGAAGTTTTAAAAGCGGTCTTTTTTGCCGAAAACGCGCATACTTGTGTCTTGGTGGGGTTGAAGTGCACAATATTTTGTGAGCCCCATTGTGATACTTGGTCGAGACAGGACTCGATATTCGACACAAGCGTACTTCTACACTCCTCCAGCTGAGCACGAGAAAGCTGTGCACGGCCTTTATATAAGGCATCACCCGTACTGTCGTCCGCATAGCAATGAACATTGTTATTATGTAACATGTCATTGATATGCAGTATGAACAGCGTGGGAGAGAGCACAGATCCTTGCGGAACGCCAGCATTGATGGGCTTCAGTTCAGAGCAAAAACCGTCAACAGCGACTTTAATGCTACGCCCGTTCAAAAAACTGGCGATCCACTCACACAGCTTCTCGGAAAGTCCGTAAGAAGGCAATTTGGACAGAAGTGCCTTATGCCAAACCCGATCAAAGGCCTTTGCAATATCCAGGCTGACCGCCAAAGCTTCTCCCTTGCTGTCGATTGCCTCTGCCCAGCGGTGAGTGAGGTAAGCTAGGAGATCACCAGCTGAACGACCGTGGCGAAAGCCATACTGACGATCGCTAATCAGCTGGTGCTCTTCCAGGTACTGAAGCATTTGGGTGTTAATTATATGCTCCATAACTTTAGAAAGCAGGGAGGTTATCGCAATAGGCCTGTAGTTCGATGGGTCTGAATGATCGCCCTTCTTAGGGATAGGGTGGACTAAGGCAGTCTTCCATGAAGACGGAACAGTGCCGGAGGAGTAAGACTGCCGAAACAGACGCGTTAAGACCGGAGTCAACTCGGGAGCACACATTTTAAGCACTACGGCAGGGATACCGTCAGGCCCGCTCGCCTTGTTGACGTCGAGAGAGAGAAGCGCTTTACGCACTGCGCTCTGAGTGAAGCGAATGTCACTGAGCGAACTTTGGCATCGCGGGATGGTTGGCGGTGTTCTCCCTCCGTCATCAAGTGTCGAGTTACCAGCGAAGAGAGAGCCCAGGATATCTGCTTTCTCCTTGGCGGTGTGGGCCAGCGTATCGTCCGGTTTTCGTAGAGGTGGAAAGGTTGAGCGACAGAAGTTGCCCTGTATGGCTTTGGATAGGGACCAGAACGCACGGGTGCCAGAAGGCAATGCGACAAGTCTGCGCCCAATTTTGTCAATGTGCTGGAACTTTGCCCTGGCAATGGCATTTTTATAAGATCTGGAGGCAGCATTGTAACTCTTCTTCAGATTAACTGCGTTAGGATCATTATTGCCTTGTGCTGAGGACCAAGATTGGTAGGAACTGTGTTTTCGGCTGCTAGCCTTGTTGCACATCCCATTGAACCACTTCTTAGCACGTTCTCCAATGGGTATTAATGAGTTGGGAATGTAACATTCCATACCCTGGAGTATAACGTCGGCCACGGCCTCAGCACAGGTGTTAGAGTCGTCGTCCGAAAAGCAAAGCTGCGCCCAGGGATACGAGGCATAGAACTCACGCAGTCCATCCCAATCCGCTGATTTGTAGTGCCACACTCGACGGGTACCGGCCACAGGGGTGCGAACGGTGGATGGAAGTTGCACGGATGTCTGTACCAAGCAGTGATCGGATGATCCCAAGGGAGCATCGACGACCACTTGGTAGCCGGTAGGGTGAGTGGTGAGGAAAAGATCCAAAATTGATGGAGTGTGATCAGCGATATCGGGTATCCTAGTTGGTACAGATACTAGTTGAGTGAGGTCATATGCCAGGACGAAGTTGTGAGCGGCCCTTCCCGCGTGATCGGTGATACGCGATCCTAGCCATTCCACATGGTGGGCGTTGAAGTCCCCTAGGATCACCACCTCCGCGGAGGGAATATGCTCTAGCACATAGTCGATCGCTTGTTGAGTGTGCTCGAAAAGTCGATCCGTT
This sequence comes from Erebia ligea, assembly GCA_917051295.2. NCBI lineage: Eukaryota > Metazoa > Arthropoda > Insecta > Lepidoptera > Nymphalidae > Erebia > Erebia ligea. The sequence continues at coordinate 5,089,102 of OU785237.1, read as the reverse complement.
TCGGTGTTACCACTATGGGATCTGTACAGGCACGCGTAGACCCGGGTTTGACCGCCGTAATCCACGCGCAACCAGAGAAGGGACAGATCCCCAACCTCAAGTGTAAGTAATCGTTGACCACAAATGTCCCCTCTGATGAACACGCACACACCTGCTCGCGGCGAAAAAGCATGTTCTAGTGTGTAGCCGGGGTAGTTCAAATATGATGTATCGTCAGGGGGAGAAATCTGGGTCTCAGTCAGAAAGAGTAAGGCGGGTTTAACCGTTTCAAGATGGTGATGAACGGCGTTAAGGTTGGAGTGTAAGCCTCTGATGTTACAAAAGTTCACACAAAGTGTGGAACGAGGCGCCGCTGTAGAACGTTTCTTTCTACTTTTGAATTTCATTATTTATGGGGGCTAAATCAAAGGGGAACAGACGAACCGTGCTGTGCTGGTGGTCACCAGGTCAAAGAAGCGGAGCCAGCCGTCCCCGACTGCGTAGGTGGTGTGAGTTACTGGCGCGGGGGACGGAAGGGCCCCCAATCCGATCCGCTGAATGACCGGCGGGTTCCACTCCGGTCTCCCACTCCGGCACTCCGGTCATTCACCGGACTTTTTTCGTCGGTGGCGGGACAGCCTCCTAAGACGGGACATCCTAGGTTCGGGCCCCCTACGGACCAACGGGCGGCCAGCGGACAACCGTTTCATCGGGTCTCCCTGGACCCCGCGCCAATACCTCACGCCCACGCAAGCGGGAAGGACTTCTGCCACACCACGGACCCAAAGGCCACCCACACTGCACTGTTCGGAAGGGGAACAGGCTCTCCAGCTCGCAGCCGGAACGCATAGAATGCTTTGCGGCTGATTACGACTAGAGTGTGGTCGCTAGCCAGACGGATCCGAGATAGAACCCTACCACGAAGCGAGGATACCATCAAGATTAAGCCGTGCGGCATCAGACACAGCAACCCGGGGGGGGGGGACTGGAGACGTCAGAGCCTCGTTTGCCAACTGGCAGGGTGCACCACGCGCAGGTGAGGTTGACTTTGGCCACTAAGATGAAAGTTGGGCCACTTGCACCCCAAAACTAACTAACTAACTAACTAAAACTACTACAGATTATATTTAAAAAACTACGTTGAAATTTGATGACGTCACAACTATGTATGTCATACAAAATTCCATATTAGAAACGCGTTTTGATAGCGCGAAAGTTTAATAAAGAGTTGCTGATTTGATACTTTTCTCTACATTTTTTTTTTTTTTAATGTTAGCCTGCGAGCTAACCTGGTAGATTCATTCGACTATTCAAAAGCACTTGTAAAAATTGTACTTGAATAAAAAATATTTGATTTGATTTAGATATATTATTATGTCTCTTTCAGTAAATCTTATTCCTGTAATGTACTCGTATGTAGGTACGGTCGGTGCGGGCGACCGTGTGATTTTTGTAGGGGATATGGGATTTTCAGAGATATGAGCCGACTTGGCTAGTCCGAGTGAAGCACCTTGGACGACTTTCAAACATACTGCAAACATGGTAACTTCACAAATGCTCATCAATACTTATGGTTAGTAATAATGTGTCTGTTTGTCGTAGCTGAATCGCCGTCCAATCAATTTTTTTTTTTAAATGAGGTAGCGTTAATACTTAACCGGTTATAAAATTATTATGTTGCTACGTAACAATAATTCGATATTGTGAACTATTACATAATTTACAAATTCTTTTTAAAACAATAAATATCTTAAACCAGATAATACCAGACACGACAAAAAAATTATTTTTATTCCACTGCATGTTAGCCTTCGACTGCGATCTCACCTGATGGTAAGTGATGATGCAGTCTAAGATGGTAGCGGGCTAACCCGTTAGGGGTATGGCAGTTATATTAAACCCATACCCCTAGTCGGTTTCTACACGGCATTGTACCGGAATGATAAATCGCTTGGCGGTACGTCCTTGCCGGTAGAGTGGTAACTAGCCACGGCCAAAGCCTCCCACCAGACCAGGCCAGAAAAAAATCAGAAATTACTAATTCCTAAATTAACCCTGCCGGGAATCCCACGTTAAGACAACAGCGCTCAACTCTGCGCCAGGGAGGTCGTCAAAATGTATGCGATACATATATGTTAAAATCATAACCCTTCCTTTTGCTTTGCCGTAGTCGAGTAATAACACTGGTTCGGTTTACTATACTGAATTCATACTGCACAACACCATCCAATCCAATTCACAGTTCAAAGGTTATAAGATCTTTGCCAAGCCAACTGGCCGAGTGGGTGATTCTCATATATCATAATATACTATAGGTACTATACACTATAATATATATAATAGTATTATATGATATACTATTTACTATAGCATTTGCCTTTTTCTTTTAGCTTTTCAAACCCTTAATGTACCCCCTTATTGGGTGAATTTTCAAAAATCCTTTCTAAAGGATGTCTACATCATAATTGCTATCTGCAGGCCCAGCCCGATTTGTCCAATGGTTTGAGCTGTACGTTGATAGATCTACTAAAATCCATCTGCACAATCTAAGACAAGATGGTATTTTGTGAACGATTAGTAAATCCAAACTATTTTTTTTAAAGGATTTTGACTTTAGTAACCATTTATTGTCATCTTTTTAAAACCTCTTAAACATAGGTCGGAGATCGAAAGTGTAGTTTTCCCAAAAAAAATTTATCGTATAGGTACCTTGGAGTTTCCTGTGAAAATCAATATATACCTAGATTTATTTCTAAGCTAAATTATGCCATAGCAAAGTAACTATTATTTCATCTAGTACCTACCTAATCTAGTAAAATTAATATATTACAAAAAAACTATTATTCCATATAGTAAGTAGGCGTATATCTACCTACTTATCGTACACAGGTAGATACCAATTTATCTTTTTAAGTTTATTATTTGTATTTTGATATATTTTGATTTATGGCTGGGCGTATGTAATTCGTTCGTTCAGAAAGTCGAAAAAAAAAGTTCTAAAAGAAATCAATTTTACAGGAACCCATAGGAAAGCTATCGAAACATCAATGCATTGTAGATACGTAGGTACCTACCTACTCACTCGCAGCTACGTCATCAGTCACCACCGCCCACACCATGTTGCTATTGAGATACCATTTATAAGGGAGAAAGTAGAGACAGACCAATTTATATAAAGCACAAGCGGGGGACAGAAAATAATTGAATGTAAAAAATCGTCCATTTGGCGCCCAGGCAGGGGCTAGGCGAGGGTCGCTACGGTTATATAATTTTAATATTAAATGACGTATGCCATACGGCGTCATTTCTAATTTTGTTACAGCCCTTGTTTACGGGTTATTTATCGTGTTGAGAGTGTTGATTAAGCGGAATTAATTGTTTTTAAATTAGCCCACTACTGTGTAATAATAAGCGAGTCCAATGGCTATAATGTGTTCTCCGAAGGACCTAAGCAAAGTTTATCTTTCTTACCGGTATCAGTAGAAACTGCTGTCCGAACGACGATGGTCCGAATTAATGGTAGAGTCCTGACTTTCATAAGTGACACAGGTCTTCCTACGTGAAATAAAGACATTTCCGGAAAATTCGAATCTATTTTCAAAATAATGTGTCATATTTTCACGGAATTTTCACGGGAACACGTTTTGTCTTGTAGCACTGGTCTGTGCTGCTCCATATAAAAGTGAGTTACGCGGAATTTGGGTTCGCAGACAATTTTTTTTCGCCCATGTAGTGTATGTTCGCTATAAGAAAGAATTTTCAGAAACGCCAGCCAAGCAAAGCAAAAAGGGTCTACTAGTCGGTATCGAAAACTACAACCAATTTTTGTTTAGGCACTGTGCATATCTTGAAACTTTAAGGCTTAAGAGCCTTTTCCCTAAAGGCCTTCGGTCCTAGATAATTCTATCCATAGATAATAATTGTCCGTTCCACACAAAAGGGGACAGAACTCCAGCGGGGTAGGATTATTGGAAGCAGGGCTTTGGCGCCGTTTCGTATCGCGGGTAATATTAAATATTCAGCCCATGAATGGATTCGCGGGACTTACTGTGATGCTATTGTTATAGGATTTGGTTATGCTCTCCTGGTATAAAGAAACCCATGTCACAGATAGTGTGTAGGAAAATCTTATGTTTTTTTGCTGTCCTTATGGTGCCAGCGACTTTATCCACGTGCTTTTTTTAATCCACTGAAAGCTACAACGACGCGACGACACAACGTGGTGGTAGGTATGTGGGGCGTTGCCACGTGCTCCTATTAATTGGTATTGTTTAGTGAGAGCACGAGGAATAGTTCTCCCTCGTACTCCTACTACGGAGTTAATGTTTAATTTTTAATATCATAAAGTACTAAAAATAGTTGGTACCCTACTAAGGTTACGATCTAGCCTATGAGTAAGTAAAGCTAATGAGTAACATTATTTTAACCTAAACTTATAACATTATATCTAAGAATTATAACTAAGTCAATAGAACAATCCATTGGGGCTGATTCTGTAGTGCACAATCTCTAAACTAAACTAAAATTAGAGCATTACAAATATTACTAACCCTTTCATAATACTCCCTGCGGAAAGGGACAGAACTAGATTTAAAGCTGCCATTTTAGTTTAGTTTAGCGATTGTGTTATACAGAATCGGCCACGACTTAGATTTTATGGAGTTAAATTAGATGATGCAGGGTGATAGTGGTACTAGTGATAGTAAGAGTATATCGGGCTAATCTATAGCCATTATGTAAAATGAAACCTGCATCAATCATTGTTATAGTATCAAATTGTTGGGATTGGCTGAATTTATGATATTCTTATTGCAACAATGGATTAGGGCCAAAAGTGGAAGCGGCGTATTTAGATTATATACCCTATCATTAGGTTATCCTATCATATTTTTATATTTTTGTTAGTATTACCGTAAGCATGTATTGACTCAAAGTGTATGAGCATTCAATATCCTTTACAAACTCGGGTAAGGTTTGGGACCGACCGAAAACTTTAGGGTAGGTTAGGTACCTATAGGTATATAAACTACAGGGGTAAGTAGGTACAACATTTCTATGAGTCCTTGATGAGAATAAAACATAGGCAAATTAATAATTATTACAAATAGGTAGTAGGGTAGGTACCTACTCGGTAGGTACCTACGTCTTCTACTTCTATCCAAGTTAAAGTGTTTGATAATGTCGCGTCGCGTCGCGTCGTATCGTGTCGCATTTGTCGCTGACGTGGGCATTGTGGGCAATGCAAAATGGCAGGAAATTAAAAACCGGTCAAGTGCGAGTTAAACTCGCGCACAAAGGGTTCCATACCACCATACAAAATAAACGTAATCTGCAGCTGTGAAATGACTGGCTTATATAAGGCGCTAAGCTAGTATCGCCTGACAAACAAGAATTGTTTGTCAGGCGATTTTTTTCCTATAGGTTCTTGTGCTGTGAGACCTTGCTTCTATACCAAATAAGGGTAAGGTTTTTCCTCTTGAGGTATGGAACCCTAAAAAAATAGTTCGGGTATCCGAACTAGAAAGTTCTTTTTTGGTTTTGCCTTGAGTTTGTATTGATTTTTTGCATATGTATAGTTTTTATCCCGGAAAATCAAAGCTTTCCCTGGGTTTTTTAAACCTAAATCTACGCAGACAAAGTCGCGAGCATCATCTAGTAGGTAAGTATCCTTTAAACTCAGTAACATCTTAGTAATGAAATAGTATGCATTAGGCTACTCCGTAAAGGAAACTCCGGGCCTTAGGATCAGTCTGCTAAATGTGCGGAGGACAATGTTTGTGGAACAGAAAGTGGAATAGAGCTGCTGATATGGCAGAAACTTCTTTATAATGAAGTTGTTTATACATTTTTCTATTTGTATAAAAGTTAGACTAGCCGTGTAATACCGTTAGAGAGTTAGTCCTTTTGGAAATATCTTGTTTACGACGTGGCTCATAATATCCGTCTGAGCCACTGCGGCTCCATAATGATGAATGAATGAATGAATGAATGAATGAATTAATGAATGAATGAACTAAAGGGAGTGGGACAGAGACCAACGCTTTTCTGTCACGTAAATATTATCCAGTCTAGTGTCCCGCGTTTTATCCTGCCATAAAAAACAATATAGCAAAATTAATATTGTTACAGCTGGGGTTCGTAAACAGAGAGAGACCCGGGTCGTTTCACAATCATTTATTGAGTTTTCACAAATGAGGGCACTTCTCCAAGGTTCTGTCGTCAAACTTCTTCTACTTTCTACTACAAATTCACGAAATCACGTTGAGCTTTGCAAAAAAATCTTTTTAACAGAGCTTAAAATCACAACTTGACATGGAGGTTGTTTCCTTAGTTACGCATAATATTCACCTAGTTACGCGACACTATTATAATAATCCATATATATAAATATTATAAATGCGAAAGTTTGGATGGATGGATGTATGTATGGATGTATGTTTGTTACTCAATCACGCTCCAACGGATGAACGGATCTGGATGAAATTTGGCACAGAGATAGATTATAGTCTGGAATAGCACATAGGCCACTTTTTATCCCGGAAAATTAAAGAGTTCCCGCGGGAACCGAAAAACCTCAATCCACGCGGACGAAGTCGCGGGCATCAGCTAGTATAAATAATATAATGAAAACACAATTTTGCGACATCATATCGGAATACTTAATCGCTTGGCGGTAAGTCAATACCGGTAGAGAAGCCTCCCACAAGACTAGACCAGAGAAAATTCAGAAATTACAATTTCCCAAATTGACCCTGCCAGCGATCGAACCCGGGACCTCCCGTTTATAAGACAACAGCGCTCACCACTGCACCAGGGAAATGGTCAAAGGTAAGTAAGTAAAATATAAACTGTTCGAGTACTTTCGGCTCTATGCATGCCGCTGTTTTGTCCCATATCCGAGGACGAGGTCCGGGCGTTCGGCGGTGGGCGGGTGTTTGGTCAGCGTCTGAGATATACATATGGCGTGTTTAACTGTAACATGTTTATACGTAGGGTTGACGCAATGCAGAAATATAAAATTGATAATTAAAACAAGTACCTAACTAATCAACTATCAAATGTGTGCTACCGCCCACGCTTGCCTTCAGTCGGATCACGTGAACCGGCTCATAAGGAAGATTCAAACTGTTCGGGCATACATACTTACCTACTCTGATTAAGTATGTCCGTGTGGTATAAGATTTTTTTATTCCCGCGGAAACTCAATTTTTTCCGGATTAAAAAGCCCATTTCACTCTCTATAGTCATACCAAAAATCACGTCGATCCGTTGCTCCGTTGCCGCGTGATTGAAGGACAAACCGACAAACAAACACACTTTCGCATTTAAGTATAATGTTTAGTTTGAAGTATGATTAACTAGCTAAAGAGTTATGCTAGTTAGGTAAAACGTAATATGTCATATTTTATGTTTACATCATTATAGCCCTTCCACCAAATCTGACCAATCATTCTTTTCATATTATGCTTAGATGACAATAAAAACTACCTATCAATGAGATCGTGGGGAAATCATAACCTGTTTTTATTATTAATACCTCACTAAGTACCTATACAAGATCGAAACTGGAACGGGGATGCTGCGAACGGGTCAATAGGTTGAAATGATCTCTGTACATTATTTAGGGTAAGGTAATAGGGTAACAGGTAATGTCAAAGGTGGTTGGAGACTGACCGATGTCCATGAATATTCAAGATCAAAACTGTAACGGGAGAACTGAGGGATCAACAGGTCAAATTGTCCTTTTATGTTAATTTGGGGTAAACTCGTGGACGAGGCAGGTAGATCAAAGGTCAGGTAAAAAAATGTTTTTTGACTAAGTTTTTTTAATTGTATTATCATAAGTGTAACAAGGGATGAGGGGATTCTGTGAAGGATCAGTTTATTAAGCATATTGTGGTCTATTGAATTTATTTATTTGTGGTGAATTTATATACCTACTGTGGGGTAAAGGTTAAAATAACTACGTCCGCGTGGATTAAATCTACTTGGTAATTTTTTTATTTATTTTTGTTTATTTTTTTTGTACCAAAAAGTTATACAATATGTAGAAAAACAGAAACATAGTGGACAAGGAAACACTTATCTCTATAAGAGATCTCTACCAGTTATGTAATTGTCCAGGTTGAAATGTAATCTGTGATTTAATCCAGGATATAAGCTATCTCTATTCTATTTCAGCCAAATCGATTTAGTCGATGAGGCATGAAGGAGTTTACATACAAACATCTAAACTTTCACATTATAAATATTGAAATGAACTGAAATATATAGTTGATTTCACGTAGGATAACTTGTCCCACTTATGAAATGTCGTGACCGGTTCAGAAAACAGATTCTACTGAGAAGAACCGGCAAGCAATTCAGCTCCACTCAAAGCAAAAAGAATGTTACAAATATGTAGCTAACATATTACGTAATGTAACAACAATTGCTCATGACCTGTGGGCTGCCGAATGCGAAGCCAATTTCTTCCATGCAGCTTTGTCATTAAGAAATTCATCAATAGTTTACTATTCCCTCTCTCTTATGAGAGTGGAGGCCTGTGCCCAGGAGTGGGACTTGAATGGGCTGTAGTGGTGGTGGTGGTGGTTACTAGCCTCGGCTTAACAAATGCTATTATAAGTAGGTAGGTAGGTAGGTATAAGATAAGATTATAGTATAGTAGGTATAATAGTAGTTGAAAAGTTAGGCCTTCACTACGACCTCACGTAGCCTAGTAACGTTCACTGGTAGCAGTGGGGCCTCCCACTTATAAAACCAGAGATAAGCAGTTTTAAAAAAATCTGAAAAAAAATTGCACCATTTCCCGTTTATCTATGAGTAGCAACCCTAGTCCACAAGGCAAGATAAGTAACGGGTACTCGGGAGCCGTGATGTAACACATTTGTAACGAGTAGATGTAAACAGAGATAGGACTCAACACTATAGCAATCTGCTGCAGGATGTGCGAGGAATTGCGAGGAAGTTGGAGGATATGGGACACTTAGTCCAAGAAGTCCTAGAGTAAGTAGGTATATATAGATAGGGATAAGTATTGCTTTGTTTTGAATTTGTCTATAATCCATTTATAATATTAATACTAATATTAGAAATGCGAATGTGTGTTTGTTTGTTGGTTTATTGGTTTGTTCTTCAATCACGCCGCAACGGAGCAACGGATCGACGTGATTTTTGGTATGGGTATAGTTGAGGACCTGGAGAGTGACATAGGCTACTTTTTATCCCGGAAAATTAAGGAGTTCCCGCGGGAATGAAAAAAACTTAAACCACGCGGACGAAGTCGCGGGCATCAGCTAGTTAGGAATAAATGCGAAAATGTGTCTGTCTGCTACACTTTCATAGCCCACCTTTTCAACGGATCTTGTTAAAATTTGGTAGGTAAGACAGAGATAGTTGCACCCCGTAGAAGGACATAAGCAAATTTTTCCGGAAAATTAAACAGTTTCCACGGCTGAATCAAAATCTTACTCGCAGACGAAGTCGCGGGTATCATTTATTTGTAACAACGAATACCTACCTACCTATCATAATCAAGTCGCTAACTGGATGGGTGACTGAATTTGGAGGTTCAAAAGCCGACACTGACTTCATTGGAGGTTCAGGCCATTTCGTTTCCTCATAAGCCGTCAGTCCTGGTTCTTGGATATCACTATTACCTGATGAATGCATCTAGTATTTACTTATTTATCTGAAATAAAGACCTGTTTGATATCTAATTTTATAGGTAGGTTGATAGATAGGTACTTATTAAGTATCCTACCAACGTACTTACCTAATCCTTTTGTGTAAATTGATTCTTTAGGTCCATTGGGCATTGGCTTCCCTGGAAGGTGGGTTAGGTACAAGAATCCTATAGAGTTTCGGGTTAGGTGAAACTTTCGGGCTTTGGGACCGAAGTGATTCGATACAGGGTTAAGGTAAGGTCGCTCCTTTGTGAGATAGGAACACGTCTTCATATTACAGATAATGATATTTTGGACGAAATAATATTACCTACACAGGTAGGTACCTACTTAAGTATCTACTTACTTAAGTAGGTACCTATGTAGCATTGGTGTATAACTTTAGTAGGTACCTACCTAATGATATGTAGAGTCGATAACCGATTTTTTTCTTATTCAACCTAGGTAGGTATTCTCTTCTCGATGCATCACACCGCTCAGCCAAAGGTTGCTAAATATCTACAGAGGCGGCTTAAGCCATTGCGAGGCTCTGGGCGGTAGATATTTGCGAGGCGCGAGATTCAAATAAGTACATATTTGTATTAATGACTTGTCTACTTGGGCCTGTAGCGCTGTTGGGCAAGAGCGCGAGGCCCCTGCAAGAGCGAGGCCTCGGGCGGTTGCCTTGCTTGCCACCTCCTGAGGCCGCCACTGGCTATATAGGTAGGTAACCCAGTTCATTCTACCTATTTAGTATTTACCTACCTTCATAAAGCCTGATTTCCTCAAAGATGTTATGACGTCGTAATTCCTAGCTCTATGGAACTTCTAACTATAAAATTCCCTTATAAAATATAATCAAATAGGTAAGCCTAAGTACGCGGTAACCACAAAGTAAGCGGTAACCACAAAAGCTAAATAAGTACTTAGCCTTTGTGGTTACCGCTAACTAACGATTGATTAAATCTTAATTTGAACGTGTTTTAGAGCTTCAACACTTAGTACAAAATTGAATGAAAAAAACTACCTACCTATAATAGTCCTATACTATTAATACTCCGCCCATACAATGAACATACTCACACAACCAATTCTGCTAACGTGCTGATAAATAACCCATTATTTGCGTGTGTGCACGGACACGAATTTCAACCAATGGTCAAGCGGTCATCTGTGTGAACGAGACAAATATATCGATACTTTGATGTGTGAAGGTGACAGTTACATGAGCGCTAAAACTGAGCTTTCTAAGTTTTTCCTTGCGTAAAAGTTTTTTTTGTGATTTGTTTTGGTTTTACTTCGATTAGGTTCCAAAGTAATAAATATAATTATATCACAAATAATGAAATAAGTAATTTGAGAATAGGTATTAAATTTTTGTATTTCTTTCATTTCTAGTTATTTTTCATGCAACAGTAGATATTAGACATTATATTTTATTATGTACCTGCTTAGGTAAGAACGTGCTTATTAACTTTTTGTTGTCTTTCTTATTTAATTTATATGAGACTAGATGATGCCCACGACTTCGTCCGCGTGGATTTAGTTTTTAATTCCCCCGGGAACTCTTTAATTTTCCGGGATAAAAGTGGGATGTATGTCCCCGGAATGCAACTTATCTCATTACTTAATTTCATCAAAATCGGTTCATTGGATGGGCTGTGAAAGCGTAGCAAACACACAGACAGAAACACTTTCGCATTTATAATATTAGTATGGATTTGTCTTTATAATTGTGTGTATTTTTCTATTTATTGAGTTTACTAGAGTAGGTACCACAAGGCTTTTAGTAACCTACCCCTACTACCTTAATTGAGTAAAATTTTAAACTATTTATTCCTCTCTGCAGGTGACTGAGCCTTTTTGCATTTTTCAAGGGATCGAAGGATTACCGCAGAATTACTATTGATTTGGGCGCGTACCCGCTCGGCCGCCTTTCAAATGAGCAGACCGTTGGAACCTACAAAGAGTTGTTACAACAACAAAAGAAATAAAATCGGAGACACTTTTACTATTTATGTTCACATAGTAATTGGACAAATGGTGGACTTTTATAATAATTACAAAATGACAATCTGGTATCTACCTAGTGAGTTTTTGATCCTTTCCTTTGGTAGTTGAAAGATTAGGTACCTATATTATATCCAAGATGCCCCAAATAGAATCTAAGCTCACCAACAAACCCTATAATCCCAAATAAACATACAAATTAGTCGATGTAGGATAAGAAAATACGTAGGTAGCATAATGTAAAATGTTTCCTCTTTAAATTCATTTTCTTCTCCTTAGTGCATCGCCAGTCGTTGCGCGCCAGTGCCAACAGAGTCCTAAGCATGATTGCCAGCGGGTTTGACTGTTGTTACGTGAACCATTGCAATGGAATTGCTGCAAGGTTTCAGCTGGTGTAGCAACGATTGTAGTAAAGTAACGGTTTATTTAGTTTATTTTAGAATTGAAGTCTTCTCTAGTTAGTTTCTTATATTTCTTGTTAGAGTCTTTGTTACTTGATACATATTCTATATACCTATGTACCTTTACTAAACATTTATTTAAATGTTAATTTAATAAAAACCAGAGACAATTTAGGAATTACTAGCTCATGCCTACGACTTCGTCCGCGTGGGTGGGTGTTAGATTTTATGGTTCCCGCGGGAACTCTCTAATTTTCCTTGATAAAAAGTAGCTTAAGTGTTATTCCAGACTATAATCTATCTCTATGCTAAATTTAATCTAGATCCGTTCTGCCGTTCTGTTGTGATTAATTAACAAACATCTTCGCAATTATAATAAAGTATAGATTAGTTTAGATATATTCCCAAATTATCCCTGCCAAAGAAAAGCTAGAGGCAAAATTAGAAGTTTGGTGAATATTATTTCAATATGCTTGTTATTAATAATACTTACATAATATAATTGAAAACTGACTTATAAACAAATTATAACGATAATAACCACTCTATACCATTTTCCAAGAAACTTGGCAAGACCCAACCTGAATTTATTAAGCTGGACCCTAGAAAGGTTTGCCGTATGCAGATAAGGGATTTATTTAGCGGAAAGGTCCGTCCCTGGGTTAGCTAAAACGCCTTTTGGGTCGCGATGACCAGGATTGGGACGAAATTTATTGTCGGCTTTCGGCTTTACCGTTGATTTATTCGGCCTTACTGAATGAAATCGCGCTGGGCGATAATGTGCGGAGATTTGGTGATTTTGGGAATTGCTCAATTCTACTAAGTACGATTTTATATATACCTATTAGATTCTTTATTTTGTAAACTTCGTCTGTATAAGTCTAAAGGTTAATTAGTAGAAATACTGTATTAATAATATTATACAAACTATAAATAAATGCTACTCAAGTATGTAGATACTAAGACTCTACCACCGGTTCGTAAAGCTGTCCTACTGAGAAGAGCTGTCAAGAAACTTAGGAAGTATGACGGACTATACTTACCACCCCACCATGAAAGTCAATCTCAAGGCACATATTATACTCAACCTAATGAGCTTAGATGGCTGTCCTTGGAATTAAATTTAAAGTGTCTATTAATTTATGTTCACTATAGTATAAACCATAGTTGCTTGGTTTAGCCATCTAAAATCCTATCACGTTGAAGAGATAAAGGTGGTTCTTAAACTTTATTATTCTCAAGTTTTAGGCTAACGTATCATAAGTGACACAAGTTGTCTACGTGAATAATAAATAATTTATCATTAAAAAAAACATTTACCATTTATCATTATAGGACCCAGTGTCAGAGACGCTAGTGTACCTACCTATAAGAAAAATAAAATAAAAACAAAAAATTGGCAGTCATAGGGACCGATAGAAGTGAAAACGATAATTAAAAAAACAGGCATAAATATTAGTTCCAATTTTGTGGGACTATAGATGAACTCACTTTTTTATTTCAGCATTATTTTGGAGCTTATCTTTACTGATAGCGATTTGGACCCAATATCTTGCAATATGTGTTTGCGACGGACGTAGGACGCAACGTGGTAGCAAGCGGCGGGCGGACGGTAAATGGCGCCAATTACGCACGGCCCGAACGTGATGTGACTCAAAATGGCTGAGTGGGCAGCAGGAAGTGTAATGTGGATAAGAACATAATATTAAAAGATTAGTAAGACATTTTTTATAGATGGATGGATCTGGGAGTTTGGTTATGAAAGTGACTAAATGAACCTTAGCAAAGCATTCTACGCTGCAGAGAGAGATTATGTAAATAAAATAAGTAGCATTATAACTTAATTTAAACCTTTCATTCCTCGATATAGTAGGTAATCATAATGATATAGGTAAAGGGTTTAGGTATATCTACCTAAGTAGTTACCTACCTATGAAATTAGTAAGAAAATTCAAAACTTGCATTTTTATTTTATAATAATTAAAATATCCTATCCTATATAAATAGCTGATGCCCGCGACGTCGTCCGCATGGATTAAGATTTTTTGGTTCCCGCGGAAACTCTTCAATTTTCCGGGATAAAAAGTAGCCTCTAGATGTGTTATTCCAGACTATAATTTACCTTTCTGGCGTAATTGAGTAACAAACATCCATCCATCCATCCATACATGCATCCAAACTTTCGCATTTATAATATTATTAGTATAAAATTAATCAGAAATCAGTCCATTATTTACCTACCTCCAAAATTCTCGCAACAATTTCTCACTGAAAAGTCATTCAAAGCTTCATTTTAGTGGCCTCAATAATTATTATTATTCCAATTAGAATTTAAAATAATATCACTGCCATCTATCGGTGCTTCTTTCATTATTGGAGATATTGCGGTAGTTCCGCTATTCGTCAATAGATGGCAACATAATTAATTTTGACATTTAAAATCAGAAAAAAATAGCTAGGTAATAAATAAAATATAATAACTGAAATGAAATAATGAAATGAAATTAAATGATTTATTTGTTTCACGTAGGACAACTTGAACAATATCTACAATATCTAGAAACATAATATTATCTTGAACAATATCTAGAAACTTTCATATTAATATTTTTTAATAATATAATAATTGCGTTACATTTAATATTTTTGTAAAACTATGATACCTATTACTGGATGACAATATTGTGAATTGCTACTCAAAGTACCTTTAATCAACCTTTTTCGTAGGTACCTAGTACCTACGCTATAGATGTCTTGTTGGTGTTGTTTATAGGCTTATAGCATCCTGAGGAGACCTTCACGACTGACAGTTCTTCATAATGTTCTCGTAGGTGGGTGAAGTTTGCCAATCCGCGCTTGGCCAGCGTGGTGGACTATGGCCAACGTACGTATTGTCGTTATACGTATTGTGACGTATTGTCGGTTCAGTAGTGAGCCGACAATATTCATTGCCGGCGTGAATTAATGAATTAGGTAGTTAAAATAACTAATCTAAGTTCGTATCCACTCGTCTCCATCGTCCAACTCGGACGGCACTAACCCAAAAGTTCGCCTATACACATGTATCCCGTAGGAACGCGTGCGTTTTACGACCGAACACTATTGGATCGGTCGAGAATGGAGGCCTTCCATTTTTTACCCACATTGAAATATCGGCTGGTAGGGACACCATGACACGTTTTACTAAGTCCTATTTTCTAATCCTAATATTGTGTCAATAGAGTATGGCTTAAAGAAAAACGTAAGAAAAGTCTCAATGACAATGTCCAAACAACCCTGTTAGATGGAAACTTAGATATGTGGTCGACATCCAGTCAGCTCGAACGAAACGTTTCTGATTCGAACCGCCAGGATGTGGAATACCCTTCCAGCGCATGTACCTATTCACTGCCACGTACCTACCTATAGCCTAAGTACCTTCAAGGCAAGAGTGAATAAGCATCTTCTAGGCAAGCACGCTCCAACTAAGACCTCATCATTGCTTTGTATTAAGCATGATTGTCGTCAAGCGCAAACCGAATGGACATCAGTTGCTTGGCTTGGACACCTAAACAAACCTATTCTATTATAGGTCTACCAGAATCTGATGGCAAAAAATACACCTAAAAGTACCAGTAGATATACGGTGTATACTTTTTGCCATCAGATTCTGGTAGACCCTATACTTAGTTTATTATTTTACAGAGTCCACAAATGACCACAGATGGCAGTTACCTCGGCCACATGTTAGTTTGGCTATTCAGCGGGGTAACTCAGCCAGCGTTCTCGGCACATTGCAGCGATTTGGATAATATCTTTAGATAGTGATTAATTTTAGATGTACTTATTGCATAGCTTTTATTTGATATTTTTGTAAGTTATAATAGACTAGTGGTTCGCCCCGAACTGAGACCTCGCGGTATCCATAAACTTACAGAGCGCCATCTTTGTGAAGTTCTGTTAAAAATAGTGAAGCTCATTAAAAATTAAATAATTTCGTTTCCTTAGAATATTTATCTAATTTTAGTATTTGTTGTTCAAGTACAGGATATAATTCAAATAAGTGATCAAGTTTCAGGCTCAGCCTTTTCTTTTTAAGCACAAACGAATAAACTTGTACAGAGCGCCATCTATTGACATAATTGTGAAGTTTGTTAAAAATAATGAAGCTCATTAAAAATTAAATAATTTCGTTTCCTTATAATATTTATCTAATTTTAGTATTTGTTGTTCAAGTACAGGATATAATTCAAATAATTAATCAAGTTTCAGGCTCAGCCTTTCAGAAAATTGGGAGTTCTGAGGTCATGTTTGGACGTCAGAAAATCTCCACTTTGAAAGCCTCCCATTTCGTCAATTTTAGGGGAAAAATTAAAAAAAAAATATTTTTGGACTCTGTTCCTCATTATCTTAAAAATGATATACCGCAACCCTATGTAACGC
The DNA here is from genome assembly GCA_917051295.2 of Erebia ligea. NCBI lineage: Eukaryota > Metazoa > Arthropoda > Insecta > Lepidoptera > Nymphalidae > Erebia > Erebia ligea. The sequence continues at coordinate 5,072,625 of OU785237.1, read as the reverse complement.
TATAAAAAATATTTTACTCCGCATTCGCTTCTATGAGAGCCCCCCTGAAATAAAGATTTTTATATTTTTTTAAGCCATATTCGGCGGGAGGCCATTGGTTTACATATTATATTTAAATTTGAAGTAATTACATTCAGTAATTCAGGAGTTATAAGGCTCTGACAGACGGACAGACGGACGGACGGACGGACGGACAAGTGCCAATTCACTCAAGTAGACTCAGAGACCTTCGCTTCGCTCGGTCAATAATTAAAAATGATACTTAGTTTGACTCGCTCCAGCAATGCTAAGGACAATGCTATTTTTTCAAAAAAGCAACCACCGAGTTTCTTGCTGGTTCTTCTCGATAGGAACTAGGAATGGCATACCGAACCAGTATAGATTCACTCGACGATTCAAAAGCACTTGTAAAAGTTTATTTGAATAAAAAAACATTTGAATTTGAATTTGTAGTCTCTCTGCATTTTTCATGGTAACCCTTGGCAGCGTGTGACCGACGCTCGTTAAGGTATTTGTTAGAGCTCCGGCGTTTTGTCCGATAATGTACCGCCGCGCCGTGTGATTGATCGGGAGCATGCATCACGCCAATTTTCACCTTGTCAATTTCCAGCGATATTTTTTAGGGAAAACAGTTTTGGTTTTGTGTTTTTTTTTTTGAATGAAAATAGATTTTTAAAGGTCAAAGGGTAACAAACTATAAATATCACAGCGTATAGTCATGTATAGTCCCACAAAAAAAGTAGTAAGTAAAATTGGAACTTATTTTTATGCCTATTTTTTTTTTCATGGACACTAGCAGCGCTGTTACCGGGTCAAAACTTTCGATACGAGTTCGATACCTAATCGAATCGATACGGTATGATATCGAAATGATCTGAATCGGCCAAAACCGTTTGTCGGACTATGAGTACCTACCTATTCATACACTAATATTATAAATGCTAAAGTGTGACCATCTGTCTGTCTGCTACGCTTTCACGGCCCATCTATTCAACCGATTTTGATGTTATTTGGTACAGCGGTAGGTTACATCTCGGCAAAAGACATACCTACTTAGGCTGGATACTTTTTATCCCGGGAAAGGGGTTGTTTCAAATTTATATGGAGCCTGGGCCAGGTATTTGTACGGTATTTCAAAATGTTCGGGGTCATAAAATAGTAACATTTTTTTGTTTATTTCTTACTAAAAAGTTCAATTTACGAGGTACAATGCGAAATTATTTTGCAAAATAAAAGCGCAACAACATGCGTCCATTTTGACAAAGACGTATATTACACGTGTCATGATGCCATTTGACATAAAATTACCTGGGAAATGTGAATTAACCTTAAAATATCCAACAGCAGTCAGATTGATGGATGGATGCGCTGCGAGAGTTGCTATTCTACAAATGTACCTAATTAAATATTTTATTTTTGTACCTCTTAATCACTGTAAAACTGCCAAAAAGCATATTTTATTTTGTTTTCTATGATTTTATACTATTTTTTGGAATACTGTACAAGTACCTGGCCCAAGATGAAACAACCCCTTTAGGAGTTCTCCGGTGAATCAAAAACTTAATCCAAGCGGACGAAGTGAGTGAGTGCAAATAGCTGTTGAATTTTTAAATCCCTTAAAGTACTGATTATTCTTTTTGCGACAGCGATTAATTAGATTTCACGTTGATTTTGTACAGTTCATTATACTTACTTAAATTGTATGATAGGTACAATTTGTTTTCTCTTCCTTATAGCACATACTATCCTCATAGAACTATTATTCCATAATTAATTCAATGCACACGCACAGATACTAAAGATGTGTTAGTATCGATAGCATAACATCGACTAAATCACAACTCTATCTCATTACGTCAACATTCCATAAGATTCCTCGAACCTCGCGCGCAAACTGTAACTATTGGTTGTGGTGTAGGTGAACTTCATCCCGCATCGAATGTTATAGTTTTCACTTATGATCTCGCAATATTCGTTTTTATTCTTAGCTTGAACATGTTCCTTTGCCCTGCTTTTATCGTAGTAGTAGTAGGTCTTCTTCTTCGTCGTAACACTCTTGACAGAGTGGTCGTGGTCATCACGAAGTGACGGCTTTAGTGGCAGATGTTATGCGTAGTAGTAGGTACGTCTAGGTAAATAAATAAAACAAATCCATTACAACAAAAATATTACATTTATTTTCATATTATCACATTTATTAGGTCATTAGCTCTTTATGATAGGTACATAATAAGAACTCTTAAGTTACTTCGTAGGTACTTATTGTAATTTACGAATACAATCATTCATTTTAAAATTCATTGGGATTAGGAAGGATTTCAACTCTCTCCGATTGTATTAAAATAGGTAATAAGTTGTAATGAATGCAAGAGTTAGAATTAAGATCGTGATTTTGGGTGGTTATTACTTTTTTTATTCCACTACAAGTTAGCCCTTGACTGCGATATTCTCACCAGATGGTAAGTGATGAGGCAGTCTAAGATGGTAGCGTGCTAACCTGGTAGGGGTATGGCAGTTATATTAAACCCATATCTACCCCTAGTCGGTTCCTACACGGCATCGTACCGGAACGCTAAATCGCTTGGCGGTACGTCTTTGCCGGCAAGGTGGTAACTAGCCACGGCCGAAGCCTCCCACCAGACCAGACCATTGAAAATTCAGAAATTATTAATTCCCAAATTGGCCTTGCCGGGAATCCAACCAGGGACCTCCCACGTTATCCCCCTCCACGTATTATATTTTTATTATTCACTACCATTAGCCCTTGACTGCGATCTCATCTGATGGTAAGTGATGATGCAGTCTAAGATGGTAGCGGGCTAACCTGTTAGGGGAATTCATTAATGTAATTGTAGGGTAACCTTTAAGGGTTAGCTAATTTAGTTTGAGTCGCTTTTATCGACCGTCTCATAAAATAAGTGATGGGTTGTAACATTTTTATTAAAAAAAATCATCATCAGCTTGCATATATAAATAAAATTTTTATATAAAAAATACAATAAATTATTATTTTTTACAGGATTAATCTATACTAATAAAGATTAATCTTTAGTTATAATTTGGACGATTGTCTTAATGATTTTGTTTCCCTTCTCATAGTGCAGTAGGTCTAACGATGGATCGTTGATCTTCTCTTCTAGAAGATTGATGAGTTCTACGCGTATCGTCTTTAGCATTTCGGCGACCTGAGAAAAAATAGAACAATCCTTTAATATTACAACACTTGTGAAAGTCTAGCTATCACGTCTTTTAGAATTTCTATGCCTATTATCAGTCGATTGCGATTGTTAAGCAACGTTGAACCAAGTCGGTAACTGGATGGGTGACCGAATTTGGAGGTTCAAATTTGGCCTTTTCGTTTCCTCCGTACCTCCGAGAGCACGTTAAGCACGTCGGTCCCGGTTTTTATCATTAACATCTGATAATGATCGTTACAAAAAACTAAGAGTTTAATACTCTTAGCCAAGTCGTATGCGGAAGGACGTTCCACCCATCGCATTATCATCCCAAGAAAACTCCTACCATTATGTGATTAATTGAAAGGGGTCACGACCCTCAGTAATGAGGAATACCTAAAATACTCCACGCGGACGAAGTCGCGGACATCAATAAGTGCTAATTTAATTTCCTTTTTTAATCTGCGGTCTTCGGTATAATTCATTCCCCATCTCGCCTTTATGACCCCGTAAAAGTGCTGCGTTGATCAATTATATTATGAATTATCTTTTAGGCTGTGGCTGTGCAAATATAAATGCGAAAATGTGGCCAATTCTGTATAATACAATCTCTAAACTAAACTAAAATGGCAGCTTTATATCTAGTTCTGTCCCTTTGCGCAGGGAGTATTATGAAAGGGTAAGCAATATTTTTAATGCTGTCATTTTAGTTTAGAGATTGTGCCCTACAGAATCAGCCCCAGTGTCTGCCTTTTACCTTGTCACGGTGGTACCGATTGTGACGAAATTTAAGAGATAGATAATTTGCATCCTCCAAACGGACATTAGATATTTTTTATCCAGGGAAATTGAACTCCCGCCAGATTTTTTTTAAAAACAGGATTATAATCTCATACAAAATTTACCTCGTGTTTTTCAACTTGGAACATAATCCATCCGTCTTCTAAGGATACGATAAAGGTGCCGTTATGGAGTTCCACCGCCAGAGTGCATCCTGAAAGCAAAATAAACGGATATTGTAGCAATAAGGCTCACTTTACATTGTCATGTTTTTTGTAATTTCTTTTAAATTCATATCTTTAAATCCAAAGTTATAGTAACCAAACTGAAGTATTTTATTTTATATTCTTTATTTAAGGTTTACTAGCGATGTTTACATCGATTATAGCATAGTGCAAGTTAAATGTAACGAATTAAAATAAGTCCATCCGTTTAAGCATTTAACACATTAAACTGTTTTACCACTACAAATTCGCCATTAAATTACATACGTAGTGTTTATAATGCAGTCTAACATCGTAGGGGTATGGAAGTTATCCCATACCCCTTTCGGCTTTTACACATCGTACCGGCACGCTAAAACGCTTGATGTAAATCGTTACCACCCAAAGCTTTCATCAAAGCTGTAAGATAACTGGAGGCGCCATAATCGACCATAACTTTGATAGCTTATATCTCGGAAAGTTGACGCTTTAGAAAATTTTGCCCCGTGTAATACTTGCTTGGCTATTGATTAATACAGGGTTTATAAATGGTCTCTATTTTTAAAAAAAAATGGCGGAACGGTTAATATGCCAAAATACTCAAAGTTCTTAACGCCCTCTTTTTAAAGACCATAAGACCGTAAAAAATCCACTTACCAGAAAACAAAACCAATGGTAACTGAGGCACCATAGAACACTCCCGTATAAACACCCTCGATGTTTTCACCTTCTCTTGGTACACTAAATACGGACTGGCGAAGTACCTGTGGGTGAGTTTATAAATAAAATAGTTTGCTTTGTAAATAAAAATAAAAATTTACACGCATACAAAGAGTATTTAAATAAAAACTATTGGACGTGCAATAAATGTTTTGAAAAAAACTTATCATACTGTTGAAGATTATGTAAATGATAAAAGAGCATGGGTTTGACTCGCGCCAGCAATTTTTTTCAAAAGAGCGACCACCTAGTTTCTTGCTGGTTCTTCTCGGTAGGAATGGCATTCCGAACCAGTGGTAGACTCACTCAACTATTCAAAAGCACGTCTAGTCAAAGTCAACTTGAATAAAAAAGATTTTAATTTGAATTTCAAGGGAAGGAAACTAACTAGTATAAATTTGGTCTCCCCTTAAAAAACAGGTCTAAAGTGAACGCTATAAAACCTTGCCGATGATCTGGGTTTATTTTCAGGCGTAAGGCTTTGAACCGAGTTTTCTTCTTTCCTCATCAGTAGGAGAACGGGGCGCGCCTATATAGTTCAATGCACAATATTTTTAGGTATAATAATTAATTAATCTTAGAATATTTAACTAATGATAATTAATTGGTAACATCTCTTCCCATTGCAGGAAGCGTGCCTGCATCTCTTTGTAACTTACGATACTAGAATCTTACATTACTAGGTATCTATACTAATATTATGAACGCGAAAGTTTGGATGGATGGATGTTTGTTACTTAATCACGCCAGACAGATCTGGATGAAATTTGGCACAGAGATAAATTATAGTCTGAAATAACACACAGGCTTTCTATACCGGAAAATTAAAGAGTTCCCGCGGGATTCAAAAAACCTCAATCCACGCGGACGAAGTCGCGGGCATCAGCGAGTATTATAAATGCGAAAGTTTGGACTGATGGGTGGATGGATGTTTGTTACTCAATCACGCCAGAACGGCTGAACGGATCTGGATGAAATTTGGCACAGAGATCATAAATGCGAAAGTGTGTTTGTTTGTTGGTTTATTGGTTTGTTGGTTTGTCCTTCAATCACGCTGCAACAGAGCAATGGATCGACGTGATTTTTTGCATGGGTATATTTGAAGACCTGGAGAGTGACATAGGCTACTTTCTATCCCGGAATATTAAGGAGTTCCCGTGGGAATAGAAAAAAACTTATTCCACGCGGACGAAGTCGCGGGCATCAGCTAGTAGATTATAATCTTACCGCGGAAACCAAAAAACCTCATCAGCTAGTTAACAATAAGGATCGCTACATACCCAATATTGGAGTTAACAGAGGACGGGTGTAAGGCTACGTAGCCGTCGGATTTGGTCTTGAATTTCAACTCTTCTGGCATCGGCTGCCGAGGTATGGCACCGCCCGCTTGCATATGGAATGCTTTTTCTGGAGTTAGCACCTAAAAAAATCCATACCAGTATTTTAACCGGTTTAGACAAAAATGGGCCGGAAAATTAAAGAGTTCCTACAGGATTAAAAAATACTAAATCCACGCGTACAAATCTCGGGTTATTACATTATATTCAATATAATAAAATAGGTATATTCATTACTTTAACAGATAATTATTAGGAGTTGAAAAAAAAAAAATATGATTATCTTCTTGCAATGGCTTCTTAACAGTTTGTAAAAAACGTAAAACAAAGCCAATGTTTGACCAAATTTTTTTTGAGTTATTTGGTAATAATTATGAGGAAACTGATTAACTGACAGCAAAAATAAACAAATCTCAATTATGAACTTTAATATCAGTTACTACAAGAGTCTTACCTTAACAACGTTTGGATACAGCGCAGCGCAGAGAATCGCGGCCAATAGCTTATCATTATTTCCATTGGAGTTCAACTGTAAAAAAAAAAATAGTCTTATACAATTTCAATTCAAGCAATGGAAGCTACAAAAAGAGAATGAAACAAATACACAGTTTCAAACTAACGCAGTTGTTATCGTTCTATAGTTTTTAAGGCTCATAAGACTGAGGAATTAATCATACTAATATTATAAATGCCAAAGTGTGTTGGTTTGTTGGTTTATTGGTTTGTCCTTCAATCACACCGCAACGGAGCAACGTATCGATGTGATTTTTGGCACAGGTATAGTTGAGGACCTGGAGAGTGACATAGGGTTCTTTTTATCCCGGAAAATTAAGGAGTTCCCGCGGGAATCATAAAAACTTAAACCACGCGGACGAAGTCGCGGGCTAGTAAATTATAATTTAAAAAAAGGGCGATGAGTCGCGCTCATTGGTTGAGCACTCGTTCACGTGAGAGCGAGACAAAACACTCAAGATAAAACTTACCTCGTCCCCAGTCAAAGCAGCGACGGAATCCTTCCTCATCTTCCTCCTTAGAGCGGGCATATCGGGCACGAAGCCGATGGAAGCCAGCAAGCCAAGCAACTGGTGCTTGATATCGGCTAACATCATGAGGGTTTTGTGTGAGAGGAAGTGCTCGTTGGAGAACACTAGCGCCGCGTGCGTGCTTGACTTTAGCGCTTGCTGCCATCTCTGGAAGGAGGACATCTCATCATAATAGGAGAAAGTTACTTATACTAAGGCCCACTTGCACAAGGACTCTTAAATTGATTTAGTTAAATATTTTAATGCTGTCCCTTTTCTGGCTATTACAATATGCATTTGTCAAAAAGGGTCAGCATTACAAAATTTAACTAAATCAGTTTAAATGTCCTTGTGCAAGCGGACCTTAGTTTAGTTTCACTTAAGTACGACTTACGTCAATCGCGCCGTACCGAATCGCTTCGCAGCGATGTGTGTGAATTTACTTTACCGCATTTTACATGCGGTAAAGTAAATTAAAGTGTCCTACACATACGTATTAAAGTCCATATTTGCATTCACAATCGCCAAGTAGACCTTAACTGGTGAATAAATTTGAAATTTTGACAGAATTTCTATTGTCAAAACATCTTTATTCGTCAGTTAATCGTTACTCGGAGATTCAGAAACAGGCCTTAAGACTTTAGTGTAGAATAGAGAAACCTTTTAGCAAAAAGCATTAGGAACACGCTTTGGCCTTTGCACGGCGCTTTAGACGTTCTCGAGTTAGGTTTTCACTCGTATCACGAAATCATCGTTAGTTCGCGGTGATAATATACTATCCACTTCTGAAATGCTACTTAGGTTAGGCTGGGGCAGTTCAGGTAATTGAACTACAGGGCTAACAAAAAAATTGTTGCTAACATAAGAAGAATATATTTAACTTACCCTGTAAGCTCTTAGCGTAGTCAACTGATCACTGTGTGCACAAGCGAATTCTCTCCTTTTTGCGTCAGCTTCTGTCTGGCAAATAAAAAAATATTTTTGTAAAAAAAAAAAAGATTCAATAACCAACCACCACACTTTTACTTTTGCACCAATAGTGTAAAACTGTGCAGAAGAAAAATATAAAACATTTCGATATATCTGCTATAGTGATAAATCGACCTATTAGATGACCACTACAGCCCATTAACGTCCCACAGCTGGGCACAGGCCTCCACTCTCATAGGAGAAAGGGAATTAGAGCTTAGACCCCACCACGCTGCTCCAATGCGGGTTGGCGGGCGGGCGGGTTGGATCAATGACGTTACACAATAATTAATTTTGAATGTGTTTAAAGTTAAGATTATTAAAATCGCGACTGAGAGCTCAGACCTTATGAGCTCAACGAGCTGTATCTGTTACCTAACTAATGAAAATACATTTACAGCTAAATTGTCACAATATGGCAAAAAATCTTTTCTTAATTTGTGTTTGTAGAAAAAGGGTGTGTATTTTTTTTAATTTAGTGTCTTAAACGTCCTGATATTTATTTTTCGGGGTCATTGAATGTCACAATCAACTAACCTAAAAAAAATTAAAAATAATCATATAAATATTATGAATGCGAAAGTTTGGATGGATGTATGGATGTGTGGATGTATGGATGTATGGATGTTTGTTACTCAATCACGCCCCAACGAATGAACAGATCTGGGATGAAATTTGGCACAGAGATAGATTATAGTCTGGAATAACACATAGGGTACTTTTTATCCTGGAAAATTAAGCAGTTCCCGCGGGAACCGAAAATCCTTGATCCACGCGGACGAAGTCGCGGGCATCAGCTAGTAATACATATTAACTAAAATAATTTTGAAATAAGTAGGTGCTTAAATTACAAATAATAAATAAAATAAATAAAAATAAAATAAAAAAAAATAAAAAAAAGCCTTTTTATTCATCCTTAATAAATAATTGGTTGACAAATTTACAAGTTTTAATACATGCATCTTAATATTTTTATGACATTATAGAAACAGTAACGAGTTAGCTTGGTTATAATAAAATAAAATTAAAATTCACAATTATATTATAGATTAATTTAGTTGTGTATGTATTCGTTAATATTTATTAGTCAATCTTGAAATATAATAATAATTAAAAATGTCCGATTATCATTATTGTTTTTATTTTTATATTAAGGATCTCTCAACGAGTAAAGGCCTCCTCCAGATTTTTCCATGTCTTCCTGTCTAGAGCCTTTTTTCTCCAGTTTATTCCTCCAGTTTCTTTGATTTCATTATCCCAACTTTCTAAAGGTCTACCTCTCTTTCGTTTCCCGACTGGGCCACGCCATTCAGTTACAGTCTTTGTCCATCTTTTATCCGTGAGTCGCATAACATGACCTGCCCATTTCCACTTTAACTTCATAGCATGTTTTAATGCATCAATAGCTTTCGTTTTTTTTCTTATAGCTGTATTTCTAATTTTGTGTATTCTGCGCAGACCAAGAATGCTCCGTTCCATTGCCCTCTGAGCAGTTTGGATTTTCTTTTTTGTATATTTGTTGAATATCCAGGTTTGGCTAGCATAAGTAAGGCAAGGTAGCAAACATGAATCCATTATTTTTGTTTTTAAGTTTAGGGGTAAATCTGACTTAAGTATGTATTTATAGGCCCAAAATTTGTTCCATGTGATTTTTAAGCGTCTTTCAAGTTCGTCTAGGTGTCTTGATTTTTTAAACGAAATTTGTTTGCCAAGGTATATATAGTCTTGCACATATTCTAGTAGAGTATCTTGAACGCATATAGGTTTTTCTACACTGTTGGTCATAACTTTCGTTTTTGTACTATTTAACTCAAGGCCTATTTTGAGACTTGCAGAATTTAGGTCATTGATCATTTTTTCGAGACCATGTGCTGTTTCGGAAAAGAGAACGATGTCGTCGGCGAATCTTAAGTTGCTTAAGTATGTTCCATTGATATATATTCCTTTTTTGGACCATTCTAGGTCTTTCATTATGCTTTGAAGGACTATTATAAAAATCCTCGGCGAGACTGGGTCACCCTGCCTGACGCCTCTACATATTTTGAACTCAGCTCCTTTTCTCTCCAGCCTGACTCTACTTGTGCTTTTGCTGTAAATATCTTGTATCAGTTCTATTAGTTCTACAGGTGTATTGCTTTTTTGTAGAGCCAACCACATACTTTCATGCGAGATAGAGTCGAACGCTTTTGTATAATCGATAAATGCCAAGTATAAAGGGCATCTTTGATCTTGAAATTTCTCTATGATTTGATCTAGTGTGTGTATGTGGTCGGCGGTTGAGAAGCTCTTTCTGAAACCTGCTTGTTCGACTGGTTGATATTTTTCAGTTATTTCTGATAATCGCTGCTCTAAACAAGTAGCTAGAAGTTTGTAGAGGCAAGGTTGAAGGCTGATAGGCCTATAGTTTCCAATGTCACATGGGTCGCCTTTCTTGTAGAGCAAGATAATATCAGATTCGGCCCATTCTCTAGGTACTTTTCTTTCTTCTAAAATTTTATTAAAAAGCTGAGTTAGGGGTTCCAATAGTAGAGTTCTCCCGACTTTTAACATCTCATTCGATATTTTATCTGGACCGCTACTTTTGCCAATTTTTAATTTTTCTAACTTTTTTAAAATCTCTACTTCCGTAAACGTTTTTACCTTTTCGTCTGTGTACATTGGGTCTCCATTTGCCTCTGATATATTATGGGCATCTTCAGGTGGTACAATACGTTTGCTATACAGATTTTTATAGAACTCCGTAGCGATATGTATAATTTCTGATCTCGAATAAGTTTTTTTACTAGACGTATTCAAGCAGGGAATCCAGCATTTACTAGAATTGAGTTCTTTGTCGCTTTTCTTCAAGCTGCCTGAACTGATTAAGTGTTTTTCAATAATTTTAAGTCTGTATTCGTGGTATTCCCTTTTGATGCGTCTGTGAATGTGTTTATATAAATTTTTTAGTTCCTGTTTTTCATCTTTACTTAAAGAGGTTTTGTTTTTTAATTCATTTCTTCTTTTTATCATATTTTTTGTTTCTTGGGTTACAATAGTACTATGATTCTTCGGGTTTTCGTCCCGGCTTTGCTTTGTGCTATTTAAAATTGCTGCTTTTATTTTTAAGTAGAAAGACTCTACACTATCTGATTTAGATAAATATACATTGCTTATGTTTTCTTCTAAGTTTGCAAGATAATTTGTTTCGTCCTGGGCACTCTTCAATTGAATAATTGAGCTGCCATATCGTGCTCTACTTTTTTTGATTTTTTCTATTTTTACTGTGCTTCTCAAAAGTCTGTGGTCACTGGCGAAGGAGAGTTGATTGAGTACTTCAAAGTTGATAAACTGGCTCCTCATATTGGATAGTATATAGTCTATTTGACTTTTCTTACTCTTTGTAGAAATCCAAGTCCAGAGAGATTTTTCCTTTTTATTAAATATGCTATTAATTATGGTCAGGTTGTTTTCTAGCGCAAAATTGATTAATTTGCTACCTCTTTTATCTCTTTTTCCATAGCAGTTTTTACCTAGGATTTTGTATTCACCTCGTACTTGTTGACCAACACGAGCGTTAAAATCGCCCATTATTATTAATTTTTTGTTGCTAATTTTTATTGTTTCATACAATAATTCATAAAATTGGTCAATATCTCTGTCTGTAGAGTCGCTAGTTGGTAAATGAACTTGTATAATAGAAATCTCCATTGTAGGTAGTTTTAAGTTTAATATGCATATCCGTTCAGAAATACCTTTGAAACTCTCTATGTAGTTTTTATATTTAGATTTTATTAGAAATCCAACTCCATATTGGCCTTTGGTTTCTCCGTAGTAGCAAAAAATATGTTTTGAATCTTCTACTATATTGTATCCAGTTCTTCTGATTTCAGAGAGGCCAATAATATCATACTTAATATGCGATATGGATTCTTTAAACTCTATAAGCCTTTCTTCCGACAGGAGTGATCGAGCATTATAAGTGCAAATGTAGAGTAGTTCATCTGGAGGGTTATGGTCTTTATCCCCCACGGGGACCGGCCGTGTTGGGGGATGTAGAGAGATCGCTGTCTTATGTCATTTATTATTTGAAGAAGTCTTGGCAGGCTGGTGTGTAGGGCTCTTATTGGGGCTATTTGTAGGTTGATTTCTCATAAGATATTGTGTTATTTCCACCTTGTTTTTCTTTTGTGGTTTCTTAAAGCTTGTGTTTCTTGCTACATATTCATTTTGAATTTCAGGCGATTGTGATAAATTTCTCTTTTGTCGTTCCTTTTGTTGCGTTGGCTTGGGTAGGATTATTAATTTATTATATTTAATGTAGGCTCTATTTCCTTTATCTATCTCTACTTTCAGCTGACTTTGTAGTTTTTTCCTTTCTTCAATGACTTCGCGGGGAAAATCTTGCTTAATGTAATAGGAAGTATTATTAAGAGAGTTCTTGTTTTTTAGCAGCTCTATTTTTTTCCCCATAGAGTTCATTGTGACAATAATCGGTCGTATTTTGTCTGATTTTCTTCCCGAACGTCTTATGTTTTCTATATCTTCTTTTCGACAGTTTATTTTCATGTGCTCATTTATCAAATCGACTATTTTGTTTTTAAGGTCAAAATAATTTTTTTCTGTTTCTTCCACCCCAAAAAATACCACATTTTTCTTCCTCGTAAGCCTTTCGAGATGTTGAATTTTTTGCTCTTTTTCTTCTATAATTTTTTCCAATTTTAACTGCCTTGATTCTAAAGTTACAAGTTTTTCGCTTAAGGCCCTTTAAACATTTACCCCGCGACCAACTATAGGTAAAAAACTCAACTATAGGTATAAAACTCGTCACACTACAGCATATATATGCACGCTTTACGAGAGCGTAGAGCTATAGAGCGTAGAGACGCTCGATTTTATTGCCAACTAACCAATTTTGTTACTTGAAAATATTAGACGATTATTTATTTACTAGGTACTTGTTTACGCTGTTGGCCGCGGTAAATATTATGTACCTATTTATGCGCCGAAACAATACTCGCGGCTACAATAATACTCAGTTTTTGAGATTGTAAAATAATGTATAAAAGATTATCTTACCGATTTCGTTCAAAATCGATATCTGGGGTTCCGTAGGATCACAAAATAGGAAACTGTTACCAATATTTTAAAAAAGTCAGCGCCATTTTGAAATTCTTTGTTATCGTACCGATTTCGTTCAAAATCGATATCTGGGGTTCCTTGGGATCACAAAACAGGAAACTATGAACAAAATTTTAAAAAATCCAGCGCCATTTTGAAATTCTTTGTTATCGTACAAATTTCGTTCAAAATCGATATCTGGGGTTCCCTGGGATCACAAAACAGGAAACTGTTACCAAAATTTAAAAAACGGCAGCGCCATTTTGAAATTCTTTGTTATCATACCGATTTCGTTCAAAATCGATATCTGGGGTTCTCTGGGATCACAAAACAGGAAACTGTTACCAAAATTTTAAAAAGTTCACTGCTGACTTTTTTTTGATTGACTGCTGTTTTGTGATCCCAGGGAACCCCAGATATCGATTTTGAACGAAATCGGTACGATAACACAAAATTTCAAAATGGCGCTGACTTTTTTAAAATTTTGGACACAGTTTCCTGTTTTGTGATCCCAGGGAACCCCGGATATCGATTTTGAACGAAATCGGTACGATAACAAAAAATTTCAAAATGGCGCTGACTTTTTTAAAATTTTGGTAACAGTTTCCTGTTTTGTGATCCCAGGGAACCCCGGATATCGATTTTGAACGAAATCGGTACGATAACAAAAAATTTCAAAATGGCGCTGACTTTTTTAAAATTTTGGTAACAGTTTCCTGTTTTGTGATCCCAGGGAACCCCGGATATCGATTTTGAACGAAATCAGTACGATAACAAAAAATTTCAAAATGGCGCTGACTTTTTTAAAATTTTGGTAACAGTTTCCTGTTTTGTGATCCCAGGGAACCCCGGATATCGATTTTGAACGAAATCGGTACGATAACAAAAAAATTCAAAATGGCGCTGACTTTTTTAAAATTTTGGTAACAGTTTCCTGTTTTGTGATCCCAGGGAACCCCAGATATCGATTTTGAACGAAATCGGTACGATAATAAAGAATTTCAAAATGGCGCTCACTTTTTTTTAATAAATAGGACATACATACATGCATACATACATATATATTCCTAACATACCCTTTCCTTGTGGCTTTGCCGTAATCGGGTAAAAAAAATACGCCTACACTTGAGAACTTCCTTCTTTGTGGATGTCTTTATCAAGTTTTTCTAAGCGCAGTACACATAGAGAATATTATATCTCTATGGCAGTACACAACACGGTGTTCATTTTGTCGTAATAAATTTCGTGCAAAAAAGCGATACACCCACCCGTCCACGAGCGCGTCTCAGCGCGTACTGAGCGCCAAACGCCTAGCGCTCGGCTTCTTTTCATAGAAAAATGTATGAAACATTTTTTTTTTGCCACATAAACTATAAACATATTTATTTGTATGCTTAATGCTTTGCACCATGGATAGAGGACTATATAAGCCCCACTTTATTGTTAATATTCAAGTTAAAATATGCAGCGGATCTAGCTTTATGGGTACCTATCCGGACCCCATTTTTCGTCATTTTCAGCAGATCTTGCGTTCGGAGAAACGTATTTATGCAGAAAATTTGTATTGGAGTGTGCATTTTTATAAGGTCAAACGAGAGATGAAGAAATGACCTTTAATTTGATACCATGACATCCCCACAGCTGTGACTCCCGATTCTTTAAAGTGTACCTGGAAAAGGATGACACATCATGAAATCCGTATAAGGCACCTTAAGTAATTTTTTATGTCACTGGTAATACTTGTTTTCATTTCTTTTAAATCATTTGACTGTGCTTCAAATTTCGAATTAAAATTTTCAATCATTTCTATGAGTTTTTCCATCTTGAGGATTTTTTAAAAGTTTATTTCGGTGAGTCCTTTGTTATCGATAAGAAGTCGCCACCTAGCGGAGCTGTCTAGCACTAACTTACGCCAACGTGTCGGCGTATAGGATCCACGCAGGAAGTTCAGCGTACGTTCGCTAGATGGCAATGCGTGTAATTTCGCTATGATTTTGCAGAATGACGATGCACAATTTTTAGGTTATTGATATTTCACTTTATACTAATAATCCAATTCACGACTTTCGCACTCGTATTTAACTTTAATTTGCAAAATCTGGTAGGTCAAATTCTGTTCTTAGTTCGAATTTCTGCGTTTTTCTATGTTTTAGCACTGTTTTAATTCCTTGATGTTTGGATCACTTTTTCACACTTATTTGGCACAAAATCTTGCTATAGCTTCAGAACTTCATTTAAATCCATAGTTTGTCATGTAATAAAACTTATGAACCACATTTTAAAATAAATTTCTAGCTAAATATATTTAAAAACAGTAAAAATACACGGAGATAACTCAAGACAATGTTAACGGTCGCACTGCAGCGCCCTCTCTGTCCAAAATATTAAATTACAAATAATAACGGAATAAAATAAAATTTTCCTTTCCACTGCCCTCATGACACCGACGCTTTCATCTTAAAGTTGTTAGTTCCAACTTCGAACTCAAAGTCTTGCCTACGCGCTAATAATGTTTTATCGTCCCACAAACTTATCTGAAACTTAACAGGCATAAAAATTAGTTCCAATTTTGGCCATCGGGTTAGATATTAAGTTTGACGGACTATATATATACTAATATACTAATATTATAAATGTGAAAGTATGGATGGATGGATGGACGTTTGTTACTCAATCACGCCAGAAAGGTTGAACGGATCTGGATGAAATTTGGCGCAGAGCTAGATTATAGTCTGGAATAATAACATATAGGCTACTTTTTATCCCGGAAAATTAAAGAGTTCCCGCGGGAAGCAAAATCCCTCAATCCACGCGGACGAAGTCGCGGGCATTGAGCTAGATGATGGTAGTGTTGAGAAACTTACTTTTTTCCCAAAAGGCGCGACAAAAGGGCTCTTGTGGCTCAAAAAAGCCGCCATAGTTAAAGCCGAGTCCACACAGCAGAATATAGCACCGAACAGCATCAGTTTCCCTATCCTCACGTCCACTGGCAGCGCCGCTAAGTGCTTCCCGAGCGCAGTCAGGACGAACGCCTTGTCTAATGCGCCTATATCTTGTAAGCGGGCCAATGCACCGTCTATGTTGGATTTGAGGGGAGGTTCTATCGTTTTACCTGTAACAATGGATGAATAGTTAACATTCATATTAGTCTAGGCAATACATAATAATAGTATCATGAGATATACGTATTTTATAAATATACAAAAAAAAAGGAAGTTAAGTATTTTATGCTATACCCAATTGTAAAAGTAGGAAGGTTCATTATCGCGTAAACGCAGTTTAGGTTTTTGATAATAAAATCGTTTTAAATATCGATGTTCTGCATGATTATTTCTGATATTTCAGTTTTGAGTGTAAATAGGTATACTACCTACTATTATTTAAAAAAGAAATCGAGGAATTATTCAGTCCAAAATATTAAGTTTTAGGTAAAATACCGAACTTCCACATGATTTTTTTGGATATTTTTGCACAACCAATATATATTTGAAAATTTAGTAATTTAGTGTACGTGCATAAACACATTGATAAATTCAAGCAGAAAAGTGATTGTCATAATGTCAATACTAGAAATAAAAATAAACTTGTAATGCCTGCTTCTAGGCTTAGTAAAACTAGCAATTCATTTGTTGGAAAGAGTGTCCGCTTCTACAATAAGCTCCCAGAAGACATGTTGAAGATGTCTCTGAATAAGTTCAAAGTTAATGTAAAACGTAAACTCATTGGAAAATCCTATTACCATGTGAAGGATTACTTAAATGACAAGGAAGCTTGGCAATAATTTGCTCTAATGGCTCTGATAAACTCCTTAGTTAAGATGATTTGTGAGATGGTGATAATGAAAAAAATAAAAAACCCCAGCTGAGTTTGTTGAGGGCTCTTCTCAGACCTGCCCCGATGGGCATGGGCCGAGACAATTTTCTCCCCGAGGAAAGGATAAAAATTGTATTCCTAAATAAATAAATAAAAACCCTAAATAACGGTGGATAAATAGTCCCCCGAGTCCCCGTGAAATGTCAAACGGGGATAAACTTCTCATCTCCCCTGTTGCCGTGCTCTGAGAAGTGGATAAGTTAATTTTATTTCTTGTCAGTGGATAAAATCGGGGGATAAATTTTTTATCTCCGGCCCATGCTAGTCCTGCTGGGCGCGTTTGGAACCCTCGTAGCTTTAGTTTTAAGATACCGTATCACCATCATATTTTTATGTAACTGGACGTCAATAAGTGTAGTGTGTCTACCTAAATTGAATAAATATTTATGACTTATGACTTAAGTTTTGGTTCATACCATACTACAACCCTGTAAAGTTTCAACGAATGAGGATCTAATGCAGGGGTCTCCATACAACAAACCGTCCAGTTTCCTAAACTATAAAAACAGGTTGTTGTTTTGAGGCCTAAACTTAGCTTTTAATGGGAGGTGGGATGAATTTGGTCCCAGGAAAAAATGGAAAAACACAATTTTTTTTGTAAATGTTGTAAAGGTGTGTGTCCAAACATCTAAGTCTCTTAAAAAAGAAAAGCTAGTTTAACGATTCAAGCTAGTCCCTTCAGCTTTTACATTTAAAATAAACGCCAGATACACCAACAAAAATCACGCGTTGTCAGGTCGGGTAAACTATAGTGAACGCAAATATAAGTTTTTCTTACCTAATACTTCATGTACGTTCATGTTCTGGAATAACGGCAGTATCTTCAGTTTTAAAAGCAATTGCTCTAATGGCACCCTATGTATTTCAGGCAACGGTTGTTCTGCCAAGTGGTGCGTATAACAATGAGATATGAACAGATGTATGCAGACTCCCCGCTTCTAATGTTAAAATTACTAATATTACGGAGATTTAACCTTCTTACCTAAAACTTCATGTACGTTCATGTTCTGGAATAACGGCAGTACCTTCAGTTTTAAAAGCAATTGCTCTAATGGCACCCTATGTATTTCAGGCACCGGTTGTTCTGCCAAGTGATGCGTATAACGATGAGATGTGAACAGAAGTAAGACTTCCCGCTTCTAATGTTAAAATTACTAATATTACAAAGATGAAACCTTCTTACCTAAAACTTCATGTACGTTCATGTTCTGGAATAACGGCAGTATCTTCAGTTTTAAAAGCAATTGCTCTAATGGCACCCTATGTATTTCAGGCACCGGTTGTTCTGCCAAGTGATGCGTATAACGATGAGATGTGAACAGATGTATGCAGACTTCCCGCTTCTAATGTTAAAATTACTAATATTACAAAGATGAAACCTTCTTACCTAATACTTCATGGACGTTCATGTTCTGGAATAACGGCAGTATCTTCAGTTTTAAAAGCAATTGCTCTAATGGCACCCTATGTATTTCAGGCACCGGTTGTTCTGCCAAGTGGTGCGTATAACGATGAGATGTGAACAGATGTATGCAGACTCCGGGCATCACTCTGCCGGCCCGGCCTTTGCGTTGCTTTGCGTTGGCTCGCGACACCCATACTAGATCTAGAGATTCCATGTTGCGGTTGGAATCGAATCTGTGATAGAAGCAGGTGTTACTTTCCAGAAGTCCATGATAAAGAAAGAAGTAGAACTTTAATTCGCTATAATCCGCCACAGTAAGTAAATCTATGTGGTACAGTATGTATCTTGCGATATTCACCACACCACACAAATCTTCCAAATTATTAGTGAAATTAATAATTTGGAAGATTTATGTGGTGGTAGCGTGGTGTGCTCTTTTGCTCTTTTTTAGAATAATGTAAGATTTAATTTGTATAAGTACATTACCAATAAGTTTTTTTTAATGAATTTAATGTTTGCTATTATGACCTTCAAAAAGAGTACTATATAGTACCTACTTTGAATAAAATATTTGAATTGAATTGAATTGAAAACAATTTTATACTAGCTGATGTCCGCGACTTCCTCAATTATAAGGAACTAGATGATGCCCGCGACTTCATCCGCGGGGATTAAGTTTTTTTTAATTCCCGCGGGAACTCCCTAATTTTCCGGGATAAAAAGTAGCCTATGTCCTTCCCCGGGATATCACCTGCCTCTATACCAAATTTCGGTTGAAAAGATGGGCCGTGAAAGCGTAGCAGACAGACACAGACAGACGGACAGACAGACAGACAGACACACTTTCGCATTAATAATATTAAGTATAAAAAGTAGCCTATGTCACTCTCCGGGTCCTCAACAATACCCATGCTCTGTTGCAGCGTGATTGAAGAACAAACGAACACACTTTCACATTTATAATATTAGTATGATATGATTTACTAACCTTTTCTCCTTCATCCGTCCACAGTCAACCACAAAAACACAATCATCTATAGTAACGGAAGTCTCCGCAATGTTAGTCGACAGGACGATTTTCCTCGCGCCGGGTCTAGGCTTCTTAAACACCTTAGCTTGCTCTTCGCTTGACAACGTCGAGTGTAGAGGCACTAATACGTATTTACCGGTACTGAAATGAAATAGATAGGTTTTTTAATTAACTCTTTGGATGTTTTCTCGTTTTTTTCCACTACAAGTTAACCTTTGACTGCGATCTCACCTGATGGTTAATTGATGATGCAACCTAAGATGTTAGCGGGCTAACCTGTTAGGGGCACGGCAGTTAAATTAAACCCATACCCCTCGGTTTCTACACGGCATCATACCGGAACGCTAAATCGCTTGGCGGTACGTCTTTGCCGGTAGGGTGGTATCTAGCCATGGCCGAAGCCTCCCACCAGGCCAGACCAGCGAAAATTCGGAAACTATAGATTCCCAAATTGACCTTGCCGGGGATCGAACTCGGGACCTCCGCACGTTAAGACAACAGCGCTCAACACTGCGCCACGGAGGTCGTCAAAGGATTACAAATCAGTCAGTCAGGAGTCGTTTAGCAAAGTATGGACGAGAGGTATTTAGTGGATAACGTGATCTACACTAGGAATCGCGTGGATTACATAATTTAACTTCAAAAACTAAGCGTATAAATGGGATATTGCTTCGGTGATACCTTTCATATTGTTAAAAGCCGTAAACAAACGAAAACTGGTGGAAAAAACGAAAGGGACATAAAGAAAAAGAAAACTTGATAGAATTAATATCTTGGCCTCTGTTAGCACAGTTTTACAATATTATTGAAAAAATTATATATTTTAAAACTTCAAAGTTAGCTATTTTATTAACAGACTTCCAAAAAAGGAGGAGGTTCTCAATTCGGCGCGTATGTTTTTTTTTTATATATATTTCGCCATCGATTTTTTCAAACAATTTTTAGGGATTAACAAATTGTCCTAAATAAACTTTAAATAACCAGAAAAAAAATTAATAATAATTTTATTGTAATGTGTAATTTAATAATTATTGACCTATGTACTTATTTAATATAATATTGTATATGGATCATGTTATCTGAAATAAATAAAATAAATTAAATTAAATGCGTTGGTATATAATACTTACTTTGGACTAAACGTGTGACTTTCAGCGAGTTGGTCGTGCAAGGACATAATCTCGCCGATACCG
The DNA here is from genome assembly GCA_917051295.2 of Erebia ligea. Classification (NCBI taxonomy): domain Eukaryota; kingdom Metazoa; phylum Arthropoda; class Insecta; order Lepidoptera; family Nymphalidae; genus Erebia; species Erebia ligea. The sequence goes on along the minus strand of OU785237.1, from coordinate 5,051,820 downwards.
GGCAGGAAAATCAAAATGGCGCCCTCTCGCGGCCACGAGTGATCACCTTCCACAATATACGTTAGAACGTGCTCCACAAGGTCTAGATTTATCTGAAAAATTATAGATCTTAAAGAATCTACTTAATTTGGAACCTATACACTAAAAGAAAAATGAATCTGCTTATTATTAAGCTTAGAACTTGCAAGTGGGCTTGGATATCATCACTATATATGAGCTGCTAAAACCATCTGCTGTTCGAGAGATACATATTAAAATTATCAAATAAATATTATAAATGCGAAAGTTTGGATGGATGGATGTATGGATGTATGTTTGTTACTCAATCACGCTCCAACGGATGAACGGATCTGGATGAAATTTGGCACAGAGATAGATTATAGTCTGGAATAGCACATAGGCTACTTTTTATCCCGGAAAATTAAAGAGTTCCCGCGGGAACCGAAAAACCTCAATCCACGCGGACGAAGTCGCGGGCATCAGCTAGTTAAAAATAAAATAAAAACAAAAACTTAATGAGCATAAAAATTAGTTCCAATGTTGACTTGTTGGAGATATGGATTTGGAAGCCATGGTTATGGAAGGTGTTTTGATTATGAGTACAGTTGTCACACAACTTGTCCCGATTAAATTTTTATCGGATTGACGATTTTGTTAAATCAATCAGTCCGAAAAACAGTATTTTCATATATTTAATACTAGCTGATGCCCGCGACTTCGTCCGCGTGGATTGAGGTTTTTCGGTTCCCGCGGGAACTCCTTAATTTTCCGGGATAAAAAGTAGCCTATGTGCTATTCCAGACTATAATCTATCTCTGTGCCAAATTTCATCCAGATCCGTTCATCCGTTGGAGCGTGATTGAGTAACAAACATACATCCATACATCCAAACTTTCGCATTTATAATATTTATATGGATAACTGCCATGCCCCTTACAGGTTAGCCCGCTACCATCTTAGACTGCATCATCACTTACCATCAGGTGAGATCGCAGTGAAGGGCTAACCTGTAGTGAATAAAAAAAAACACTTATTCAAAATGTTACTCACCTTTTCAGTGTCCATAAGGTACAAGTTCTTGCATGCAATTTTACTGCACTTTGGGTACCGAGCAACCATTTGCGATATCGACAGATTTTCATCTCGTATCGACGCTTTTGGAGGTTCCGTTGCGTCCGATTTGACGTCGCACGTTTCTAACTCCGTTTCGAAGTCTATCTTCTTCTCTTTATCACCTGACATACAAATGAAAAGTTTACTATCATAAAAACCTCTCTGCGTCGTATTCCTCACTAGCTGATGCCCGCGACTTCGTCCGCGTGGATTGAGGTTTTTCGGTTCCCGCGGGAACTCTTTAATTTTCCGGGATAAAAAGTAGCCTATGTGCTATTCCAGACTATAATCTATCTCTGTGCCAAATTTCATCCAGATCCGTTCATCCGTTGGAGCGTGATTGAGTAACAAACATACATCCATACATACATCCATCCATCCAAACTTTCGCATTTATAATATTTATTTGATTACTGAGGGTCGTGACCCCTTTCCATTAATCAAATAATGGTAGGAGGTTTTCTTAGGATAATAAAGCGGTGGGTTCCAGCTATCAGATGTTATAGTGATGATAACCGGGACCGACGGCTTAACATGTTCTCCGAGGCACGTAGGCAACCTATGGTACGTAGGTGTCCTTCCCCAGGACACAACCTATCCCTGTACCAAAGTTCATCAAAATAGGTTGAACAGATAATTTTTTTGGTTCCCGCGGGAAATCTTGAATTTTCCAGGATAAAAAGTAGCCTATGTCCTTACCCGGAAATGGAATACAACCTATCCCTGTACCAAATTTCATCAAAATCAGTTTAACAGATGGGGCGTGAAAGCGTAGAAAACAGACAGACAGACACACTTTCGCATTTATAATATTAGTATGTATAGTATGGATTAAGGAAATTCAAAGGAAAAGAAAGAGTAGTATTACAACCAATACTACAGATCAATATCAGGTTATATTTTAATCGAATTTTCAGTTTACTTTTTATTTATAAAGAGACTCACCTTTTTTGACTTTTCGCGCGAAAGGGCCGTTTTCTTCCAAAACATAATTCGTAACATCCATAATATCATCCAAAAACAACTGTTCCACAGGAAAAGTTCTACCTAAAACATTCAAACTTTTAATATAAATTTACCATTAAAAAAAAACAAATTGTAGGATGGCAACTAGCCACGGTCAAAGCCTCCGTGGCGCAGTGTTGAGCACTGTTATCTTAACGTGCGGAGGTCCCAGGTACGATCCCCGGCAGAGTCAATTTGGGAATTTCTAATTTCTGAATTTTCCCTGGTCTGGCCTGGTGGGAGGCTTCGGTCGTGGCTAGTTACCACCCTAACGGTAAAGATGTAGCGTTCCGGTACAATGACATGTAGAAAGCGATAAGGGGTATGGGTTTAACATTATAACTGCCATGCCCCTAACAGGTAAGCCCGCTACCACCTAAGACTACATCATCACTTACGATCAGGTTTGATCGCAGTCAAGGGATAAGTTGTAGTGGATAATAATAAATAACACAAGTCATAGTGTACACACCTGGTATTTCAATAACTGGAACCTTGTTAAAGTAACCCGAAAATAAATCGGCGTTCAATGTCGCACTCATTAATATAATGGTCAAGTCCTTTCTCACTTTGATAAGGTCCTTCAATATTAGTAGGAGGAAATCGCTCTCTTCAGATCTTTCGTGGACCTCATCCACCAATATATGGGTGATAGATTGTAATTGTGGATCGTATTCTAATCTCCGTAGTAGAATACCCGTGGTGCAAAACGTTAGTCTTGTTTTAGAAGATATTTTGCTTTCTAATCGTATCTGAAAATTAAATAATATGCATAAATATTTTTCAAGCTGGAAAAAAACCACTCCAACTAACATTTCACAGGTGTTCTCAAAATAATTTGAAATTGAATTAGAATCACGTAATTTTCGTAATAAGCACCCCAAGAAGCCTCGGAAATGACATGCTAGAGTTCTTGTAAAAACTATAAAATTAAAACAACGCATCTATCTTGAATTTGAAAATTGACGTCATTTTCGCAATCAGCAAACAAACCTCCAAGTTGACCCAAGTCAAAAAAAGGGATATATTACATGAAAATGGGTGTTACTTTGTAATCAGCGCCATAAGAAATGATTTCTTCAAAAAATTAAAGAATGACGCGTCGATCTTCTTGAACGTGAAAATGAGTATGGTTTTCGTAATCAGCTTCAGCGCACATTTACACGTATGCAAATGTATATAGATAGGACTTTAACATAACCATGAGCCACGCGCACTCGTGAATCGCAAGAACTAACTATACAACAAAAATGACATCCATATTAATTCTTCAATTTATTTGATGGTCGGCGGCTTTTCGTGACGTAAAGCCTGTGGTTTAAAAGACACTTTAAAATTCAAATTACCTGATAACCAACAACCTGCCCCGTGTTCTCGACCCTTTCTTCTGCGACTCTATTGGCCACTCCAATAGCGGATATCCGCCTGGGCTGAGTGCAAACTATCTCCACATGTTCCCGCCCGCCGGCGTTGAACTTGTCGAGCCAAGCGTCCAGAATGTACTGCGGCACTTGCGTGCTCTTTCCGCACCCTGTCTCGCCACTTATTACTACTACCTGAGAATTTTAAAAAATAACTCGAATTCATAAACGCTTCATGACTGAGATAACATAATGGTTAGAGGTTTCCTTGGGATAATGACGCAATGGGATCCTAAACTCGTATAAAAGCGAGAGAGTATAATGAGGGTAAAAAGGACTAGGAGCTCATAAGTTGTAAGAATGGCCGATCAAACGTTAAAGATCGTCGTCAAAGTAAAATAAACCATACCAGCATTAAATTAGAGCTCAATTTCGTGTACCCATTCTTATACGTTTAGGTATGTACGATACTAGAGTATCGTATAAGAATGGATACACGAAATTGAGCTATGGTATGGTATGGTTGAATGCAGTTATGGTTTATTTTACTTTGACGACGATCTTTAACGTTTTGATCGGCTATTCTTACATGATTGGGGGGCTGTTCTCTCAACTCTTTTATGAGACTGGCGGCCACCCCGATAGCAGATACCAGCCTGGGCTGAGTGCACACTATCTCCCAAGCAAAGTTAGTCGTACCTGCACTGTCTCGCTCACTCACGAGTAAATGACAGAGTCAGATATGTTCTCTCATGCACTATCAACCAACCATTATGCTGAACTGCATTTAAGTCATTGATGCCATTGATGCCAAAGAAATTGAATGTGTTTAATGATTACTCTTTTTGCATTGTTAGGGGGTTAAGCTCCCAAATCTATGCAAAACTGCAAGAGTGGATAAACGAGGTTGAATAGGACTTTATAGGTACAAGGAATGTATAAGTTCCAAGACGTGGACCTTTTTATCTTGTTCCTCAGACTCTGTTGGCCACCCTGTAATTAAATAATTTAAAGTTGTTAGGCTTACCTGTGATTTTTCCATTGTATCTAAAATTTCTTTCCGTTTTTTCCATGCAGGTAATTTTTTTCTACTAGACAACATCTTATGATACCTATTATTATCACTTTTTTCTAACCACCACTTCGCTATATCCCTATTTTCTTTCAATACTGCATCAAAATTAATATTTGACCTGTTATCTTTGGTTAGACCTTTCTTATAATGGGTAGGTCGTTTAATTTTCTCTAAATTTGAATCTATTAACTGAGGAAATAAGGCTTCAAAAGCTTCAGGAAATTTTCTAGTATCAAACTTTATAAAATTTAATATATCTTCTTCATTATTTAGCAATTCTACTAGTGTGTAAATACTCGGTATACCATCTTGGGCTAATATTTTGGCTTCGTCGTATAATCTAGCGGTTATTTGTAAACATGCAAGCTCTGGTATCAATTTCGAACTTTGTTCTGGTTTAAAAAATAGCAACGGTGGTTCGTAAGGGTATAAAGAGTTATCTGGAAACCTTATTTCTAATTCATAAGAAACTTTTTCACCATTGGTATAATCAATTTCTTTTGGTTTATTTTCTGGTGCAGTTTCATGAGAAAATTTGCATTTAGCACCAAATCTGCAAGATCCTCGTAAGAACAGTTTGCAAGCTTCTTTCTTTTTCGTTTTAAAATTAGTATTTTTATCTACTTTTTTCTTTGGAGCTTCTGTACTTTTGTAAACATTAGTCAAATAATCTAAATCAAGATTCACTGTCCATATATTGGTATCTTTAGCTTTAAAACTGTTTTCGTAAATTGACTCCAATACTGCTTTTTCGTCCATTCTCATTTCTAGTAATTCTGTTTGAGAAGGAACATTTTCAGGTTTTTCTTGTTGAGTGACATTGAAATATTTCATAAATAGTATTTCTAGTGCATTGTCAACGTTTTCTGCTGCATTTTCTAGGGCTTCCGCACAATGTGGCTTATGGAAGCAATATCTGAAATAAGTAACAGACTATCATAATATTACGTTACATAGTGTATTTCTATTTTTTCGAGTAGTATATCAACAGTAATTGTAGTGTACTCGAGTAACAAACATCCAAACATACAAAGATAAAAACATCAACATTTTCACATTTATAATGCAGGTAAGATTGGCTTTTGAATGCAGCCTGCTGGTACCAGTAAGTGATAATGCTAAGTTGGAATTGAACAGGGGGCATACTAACCATTGCTTAAATCTGTATTGTTGTAATATTGTTGATGTTTGTTTTTTAAATTATAATCCTTATTTTAGGGAGGTCAACGGTCAAGGTACACGACATAAAACTATCATTTTAAAACAATACTGCTTTAAGTGATGCTAGTAGGATGCTAGGATTGAAGACCTTTTTTATCTACTTTTCTAATTTTGCCAATGCAAGAACCTTTTTACCTACTTTTCTAATTTTGCCAATGCAAACTCTCTTAACCTCGTTTCCGAGGATTTTATGTCTGGTTTTGGTGTGAGTGAGTAATCACAGCCTCCTCTTACTATCAGATTGCCTCTTTCCAACCAAAATCGATTGCCGAGGTTTGAACCTTTGTCCTGAAATCAGAAAAAAATATAACATTACACTATTTTATTTCTTGAGGTCATTAATAAATTAAGTAGTTGTAAAATCAGGTCAAATATCAAAAAAAATGTCCCACTGCTAGACACAGGCCGCCACTCTCATAGGAGAGAGGGAATTAGAGCTAAGACCCACCACTCTGCTCCAATACAGGTTGGTGGGCTCAGTGTATAATGCAATAAATAAATTCTGTTTCTTGCTCATTTTTGCTCAGTTTTACCAAGAACCTTGGATACTAATAGAGACAAGCTTAGCGCTGATTCCAATATCAAACATACCTTGTACATGCTGCTGCTTTCCAATTTAAACTCTGGGCCGTGTATAAATCTAAGTGTGTCCAGAACCAGCTTCTGTGAGTCTGGGTTGAGGCGAATGGTCTGCAACTCCACTTTAAGAGATGGATGATTCTCTTCCTCCGGCTCATCTTTATGTTTTCTATAAAATTAAATATTTTATACTAGTTTTCGCCCCGGAACTGAGACCTTTTAGTAACCCATAATTCCCATATAGGACTAAATATATAATTAATTACCTAGTAAGGTAAATAGTAACAGCTGTCTAGAATCATACTTCCTCCAACAAGTGTTGAGGAATGAGGAGGTAGCTAATAAAGTGACTCAGTGAGAAGGCTATTCTCACAGATGAAGTATTTACTGTACCTACTAATTGACCTATCAACATTCAGCTGCAACTTATGATAATGTGTGTAGATTTCAGGTGCCATACTACCATTGCTTAAAGCAGTATTATTTTAAAATGTCAGATTTATTCCCTAAAATAAGGATGATATTTCTGAAACAAGAGCGTCAACAATATTAAAATAATACTGATTTAAGGGATGATAGTAACCCCCAGGTCTCTCTATTTCTGAAATTTTTTTTTGAAAATTCAACCCCCATGGAGATAAAATAAGGGTTAAAATTCAAAATTCAAATGTTTTTTATTCAAATAAACTTTTACAAGTACTTTTGAATCGTCAAGTGAATCTACCACTGGTTCGGAATAACATTCCTACCGAGAAGAACCAGCAAGAAACTCGGTGGTTGCTCTTTTTAGATAGAATTCATTTACAATTTATCATTATTATCTACTTAGTATATCAATGTGTACATAAGTAACCGCTGTCCTTAGCATTGCTGGAGCGATCAAATCCAAGCTCCTCTATCATTTACATAATCTTCAATAGTATAATAAGCTTTTTTCAGGAGCATACTTTTAATGGATTTCTTAAACTTGTGTATAGGCAAGTTTAAAATAGGTTGTGGTATTTTGTTATAGAAAAGAATGCTCATTGCTACGAATGACTTTCTGACTTTTTTGAGGCGGCGCGATGGAGTCACGAGCCTATTACGGCCTCTAGTTTGCCTATCGTGCAGATCGCATATTTTTTGTAATTGTGGATGTGTTGTTTTACAAAAATTATATTACTGTAAATATATTGCGAGGCTACTGTTAGAATACCAATTTCTTTAAATTTCTCTCTAAGGGAATCACGCGGTTTTAAATTATAAATTGCACGTATTGCCCTTTTTTGTAGTACAAAAATCTTTTGAATATCTGCAGCTTTACCCCACAGTAAGTTAGAAATTGGTGTTGTCCATGCGGACAAAGTCGTGGGCAAAAGCTACTTTTATTATAGTTACTAACATATTATGATTAGTCTAATATGCATGTGGACCTTTGTTATCTTTTTAATAGTCTATAATTCGTTTATTATATTATAAGGGACTTGACAGCAAGTGAGGAGCTCCCCATTAAGAAAAAAACTCAGAAATCTTACTTGATTGAAGACCTTACTTTAGACCTGAGTTAAGATTGATTTTAAACAGTTCTCTGTTAAACTGTGATTATTTATTAGGAGCTGGGTCAAAGATAAAATGTTAATTATTCTATTTTATTCTTAAGTTCTGCATAGTACCTTTCTTTATAGCTTTAATTAGGTGGACAGATGACATCAAAAAAATCGCAGGGAAGAGCATGGAGTCCGAAAATTTAAAATCTATCAGTTGAGAAGATGGCGACGAACCAACTTAGTTTATTCTGACCATACCGAGTACCATTAACTATGATTACTTAAACAAATATGTCCTTGAAATATCTAATGGTTCATATCAGTTCATAAAGTTACTTCCGCCTAGAATTAGTAGAATATAGCATTGTAAGGTTACAGTTAAAAGTATACTATATACCCGAGGAGAATGTGGACAAAAAAGTGTACAGTTTATGTCCGCAACGCACATAAAATAATTTACAAAACTCCAAGATTTTGTCATTGTGCAATTGTTTTATCAAAAAATTTACTTTAATTTACCTCACTCGGGCGTCTACCGGTGCTCGTAGGAAGGTATCTTCCGCCAGTTGTCTGCTGTTGTAATCCATGCCGGTAAAGTTATTAATCCAGTTAAAAATTTATAAAATTGAAAAATATGGGACCAAATCACAGGAGCAAGCATCAAGATTCAAGACGTGCACATCGAAATGTCAAACACAAATTGACATTTGTCATTGTCAATTTCAAATTCCACAGTTAACATATATTCGTAGACTGACCGTGCGTTCCGTTATAGACTGAGAGCACTGTTCAGTGCTCTTTATTGTGGAGAAATTCGTTCCGTTATGACTGACAGTAAACTGCCGCAGTATCCTAAGGAAATATATGACGCCATTTTTGTACTGTGAGCACTGGCGTTTTCGAGGTAAGGTGCTCTCAGTGTTTGTCTCAGTGCTGACTGCGTTCCGTTTTAAGCAGTACCCAGTATACCTAACTATAAAGGAACGGCTTCGCAGTCACACCTTACAGTGCTCGCAGTGTATTTCGGAACACACCCTGAGTATATTGCTCTAGCTAGTCTATGCTATATATTAAGCTTGGACTACATGTTAAGGTGGACTACACAGGTCTGCCCGCGAAATTCAAATTTAATTTGGTTTTTCGCAATTTATAAACTAATACGACAAAGTAGGCTTATGGCATTCTAATTCCGCCAATGGCAGTATCATCTTCACAGGGTTATATAAAAATCTTTATTTGAAAGTGTCCATTATAAGTAATTTTACAAATTACTGTAATAATTGTAATTCAGACAAAATTTCTCGACCTTGGACCACATACACACGGTGAAACAAATAGTAGAGAAATACAAAGAATATAATAAACATTTATACATGGCATTCATCGATTATTCCAAAGCTTTCGACAGTGTTTATCATAAGGCAATATGGGATAGCCTAGAACAACAGGGGGTCCCGTCAAAATACATTCAAATCATCAAGAACATATTATACTCAAATAGCGAAGCTAGGTTACAACTGGAAACCCTAGGAAAAAGTTTAAGATTATGAGGGGTCTAAGGCAAGGAGATCCCCTGTCGCCGAAACTCTTCTCAGCTGTTTTAGAAAGCATCTTCCGCAAATTGAACTGGGATGGATTCCGCCTAAACATACACGGTGTCAAACTAAACCACCTAAGATTTGCGGACGATATAATCCTGTTTGAAGAAGACCCGATACACCTACAAGAAATGATAAAATCACTTAGTGTGGAAAGTAAAAAGGTGGGCCTCTCCATGAACATGGATAAAACAAAGCTGCTCACAAACTCCACGGAAACGCCTATAGAAATTGAAAGCCAACCACTTGAATATGTACAGGAATATATCTACCTAGGACAAATAATCTCTCATAAAGAACAAACAACTAAAGAAGTGAATCGAAGAATAGCAAACGGATGGAAGAAATACTGGTCATTGAAAGAAATCATGAAGTCAAGCGAGCTAAGTATGTCTATAAAACGAAAATCTTTTAACACCTGCATACTTCCAGTCATTACCTATGGCTGCGAAACATGGGCACTCACCAAACTCCACAGAGAAAAACTGGAGCGCTGTCAGAGGGCCATGGAGAGAAGCATGACAGGAATAAGGAGAAAAGACAAAATAAGAAGTAGCACAATAAGACAAAAAACCAAAGTAACTGACATTCTCACTCGAATAGACAAAATGAAGTGGAGATGGGCTGGCCACACAATTAGAGACAGGCAAGGCAAATGGAGTACAACCGTTTGCGACTGGTACTTACCCCAGAGACAGCAATCGAGACAGAGGACGTCAACAAATGAGATGGTCAGATGACCTGAGGCTCACGGCTGGACACCACTGGAGAAGGGTAGCGCAAGACAGAACCCAATGGAAAACGCTAGAGGAGGCCTATGCCAAGAGGCACTCTGAATTACGAGATATCTTATAAACTAACTCTTAAATTCCTTAACTTTGTTATTCAGAATAAAGGGCTTATTTATTAGTATAAGTAATTAATCAGATTATCGACTAATTTGTGAGTAACTCACATCCAACTCGATAGTCTAACTAATTTCTTAAACTGGACACTTTTAAGTAAAGATTTTTATATAACCCTGTGAAGATGATACATGCCATTGGCGGAATTAGAATGCCATAAGCCTACTTTGTGATTTGTCGTATTAGTTTATAAATTGCGAAAAACCAAATTAAATTTGAATTTCGCGGGCAGACCCGTGTAGTCCACCTTAAACGTATTCTATACGGTCTGGTTGCCAGTGTAGCTGATGAAAGTGCAAAATAGCGGGAAATTCAAAATAGGTTGGCCCAGTGAACGGGGGCGGGTGCTTATTATGTGGGAACATTATTTCTTGCGAAACATTTTACCGCCGTTAATTGCTTCATGTGGTGATAGAAGGGCTGGCTATTTTTTTTGCTTTGACAATAATGTTGGCTGCATTTCCGCACTGATAAAGGATCAGTGCGGAAATATGCAGCCAACATTCTTGCGGCACGTAAAACCGTGCTGGTAGGCCATAGGGCGGTTACTATAGGTCTACCAGAATCTGACGGCAAAAAGTTACACCGTATACTGGTACTTTTAGATGTATTTTTTGCCATCAGATTCTGGTAGACCTATAGCCGTGGCTGAACTCAGCAGACCAGACCAGAGAAATTTAAGAAATTATAAAGTACCACATAAAATAATTGAAGAAATAACACTGCTATCCACATACTTTGGCAGGAAGTTATTGCTCATAAGTCGCGAAACTGGCCTTGATCATAAACTGGATAATCTCGTCTAACACCCAAATGACTAGATAAGTAAGCCAAAAAACCTTAATCATAATCTTAGAAACGGCTAACGAGCGGTCACAAAGAAAGGGTTCCGGAGTCTTATAAATAATAAGTAAAAAAAAAATTGAACATAGGCAGGCAGCTTTCAATAAAATATAATATAAAAAATATGTGACGAATTGAGAACCTCTACCCGTGTCACTCTGCCCAGATGTGCATAACTAAGTGGGAATTCAAAAACCGTGATAGCAGTGGTTGTCACGACCTGCCTCCTATTCGGGTGGCCAGGAGTTCGATTCCCGAGAACGCACCTCGTAACTTTTCGGAGCTAATTATGTTTTAGAAAATGAAATGTCAATTTGCTTTGCTTGAAGAAAATCATTGTGAGGAAACCTACCTTCCCGAGAGTACTTCATAATTATTGTCACCATAAGTCTATGTGTTTATGTTGTCTATATTCAAATAATATGTGTTCAAATGACTGCAAATCTGCACTTATCATCCAGCGTGGTGGTCGGTAGCCGTAGGTAGGTACCTTTTTCATTCTGAGAGGAGACTCGAGCTATCGATGCGATGCATTGGTGAGACTTGGTGAGGCTGGCAATGGCGGACAGCTAAGTATAAGACCCGATTTTAAATTTTGGAGGCATTTAGGGAAGCAAAGTATTTATGTGCTTATTATTTGCATCGAATGAATGTCCTTTTCTTCCAGCGGAATCAAATTGACGTGTATGTCATAAATTACCTTGAAATGAATTATTGGAATTCAATGTCCATCTTCGTATCGTGAGACACGCAAAAATTGCATTGCATGATGGGTAGGTACCTAAGCACGTGAAGAAACTGCCTAAATATCAGAAGCATAGATTTAATTTGGTCTCGCTGGCGGAGCGCAGCGTATGATAAATCACCTCTTACTATATGTTCTGTGTATTAATCTATGATCAGAAGATTCTATTGAAAACCTCTGAAGATGTGGTGGCCCCGATGCAGTTGGGTTTTTTCTACCGTTCTAAGTTACTATAGATGATGGCTGCATGGAATAAGGTTTGTAAAAAACCCTCGGGAAAATAGATTAGTCCGTCAAAATTATCTGGCCCGGTGACCAAAATTGGAACAATTTTTTTTTTTGCCTGTTTGTTTTTTTTTTTATTTTTTTTTTCATGTCTAGGTTAGTACTTCTTTTAGGTAAACAACCGCTAAAAAGCCAAATCACGAATAGGATTGACCTAAATACAAGTTACCTAGGTACCAATAATTTTTTTCCGAAATTTAGTTTAAACATACGAGTATAACTCGTATGTTTATCTACTGAAAGCCCTAAATAATATGCCTTTTTATTAAATTTACGAGCAAAACAACTCAATAATTTACGACTAACTGCACGAACGAAGCGAGCGCAATTTTTTTTTCGCAAATACATACTTACCTAGATAAATTTTAGACACAATAATTACAAACTGGCTCTATCCGAAAATATTTCAGTCTAATTTGATTACTTCTTGGGGCTTACAATAAAATTAGACATTGTCAATTTTTGGCGGCCCCTATACTCATCTATAGTTCGCGCGCGAGTTGAATTCAAACCTCAGGCGAGTCAGGCCCCGACTGCATTCAACTCGCGCGCGTACTTTAATTTTTTTATTATGTAAGTTAGTTTGTCCCTTGTTACGTCAGTCAGTTAGACGATTCAGACTTCCGCTATCGAGCATTTAATTATTCTATCTAGAATGTTATGAGTCATGTTTAAGTATGAACACCAATTTTTTTTGTCTTAAATAAAAATGTAGCCTAGTTTTGCAATACCTACAGCTCATAAAAAGCCAATTTGTGCCCATCCTGTTTAAGCTATTGTTATGTTAAGTTAATGCATTTGTATCTATTTGATGATGAAAAGATAGATAAAGAGGTCACGCACGGACGTCGGCAATTTAGCGATTACAATAAATTCAAATAAAATCTATTTACTTATTTGGAAATAATTAATTCCCATTTAGAAACTAGTAGGTAATTCTTGCTTATATAATAAAATTATTACCTTTCTTAAGTAGGTATCATCAATGTTACCTGAAACCATTGATGTAGAATTTTAATGCCTGAAATGACTTATATTAAGTCATTTCAGGCATTAAAATTCTTCTCTCGTTTCTGAAAATAATTCATATCCATACTAATATTATGCGAAAGTGTGTATGTCTGTTCGTCTATCTGCTACGCTTTCGCGGCCCATCTGTTCAACTGATTTTGACGAAAGGTTCTATATCGGTAGGTTACATCCCGGGCTTATTGTTATCCCGGAAAAGTATACATTAATAAGTCGGAGGTCCAGCGTTCGATTCCCGGCAGGGTCAAAATTTATAATTTCGGAATTTTCTCTGGTCATAGTCTGGTACGAGGCTTATAGGCCGTGACTATAATATTGGCTAACAATCCATCCCTACAGGCATAGAATTTCGCCAAGGAACGTTCCGGTACGATGCAGTGTAGATACCGATTAGGGATTAGATCATCTTAGACTTCATCATCATTTACCATTAGGTAAGATGGCAGGTTTTTCCGTTTCCGGGGTCAAAACTGTCAACATCTAAGTAAATTCTGTCCGACACAATTAACATCTAAAAAAATAGTTCTGAGTCGCGTTTTGCATTCCACTGCTTTCCAGACGTAACATAAAACTACGGCAAGTGTTTTTGTAAATCAGTTTAGCAAAAATTGGAATCTAAAGAAGACATAAAACAACAAATCATTTACATAAAAGAGGTTAGAAATACTATTACATAATTAGTCATCAATTAATCAGTCAATATCAAATGACAGCACTTTGACAACAAGATAAGTGTTGCCAGGACAAATAAATAATTCCTACCATTTCTACCAAATACGTTCCGATCTACGCAAAATTATAAAATGGAAGGACAATTTCAAATTTTATTTGAGAAAATGAAGATCGAAATGCAGAACCAAAATGCTGAGTTAAAGGAATCGTTAACAAATACTATAATGAATAAAATGGAGGAGAGATTAATACCTCTAGTCGAAGAAAATAAAAATTTAAAAGTTAAAATAGAAAATCTTGAAAGAGAAATAGAATATATGAAAAAAGAAAAGAAGAACAATAACATAATAATATTTGGTGTAGAAGAGAAGGAAAGATCTGGGCTTGAACTATTGCAGAAGGTAAAAGATCATTTTATGAGCGACCTAAATATAACTATCGAACAATTCGAAGTAAACAAAATTCACCGCATAGGAGACAAAAATAGAGACGGCAACAAGCCGAGACCAGTTCTCTGCTCCTTTACAAACGGGTGGAAAAGGAACGAAATAATGAAAAACAAGAAAAGCCTCAAGACAATATACGTCACAGAAGACTATTCGAAAGAGGTCTTAGAAAAGAGAAAAGCTTTGCAACCACAACTAGTAGAAGAGAGAAAGAAGGGAAATATAGCATATTTAAAATATGATAAGCTGGTGGTAAGAGAAAATAGAACGAACACAGAAAAAAGGAAGAGAGAAACTCCTTCACCAACAGACACTTCATCCACTCCTCAACCAAGAAAACAAACAACTACAATTTCCTTCAAAGCAAATAGAATAAATGCGTTTGATGTTCTAAGGGGTAGATCTAACTCCTTAGGCAACGATGTAACAAACAAGAAACAATAGCAACTAGAAATCGGCAAACGGAAAAAACAACGAACCAAAAGAACAGAAAACAATATAACAGGAAAAAACAACACTCTCCCAAGCCGACTGGTCATCGTGGGGGAAAACGACCAAGACCCTCTAAAAATGGGTAAAACGAAGAAACAAACTATTACTACAAAGATAAATGTAAAAACTGCAGATATCCACATAGCCACTCTAAATACAAGATCATTGAGAACTGATGAAAAACTAATAGAATTAGAAGAAGCTCTTGACAACATAAAATGGGACATCCTCGGTCTGAGTGAAGTCAGAAGACTCGGAGAAGGTATAACAGATTATGGGAAGTATATTTTGCACTACAAAGGTGAAACTCCAGGGCTTTATGGGGTAGGATTTGTTGTTAAAAAGAAATATGCTAAAAACATAGTACAAATAAAAGGAGTTTCCGAAAGGATAACAATTCTTGAAATAAAACTACCGATGAATATAAGGAAAGACGAAATGTGGTCCATCATACAAGCTTATTCACCAACTGAGTCGGGAAAAAAGGAAGATATTGTAAAAATAGAAAAATTTTATAAAGACCTACAAACTACTATTGATAGTAGCTCTTCTAAAAACATAATAGTTATGGGCGACTTTAATGGACAAATTGGAAAATATCAGACAGGGGAAGATTTCACAATAGGAAAGTACGGACAAGGCATTAGAAGTAAAAACGGATCAAGATTAGTAAACTTCGCATTAGAAAACAAACTGAGTATCTTAAATAGTTTTTATAAAAAGAAAGAGACAAAGAAATGGACATGGACATCTCCAAATGGTCTATATAAAAACGAAATTGATTTCATAATGTCAAATAATAGAAAGATCTTTAAAGATGTCGCAACTATAAATAATTTCAATTTCAATACAGATCATAAAATGGTTCGCGCCACATTGACAATGCAGTCTAGAAGTCGCAAATTTCCAAATAAGTATACACCCGTGGCATATTCCGGTAACAACGATCTGCTGCTCAATAACATCGATAAGGCTTTAAAGAACAATGAAAAAGTAAATATTTCGACCCAAGAAAAATATGACAATTTACTGAGTATATTGGAAACCGAGACAAAAAGAACAAATACGGCCACCAAGAAATCTACTTCTAAAGAACTTAAAGAACTACTAGAAAACAGGAGACAGCTGTTACAAGAAGAGAAAAATAGAGAGATTCGTAAAAGAATTTCTGAGTTAAGTAAAAAGATAAACGAACAAATAAGGAAAGACAGGAAAAGAAGAAGAACAAACACTTTAAGAACATATATAGAAAAAACAGGAGGCGTAAGAAAAGCATTCAAGGAACTAGACAAGAAAAAGGAATGGATGCCGAATGCTAAGCATAAAGACGGAAAATATTCTAGTAATAGATCTGACATTATCAAAATCGCCACAGACTACTATAGAAACTTGTACCGGTGTCAAAACAATACCTCAGTAACACCACACTTTAACATATCAAGAGAAGATTCCGAATTCATACCACCAATACTAATAGAAGAAACAATTAGAGCCATTAAAACCCAAAAATTAGATAAAACCCCTGGATTAGACAATATAACTAATGAATTTCTGAAAGCTACAGCTCCAGTAATTGCTGGGAAACTCACAGATTTATTTAACGACATTATTGACACAGAAACAATACCCAAAGATTGGACTAAATCGATAATTATATTATTGCACAAAAAGGGAGATAAAGGAGATATCGCAAATTATAGGCCGATTAGTTTAATGTCTAACATCTACAAAGTCTTTTCTAAAATATTGTTATCGAGAATTGCCACTATACTGGACGAAAATCAACCTAAAGAACAAGCTGGTTTCCGCAGTAACTTCTCAACCATAGACCACATCCACGTACTAAGACAAGTTCTTCAAAAATACAGCGAATATAATAAAGTATACTACTTGGGATTTGTGGATTTCAACAAGGCATTCGACTCCTTGGAACACACTTATATATGGACAGCTTTAGAATCTCAGGGAGTTCAAACAAAGTACATAAGGATACTGAAAAACATCTACGCAAATAGCACGGCACAAGTAAGGCTGGAATCTATCGGCGAAGAGTTTTCAATTGAAAGAGGAGTTCGTCAGGGCGACCCCATCTCACCTAAATTATTCTCTGCGGTGTTAGAGATGATTTTTAGGAAACTGGAATGGTCAAACTGTGGACTTAATATAAATGGAGAGGACTTAAATCATCTACGCTTCGCAGATGATCTAATTTTATTTTCAGAAAGCTCAACGACTTTACAAAAAATGATGCAACAACTCTCTGATGAAAGTGCAAAAGTAGGTCTCTCAATGAACACAACAAAAACTAAGGTTATGAGCAACACCACAGAGAAGTTCACAATTAATATAAATACGGAAGAAATTGAAAACGTCAAGGAATACATTTATTTAGGTCAGTTAATATCAATAGAGAACACAATGCAGAGAGAGGTAGATCGAAGAGTTGCTAATACTTGGAAAAGATTTTGGTCACTCAGTGAAATCATGAAGAATAAAGATATGCCTATGACAGAGAAAAGAAAAATATTTAACACATGTATTCTTCCATGCTTAACATACGGGTGCCAAACATGGGCTCTAACAGAAGAACAACATAAGAAAATAGAAGTGTGTCAAAACGGAATGGAGAGAAGTGTAGTTGGAGTCAGGTTAAGAGACAAAGTAAGATTAGCTGATATTAAACAAAAAACAAAATTTAAGAATGTGAGTAAAACTTATAGAAGATTAAAATGGAGGTGGACGGGACATATGTTAAGAGAGAAAAAAGAAAAATGGACCCGAGCTGTCACAGAATGGTATCCCAGAGGCAGCACCAGAAGCAGGGGCAGGCAGGTCAAGAGATGGGAAGATGAAATTGCAAAAATAGCCGGACAATGTTGGACCCGAGTCGCAAAGAATAGAACAGAGTGGAAAGTTTTAGAGGAGGCCTTTGTCGAAAGACAAGCTGTTGTAGACCAACCGTATGCCGATCTGGAAATTATATAAAACTAACTAGATAATTAGAATTAGGAATCTACATTGTAATAAGTTGAATTTTGTAAAACAGCAATAAAGGCTTATTTTATTTTATTTTATTTTTTATTTAAGATGGCAGGCCTGGGCTAATTTGTAGTGTAGTCAATATAATAATTTTAAAACATGATAATGATAGCATAGCATTTCTAGCAGTGTTTATTTTCAGTTGATTAACATCTTCTTTGTCAAACAATTAAGCGTAAATTAACCTTCGAATTAACCAGGTATGCGAATGACGTTTATTATAAGGCTTTCTCGTTAATTCCTTAATCTTGAGCCTCGTTTCAGGTGAGATTAGCAAGGCTTGTGAACATTTGTGGCACGTGACGAAAAGTGACGAACGCAGAAATGGCGTAGGAATGATAAACGCTTTTACATTGATAGCTAAACCAACAGATGAATTAAGCACTTTTTGTTGCATATAGGCACAGCTTAAGGGTGACCTTAAATTTAAGCAGATACGTTCTTACTTTTTTCCTGACAGTTATGCCATAAAATAGGTACCTAATAGGACAGATATAATGCGACGGAGACATCTTGATTCTTGATAGAGCAACGTTGCTGTGTGACAGGGGCTAGATCGGAGAACGTACTTCATACTATACATGTCCAAGCTGGCAGGATTTTCAGTACAAAATCCAGCAATTCTAGCACAAAATTCCTCCGACCTCCGTGGTGCAGTGTGTAGCGCGGGTTCGAGCCCCGGCAGGGTCAATTTGGGAATTTATAATTTCTGAATTTTCCTGGTGGGAGGCTTCGGCCGTGGCTAGTTACCACCCTACCGGCAAAGACGTGCCGCCAAGCGATTTAGCGTTCCGGTACGATGCTGTGTAGAAACCGAATAGGGGTATGGGTTTAATATAACTGCCATGCCCCTAACAGGTTAGCCCGCTACCATCTTAAACTGCATCATCACTTACCATCAGGTGAGATCGCAGTCAAGGGCTAACTTGTTGTTGATAAAAAAAAGAGCGTATACATCATACAATATGTGATATATGTCCAAGCTGGCAGGATTTTCAGAACAAAATCCAGCATTTCTAGCACAAAATTAGTATGCAGCTTGGAGAAATATAAGTATATAATATATATTAAGTAGGACTCGTGTTTGCCCGCAGCTTCGCTCACGTTGAGTTCGATTTTCAAAAAACCCAGATTGGGGGGTGAATTTTCAAAAATCATTTCATAAAAGTTATTTGTATGCAAAATTTTAGTTAGTCAATCAGTCAGCCACCCTTTCCTTTTAAATATTGAAATGGTGTGTCGGTGTATAGTTAAATAAATAAATAAAAATAAAAAGTAATAATACTTTATCGACGTCCCCCGCGAATAATCCGGTAATCGAAAAAATCAAAATGTTCAGGAGAAATAAAAGAAGCATTTTTATTAATAACTCCACTAAACAACAAGTATCAGAGACATTTTATATCTTAAATGGTAGCTAATTTTTCCAGCTATCTTGTTATTTCAACCAAATTTAATTAGTACCAAGGTCTTCGTTATAATTGAACTAAATGCATTTTACTATACTAATTTATGTCAAGCTCTGATCAGTAGTGTCACTTACGATATTATTCGTGTAAACTTCTATTGCCGTCTGCAAAAGTTATATCGTGCTGCGATATTATTCGTGCAAATAGTTTTGTTTATTGTACATTTGTAAAAAGCAATTACTATATACTATTCGCCTGTTGAAAAATAACGTACGTTTTATTGTTTTGATCATTACCGTCTATTCGAATAATTTTCCTAAGTATTATTATATTACTTGTCATGAAATAAATGATATTCTAGTAAATGAAACAACTTTGGTTTTTGGTTAGTTTAAAAAATAATTGATATAATTATTATCTTAAAAAAATTTACACCTTGGCCTAAAGACAGGACATAATATTATGAATAACACTACACAGGACTATTACGGTTAAAAATCTTAGTCAGAATCCTCATCACCACCTGATTTAGAGTCACTATAGCTTAAGTTCCTATAAAATAGTTGGTAATGGCTAGGAATTGCTTTAGAGTCACACAGGCTTAGGAGATCATCGTACAAACTACAAAGCCTTTCTAATAGGGAGAGGCTCGTCGTATGCTGACTTTAATACAATATTTTAAATTTTTTTGGTGACCTGTTTCTGCCGACGCTGTCTACTACTGCCTGCATCATAATCCAACTCAATATAATCCTGATCAAAATCATATTTGAAGAGAAAACTGTTAGGTTTAGTATAACTATGTCACACTTGCGAGAGAATATCAATTTCGAGGCACGTTCGAGGCCTTCCTTGAGGCTCCCTCGAGTGAGGATGAGTCGAGGGGCTTTCGAGGTTACGACTAAGAATATGGGTGGGAGTCGCTAACTATGGGCCTCATAAGAAAGCTCAGGGTCACTCAGCGGGCGATGGAGAGAGCAATGCTCGGGGTTTCTTTTCACGATCAAATCAGAAATGAGAAGATCCGCAGAAGAACTAAAGTAACCGACGTTGCTCGACGTGTTGCGAAGCTGAAGCGGCAATGGGCAGGGCACATAGTTAGAAGAACCGATAGACGTTGGGGTCCCAAAGTGCTGGAGTGGCGACCACACACTGGAAAGCGCACCGTTGGCAGACCCCCTACTCGCTGGACGGACGACATAAGAAGAGTCGTAGGGAGCCGCTGGATCCAGGCGGCGCAAGAAATGCGTGTGGAAATCCTTGCAAGAGGTATATGTCCAGCTGTGGACGTCTATCGGTTGAGGATGATGATACTGTCGTTTTGAAGCTATCTCAACATTTTCAGAATAGTTCTGTTTTGCAAACCATGTCTTGTAGAGCCGATACATTTTTGAAATATTTAGAGACTAACTGATGCCCGCGACTTCGTCCGCATGGATCGACTTTCGATATCTTTCGAGATTCGATAATCTATCTCTGTGCCAAATTTCATCCAGATCCGTTCAGCCGTTGGGGCGTGATTGAGTAACAAACATCCATACATCCATACATCCACACATCCATACATCCATACATCCATCCAAACTTTAGCCTATGTCCTTCCTCGGGATATAACCTACCTCTATACCAAATTTCAGCAAAATCGGTTGAAAAGATGGGCCGGGAAAGCGTAGCAGACAGACAGACACACTTTCGTAACACGTCACATTTATAATATTAGTATGGATTTGATTCACACAAATATTCTCGTTTAGATTCTTTTCTTATGTAGTGCGAATCGACTTTGGGAAATAAATTAATATGATTTCTTATACTGTCTTCTGTATCTAGCTTCATCTGATGTGGTCTATTCTGATGTTTTTAACCTGTATTACTTCTTACTTTATTACGGTAGTAAACAGTTTACCCGAATAATATCGTAAAAGTTTTTACTGATAAATCCTTTTGGTATTTTTTTTCGTAAAGATCTAAAACAATATTATTCGTTTAAAATACTTTTTAATGCATTTTAATGGAACACTCACGTAATTTTTCATATCTTTGAAAATATCGATAGAAAAAATCTGAAAAAAATTCACATGATTCATTTTTAATTCTAGATGCCTAAAAACACATAACACGAAAAACCCCGTAATAGCTCATTACCGGATTATTCGCGGGGGGCGTCGTTATATACTTTCGCTTTTGTGTTTATAGACATATATTTAAAAAAATTAGGCCTGCAACACAGCCGCATGTGGATTGTGAAAGTCCTTGTAAGATGTCCAGCAGTGGACATATTTCGGTTGACGACGCTGACGAAATCAATAGACCGCAATTACTTTCACTCCAAATGGTGTTGGTTTTCCCGTTTTTCTTACCAAATGAGAAAAAGCATCGCTAAATGGATTATAATTATATCAAGTAAATTGTAATCAGCGAACTGTACACGGACATTGTGGCTTAACCTTGACATTCGTAAACTTTAACAGGGTGATGCATTTTTTACAAGCAACAGGAAGACAAGATGACCCATTTGTGAACGGTTAAAGTTTAAAGCAAGC
Source organism: Erebia ligea (assembly GCA_917051295.2). NCBI lineage: Eukaryota > Metazoa > Arthropoda > Insecta > Lepidoptera > Nymphalidae > Erebia > Erebia ligea. The sequence continues at coordinate 5,029,934 of OU785237.1, read as the reverse complement.
TATTCTAATAAATAACTAGCCTGTGAGTTCATAATTAGCGATAAGGCTGCCAAATTGTATACTTAGGTACTTTGTTTTTAGCTCAGTTTACTGTATTTTATTAATGTATAATTTCCTTTGTGGTATACATTATTATGTGTCATACAATTCTTGGCATAATTTATTTTAATTCCTACGGGAACTTGTTAATTTTCCGAGATAAAAAGTAGTCTATGTCACTCTCCGTCCTCAACTATACCCATGCAAAAAATCAGGTCGGTCCGTTGTTTAATTGCGGCATGATTTATGGACAAACCAACAAACAATTACACTTTCGCATTTATTATATTAGTAATATTATGATTATAAGCAGATTCCTATTTATGTGGTTTTACCCACAAAGACAATTATGAAGATTTATAAACAGATTCTTCTCGTTAGGAGCGGCATTCCGAACAAGTGGTAGATTCACTTAACGATTCAAAAGCACTTGTAAAAGTTTATTTGAATAAAAAACATTTGAATTTTTTGAATTCCTGTTTCTGTGATTTTATCCGGCTCACGCCATACAAGTCAAGTCATACAAGAAGAAGTCCTTAAGACTTCTTCTTCTTCCTTCTGGGCAGGATTCCGCACCTAAACGTCAAGTAGGGGCTTATTATTTGGGGTTTTCTGACAAGATACGCACAAGACAAGAGTTAGGAAGTAGGTGGTGTTACTTTTTCACCCCAGCCTCGGGGAGCACGTAAAGGCATGGCGGTCTCGCACCAGTCTCTTTCCGGTCGTGTCGCATTTTCCGTCCATATTTGTCGTCAAATTTCGGTCAAGGACATTGTTATTATCTTAATCATATACATAAGAGTCTAAACCAATATCATTGGTCTAAACTGTATTGTATCGGACACTAGAACAGTGTATTTAGACACAAAGACATAACCCCCTTCAATGGGGTGAGTCATATTATACCTACCGGAAAAATGATAAGTAGGTACGAGGGATGATTTATGTTGTATACAGGTAAGTAGGTACTACGCGGACATTGGATTCGAACCCTGACACTCTTTGTTTACATCCTAGAAAAAAATATCCTTGTAAATAATTTGAATTCTTTTACCCGCATGCTCTTTGCGTTTTTTATAAATTATTATGATATATGTACGTACTGGCTGTTACGAGTAGTTGTGTGAGTCAATTTTAACCGTCCTTGTCCTCAGGACTAGGTTGTCCGTTAAATCTCTTACACCTCTAAAGTGGGGTTTCCACCGTGATCGGAGCGCACTCCGTACGGACCCCGTACTCACAGAGGAAAGCTGCATACAAGCACTTTCACCAACAAAGAGATAGTGTAAAGAACTGAGCGAGCAAAAAGAGTTTAAAAAGAATAACGTGCTCGCTCATTAACATCAATGTCAAAACTCTTTGTTAATGGAAGTGTAACAAGAGGGACGAGTGACCTTGTTTACGAGGTATAAATCAGTCGATTGCGAATTTTAAGCAACGTTGAGAGCAAGTTAAGCCGGAGAGGAGCTCGGAGAGCATGTTAAGCCGTCGGTCCCGGTACTATCACTAACATCTGATAATAATAATCTGAAATCTAAGAGTTGAAATAGTACTTGGAAGTCCTGGGATTCCACCGCATTACTATCCCACGAAAACCCCTGACATTATGTGATTAATAGAAAGGGGTCACGACATTCAGCAACGAGGAACACGACTCAGAGGGAGACCATTTTGCAGTTTAAACCCCGCTTAACTTTTTGGAGCTATGTGCGTTTTAAGCCATTAAAATTATCACTTGCATAATAATAATATTATATTATGGTGAAGGATAACATCGGAATTGCATGTCCGAGAGTAAGGTACTTAGATATTTCATTTCATTTATTAAAATCGTTTGACTGTTACATAGTTGAAGATCTTAAAATAATTTTACATAGTAGGAACAGTCTACCTCTAACAGTGTTTCCAAATGTGTGTTAGGACTCTGACAATCTGAATTTGGCCAGTGACTTGAACAAACTTGACTTACCTACTTGGCCTAAGCTTATGTCTTCTTGCCATTCTGAGAAGAGGCCCACAGAAGAAATGAATGTGTTGAGGTGATGATGATGATGACTGCTAATGCGCTATATAGTCCACGAAACCAGGCTTCTTGCAGGCTAACCCGCTCTCAGACTTCCCTTACTTAATTCTAGGTAATAGTCAGGACAGCCGAGATCTTATTTGTCATTTCTTATAAAATATTAATAAACAAAACATTGTCTTCTAGTCTACTACAGCTATAATAAAGTTGAGCGGAAGACTCGACTTAGCTACGAACAAAAAGTTAGCGTGGTTATCGAAAGGTACTACGTACCTATCTTTTCGTTTTAAGCTTAAAAAAATAACCGTACTCTTACGTCAAACGGTTAAACTTAGTGGAATTCGCTATCAGAGAAAATGATGTAACGCTCTTGCGCCTAGACGACCATTATCAGCCGCAGAATCCTTTTTAATCTTCTATCGTAAACGGAAATCTTTCGCTTTAACGCCTTTAGTACTAGTATTATCATTGAACTGTGCACATAATATACATGTGTATGTGGATATATTAGTATAATGCTGGCAATAACCTTACATATTATCCTTTACGACGAGCTAATGCGAGTTGCCAGTCAAACATTTAGAGCTGATCATATAAAAAAAGGACGTATTCTCGACCGGCAAGCGGCCCGGAGGCGCGCGCGCCGGAAAAATCATTCGATCTAGCGCTTCGGTCGAACGTCGTCCAATCGGAAAGTGTCATCGACTTTTTTTTTTAAATTTTCACCAAACATTAAATGTTAAAAATGTATTTGACCACTAAGTGATTGTGTTATCATCCTCAATGATCGCTACAGGATCTAGTGCTACACATATTTTATTAATAAAATGAGCGCACCTGTTAGACTTTTTTCACGAACATTCAATAATTTTTAAAATGCCGAAAGTTATGCTTATCAAAAAGACGATATGGACATTCGAAAAATTGTGATCCCCATACTTTTATTATAATTTCGAACGTGAACTTCAAAAGTTTTCTCACGGAGGGAAATTAATGAAAAACTAGTCAAGATGATGTCCAAAAAGCAATTAGCTTGCATGTTGGCGTTGCACATTGTATATTTGCTGGTCGGCGCCAGCATATTTTATCACATAGAGAGTCCTTTGGAATTGGCGCAGAGGGCTGAGGAAAAACTGGAAAGACTTGAAATCCAAAGTGAGTAGTTAACCAATAACGTTAGCACTTAGCACCCATTATGCAGGACACATGACCTTAAAACTGCATAAGAAATTGAATCATATCCTTTTTCACTTTGATACTAGAAATGTTTTATGGCATAATGCGTTTGCATTGCGAAATCGAATTAAAACAAGTAATTGTAGGTACATAACAGTTAGCTATCTCGCGAAATCACCATTCATCACATAGACTTTTAAAATTGAATACTTAGTATAAAAGTAAGTACCGAAATGTGTAAGTAATTGAATAGTATAAAAATACGTTTCAAGAATCAAAACCAATGGGCAATGAGAAAGAGAATATTTTTTTAATGAATTAATTTACACAAATTATTTATCAATAATAATTAAAGTACCTAATTAATACAATAAATTATTTAAACATTTCTAGTATAGAAATATTAAAAAGAAGTGCGTGTGTTAATAGATATCAAGTACATTAGCCGTTGATGCATTACCTTGCACTCAGACTAGGATAAGTGAATAAATGCAGTTTTCAATATACCTAGTTGACACTTCACTACTCGATCCACTTAAGGAGTACCTATGTAGTGTTGTAACTGCAGTAATAAGTAAATTGATATAAACAATGGATAATGTTGCAATTATTTGTTTATTAAGCAATAATTATTTATACTTCTATCTGAGACATTTATTGATTGAAAAATTGTGCAATTTATTCTGTTCATTTCAAAACCTAACAACAAACGATAAATACTTATCAAGTTAAGTTAGAGCTAAGTAAATAAAAATAGATAGACTTTATTTTTATTGCAGAGGCAAATTTTTGGACAGCAATATAAATATAGTTTCTATTAGAGACAGACAGATAAGCTTTACTTTTCCACTTCATTTAATGTTATATTTATAACTAGCTATGGCCGCGACTCGAAAAGTAGCTAAGTAGGATAATGTGTTATTCCAGACTATAATCTGTCTCAGTGCCAAATTTCATCCAGATCCGTCCAGCTATTCTGGTGTGATTGAGAAACAAACATCCATCCATCCATCCATCGATCCATACACATCTAAACTTTCGCATTTATAATATTAGTATAGATCATAGTGCATTGGACAGTAATACGATAAATTATAGGTTTCTACTACTACTACTTAATCTTCTAAATCTTGAAAAATGGTTTAGACTCTATCATTACGACTCTACCTCGATCTACATTTTAACGCTCTTTTCTACGAGATAGCCAGCGAAGTTTATAAATGGAGATTTTTGTTTCATTTAATTAAAACTATGATATACCTACATTAAAATCTAAACTAACAACTAAACATAAAAAATATCATCAAAACCGCTTCAATGAGGCAATGTGCCCAGAACGCTGGCTTAATTATATTTAGTCACTAGATGATGCCCACGACTTCGTCCGCGTGAATTAAGTTTTTTCATTCCCGCGGGAACTCCTTAATTTTCCGGAATAAAAAAGTCTATGACCTCCCTTAGGATACAACCTATCCCTGTACCAAATTTCATCAAAATCAGTTAAACAGATGCGCCGTGAAAGCGTAGCAGACAGATAGACAGAGTTGACGACCTCCGTGGCGAGTGTTGAGCGCATGCGCAGTTCCCGGGTTCGATCCCCGCGGTCAATTTGGGAATTTATAATTTCTGAATTCTTCCTGGTCTGGCCTGGTGAGAGGCTTTGGCCGTGGCTAGTTACCACCCTACCGGCAAAAACGTGCCGCCAAGCGATTTAGCGTTCCGTTACGATGCCGTGTAGAAATCAAATGGGATATGAGTTTAATAAAACTGCCATGCCCCTAACAGGTTAGCCCGCTACCATCTTAGACTGCATCGTCACTTACCATCAGGTGAGATCGCAGTCAAGGGCTAACTTGTAGTTGATGAAAAAAAAAAAGACAGACACACTTCCATTGCTGAACGTGAACGTCTTATATAGGGACTTCCACATGCCACGGTCTTGCGCCGCCGCCTGGATCTAGCGGCTTCCTGTAATTCGCGTGTTGTCCGACTGGCTTTCCTGTCTCCTACATCAAACATTGAGCTGGTGTGGTCTACCGATGATGCGCTTTCCAGTGCACGCGGTCGCCATTTTAGTACCTTGGGACTCTTTAATGTCTATCGAACAATGTGCCCCGCCCATAGCAATTTCAGCTTCGCAACCTATCGTTCTAAGAGTATGTATTATTTGAACTAGAGTTAGCTTAATAGTTATTGTTTGTTTATTACTAGAGTTAGTTTAATATAATAGTTACTGATTGTCGACGGTGGCGGCGACGCATGGTGTGCGGTGAAACTTCCAAAGTTTATGTTCACACCATCATATTTGTAACACTATTATTGTAATATCATAATAGTAAAAGAAAAAATTAAGTTCTTCTAAAAATCTCCTCAATTTTCTTATCTTCATTTTTGATGACGTCGGGGGCGGCGGTCACTAATGCAGAATGAGCCAAGAGGCGCAAGTATGGAATTATAGAAAATAATTCAATTTTTGTGCCTTTTGGTGTTGAACCAGGGTTTCAGGGTCGTGGGGCGAAGATCCTTTTTTTAGGATCTATGTTCTCGTCTCACAGAGTCCACAGGTGACGAAGGGCTGGCAGTTACCTCGGCCAACATATAAGTTTGGCTATTCAGCGGGGTAACGCAGCCAGCGTTCTGGCTACATTGCCTCATTGTAGCGGCTTAGATGATATTTTTAATGTTTAGTTTTTAATTTAGATTTAATTTAGATTTTAATGTAAATTTCGTAATTTTATTTGAAAAAACTTTGCTAGACATAGGTTTTTGATTTAGTGCAGGATTTTTATTGCACACCTATAAAATCTATTACTAAATAAAATTACATGCAATGAGGTATAATAATTGCTATCGACAATTTGTAACGAAGCCATCACTTTCAATCCACGTAGTACCAATGCGATTGTTATATTTTTCCACGGTGCTCGATAAAAAATTTAATTGAGAACACACGGATTGGATAGGACGTCACAAGTCACAACTAAGAACCATCCGTTTGTACTTTTCTCTACAACCTTCTTCTTCTTAGACGACCTCCCCGCCGCAGTGTTAAGCGCTGTTGTCTTAACGTGGGAGGTCCCGGGTTCGATTCCCGGCAGGGTAATTTGGGAATGTATAAGTTCTACCTTTCTAAAATCTCTAGTCTGGTCTGGTGGGAGGCTTCAGCCGTGGCTATTTACCACCTTACCGACAAATACGTACCGCCAAGCGATTTAGCGTTTCGGTACGATGCCGTGTAGAAACCAGTGGCGTGCAATTCATAAAGACAAAAATGTACTGCTTACCCTTACCCTATTGTATCCAAGAGATTTTTATAATTAAAAACATTTTATTCGTGAAAAATAAAAGTACAAAATCCTAATCTTTTCCGTGGCCGAAATTCGGTCGAGAGAACATTTCTAATTTTTCGGAGTCACTATGTTGAAATATTTTCCCGAATTTACATACTTATGAGTCACAATATGAATTATCACAAGTTTTCATTTGGGTAATTAAATTTTTTAAGATGTGTTTATTTGGTTTGTAAAGTTATCAGTTAAAGCAAATGAAATTAGCACGTACGAGTAATATAAAGTATATATCTCGCTCACAGAATCCCAGCTGATGTTTTTATTACAACACTTATCTAATGGGATTAAAACTGAAATAATATTACATATAATAATATGCTATTACCTATTTAATTGTTTGAAAGCACTAATCTTATGTAGGCACATCAGAATTAGGATGCGTTTCCACTATAGAGATGTGCTATACGTATACGTTGCTAAGCTATGCATGTGTGTCAAGCCCACCAATAGGAGAACTTGATTTTCATAGCTTAGATCGCTAGATCGGTATTTGACGACCTCCATGGCGCAGTGTTGAGCGCTGTTGTCTTAACGGGCGGAGGTCCCGGGTTCCATCCCCGGTATGGTTAATTTGGAAATTTATAATTTCCCTGTATTTTCTATTTCTGTATTTTTTTGTAGTATTTTCCCTGGTCTGGCCTGGTGGGAGGCTTCGGCCGTGGCTAGTAGGCGAAAAAGACGTGCCGCCAAGCGATTAAGTGTTCCGGTACGATGCCGTGTAGAAACCGATTATGGGGTGTGGATTTAATATTACTGCTGCCACTGCTACGTCCCTGCTACTGCTATGTCCGTAACAGGTTATCTCGCTACCATCTTAGACTGCATCATCACTTACCATCAGGTGAGATCACAGTCAAGGGCTAGCTTGGGCTAACAAGTAAATAAAAAAAAAATGCTAGATCAAGCGCTCATTTATTAGCCTCTGTATGCGTCCTCTGAGCTGGACAGAGACCTTTTCGAGATCGCGCCACCAAACATATGGTCCTCCGCCTACATCCATCCACCCGCTTCCCGCTACCTTTTTTAGATCGGTCTTAATCGATCCGCGATAGTCTGGTGGTTTAGGCACCCGTCCACTTTTAAAAAAATCGGAGTTTTGTTTGTTTTAAGAAATTAAATATCACTTTCTTCCAACGGTGAAGGAAAACATGTTCTGGGGTTCATAGTTCTTCGAAATGTTCTCGAAGGTGTGTGAAGTCTGCAAATCCGCACTTGGCCATCGTGGTGGACTACGGCCAACCAACGGAATGAGAAGCATTCCGAGAATTCACCCTTCTTCTCATTCTCAACGTGCTCAGTAGTGAGCCAGCAATGGGCTGAACTGATGAATCAGTCCAGCGGGCTGGAGGTAGACGCATCCATACTAATATTATAAATGCGAAAGTGTGTCTGTCTGTCCGTCTGTCTGTCTGTCTGTCTGCTACGCTTTCACGGCTCATCTGTTCAACCGATTTTGATGAAATTTAGTACAGGAATAGGCGGTAACCCGGGGAAGGACATAGGCTACTTTTTATCCCGGAATATCAAAGAGTTCCCGCGGGAATCAAAAAACTTTAATCCACGCGGACGAAGTCGCGGGCATCATCTAGTTTATAGTATTAGTATTGACATGGGTTAAAAAGTAGCCTATGTCACTCTCGCCCTCAAATATACCCATGCATAAAATCACGTCGATCGGTTGCTCTGTTGTGACTTGTGGCGTGATTGAAGGACAAACCAACAAACCAAAAAACCAACAAACAAACACACTTTCGCATTTATAATATTAGTATGAAGTATGATTTTCTGCGAGTTAGGTAAAAAAAAAAAGTTTCAGGGATACATAAAGCTCTTTATTATAAGGTAAATAAATAGTGTTATAATAAAGTACCTAACCATTAAATTGAATTTTAGACAGTTCTTGGGCGCGGTAATTTAATAACACCAATATATTAACGTATTATGCTAAAATCGTGACAGAATTGTCAATTTGTAATGTTTCCTCACGATTTATCGGTCATTTTGTTTCCTTGAAGCAGCGGGAAAATTTTAAATGTTACTTTATTTGTAAAAGTTTCAACATCTTCAACATTTTTATTAGTGCACTTATTGGGCGTTTTGGACGTGTCAGTTGCATCAATGGTTATGGTAAACGTATAATTTTACAACTGCCATGCCCCTAACAGGTTAGCCCGCTACCATCTTAGACTGCATCATCACTTACCCCATCAGGTGAGATCGCAGTCAAGGGCTAACTTGTAGTGGATAAAAAAAAACTAAATATGGGGCTCTTCAAGGGGCGGATAAGCCATGGGCCTGATTTGAAGTGATTTTAAGTGATTACCGCCAATCACTTAAAATCAGGTGACCCGCCTGCTCGTTTGTTCGCTATAAAAGTAGGTATATTTGTAAGTAAATAATAAAACTTTGGGTTGCCAAACAAAGTCAGGGTTTTTCTACTTTTTACCTAAACCATATACCGGTAATTATTATGGATGTAAGAATACTGACTTGTACTATACTTTGCAAGTTAACCATCGACCACCGATCGACACTTTGCGATCATATTTATCTCAAATTTTCCGTATCAAAGGGGTAAAGAATAAACCCTTTTGTTCTAACTAACTTATTCCATCTGTCGATTTGTTCAGAATAGGTTTTTAATGATGGTTTTCCATCTTTCTTGAAAATGAAAAAAAACACAAATGGATCAAAATTTTTAATTCGTTTTTATTTTAAAACCAAATACTTACCTAGCTTCAAAATAATTATCTTACTACTAGTGGGCCCGGCAGACTTTGTCCCGCCCTGAACCTCGAACCCGATTACAGCGCCCCCTACCGGGTCCAATTGTGAATATACTTAAACCATCTCGGGGTCCAGACAAACCCAACAAAAATATATGTAAATAGATAGATAACTTCATTATGATTGCAGCCACCCCTTATCACCGTACCTACTCAAAAGTATGATAAGCGAAACACCTGCATCATACCTGCTAATATTATAAATGCGAAAGTGTGTTCTTTTGTTGGTTTGTCCTTCAATCACGTCGCAACAGTGCAACGGATCAACGTGATTGTTTGCATGGGTATATAGTTGAGGACCTAGAGAGTGTCGTAGGCTACATTTTATCCAAAAAAGAAGTTCCCGTATTCCTATACGGGAACTCCTTTTCTTCCTTCCTTCCTTGAAAGAACTTATTCCACACGGACGAACTCGCGGGCATCAGCTACTTTATAGAATCTCTTTCTGCGTCGTATTCCTCATTAATGAGGGTCGTGACCCTTTTCCAATAATCAAATAATGGTAGGAGTTTTCTTGGGATAATAATGCGGTGGGTTCCTACGTCCTTCCGCATACGACTCGAGTCGTATATACATATAAACTCTTGGGTTTTTGTAACGTAGTTAGTGATAATAACCGGGACCGACGGCTTAACGTGCTCTCCGAGACACGAGGAAACGAAAACGTCAAATTTGAACCTCCAAATTCGGTCACCCATCCAGTTACCGACTTGGGTCAACGTTGCTTAACTTTCGCAATCGACTGATATGCGTTGTCACAAGTAGGCCACTCGTCCCTCACTAGGCTACTCTTCCCTTTTGAATTATGTATTTTGAATTAAGTAAGTATGTACTTTGTAGAATAAAACCTACTAATTTTCAGACGTTTGCATATTACTAATGAAATAATTATACAAATGTTGTGACGCTCAAACTTAACAGTTGCCTGCAACAAAAGCATTTCTAAGGATAATTGCATCCATCATCCAAACGATTAGGTGGTACACTTAAGAGAGCATATTTGTTTGAATATTAAAATTCACCATGACAAAGACTTGTACAAATCTCTTTGACTAATTATTGTGATTAGCGAAGTTGGAAATGTATTATAATATGCACAGCCTACCAACTGAATGATATAATCCGAATGTTCTGTGGAATGTTCCGAATCTTTCAGTTTGTATAGTTTCTTAAAGGGTTTATATTTCCTTATAAAGTACCTATTTCCCTACAATAAAAGGAAACTGCTAATTTAATAAGGCTGCGATAACCTACTGCACATTCCTATCTTTTGAAAAATTCAAAATTTAAAAATGCTAAGTTTTTCATTCAAATAAACTTTTACAAGTGCTTTTGAATCGTCGAGTGAATCTATCACTGGTTTGGAATGCCATTCCTACCGAGAAGAACTAGCAAGAAACTCGGTGGTTACTCTATTGAAAAAAAATATTTACAATTTCATGAATGTGTAGATAAGTGATATTTTATTCGGTTTTCTAATGAGTTTACCGTAGTGAGTGAGTGAGTGATAATAGTGAGATCGCAATCAAAGGCTAACTTCCGAACTCAGAGTCGCTAATCATTTACTTCCTTATTAAAAGTTTTTTTTATTGAAATCCTTACTAAGGAGTTCATTAAGTAATGAATAAGCGACTCTACGTGTGGCAGTACTTAGTGAAACATCACGAAACGCTCTGAGTATTCCAAACCTGATATTTTAAGTTATGTATTTTCATTTAATTTCAATAACTGTGGGCTTAACAATAAGCAACTTATTATTTTAAATGTCAGTATTATATGACGTAGGTACCTTAATTTCCCTAAAATAAGGATTAAAATTCTGAAACAAGAGCATCAACAATATTAAAATAGCACTACTTTAAGCGAAGGTAAAGCTTCCCGTCTTTAGAAACTTATACAGAACTGAGTGACGGGGAATCTTAACTCAAACATAAACTCTACTAGAGTACATATAAGCACAATATACTAAATCCACAATACATAACAGTTTCAGCCCCGGGAACTACCCATATCAAGGTGCTACCAACATTGCTGAAATGGATCTACGGGGCATTACCAAATATACTTATTATATAATATTTACACACAAATTAAGTGTTTAATGAAAAGTATATCAATAGTCCATTACATTAAAGATTGTTAAAGCAAACAGTATAATATGTTTATCGAGTACCTAGTAATACCTACACAATTATCAATGGCTCAATTACTCTAATCAATGTTCTCATAATTGAAGGAGACAAACACTTCACGGATCCTCTGCTCTCACTTACGTCATTGTTTTACCTTCTTACGGACATTCATCCCCACTAGCTATTATAGTAAGCTCGAGCTAGCTAGAGTACTATAAAATAAAATGCGATTCCAGTAAAGTTGAAATTACTTTTTTTATGAAATAATGAAAAAGACCTTTGCCATCCGGTGACTTTTGTTACAATGGGAACAAAATTCATGTTTTCACATATCTACGCCGTCATGGTAATATTATAAATGCGAAAGTGTGTTTGTTTGTTGGTTTGTTGGTATGCCCTTCTATCACGTTGCAACAGAGTAACGGATCGACGTGATTGTTGGCATGGGTATAATTGAGGATGACATAGGCTACTTTTTATCCCGGAAAATAAAGGAGTTCCCGCGGGAATTTAAAAAACTTAAACCACGCGGACTAGTAGGTAAGAATGCTAATAACACGCAGTGATACGAACATTATGCTAAAATATATCAGGTCATAATATTTTGTTGCACATTTTCTTGGCGTGTACACTTGTTAATTTATAACCAATATCTCTGTCGGTCTATCGCTCCATTTACATGCTAACAAGCCTTATTTATAGGCCCAGTAGAGCTTACGAATATGTAACCTAGTTAAGTACTAAGCATTAACTCTTACATGCATAGGTACTATTATCTGTGATATTATCAATATTATCATAGTTTGTGGAGATACGTTCTTTCCTACCAGTCTTTCGGCGGAGGCGTCTAGGTAGTTTTTTACCTCCGTCACGTTCCTGTCACCCCGCAGCGTGAAATTACCGTACATCTGTCCTCTAGGTCCTTAAACTGTCATGGTAGCCAGGTCTGGTCATTCGTATGTGCGTCAACCCACTGTATGAATATAGTATATTTACGCTTTGATATTTACTGCACTAACTAAAATAAGTAAAGTTTTGTGCGTCTGTTACCTTTTGATCGAACTCCATAACTTGACGAATGCTTTATTCACCTTTGATCACAAGGATGATAATATTGACCAAGAAGATAAAAGTGGAATTAAAGATGGAATCAAATCACCTAGGAGTAAGCTGGTGAAAAGGTAGCTTGCATACCGGAGACGGACCAAACTACTAGGCTAGGTACTTTTGTCCGGAAAATATCTACCTATCCCATGAGAGAAAATTTAAAATCAAAATCTACTCAGAAAAGTCGCGGACAACTGCAAGTTAAAATACCTTGGCATGGTGTCCTAGCTAGCTTTCCCACGTTATAACTTGTCACGGTAAAATATGTGATAGGCAGTCACCAAGTTACGTGATCTCAATATTAATAACGACATTAGCTTTATTCTTAACTTACTTAGGTACTAAGATTGTATTTCTTTGGATAATTTGTATAATTGATTGTCTCAAAAAAAAACAAGAAAGACTAAAGCAAAAATTTGTGTTTTGAACGAAAATTTTAGCAAAATTCCCTTGGAATTATTGAAACACGCGGTTCAGTCGCAGGCATCATCTTGTAAGCAATAAAAAATTTGCAGGATCCGGAAGTGACAATTCATGGGAACTATTTTTTTTTAAAATATACGTGTTCAACATACGAACATTCTTTAATTTGCTTACATAATAATTTACCTACTAGATAAAATTATGTTCACTTTTCAAATTCAAATTCAAATGTTTTTTATTCAAATAAACTTTTACAAGTACTTTTGAATCGTCAAGTGAATCTACCACTGGTTCGGAATGCCATTCCTACCGAGAAGAACCAGCAAGAAACTCGGTGGTTGCTCTTTTTAGATAATTCATTTACAATTTATCATTATTACTTATATCAATGTGTACATAAGTAACCGCTGTCCTTAGCATTGCTGGAGCGATCAAATCCAAGCTCCTCTATCATTTACATAATCTTCAAACACATATCTACACTAGTCTAAATATACAAAAAGGAAAAGGTGACTGACTGACTGACTGATCTATCAACGCACTACTCAAACCACTGGACGGATCGAGCTGCAATTTTGGCATACAGATAGCTTTTATTGCATAGGCATCCGCTATGGAAGAATTATTGAAAATTCAACCCCTTAGGTGGTTTGAAAGTATGAAAATCGAACCCAACATGAGCGAAGCCGCGGGCAAAAGCTAGTCTTTTATTATTTATTAACCGAATTCCAAAAAAAGAGGAGGTTCTCAATTCGGCGCGTATCTTTTTTTTTAATACTATTATTTTTAGTCTCAGTTTAGGTAACTCATTGGTAAGGTATTGTATCGAATCGTATAATTTGGTATCGAGGTAGAGATCTCATGTAGCTTGTCCTTACTTGTACATAACGACTGTTCAGAATTAGATAAACTATTAACAGCTAGTTAATCAACTACCTGAAGATGTGTTGTCATAGCTACGTCGTAGCCACATTGCATCGGATCCAATAATAATTGTATTACCGAAAATTACCTCGTTACGAGTCTCAAGATAAAAATATGTAAATTGGTTTTCTAATGTTATTATTTAGAACGATGTTTTCATCTTGATCATAACTACAACAGGATTACTTCACTAGGTGACTACTTTGATCATTTTATTGCTTCACATAATTAATTATGTATAAAAATCCCATTTAAATCAGTGCAACTCGACTCCAGCGTTTATACCTAACTAACGAATGTTTGCACAATCGTAAAATAAACAATAGTTTTCCTTTCCGCGTTTTCTCATCTATTGGCATAAACTAATTATATCGTTTAGTAACGAGGAAAAGTAGCGTGGGTTTCCGTCCATAAATCAGACATTCAGCGAACACTGGACCAGGGAGGACGCCTTCGCTACATCACGTCCTTAGCCTTAGTTTTCCTTATGTCACACGGCTGCAGAATGTTAATGGACTTCAGAAATTTCCGGTACAAGTTTTCATGGATGGCGAATATTTGTTTGTTGTCCGTCAAAGCCATATGTGCACTACGTCACAGAATTAAAGTTACCAGTAACTCACGTAACTTTACCAACACCAACATACTCTGGCTTTCCTTCATATAATATGATTGAAATTAGATGAAATGATTGATTTTTTTGTGCCATTTATGAAATGTCAAGACTACCACCAGTTCGGAAAACAGATTCTACTGAGAAGAACCGGCAAGAAACTCAGTAGTAGCTCTTTTTTTTAAATAAAATAATGTTACGTACAATACGTAGATACATACGTAAGATAGTGAAGATACGTAGATTTTTAGAGGAGACAGATTTAAAAAAATACCGTAAGCAAATAGATGCAATGTTGTTCTTCGACTCGCTCACGCATTAAAAGAAACAATATACGCGTGCTCCGAATGTTGTAATTAATTCCTTTCGCTTTTGGTTGAGGTCCTTGCAAGATACAGAGCAAAATTCATTTCATTTTTAATTGCATTCATGTACAATGGTCACCTATATCGTACATAATATAACTAAAAAAAAAATTCGCGGGAACTCCTTAACTTTCCGGGATAAAAAGTAGTCGTAAATCCTTTCTCGGCATTCAACCTATCTCTGTACCAAATTTCATCAAAATCGGTTGAAAAGATGGGCATGGAATGGATTAAAGCGTAGCAGACAGACAGACGGACTGACAGACACACTTTCGCATTTATATTATAAGCATGGATTACAAAGACATGACTTCCCGTCAGGGCATTGCAATGGATTACATTCTTAGTATACATTTAAATTAGAATTCCTTACTCGAAGCAATACAATCAAAATATAAGTCTATCAGTTGACGACTAGTTTGCTTAACTGGGACTCAGTACAGTGAAAAATCCCCTAAGTATATTATTTTTGAGCTAAATCAGATACTCAGCCTGTCTCAAGCTAGTAACTAGCAAGTCTCTCTATTCAATACCACCATTGACCACAATCCTATAATGAAACCATGTCTATGCGACACATGCCACAACTCATTGTTAATCGTCACCAATGATTCATATGATTTTTATGATTATTTTATTATCTGAAGTGATAGGTACTGGACGAATACTTAATTATCAATCTACATGTAATTAGTTTTTATTTGATCCATATATGGAGGTACGGTCTACAGATTTTTGAAGTGCAACTTCTTTAGAATCGTAAAATTCGATGAAACGAAAAAGCGACACTAAAACACAATTACATTACAAATAAAATACAAATTATGTTATTAAATTACATTCGTAATAGGATTTAGCCTGCGAGAGAATAGAATACAAATTATTATAGACTAGCTGATGCCCGCGACTTCGTCCGCGTGGATATACCAAGTTTCATCGAAATAACTTGAGAAATGACGGACTTTTATACAAACTATCAACCTCTAATAAAAATGAGGGGGTGAAATACCCCCTTAAGGGTGGAATTTTGAAAAACTGTGACACACGTACTTCTTTATTTTTTACCTTAAGCCAAAATAAAAAGTTTCGTTGATATAACTTGTAAAACATCTTGAGAAACGAAGGACTTTCATACCAACTTTCATCCCCTATCCCTTTTCGGGGTCGAATTTTCAAAAACTGTGAAACACGTATGTCTCCATTTTCAACCCGCAGCT
Source organism: Erebia ligea (assembly GCA_917051295.2). Classification (NCBI taxonomy): domain Eukaryota; kingdom Metazoa; phylum Arthropoda; class Insecta; order Lepidoptera; family Nymphalidae; genus Erebia; species Erebia ligea. The sequence continues at coordinate 5,013,779 of OU785237.1, read as the reverse complement.
CATATACCAAGTTTCATGGCTGTTGAATTCATACAGTAGTTTCGGCGTGATGCGCGGCCATGATACAGACAGACAGACAGACAGACAGACAGACAGACAGACAGACAGACAAAAATGAAAAAAATTACAGATTTGGCTTCAGTATCGAATAATGAGTGCCCTCCAAAACGAATTTTCAAAATATCTTCAATGTACAGAATGAGACATGTTACAGTTTTATTATAAGTATAGATAGAAGATAGATAGATACAAGTTCTATTTATCTCATCATCTCGGAGGCTTTCTTTTCTGAAGTTTTATATAGCGAGCAAACGAGCAGGCGGATCACCTGCGGTAAGTGATTACCGCTGCCCATGAACATTTGCAGCAAAAGAGGAACCGCCAATGCGTTGCTGCGGCTTTTGAAATATTTGTTTGTCCGCCCTTTGTTCATCAAACATCTCTTATCACGCCCTTTGCCAGCTCACTACCGAGCACGAGTCTGGATTGAGATGGATAGACCCATATAGTCCACCACGCTGGCCAAGTGCGGATTGGCAGACTTCACACACCTTCGAGAACATTAATAAGAACTCTCGGGCGTGCAGGTTTCCTCACGATGTTTTCCTTCAACGTTTGAAGCAAGTGTCAGTTTCTTAAAACTCGCATAACTTGCCCGGGGATCGAACCCGCAACCCCTTACTTCGTCAAACTTAGCGAATCAAAAATGTTTTTGAACTGAAACTTCTTTAGAATCGTTGTGATTTGAAAATTCGATGAAACGAAAACCGAAACGAAAAAGCGACACCAAAAAGAGACAAACATAAATTCAAATTCAAATTCAAATGTTTTTTATTCAACTAAACTTTTATAAGTACTTTTGAATCGTCAAGTATCGGTAAGTAATCATAATATTCATAATAGGATTTAGCCTGCGAGAGAATGAGATAGAATACAAGTTACCTACATTTATCTCATTATCTCGTACTACTTTTCTGAAGTTTCACTGCTGCCGTGTGTGAATTGCACAAACACACTTTTTTCTTTGTAAACTTGTATTCTGTCTCGTTCGTCTTACTCGGTTAGCATTTTCGACTGCGGACGACGAGGATCTGTAGATAATTAAGTAAGTATTGGGTAATTCTGATTTCTGACAAGAAATTCGTCAGCAAGAAATAGCCAAGAGTTAGAAAGTTGGCGGTGTTTTCTTCTTCTTCTTCTTCTTTGTATCCTGGGATTGTTTTCCGCACTTAGACACAGGTGTCCGCTGTACGTGAAACCGCTGATGCGACTCCCCGCCGGATCATTCCAGCCAGCCGAGCTCACTCCAAAATCCAAGCAGGCCACCCAGGTCGGCAAAGATTTCCGGTAGTGATGCTGGAGAGCCAATGTAGGCTTCTCGTTGGGTGGAAACACCGCTGCACTCGAGCAGCACGTGTTTCGGTGTCTCGTCGCTCTCCATGCAGGCTCTGCATAGAGGGCTGTCGGTGATACCTAGAATAAATAGGTGTTTGTTTAGAGGACAGTGTCCTGTTATCATACCTACAACTATCCTGAGTTTGACTCGGTTGAGTTGCAGAAGTTTCTTTGTTAATCGTTGATTGGGGTTAGGCAGGCGGTGTTTTATTAGCAGAGCTCGTAAAGCCGGCAGTCCTGCGTCTGATTTATTCATTCATGACGGATTTTTCATCCCATCGGGGCTCTGGAAATAATAGATACTGTACCTATGTTTGCGCACACCTTACCCACTTGTGTGTATCTCCCACGCATCCATGCTAACCAGCTGATGCCCGCGACTTCGTCCACGCGCATTGAGGTTTTTCGGTTCCAGCGGGAATTCTTTAATTCTCCGGGAAAAAAAGTAGCCTGTTTTATTCCAGACTATAATCTATCTCTGTCCCAAATCTCATCCAAATCCGTGCGGCCGTTCTGGCGTGATTGAGTAACAAACATCCATCCATCCAAAGTTTCGTGACTATAGAAGAATAGAAGTATAGATTGGTCGTTACCCCACATTACTTCAAGGCCAATTTAACTAAAATTAAAATAATAGCATACAATAAGTAAGGAGGTTGACTTATATCAAACTGTAATAACTGAAAATCCTATTAATCACCGCAAAGTGGAAAGATATACGACGCATGCAAACACCTTCGGCCTCAGCCGGTCGTGATCGGGAAATTAGGGCTTCCATTAGTGTTGTCGGCGGACGGAAATTGTGGCTGTAAAAATAATACCTAATAAGTAATAATATGTATCACGTACTTACCTACTATTTAGGAGGTTCTACTTGGTTGTTTCCTATAGGTATAGACTTTATCAAATTTCCATTATCCATGCAATGGGCAGGGGCACATAGTTCGTAGAACCCTGTAGTAGAACCGATAGGCGCTGGGGTCCCAAGGTGCTTGAATGGCGGCCTCGTACTGGGAAGCGCATAAGTATCACTAGGAAGACTAGTACGATAGAACACCTCGTTGTACAAGGTCGAGTTGAGGGCACACGTTCACGTGGTCGTTCCCCTACTAGGTGGACGGATTCAATCAGTATCCGTCTCCGAGTGTTCCGCCACTCCTTTAAATCGCAAGAGCTGCTATGAAGGCCAATTCATAACCACGTCCACTCTGCCAAGAGTGAACGAATGAGAAGTAGAAGAACTGAGAAGCGCAGCGTTGGACGGTTGCTTGAGATCGCAGACAAGGGTTAACTTGTAGCGGAATAAAAAAAAGCTCATCAGACAACAAGCACTTTTCGAGGATTTGTTCTCGAGGCACTGAATAATTTAGAACAGACTTTACTATAATTTGTTTCACTCTTGTCTCAAGAAGCTATTGATTTCTTATATTATATGACTTAATCCATCTTAAGTCACTTAAGATGGGAGTTTATTAATATGGATTAACAATGACACATTAAAGACTTCTACATGATTGCAATAATATTGAAGTCTGGAACATGTTGTGAATGCGAATACCTGCATCATGCATGATAATTAATTATTCTGATTTAATAATAATTATTGGTTGTAAACCCATCTTTAACTGATAAATTATTTAGAAGTCCATTTAAAGCTACAACTTTACCATATAATTAGTAATTGGTTAGTTATTCAAACAAGTTTCCTATATTCATCCATTGCTGTGCATACCTGTCTCTTGCAAGGACTTCGACAAGCCATGGTCTTACGCTGCTAGATAATAAAATACATTTCACACATTTCCTTCAAACTTTTGGCACACATTTGCATGATCACTGGTCCAACGCTTTGAACCTGAAGTGGTGAAAATGTCAAGGAAATATTTCTTATCCTAATTCAATGACGGGATATTAAACCAATTCCGCAAACATAAGTCAATTCTAATAAGTAAATCACAATAGAAAAATTTGGTAAAATACGCTAACATCCAGTAATTCACGCTAATACGAAAGGCATCACGATCTTACTAATTGAATAAGCACTACGTCGTCGCATAAACCATGAGGACAAAATACAGTTATTGAGGTTTCCAATGTGCATCTTGTTCGTATGTTATGAATGCTACGTAGATTATCTCAGATCAGGATTATCTGATCTGTGTATGATGTATCTGTGTGTGTGATGAATAAAACAAAGGAAATATACATATATAGACTGATGAACACATAACCCTGTGCGTTCCGCAGTCGGGTAAAAATAGAAGGAAACTTAACTTAAAATTAAAGTCCCTATCATTGTTGTCTATTGATCATATCATAGATCTTCTCATTTCCAGCCCCTCTGTTTGATTTTCGAAGACAAGATAACAGCGAATTGCTAGTTAGATTAGACTAATGGAAAATGGAAGCGAACAAAATTGTCTGAATGGTTGTGTCTGCAGAAAACATCTTGTTTTATTTACGGAGCTACGAACTACTTAATGAAATATTAGCAATCTTTTGAATGTGAACATGTCATGACATATTTAGTGGATGTTTATTTATTGAGTCTATGGAATGGGTAAATCATCCTCTTAAAATGTTAATTGAACTCAGAGAATACACACAAACACGGATAAAAAAATAAAAATAAGAAGAGAAGAGATGTATTGAATTGATAATTATATTGTGTAAATTAAATAAAGTTATGAAGATCACTGAATAAAAGCTATTTGAAGGAAAAATCTTCAAAATAGATTAATAATTAGGCTAATTGAAATGACAATGAAACCGTATCAATCATAGAAAACAAGTGATATGGTTAAATGGCGCCCAATAAACTTGTAAAAGATAACTAAGTGGTTTGCTACTGAGTGCTTTTAAATCATTTATTGTTTATCAGACTCGACATAATTATTGTAGGTACACTCTTAGACAAAATATTTTACTGATGACAAATAATTTGTACAGGCAGTAGAATTCGTGCTAACTTTACTCCCTAACTCCCTAACTCGTACCGTACGTACGGAGAATACGTACAGGAACCAAATGTATATTGGAATAAACCTCGAATGTACAGTACGTACCCTGTAATCAACGATTCCCTTGATCTTGACAGTGGTTCTGTCCTTCGCATTGTTAACATCCAATTCAAGCACATTGCCATGTATTGAGTTTATATCAGCTTTATATACCAGTAACGGTGATTCGATGACAATAGTATCGCCGCTCCCTCCTTTCGTGTCCGTAGTCCGTACTTTACAATTTGAATAGGTATCAAAACTACTAATAGTTTCCGGAGTCATGTATAATTTAACTAGTTTACGTTTAGGTTTTCACGAGTTGTTTCGATCTGTGTCTTTACATACCAGACTTAAATGCGAAACTTAGTAGAGATCAAGATAGATTTCAAGATGTTTTTGATATCAAGCTTCTAGAATCTTGTAAGTTAACAGATTTTTTACTCAAACCTCAATAGGAAGAGTTGTACAACGAAATTTCTGGCGCAGTGATGCGCGCCACAGTCTTATAAGTGGTCGATGGAAGGTAGCGGATTATATTAGAAGGAAGTTTAGGAATAAACCCCCTTTTACCTACTAATATAATCCGGAAGCTTCCATCGACGACTTATAAGATAAGGATTAATCTCTCGTCTCTAATCTGGCAAGCTTCGGCTATGTCTAGTCTACTCTATCAGCAAAGTCGTACCGCCATTAGCAATTAATTAAGTGTTCCAGTACGATGCACAGGCGCTCGAATTTTTCATAACTGCCCTATCCCTTCCAAGCCATCCATGCCTACATCCAATTCACATCGCAACTATCAATCAGTAGCGCAAGTTCCAAATGCACCCTGCTCTGAGATGAGCTTACAAGAAAACTAGCCGTTTTTTAAATAGTAGTTAGGAATTAAGTACACACGACGAATTTACAATCAGTTATCAGTATTAGTTTATTATCCTCCATCCTCGGAGCACCTGCAGAATCGAGAACACCCATTCTAGTTTTTTTTAGAGTACCTACCTATTCATTAATGTTTACTTGTTTTCGATTATTTATAGACCGTCTGTGTAAGCCCTTGATTACAGGATACAAGATCCTTTTAAAGCTTAAGTTATGGTAGCAGACATACTTACGTCTCGTACAAATCGAGTACATTTAGGGCTCGGTGCAAATGGGCCACAGATCGCTAGAGACAAGCAGTTTAAATTCTTTTTCGTACTTTTTGTATAGACTTGCCGCATACGTGTGGTCAGTGAGTGCTACGCGTTTTAGTAGTGTTATTAGCGTAACCACGCCGGTGGCTGTGGTCGGTGGCCCGTTTGCGCCTAGCCTAAAGGAGCACATTAATACAAACTATATTAATTATTATTATAATTAACATCCATATCTTTGGGCACTTAGCCACAGATTTTTTTAATAATAATGCCCTCCCGACAAAATTTCGTTCACGGCGGCCAATCTCCAGAGAGATTAGCCATCTGCGCGGGAGACTATCCCTCTCTAATATACTGCACAAGTGTGTGCGCAAACACAGGTGCACTCTCTGTTCCTTTACTCTCATAGCCCGATGGGACGGAAAATCCGACACGGCCGGTGCGAGAGGTCAGGCGCAGGACCGACGGCTTAACGTGCTCTCCGAGGCACGGGGGTGAAACACCGCCAACTTCCTATCTCCGGGCTAGTACTGAGAATTTATTTTCAGAAAACCCCAATACATGTTATGGCCCGCCCCGGGAGTCGAACCCGAGACCTCGTCGGCCACAGTCGAACATGCTAACCACTAGACCAACGAGGCAGATATTATAATACTGAGTAGCCTACCTACAGTCGTCGTATTAGGACCTATTCGTATGGTCCAGGGATCAAATCCCGGGTATGCATCGTAAATTTTTCGGAGTCATTGGTTACTATGACCGGATCAATCGCTTCTTTAGCAGATATACCTATAGATAGTGTTGTCTTGCAATATTTTCGTTCTAATTTTTATTTTTTCTCCTAAGCAACAATTTGTCTCATTTGTGTTGAGCCAACCATAAAATTATTGTGACTATTAAAAAAACCTTAAGCACCTAATTAACGGTGTACATTACCATTTTGTCGTGATCTTGCAATTATTTTAATACTTTGTTTAACTAGATCCATAGTCTTGTTAAAGTTGTTATATTGTATGGTAATATTTACCATATAATGACGTTGTTATTCACTAACTGATAGATTAGCTACTTCGGTTTTGTCAGTGCTAACATAAACCTTAACCCCAATTGTAGAAACGCCGGGTTATCCTTTTAATATTCCTATAGTCCACCCGTTAAACTTATCTGCCCCCCGATTACGTAAGAATTGTTCTTCAAACGTTAAAGATTTTCGTCAAAGTAAAATAAACAATGACAGCATTGAATTAGAGCTCAATTTCGTCTGCCCATTCTTATACGTTTAGGGTATCGTACATACCTAAACGTATAAGAATGGGCAGACGAAATTGAGCTCTAATTCAATGCAATTATGGTTTATTTTACTTTGACAAAAATCTTTAACGTTTGATGGACAATTCTTACATGATTGGGGCCCTGGCCCGGTGGCCAAAATTGGACCTAATTTTTATGCCTTTTAAGTTTTTGTTTCAAGTTTGACGGAGTATCCATCTATACTTTTAGGTGATTTTAACCCAGAGTTGGCTACTTTGACAGAATTCGCATAAAACTTCTGGCAAAATTTCAAATTTATTTCTGGGTTAAAAACGTAATCCGGCGTCTCTGCAAGCGGCCCTTATAGTTAAAAAATTTGTGGTATAGATAGACGAAAATCCACTATTATAATATATATTGCTCTATATATTGTTTTATTGAAAGCCACTGAAAATTAAAATCTAACTATTTAAAAAAAAAATCAACGTATAATTATTATTTGGCCAGTTTACGTGCATGCCGGGTATTTGCTAGTAAAATATTATAAACCTGCGTTTGCTCGTAACCACAAACATATAATATTGTTCTATTTTATCACACAGAACAATGAAAATCATAAAAGCATCCAAAGAGCTTAATTTTATTGTTTTCTTTTATCATCATTCACGAGCATTTATATTATGATATTTGTAGGTAAATCAATAATAGGTATATCACTGCGCCTCTTGGTCAATCGCTAAAAACTTATGAATCTGTCTCTAATTTTCAGATCTGCTATACGAAAACTACATTCCAAACGACCCCGAAAAGCAAGATAGCATATTGCGCAAGCTCTCCGAATACTGCGGCAAGTCCATGTTCAACTACACCACCGAAGATGCTGAACCGCCTTACAAGTGGGACTTTTATCACTCTTTCTTCTTCTCTTATACGGTCGTCAGTACTATTGGTGAGTAAGAGAGAAAGAAAATATATTTTTTCAAATAGCTGGTCAGACTCGGCCATGTGACTCGGCGTTGCACGGGTCAGAGGCCCACTTGTCTAAGGAAATCGTAATCATTATATTACTCGGACTGTTTTAGGAGTTCATACATGCTTTTTGACGTGCTGGCATCTACGAACTCCTTAAACAGGTCGAATTATACGTTTGACAAACGATTACAATTACGATTTCCTTACACAATTGGGGGGCAGGTAGTAATTTATACAGCCTGTTCTGTATTATGTATGTATGCTTAAAAATCTACTTTAGGTAGGTATACTAAGCTGTTATACTGAACGTTATATCTATGATTATAAGGCCCACTTGCACAAGGACTCTTAAATTGATTTAGTTAAATATTTTAATCCTGTCCCTTTTTGGCAACTACAATATGCATTTGCCAAAAAGGGACAGCATTACAAAATTTAACTAAATAAGTTTAAATTTTCTTGTGCAAGCGGCCCTAAGTATCCTACGGCCTAATGAATGATAAAATGAATAAAATTTTGGTATCCATTAAAATATAACATCTTACTAATATTATAAATGCGAAAGTGTATTTGTTTGTTGGATTGTAAATCACGCCGCAACGGAGCGACGGATCGACATGATTTTTGGCATGGGTATAGATGAAGAACTGGAAGGTGACATGGGCTACTTTTTATCCCGGAAAATTGAAGAGTTCCCGCGGGAATAAAAAAAACTTAAACCGCGCCGACAAAGTCGCGGGCATCAGCTTGTCTGATCATATTTTAGGCCAAACACACACAGGGAGCGGGCGCGGGTCGGGCGCGGGTCGGGTCGGGTGCGCGGCGGGTTGAATTCCTTGTATTTATATGGACGACATCACACAGCGTCACCCGCCACGCGCCCGACCCACGCCCGCATTCTGTGTGATGTCGTCCATGTAAACACAAGGAATTCAAACCGCCGCGCACCCGACCCGGCCCGCGCCCGACCCGCGCCCGCTCCCTGTGTGTTTTGGCCTTAAAAAGTCCGTTGCATCTTGAAACCGCTGACATGTTTGAGCATCTCCTGTAAAAACCAAGCCTCTTTAAAAACATTTGTTTCGTCAGAGAGTAGATATATATATCTACTCTCTGGTTTCGTCAAAAACACGAAATAATTTTTAATGTATGATAATTTGGAAACATTTGCTTTTTCAGGTTACGGAAATCTGGCGCCTACAACTCACCTGTCCAGAATCTTGATGATTTTTTATGGATTATTCGGTATCCCCATCAATGGTATCCTCCTTGCAAATCTTGGTGAATACTTTGGTCGTCAGGTAAAATGATATTGACTGACGTAATGTAATAGGAATCATCCATTAGAATGTTTGGATCTACACCAAACATTCTATTGGAATGAAATTTCCCTTTACCAATTTCGATTTTCCTAATATGGTAGGTTTTTTTTTATTCCACTACAAGTTAGCCCTTGACTGCGATCTCACCTGGGTACCAATCATGTAAGAATGTCCGATCAAAACGTTAAAGTTCGTCGTCAAAGTTTATAAACCTTAACGGCATTAAATTAGAGCTCAATTTCGTGTATCCATTCTTATACGTTCGAGTATCGTTCATACCTAAACGAAATTGAGCTCTAATTCAATAAAGTTACGGTTTATTTTACTTTGACAAAAATCTTAAACGTTTGATGAACAATTCTTACGTAATAGGGGGGCTGATGGTAAGTGATGATGCAGTCTAATATGGTAGCGGGCTAACCTGTTAGAGGTATGGCAGTTATATTAAACCCATACCCCTTGCCAGTTTCCACACGGCATCGTACCGGAACCCTAAATCGCTAGTCGGTACGTCTTTGCCGGTAGGGTGGTAACTAGCCACGACTGAAGCCTGCCACAAGACCAAACCAGAGCATCCTAAGAAAAATTCAGAAATTATAATTTACCAAATTGACACTGCCGGGAATCGAACCCGGGACCTCCCACGTTAAGACAACAGCGCTCAACACTGTGCCAGTGAGGTCGTCAAAAGGTCTCTCTTTTTTCCAAAAGAAATATTTGAACCTGAGCTAGTTTTGGATCAAGCATTTAATTTTCACAGAGTATAATAGTTAATTAGTTCAATTTTTTAATTAGCTTTATAATTTTTTAATTTTATTTTTCAGCTCATATCTGTATACCGCAAGTACAAAAGGAAAGACGAAAGGCGTGCTGATAAGCTGGATTATTTCTTCAGTAACTTGGGAATGCTTGGCCAAATTTTTCTGTACCTAGTCCCTGGATTCTTGTTCTTCATATTCTTGCCTGCCTGCATTTTCATAGTCTTTGAGGGCTGGGATTATGTAGCTGGAATATACTATGCCTTTGTTACTTTAACTACGATAGGCTTTGGTGATTTAGTAGCGGGTGTGTATCTACATGTTTTATGTGTTATTTTTTTTTATTACCTCAATTAATAAAATATAATTTCGGTAATTAAATTTTTCAGGAACTGTAAATAACGGCTTCAAGTCTGGCTATTACATGGCATATCAAATTTTCCTCATCATATGGATCACATTTGGTCTTGGATATATTGTCATGTTGCTTGGCTTCATCACCAGTGGCATGAGATCAGAGAGTGTTCATAGATTGGAGCAAAAATTTGCCAATCAATTGAAATCAACACAAAGCAAAATATTACAAGGATTTACCAGAGACATCGCTATCATAAGAAAAATCGTAAATGAAGCTAATTTGTTGAAAGTTAAAGTAAGTAGATATTTATATTGAAATAACAAAACAATTTATATTTTTTTATAAGAAGGAAAAACTATAAGTATCCTAAGTAGCTGAGGCAGCGCCTCATTTAGCCAATATAAATAGATTATAAGCTTGTTTTAAGGAGCGAGTGCCCGGGTCTCGTGGAACCAAGGTTGGCTTAAATCTTGGTTGGCACCTTGGTTCCATGAGAGCTGTCGTACTATGTATGTTTCATTTAGTTATAATTTTTTGGCTGAATAAAGGATCATTTAATTATTTCTTTATCGTTTCATTTTCAGCCAGTCTACGTTAAAGCTACGCCTTTCTTATATAGAAGCTCGAGTTGTCCAAATTTCACCTTTGACATAGAACCAAGAGATCCTGTAGTTAAGAGAAAGCGAGCAAATTCTGAAAACATTCAACTTTCTGCTAAAGATATGCTACGTATTCAGTCGGATACTGATCTCCTTGGAATAGACAAAGAAAAGACCTTTACAGCATCAGCTATTGTAAAACCGGCTGAATTATTGGCTAGAGTTGTAAATGTGTTGGGTGGATTTGAAGCAACAAATCGCGATAGAGGTATTAATATTTTTGATGACGATCATATTTTAGCAAGTGAAAAACCACCTCTTTTTAGCATTGGTCATGAATTTATACCTAGTACTCCAGTTAGTATGAGAACCAGAGCCTTAAGTGTGGCTGTACCAAATTACAGAAAAGATTCCGTGGATAATTTAGATCATGATTTTACTTGGACAAATGGTGATACTGCGGAAAAATATAGAAAACAGGCCAATATTCGAAGTGGAAAGCTATCTCTACCAGCGAATGTAGAATCCAATGATACTGGTTCTCAATCAAAAAGCTTATTTTCTCGACTGTTTAGAAAGCCAAGCTCAAGTGAAAGTCCTGCGGAATACATAAAGAATACAATGAGAGGCAGGCTAAGTAGTCAAGGGCCATCTGAAAGCAATAAAGATAAAGAACGTCGAGGTAGTATTTTCCCGACATTTGGTATTGGGGATTCCCAAAAAAGCCATGTGGATGCATACAAAGAAAATACAAAACGTGGCAGGCATAGCATTTTTCCTACATTTGACTTTTCGGAGGACGAAGACAGAGCCACTGCTAGGGCATACCAACAGAAACCTAAAAGACACAGCATATTTCCCACCTTTGATTTTAGTGAAGATGAGGATGCGTCTGCTGCTAAAACATACAAGGAAAGAACAAGATCTGGTAGACATAGTATATTTCCAACATTTGATTTTAGCGATCCTGAAGATGATACAAAACGTTACAAAGAAAACACAAGGCGAGGCAGACATAGCATTTTTCCGACATTCGACTTTAGCGATCATACAAGTAATGATGAGGATACTGTTGATGAGGATGATGTACAAAAATATCAGAATCGTACTCGACGAGGGCGGCTTAGTCTATTACCTACATTTGGTAGATCTAAGAAAAGCGATGACGAGATGTTGCCCGAAAGCTCGGACGAATTGGTTAACTATAAGGAAAAAACACGTCACGGTCGCAGTAGTTTGTTTCCCTCTTTTGGCAAAAGCAGAAAAATTAGTACACCAGAAAATTTCACCAGTGATCTCGAGAACAGTATCAAGCAGTATCAAAATCAAACAAAAATGGGTCGCAGCAGTTTATTTGCTGGTGATGTTAATAGCTTTAGGCAGGCTACCGAGGTTGGCCGAGGAAATCAGTTATCTAGTGATTTAGATAACTATAGGAATAGAACACGTCATGGACGTCCTAGCTTATTTGATCCCGACGTAAACATTTCGAATCTACCGGAATCTGAACAAGTTGAAGTATTAGAAAATACAAGTGTGGCAGATCTGCTACGAGCTCTAGCTATTATAGACACAGTAAATGGACAAAATAATTTTGACGCATCAGATTCTTCGGATCCAGCGTCGCCAAGAAGTCGAGGGTCTACCCGACCAGACTTCAATTTGCCAAACATTCCTGTACGCGGAGATGTAGATGAAATGAGTGGACCAAGGAGAAGAAGAGTATCAGTGCGAGCTGCAGCTCCTCAATTTACTCCGACCTTGGCTACAGTTGTTGCAGGAGCTGAATTGCAAATAACAGCAGCCGCACAAAGAGAAAATCGGATGTCCATGTTGATGCAACCTCCACCTCCCTATTCAGAGAGCGCCAGTGAAGTTCAAACTCCAAGAACTAGAAGGTATTCGCCAGCACCTGCTGTTGCGGAATCGAGTAGGTCAGGCACAGCACCAGTGACTAGACTTTTCACACGAATGCGAAAAGAAAGCGCGTCTGCTATAGAGGAAGGTTCAAGACGCAGTAGCTTAACTGATATTGTGATAGATAACAATAAAGAAAAAGATAATACGTAACCGTGCCAGTCATATCATAGTGCAATTAGTAGATTTAAGTACCTAAATTATTATTTTTACTTTTAATTGAATTAATTAAGCCGTCCATTTTAAATTTAGATTTACATTCCTTACTGATAAATATATCGTCGCCATTCCATTTAAAGGTTGTTCTTTGTCTTTAGGATATTGTAACCTAATTTAGAATAATAAAGTTTTCAATATGTGTATTATCTCAATAACTTCTGGAATATTTTCCTTACAAATTTATTAAAGTTTTCAAATTTGGCTTTTACGTAACTGTATTTATTGTTTTTATTGGACATATAAAACTATTTTTTATATTATAATATTTTTGAGACCACTCCAAAAATATTTAATCTAAAGTTGAAAATGTTTATAGTAAAATTAGCCCTAGTTTCAAGGTGAAAAATCCAAACACCAAAAAATGTGATATGTTTTAATTAGTGTCTCCAAATAAATTTTATATAACGTATTCTTACTTAGAAATTAAATTTTATCTAGTCGTTACACTAATATAGTGTAGTTACAATAACAATAAATATTTATATCATGATTGTGTTTATTTGTCTTTTCTTCTGAAATCCTTAAAAATAGCAAGAATTTTTTTATGGCTCATCATTAAAACTGGCTTACAAATTTGCAAATCCTGATCAAAAATGAGAAAGTATTCTCATTAATCAATATGTATTAAGTATTACAATAACAAATATGTAAATGCATTGCTTTCTTTCATTTTTTCAATATTTTTTACAAACATCAAGTCCATACGCCAGAAAAATCTTATGCACTATGTATTTGGTCAATAAACACATCATTAATAAAGTATATAAAATAATACAGATCGACAAAGATAATAATTATATAGTTTGTTCAAAATAATATTATAATAATTAAATATCATGTTTTTCAATTTAGCTACGTATCAATTAAAATGCATTAATTCTGAATGAACTAGCTGATGCATCGTATAATATATTATTTAAGTGTTCTTTATGGTTTAAAAAATAATGTAAAATGTACATGCCCCACGTTGTTGCATCATAGGTATTTTTTAAATTAAAATACCTAAAACATAGACCATTGAATACATAATATTCAACCACTCCTTGTTTTATCTTTATCGCTTGGTCAATATTACTCGGTATTTCGTAAAAGGGGCATATTCAAGATTCATCGTCATTACCTGAATATAAACAAAATAACATCATCAATGAAATTTACAAAATATAAATTCAATGATGTCCGTCTCTAACTCTAAGATGAGTATTATGAACTACTTATCAATAATACAATCACGGTCTTTAATACACTATTTACAATCATCAATAGCTTCAGTACCAAGACATGGTACTTTGTCTTTGTACAAAATAAAATTCAAAGGTCAAATTCACGCTACAGATTTACTCTGTATATGAAAAAATTTAAAATTTCAGGTCGCTAAAGTGTCCATTCTTACATTTTTATCAACTGTTAAATTTGAAAAGCACTCGATGTTCCCATTATTGTCTTTCACGAGGGATTCAAATATGGATATTAAATTGTTGATGCCGATGAGGTAGCCATCTTCGTGGTTGCTGACCTTCCAAACGGAATTATGGTCGATATTTATACCATCAGGTACAGGAACTGTTTTGGCAAAATCTATCATCCAAATGGACGCTTTTCTCTTATCGTGGACGAAGAGTAAGGAACTGCCAATAAGTTCGTGCGTTCGGAAGAAATTGGATTCTATTAACGTAGCGCGTATGTTCTTCAGTCTCTCAAGGTACTTTGGCTGTAAAAGAGAAATTAAGAGGTTAATATTCTATACTTACTTAATTGTCATAGCTATGTAAGTATAGCTAGCTAGTATTTTCGTGTTATTATAATTTTGACTTAAAATTTTACAACAGTTACGATAAATATTAAACATACTATGTTAAATGCACACGAATAACATGATAAGCTTTGACTAAGATCTTAAAGTATTAATTATAATTAAAACTAGGAATCATATGATAAAATAAGGAACAGTATAGTAGAAATGCCATCCGTTACAAACAAGTTCAAATCAGATTATAGTGACGTAAATGCCTTGGATGTATCGATGTTTTGTCTGTAACTGATTGCATGGGTCAAATTATGATTAAAGAAGTGTGGTTAACTTGTAGCCAGTTTCTCAGATTTATTCTAAAAGAGAAACATACTGATAAAAGGCATAATAAATGTTTACATATAAAACATATACATATTATGATTTTAATAAGTATATAATCGAAGTCTCCCACTAGGCCAGACCAGGGAAAATTCAGAAATTATAAATTTCCAAATTGCCAGGGATTGAATCCGGGACCTCCGCACGTTAAGACAAAAGCGCTTAATACTGCGCCAGAGAGGTCTTCAAAACTTAAAATATTTAATCAAATATAGATTTCAGAAGAAGTTTCTACCTCCATTTGAAGTTTTAGGTGGGCCGGGAAAGCGTAGCAGACAGACAGACGGGCAGACAGACGGACAGACAGACAGACACTTTTGCATTTGTAATATTAGTATGGATATGGATTATGACTGGTTTATACAATAATGTAAACTTACCACGGCAGTTGGGATGCTTGCAGTAAAATCTTTGAAAGCCTCAACAATTTGGTCTCTCGTCTTGGTGGTCTTGAAGTCTTTCGAACTTGTGCCATCTGCCTTCTTGACGCCGTCTATCCTGAAGCCAAGGGTTGACGTGGAACTAATAGTCTCTCTCCAGATCATGTATCTAGGCTTTGTCACACCTTTACTTCTGTGTTCTTCTTCCGTTGGCGCTGTAGGATCGATCTGGATCATTTTTTCGTACATATCCTGAAAATAAAGATTTTTTTTGTTAGGGTTACGAATACTTTATAAAGGCACATACACTTTTATAAGCACAGAAGTAATAATTGAGTCCTGGTATTGCTGTAAAACTACAAAAGGATTATACACGCTGGTTTATTTTCATAGTAATTATATTATCAAAGAATCCTTTTGATAGATAAGTAGATGCAATCTTAGTTACCTATATCGAACTATAGGTGAACTCTTTTATCTCTGTAGGACATTATGAAACCAGTTTATCATTAATAAATAAACAACATTGCTCGATCTTAATGAGGATTTCTATATTAAGTCTTATAGATACCTATTTATACAATAGGTCGTTTTGGTTCAAGATTAATCCGCAAATAGAATATTAATGTTGGATGTATTTTATTCTTTTTATTTTTTTTCTTATTTTATTTAATAGGAAGCCAACGGTAATTCAATGATCTTTTGTCTTATTCTATTACAACATAGTTATTTAATCTTATAACTACCATTGATTACACACTTACAGGCTAACTCAACATGCAAAAGAAGTTAAAAGTACTTAGATAAATTATTACAAAAACACAAAAAAAAATACTTTAAACAGAAAAAATAAACAGGCGATTTTTTTTTAATATTTAAAGAATAAATTAGATAATATAAAATTAAATATTTATGAATCGAATATGATTAAAAAAAAGTAACTAATTAATATATAATATGTATCCACTAATAATTTACGTGGATTTTAAACGCATCACAGTGTTACACAAAATAATGCTTAAATTTAAGTATGCGTGTTAACTTATTTATAGCATTTCAGCGTATTTGTAACGTTCTTGTTAGCTGTTGTTGCATCTTGTTTAGCTGTTGTTGCATTTTCCTGAATATCGCAGTTATATTTATTATCATGTACAGAATTAATGGTGCCAGTATTAATTACCATAATTGCTATATATGAATGCTTATGATTTATGACGTATTTTAACACGCTTGCTGAGCCCACATAATATAGTGTATCATAATACATTTTGTTGCTGTCATATTAATTAATGCAAATGATAAAATACTACTTGCTTGAACACTACGCGATGCTTTTATTTATAAAAATAAATCATTTTTATTAAGAAGAGAATTATTTATGGAATTGCTTGAACATAAATAGATAATCCTAATACGACAAAAAATTTGGCCTTTTTAGTGAGGGGTCACTTTACTCATCCTTTATTAGTTCTAGTGAATAGAGTAAATTGATGAACTAAGCGTTGTTAATAAATTACAGCGCATACATTACGCATCTTTCAAATTCAAATTCGAATGTGTTTTATTCAAATAAACTTGTACAGTCCGTCAAACTTATCTGACCCGGTGGTCAAAATTGGAATTAATTTTGGCTGTTAAGTTTTTTTTTAAATTTAATTTTTCATATCTACTATGCTGTCACCGGGTCAGAAAAGTTTGTGGGACTAAACATTGGTTTGAATCGTCGAGTGAATCTACCGGATGCTTACCGATTGCTTTTCTTTTTGCGAAAAACTAGCAGATGCCCGCGACTTCGTCCGCGTGAAATAAGTTATTTAAATTCCCACGGGAACTCCCTAATTTTTCAGGTTAATATATAGCCTACGACACTCACAAATAATGTGGCTTTCTATTGGTAACAGTATTTTGAAAATCGGTACAGTAGATCCAGAGATTACCTCCTACAACCTCACAAACTCTCAAACTTTACCTCTTTATAATATTAGTATAGATAAAGATTCCAGAATTAAATCAATCATGGGAATCGACCAACCGGCAAGCGCAACATGGGGCGGGCTAATTCACTGGTCTAAAGACATTCAAAGAAAAACTTAAGAAAATGGCGAGATATCGGTGAATGAGGACGGCGAAAGGCCTATTTTCAGAAATAGAGAAGAATGCAGACAGCTTACTTGTGGGAATCGAACTAGATGCGATGATAGAATAAAAAAAATTAAAATACTTACTTTTCTAAGCTTAGTCTTTTCTTTTGCTTTAGCTAATTCTTCTTCAAGATATGTTCGTACGCCGATCTTGCAGTCCATTACGCAAGGGCAGTCGAAATCGCTCAGGAGATCTTGCAATTGTAAGTACACTGTGATAATTTTTGGTTAAGGAATTAAGTTATCAAATTAGTGTCAAAAATAAAATAAGATCCTATTTATTTTCATTGTGGATTAGCCTCGGATACAGATTTCGGATGTATTCATCGGATTTATATAATGAATTCTCTGTAACTAATAATTTTTATATGTTACTATCGTTCTGTAAGAATTAGTTCTACCGATGTTGACGTTTGGTAAAGAGAGTGCCACAGACACTATTATAATTATTATGCTACTATGCTACTAATTTCCTGAATAATCAAAATATGTCTGCGAGAATTTTAAAAACAGCACGTATGATGTAGCGGGAATTCCATACAACAAATGAGACTTAGAATTGTTTTGGTAGGTACAACAAAATCTGGTTTTAAAACATTATAAAAATCAGGGACGCCTCATTACATAATTCTCAGATGATAGCCATGCGCCGTATACGATACGATACATTATTCAGTACCCTTGCCCTAAGTTTTAATTCGATTGATGGTATGAGCATTCGATGACATTAGCGAACGTAAAATAAACCATATCAGCATTGATTTCAAGTCACAAATTCAGTACAACCGATTATAATTTAGAATCGTATCGTATGCTTAAACGTATATGAATGCATACACGAAATTGAGCTCTAAATCAATTCATTTAGGTTTATTTTGATTTGACTCTAATGTCATCGAATTGTTATACGATCAATCGAATTTAAATTTAACGGAAGGGTACAGCTCTGACTACTGCGTATGGCGTGCCGATGACGTCGTCGTCCGCATATCTTTGGGGAATTTTCAGTTGGGCTCTGAAAAATTACTTGCTCGACTGTAACACGTGATCAACCTTAGGGTGGAATCACATTTTTCAGCACCGAATGACATTTCGTCGATTGAAAATTCCTATTTTGTGTGAAGGTGCGTAAGAATCAACACACTTTTCCGATACGCATATTCATACAAAAATAAAACAGTGCGAATCGATACAGACAAAAATTACGTGATTTCACTCTTACAGTTCCGTTTTCAAATAAATGAGGACAAAAATATAAGTTTCAACTTTCATCATCTTTGCGAATCAGTTTGATTTTATCACGTCGATTTTATTCAGCATTTAAGAGCAGTTAGCGTTTTTTGTTATAAAAAAGGATACGTTCTCCATCTTCACACGTGACTTGGCCTTTGTATTCAGGTACAAACGGCCGCAGAATATCCTTCATCAGCAACTGTAACAATTGAAAATAAAATTGAATAAAAAAAAAGTCATCATTGTTTCACTTTCAACGCATCGCCGCGCCAGCCCACTAATGAGCACGATTCTCCTTTTTCAAATGAGAAGGGTTTGGCAATTGCCCACCACGCTGAGAAAATTATCTAAAACCTAGGCGTGCAGATATTCTCACGTTGTTCTCCTACTTCCTTTACCGTTTAAGTAAGTCAAAGTTTACAGGCAAAGAATCTACTAGATAAGTATTTTGAAAATTGAGTTCCAATGTGTGAAACCTACACCTGCAATAGTCGAACCATAAAACTGTAGGTTTTTTTTCATTTTTTATTATTCTGTAACACGCTATGACTCTGCTAGCCCAAGTGCCTATTACGTAAAAATGACCGCTACAGTGTGACGATCGCAATCACCTCTCTTCCGCTATTAGAAAAAATTTGGCAGTCATAGGGACTGCCGATAGAAGTGAAAACGAATATTTAAAGTAATTAAAAAAATAATTAAGTATAATATATATCAAATAATAAATAATTAAATATAAACCTTAAAACTAAGGCATTAAAGTTTAATCACGGTGTCGGTGACGCGAATCCACAAGTTTACCCCCTACCAAATGTGCTCATCGCGGCTAAAGAAGTTTTCACTTCAAAAATCCATTGACGAGGAAGAATACCATAAATTCAGCCAATCACAACAATTGTTGTGAAGTAGCAGTAGGTAATTAGGCTAATTAGCTAATTAGGCTTATTATTGAACCTAATAAGGCTGCTGAACCACAATACAATCTCATCAAATAGCAAAGTGATAAAGTAAAGTTTGTTGAACTCAATTATATAATTAAAGCCTTAAAAGGTATTAAAAATAAAACAATAGATGACGTACACAGCACACTAGATAGGTAGGTAAGTATATGATTATGTTACAGTAGGCAACAAAAAATAGGTACATATTCGTATGACAATTTGACGTCAATGGACAGCGGAGTGGAATATTTTATGATTACGAAATATAACAGTTTTACCATAAAATGCTGATATAAAGATATTTAAATCGCCTAAGAGGACATTGCCGTCATCGTCATATAATACCTAAGTACCTACTTAGTTACAAAATGTCATAATAATTAAATTATAGGAATGTTTTACTAGGTATCTATTATTATAATTAATCTAAAAGTTGGTTCGTATGTAGCTTGCCTTTAAAAGCAACACTTCGAAGTGACTTTTTGTTTGTTTATTGTTTTTATTCCGAAATATCAAAAAAAAAAAAAGTATTTTACAACAACCCAAATCTACCAAGTCGAAGTCGCGGGCATCAACTACTTTTATGATATTATTTTAAATCGCAAAAATATGTTAATGTTTTTTTTTTATTAACCATGGCATGAGAAATAACTGCATCATTCGTCTAGAACTTCGGTCTAGAACCATGTAAATCCTTGTTTTTATCCATATGATTCGTCATACTCATTATTTCTTTAAAATCCTTACACATGGTTAAGTTTATAGTGGCTGTGGTAATGGTAATACCAAGTATTGCGGTAATATAGTGGGAATTTTGATATCATTGGTAATATACAAGGAATTCGGATTTTGGTCGTTGGAAATGCCCAAAATACTAGTATGGATTATTGGTACGTCATATCGAGTTTGTAATTAATCACGTACCTATTTTCTGATGTTCACGGATTTATGGGTTTGATTCTAGGTAAAGTCAGACCTCTAATCATCATCCTCTAAAAACCATCACTACTGAGCTCGAGCCTCAGAATGAGAACTTACTCCAATAGAAATATTCTCTTAACATTATTGGACGATGGATGGGAAGGATAGAAGGCTAGATCAACTAGAACTGCCTCTTCTTAAACCGCGTTTACCAGTGGTTATAGTTAATACTAATCTACAGTTACATAGCTTGCATCGTCATTTACCAGCAAGCGAGATCGTTGTCATTTAGTTGTTGTTTGTTTTTGTATTAAAGTTTCATCTATATATATAAAATTCAAAGTCCTGACTGACTGACTGACTGACTGACTGACTGACTGACTGACTTATATATCAACGCACAACCTAAACCGCTGGGGCTAGAAACTCGAAATTTTGACAGTAGGTTCCTTTTGTAACGTAGGCGCTTACTAAGAAAGGATTTCTCAAAATTCCACCCCTACGGGGGTGAAATAAGGGGTTAAAGTTTGTATGAAAGTCCGTCATTTCTCAAGTTATATCCATGAAACTTGGTAAATGGGCTACCAGTTAAAAATAAAGTAATACGTGTTTCACAGTTTTTCAAAATTCCATCCCCAAAGGGGTAAAATAGGGGTTTAAAGTTTATATGAAAGTCCTTCAATTCTCAAGCTAAAGCCATGAAACTTGGTATATGAGCTGCGGGTTAAAAATGAAGAAATACGTGTTTCACAGTTTTTGAAAATTCGACCCCCAAAGGGGTGAAATAGGGGATGAAAATTGGTATAAAAGTCTTTCATTTCACAAGTTATAGCCCTGAAACTTGGTATTTGGGCTTCCGATTTAAAATTATGAAATACGTATTCCACAGTTTGGAAATTTCTATCCCCAAGGACGTTAAATAGAGAGTTTGTCCTTCAATCACGCCGCAACAGAGCAACGGATCGATGTGATTTTTTGCATGGGTAGGTATAGGTGAGGATCTGGAGAGTGACATAGGCATCTTTTTATCCCGGAAATGAAGGAGTGCCTGTGGGAATTAAAAAACTTATGCCACGCGAACGAAGTCGCGGGCGTCCTCTAGTTTACACATAAAATACAATGTAACACAGGTGTACCTACATCATTCCTTGAGGTATTGCCTACCAGTTAAACTTTGTCAGTGTGGACATGGTGATAAAACAGTGCGCTACATACAGATAATGAAATTAAATTAAAGATGTGTTAAGACTTAAGATGTTTAAGTAAAATAAGAAAATGAGCATTTATTTTGTGACGTAATATTGATGGTAGACATTAATTGTTACCTACTTTGACCATAGAATCTTCACAGAATAATTTAATATATCACATATTTTAAAACAGAAATATGTAGAGTATAATATATTCTACATATTTCTGTTTTAAAATTATATTATAATGTAAAATGATCTAACAGCCCAGTTCTTTCCGTGGTTAACCATGTAATTATAGGTCTACGTATATATTTATAATATCTTAATTATAACCTCGCTCAGGATTCATTACATAACCCTATTATGTAAGCTTCGGTAAGACGTCAGCCTGGTCTGTATAATTAATCAGAGGCTGTATTACGGTAATTTAACTCTACAGTGTAATAATTGCAATCACCTCTGACTGGATAAAACAGAATACCCTTTCGCTATTGACCAAAATCCACTATCGTCTATCACAACAATGATTGATGTGAAATGATTTACATAACAGGGCTACTGGACAATATAGCTGCCATCCCATATTGCAATGATATCTTAGAATAGCTTTCCATAAATGCGAAAGTATGTTTGTTTGTTGGTTTATTGGTTTGTTGGTTTGTCCTTCAATCACGCCGCAACGGAGCAACGAATCGACGTGATTTTTGGCATGGGTGTAGTTGAGGACCGAGAATGACATAGGCTACTTTTTATCCCGGAAAATTAAGGAGTTTCCGCGGGAATCAAAAAACTTAAACCACGCGGACGAAGTCCATCATAAAGAAGGGTTGATCTCAATATGTCCCTTAAAAACACCTTTCCTTTTTACCGTTTAAAGTTTAAACTATCTTGAGTGATATTAATCAAATAAATATTATAAATGCGAAAGTTTGGATGTATGGATGGATGTTTGTTACTCAATCACGGCGGAACGGTTGAACGGATCTGGATGAAATATGGCACAGAGATTGATTATAGTCTGGAATAGCACATAGGCTACTTTTTATCCCGGAAAATTCAAGAGTTCCCGCGGGAACCGAAAAACCTCAATCCACGCGGACGAAGTCGCGGGCATCAGCTAGTTTTAAATATAAATCACCGGTTGTAACTCACTTGTTTTGTCGGAAAATGCCCGACTAGTTTTGAACCCTTTTTTCTCTTCCTCTGCATTTCCACTTTTCTCTATTTTCCCTCTTTTGGCGCTAGCTTTTCAGTATTTTGAAGCTGTACCGAGGGTTACCTTATAGGTACCGTTGCTTTTTACAAGGTTTGTAGATCAATCAATCTTACCTTAAAACACCTTTCCTCTTGTGGACTCAGTTTCTTCAATATCGTGCCCTGATCCGGACCGGCCTTGAAGTTGCCTTGATGTCCGGCGAGCTGGACCCAGGGGTAACGCTGCTTCTTGTATGTCTGGAAGAACGGCGTCCATTGCACTATGTTCCGGAGCTTCCTCCATCTTTCTGATTGCTGGAATGAGAGAGAAGGGTAGACATTATTACGGTGCTTAGATTTTACGGTGTATTAGACGGTGTATTAGACATATGCATGCCAACTCAAACTAGAACCAAGGCGGATATCTTTAGGGTGTTTTTGGGAGTGATCAGTGAGGGAAAATTTAGACTATAATATAAACGTTCTGACCACATAATTGGGAACCCGCTTATATTCTGGCAGTTTCTGGGTGGGAACTCTGTACGCTGGATGCATTTTTAAACATGAAAAAGTCTCATACTCAGATTATAAATTGAATCCGCGCTTTTTCTCAAATGAGCGATTGCGCTGTGGAAATCGATAAGGTATATTTTAAGAAATATTAGGAGATATAATAATCAAAGTAAACCTATAAAAATACCTACCTATAAAAATATAATAAACCTATTTTTTCATTATCAAGAGAAGTTTCCTGCATACAAACTATAAATTAATTATGTAACGTACCTAATATTCGTATAGATAAATGATATTCACACTGAATAGGTAAAAACCATTTATTTGGGAAATTCTGGTTAGTAATTGATGATATGCCAACCGGTAATACCTATTAGAATTTAATGCGGCACAAAAAGTGGATCGTGCTCGAAGTTACTCGTACCTATTTTGCATCTAAAGTTCAACCCAAAGAAAAAGGAAAAAGGTATCGGCCGGGTCAGACGTCAACTAGTAATTAAATTTTCTGAAATTTCTTCTGAAA
Source organism: Erebia ligea (assembly GCA_917051295.2). Lineage (NCBI taxonomy): Eukaryota > Metazoa > Arthropoda > Insecta > Lepidoptera > Nymphalidae > Erebia > Erebia ligea. The sequence continues at coordinate 4,989,683 of OU785237.1, read as the reverse complement.
AATTTCTTCTTTTTTCTGAAAAATTGGTGTGAAGACCGAGTGTATAGCACGATGGATCGACGGTATAAAGAGGGTGGCAAGATGTGATTGGATGACGCAGGGGGACCAGGCGTAGTGGCTGTCTGATGGGAATGTTCAGAAGTGGATGTCCATAGACTTACAATAATGATGATGATGATGAAAAGAAAAAAATATATTCAAAGCTAAAGTTAACCAGTAGGTATGACAGATGGATTACTTACTATTAGGGAATACCTAATGAGTTATATTTTTGCTGGAGACAAAAGAGTAAAATATTATGTTAAATTGATTATTACGTATGGCGTACCAAAAACTGATAATATGGCAATGAAAGATCTTGGCCGTGATTATCACGGTGAAGGTCTTTTTCACATCGAGGGCAAGAAGCGGAAAAATAGCAAATGGCAATCTATGGTATATACTATATCCATAGTTCATACTAATCTTAATATATATAAATCTCGTGTCACAATGTTTGTCCTCAATGGACTTCTAAACCACTTAACCGATTATAATAAAATTCGCACACCATGTGCAGTTCGATCTAACTTGAGACATAGGATAGTTTAATATTATATAGATTAGGATTATTAGTGCTACCCGTGCGAAGCCGGGGCGGATCGCTAGTATCATATAATAAATTAAACACTACAACTTGTGTGGTTGAAGTAATTTTATTAAACTTTTAACTTTAAAGGCGCGTTATAATTTTTTTTTTGATCCAAACAGTTTACAGAGTCCAAACGTCACAGATTATAACTTACTACATACATAGGTAATATCTACTGCCTCGTTGGTCTAGTGGTTGGCATGTTCGACTGCGGCCGACGAGGTCCTAGGTTCGAGTCCCGGGTTGGGCCATAATGGAGTATTGGGTTTTTCCACGGTAATATTATTACCGTGGTTTTTCTGACTAGAAATTCTCAGTACCTACTAGAGTACTACCCGGAGTTAGGAAGTTGGTGGTGTTTCACCCCCGTGCCTCAGGCCGTCGGTCCCGGTTATTAATCACTGACATGATAATAGTCGTTAAAGCCCGCCAACGCACATTGGAGCAGCGTGGTGGGTCTAAGCTCTAATTCCCTCTCTCCTATGAGAGTGGAGACCTGTGCCCAGCAGTGGGACGTTAATGGGCTGTAGTGGTGGTGGTGGACATAGGTAAAAATACCACAGACATATCATGAAGTCTGTCTATAATTCTGCTTTTACGCTGCTGGATGCTTCCAGTGCCCACCTTTCATTTAAACTTTTTACAGAGTTACAGTAAGTTGAATCCCAGGGAATGAAATTCAAATGAATGATTTTTTAAAAACCTAAACCCACGTAGTATCATCTAGTAAATCAATATAAATTGTTATTAATTATGTATGATTGTACGTCTAGTACAGTGACGTACCTACTTCGTAAAGAACCTCGAAAGCTATCCAATTATCATATTAATTTCATTTCCTTATTAAAAACCGTTACGCTTTTGATTGCGCAAATCTAGTACTTACTTAGTTTTAAGTATTTTAAAAAAGATGTTAAGTATAAGCTTTTATTCGTTCAAAATAGTGAAACCTTGAGTTAAGTTAACATTAATTTTCCGAATTAGAAAACAATGATTTTCCTAAAATAATTGTAAAATTACCCGTTTAGTACCTATTTACTTGACAATGTAACCGTAAATAAAAAATTAGTTATTTGTATTAAAAAATAGTAAAACCTTTGAGGTATTTCTTTTCAGTTTTAGTAATAAAAGCAATGATTTTAAATTGAGTCAGGAGTGTCAAGGTAATAAACTTTAAAACAGAAAAGGTAAAGTAAAGGTAAACAGTAAACGTAAAGAGATAATAAACTTTAAAACTATTGTTACCCACAATTTGACAAAATAAAAATGATGAATTATGAAAGTTACCCTGATTTCATGACTTTAAGGTCCACATAAAAAAAGTTTTAGCTTATGAAAAGATCTGCAGATATATTTTAAAAACTAAGTAAAATAGTAAAGACTATGAAACGTAAACAAACCTTCTTAGATTTCAAGACGTAAACACAATACACAACATCCACGAAATCATTGATGCGGAAGCAAATGTCGCCGGAATACATTTTTAAATACATTCCACACAATTCCAATAAACAAGTTATGTTTTTGTATAAATCACTATACAATTCACTTTTAATAACACGAATACCGAATTCAAATTTGGAGACAAACATGCACAGATAAGACAAATCATAGACCACGGATAACACAATGTTCGAAATTCAAACTTTGGAGACCCGGCGCTGTGTAAAAGGTGCAACCCTCTGTGATATACTGAGCAACAAATTGGCCTCATCGCCAATATAAACCGCATAAACGTATAATATCTGTACTGACTCAGTAGGCAGAACCGCACTGTGTGACGTCAATACAGTGCGAACTAAGCAGAATTACATGATTGGTGGAATTCCGGATCGGCCCGTTTCGTGCCTCCGTATTCATAGGGAATCAGGATGATACGCCTGTAAATTCTGTATTTGCAAAGTTAGATTTTTGTCAAAAAACTAATTTTGTCATGACGTAATATGTGACGTAGCAGATATGTAAAAACATAACAACAGCAAGGATGGACAGGCCCCTTTTATTTACGCTTTTGTTGCTTTTGACGTACGGTATAACGCCTCAAAATGCAGCTTAATTGACCGAGCGAAGCGAAGGTCTCTGAGTCTACTTGGGTGAATTGGCACTTGTCCGTCCGTCTGTCAGAGCCTTATAACTTCTGAATTGCTGAACGTAATTACTTCATATTTAAATATAATATGTAAACCAATGGCCTCTTGCCAAATATGGCTTAAAAAGTTATAAAAATCTTTATTTCACGGGGGCTCTCATAGAAGCGAATGCGAAGTAAAATATTTTTAATAGCGTTACATAGGGTTGCGGTATATCATTTTAAAGATAATTAGGAATAGAGTCCAAAAGTTTTTTTTTTTAATTTTTCCCCTAAAATTGACGAAATGGGGGGCTTTCAAAGTGGCGATTTTCTAACGTCCAAAGTTGACCTCAGAACTCTCAATTTTCTGAACTCTCAAGCCTGAAACTTGATCAATTATTTGAATTATATCCTGTACTTGAACAACAAATACTAAAATTAGATAAATATTATAAGGAAACGAAATTATTTAATTTTTAATGTGCTTCAGTATTATTAACAGAACTTCACAATTATGTCAATAGATGGCGCTCTGTACAAGTTTATGGATACCGCGAGGTCTCAGTTCGGGGCGAACCACTAGTATTTTTAAGTTTTAACAGCGTGCCAACCAATGGACGTCCCAGCTGGGTATACACAGGTTTATACACTAGGTACACAAGTTAACACACTCAAGAGGTTGTTAGTGAAAATGCAGGCTTACATAGTAAAGACTAGTGGGATTACCTGAGAGTATGGCATGCTCGGCGGCACGTCTTTACTGGTAAGGTGGTAACTAGCCACGGCCGAAGCCTCTCACGTGCAATGTTTTCAAGTGCGAAGTCTTTATTATAATTCTTGCACCTTGAAGTCGAAACACCTATGACGATCTTTCAATTAGAATTTGTTTAAATGGTGGAATAATTTGAAAGATCATCTACGTAAATTATATAATATTTTTCTCATACCGCTAAGTACCGATTTTTTATTTGGCACCATTGTCTTTTATGCAAATTAACTATTAGCCTATTATTAAGGATGTTGCCTTAATTTTCGTAATTAATTTTGGACGAGTCATGCTTATAAAACTTTTTAAAAATGTGTCGGTCATGAATAAATTAGCAAGGTAAACCCAATTTTAGATTTCCCATTCCATTTCGTCAACCTTTTCCCCTTTAGATCCCCAAATGTGTAGTTCCATAGAAATTAGGATGACGTCATCGTTTTAATCAGTAGGCCTGGCTTCATAATTTTTTTTTTTAATATATAGGCTTGGCTGCAATCAGACTTGCTTGCAAGTGGTGATGCAGCCGAAGGTGGAGCGCGCTTGCCTTGAAGATGCCTATTCACTCTTGATTTGAAAGTACCTATATTAAAAGAGGAGGGGAAAACGGAAGCCGGAAGGGCATTCGCTATCCTAGCGGTTCGAATAAGAAACGAGGAAGCAAATCGCTTCGTACGAGTCCGCGGAATTTCGACTGCGTAAGGGTGCAGACTTTGTCGATGCCTTGCGGTTCGATGATAAAAAGGTGACGGAGGAATATTGTTTTGTATTGGATGACTGATGTTAATTATTTAGAGCAGAAGCCAATAGCAAGGAAAGCCAAATTTTAGATTCTCCATAAGTAAGAATCTTCATTTATTTCGTCAGCCTTTTTCCTTTTAGACCTCCAAACGTGTAGTCCCATAAAAATTAGGATGACGTCATCGTCTTCATCATTAGGCCTGTCTTCATAAAAACTGTTTTGTATTCAATGACTAATGATGGTTACTAAGTTCAAAAGCCTACTAATATAATTGTTAATAGTGTAATTGTGTGTTTGTTTCAAATTCAAATATATTTTATTCATATCTATATACAAACTTACAAGTGCTTTTGAATCTTCAAATGTATCTGCCACTCTTCGAAATGCCATTCCTACCAAGAAAAGCCAGCAAGTAACTCGGAAAGGTTTGTTGTTTATTCCTCCAATCATGCCGTAAGGGAGCAATCGATCGACTTGATTTTCTGCATGGTTAGAGACCTCAAGATGCGTCACAATCCACGTTGATTTATGTTTTAAAAAAATCATAAATCTTTAAATAAATCATAAGAAATCTTTTGTTTTCCAATAGCCAAGCGTTCCGGTACGATGCCGTGTAGAAACTAGAAACCTATTAGGGCATAATTTAACTGCCATACCTCTATCAGGTTGACCCGCTACCATCTTAGACTGCATCATCACTTGCCTACAGGTGAGATCGCATTCAAGGGCTAACTTGTAGTGTAATAATTAAAAAACATTTATGACTATTCCGTAGATATGTGACGTGTTATAAAATGGTGTGATGTTATAGAAATATGATTCATCTCGTGATACTCACAATCGATGTACTAGAAACCGCCATAAACTTGTAACAGCGTCATATCGTGTGCGCAAGGTACAGAAATCCTTTGTGGGGTCGAGTATACGCTTTTATAACATGGTACCAAAAGACTTTCTGGAGTTACCATTACATAAATTTAAATACAGCATCTGTTAAGTCGAGGTAATTATAGTATAGATGATTTTCTCGATGACAAAGTTGCATGGAAGCAACCGGCTTCGCATCCAGCACAAGTCAGTGTAATACCTACTTGTTACGTAGCGTATGCATTTTATATTATATACAAATTGTAACAGTTTTCTGTTTTTGAAAAGAGCAACTGCTGAGTTTCTTGCCGGTTCATCTCAGTAGAATCAGCTTTCCGAACCGGTGGTAGATTCTTACGGCTTATCATAAGTGGCACAAGTTGTCCTACATGAAATAAATCATTTCATTTCATTTCACTTCATTTCATTTCATTTCACTTCATTTCATTTCGAAGTAAATCCATACTAATTTTATAAATGCAATTAAGTGTGTTGACATCTGTCTGTCTGTCTATCATGGAATTGCAAACACCCTTAATTTACATAAATCCTCTAGTTATATATAAAAGATCGCTGTCATTAATGCACTACTACCCTAGTGTAGCATTTAGTATTAAATATACATAATTACCGGATAAACTCACGTGTTATGTCGGAAACTAGTCGGGCATTTTGCGACATAACACGTGAGTTTATCCGGAAAATGCCCGACTAGTTTCCGACATAACACGTGAGTTTATCCGGTAATTACGTATATTTAATATGAATATCACTCACGATAGTTTAAAATATCATTTAGTAGATAGGTATATAATACTTATGAGCTTTCCAAGCAGATCAATCTCTAAAGGAGAACTAACAGGTTATCCCGCTACCATCTTAGACTGCATCATCACTTACCATCAGGTGAGATCGCAGTCAAGGGCTAACTTGTAATAAAAAAAACGTGTGGTGTCGTGGGACACCAGATAGGAACATAGTTCCTTATTACATAAATATTAATTTAAAAAAGTCAGCGCCATTTTGAAATTCTTTGTTATTGAACCGATTTCGTTCAAAATCGATATCTGAGAATCCCTAGGATCACAAAACAGGAAACTGGTAATAAAATTTAAAAAGAGAGGAAAAGCCTCTTAGATGCGTCATCCCACTCAACGCATTTTCAATAGACATTTTTACGAAGACAAAAGGTCTTAAATATAAATATACCACATTCGAAATTAAACTTTAATTCTTTAATGTTAAGGTTTAATTTCGAATACAATACATAAAAATGGACGTTTTTTGCCGGCTAATTTCCCATTCGCATCGTCCCATTAGGAACTAACGTTCCAAAAATAAAAAAATCGAGAAAAGCATAGCGTATACAATATACATAGTATTTGAAAAGGTGGAAGGAAGAAGTCCACGGGGCAGTCCACTGATGCGGTGGTCTGACGGCTGTCCCACGTCATAGAAATGTTGGCATACATTTGGCGTTATCTTGCGGATGTCCATTATTACCAGGGAACAAGAAGCCTGTACGGGAGCAGGTGATATGGCTCGACCGTAACAATAGGATGATCATCCTCCGAGCGGGTGTTGTGCTCGGGGACCACTGGTCCGACCGTTCATCTTTGGAGGTCGTATATATAGCGTAATTCAAAGAAAACTTCGTAAGCGTGAGTTGGGCTCTTCGTGTTCGCGTCCATCGTACTAGTAATACCATCTATTGGATTATGTGCGGACTTAAGACCACCACAAGCCTAATCCATACTCTATTAATATGATAATTACTAAAGTGCGTTAAACCGATCCGAACTGAAGCATCTGTTCAATCGATTTTGACGACAGGTGCGAAGGTTGCATCTGTCTACTGAATTTTTAGTTTCTTAAATATTATACCTACATACCCATTTTATATCACACTTTACTAGAAACCATATTTATAGTACAAGTTTCGTAAAACAAAATGGTTACACTTAGGGTATGACTATATATAATTACGTTTCACAGCGCGATAATTGATTTGAATTATGAAGACACGCGCAACTGAAATAATAATAACTTTCGCAAATGTTTTTTGTGATATGCTTTAACATATGAACTGACGAAAATCGCACATTAAATTCGTTTTGTGTTTGGTAAGTTTATAAGTATATTACGTCTCAGAAACCACCAGAAAATAAAATTCCGCGGTACGGTTTCGCAGCGCCAGCTCTTAAAAGGCAATAATTGTAATCATAAATACTCGATAAAAATAAAAATACGAGTAAGTAGACATGCGTAATAACATAAAAATATATGAGGCGCCCATAAAAAGACACTGACGCAAATATGAATGATTGACCAATTAAACTAAATAAAAAACTAATAATTTACAGCAATAAAATACTGATCGCAAAGTACTTAAACATTTCTCGCCAGCGTTTTAATAGACTTCAGACACATTGGTGTGTTGTTGTAAGTCGCAACGTCGCAACTAGCAATGGAATCTAACGCGACAATTGATCATTCTTATGTGACTCAAGCGGCAAACTAATTTGCACGTCTTTTAGTAAAATCTCTCTAATAAAATCAAGTACATAATGTATAATAGTGGCAGGTGGCATATGGTCCCGAACGGCTAGAGAGTAGAGACAGAGAGGCGTGGAAAATGTTGGAGGAGGCCTTTGCCATCAAGGAAACGGACGGGGTTGTCAAGGCAGTGCAGGATAATAATAGTTAAGATTAAGAAATGTAAAATGTCTGAATAAAAGCTTTATTTATTAATTTATTATACAATGTATGACTCTGACAGGTTTTTGTCGCGCGACGACTCAACAACACAGTGTTTAATGTGTTTTCGGCTTTATTTATCAAACTTCTCCCATTTTCGCATGGAATATCTACTACTTACAACTCCTATTAATTCCATGCGTTTTCGACTTTTCAATACCAATATACTACTAGTAATACTGGTTGGGAATACCATTATTTACGAGAAGGACCAGCAATAAAACAACTCGCAGATTGCAAAAAAATAACAATAAAGATTTTAAGATTATATTAAAGAAGACATTAAAAATACAAATAGGACTATACAGTATGCAAAGTCTGTCTTATCGCCTAAGATTACATTATGTAGGACTAGCGGACGCTCGCGACTTCGTTCGCGTGGCATAAGTTTTTAATTCCCACAGGCACTCCTTAATTTTCCAGGATAAAAAGCCTATGTCACTGTCTATGTCCTCATCTGTATCCATGCAAAAAATCACGTTAATCCGTTGCTCTGTTGCGGCGTGATTGAAGGATAAACTCTCTACACCCATGCAAAAAATCACGTCGATCCGTTGCTCTGTTGCGGCGTGAGTGAAGGACAAACTCTCTATTTAACGTCCTTGGGTATAGAAATTACAAAAAACCGGCCAAGTGCGAGTCGGACTCGCGCACCGAGGGTTCCGTACAAACCTGTAGTAAGTTTTAAATTATTAAAAAAAAACTACTTACTAGATCTCGTTCAAACCAATTTTCGGTGGAAGTTTGCATGATAATGTACATCATATATTTTTTTTAGTTTTATCATTCTCTTATTTTAGAAGTTACAGGGGGGGGGACACGCATTTTACCACTTTGGAAGTGTCTCTCGTGGAAACTATTCAGTTTAGAAAAAAATGATATTAGAAACCTCAATATCATTTTTGAAGACCTATTCTTATATACCCCACACGTATGGGTTTGATGAAAAAAAATTTTTTGAGTTTCAGTTCTAAGTATGGGGACCCCCAAAATTTATTGTTTTTTTTTCTAGTTTTGTGTGAAAATCTTAATGCGGTTCACAGAATACATCTACTTACCAAGTTTCAACAGTATAGCTCTTATAGTTTCGAAAAAAAGTGGCTGTGACATACGGACGGACACACAGACAGACAGACAGACAGACAGACAGACAGACAGACCAGACAGACAGACAGACAGACAGACAGACAGACAGACAGACAGACCAGACAGACAGACAGACAGACAGACAGACAGACAGACAGACAGACAGACAGACAGACAGACAGACAGACAGACAGACATGACGAATCTATAAGGGTTCCGTTTTTGCCAAATTGGCTACTTACCTACGAGTACGTATTTCTTCATTTTAAACCGGTAACCCAAATATCAAGTTTCATGGCTATAACTTAAAAAACGACGGACTTTCATACAAACTTTCGACCCCTATTTCACTCCCTTTGGGGTGGAATTTTGTAAAATCCTTCCTTAGTGAGCGCCTACGTATAGATTATGATAAGTAAACAAACGTTGCTCATTGACTTTTGTCCTTTTCACCCACGCCTGTTTTGACATCATATTAAATGAGGAGATTTTCATCCGCGTACGTAGGTCAGGTAACATAACTTTATGATTATATGCCTATGTAGTACGTAAACCTTATTGCTATCATTATATATTCTATAATGCAACGACAGTATTATACTGTTACCATCCGTAATAATAAGTCAAGTAGCCAAGTATGCTAGTGACGCAAATTGTATGTGATTTTGCAACTGTTAACAAAACAGACCTTCCCCGAGGACTATTAATTGTTTGTTTACGTTGCTTACTTAGCATGCTTAAAAATAACATGTACAAATGCGACGTTTGTGATGTACAGTAAGATATTATTATAAATTAGTAGCTTGTTGCTAAGTAAAATGTTTTTGAAGTGAAAACTTCTTTAGCCGCGTTGAGCACTTTTGGTAGGGGGTAAACTTGTGGATTCGCGTCACCGACACCTCGCTCCGACATGCTCGCGAACACCGACATGCTCGCGTTGTTACGAAATACGAAGACAAAAGGTCTTATAGGTATATAAATATACTACGGATAGGATAAGCCAACGTGATAGGAAACACGTTTCATCCTGTCGCAGTAGTCTGTGCAGCTACATATAAAAGTGCACGCGCGGACATAAGTGCACGCGCGGGCATATTTTGATTCGCCAGGCAACGTTTTAGGGCAGGCGGCCGACGAGGTTTCGGGTTCGATTCGCGGGTCGGACCATAAGTATTGGGGTTTTTTGACTAGAAATTATCAGTAGTTACTAGCCCGGAGTAAGGAAGTTGGCGGTGTTTCAGCCCCGTGCCTCGGAGAGCACGTTAAGCCGTCGGTCCCAGTTATGTATTATCACTAACATGACAATAGTTGTTAAAGCCCGCAAACCCGCATTGGAGCAGCGTGGTGGGTCTAAGCTCTAATTCCCTCTCTTATGAGAGTGGAGGCCTGTACCCAGCAGTGGGACGTTAATAGGCTGTAGTGGTGGTGGCGGTGATGGTGGTTCAATAAAAGAACTGTGGTGCTCACCATTGCTCCAGGGATCTCTGAAATGTTCCAGACTCTGCCCCACTGGTGGGCGCCTTGGTGGGGCAGAGTACATGAACTCGGTATGAAGGCGTAGCGTAAATGGGGTCCAAGAACTCTTTATTGTTATTTTAATTGTTAAAGGTCGTAACCGATTTGAAGCGGCATCGCACTCGTGTATTGTTTACCGATGACCTTTCTTATGTCTTTGGTAGGTATATACTCGTGTGGTACGTCTAGGGCGCCATGCGCCAGCAGAGGCGTCTTTACCTATGGTGCAGGGCGTGCGGCGCACACGGGCGCCGGGTCTAAGGGGGCGCCGAGCGCCCTCTAATGCGACACCTCCAAAGATGCGTCGGTGCCGGCGCTCTCAAAGACCCTGCGCTCGTGTTATGGCCGACGCCGGGCGCGCAGTAGCAAAGCAAGGCTACTCCTTTTCCTACTCTATTTAAATTTACACAATAACTTTTGTTTCAACGTGAAATCAGCCTTAAAACAGATAATTAAAGATTAAATTGGCGTAATGTCGCATCGTTACCAAAGGCGCGTGCCGGCATCGGCACCTGTTTGTTTTGATTCGTTTGACAACACGCCGACAATCATTGCTAACTCGGCTGTACTAGAATGCTATAAAGTTCAAATTGAATTGAAATTCCCAGGGACGTGCGGCGGTCATTTTCAAAGGCTTGTGTACGCGTGCCGCAATTTTTGTTTTACGACTACACCGTAAGTAGTTTTGCGAAATAAGCCTTGATACAATTGGATTATGTATCATCTTTGAATAAACATGTAAATATGAAGTAAATCGGCTTTTCTTTTGATAAAAAATATATAAAAGGTAAGATTTGGTTATTTGCTTGCACAATTATTGCGACATGCCTATTGCCTCGAGGTCGGAGGTCATCAAAAATAGCTAGCGAAATTCATGAAAAAAAAAACAAAACATCGAGTGATAGATAGTGATATCGAAGTTAAATACTCGTACCTATACGACTTAGGATTTTTCATTTGTTTATCCTAGTGCAGTGCGGAACAAACAAGGTAAGAGTGTTTTAATATGTAATGTACGTATTCAGCGTATCTCAGCGTTCCGCTGAGATACGCTCTCGTGGCGGAGGCGTAGGGTTTTACATAAGGCGCGGGTTGTGCGCGCGGACACTCACTCACCCGAATACTACAAATGTGGAGCAAATGTGGCTCAGTATCAACGTAAGCGGTAAGACAGTCATAGTTGGAACAGCGTATAGACCACCATGGTTAAATGTAGGTTTATTTATAGATGCCTTGACCGAAACCTTTGGATCCCTCCCTTACCATGACCATATTCTGCTCCTAGGAGATTTTAATATTAATGTTTTTGATACAAATAGTGTAAGTACCATAATGTTTCAAGACTTTTTGACTCTGACTAATATGAGACAACATGTAAAAAATGCCACGCACTTTACTAGCCACAGCGAGACCTTGCTAGACCTCATATGCTCAGATGCAAATGTGGAGAGAATTTGTGTTGACTACTTATGCACACTTAGTGACCATGCTTTTATATCGTGTGAACTAAAGATTCCTAAAGAAAAACCTTTAAAGCGACGGGCTTACATTCGACACGTAAAAGAAATAGACACAGATGATTTAAAAAAGTGCATAGTACTAATTAATTGGGATGAGATCAACTCAATTCCTAGTATAAACGAAATGGTTGATACCTTTAATGATTGTGTACTGTGGATCTTTGATGTCTTGGCTCCTTTAAAGCCCTGTTATATCAAAGACGCCCATTACCCATGGGTGACTTATAACATCAAACTCATGATGAGGCGACGTGATGATGCTCACTCCAAATCACGTAAAACTAAAAAAGATACTCATATTGAGACGTATAAAGATTTAAAGTACACTGTGGAAGAAGCAATGTATAGAGAAAAAGTCGTATATTTTACAATATTTATAAACAATAACGTTCGCAACTCGTTTTTCTTATGGAAAAACCTCAAACGTCATATCAACATAAAAAGTAAAAACAATAATCCACTACCGGTGACCTTCAATGATCCTGAGAGAATAAATAACCACTTCCTTAATACTCCTGGTAGGTGTCAAGCTTCTTCCTCAGATATTGATTTCTACTCTTCTAATCGATTCGGAACACACACTTTTTCATTTAAAATAGTTGACTGTGCAGAAGTTTCAAAAATATTAAGAAACCTCAAATCAAATGCTGTAGGGACAGATGGGATTTCTCTTGACATGTTACTGACTATATTTCCTTATACAGCCGAAGTTATAACAAACATAATCAATAAATCTATTTTAACCAGTGTATTTCCCGCTGCTTGGCAGAAAGCTTTAGTCAGACCCATTCCTAAAAAAGACAATCCTTTAGAATTAAAAGATCTACGCCCTATAAGTATATTGCCTTGCCTCTCTAAAATACTGGAAAAAATAATTTGTAACCAACTTTCTGATTTTCTCGAAAGCAACAACATACTACCTAATATGCAGTCAGGTTTTAGGAAAAATCGTGGTACCACTACTGCCTTACTTGATGTTGTTGATGAGATTTTAAGCGCACAGGATGCCGGAAATGGCACAATACTTGTACTACTAGACTACTCGCGTGCTTTTGATACAATAAATGTACCACTTCTATTAGCTAAATTAAAATACTATGGACTAAATACTGAAGCCGTTAATTGGTTCGCCAGCTATTTAACTAACAGAACTCAATTAGTTGAATTAAAACAAGATGATGGATCTACTACTAAATCTAAATATAGACCTGTTGACAGAGGTGTTCCTCAGGGCTCCATATTAGGTCCACTTTTATTTATTTTATATTGTACAGGTGTTATTAATACAATCAGTCATTGTCATTATCATATGTATGCGGATGACATTCAAATTTATATATCTTTCCCCCCAAATGAGGCTCATGAAGCTGTAGAAAAGCTTAATGAAGACCTTAACAAGATAGCCATTTGGTCAGATTCAAATTGTCTAGTTCTTAATCCTAGTAAAACTAAATATATGATTTTGGGCACTAAAAGTCAAATACAAAAGATATCTAACAAAAAACCAATAGTTAGAGTCCAAGGCGAAAATATTGAACGTGTAACAGAAGCACGAAATCTTGGTGTGGTGATGGATGAAAACCTTCGGTTTGAAAAGCATATTTTATATACAGTTCGAAACTGCTTTTATCGCCTCAAAGTTTTGTACCGTATCAGACCTTTTATAAAAACTGAAGTCCGCATTCGGGTCTGCGAATCCTTAGTCTTATCCAAACTTAATTATGCTGACATTGTTATTGGCCCAAGACTTTTGGCTCGCACTAAGAACCTTATACAAAGAGTTCAAAATGCTTGTGCTCGCTACTGTTTTGATATTCCACCGCGTACCCACGTAACTCCATTTTTGAACAACGCTGGAATAATGAAGATGGAGTACAGACGACAATTACATTTTGCGACTTTGTTATTTGGAGTCATTAAGTTTAAAGTTCCTCAGTATCTTTTCCATAAACTCCAGTGGGCTAGTGATGTGCATACCACTCACCAAACCAGGGCAGCCTCATATTTAATACTCATGCCTCGTCATACGACTGCTGCTTTCTTAGGAAGCTTTAAATACAACGCGACAAAATGTTGGAATAATCTCCCACCGCCCTACAGAAATCTTAGATCGATTAGCAGTTTTAAGCACAAATATAAAAAGTTTCTTTTAAATATTCAATATCAATAAATACCTTTTTATTTTTATTTTACTTATAAAGTACTTTATTTTATTTCATTATTATTTAGATTTTATACTTTATCCAGTGAAAGCGTACTATTTTATTGTTAATATGATTTTAAATAAATTATTTTAAGGATTCTTTAAGCTGTGTACATAATCATGATTAATATTTTATTCTAGTTTAGTTATACTCTTACATCATTAAGTCATAAGTTTAATTTATTATTCACATTTTACTTGTATCTACAAAACCTATCTATGATTCAGTTTTCTCTAAAGATTTTCCTTTTATACCAACATAAGTTATTATCATGATCTGCCAAAAATATAAAGGCCATTGACGTTCGCATCGAAAGGCGGTCACTGAAAATCAGCGTTGGGACACCTGGCACCTCAGACGCGAGTCCTGGCGGCATCACCAGTTTTAAGTCTGAGAGGTCAGGAGCCCCAACACAAGCTGAGTGACTCACCTGTTGGTAGCGTTGCACTGCTGTACAAACTTACATCTTATAATAATATGTATGTAACTCAGTTTATTTTATTTTTTGAAATTTTGTGCATCTGTGTTTATTGCTGCCAATAAAGATTTTTCTATTCTATTCTATTCTATAATGTAGGTACCGCGACGTTGATTGATGTGTCATATCCATACTTATATTATAAATGCGAAAGTAACTCTGTCTGTCTTTCTGTCTGTCTGTCTGTCTGTCTGTCTGTCTGTGTGTTACGCTTTCACGGCTCAACCGCTGAACCGATTTGGATGAATTTTGGTATGGAGATAATAGGATAGCTTGAGTCCTGGGGAAGGACATAGGCTACTCTTTATCCCGGAAAAGTGCACAGATCCCGGGGGAATCGCGATATACGAATTCCTCGTGGATGAAGTCGCGGGCAGAAGCTAGTAATAAATAATAATTAGTCCAAGTTGCAACTATCTCTCTGGGTCTGGAACGCGATTTAGCGTTCCGGTACGATGCTGTGTAGAAACCGAAATTTGTGTGTACGAGCGTCCTGTTTGTTAGTAACTAAAATAGTTTTTAAATTAAATATTTTTGAAAGAACTACAAAGTTGTGATTTTTTTCTCATAACCCCTTCCTTCCTAAAAAGACTTTTTGCTTCCCGACATCATTTAAAATTGCACCATTTGCATCCGAATTTCCGTTTGAAAATATAACTGTTAGTATTCCATTTTGACCCTGCTCCTACTAGACTAGAGGGCGCCAGGGTACTGGTTGCACACGGGCGCCACAAGGGCTAGAGACGCCTCTGTGCGCCAGTCATAATCTATCTTTTCGTACCACTTGCTCAAAAAAGTATTATACATCGTTTTGAAAAAGGAATACGCATTTATTATGCAGTTATGATTATTAAATAAAAAGACGAAAACCGACGAGGCCGTAAGAGCTTGATGCCTTTGCTATTCGGACAAAAAAATATTAGTCTAGGAATTTGCCGCGTTTTTGTTTTCTTCAAATACATAAACGTTAAGTTTATTTTAATTTATTTTTATAAATAAGTTAATGTTCTAAAAATACGTTACGATGTTAAATCAAAGCGACAGTGACAGTGAATTGTCGTATTCCATCAGTGCAAATGCTGCCGCAATTATAAATAATTTGCTTCCAACAAAATCCAAGGAAAATTATTGAAAAACTATAAATGTACCAAACAAAAATGTAACTCTCTCTATCAATAATTGGACCAATGTTTCGAATGTAACTTTTACTTTTAATTGTCATTATTTTTAACTAGCTGATGCCCGCGACTACGTCCGCGTGGATTGAGGTTTTTTGGTTCCCGCGGGAACTCCTTAGTTTTCCGGGATAAAATGTAGCCTATGTATTATTCCAGGCTATAATCTATCTCTGTGCCAAATTTCATCCAGATCCGTTCAACCGTTCAGGCGTGATTGAGTAACAAACATCCATCCATACATCCATACATCCATCCAAACTTTCGCATTTATAATATTTATTTGATAAATGCTTATCTCATATTATTATTGTGTTAATTTTTTCGCAAATGGTACGAAAAGTAGAGCATTTTCCTCGGTGATAAAGCTGTCTTAGTCTTGGGTGAACTTAAATCCCTCGCTACACTCAGGACTCGTCATAAATCCCTCGCTTCGCTCGTGATTTAAGTTTTTAACACCCTCGCTACGCTCGGGAGTAAACCTCGAGTCCTTCGTTACGCTCGCGATTTAAATCGTCACCCGCGACAGAAGACACTGCTTTATCCCCTTGGTTAATAATCTACTATTAATTACAAATTATAATACCTAATAGACGATGCCCGCGACTTAGCACGCCGATTTTTTCAAAGATCTTTGGAAAAATCGGCGGGAATTGAAGGTCTTTGAAAAAACGAGAAAAAAATGCGAAACTTTTTCTGAATGTTTTGTCCCGGAATGTTCAGGTAAAATGGTAGCCTTAAGCTACGTATATATCCCGGGATCTCTGTCTGGGTAAAATTGTACCTATACTTACTTTATGTTTAGCTAAGTTTACTGTATTTTATTATTGTATCATTTCCTTTGTCGTGTACAATAAAAGTGTATTCATTCATTCATTCATTCATTCATTCATGGTTTGATTGATTTTGGTTTGGATTTCCCGGGACTGGGGGTCTAAAAATCTAAATGAACTCGGACGAAGTACCTATTATAGCGGGCATCACAAGCTATAGTCTTCTTCTTCTAAATACATAAAAATAAAAGGACTGTCTGACTGATCTATCAACGCATACAGTACCTACCTACTGGACGGATTGGGCTGATAGCATAGGTACCTATAGATAGCTTTTATGACGTAGGGCATCCGCTATGAAAGGATTTTTGAAAATTCAATCCCTAAAGGGTTTAAATAGGGGTTTGTTATTTTTATGAAAACCGAACTAAACGTGAACGAAGCTGCGGGCAAAAGCTAGTATTTTATATAAGGTAACCATCTCTTGTATCATTTGTGGTAGGTACAAAACTCCTTTTTGATATTCGGGATGGTTTAGTCCACCAACCAACAAAGACGTGGCGCCAAGCGTCAGTGTTCCGGTACGATGCCGTGAAAAAATCGATTAGGGGTATGGGTTTAAATATTAACCGCCATACCCCTTACATGTTAGCCCGCTACCATCTTAGACTGCATCATCACTTACCACAGATGAGATTGCAGTCAAGGGCTAACTTGTAGTGGATATAGTGAAGTCCCTAACCCTGATTGCGGTATTTTGTTTTGTACCTCAGCGATATCCTTCCCGTGAACTTTAGCCTGTGGTTTTGAATTCCTCATAACAGAATTTATTACAGTAGGTATGTGAAGTGTGAATACATATTCATTAAAATTAATTGGTTATTGATACCATAATTTATTGCGTCAAAACTTCCTTGTCTGGAAACCGAACCTTAACCCAAGAACCAAGAACTCTGTTCCCGGAAAGATAACAGCGAGCTCGGTGATGTGTATAGCTGCCCTTGCAAGAGGTCCCCAGTTCTATTTTTAGTAAAAAAAAAAAACATTTTCTATATTGGTTCAGATATATATATTAGACTGTTGGTTGATGTGGCAAGCGATATTTATATTGGTACCTATGACGTCATTTTGGTTGCCAATATGGGTTGCAGAATATTTTGATTTTGCCAGCGTATATCTCCAACTACAACACAAGTTTCCAATAAGAACGAATAGCCGCTGAATTAAAGAGTTGGCCTGCTGATTTGTGCAGCCAACTTTCAATTTCGGTGATCCAATAACCATAAATAAAAACAAACAATAATAATCATTTATAACATTTAAGTAGTAAGTAAAGCTTTTCAACCTTAAAGTCTTAAAACCAACGAAGAGATCATTTCATTAAAAACCTACTCCACCGTCTATGACCAGTGCCGCTGCCCACTATAAATTATTAAAGAGTGTAGATTTCCAGAACAATACTCCAAGCCAAGAATGAGTCATGTGATACCCATTAATTAAAATGGATAACACTTGCTAGAAAACCGCGTGGGTTCCAGCGTATCATCGTGTTACGAGTCGTTAGCTTTATTGAGTGAACTCATCGCTTTTAATTGTCCCGACGCCGAGTGGTTTTGAGTAAAGGCTTGGACAAACGTGAGTGGTTAAGGCAGCGGCTAGGCAGTATCTTATTGTTGCTGTCTTTCCAGGCTGCACCTAAGCCAATGGATGACACTACCGGTACCGCACGAAGGAATATGAAGAAATCCGAACCTTCATGACAGGACCTGAATCGCGATTACGAAGTTTTCTACGAATTGCGCTATGTATACAACTTCCACGGTTCAATGGCTGGACCAGCGATCTCCGGGTACAATTTTAGCCCGGAGGAAGATATCTTCCTATTGTTTCAAGCTTATCACCAGCTCGCGTACAATCTCAAGGCGGATTGTGAAATAACACCTCAGTTTTCACCTTGCTGGTGGAAACCCATAGAACTTCCAAGAAGACAGGGCTCTCAGCCGTTGAAATAGCAGCTTTAAAAAATGAGTTAGCGTCATTATTTTGCCGCACCAGGCTAAGGAGGTCATGGATAAGACCGTTACGACCGAAAGGAATCTGAGTAGACGGAATTAAATTAATTTATAAAATTAAATTAATTTAGTAATTTTTGAATAAATGTGTTTTCTATCTTTCTTTCTTTCTTTGAATAGTTACATGCTTTTCAAATACACGACATATCATAGAACTGATAGACGTTGGTGTCCCAAGGTGAATGGGCGGCCTGGACGGAAGATCTCAAGCGAGTAGCTGCAGGAAGCCAATGGAATAAGAACCTTTCAAAGGTTCTTGCGCTGGGAGCAAGCGGCACAAGACCATGTTCTGTGGAGAACCATACGGGAGATATTCGTCCAGTAGTGCAGGAAGTATCTAAAGTCACGTTGCACAAGTGACGTGTTTAGTGTGCCCAATGCCTCGATGGTCATATAAATTGGTTTCGCAGTAAGGCGTCTAAGCAGAAAAGATTATTTATGGTTTGAGGTAAATTGGAGGTCAATGATATAAGTACGCTTATGCATAACAGGTCATGAACATTCTGGACCTATCCTCTGTCATGCAGCTGTCGTATGTCTGCTAGGCTGTCGTAGCCTATTGTTCAACCGATTTTGACGAAATTTGGTACAGAGATAGGTTGCATTCTAGGTACGGACATAGGCTACTTTTATCCCGGAAATGCAAAGAGATTCTCCAGGACATCCCACGAGATTTATGCTAGCCTTAAATCCAGTCGCAAGCATCTTCTAGTGGTATAATAATTCAGGCTTTTCAGTAAGGACCAAAAACTAACAACTAAAATTCTAGCGGTGTCAATAGCATCGAGACCGCCATAAAAGTGCGAAAGTAGAGAACATAGGAGATACCCATTGAATTATATGTACATTAGTACATAATACCTCAATGGAGATACCTAATCTGTATTATATAATTTTACTAGCGATCCGCCCCGGCTTCGCACGGGTAGCACTAATAATCCTAATCTATATAATATAAACTATCCTATCTCTCAAGTTAGATCGAACTGCACATGGTGTGCGAATTTTATTATAATCGGTTAAGTGGTTTAGAAGTCCATTGAGGACAAACATTGTGACACGAGATTTATATATATATAGATTTTACTACAACAGGCTCTAATTATAATAATACTTAGATACTATTTACAAAAAATCAAAAAAAGCTTAGTACTACCTAGATATAAAAATTGAAATGTCTCTACATTTTCCGACTAGCCAGGTTTGTAAAACACTCAAAAACTACAACAAAGACATAGGTCTTCGATATGGCTCGTGGATTTTATTACGCGCTTGAACTGCCAATCGTGTCAAACCTAAACACAAAAAAAAACTGAATGCCTTTGAACAATAAAATTAATCAAAGGTCATTGTCGTTTTATTTTGACCTTTAGGGCACCAGCATGCTCTGTTTCTTTAGCAATACCCAGTGAAAAATGAATTAATTGATTTTTGACTACTCTCTGGCGCAGTATTGAGCACTTTTGTTTCGGCTCCGGGTTCGATTCCCGGCAGGGTCAATCATGGAATTTATAATTACTGAACTTTCTCTGGTCTTGACTACGACTATATTATATCGGTAAAGACTTGCCTCATTCCGATTAAGATTTGTAGATTTGTATTACGATTTGTAGATAGAGATACCGATTAAGGGTTTAATATACCTGCTATGCCCGCTATCATCTTAGACTGGATCATCAATTACCATTAGATATGATCGCAGTCAAGGGCTAACTTGTAGTGTACAATTATTATTTTTATTTAAATTCGGAAGCTCGATGAAATACCGAAACTCAAATCAAAACCTATATTTGATACGACGATTAGATATACGCAAGGAGGCAGTAAGCAACAGCAAAGGAGGTATCATGATATATTATACCTACAGTGAAAATAAGATTTTAAAATTACTACAGCAGAACACTAGAACTGACTAAAACTGGATTTTTATAAAAAAAGAATGCTTACATTGTTTTAGGATAAAGACTTGGTTTTTATGCCATGAGTGAACTCAGCATAAATAACTGCGCGTACGATAGCACCATTTTTTGTTCCATGTAAGATCACGTGCAAAAGATTCTTTATACTTCTAAAATGTTGGTAAAACGAACCAATGGAAGATTGACTTGACGATTCAAAAGCACTTGTAAATGTTGGTTTGGATAATTTAAATAAAAAACCGAGCTATGCGACCCATTTTCTATGTGTCTTTATGAAGTACAAATTACGTAACGAGGTGATCCGTAAAGTAGGAGAACCATACCAAATCTAACGACTTAGCCAAAGGCAACGTACATTAGCAGATCAAACATGATAGGGGTTGACGTGTTCTGGCGTGAGTACTCAGTACCTACCCTTAAGCACATCGAGGGACGACTTTCGCTGGCCCGCTGAATAAAGAATCATACTGATATTATAAGGAAAATTCAAAAAAAAAAAAAATCCGACTTCAAAAACCACAAACACTAAAAAGTAAAAAATAATTTAATTTATTATGTATACAATTCTATAATAACATTTTTTGGAGTCGGTACCAACTACCAATTAGCCGCATGAACCGTCTACCTACTCTTCATTATTGTTGACGTGACTCCACATTGGCACCGTCTCCAAAAAATGTTATGTGTATGTGGTTTTTGAAGTCGGTTTTTTTTTTTGAAATTTTTTTATTCCATAATTTTTAGTGGCCCCACTGTTTTAAAATACAGGGTGTAACCAGAACGAGATATGCTATGCATGGTTAAAACATACTGTTTACAAAACTATCACACTGATCGCGAGCAATTTACTCTTATCCATTGAGGAGTTCCGTTCTCCATCTCCGGAGATATTCATCAGATCTTCACCAAATTAAAATGGGACCACCTCTGAAGTATGACCTACCAAACAAAAAAAGAATTATCAAAATCGGTTCATAATTGGCGGAGAAATCGCGTAACAAACATACAAAAAAAAAAAAACATACAGTCGAATTGAGAACCTCCTCCTTTTTAACCGACTTCAAAAAAAGGAGGAGGTTCTCAATTCGAATGTATTTTTTTTTTTTTTTTTTTTATGTTTGTTACCTCAGAACTTTTGACTGGGTGGACCGATTTGGATGATTCTTTTTTTATCTGAAAGCTGGTGCTTCCCGTGTGGTCCCAATTTAATTTGGTGAAGATCTGATGAATATCTCTGGAGATGGAGAACGG
This sequence comes from Erebia ligea, assembly GCA_917051295.2. NCBI lineage: Eukaryota > Metazoa > Arthropoda > Insecta > Lepidoptera > Nymphalidae > Erebia > Erebia ligea. Next base: position 4,967,859 of record OU785237.1, on the reverse strand, counting down.
AACTCCTCATGGATAAGAGTAAATTGCTCGCGATCAGTGTGATAGTCTTGTAAACAGTATGTTTTAACCATGCATAGCATATCTCGTTCTGGTTACATCCTGTATTTTAAAACAATGGGGCCACTAAAAATTGTGAAATAAAAAATTTTCAAAAAAAAAATAAAAACCGACTTCAAAAACCACAAACACTAAAAAGTAAAAAATAATTTAATTTATTATGTATACAAGAGTTAATTTAGTTCTATAATAACATTCTTTGGAGTCGGTGCCAATGTGGAGTCACGTCAACAATAATGAAGAGTAGGTAGACGGTTCATGCGGCTAATTGGTACCGACTCCAAAAAATGTTATTATAGAACTAAATTAACTCTTGTTTACATAATAAATTAAATTATTTTTTACTTTTTAGTGTTTGTGGTTTTTTTTTGAAGTCGGTTAATAAATGCGAAAGTGTGTATGTTTGTTGGTTTGTTGGTTTGTTGGTTGGTCCTTCAATCACGCCGCAACGGAGCAACGGATCGACGTGATTTTTGGCATGGGTATAGTTGAGGACCTGGAGAGTGACATAGGCTACTTTTTATCCCGGAAAATTAAGGAGTTCCCGCGGGCATCTAAAAAACTTAAACCACGCGGACGAAGTCGCGGGCATCAGCTAGTAAAGGATAAATTCCACAATTAAGTACCAAAATAGTTAAGTATTTCAGCAAACAAAACGTGTGCTGAGTCAAGAACACACAAAAGAGTCAAGACACTCCAAGGTCGGGAGTGTATAATAAGATACTATCTAAAGATAAAATACAGTAGGTAGTAATTGAAGGCTGATCTTGGGTTGGTCGCCCATTGGCTACAAAGTACAAGGTATTACCACAAAATAGGTAATAGTACGGTATTACCTTCAATTATTGCTTATTTCCAGCAGCTGATTATCAGATTTTTTAGTTGCTTCCAAATGAAAGCATTTGAGCATATTTTTATCAATGCTATCTTACTCAACCAGATATACAAAAATAGTAATCGCACTATTAGGGTCTCACCACATCTATCGACGCGCAAAAGGCTTAAGCCGGTCAGAAAAGGCTTTATGTATATGGTACTAGCTGATGCCCGCGACTTCGTCCGCGTGGATTTTAGGTCTTATGGAGTCCCGTGGGAACTGGTTTTTTTCCAGTATAAATGTATATAATATATGAAACTGAATAAATGACCGTCAGTCTGAAATATATTTGAAGATCTCTCTACTGTCTTATGTTTCATTTACTTTTGTATATGGAGTTTTTTTAACCCAATTTTTTTACTTTTCCGTACAATTTTTCAAACATTTTCTTTCATAAGAACCTTCTCCTTACAATAACAAACACAACAAAAAAAGAATTAGCGAAATTGGTCCAGCCGTTCACGCGTGATGCCGTGACCAAGGGAAATAGGGATTCATTTTTAGGGTTCCGTAGCCAAATTTGGCAAAAACGGAACCCTTATAGATTCGTCATGTCTGTCTGTCTGTCTGTCTGTCTGTCTGTCTGTCTGTCTGTCTGTCTGTCTGTCTGTCTGTCTGTCTGTCTGTCTGTCCGTCCGTATGTCACAGCCACTTTTTTCCGAAACTATAAGAACTATAGGTACTGTTGAAACTTGGTAAGTAGATGTATTCTGTGAACCGCATTAATATTTTCACGTACGTAGATTTTTACGTGTGGGGTATCTTCAAAAAGGTCTTCAAAAATGATATTGAGGATTCTAATATCATTTTTTTCTAAACTGAATAGTTTGCGCGAGAGACACTTCCAAAGTGGTAAAATGTGTGTCCCCCCCCCCCGTAACTTCTAAAATAAGAGAATGATAAAACTAAAAAAAATATATGATGTACATTACCATGCAAACTTCCACCGAAAATTGGTTTGAACGAGATCTAGTAAGTAGTTTTTTTTAATAATTTAAAACTTACTACAGGTTTGTACGGAACCCTCGGTGCGCGAGTCCGACTCGCACTTGGCCGGTTTTTATATAATATAGAGATAACGAGTGAAAAAGACGTCGCCCGCGTCGGCAGATGGGACGCAACGGCTACCGACGCGGAAACGGCGTTTTGACGCGTTTTTCCGTATACATAAAGCTCACATAAGCTTTTCAGACCGACTCAAGCCGGTTCCGCGTCGTTAGGTATAGGTACGACCCTAAAGTCGAGTCGTATAGCGGTAAATTAAAAAAAAGTTAATGTAAATTACTATACTTTATTTCATACCATAAAAGGGATAAAACAAACAAAAACGATAATAAAATGTAATTGATATGGTACAACAGGCGGTTTTATAGCGATCTCTTCAAAGTTCTACGCAAAATTTAGGCAGACGACGAAAAAGTTGTGCTAAGGGAAATTAATAAACAAAAAATGACGGTATAAGGAAGGATATTATCGATAAGTCACCGCTTTCCTGTCCGAAGAAAACTTTACAACACTAGAAAGGGGTGTACACGACCGCTAAGGCTTTAGAATCCAATATGCGAACATCCTAAGGCGTATTATATATGTATAATATTATTATCTATAGGCCTATGGGTCGCGTTTTATGCCGTAGAGGAGCTTGAGCTCCTTTTCTAGATGCGAAAGTATTCTAAAGAGGCAATATAGTAGCCGATATGCGGCCAGCCTTGTCACTACTATGAAAAGTCAATGCACGTTTTAGCACCTACACCGGAGTAAATCGGCAATAATCGTTAGACCACGAAGTCGACCACAAAAACGTCAGCGCAATCGACGCAATAAATCTGGTATTTCACCGCAATCGGGATAATAGCATGTGTACCTACCTACTGCGTACATTGTCGACCAGACTAAGACATCATACCTACTTCATACTTCATACTGATATTATAAATGCGAAAGTGTGTTTGTTTGTTGGTTTGTTGGTTTGTCCTTCAATCACGCTGATCGACGTGATTTTTTGCATGGGTATAGTTGAAGACAGGAGAGTGAGTGACAGGCTACTTTTTATCACGGAAAATTGAGGAGTTCCCGTGGGAATTTAAAAAAAACTTATTCCACGCGGACGAAGTCGCGGGCATCAGCTAGTATAAAAATAATAAATAAAATATTAAGTATTCCATTTTCTTCTTTTAGTCTAGAATACACTTTTCACTAATAAATAGGCATACCTCCTCCTCCGTTGACGACCTCCGTGGCGCAGTGTTGAGCGCTGTTGTCTTAAAGTGCGGAGGTCCCGGGTTCGATCCCCGGCAAGGTCAATTTATTATTTCTGAATTTTCCCTGGTCTGGCCTGGTGGGAGGCTTTGGCCGTGGTTCGTTACCACCCTACCAGCAAAAACGTGCCGCCAAGCGATTTAGTATTCCGGTACAATACTGTGTAGAAACCGAATAGGGGTATGGGTTTAATATAACTGCCATGCCCCTTACAGGTTAGCCCACTACCATCTTAGACTGCATCATCACTTACCATCAGCCCCCCTAGCATGGGCCGAGACAATTTTCTCCCCGAGGAAAGGATAAAAAAATTATTCCTAAATAAAAACGCTAATTTATAACGGTGGATAAATGACCCCCGAGTCCCCGTAAAATGTCAAACGGGGATAAACTTCTCCTCTCCCCTGTTGCCGTGCTCTGAGAAGTGGGCATTGATGTAGAATTTTAGTACCTTCTATTTCAATGTGGATAAGTTAATTTTATCTCTTGTCAGTGGATAAAATCGGGGGATAAATTTTTTATCTCCGGCCCATGCTAGCCGCAACTTCGCAAAATCGCAACTTGGGCAACAGGGGCTAACTTGTAGGTAGTGGATAAAAAAAAATACCTACTTACCACTGCTCGGTACCAAAATAAGTACTTTACAAATTATTATTTTTTAGTCTCATATTATGTGTAAGCACGCTCTTACTTAATCTTAGATATTTTATAAGTGTAATAACTGTTCGTTACCTTGTATGGAATCAGCGCAGGACTTGGATGGCATGATGGGATTTCAGAAATTTAAAAAAGCCTTAATGGAACACTTGTTGAATGGAGGCTATTATACGATTGACGAATCTCTTAATAAAAAAGTTATATGGAAGCAATCAGCTTTGGGTCCAGCGCGCCACAGGATGATATAATAACTTTCACTGTTGTATATTATACTAGCTGATGCCCGCGACTTCGTCCACGTAGTTAAATTTTTTGAAGTGAAAACTTCTTTAGCCGCGTTGAGCACTTTTTGTTAGGGGGTAAACTTGTGGATTCGCGCGAGCAGTACCTAAACCCACTAAGTAACATTTATTGTACCTATGTGAAAACTGTCACCTATTGGTTTTGATTGTCTTCTCTTCTCTAACAGTTTGGAATTGTTGGCGAACACATTAGTCACTTTACCGAAGGTAGTAGCATTATGACAGAGATGGTAATAAATTCTATTCATTTGAGTTAAGTTTATAGAAACTGTACAGCTGAATTGCCTCAATGATAAATTTAATTTTAATCGAACAAGACATTTGACACCGTTGTCTTGTGGTAACATGAGTAAGAGTAATAAATAATGAGTCTTTATTAAATCAATTGATCTGATTGTGAATGACATCACCGTTCGTAACAACTGGGGTTAACATTAAATATCATAGGGTTAACACGGGTTTCTACTTAGTTTGGTCTCTCAGTATTTAGAGTTTGAATCTATACTAATACGAGTGAATATAACTCAAAGAATTAAAAAATACGACTGCCATAGATACTACTACAGACTGCATACGATTAAATTATATTTTTTGTGAATCACTGGATATTGAAATATCCATACTAATATTATAAATGCGAAAGTGTGTCTGTCTGTCTGTCTGTCCGTCTGTCTGTCTGTCTGTCTGTTACGCTTTCCCGGCCCATCTTTTCAACCGATTTTGATGCAATTTGGTACAGGGGTAGATTGCGTCCCGGGGAAGGACATAGGCATAGACATATAGACATATACTTTTTATCCCGGAAAATTAAAGAGTTCCTGCGGGAATCAAAAAATCTTAATCCATGCGGACGAAGTCGCGGGAATCATCTAGTAGTCATATATTTTTGGAATCTACTCATCATTTTCTTGATGATGACAATAAAGTTAATCTCATTTTGGAAAAAAAAACAACTTTATTCTTTGATGCGGGACCATGGTCACCCTATCAATTTTCTTTTTAAATTTTCTAGCCTATGTTACCCGGAATAAGCTAAGGATTCTTACGATACCTCATTCATCAAAATCCTTTCAGGCGTATATAGAAGTTATGGTGGAATATACAAACTCACATAGGTACATAGTTACATACTACATACATACATACATGAACCCTGAAAACAATAATGATCCTTTTTTCAGGCAGTCGTATTTGTCGTATCAGTCGATGTTTACTCAATCACGCCCGAACGGCTGAACGGATCTGGATGAAATTTGGCACAGAGATAGATTATAGTCTGGATTATGGTCTATATTTATTTTTACATAAAATATTTACGAGGCCGACTCATTAACTATAATATAATTGTAGGTAAATTTAAAAAAAGAAAAAAAAATGAACTTTATAACATACCTAATTAATTTTATACCAATGTAATAAGAACTAAATAATGAAACATTATGTACCTACTATTATAATTATAATATTGCATGCCGTATAATTGGTATTTCGATGTACACAACTGTAGGTATTACATTGAGACCTAAATAAATGAATCTTGAATCTAGAAAACGATAAGCACCGAATTGAGAACCTCCTCCTTTTTTGGAAGTCGGTTAAAAACTAGGGTTAGACGTCGGCTGTCAAAAAATATTGAGTTTTGATCGCTTCACTGTGTGTCTCTGATAGACATAGAATTTTTTCGCTACGGTGTGTCTGACCTTTTGGATACCTACCTTATTAGGTATGTTTTACGGCCCCATTTGTTTAAATGATTTTGAAATTTGGTCCTAAAAGTTCCCTTTTATAAACGAAAAACCTACCTACTGCATCGATAATAATAAAAAAGCTGTCCATTTCAAAATCTTAATTTTATGAATCTACTTTAGTACTAACTTACGATTTATTTATGCAAAACAAACTTCCTTTTATGATCTCGTAAACGTTTTAGCTTGATATTAGCACGACTTTTCTTACGTAAATATCAATCAATGTAATGGTTATGTTAAAATACAGGGTTACCATTGTATGGAAACCTTTAGGATTATTTAGAGACAGTATTATGTGTACAAGGGCGAGAAATGCTATTATTGATTTTTCTAGGTATGAAATAGTTTCGTGATTTGGTCGGTAACTGTATTGGATGAACTAATCAAGAGATGAAACTGGGATTAATGGAAGGGATTACAACCCTCAGCAAGAAAGATACCGATGCAGGGATACTGTTGATTTATATTGATTAATTATGAATTGACAAAATATCAACGCCAATTCAAAACTTCATTCTTCAACTGAAGGTTTTGTTGTCACGCGTGAAAATTTTATCAAAATAAACGGTAGTATACCACTTTTTGTAATTAATCATTTTAAGGTTCAGGGGGGTTACTACCGTCGCTTAAAGCAGTATTACTTCAAAATGTCAGTTTTATGTCACGTACCTTGACGTCCCTAAAATAAGAAGTATAATTCTAAAACACGAACGTCAAACAATATTAAAACAATACGGATTAAAGCGACGGTAGTAACCCCCAGGACCTTAATCTCAACTTTCTAGAATTGGCGCCTGTACATCGATATATCAGATGCTCGTATATTATGTGGATTATATTATTATTACATACACATATAAGGTATTTTATCAGCAAGTGCAGATTTTTATCAATCAATAATGTTTTCTCTGACCTCATAAAATATTAAAGTTATTTCTTTGGCATTACTTGAAAAATTTCTCGACACGTCGGATCAGTTTACATGTAGCAATTTTATGTCATAAGGAAACCTTAAATTAAGCTTATGGGCTCCTCCAAAGTTATTTGTTTCGTTCAAAACCAACCGTATAAAGAGCCCTTGCTATTAAAAATTATGCGACTTTTGAATATTTTTTATTCCAATAATATAATAATATATTTTAGGTGCCGTTTGGGTATTTAATCCAAATTTTCACGAAATAGATACACGATTGGATACAATTTAGAAAGTAAAAAAAGTTCGAAAATATGTTAGCTTGTAAATTTAAAAAACGAATATCAAAACGTTCAATACGGGACAATCCCGATAGTATTATAGTAACCTACAGTGCACCTACTAATACCTCATTTCGCGCTAGGCTAACTACTTAATTTAAATACTTTGCCTATTCCAGATGAAATTTGCACTCAATAGCCTTTTGGTGCATGACAGTGATACGGTTGGTAATTTGGATATGGAGATTTGTTAGAATGCACTATTGCGTTTGTTCACAGTAGGTAAGTATGTAGTAGGTATGTTTCTAGTTTTTACGTTATACCACAGGGTAGATAAACCTCCTTGTGGTTATACTTTCTATCTATTAAAATATTTAAACCTTACTTGTGAAATAATCTTAAAAATTCTTAAAATTGATGGATGAAAAATGAAAATATCACTGTAATGTAACTAAACGTTTAGGTATAAGAATTTTAAAAATGTATGTGTAGGTAAATAAAATAAACGTAAATTACAGCTAATAGGTTTAGATGAATCGACTTTTTAGAGATTTCAGAAGGGAAGAGAAGGTAAAAATAAGCTTTTATACTTACAAGTAACCGAAGCTTTTCAGAATTTCAATGGTTTACCTGAAAAGAAAATAGACATTGTAAAAAAATTCAAACATTATTTTAGAGTTAGGTATATCAATAAATGTCATTAGTAAAATAAATAAGTAAGTAGGTACAATAAGTTATGTTTTAATTCATCTACGCAATAAATAAATTCTTGTTCGGTTTAGATTTTGGCAAAAAAGCTGTGTTCTTTTTCATAAGAAACCTAATGTTTTATACCATTTAACCATAATCACATCAAAGATATGTTGTGAAATAACATATCTATAAATATCTCTAAATAGTTGTGTTAAAAAATAAACACAATATTTACTCCATGTTTACTCAAACAATTCTAACTCAAATGGTTTTGACGTAAACCACCGCGGAAATCGTATTAAGCTGTTGAAATGAAAAGAAGTGGAGTGTATCGATCCGTAACTTAACAAATAAACTAACAAAAACATTGTTAATTTTGTCTTCTTAGGAAGTTTTTAATTTTAAAAAAAAAATGGTATAATAATTAACGGCGACTAATAAATAAATAAATAAATAAGCCTTTTATTTTCCTTATCTTCACAACTATTACATTCATTATAAATACATAATACTATGCTAATAAAAAGATTGGTTCATTTTATATAGGATTCAACCTTCAAAAATATTTAATTCTTTGTTTTAGCTGCTTTCAGTTATTATTTACTAGAAAAGCAGTTGATATAGTAATAATACATTTAACAGTTACAACAGTTTGATAACTAACTAACTATCTTAGTTTATCTTAGTTTGATATAACTAATATAACACAAACGGGGATGATAACAAATAACAATCAGATGGATAATCACAATATAGATGCTAAGGAGGCCGGTTGATTCGAATATAGAGTAAATAGTTTCTATATTTAAAGCTATTCAAATATTTTGGGTAAATATTTGTCTCCGGAGACTGTATTTGCACATTACCGCAGACGTTTGCATCGCAATCTAGGCCATAACTGACGTCAATAGTCGTTATCATACACAGCGACGACGATGCGATACGACCATGCGACCTAAGCAACTCATCAACCCATCGCCGGCACACTGCTGAGCAAGAATCTCTTCTTAGAGATCATTACGAAGGAAGGTTGCTTATTTCGAACAGAGTATTCCTTTATGAGTTTCCACGGTTGCCGGAAAAAGGGTACCTGGACGACCGTGAAGAAAGTAGTTCGACGATTTAATGGAGTGGACCAGATATAAGAACCCGGAAATAAAGAAAGTAGCACTTGAGCTTCAGATAGCACCACATGATGATTGCCATCATGGATAAAGAAAACATTGTGAGGAACACAGCTTCCAAAAGTTCTTCATTTTGTTTTAAAGACCTGTCTTGTCTTTGTCTGCCAAGTCAAATACATACTATTTAAGATTTCGTCGTATCGTCCAACCTAAAAGCTTTGAGACCCGAACGAAATCTTCCATGCGCAGTCACACGTTTGTTTTGTTATGGAAACATTTCGTCCACTGTATAATGTTCAATTTGAATGATAACTAGACTATCTATTTGTTAAATAGATCTGTGAAATCCAACCAGCTAACAACCTAGCATAAAGATAATTTTAATGGTGTCCTAGCAGGATGCATAACTTAATCAGAATAAAATATCTAAATCATCATTGACATTTTTATGTCAATAAATTCGCATGGAAAATTAAGTCACTAAATATTTACCTTCTCTCTCCATATCCTCTAAATCGCAAAGCACTCAAACCAGTATTTTATACTGAATTACTCGCTTAAGATGTGGTTAAGCTGGGTAAAGCTAACTAAATACCACATACAAAGTATCGTTTAGTAATTATTTCCTCGTAAACCTAACCGCTAACATCAAAGCTGGCTCAAATGGCCCGCAAGTCGCAACAATCTGAAATGTGAGATACTTATCAAAACCCAAAGGCTTGTTTATACCAATGAAAATAAAGTCAACATTAAGACTGTACATAGTCCCACTAACTTACCTGACCCATTGACAGCGTCGCTGCTGTCACATTTAGTGTTGCTAATAAATATTAAAAATAAAAATAATAAAAACAAAAACTAAACAGTTTAGTTTAATAATTAGGTCCAATTTTGGCCACCGGGCCAGATAAGTTGGTGGGACTGTAAATAATATTAATTAAAGTCGATAAAAAGCATACAAATAAATGCCCACACATACCTAGTGCGTAGACCATAGAATACAAATGAGAAGAATCTGAAGAGCTTAAAATATAAGAAAACAAAGTTGAGTTATTCGATAAATATTATTTTGAATTAGTTTTAAAAGCGAGTTCAAATGCAACAAAAAATAAGCAAATAATGCAATCCAGAGACACAGATTAAATAATATTTAAATGCATCGATTTGGGAGATATCATAAGTTGCATAGAAATTGAGAGAATAAAAGATAAATAATAGAGGAAGAATAGAGTTGAATAATGGTATTCCACTACTCAAATATCATTTGCATGTATAATTCGTAATCCAGTTTTACACAGCATCGTACGGGAATGGTAACTTAATAGGGTTGTAAGTTCTAACTAGCCACTGCTGAAGCTTTCACATTTTTAAAACTAAAATCGATGCGCTTGTGAATGAAGCTTTATTCAGTACGCCAACATCGATTGCAAAACCGGTCCCTTCAAGATGTCTGTCTACAAGACAGACAGCATGGGTCTCCAGTACTCCTGCTCATATGAAAAATAAATACTTGGTGCAATCAACTTCAATAATATCGCTTTCATTATATACCGTTGGTTTGACATCGAATTCCTGTCATTATTGTACCTATCGTAGTCAAATTGTTGTTAATTGATTTGATTAGACTTATAATTAATTATTAATCAAAGGTTAATTATCCTTAGACAACTTAAAAATTTTGATTTTCCTTAATCATTTTATGGTGGATCATTTTCCTTTTATTTTATTTTCTAAAGTTCTCTAGAAATAATGCTTTCTTAGTAATAACTCAATTAAAGTCACTCATCTAAAACTATACTTAGCTCAAAAGCAAATTTTGAGATCCAAATTGAGAAGCAAATGGGTTTCAAAGCAACTTCAAGAGTTCAAAGGACAAGAAGAAAAACTCCTAAATTTTCCTCAAAGGAAAATGTAATTATGAAGCAGCAATAAATAATAATTGGAGTAGAAACTTTATACAAAAAAAACATTAACATAATATGTAACTATAAACATGACATGAGAGATAAGAGAAATGAGATAATTGTTTCGAATGAACAAAAACATTTTTATCGACATCCGACGAGTCGAAACAAAATCGTTACGTAGGAGGTGGTACCGCTATGACCTTTGATAAAAGTCAACAGTATAAAAATGCAAATTCTTGCTCTTGCAATGTTCTGCAGTACCGAACTGCAGAACATTGCAATAGCAAGAAGTCCTTGATCAAAAACACACTTCACGTTTCAAGTGCGTCCCAAATGTTTACAGATGTTTAGGGGTATGGGTTTAATATAACTGTGATAACCCTAACAGGTTAGCCCGGCATGACCTGTAGTTGATTTAAAAAAACAGAATGCTGAAGCAAGGGCAAGTTCATTATGTTTCGTTGTGAGAATCTATATGCCAATTCCATTTTTTGGTGATGAATACGGGTATCAATTCTAAACACTAGAAAACGAAACATATAATTATGTGTATAGCGATGTAATATGGAGAGCTTTAAGAAGGAAAAGTACAGAACTGCACCAGAGAACAACTAAAAACAGCATTGAGCCATTGCGGTTTACAACGTGCGTCTGAAAGGTAGAGAATTAAACATTATAGCACAGAATAGGTAATAGTAGTAAATTATAGTCTGGTAACTTTAAAAACTGGATGTTATCCTTCAGTTACTAAGGGATCAAATTAAATTATCTATCTTAATACCTGCAAGGGAAAGATGATGGACTGACTGATCTATCAACGCTCAGCTCAAATTACTGGGCGCAGTAATAAAATAACATACACTGAGCTGCGTAAGCTCTGCATCATGATCGAAACGATCTACGAGAGCATTTAGGATAGAATTGGAATCCTGCTGAGAATTTCTTGGAAACCAACTCAAACAAGGCTGTAATTGTGAATAGACTTAATAGTATTAGGTATCTACTGATAGTGATAACTGATAAAAAGTGAGACATCATTATTGTAAATGGCTTTTTAATTGACAACCACATTATTTTAAAGGTAAAACTACAAAACCAATCGAACAGTCTACACTTACGTCAATTAAATGAGTAATGGCTCTCACTGACCAGTACCTACCATTAGCTAATGCCCGCTGATCGCCTACTTCATTACAATGACGTAGGAAGGTTAGCAATGACGTCTGGTAAGTTACCGTACCAATCGTTAAACCTATCGAAATGAGCAGTGGAAATGGAATGGAAGGAGCACTCCGCAAAAACTTTTTTAAATAAATAGCGACTCTTTTGCATTTTAGCTTACACAACACTGCAGCCTTTAAGTTACCAAACACCTCTCTTTAGCGCGAAAACTCTTTTATTGCGGCACTCAGAGTCGCTTAATCATGATTTTTTTAGTATACTTAGATTAAATACAAAATCTGTACTAAAGAGTTTCTTATGTAATAACTAAGCAATTTGAGTGGCACGAGCGCTCTCAATTCACGGGTCTCAGAATCAGAGAGATCTTCAGAATTTCTCAGGTCGCGTGACCCGTCAAGTTAGCCCGACCTGATGTTACTTATTTATTTGGAGCGAATAGGTAATGACTAATGACTTTCACATTATACATACAATATTAATAGCCTAAAATGCATGGTGATCGTCTTTTTTATAACAATTACGTCAGAAGGTTGGCAATGACGTCTGTTTGCCTGTTAGCGTGTCAATCGTTAAACTTATCGTAATGAGCAGTGGAAATAGTTTAATTCTAATCGAAAAACGAGTTTTATTTGTTGATGATCGTTTTGTCAGCTAGTTTTTTTATGCATCGATAGATATGTCAACTTCCAATTATTTACAATGAAATATCTTTATTATCTATAACAATGTATAATATTATCTACAAGATTCCCTTCTGCTTAATTTTTATCTTTGTTTGAAAATAAACATTTAAAATTTTGTTTCGTTAAGATATCTTAATGTAGTATTTTACTAGCAACTTGAACTATCTTAAGAAGAATCGTTTTTGATATCTAATAAACTTAAAGAAAATAATACAAGGCTAAAATGGATAAAAATGCAGTAAAAAGAATATGTCACATCAAGCACATCAAGGTGTATTAAAAATCCCAAATAAATAAAGAGTCGACACCGACAAACTCCTACTAGGGGGGCTAATAAGCAGTATTACTTTCGACGACCTCCGTGGCGCAGTGTTGAGCGCTGTTGCCTTGGCGTGCGGAGGTCCCGGGTTCGATCCCCGGCAGGATTTGGAAATTTATAATTTCTGAATTTTCCCTGGTCTGGCCTGGTGGGAGGCTTCGGCCGTGGCTAGTTACCACCCTACCGGCAAAGACGTGCCGCCAAGCGATTTAGCGTTCCGGTACGATGCCGTGTAGAAACCGAATAAGGGTATGGGTTTAATATAACTGCCTTGCCCCTAACAGGTTAGCCCGCTGCCATCTTAGACTGCATCATCACTTACCATCAGGTGAGATCGCAGTCAAGGGCTAACGTGTGAATAAAAAAAAAATTACTTCAAATAGACAGTTTGTACTTTGACGTCCCTAAATTAATAACGATTATAATTATTATTCTAATACACGAACGTCAACAATATTAAAACAATACGACTTTAAGCGATGTATGTCCCCTGTTAAAGAGTCAATAAATAAATCTAAAATAGGGCTTGCAAAAAAAATAACGTTACCTAATATTATTTATAGAATCAAAATTCAAATAAAAGAAAATATGCGAACTGTGTGCCTCTAATTACGTATTTATTATTTGCATCACATTTTGTATTGTTCACGAGTAGGTATCACCTATGGCTGTCGGCTGTGTAGGTGGTCTGAGGTCTCCAATGGATTCACGATTCCGCTCCCGCAGAGACCAAAAATGGCTTAATGTTTACAAATTAAGTAGCGCACGGACTAGGTATAGTAGGTACACTTAGGTGTACACTTTGCTTTTAATGTATCTATGTCGAAAATTTAAAAAAAATGAGATGGTATGTTCATTGCAATTTGCAAAAGTCAAATATTGTATTGTAGATTAGACTGCCTGTTAATTAGTACAATCTTACATAAATAATGATGGTGATTTTTGGTTATATCTATATGCAACTATAATATCCAGCAGCTTAAAGTAGCTCAATTGACGATAATATTAATTTAGTTAAGTAGACTTACAACAAAAAATTGCATGTCGCGTCGCCAAAAATTTTTGTGTACAGAGTTAAAGACTATCTCAAACAAAAAAAACATTGGCAGTATGGACTGCCGATAGAAGTGATATTTAAAATAATTCAAATTAAAAATTAACCTTAAATTACCTTTAAACTAAGGCATTAAAGTTTAATCAGGAAGGTAGTAGGTATATTTATATTTAAGACCTTTTGTCTTCGTAACAACGCGAGCATGTCGGTGACGGTGTCGGTGACGTGAATCCACAAGTTTACCCCCTACCAAAAAGTGCTCAACGCGGCTAAAGACGTTTTCACTTCAAAACATAAAACGTGAAATTATGTGGACAACTTTCTGTCAAAAATATTGATCATTTAAAGTTGAAACCTACTAACGGCCAGTTTCTTCATCGCAAGTAACAGCCAAAGTAACGGCTAAAAGTAAAAGTAACGGCTAAATTTGTTTCTTCACAATTTTAGCCGGTACTTTTACCGTTACTTTTACCCCTAACCTTTACTGCTCATAGAGCTGCTGTAAAAGCTAAAGTGATTGTCATTTGAACATTTTGTCGAAGTTGTTGGTTATACTTAGGTACTTCAACATCTACTAAATTCGATCAAAAGGTCACTGTGCATTTATCTATTACCTAGATATTATTTAATTAAATATAAAAAAAACAGCCAGAACTTTTTCCAGCGAAAGTTCAAGTTGATTATGAGTTGATCATACGATAAACATACCGGAAGGGCATAAAAGTAAAAGATTTTATATGTATTTGCAAAAATCATTTGTGTGATTTTTTTATGAGATTTCCTACTCATCTCCTCAACCAGCCCTCTACTGAGCATGGGTCTTCACCCCTGACTTCAAGTTAGGAACATTAATTTCAATTAATTATTAGGTAACTAAAAATAATAATTATGCTTATATCATAAATGCAAAAGTTTGTTTGTTGCTTTTATTCAGAAAATAATGGGAGTACCTGCGGGAATTAAAAAAATCTGAAACCATGCGGACAAAGTTGCGGACAACAGCTATGTCTATAATACAATATAAAATAAAGGATTTGCAAATAAATTAAATTAGAGAATTAAAAAATTAAAGAATGTTCAAAATCTATTCTGCAGACCATAAAACTGTCCCATATAAACAGACAGCTGTGGTATACCTAGTTCCTCAAAAAGCGCCTTGTAAAGGATTATAATCTTTCAGTAAAAAATACATAGGAACGTTTTTAAATTGAACCATAAAACCTAAGAAGAACTTTCACTCGGACATCTGGCACTACTTGACAATGATATTGTTGTGCTGCCATGTGTAAAAAAAGCTCCCCACGAGTTTTTTGGGCAATGTCGACGTTTATATAATGGCAACCACTTTGACCTTTACTTTAGCTTTTGTTTGAATGAAGAAACGCATTCGCCATAGTTTCATTCCTCGGCTGGTAAAAGTCAAGACTTTTACTTATTACTTTAGCTGATCATGAAGAAACTGGCCGTAAGAAATCAAAATTATTACCAAGTTCTTTGCTAGGCTTTTATTGCTTGTGACTAGTCGTCATGTTTTACGCCTTTATATAATGTGAATTGCGCCTTGATTAGCCAGTGCGCATTCTTATCATAATAAAATATCTATGAATTAAAATTAACAAAACCAGTGGCAACGAATGAATGGTTAACTATAATAACAAATGGCACTAAAACCGTACGGTATGTAACTATATATATTACTAGTATGGCGCGTGGGTGCGCGGCCCGCTAAAGCGGACCACGTAGTGGACCGCGTGGTCCACTATCTACTTACTCGCTGTCCTACTATCCTGCCCCCCAATTATGTAAGAATGGCCGATCAAATCGTCAAAGTTCGGCGTCAAAGTAAAATAAACCATAACAGCATTAAATTAGAGCTCAATTTCGAAACACGAAATTGAGCTCTAATATAATGCTGTTATGGTTTATTTTACTTTGACGCCGAACTTTTACGATTTGATCGACAATTCTTACATAATCGGGGGCTGGTTTACTGTCTACGTTTTCTGAACTGACTTCAGCAACTTGGCTTTCCTAATGGCAAACAGACAATAATTCTTCCAAAAAGAACAAATCTTGTAAAAAAACCATATCAATATCATGCATATTTCCTAACTTCTTCTATTCTCTTCAATGTTCGTAGATTCTGCCATCTTAATTTTTACTGCTCATAAAGTAGGTAGACTTTCAGGCCCTGATAATTTTCTACCCAAAAACCACTCTTCCATCTTTGAAATACTGTCTGAGATAGCCGCCATCTTGAATCCGCCTTTTTGGATTTTTTTTCAGCTCACTGCCAATTGAATGAAGTTTCGAGTATTTTTTGTTTGAGGAGCCCCCACCTATCTTTAATACCCTGGCCGTGCTCCTCACCCATCTTTCAAACCCTCGATCATCATCGCTCCCCATATAATTTCTTCTTTAAAAACAATTTTTGAAAAGGAACCGCATCAAAGTCTTGCATAGTTCTACACTTGTAGCCTCTTCAATATTCGCCATACATTTTCTATGGAAAAATAAATTCCGCCATCTTGAATTTTTTTCCTGTTCATCCAGTAGACCTTCATGTCCTGATCATCTTTTGCCAAGAAACCACTCTTCCATCTTTTATACTCTCCGAGATAGACACCGACGAAACTTGTATGGCGGCCATCTTAAATCCGCCATTTTGAATTTTTTTTCAGCTCACTGTCAATCGGATGAAGTTTCGAGTGACATTTGGTCGAGCACCCCCCACCTATCTTCGATACCCTGGCTGGTGCTCTTCATCCGTCTTCGAAATCCTCAATCATCAGCTCTCTCCGTATTTTGCCTCCGAATGAATTTTTGTCTTCTATACGAAACGATTAGTGAAAAAAAAATTTTTCATACAAAATTTTACAGGAGAGGTGATCAATGAGTGAATCAGCACGAGCAGCTATATATATATTAACTAGTATGGCGCGTGGCTGCGCGGCCCGCTACAGCGGACCGCGTAGTGGAGCGCGTGGTCCACTGTCTACTTACTCGCTGTCCTACTATCCTGCCCCCCGATTATGTAAGAATGGCTGGTCAAATCGTCAAAGTTCGGCGTCAAAGTAAAATAAACCATAACAGCATTCAATTAGAGCTCAATTTCGAAACACGAAATTGAGTTCTAATTCAATGCTGTTATGGTTTATTTTACTTTGACGCCGAACTTTTACGATTTGATCGACAATTCTTACATAATCGGGCAGCTGGTTTACTGTCTACGTGTTCTGATCTGAACAACACACTGCTATGCTAGTGAGCACAGTGGAAGCGCGAGCACGCCAAGCGTCCGACGTAAAAGAAAATTCTCTTAAAGGAAAAACATAAAACAAAGACCACCAACCCCCCGCCCCTCCCTTTTTATTTGAGCAGCCCCTAAGTAGGTACCTATCTTTAATACCCTGACCGTGCTCCTCACCCATCATCCGAACCTTCGATCATCATCTCTCTCCATATTTTTTTCTCCGAACCATTCGTCAAAATGAGATTTCTTCCATAAAAACAAATCTTGAAAAGGAACCGTAGTCTTGCATAGTTCTACACTTGTAGCCTCTTCAACATTCGCCATACATTTTCTATGGAAAATAAATTCCGCCATCTTGAATTTTTTTCCTGTTCATCAAGTAGACCTTCATGTCCCGATCATCATTTGCCAAGAAACCACTCTTCCATCTTTTATACTCTCCGTGATAGACATCGACGAAATTTGTATGGCGGCCATCTTAAATCCACCATTTTGAATTTTTTTTCAGCTCACTGTCAATTGGATGAAGTTTCGAGTGACATTTGGTCGAGCACCCCACTCCTATCTTCAATACCTACCCTTTTCTATGGAAAAATAAATTCCGCCATCTTGAATTTTTTTCCAGTTCATCAAGTAGACCTTCATGTCCTGATCATCTTTTGCCAAGAAACCACTCTTCCATCTTTTATACTCTCCGAGATAGACACCGTCGAAATTTGTATGGCGGCCATCTTAAATCCGCCATTTTGAAATTTTTTTCAGCTAACTGTCAATCGGATGAAGTTTCGAGTGACATTTGGTCGAGCACCCCCCACCTATCTTCGATAACCTGGCTGGTGCTCTTCATCCATCTTCGAAATCCTCTACCATCAGCTCTCTGTGTATTTTTCCTCTTAATGAATTTTTGTCTTCTATACGAAACGATGAGTGAAAAAAAAAATGTTCATACAAAATTTTACAGGAGAGGTGATCAATCAGTGAATCAGCACGAGCAGCTATATCCATACTAATATACCTATAATTTTAATAAATTATTACAAAGAACACACAAAGTAAAAGTAATTGCGTCAAGCTGCTGCAGTTTTGTCACGAAATGGCTATAAAAGTTATTTTAATAAATTATGCTGCTGGCTACTTACAGAAGTTATTAAGAATGCAAAACCTTACTTCGTTCTCATTGACGTAGGCATAATACTATTGTGACGTACGAGTATACCTATCTGGATATTGTTATATCACAAGAAATTTTCCTATGGAATATAGGTAGGTACTTATATTAATTATTGACCTCTTCAAAAAAGAGTTATTCTTACTAATTATATTCGAAAGTGTGTTTATCTGTCTGTCTTCTACGCTTTAACGGTCCATCTTTTCAACCGATTTTGTTGAAATATGGTATAGAGGTAGATCGCATACCGGGAAAGGACATAGGCTACATTTTATCCCGGAAAATTATAAATTTCCCCGGGAATTAAAAAACTTAGTCCGCGCGGATGTAGGGTTTCTTGAAAAATTCTGGGTGAACTCTTTGATTATGCGAAACAAAAAGTAGCCTATGTCCATCCCCGGGATGCAAATTCTGTTCGAAAATTCTTCAAAATCAGTAGAACAGATTGACCGTGCCCGTGAAAACGTAATAGACAGACAGACAAACACACTTTTGCATTTGTAATATTAAGTATGGATAAGTATTGATTTGTATGTGAATTAGTATGGAAACCTAGACTTATAAACTAACAGTAGGTAACTAGTAGTTCCGTAAGAAGTTGGAACTTGGAAGACGTAGAATCAGTTCTAAAATATACCTAACTGCACTTTAGAGAAAAACAAAGTATTTAGCACACTTGTTACTAATTATTATCGCTGGCAGTAAAATTAACGGAAAAATTGTTAAAACTGTTCGCCCACTCTGTTAACTGCTTGTTTTGCATTACTCATCCGCACTGAGTAATCGCGTTTGTTAACGTGGAATGCCAAAATGCTGATGTGTATCAACAAACAAAAACTTCGTTTGTTTTTGTAATGAACATCGGTTAACACTGACGGACGCCAGTTATGAAACAATTGTGAATAATTTGGTAGTTGTTTGTCAATAAAGGGGTTGTTTCAAATTTATATGGAGCCTGGGCCAGGTATTTGTACGGTATTTCAAAATGTTCGGGGTCATAAAATAGTAACATTTTTTTCTTTATTTCTTACTAAAAAGTTCAATTTACGAGGTACAATGCGTAATTATTTTGCAAAATAAAAGCGCAACAACATGCGTCCATTTTGACATTGACGTATATTACACGTGTCATGATGACATTTGACATAAAATTACCTGGGAAATGTGAATTATCTATAAAATATCCAACAGCAGTCAGATTGATGGATGGATGCGCTGCGAGAGTTGCTATTCTACAAATGTACTTAATTAAACATTTTATTTTTGTACCTCTTAATCACTGTAAAACTGCCAAAAAGCATATTTTATTTTGTTTTCTATGATTTTATACAATTTTTTGGAATACTGTACAAGTACCTGGCCCAAGATGAAACAACCCCTTTATATCCTATGTTCCCGGGCCACTGGGAGAAATTGAAAGACGCTGAGCGAAGCTCAATCGCGTCTGTTATGGATAACAAGTAACAACCAGGTGCACAACACAATATCATAATATCTATACTTATATTATAAATGCGAAAGTTTGGATGGATAGATCGAATGTTTGTTACTTAATCACGCCAGAACGGCTGAACGGATTTGGATGAAATTTGCCACAGAGATAGATTATCTGGAATAACACATAGGTATGCCGGAAAATTAAAGAGTTCCATAAAACCTTTATCGATGCAAATGAAGTCGCGAGCATCAGCTAATATAGAATATAGTATAACGAAATATTTAATGAAAAATCTTTAGTAAAATTTATGAAAAAAATAATCAATCATTTTCAATAAGAACTTTAATATTATGATTAGTATGTAAGTTAGTAATTTTAGATATAAGGTCACCTAGGTGGATAATAACAATGGAGCCAATATTTCTTATTTTCATGAAATTTTTACCATCCCTACCATGTCCCTATGTTTTGCTTTTTCCATCAATTAATATTTATAAGCACCAGGAACCTCCAAAAATGGCCATAATTACAAAGCTTCACCACCATTATCAAACTTTCTGCAAACAAATACTACAGGTATACCTACCTACAGAGAAATTAGCGCATAGGTATAGAAGGAAAAACTTAGCTTAGGTATTTTGTTAAGTATAACATTTATCACAAGCCAGACATTTACTAATTTCAATAGACTAGATACGTATATATGAATTTCGGTCACATACAATCGGGGACGTCCTGTTACGTTATTTCGTCTGGTCCACATAGATTAATAAATAGAATACGTTACAAAACTATGCAAGCCCCATAGAGTTGTCACGATTAGAGCAAGTACTAGTATATGTGCAGAATTGACTCAATATTATGTAAAAAACCGGCCAAGTGCGAGTCGGACTCGCGCACCGAGGGTTCCGTACAAACCTTAAAGTTTACCGCAAAGTTTTACGATTTATGACGTATTAAAAATAAAAATTACGTTTGTTGTATGAGAGCCCCCCTTTAATATTTACTTTATTGATATTTAATTATTTATTTTGAAAGGTAATATACAAGTTAATATTCTGTGAAAATTTTAACCGTCTACCTGTTACCGTTTTTAATATTGAGCAAAAAAATACGAAAAAAACACGTTTATTGTATGGGGACCCCCCTTAATATATATATTTTTTTAATTTTTAGTATTTGTTGTTATAGCGGCAACGGAAATACATCATTTGTGAAAATTTCAGCTTTCTAGCTATCACGGTTTATGAGATACAGCCTGGAGACAGACAGACAGCGGAGTCTTAGTAATAGGGTCCCGTTTTTACCCTTTGGGTACGGAACCCTAAAAATCAACAGTCTTTTTGTCATCCTTTTGCTTTCCCTTTTTTGTGCACCTTTATTTTCTCACTATACTACCTCCTGCATCTAGGTCTCTGTCAGCCGCTGCGTAAGAAATTAGCTGATTTTGTGAGGACAATAATATGGAATTATCATATCATACTAATATGAAAGTATGTTTGTTTGTTGGTTTATTGGTTTGTTGGTTTGTCCTTCAATCACGCCGCAACGGAGCAACGGATCGGCGTGATTTTTGGTATGGGTATAGTTGAGGACAGAGTGACATAGGCTACTTTTTATCCCGGAAAATTAAGGAGTTCCCGCGGGAATCAAAAAAACTCACGCGGACGAAGTCGCGGGCATCAGCTAGTCTACAAATAATTAATTAGGCGAATGCGCATTTTTGACGACTAGTCCGTACGCTTTTTTTGACATCAGGATACCAAAACCGCGGGCTAATGAGTCACTCAGGTTGAGCTTATTTTGATGAACATTTGATTTTTTTTATCCACTACAAGCTAGCCCTTGACTGCGATCTCACCTGATTTACCTAAGTGATAATGCAGTCTAAGATGGTAGCGGGCTAACCTGTTAAGAGGTATGGCAGCTATGCTAAACCCTTACCCCTAAACAGTTTCTTCACGGCATTTTACCGGAACGCCAAGCAGCTTGGCTAGTTACCACCCTACCGGCAAAGACGTGCCGTCTTTGCCGGTAGGGTGGTAACTAGCCACGGCAGGAGTCTCCCTCCACAAAAGAGTTTGCTCCAAGATATAACATCTCTATGGCCAAGCGCTGTGACAACGCGCCAGACGGGCGACGCGGGTTATCAATGTCGCGTGACGTTACATGATTATCGTTATCAACTGCTAGACTCTTTAACTACTAATTAGCGGCTCGACTCAGAAGAACAATCGCAGCGGAATAGCGGGCCTCAAGCCTAAAATTGAGGGACGAGTGGCTTAGTTGCGACAACGCATATCAGTTGATTGCGATTTTAAGCAACGTTGACCCAAGTCGGTAACTGGACGGGTGTTTGTTTTGAAGTTGGAAGTCCGAATTTGGCCTTTTCGTTTCCTCCGTGCCTCGGAGAGCACGTTAAGCCGTTGGTCCCGGTTATTATCACTAACATCTGATAATAATCGTTATTAACCTAAGAGTTGAATTAATACTCTTAGTCGAGTCGTATGCGGAAGGACGTGGGAACCTACCCCATTATTATCCCAAGAAAACCCCTGTTATTATGTGATTAATGGAACGGGGACATGACTTTTAGTAATGAGGAATACGACGTAGAGAGAGCCTAAAAATAGGGCAGAGCCAAGGCGCGGCGTCTTTCTGAATATACCAACTTTAAAGTTTAAACTAAGGTTTCTTTTATTCAAGTTCAACCCATCGCCGGCTCACTTTGTCACGAGTCGCCTCTCAAAATGAGAAGGGTTCGGCCATACTCTACAGCCGATGGCTAAGGGCGGATTGACTTCCACGCCTTGACTACAGAATTATAGTTACTATTCTATTGGCTGTGATTTATCAATCAATCAATCAATCAAATATTCATTTATTCAATTTAGGTACACTGTAGGTACACATATTGACGTCGATTACTTATTACTAATAAAACATGATGGTGATAATTAGTTACGGTATCTGAAAACTAAAGCTACGAGGGTTCCAAACGTGCCCGTCTGAGAAGAGCCCACAACAAACTCAGCCGGGTTTTTTTTCATTATGACCATCTCACAAATCATCTTAACTAAGGAACTATCCTTAAACCCTATTCTGAAAAAGCTGCATGGCGGAATTCATGGTACTCTTGCTGTTATATTCGATTTAAGTTAATATCGAGAAAGTGTTAGCCAATATTCAGTGGTGATTACTATCGTTATCTGTAGCAATCATTTTACCGTAATAAACCCCAAGTGATCAATCTAAATCAGCGTTACCTCGTGACAAGTGGCGAATTAACGATGCAGTCTAAAATGGAAGTAGGCAAACTTGGAAAGGTTATAGCAGTTTAATTAAACTTAACAAACGAACATTATATTATGTTTCATACAAGAGGATTGACCAATGGTCATGCTTCGCGGAGTGGGATCATCTTATTAATGTGCTACGCATGGAGGCCTCCGAAGTCCAAAGTCACGTGGTCTCACATTAATCTCAGTCACGGTTTGGTAGTAGTACATATTAATAATTTTAAACATCTCCGAGTTAGATAGAATACCCCCGGCAGGGTTTGGAAATTTATAATTTCTGAATTTTCCCTGGTCTGGCCTGGTGGGAGGCTTCGGCCGTGGCTAGTTACCACCCTACCGGTAAAGACGTGCCGCCAAGCGATTTAGCGTTCCGGTACGATGCCGTGTAGAAACCGAATAGGGGTATGGGTTTAATATAACTGCCATGCCCCTAACAGGTTAGCCCGCTACCATCTTAGACTGAATCATCACTTACCATCAGGTGAGATCGCAGTCAAGGGCTTACTTGTAGTGGATAAAAAAAAAAAAAAAAAAAAAAATACTAAACAGTTGACCGGCCCTGAAATTTCTGAAAATCCATGCTAAGTTAGTCTATACTCTATTGCTTTTTAGAAGTGAGTATAGGGTTGCCAACTTTTTTTACAAGAAATAAAGTATATTCAGGTCTATGAAGAATATTAAACAGTATTTTAGAAAAATGAACAGTATTTTATTTATTTATTGTTTTAAATACATATTTTTTAGAGCTTCTCGCACAACTTACTAATTTACAATCTTTTTTAAAAACTTCATACGCCTCATCACAATTATAACTGAAATTAAAATAAATGAGGAGCTCATTTTTTATTAAATTAGAAATAGATGCTCTATTTCTATCCTCCCGCCACTTAGCATTCATTACTGAAAAAACTCTTCCAGTAAATGCTGAGGTGGCGGGAACGGAAAGAAGATATGAGACAATTTTAGTTATATTGGATAGAAGCAGGCGTTACTTTGCGGAAGTCCATGATATTGAAAATCACAATCGTGCATTGCAGAGTCAACATCTCCTGAAGATGCTCCGGTGTCGGAGTGAAACGTACGTTGAGGGTATTTTGGAGGATTTATGTGGTGTGGAGAATATCGCGGGCTGTAAGATACGCACTGTACCACATAGATTTACCTTCTGTGGCGGATTATAGCGAATTAAACTTCTAGTTTTTTCAATTTTAGTTATGTTTTTAAATTCGTGATGTTATTCTGCAACTTGACAATATAAGCTATGTTCCTGATTAATTAGTACGTAAGATATCGTTGGTTTTAATATGAAACAAATAAGGAGAAAACATGTCATTTATGTCGTAAAAATATGCAAAACGCTATGCGCTTACATTTAATTTTGGGAAAGTATTTTGAAAATATTATTATCCAGGGACCTAGATAAACACAAGTTCAGTCTAAATAATTGCATAATATGGTGGAAATATTTCCGAATCACAAATTATATTGGTATTACGTTTGTATGGGCAATTCACTCTCCGCTGCCGTCTTAATTAATGTGTTTGCATTTTGATGCTGAAAACAGTATTTTGTATACTTTATTTTTGTTCAACAGTAAAAAGTATAATTTAGTGAAAAACAGTATAATACTGTTTAAAACAGTATAGTTGGCAACCCTAAGTGAGTACTTAAATGATTGACAATCACTCACCCCTTTTGTATCCAGTCACCAGTGGTAATTAAAAAATACTAATGACTCCTTATTATAGATTTTGTATTGCAATCTATATAACATGGTAGTACGCAAAGGCGGCCTTATTGCTGCAAGCAATCTCTACCAGGCAACCCTTGGCTAGAGAGGAAAAAATAAAGTTAACAGGATAGTGCAAGTAAAACATAAACACATAGATATAATAATAATTATTAGTCAAAAAATAAATAAATATATACCTACTAAGATACTATAAATAAATACTGAATATTAGTTTGCTAAAATATTAACTTTCAAAATAAACCAAGAAGATACCTACTGGCTACTACCTACCTAATAATCTAGCTCTCCTACCCTATGTATTAATGTTTACATACATACCCAGTGTATCATGTAAGAGTCGTTTATGTATTCCAATTTGAACATTTACTATCAAATACTGAATCTGTTAACTAGCTACCTACCTACTTATTTCTAAAATCATACTAATATTATAATGAGCCGATATAATTATACCGAGGGAGACAAAAAACTTTAACCACGCGGGCGAAGTCGCGGGCATCAGCTCAAACAAATACCTACACACAAATCTATATATTATATAAAATTCAAAGTCCTGACTGACTGACTTATATATCAACGCACAGCCTAAACCGCTGTGGCTAGAAACTTGAAATTTTGACAGTAGGTTCCTTTTGTGACGTAGGCGCTCACTAAGGAAGGATTTTTCAAAATTCCACCCTTGAGGGGGTGAAATAGGGGTTTAAAGTTTGTATGAAAGTCCGTCATTTCTCAAGTTATAACAACGAAACTTGGTATTTTGGCTTTCGGTAAAAAATAAAGAAATACGTATTTCACAGTTTTTCGAAATTCCACCCCCAAAGGGGTAAATTGGGGTTGAAAGTTTGTATGAAAGTCCTTCATTTCTCAAGTTATAGCCATAAAACTTAGCATTTGGGCTTTCAGTTAGATATGAAGTAGTAAGTACTTCCCCATTTTTGAAATTTCAACCCCCAAAGTAATGGAATAGGGGATGAAAATTTGTAAAAAAGTCCTTCATTTCTCAAGTTATATCAACGAACCTTGGTATTTTCGCTATCGGTAAAAAATAAAGAAGTAGATGCGTCAAAATATTTAAAAATTTCACCACCAAAGGGGTTAAATAGGGGTTGAAAATTGAATGAAAGTCCGTCGTTTTTCAAGTTATCGCCCTGAAACTTGGTATTTGGGCTTCCGATTTAAATTTATGAAATACGTATTCCACAGTCTTGAAATTTCTATCCCCAAGGACGTTAAATAGAGAGTTTGTCCTTCAATCACGCTGCAACAGAGCAACGGATCGATGTGATTTTTTGCATGGGTAGGTATAGTTGAGGATCTGGAGAGTGACAAAGGCTTCTTTTTATCCCGGAAATGAAGGAGTGCCTGTGGGAATTAAAAAAACTTATGTCACGCGAACGAAGTCGCGGGCGCCCTCTAGTAGCGTATAAACTAGAGGCGGGTCATATTTACGATACTATGCCATTAAAATTACGATCACGAACACGTTCGGTCGTATGACGTATCTAACAACAAATAGCATTTTATTTATAACTTAATTTTTAGCAACTTCAGTATAGGTAGACTTTTCTTTGTTATTCGTTTAGAGATACCACAGAGATACAAAGGTCTAAATTTTATATCGCTTTTTTAATTGACTCTAAAATTAAGTTGTTCAAATATTCGTGTAAAAGGTTGTTGTACCTAAACGATATTATGCAGTACTTCCATAAAATCTAACAGACAGATCTAGACAATCTAGATTCCAGATAAGATCTAACACATACATCTTATCTGGAATCTAGATGTTAATCTAGGAATTTTATGTTACTACACACTTGTACACTGCAGTTAGTACAAAACCGGTGTTAGAATTTAGAAGCAGCTACATAGCTAAGTACATAGTTTAGAACAACATTAAATGCAGGCGTGTACTTCTTCTACTTCTACAAATATTTTAGTAAAAAAAACCGGCCAAGTGCGAGTCGGACTCGCGCACCGAGGGTTCCGTACAAACCTGTAGTAAGTTTTAAATTATTAAAAAAAAACTACTTACTAGATCTCGTTCAAACCAATTTTCAGTGGAAGTTTGCATGATAATGTACATCATATATTTTTTTTAGCTTTATCATTCTCTTATTTTAGAAGTTACAGGGGGGGGACACACATTTTACCACTTTTTTTTTTTTTTTTTTATCCACTACAAGTCAGCCCTTGACTGCGATCTCACCTGATGGTAAGTGATGATACAGTCTAAGATGGTAGCGGGCTAACCTGTTAGGGGTATGGCAGTTATATTAAACCCATACCCCTATTCGGTTTCTACACGGCATCGTACCGGAACGCTAAATCGCTTAGCGGCACGTCTTTGCCGGTAGGGTGGTAACTAGCCACGGTCGAAGCCTCCCACCAGGCCAGACCAGGGAAATTCGGAAATCATAAATTCCCAAACCCTGCCGGGGATCGAACCCGGGACCTCCGCACGTTAAGGCAACAGCGCTCAACACTGCGCCACGGAGGTCGTCACTTTGGAAGTGTCTCTCGTGCAAACTATTCAGTTTAGAAAAAAATGATATTAGAAACCTCAATATCATTTTTGAAGACCTATCCATAGATACCCCACTACCCACACGTATGGGTTTGATGAAAAAAATTTTTTTGAGTTTCAGTTCTAAGTATGGGGACCCCGAAAAATTATTGTTTTTTTTCTAGTTTTGTGTGAAAATCTTAATGCGGTTTACAGAATACATCTACTTACAAAGTTTCAACAGTATAGTTCTTATAGTTTCGGAAAAAAGTGGCTGTGACATACGGACGGACACACAGACAGACAGACAGACAGACAGACAGACAGACATGACGAATCTATAAGGGTTCCGTTTTTGCCAAATTTGGCTACGGATCCCTAAAAAGCACTCTACAACGTCCCCTCTTTGAATTGAAAACGCGTTGGTTCTGCACAGCTATACCGCGTCAAGTTACTAGAAAGGTTACTAGTAACAAATCAAAGTAAGAAAGCTTTTTTTTGCTATATGATGAAAACAACACGGAACAGGAATCAAAGTGCCTCGTGAGTTAGACGGTCGGGAATCGGCGAATTAACCAATTTTTTTAAAAATCATTACGTGTATTTTCTTAAAATTAGAATATGAATAATTATATTATGCATGCCTAAGCACAGTATATTTAAGTGTTATTACATTTATAATACATATATCTACCTTCTCAATCTATAAAGAAATAAAGGAGTAGACTTAAACAAAGCTGAGTCTCAGCTCCGCTGTACTTCGTGAGTGTGCATTGCGCCTTAGTGCACCGATTCAAGTTACGTTTTAGAACATAAGTAATATCATTATTTCAGAGTAAGACCACTTACGTAGATACAATAATATAAAATAGAACACGTCATTTATATAATTAATTAATAACTTTTGTATAAGTACAGTTTTTACTGCACCACGTAAGCCCACCTGTGTTCTGAAAAGAATCATTATTTATTAACAAAGCGTATCGGTTTTTATGTAACGCAAACAACCAATGGATTGGAATGGATTTGCGATAGCGGCACGTAGGTAGTACGAGCCTTACCTATAGCACAGTAGGCCCTACTTAGTAACTTTTATCGCTAGTATTATTGCCGAAGATCATGATCTTAGCGAGATTACTCTCGATCGGATTAATTATTATTTTCAGCGTTTTCTGCAGGTAGCCATGTTTGCAAGGTTGGTAAATTTGTACGCATTGTATTCAAAGAACAACAGTTATAAAACGAATGAAAATTATAATTAATTGTTTGAAACTATCAGAAGCAATCTTAAATCTAAAATCACAGGCTAGATTGAAGATCGATACCTTTATGTACTTAGGTATCTAATACAAAGATAACAAATAAATAAACTGATAAAACATTGTGTAATTTAGTTGTATTTCTATGTGCTGCAACGGAATTGCATGTGTATTAAAGAGTCATCCTTTCTTAACTTACATATACCTACCATAAAAAGAATAAGTAAGCATTAAAAAAATATATATTATTAATAATAATAATAATATTTATTACCTATTTAGTTAGTCTTTTATTAATTATATAAAAGACTAAATCTATCATGCGAAAAATGATTCGAATATTGATTGATACAAATATTGATTCGAATGCGTCAGTCGATTGAATCCGAGCAGTTCTCAAAATCATTACACAAAATGATGAATAACGCTCAATAATGAGATGTGATTATGAACTTAAGGCGCCAGCGGAGGGCTATTTGCTCATACAAACGTAATACCAAAATAATTAGTAATTCGAGCATATTTCCTCCATATTATGCGATTATTAAGATTGAACTTGTATTTATCTAGGTTCCTGGATAATAATTTTTCCAAAATACTTTCCCAAAATTAAATGTAAGCACATTGCGTTTTGCATGTTTTTGCGACATAAACGACATGTTTTCTCCTTATTTGTTTCATATTAAAACCAACGATATCTCACGTACTAATTGATCAGGAACATAGCCTATATTGTCAAGTTACAGAATAACAACACGAAGTTAAAAACACAACAATTTTTCATTCATCATTTTTGGTATTCACGGAACAAGACTAAATGTATAACAAATTCTGTACGCTCATATTGCTATCGCGCTTGCACGCGATCATGTGTCTTCAGCCAAATAGGGATAGCAATATACCGGCAAATTTATATTTGCGGTTCGAGTAGAAGTTGCGAGCGGCGGTCGCCGGTCCCTTAAACCGCAAATACTTAATAATATGGGCATAGTATAGTAATGAGTGTTCTGAGAAATAGTACTTAATACAGTAATTTTACAAATAAGTACTCCACTACCAGGATGTCCTGACAGTTTTTTTCTACTTCTAAGTATTAAGTTGATTATAAAAATATAAAATAAGATCAAGGATGGGCAGAAACCGTAAGGTCGTAAACTCTGGTATAATATCTATCAATTACTTATCATATAAATTTCTTACACCGTTCTACCACAGAACAGCAAGAAACCGTCAGCGTTGGCATCCATATGTAGTTGACGTCCAGTCTGCTCGAACGAAAGGGCACGTATTTATTCCCAGCCGCGTATAACATAAGTACCTTATCAAGACAAGAGTGAATAGGGATCTAGGCAAGCGCGCTCCAACCTAGACCTCATCATTGCTTTGTACTAAGCATGATTGTCGTCATTCGTCAAGCGCACGCCTATTCTTTGATTTAAAAAAAGTTCCTACGTAAAATTACTTAGAAAATAACTTATAAATTAGAAAAAATAGGTATATGTAAAAAAAATAATAGAACGCCATTTTCCATTATTTCCAGTATAATAGAGTAAAAGATCAGTACTTAGGTATTTTCATCCTCTTGTAAATATATAAAAGTAAAAGTTGACTGATCTATCAAAGCACAGCTCAAACCACTGGACGGATCGAGCTGAAATTTGGCATAAGTACAGATAGCTTTTATGATGTAGGCTTCCGCTAAGAAAGGATTTTTGAAAATTCAACCCCTATAGGAGTAAAATAGAGGTTTAAACTTAACGTAAGCGTGGCTACGGCCAAAAGCTAGTCTTCATATAAGTAAATAGTACACTCAGAGTTCGTCTTAAAATAATATTGATTACAATTTACAAATGCAAATACTTTAACTGTACAAAAATTTACAATTATTTTAATTATTACAGATAAAATAATATAATCTTAATTCCGGTAAGTAAGAATTAAAATACATGCTACTTAGTGGTTTGCCGTACCAGGTGGGCGGAAACCTAACTCAAGAATCAAGATCCCACGCTAATCCGACCATAAAATTGTATGCTCGTTTTAAGTGTTCATTATGAACATGAATTTGTTGATAAAGTATTATGACAGGCAGCTAATGTATTTAAAGCGGAGCTAATTTTATTATCTTCTTACATACATCGTTTTACCACTTTAGTCTCTTCTTGAGTGATTTTATCGCCATCAAAAGAAGAGGTAAGTATGTACCTACTATACCTGCCCGTAATTTAATTTTGTGTGCGATTTCAAAGAAAACTGGAACCTGCGATCTACTGAATCACAGCGATTTTGTCGTGTGGCAGGGGGCTCTTTACATGCCAATATCGTTTTGGCCACGCTGCAGGCAGCTATTAAGAGGATCGTCTAGTTGTAAATTTTCATACAAAAAGCGATAAAGTTTTTCTTCCCGTAAATGTTGTCCAATTTTCATAATTTTTAGAAATGTTGCAGATACAATGAAGAACTATGCTCATACGTTTTAATTTTAAAGAAATATTGCTTATGTTACAAGTTATTAGTGTCTAAATATCCATATTTTTGACCTAAAAACTTCCTCGAGTATTTTAAATTTTTTTTAATTTAACTAAACTAAAATACTAAAAAAATAAAACGTACGAGCCTAGATTAAGGTGTTCTGAATCTAATGAGACCAAAACTGTCTAATTTTGTAAACGTTTGGGGGGAGGGGTAAGTTATTACCCGAAACAATATTTCAAGAATAAAATGTAGGCATATTATGCCTACTGGACTTGCAACTCTCTCTATCGCACGATACGGAGAAGGCAGCAAAGCGTTGTGAAACAGATAGCATTATTGAAAATACCTACTCGTTTCGTCACTAGACGATCTTCTTAAACAATCTTTGGTGAAGACAATATTGTAATTCCGTAAATAAAAGAATAAAGAGATATTAATTTTTCAAGATTTAATTATAATTTGCCAGTGGATAGAAAAATAATTTATATGGTCAAGTTTGTATACTTACTATCAATAATATTATGTTTATGAATATTATCTACTTAATTATTTTCTTACAAGTTTGTTATGTATACTGATTGATCTCCTTTGTTTAGGCGCCAGCGGAGGGTGAATTGCTCATACAAACGTAATACCAAAATAATTAGTAATTCGAGCATATTTCCTCCATATTAAGCGATTATTAAGGTTGAACTTGTATTTATCTAGGTCACTGGATAATTTTGCATGTTTTTGCGACATAAACGACATGTTTTCTCCTTATTTGTTTCATATTAAAACCAACGATATCTCACGTACTAATTGATCAGGAACATAGCCTATATTGTCAAGTTACAGAATAACAACACGAAGTTAAAAACACAACAATTTTTCATTCATCATTTTTGGTATTCACGGAACAAGACTAAATATATAACAAATTCTGTACGCTCATATTGCTATCGCGCTTGCACGTGATCATGTGTCTTCAGCCAAATAATGATAGCAATATACCGGCAAATTTATATTTGCGGTTCGAGTAGAAGTTGCGAGCGGTGGTCGCCGGTCCCTTAACTAGTCTGTAAAAAAAGGATCTTAATAATATTGTCAACTAGTGCATGTTAGTAAGTAGAACTTTAGTATTGTCACACCTGTAATGGACAACCATACGGGAAAAGCTAGAAATATTTTGTCACTAGCTGATGCCTACGGCTTCGTCCGCGTGGTTTAAGTTTTTTTGATTCCCTCGGGATCTCCTTAATTTTCCGGGATAAAAAGTAGCCACTCTATCACCTATGTCACTCTCCAGGTCCTCGACTATACCCATGCCAAAAATCACGTCGATCCGTTGCTCCGTTGCGGAGTGATTGAAGGACAAACTAATAAACAAACACACTTTCGCATTTATAATATTAGTATGATAGGTAATTATAGTGTATAGAAGTTGTTGGTGTGATTAAACAAATAAACAAACTTTGTTTTCGCTTTCCTGTTTTTTTCTTTAAATTGGGCGCTGCCTTTCCACGCGCCGCGCCGCTGCGCTATAAGTATCGCGTATTTGCCCTTTACATTCTCAATTGCATAGCTACATCAATGATATCATAAGTAGATTAAGTTAGTTTGTCACCGTGAGAAACCCCATACAATGCAACGGTAGTCAAAACCACGGAAGCTGACTATTATGCTTGATTACGTACAACATACATACACAGTACACACACATAATTACACGTATTCATACATGGTTCACGTAATAACTGATTGTGTGCATGACACGCGAGCATTTTGAATGCAAATTGTAATCTGAGATTACACGTATAATATTCTAAAGTCTAAACCTATATCATACCTACCTGGCCTGTGGTTTGGATGTATATAAAAATTATTTATCATCATCATCATCAACGCATACTTTTTAGAATGAGTAAAGACATTGTCCACCACGCTGCACTGTCCAAATACAGATTGGCAAACTTTACACGTCTTTGAGAACATTATAGAGGGCTCCCGGGCATGCAAGCATCCTCACGATATTTGCAAGTGATATTTAACTGCTTAAAACGCACAAATCTCTAAAAAGTTAAAAGTGCGTTTCGTGCGTAGGGATCGATCACTAACTAACTTTAAGCAATCTCCGCTGTAAAATCCATATACCTACTATAATATTATAAATGAGAAAGTGTGTCTATCTATCTGTCTGTCTGTCGCCTACGCTTTCACGGCCCATCTGTTCAACCGATTTAGATAAAATTTGGTATAGGGATAGTTTGACTCAAAAAACCGTAATCCACGCGGGCATTAGCTAGAACTAAATATATATTTTTCAATTATTTCAATTTTAATATTTATTTATTAGTATTTAAGAAATTGTTACATTTTCATGGTTTCTTAGCACCCCTTAAGTGTTGTCGTCTAGTCTGGGGGCTGCACATTCCTCTTAGATAGATATAGATATACAAATCTATAATATATAGATCTACAAATTGTGGTTGTGAGTGTTACTTACATAATATAAAATGAGTGTATTTATAGAAACTAGCTGATGCCCGCGAATTTGTCCGCGTGGATTGAGGGTTTTGGTTCCCGCGGGAACTCTTTGATTTTCCGAGATAAAATGTAGCCTATGTGCTATTCCAGACTATAATCTACCTCTGTGCCAAATTTCATCTAGATCATCCATCCATACATAATTATTATAGATAGTACCTACCATAGATGAGAAGAAGAGGTGATTCTCATCGAATTATAAGTAGCTAGGTACTTACTTAGTCACTACAAACCTTTTCATTCAGGTTCCTTTCTCTACAAATAAGTGGCTTAAAATCGTGAAAGCCGTTTTACACTTTAAAATGTTACCTACGCACGTTCATTCATATAAGATTTAATTAAAATAAAGTTTTGCCATTAAGGCTATAGGTACCTACTTAATTAATACGAGTTGATTAAAGTGACCTTGGTATTTCATATAAAACATAATAATTATAATTTATAATGATATTACGATGTACCTTTTTGATTTTGATGTCATACTAATAATAATTACCTAATAAAAATGCGAAAGTTTGTGAGAGTGGGTGGTCCTGTCATGATGTATGAATGCTTGTTACACTTTCACGCAAAAACTATATTATATTATATGAAAAAAAAGTTATCCCCATTTTTAACGCAAAAAAACAGTAAATCGCGTTTTACTCGCGATATTGGTTTTGTTAGTTATTTAATTTTCCAACTACAGCGACGTTATGTTCAAATTTTTGTATTAAATCAGGTTTCAATGTGCTGGGAACTAAAGCAACTAGAAACTTATAAAGCAAAGCGAGAATTGAAGGCTTTTTATCACTCTCACTGACGCACACGCTAGTAAAAAATTAATCAAATGAGTTTTTTGATCTTACAATACTTAGTTCATAAGTACGAGAGCAAAAAGATTAATTGAATTCATCGACATGCTTCTGAAAAAAGCTTATTAGGTATACTGTTGAAGATTACGTAAATGGATTTGACTCGCTCCAGCAATGCTAAGGACAAAGGTTACTTATGTATTTACACATTGATGAAATTGAAAATTCATTTTTTCAAAAGAGCAACTACCGAGTTTCTTGCTGGTTTTTCTCGGTAGGAATGGTATTCCGAACCAATGGTAGATTCACTCGACGATTCAATAAAAACATTTGATTTTTGAATTTTGTGGCCGGTTATTCAAATAAAAAAACGAAAGATCGATCGAGTAGATCAAATCTTTGTTAGATGCAAAAAATACCGTTGCATCTTACATTGTAAGATTGATCCAAATTTCGGTGGCGTAGGTCAATCTTGAAATAGGTTAGCTTTAATTGTGAGTGAGAAATAATAGTGCACAAGTGTGTGGGAAAACACAGGTGAACTCTCTATTCGCTTACTCTCATTGTCCCATGGAACGACAAACCGACACGACCGAGAGAGATCTGGAACAGAACCGATGGCTTTACATGCCCTACGAGGCACAGGCGTGGAAAAACCAATGCCTAACTATTTTTGGTCCGACCCGTGATTAGAACCGAAGACCTCGTCTGCAGTCGAACCTGACTCCACTTGATGAGGCAGTTACATTATAATGCATCTACTTACTTATTATGGTAGTCTGGTAGATATGAGCTGGTACGAAGGGAGGAGACCACTTGGGGTTTACAGTAAGTTTACCAAGATTGGGCTCGTTAGTCGGGTGTGTGGTAAATGGTAATGTCTAGCGGTGTCGTTTATACTGATAAAGATACTAGAATTTAGATCAGATCATAGCAAAGACAATAACAACTAAACACATAACAGAGACAATAGCAACGCATGAGATGCGTGCAAAAAACAGGTCAGTGGAACAGTTTGACTACCTAACGGTGAACGAACTGCCACTAAAACTCTACGTACCTATAACAAAACGTGGTGAAAGTAAAATGTGATCTACTGCCAATATTCTTAGGCGAATTATTAAACATAGAAGTACTAAGTACTTTCAGTGACTAGAGATTTGTACCTGCTTGCAATGCTAATAATTGCAATTTGCAACCGAATATACTGAGATAACTTTTCCACCTGATTTATCTCTTTCCAAAAGCGTTTACTTTTCGTTATCTTCTCCTGATTTCGTTGGATAATAATTGGTTAATTGGAAGGAGAAAGTTAGAAGGAAATTTCTCAGTACACGAAGCGGTTACAGTTACAGAATAATTGACGCATTATATACACAATGGTACTTTGATTATTAGATAATAATGAAACTGAAATAAGGATAAATTAACGAAACCTTACATAAATAACAGTAACAATATTATTGAGTTATTTATGTAATACAATAATAACACGTGACTCACTTGACAGAAGTGTTAAAGTAAACAAAATTGGCCTTGAGAAGAACAAGTAGGTAAGCGTTTAAAAACCACCATTGACATAGATGTAAGCGTATGCAAACTAGCTTAGAAAGAATCTTGATAATAACGCGCGGAGTATGCCGACTTTGGAGGAGAACCAGTATTCTAATAAAAAAAACTAGTCTTTGATGCCACTGAGCCAATTGCTATTAACGATCACGTAGGACCTACTTATATATAATATGTAAACTAGTACCTATTAAAATCTATCAAACCTAATCAATAAACCTCAATCTTGTAAGTCAAAGAAAATTAAAAAAAGATGGATAGGTATTAAATGCTCATAAAAATATCAACTCTAACATCTTATCTCATTAAAAAGTAGTTAAATGATGAAGCCAGTAAACAATATTGTTATAAATAACCAAGAAATTGGTATTAAAAATGTAGTATTTTATAAAATCTTAGCTCGTATTGAACTCGCGTCCTGTGTAGTCATTTTTCATTCGTTAAAAGTATCTACAGGCAATAAATTTTCTATCCCTAATATAAGAGCAGAGCCAAGAATGAAAATTAATAAACACAATTAACTGCCTAGACACTAGGCAGTAGCGGTCAATGGAAAAAAACATTAAGTTAAACCTTGCGTGCGGCTGTAGGTATTAAAAAATTTTGATAATTAAAAACTTTGATGTAATTATTATAGTTATTTTAGAACCATGAGGACGATAAGTGTGAAATTATTACAAGCTTAGTTGATAAGGGTGGAATAGCATTCGTCGGTGCCATTGATTCGTATTTTTCCTATTGAAAATGCCCATTAAATTTTTGTATGAAGATGCGTAACCGTCGGCAAGAAGAATGATGTACGCATCTTCATCCAATAGTCAATTTGAATAGACAATATCCGAATCGATGCTGACAAATTCCACTTAATCTAGGTATGGTTAAGTCATAAGTCAGGCTCTCAATTGGTTGTATGCGAATTATTCTGAATGTGAACGATGATTTAAGAATATCACTGTCATCCTTTTCTGCAGGAAACACAGAAGGGGTGGCATTACTTTTAAGCCTGTCAAAATAACTCTTACTGTAAAAAAACAGTTTAGAATTTGAGCAGAACTAATTAAAAGGAACCAATGGTTTATCAAATATAAATATTATAAATGCGAAAGTTTGGATGGATGTATGGATGTATGGATGTATGGATGTATGGATATATGGATGTATAGATGTTTGTTACTCAATCACGCTCCAACGGCTGGATGGATCTGGATGAAATTTGGCACAGAGATAGATATAAAAATAGCACATAGGCTACTTTTTATCCCGGAAAATTA
Organism: Erebia ligea; assembly: GCA_917051295.2. NCBI lineage: Eukaryota > Metazoa > Arthropoda > Insecta > Lepidoptera > Nymphalidae > Erebia > Erebia ligea. The sequence goes on along the minus strand of OU785237.1, from coordinate 4,930,495 downwards.
AAAGAGTTCCCGCGGGAACCGAAAAACCTCAATCCACGCGGACGAAGTCGCAGGCATCAGCTAGTTGATTATAATATTATAGACGTGTCCACGTTATTTCATACATGAATATTGCGACTGGATCCTCATTCCAACTATAATACTGGCTAAGCTAGTTTCTACTATCAAATAAATATTATAAATGCGAAAGTTTGGATGTATGGATGTATGTTTGTTACTCAATCACGCTCCAACGGATGAACGGATCTGGATGAAATTTGGCACAGAGATAGATTATAGTCTGGAATAGCACATAGGCTACTTTTTATCCCGGAAAATTAAAGAGTTCCCGCGGGAACCGAAAAAACCTCAATCCACGCGGACGAAGTCGCGGGCATCAGCTAGTTGGATATAAGTATTAATCGCCAATATAATTTATCACCGATAATGCTATAAGCCAATTCAATCACTCAACGCTAGTACACGATCTGGTTTTAATTATTATCAGTCCACTTTTTCTTTCAACGACCAATCACTATGGATTAAGCTTACCTCTCAATTTTTTTATTATAGGCTGCAATATTAAGTAGGTCTTTGCAAAAGCGCAATTAGCGCAATTATCTTTAAAATAATTTCTGTCTCCATAACTTCGTTATTCATGTCTTGCATTTCTTTAATCATTATTAAGAAAGTGACAGACCTGAACTTTTCCAACATTCACTTTTTTCTTGCATAAAATTATAATAATGTTTAATTTTGTTGCCCAAATTGTAAAGGTATGGTTAAATGTCAGTTATAATAAGGTATTTATAAAATACAAAATTTGTACGTGTAGAACTTTTTGGAACATTAGCAAGTCTAATTTGACGTCGTTAACTTCGAATTCTTTTGTGCGAAATACTAATAGAACTTTTTGGATAAATAACATGTAGAAAACCGTGAAAGATGTTTAACTTCAACAACGACGGAAATCCAACTGTGTAGCGTAGATAATCTTAATTTATTCAGCACAAACATTGAAGTAGGTGGATTATGGAAATTACCTTTTGTATTGGACGCGGAGGAGGGGCAGGTTCGGGCGCATCGGAATCCCATTCAGAGCTCAGATCATCGCTCGACGCTTCCGTATAGTCCTCGGTCCACGGAACTTCTAACAAAGAACTCTTCATCTGATCGTACCCAGGTGACATAGTAGGCGGCCCATACCCAGGAGGCAGAGGACTCGATGCTCTACAATCCTCACAGTTACAAGGTTTAGGACCAGGAGTCTCTTTACAAGGAGAATCTTCTCGTAAATTAGATTTGGATTTCCTTCTAGTATCATGTTTCCTTGCAGTTCTTGGAGATAGCTTGTTATTGCATTGCGGCGGAATGTAATATCTTGTAGGTTCGGATGACCGTCTGCCTGTATCCGGTACTTCTATTTTTACTGGAGTCAGCAGGGACATCTTCTTTGTCTGCTGCCTCTCGATGTTAGCTGGCCTGTCGTCCTCCATGGTGAACTGTATGACGGGTATCGTGAAAGGAAAGGATTCGGGGCACTCCGGCATTATTGTACCTAAGTATCACTTCACAAGCTTCCCGGTGATATTCGGGATGGGGTCAACGGCATTTTCGATCCACAGTTGGGAGGTTATTCGCACATTTTCGGTGACAGCGCGCGTAGTAAGGGCGCGGGCGTCGGTTGTGCGCGCGGCGCATGGACTGCGTTTGACTCGCGGGTCGGCCACGCAGAAACTTCAACGTTGAACATTTATGTTGTAGTCGACGACGTTCAAACCGAGATACGCAAATGATAGCAATGGTTTGCTTTGCGTAACCCCGAATGTATCGAGGAATGTACGAATTTCGTTTATGTGCAAATTTCGAATGCGCAAACGTGAATTGTTGTTTTTCTAAGCAAACACCACGCGTAAGGCTGAATACCGATCGAATACGCAAAACATAAGATGACGTAGAGTTTGTCTTATTACCTACTTGTTACACATTTTCCTTTAATAGGTCACCAATCACCATTATATTTAATAGAAATAATTAAATGTAGCAAATTAATCTTCAATTAGGTAATTAATAATTTCCAGAAATCATGGGATATGGTTTTGCCAATAGAAGTTAGAGTAGGTGCAAACACTGACGCGACAGAAAATGATCGGAAAACTTATGTTTTTCACCCTTACTTTTCCGTCCGTCACATCAGTCCGGGACCATACTACCATTGCTTAAAGCCGTATTGTTTTAATATTGTTGTCGATCGTGTTGTAGAATTTGAATCCTTATTTTAGGGACGTCAAGTTATTGTCACATAAACCAATCATGTTGAAATAATACTACTTTAATCGCGATGGTAGTAAATTAGCAACTAGTCTCCCCAGAAAAGTTTCGTATCGTCTGTTAGACACTTATTAAGGTAGGTAGGTACATAACATACGAACATTTTGTTGAAGTATTACATAATATAAGAAGTAAATATTTATAAGTGACATTAGCAGCTGGAGACTTTACAGTGCTATATTGAGACATTAAAGTTGACTTATATGGTAAATTCAGCATGTTTCTAATGTCCACCGAGCAATATTGAATACCTACTTAAAACATTGATGGGCCATTAAATTGAACTAAGTACATCTAGATATCCAAGATATAAATTATAGAGACATACTAAATTGAATTTTACAAATCAACCTCCTACTTGATCAATATACATTGATGTATATACTTACCTAAAAGGAAAAGGTGACTAACTGACTGACTGATCTATCAAAGCACAGCTCAGACCATTGGACGGATCGGGCTGCCGCTAAGAAAGGATATTTGAAAATTCCACCTCTAAGGGGGCAAAATAGGGGTTCGAAATTGGTAGAGTCCACGCGGACGAAGTCGCGGGCAGAAGCTAGTATCCTATACGATTACACTTTTACGGACGTTTTAGCTCATTTATTTACTACGTATAGCAGCAGACAGACCCTGATAAGATCTATAGTAATAATAATCTTTCATCATCTTAGATCTCCGTCCTTCAATTTGCCGGATAAATACTGTGCTAAAGCTTATTTAGCAAAGCTTTTGGCACAGGTTAAACAATACAACAAAACTTTACATTAAAATAGCTTTTACATCAGAATCTATATAAATAAAAATGAATCCCTATTTCCCTTGGTCACGGCATCACGCGTGAACGACTGGACCAATTTCGCTAATTCTTTTTTTGTTGTGTTGGTTATTGTAAGGAGAATGGTTCTTATGAAAGAAAATGTTTGAAAAATTTTACGGAAAAGTAAAAAAAAATGGGCTAAAAAATCTCCATATACAAAAGTCAATGAAGTATAAGACAGCAGGGAGATCTTCAAATATAAATTAACAGATTGGCGGTCATTTCATATTCAGTTTCATATATTATGTAATATAATATAGTAATATTATATACATTTATCCCAGGAAAAAAAACCAATTCACACGGGATTCGATAAGACCTAAAGTCCACGCGAACGAAGTCGCGGGCATCAGCTAGTAACATATAGAAAAATAAGAATATTGTATAAACTAGCTGATGCCCGCGACTTTGTCCGCGTGTAGATTCGTTGCTCTGTTGCGGCGTGATTGAAGGACAAACAAAAACAATAATTGTACGCATTTTTAATATTAGTATGATTAGCCATCGCAAACGAAATCATGGATGTCCACTAGTTTTTTTTTAAGACTCAAAAAGAGTTTCAATATTATACAAACGACGTACTTTTTATTACCTATTCTGTGATTACCTACACTTAATTGTGAGGTTATTTAAAAGAATTTCCATTTTCAAGGTAGGTAGTAGTAATATAAAATCAGGAATGTTTTTTCTCCAAATAGAAAATCTTACATCAACTTTCTCTAACTACAACTTATAAATGTATTTTATTCAAGTGTTATGTCTACGCATTAAAGTGTCTTAAGAAATTTATCTTTTTCCACTACATGAGATATTCCTCTCGTTAAATGTAAATGGGAGTCCGTTAATGGCAAAAAAGTTTATAAAATTATGTGAACGGCCGCACGAAATGGTCAAACGCACTATTCTGTATCGTAATCACGTAATCATGGCATCTTGATGCCTTGAGGGATTTAAAAAACCGGCCAAGTGCGAGTCGGACTCGCGCACCGAGGGTTCCGTACAAACCTGTAGTAAGTTTTACGATTTATGACGTATTAAAAATAAAAATTACGTTTGTTGTATGGGAGCCCACCTTTAATATTTACTTTATTGATATTTAATTATTTATTTTGAAAGGTAATATACAAGTTAATATTCTGTGAAAATTTGAACCGTCTACCTGTTACAGTTTTTAATATTGAGCAAAAAAATACGAAAAAAACACGTTTATTGTATGGGGACCCCCCTTAATATATATATATTTTTAATTTTTAGTATTTGTTGTTATAGCGGCAACGGAAATACATCATTTGTGAAAATTTCAGCTTTCTAGCTATCACGGTTTATGAGATACAGCCTGGAGACAGACAGACAGACAGACAGACAGCGGAGTCTTAGTAATAGGGTCCCGTTTTTACCCTTTGGGTACGGAACCCTAAAAATAACGAACCAAAAGCTGTAGTCTTGGCTGTAACCATTATTATTGACGACCTCCGTGGCGCAGTATTGAGCGCTGTTGTCTTAACGTGCGGAGGTCCCGGGTTCGATCCCCGGCAGGGTCCATTTGGAATTTATAATTTCTGGATTTTCCATGGTCTGGCCTGGTGCGAGGCTTCGGCCGTGGCTAGTTACCACCCTACCGGCAAAGACGTGCCGCCAAGCGATTTAGCGTTCCGGTACGATGCCGTGTAGAAACCGAAGGGGTATGAGTTTAATATAACTGCCATGCCCATAACAGGTTACCCCGCCACCATCTTAGACTGCATCATCACTTACCATCAGGTGAGATCGCAGTCAAGGGCTAACTTGTAGTAGATAAAAAAAACACTAGAATCTAGATGATCCCCGCAACCTAGTCCACGTGGATTATGTTTATGATTCCTGCGGGAACTCCTGAATTATCCGGGATAAAAAGCAGCATATTTCCTTCCCCGGGATGCAATATATCTCTATACCAAATCTCAACAAATTAGGTTGAAACTAGGGACCGTGAAAGCGTAGCAGACCGACAGACAGACACACTTTCGCATATATAATATAAGTAAGGATTGCTGGTGTTTCTTACAAGCTGATGCCCGCGACGACCGCGTGGTTTAATTTTTTTTGATAAACTTAAAAACTCAAACTCAAAACATATTTATTCAAAGTACTTATAAATGCGAAAGTGTGTTCGTTTGTTGGTTTGTCCTTCAATCACGCCGCAACGGAGCAACGGATGGACGTGATTTTTTGCATGGACCTGGACCTGGAGAGGGACATAGGCTACTTTTTATCACGGAAAATTATGGAGTTCCCGCGGGAATCGAAAAAATTTAACTAGTTTATAATAAAAACGTATACCTACTGTTACCGACAAATGAATTACTAATTTTAGAAAGATACCCGCGAGAACTCCTAAATTTTCCAGGATAATATGAAACTTGTGGAAATCCAAACTTACAATATGCATCAATTATCTCTAGCAGTATGTTGTACTATGTAGTAGGTTCGTTTATCGCAGACGATGAATGCAGTGGTTTTATTATAGACCTTTCTCTCCTTTTAGGAGCTTCATAATACGTCATTAATTGAAGCCCCATAAATAATTCATTAAGCTTATTAACTTAATTGACTGGCATTGAGCTTCCCTTTCAAGATGTTAATTTAATGGGCATTTTGTCGCCTTTTTAAAAATTGACGTCATTTTTAAATACTTATGGGTCTTTTTTTTCCGGGCATATTTTATCTGATTGTTGATTTTTTGTAATCATTTTTGATATCAATTTGTCTGTCAGTTGATGTCAAGCTTGTTTGATATATGAAATGTTGACAGTGGTTTTTACGTATTTTAATTACGTAGGGACAATAAAATGGGACAAAAGTAAAACCTTCAACTTATGTACTTACTACTAGTTCACCCGCCCGGTTTCGCACCCGCCCGGTTTCGGAATTGCACCAAAAAAATCTTACAGATTCCGTACTGTTGGGTTAGGCTGTAGCCTGTTCCGCCACAGGCTTCGTTGTTTTTTTTACCACCCAGAAATACCTACTTGAGCAGTGAGCACCCAGAAATTGCTGTTTAGGATACATATACAATTCCTAGTATGTAATGTATTGTAGGTAATTCTCACATTAAAAATTGAGTGGAGACCACCACAGATAGTTTAAATTATTGAGTTTAATTATTGCTAGTCTAGATTGGTATTGAACCTATATTTGATAGGTAGGTAAAACTCGGATCATGCAATTTTCATAATATCACGAAGGAAAAACGCATTTCCTTGTACTTAGTTCTTAACTAAATAATTACATAAATTAAAAAAGCGCAATACGCAAACGGAAAGCCCGTGTGGTTTTGTGGTCAAGTATAATTTCAAACAACAACATAAAAAAAGGTCGAAATTTTAGCTACAAAATCATTTTGAATAAAAAAGAATATGCTTAGGTAGGTTTATTAATGTTGAATAATAAGAATAAATAACGTACTATGGAAGTAAAGGAAAAGTTAATGACTCTAAATTGAACCATCGTGGCGTGATTTTCTTTTTAAAAAATCTCAGTCGAACCTTTAAAAAGGTCTTAAAAATTTAAAAAAATTTCACACTAAATTCAATTCTGTCTTTAATTTTCTTCAAAGGGGTAATGCTGCCAGCATCTTGGGTAGGTCTAGGTACAATGCCTTGCTGCGGTGGTCTCGATGAGGTTTTAGATTTAATTTAATTTATTTTAATTTTTAATTTAATGTTGTTTTTGAATGTATTTCGTAATTTTAATTAAATAAATATTCTGTCTTTTTTTTTAATTCAACAATAATAATTATTTGCTCTTGACACTGAAGATGAACGCCAAAAGATTATTACAACATAAAAATGATAATCGGTAAGTATGCACATTATACGAATGATAATTTTTTTTATTGTAGTAGGTACTTAAGTATTCTCTCTGACAAGATTTTGCTTTTTGATCATAGGCAACACTTTACCGAGGTAAAAAAACAGAAATTCGAATGAACATATTTTAACCTACACGCCCAATGCCTACAGCTAAAAACAAAAATTCGAACATATTTTAACCTACCAGCCTAATATTATATAGAAATTCACAGAAAATAATTTAATTTACAGTTTCAGAAGGAAATCTCTTTCAGTCCAACGACCCCTCGAAAGTCGAAAGGTGTAAGACGAAGGACCGCGGATGACGTGCCAGAAGCCAGTGACGCACGAGCGTGTCTGGATATTCAAAACGTGTCCGGTGACGTCACTAGGGACGTTCTCGTAAAACATGCCACCGTAACGCATTAACATACTACAACCAAAGATATACAGCCCGTCTCATGCTGAGATCTAAAGAGCGTATTTTGACTTGGCTCAGACTTTACTCAGAGTTAAAACGAGATGGACTTATGTGAGTAACATAGATCTGTCTCGTTTTAACCATATTGTCTTAAGTCTAACTAAAGTCAAAGTACCACACACAGTAGATCTCACACTCAGTCCCACAAACTAATATTTATCCCTCGAAAGTCTAAAGCTCCGGGAGGACGATGTCGTGCCAGAAGTCACTGTTGCGCACATCGGTTGCGCATGTATGGATAAGTATCTATAGCCCTTGACTGCGATATCACCTGGTGGTAAGTGATGATGCAATCTAAGATGGTAGCGAGCTAGCCTGTTAGGGGCTTTGCACAAGCGAATTCAGACATCAAGAGAATTCAGACAGACATCTTAGATTTTGTATATGACTAACTGAATGGAAAAGAAAGTAAAGTATTTAAGACTTTATTTGGATGAGTTTAAAGTTCAAAACCCGACGTAGGTACCTATTCCACAACAACGATGTAAAATACAAATACGGCGTGAATAACTAGACTCCTACGTCAAACAAGTGGGGCGCATCGGTTTTACTTCATTATAATTGTAGTTGCCCACTGAATCGGTTTGGTCAATGAATTATCATTAAATGGGTGGTACTTATGGTTGGGGCAGACGCGTTCTGGAGTGGAGACCGCGTACCGGTAAACGCAGTGTGGGACGACCTCCAGCCCGCTGGACCGACGACCTTAAAAAGGTAGCGGGAAGTGGGTGGATGAGCTCTCTCATGGTGGATGAGTGGGTGATGATGGTGGGCTCTCTCCAAAAAGCCCATGTCCAGCAGTGGACCAATGCAGGCTGATGGATGGATGGATGGATGGGTGGCACTTCCAGGTAAGCCTGTGGCCTGATTGACAGCGGGTAGCGGGGCGGGCAGTGCAGGCTGGAGCGTTGATTGTCGTGCTAAGAGACTCAAAGGTGAAGATCCACCTCCTCTTGCGACACTTCAAAGCCTTGGGGTAGCTTGACTATCGGTGTTTTTAGTTTTATAGGAATACAATTCGATGAGTGTGCTAAGGATGTTAATTGTAGTTGCCCACTGAATCGGCTTGATTATTGAATTATCATTAAATGGGTGGTACATTAACTGCCTCGTTGGTCTAGTGGTTAGCATGTTCAACTGCGGCCGACGAGGTCCCGGGTTCGAGTCCCGGGTCGGGCCATAATTAAATATTGGGTTTTTCTGTCTAGAAATTCTCAGTACTAGCCCGGAGTTACGAAGTTGGTGGTGTTTCACCCCCGTGCCTTGGAGAGCACGTTAAGCCGTCGGTCCCGGTTATTATCACTAACATGATAGTCGTTAAAGTCCGCCAACCCGCATCGGAGCAGCGTGGTGGGTCTAAGCTCTAATTCCCACTCTCCTATGAGAGTGGAGGCACTGTGCCCAGCAGTGGGCTGTAGTGCTAGTAGTGCTGGGTGGTACTTCCAGGTAAGCCTGTGACCTGATTGCCAGCGGGTAGCGGGGCGGACAGGGAGCAGGCTATGGAGCGTCGATCGTCGTGCTAGAAAACTCATAGGCGAAGATCCACCTCCGCTTCCGAAACTTCAAAGCCTCGGGGTAGCCGGCCTATCCGTGTTTTTAATTTTACCTATAAGAATACAATTCGGTGAGTGTGCTAAGGAGTTTTCCCGTCTTATACCACCTTCACCGTTTTATCAACGTAGTCCCACTCCGTACCGCAAGACGTCGAGCGAGTTTCCACCCTTATGTCGTTGACGTTGGTTCCATTCACACGCACGACACGCTTTGCGTCTTCATTATATACCTATAACATTATGCATGGCTTTATAGGGTCTGACTATATATGTATATTCAACTCTTATTATTATTAGTTACTAGCTGCTGATGTTCCGGGATAAAAAGTAGCCTATGTGTTATTCCAGACTATAATCTCTCTCCAAATTATCTTTATATATCTCTGTGCCAAGTTTCATCCAGATCCGTTTAGCTGTTCTTGTGTGATTGAGTAACAAACATCCATCCATCCATACATCAATCCATCCATCCATTCAAACTTTCGCATTTATAATATTAGTATAGAAGGATAGCCAGATTGGCTATCCTTTAATCAAGATATTATATACTTAAAGGACATAACTAAAAGAAAAAAAAATCATGATACCTTCTGAATATTAAAAGCGAGAGTCTAAACCCTATAGTCAATGTACTCTGTGGTCTAAACGATCATTGAGGCCCAGTCAAGCCTTTAGCCACGGTAATATTACGTGCTTTAGCCGTTGCAGAATAAAAATCGGAAAAACGGAACTAGCGTCATCTATGACGTACTTATAAAGCTACTTCAGTAAATTAAGCTCACGTACATGCTCCTAAGGCTTAGCTTTAACTTCGCTTTATGCGCACGCGGCGCTTTACGTAAAGCTTCTATGTGGTGTCGCTAGATGGCGCCAACTTACGATAAGTTTTACATCATAGGGTATAATATACCTCTATGTTTTACATGAATATCTAATTACTAATTAGGTACTTTAAAAATCAATTTATTATTGTCAGAAACACCGAAAAATTTTAGTTAACATTTTGTGTGGCTTTTTAAATCCATACTATCTAATATTATAAATGCGAATGTGTGTCTGTCTGTCTGTATGTTTATCACTCTGTCTGTCTGCTACGCTTTCCCAGCCTATCTTTTCAATCAATTTTCATGTTTGGTACAGAGGTAGGTAGGATCTCGGGGAAGGACATAGACTACTTTTTATCGCGTAAAATTCCCACGGGAATTAAAAAACTTTAATCCACACGGACGAATTCGCGGGCATTAGGTATATCTACTTAGTAGGTAAATAATAATTAAAATCGAGAAGTTTGAACCAATTTGTAAGTTAGAGAGAGGTAAATGACCTGTCTCTTATTTGTTTAGAACTTTAGATAGAGCCTGCCTAGGCATCTGAATATCAACAAAACTAAGCATTCTATTATTACTATTTTAAATAGAACAAGAGATTAAGTACTAAGTCATCTAAACACTCTCAGCTATGTAAAGTTTATAAACTAGTAAGTAGATTCGCGACTTCATTCGCGTGGATTGAGGTTTTTTAGTTCCTGCGGAACTCTTCCATTATGCAGGATAAAAAGTAGCCTATGTGTTATTCCAGACAATAATCTATCTCTGTGCTAAATTACATCCAGCCCTTCTGGCGTGATTGAGTAACAAATAACAATCATCCATTCATCCAAATTTTTGCACTTATACCTAATATTAGTATAGAAGTAGCCAAACCCTATAAATATAGGCTAATGTACTAACGCACGTGTTAGCAAGATAAACAAACTTACTGCCAGACTAAACAGCCCGCTCCGGCGATGGCGAAAATAATTTTAACGACCGGAAATCGAACCCGTGACGGTAGCGGGCCTCTACAACTGCGCCAGCGTCATAATCACTTATAAGATTAAAGGCATGGTCACTCATTGATGTTTAATTTTAGTACCTATACTTCTATTTCGACGTGGTCACTAGTGAAATATTATACTACATAAAAATCGGTAATGGCCTAGTGAAAACCTCAACACGTACTATTCTGTACCTCAACGCTACGGACAGATTATTTAAAGTAAGTACCTAAGTACTCACTTTTGGAGATTCTTTTCAGTTCAGTCTGTCTGTAAAGTTTACCTAACCGAAATAGGTACTTAGCTCGCATCCCGGTGACGGACGTAGGGCTATTTTTCCTGAAAAAACTAAAGATTTCCCACGGGATACTTATAAATCTAAGTACACGCTAACGAAGTCACGGACATCATCTACTTAGTAGGAGATATAGATAGGTACATACAAATTATAATAATATTAAGTAACTAGATACATTTATTTAAAAAAGACTGTGTTTAATTAGGACCGTTAATTAATTAATGTTTTAAGCTTTTTCCATAGTAAAATCCTTTGCAAACTTTGTTTAATCGTACTTATTTAAAGTTTTTAGGTTAAAGCTTTTTAGCTATGATGCGGAGAATTCTAAAAGTTTGTGAAATTCGTGAAAATAAGATTGGGGGCTAAGTATGTTTGGGCAGTACAAATTTAAAAACCCATAATGAAAATTACATTGCGCTCCCGTTTATTATTTCCCTATGAAAAATACCTAATAACAACACCAGGAATCAGATTGTTTTTTTTTTAATTTGTTCCAGATAAAGTACAATCTGTAATTAAATTTAATAAAAAACAAAATACAAAAGAAAATTAACAAAAAAACAACGTACCTACCTTTCTAAATCCTGAACTGGAATCCGGATTGGGGAGATAAAAGTCCACAATCCCCAGCAAACAGTCGTCACACCGACACACATCACTCGGTAGAGAGGACATCGATCCAAAACTGCTGCAGCTGTCCATAGAATCCGTTCGCACTAGCTTCCCCGTGCTCAAAGCTTCCATTTTAGCCACAAGTAGAGACTCCATGAGCGACCGCGGTCGTGCTGGCGAACGGGCACGTCGGGGGAAATCAGGGGACAACGATAAAGTTCGGTCTAGAGGTGACAACGGCCGGTGACGTGAAAAGTCTAAAGATAAGTCTGGGGACAAGGCTCGGCGCGTTATTTCAGGGGACATCGGGCAAGGGACCAGGTCGCCCGACCCCGCGCGCGATAATGGCGGAGTTACACTGCGACAATGGGACGATGTCATCTTGGATGCCCGCATTGGTTATGCTTCCGCTATTACAGTTAACACTTCACTGATCACACTGGGTCTATTTTTTCCCCGGTCTTGTACACTGGGTGTCACATGGTGTGCTTGTTATTTGTTTGTTTTATTGTTATCAATTATGGTTATATTATTATTTTGATCTTCACTGTTTTTCTTGCAGTTATGATTGTCACTGTACAATACAATACATGAGGTCAACGAGTTGTTTCTTTAATTTAATATTATAGGTAAGTACCTACAATTAATATCTAGTAATATAATAATAATAGATATGCATAACCGAAGTGACTGCCTCGTTGGTTTAGTGGTTGGCATGTTCGACTGCGGCCGACGAGGTCCCGGGTTCGAGTACCGGGTCGGGCCATAACAAGTATTGGGTTTTTCTGACTAGAAATTCTCAGTACTAGCCCGGAGTTAGGAAGTTGGCGGTGTTTCCGTGCCTCGGAGAGCACGTTAAGCCGTCGGTCCCGGTTATTATCACTAACATGATAATAGTCGTTAATGCCCGCCAACCCGCATTGGAGCAGCGTGGTGTGTCTAAGCTCTAATTCCCTCTCTCCTATAAGAGTGGAGGCCTGTGCCTAGCAGTGGGACGTAAATAACTGAATTGTGTGTGCAGTTTTTACGTACGTTAAGAAAACGAAAAAAAGGTAAGTTATAAAACAGCATTGATAGCCTATAAATTACATTTGCAATTTAAGGGCATATAGGTACCTACTATTAATCTGATTATTATCATACTAGATGATGCTCGCGACTTCGTCCGCGTGGATGAGGTTTTTTTTATTCTCGCGGGAACACCTTGATTTTCCGAAATAAAAAGTTGCCTATGTCCTTCCCAGGATACAAAATATCTCTATAACTTTCATCAAAATCTTAAATTGAAGAAATAGGCTGGGAAAGCGTAGCAAACAGACAGACAGACAGATGACGGACAGACAGGAAAACTTTCGCATATTTAATACTAGTATGGAGTATGGATACGAACAAAACAATTGTAATTAAAGCTCAATTAACCATACTTACCTAATTTAAAAAGAGCTGAGAGCACGGACATTGATGCTTTTAAAGTTGATTGTTCAAGACAGTTCGCGATTATTGTATCAATGAATACCAATATAATTATTTTGAACCAATTAAATACCAATTAAACTGTTCAAAAAGACAAGTAGCTAACCTATGTGTTAAGTGGTTAAATAAATATTTATGTTAAAGAGTTCACGGACCATTCATAATGAGAATCAATGAAATGCGATTAACGAATTATCGCAATCAAAAATCAATCAAATTGTTCGGCATTTTACGAAGAATTCCAGTAGGCATATCTATTTACGGACAAACCAGATACTAATATTATAAATGCGAAAGTGTGTTTGTTTGTTGGTTTGTCCTTCAATCACGCCGAAACGGAGCAACGGATCGGCGTGATTTTTGGCATGGGTATAGTTGAGGACCTGGAGAGTGACATAGGCTACTTTTTATGCCGGAAAATTAAGATGTTCCCGCGGGAATAAAAAAAACTCAAACCACGCGGACGAAGTCGCGGGCATCAGCTAGTTTACTATAGCTGTAGATAGTAGATATAACTACTGCGTTGAGTCGGGACTCGGGAGGCCCCGGGTTGATCCCCGGCAGAGACAATTTGGGCATTTATAATATCTGAATTTTCTCTGGTCTGGCTTGGTGAGAGGCTTCGGCCTTGGCTAGTTACCACCCTACCGGCAAAGACGTGCCGCCAAGCGATTTAGCGTTCCGGTACGATGCCGTGTAGAAACCGTGTATGGGTTTAAAATAACTGCCATATAACCCCTAACAGGTTAGCCCGCTACCATCTTAGACTGCATCATCACTTACCATCAGGTGACATTGCAGTCAAGGGCTAACTTGTAGTTTATAAAACTCGAAATATTTCAACTTTTTCAAGCGTAACTTAACATATTATGCAAACAAATAACTCAATAAAATATATGGCCATTATTATTTCGTATTACAGTCCAAATATTCGTTAAAAAAATATGTAACGTTATACAAACAATTCATATATTAAACAATATTTTACTATGTCCAAACCCTGAATTAAGAAATGGAGCCATATATCAAGTTTGGACCGCCGCGCTGGTATGTTTACAAGTTATTGCTGGTTGTATTATAAATTCTCTTCACGTATCTACAATAAACAGCCTTCGCGAACCTTGCCGGCCGCACCTGCGTACGTAAAAATACGTGAAAACTATAGAACTACCCATTTTTCTGTCTTTGTACGTATACATCGTAATCCTCATTGCTTGGGGTCGTGACTCCTGCTATAATCGTAGAAGGATTTTCTTCTACGCAAGCAATACATACATGCAATACATTCATTTTCATTGGTATATTTAGTAAAATATACCAATGAAAATGTTATTTCAGGTTAAAAGCTCTAATCAGCTAAATCGGTTTAGTCATTGTGGCGTAAAGTAGTAACAAAGATTAAGATTAGTAAAAGAGAGAAAGGAGGATAGAAAGACACAAACATAAAAGATCGAAACTTTCACATTTACTAGCTGATGCCCACGACTTCGTCCGCGGTTTAAGTTTTCTTAATTCCCGGTCCTTTATTTTCCGAGATAAAAATAGCCTATGTGGTCCGACTCGCGCCCAAAAAACCGACAAAACAGGGAGCGATGCGCGAGGACGAGGAGCATGGCGTGAGCAGTGGCGTGCACACCATAGAGGCATAAAAGCACTGCTTACCCTAGTCGTCAAAGCTCAATGTTAGTTTTTGATTATAATCTGCTATTAAGCAGGTTCCTACCTAAGTAATGCAATATACCCTGCCATCAAACTCTGTGCACGCCACTGGGCGTGAGTATGGCGAGTATCGTTGCCACACGTGACACGACGTCTCTGCCTCCGTCCCTCGCTACTCCCATGTCACTCGAGCAGTGTGTGGCAGGGGGAAACTATGCCCATGCAAAAAATCACGTCGATCCGTTGCTCTGTTGCAGCGTGATTGAAGGACAAACCAATAAACCAACAAAACAACAAACAAACACACTTTCGCATATAAAATAATTAGGATTAGGATAGGATTCAACCGAGGAATGATGAGACAGGCAATAATTCTTAGTAAATAGTTAATTTATATGCGAATCCACGTACACATTATGGGTGGGCGCTAACAAGGCCTCTTCGCAAGTTTTTTCTAACGGCAGTTAAAGTAATAAACCCTGTAATAAAAATACGATAAACCTGTCGATTTTAATAAAAAACTACGTAACTTTTAATGGATTTAGGAAGTAACTATTAAACGGAAACATTAGTAAAAGGTCGTTAGTAGTTTATTTGGTGTTAGTAAAGATAAGAAGCATAGACCGCTAATATGCCTATTTACTTAATTAATAGATACTCGTATATTTAGTACGAAGGGTACCAAGATCAATATTTAAAAAATAATATCTATTGGAATTTAGAAAACTCAAGTTTGGTAAAAAAAGTAGGTACGCTATGTATATTTTATTTAGTAGAACCATAGAACGGATACAGTTTTCGAAATATTTTAACGCTTATTTATTTAACTACCTGATAGACCCTGTGCCATAAAAATAAATGCAGCCACCATTTCTGATGACATTTTGAAAATACAATTTATATCATTTACTTAACATAAGGTCTTAAGAGAATTCAATGAGAAACAAATACCAACTACCATAAGTACTGACTACGATCTCAACTGGGCGTAAGTGATGATGCAGTAGCGGTGATGGTAGCGGGCTAGCATGTTATATTAAACCCATATATCAATCAATCAATTTTATTGCAATCACAAACCTTGCGGGGGGTCCAATCCAGGACCTCCTACTAAAAATACCTCAACGCTCACCACTGCGCCAAGGAGGTCGTCAATAGAAGCGGAGGCATCAATGAGAAACAAGATATGCTAATGCAGATCATATCGATGAGTGGTTCAGACTAAATTGGCATAATCGATTCACTTATTGGACACATTTAAATATTATGATGTAGGTACTCCGCCGCGAGCTGGTGGAAGAAGTGTTCAAAGATATTAATTAACAGCTTAAAGTTTGACGACTTTTAGCCAAAAACCAAGAAAAGAAGAATTAGATTCTTCTTAGTGACGTTATCAAAGTCCACGCACTTTTATCGATAAATTGAAATGGTTATCAAACATAAAATTAGCAGGAGACGTGGATATTACATCTTTCGTGAAAAAATTACTTATTTTTGACATCCCAAGTACATGGTTCGGCGAAGCAACAGTCAACCTGACGACGCGGACGTTCGAGCATATTTATTTCTGGTAATAAAAAAAGTCCTTATGGTCCAAGATCCCGCGACGATCAGACCTAGGTACGTTATTTAATTTTTTGTATGTATGTCTCTAATAGAGGTATAAACGATCCCCGACTATGAAGTTTGGATCGGCGGTTGCTTTGGAAGCTATCAGGTAAAAAAGGTGGCACCTCAAATTCGGTAAAGCAATAAGCTCCGTTTTTTTATATTTTGCTTTGGAATAATATTAGAAACCACGTCCATTGTCAGACACCTAGTACAATTGCAACCCCCTGTCAGACACCCTGTTGTTTTATAATTTACCCTGTTGTTTTACTTATTAATTTCTTGTATTATTGAAAAGTTCGAACAAAAAATCATTTCTGGTATTGGGTAGGTACTGGAAAACAAGACGGAAAAAGAATTCTAGCATAACATAAAAATAATGTCCACGGTAGAGTCATATAAATATTTTAATTACCCCAAGGGAAGTCGAACGCAAATATTTTGGATGGTAGTGAGAACTAAGAACTGGTATGAAATAACTAGGCTCTTGCTCTTTGCCTAAATAAACCTATTTGGAAAGTGGATCCATAGATGACGTCCGTATGGAGCGATTTACATAATGCGTTTCCCACAGCGAATGACGTTGATATTTAGAAGTGTTTAGTGATTTAATGGTATCGCCTACTAAGTATGTAAAACCTGCATCAATCATTGTTAGTCTCATGGCTGAATGTATGGTATTCTTGCCATTACAATGAATTTTGGCCAATAGCGGAATGAAGTTTTGTCCAGTCGGATAGTGTGCGCGCTCCGTATAAATATAAAAAGTTAATGACACGGACTTTTTGTCCAAGTGACAAAAAAAGTGTGTTTTCACCCTTAGAGGGTATAGGTAGGTACGACATTAGTCCAAAATGACAAAGTGTTGTGATCTTATTTATTTGGGGGCTTTTCTTTAGTACCATAGAACGTCAGCCCCATCGTTCCCTGTGAGAAATTTATACCTAATTATTTATTTGTACATAACTTCTACTAATTATCTTAATTTAAAATCAAAAAGTATCATCCTGGCTGCCTCTGAAGCAGGGTCAGCCAGTAAGCTTTGAAATATAAGTACCCACATCTCTTGTATTTAAATCCAACTTATCAAATAAGTATTTCGCGCCTCTTTACTGCCTATTATTGAATTCCTGAACATTAGTTTATTACGAGTAGGTGAGCTGTAGATACCTTACAAACGGTAAACCACACCTCTTTTTTTTAATCGACACACCCACTGAGTGTATTAACTCCTCCCCTTTTCGCGTTGCGCAGAAGAGAAAATGCTTAGAATAGGTATATAAGGCCAGCGGGGTTTCCACTGCAAGAGGATAATGTGTGGAAGATGGCTAAGTGGAACGGGCTCTGTAAAAACAAAATAGGTTAAAACTTTGACTAACAAAGAGTTTTGACAATTGCCATAATTTTGTACCCTATTAGCTCGCTCAGTCATTTCCGTTAACTCTTTGCTGGGTGAAAATGCTTGCAGCATATGCAGTTTTCCTTTGCGAGTCAAACGGTGTCCGTACGGGTTCGCTCCGCTTGTAGTGGAAGCCCCGCTTAAGGCAAAAGGAAAATTATCTGATGCCACGAATAACAGTATTGTGTACTTTAAATGCGGAGATTCCCTAACGTTATGTCCCCAATAAACTTTTATTTACGACGCATAACCATAAAGTGTAATAAAACGTCTTAAAGATTATCCAATCTTGCCCTTATACGGTATAAATTACAAAAGGTTTTTAAACTATCATTACTTAATACACATGAGCTTCACGGCTCAGCGTCTTACAAATACAAAGAAGTTGAAATATTTTCAAAAGTTGATTACAGGAAATACCACGCATTGTAAAATGTAAATGCACATAATGTATACTGCAGCCCGAGCGCAATTGGTGCGTCTTACACGCGGCTTTTGAAACTTTTTGTCGATATGAAAAGCCGAGAAAGAGTTGTCGCACTTATTGTGCTAGGGCTAATTACGTGGAAATATTTTACGGGCTTAAATTGTCTTGATGATTCACATGAGTAAATATTAAAAGTGTCGTATTCCATTATTTGACAATATACTCAAAGATTGATGTTATTCGAAATTCGAATTAGTTAAGTAACATTAGTTAATGTTTTCAAGCAAATAAATGAATTTATAGTAGATTAGTAGCCAAGGGCTGTAAGGCATCAATTGCAGCCCGAGATATTTAGGCGCACGAGCACAGCGAGGGCGCCTATAGTTCGAGGGTGCAATTGATGCTTACACCCGAGCTAAAGTTACTCTGCTTTACATCTCGATTGTGAGGTCAGTAGGTCCTTATTACCCCCAAATGGAGCTTGAAGGTGACCAATTAGCGCTCCAGGGTAATAATGTAGCTAGAAAAGCCCTAGGGCGGTAAGTAATTAAAAAAAAAACACTTCACTCTTTCAAAAAGTTCGCGTACATCTAACCATCATACTTTTTTTAATTACTTACCGCCCGAGGGCTTTTCTAGCTACATTATTACCCTAGAGCGCTAATTGGTCACCTACAAGCTCCATTTGGGGGTAATAAGGACCTACTTACCGAATATGAGAGATGTAAAGTATTATTATTATCGCTATATTATATTTTACTCTCACGCCCGTGTACAAAATAAATACATAATATATGAGCAAAAATAGATATAATAAACTTACATACATAGAAATAAATAAACTTACTTAAACAATACTTGCATACATGATATTAATTGTACCGGGCGGAGGATTACACCCCGGCAGGGGAGACCAAACGGCCGGGGGTCAGTGCGACAGGTTGAGAAACCGGCGGACTATCCTAGCCGAGTCCAGCAACACCACTTTCTGCATCCTGGCTGCGAGCGAACTGCCCCGGAACCCCAGTCGCCTCAGATGGTGAGCGAGGCTGACTGGGATTATTATTAGATATTATTATAACATTACGACGACCTCCGTGGCGCAGTGTGATCTAAGGAACCCGCAAAATATGGTGTAGTACCTACTACCTACCTATCTAATTGACTTTCGTACTAGCATGATCAGTAACCACCTATTACGTGGGATGCGTAGGTGTTTCAAAAGCATGGTCAGACAAGTTAAGTTCTATATTTATTAAAGCGATCGCACACAGCTTCGCTGATGTTCATTCCTAGTTAGGATTTATTTATTGGATGCCGGGTGTAACGGAAATATCACTGGTTTCTACTAAGGCAATGTAATTATTATACCTACCCATAAACTTAGGATCTTACTGATTATACATCTACATCTACCTATCTTAGATTTCACACGTCATCTGTTCACCCATAACTAGGGTGGAACCACATTCCACACCTGATCTTTTCGCCGATAAAAGCTTATTATACTGTTGAAGATTATGTTAATAATAAAAGATTTGACTCGCTCCAGCAATGCAAAGGACAGCTTTTATTTAAGTACTAGCAGCTGCCCGTGACTTCGTCCGCGTTGTTATAGTTCTTTTGATTTCCGCAGGAACTCGTTAATTTTCCGGGATAAAAAGTAGCCTGTGACACTCTCCCAGGTCCTCAACTATATCCATGCCAAAAATCACGTCGCTCCGTTGCGGCGTGATTGAAGGACAAACCAATAAACCAACAAACAAACACTTCGCATTTACAATACCTATCAGTATGATAGTATGATGATATGATCTACAAATTGATTTAATTGTAAATGAATTTTTTAAAAGGAGCAACCCACCTAGTTTCTTGCTGGTTCTTCTCGGTATGAATGGTATTCCGAACCAGTGGTAGATTCACTCGACGATTCAAAAGCACTTGTAAAAATTTAAGACCTCTATGAGTCTATTTACCTTATTTGCATTTGGGAGGTCCAATGTCCATAATCTTCTTTGTCTGCATGTTATCCGGTTTGTTATTTTTTCAGTGATTACTTACTAATCTAATACCTAAGGTATGTTGTAGCGACTAATCGTTAGGCACAAACCGTAAATCATTATAATCTCATTTTGTATAGGTCCAAGGTGGTCCTAAATGTAGTTCCTCTCTTATGATAACGAGCCATCAAAGATAAGTAAACTTTAATAACTATAATTATGTATCCGTGCAATTTGTATAATTACACACACTGGTCGCTCATAATCACTACCCATATTATAAATGCAAAAGTGTGTTTGTTTGTTGGTCCTTCAAATACGCCGCAATGGAGCAAGATCGACGTGATTTTTCGCGTGACTAAAATGTAAAAACTTGGAGAGCAACAGAGTTTTTTCATCCCAGAATATCGAATAGTTCCCACTTAATTTTTAGAAAGGAAAAATTTAATAGGAGGCGCGTTCATTTTTAGGGTTCCGTACCAAAATGGTAAAAATGGAACCCTTATGGTGCGACTTTCTCCGTCTGTCTGTCTGTCTGTCTGTCTGTCCGTCCGTCACACTCGATTATTTCAGTAACTACCGAAGCTATCGACATGAAATTTGGAATAGTTGTGTATATTAGTGGCCCAAAGACACTGGAATTAAAAAAAATTGGAAATTATTTTTGTTCTTATTTAAAAAGGGGGGAAAATCGGAGGGTTGAAATTTAAAAGTGAGATAACTGTAGGTACTGTGTGGGGTATCATATGAAAGGGTTTACTTTGTACATTCTAAAACAGATTTTTAATTATTTTTAGTCATGATAGTTTTTGATTTATCGGGGAAAAAGTCAAAAAAAATACCGTTCCCCCCCCCTTATCTCCGGAGTTTACCAATCGAAAAATCTGAAATAATTATCGTCA
The DNA here is from genome assembly GCA_917051295.2 of Erebia ligea. Lineage (NCBI taxonomy): Eukaryota > Metazoa > Arthropoda > Insecta > Lepidoptera > Nymphalidae > Erebia > Erebia ligea. The sequence continues at coordinate 4,909,307 of OU785237.1, read as the reverse complement.
ATAGGAATTTATGTATATTTTACAGGAAAACTATAGCCAATGCTCTAACTAGCATAGTTTTTTTGATATTAACAGAAAACCTCTACAAACAAAGTTAGTTTTGCGGTTCATTAAATTCATTAATCGTAAAACTTGCTACAGGTTTGTACGGAACCCTCGGTGCGCGAGTCCGACTCGCACTTTGCCGGTTTTTTTTTGATGAGATTGGACAAACGGAACTCATTTTTTAATACTTCGGTGAAAATCTATCTATCTATAAATAAAAATCAATTACCGAGTTTATGTAAGCGTACCTATCACTTCAGAGATACTCCGATTCTGAAGGAATTGTTTGTGTGTTTGAGTGGGTCCCGGGATCGTTTATATTCACCATAGTACCCGGTATGTGGCGCGGCAATCGGGATTCGGGTTCTAGATTCAGGGCAGGACAACGTCTGCCAGGCCCACAAGTTTTTAGTATAATCCGAAATATTAATAGATTTATTTGACAGTAGCCGCCTACTGAAAGAAAGAAAGAAAGAAAAACAGTTTATTCGACAATGGTGTCACAGAAAAAACACAAATTACAGATGTAACAATTTCGTCTGTGACACCACCCAGAATGGATGTACAGCTCAGCGTTAAGCGTTAAGCGTACAGTGATTTAAAAAAAAAAAAAAATTTCGCCGCAAATTTCGTGCCTGTACACTAAGTACTGTGCGTTCTGAAGTGACATCAACATCAACTTCCGACGGGCGAAGGAATTTTGTAAAAATTTTAATTAAATTTACACAAGAGCGTTAATGCGTAGGCTTGGTGTTTTAAGGGTCCGGCAGTGTGTAAGCGACTTTACTTTTTTGTCCGCTGCATGTCACCACGCAACCTTTTAAGGGTTTGGTACCAAAATGGTATAAAGAAACCCTGGGTCGACTTCGTCCGCCTTTCTGTCTATCACAGCTACTTATTTTATTTATAAACCACTAGCTAATGCCCGCGACTTCGTCCGCGTGGATTGACGTTTTATTGGTTCCCGCTGGAACTTTCATTTTCCGGAATAAAAAGTAGCCTATGTGTTATTCCAGACTATAATCTATGCCTGTGCCAAATTCCGTCCAGATCCGTTGAGCCGTAATTGAGTAACAAACATCCATCCATCCATCCAAACTTTCGCATTTATAATATTAGCATAGACTAATGCTACCGAGTTGAAGATTATCTGCTCGTACTTAAAAATAATGTTGACCACTTTAATAGCAAATTAACTAATTAAAAATATTTTTTGATATTAAGCCACACAGGTAGAGAAATAGGTATCTTGAAATTTCTAAAAAAATCACCCTTATTTGGTTAAGATCGAAACAAAAAGAAGTAGGAAAAATAGCTTAGTTTAGATTTAAGTAGGTAAGTACCTACTAAGGTATGTTGGGGTAAGAGCGGAAAGGGGGTAAGACCGTATACATCAAATTTCTCGCGAATAAGACCATATTTTTTAATGTTGGCATCATTATGTTCATCGCCATTTTGTTATGCGTCTACTTCAGTACGCGCCAGTCGCTCCGACGGACCGTTTGTGTGTTATGGTGAATTTAAAAAAACTTGGTAATTTTCTTTCCCTTTCCCTTTTAGATTCATATTTTGGCGAAAATACAGCTTGTTTTGCTAATATTTCGCCTTAAAACTAGGTTTTAAGTAGTAATAGCTAACCAATATTTTGCATGGAATTGTCCTCTAAAAGCTAATTAATCTTAATCCTTACCTTGTACGCTCAAAATGTTATTTAATCTAGTTAGCCTGTAAGTTTCATATAAGTGAATTGTGAATTCTTTTGAAACAATAAATATCTTAAACCAGAATAGCTAGATAGATCTGATCAGAATTCGCCTAGGATGTCTATTAGCAGATATCCGATGTTCCTCCTTTCGGGTAAAGATCGGATTAAAACCATCCGGTCTTTACCTGTACAAAATGAGACAGGGATTGTCAAACTTTTATAACATGAATATTTTTGATATTTTTCACCCTAAAATACAGTGTAAGGATTATTCTATTTTGATCTCGAGATTTTGATGGAAATGTGTTCAGAAGCGTACAGATATAGAAAAGAGCCCATTAACATTAAAAATGTCTGTATATGTTCGTCTTATATCTTGGGTATCGTTTTTATTTTTTATTTACGGCATTAATTTTTATTTGTCATTCATTTTACTATGTTATTTATTTATGTTTTTATATTTCTGTCTTTTATTTTTATTTATGTTATTTATAATGGATATAAAAAATTGTTTTTATGCAATTTCCATGCTTGAGATCAACGTTACAATTTTGAAAAAAGGATAGATATAATTTTTGATGTCTTTACTTCGGACATTGAAAACTTTTTTTGTCCCTTTTTCAAAGTAAATTTAGCTATTATTAATACCTAACTAGCAAAAAATATATTCATCCGATCTTTCCCGCGGATCTGGATAATTCATCTTATGAAGAGAGCAAAGTTTGAGAATCACACAATGTAAAAAAGTTAAGTAAAAATAAATAAAATCGATTGGAACATTCATGTTTTTTATTACATAAATGTAATTTTTTTATATATTGTAGTGCGTTTAAGATCGGATTTATTTTTCTTATACACCTTGTTCTCAAAGCCATAGAAGTGTGTTTGAAAGTATGTCCGATCTTGCCCCCGAAGGACAATTTTTTAACCATAGCCATAAAAAAGTATGTCTTGTTTTTACATGCGTATAAAGCAGAAACTGTTGAGTTTACAAAAATAAACAAAATTGAAACCTAAGCTACGTTTAAAAATTAAACAAATGCACCATATTTTAGTAATTTATCTTTAACAAATATCGAGAAAATTGAGTTTTTACAAAACCTTTTCAATTGGTCTGAAATCCGTCCGTTCTTACCCCAACATACCTTACCTACTAAGTCGACTATTAATTTTTTTTGGATATTAGAGTCCATACTAAAGTCAAGGAAATATAAGAAATTTGAGACCTAGTCCCGCTATTTTGCATTTTCGTATTCACTAGGTGACTAGACAGACTCTACGTACTACAAGAAAAAAAATTAAACGGGTATTTTAATTTTAATCCTAACCTAAAGATATATATTATATTTCTTTTCTTTTGTGCCAAAGGTATTTATTTAATTAACGATTGTGTATAAAAGCGCTTATTAAGTCGAGGTTATTATACAATAATTATTGACGAATTCGTTAATGACAAAGTTGCGTGGAACCAATCTGCTCTGCTTTCAGTTGCTCATTAGTAACAATTATAGCAATAGTGACATTTTTACTGGGAATTGGGATTTTTGCCGGCTCTTCTTAGTAAAATATTCTCTTCCACGCGAGTGGTAGAGTGAAGACTTAGCATCTGTCCAGCATGAAATAAGTATCACCTTGAAAAAAGCCGCACTGCCAAGGATTTCCTTGTTAATTTATTTTGTAAACTGTTTATTCGGCAAAAGTGCTGAGGAATTTTAGCAATGTTAATGAACACGAGGGCGGTTACTACGAGTATAATGTGTACTACCTGTTACACTTTTACCTGTTAAAAAATATTAAAACGCTCTCACCGATCTATAAGCGATACCAATCGCTTTCAATTCGTCGCGTCTCAATGGTCGTAAACATCCATAAAGATACTTGTTAACAAGTTACATACGCGAAGATGGCAGGTGGTCGTGACTTTTTGTTATACCTTTACAAACCTATAATTTGTATGGCATGGACATAACGCTGTTGTTAATTATAAATACGCGTAATCATCCCCGAATAACAATGCAAGCGGCACTTGCGTTATTTTACGTTTTTTTCATTAATTTATGACTAGTAAACATTGATGAAATTTCGATTGTTATCTGTTTTGACGGCGAGGGTATTTTGAAATTAATTAAACTTATTAACTTTGTATTTAAAAGTGAAGTTGGAGTCCAATCGACACTCGATTGTTCCGCGACTTTCGTAGTCTAGCTTTTGTTTAATTATCTAATTTCAAAGATTTATAAACAAATGAAAAATGACATTTCATAGGTAAATACTACTCATAGGTATACTTTTGTACGCTGACGTTCTTCTAATTTATTTTAATAGATTGCTTGGGATTTTTTCTATGCCTTTTCTAACAATACTTTTTCTATTATGCCCCGTAAAATATATTGTAAGTGAAGAAGAAAATTAATTTTTTTTCAATGGCACTTGTACTGGGTAGGTACTTTAAAACACCTAAATTATAAAAGATGGCAGCCTCAAAAAGTCTATTCTGATTTATGTATGGTCATTTTCAATTTAAGTAACGTAAGACAGTTACATCCGTCCGAAAAAACTGAGTTAGATACTCTAAATCTCGCGTCTAAGGAAGTCTTCAATTATTTTTTCAAAATTTTGCATAAACCGTAACTTTGCATGGAGACATTTCCATTTTTTTTTTAAATATTATAGAAATTAAGACAAAATAAAACAAAAATATGAAAGAATCATTAAAATATCTCAACAAATGAAAAAGGTATGGAACTTTAAAGTTGCGCTTGCATTACGGTCGTCTGACGTCACACGACCTTAACAAGCGACTTTATAAAGCCGAATAAAAGAAAGAAATGTGAAGTAAAAGCACTATTGATGGATTTAAAAAAAAAACACTGATTTATTCATTTTAATCTATATTTTACTTCCGTTGTGTTAAGTATCCGTAGGTATAGACTGTCTAAGCTAAGTCTGCAGCAGTAAGAAAATGGTAGAATTTCAAAATCTGTTGATGACAACACAGAGTGTAATGCGAAAAAACGCACTTGATACTTGTGTTTTGTGTTTTCAATCTGCTTTCCTGGGAGTGTGGTCATTGTTCGTTTTAGTACATTTCAAAGAGTAAAATGTAAATAGAGGGCACAATTTTGACAGCGTAATAAGGTAGAGCTTAAATGATCCCCGTATTTATATAAATTTTATATATAATATTTGCCGTGAATTCGTCTGGGTGGATTTCGGCTATAAACTCACGCTGAAACCATATGTTTTTGTTCAGGGGATGAGTCAAAAAAGGTAACAGACAAACGGTTACTTTCGCTAACTACTCTTCGCTACTACTAATATTAGTATGAATCTACTGACGCTAAAGATTCACAACAAATTATTACTTGATCAGGGGAGATCTTTTGAATTACTTAAGGAGATCATAAATGAATTAAAACATAAAATGAAATGAATGAAATATTCTTTATTGTACACCAAAGACATAACATTAATAATCAGAATCAATAAAACAAAAAATAAAATAAAACAATAAAAATTATCAATATTGATTTTTGTTTCCCGTGCTGCACGCTTTTTGCCGGGAGTCCTCCAGATTCCCTGATTAGTTTGGCCCACATTTTTAATAACTCTTATTATTCGTTCGCTTACACCTGGAAATAAATGAAAATAATTTATTTTTTTCGTATTTTCGGCAAAAAATAATTATGTTGGGGGTTCGGTCTAGACTCTCTTGACCCCTCCTTATACGCGACAGCTTCTGATCAAGGCAGCACGTTTCTAAATCTAAAATCCCACCCCAAAAAAAACAAAATTTCAATTTGAGATGGAAGATGACTTATTCCAAGTTTCTGAAGGACATCCTGGAGATGAGGCTTTAACTCTTCGCTTATTCCACCTTGAATTTATACAATAATTAATAAAGAGTATAAAAACTTGATAGGATTTTGCTGTCAGTTTTTTTCGCAAATTATCCATCATAATTCTACGATATGAACAGGCGAATATAAACCGTTTAAACGTTTTATATAAATAATCTAGAATTGTATTCAAAGATCGAAAGGCAAAATATCAAAACCGTTTGGTCAACTTACTTGTCGACTCTTCAATTTCTTGTAAACATTGTTGTTTTTGGCTTAGGACAGCATCGTGATCTTCCTTTACTTCTTAGAATTTAAGAATCATGTTGTAAAATAACTCGCACACATTATTTTGTATAGGTTTATCCATTATTTCACTATTTTCACTTTTATTTTCGAAATATTAAAACGAACATAAACAACCTGATAGCTGAATTGACAAATCAGTGACAAATGTAAGAACACAGATTAAACGCATGTTTTTACTTTGTTTTAAGTGTTGCCCTTTTATTCCGTGGCAGAGTTAGCGTGGCCAGACTCTATATTCACAACATCATGAAACTTCTCCTTTGGCTTTGTAACGTTACTAAAGAACCCCAATATCTCGCGCGTTCCACGGGTGTTTATCAAGAAAACTCATCGTAAATACCTTTGCAAAGATAATCAGGCACGATCCGATGCTCGCTGTTCATTCCTCCACGAGAAATTCTTCGACAGAAACGGAGCAAAAAGCTTGCGGCTGGGCGATAAATCCTGATCGTATCTACCGGCGTTTTGGTTATAATGGCCTATCATTTGTTTTAATTTTGGTTAAACCTACTTACGTGATATTATTATATTTTATAAACGATTTTATTCCAGTTAATTAGGCTAATAGCATAAAAGCCATTAACGTTTGCGTGTTTTTTTTATTCATAACTAGATGATGCGCGCGATTTCTACCTTATGTCCGTCCCCGGGATGTAACCTGTCTCCGTACCAAATTTCGTCAAAATCGGCTGAGTAGTTGGCCGTGAAAGCGTAGCAGACAGACGTACTTTCGAATGGTAATAAATAGTTATTATTATTCAATGGTAATAAATAGTTATTATTACACTTAAAAACTTTATAGTTTTTTGGATTCTACGCTACATCGTACCGGAACGCTAAATCACTTGACGGCATGGCATTGCCTGTAGAGTGGTACCTAGGTAATTAGCCACGGCCACTCTAACCAAACCAATACAACTAATTATAGGCACTATTGATTATTTCTAAACTGCCCCAGCCGGGAATCGCATCCCGATCGTCTTACTTATAAGATCACAGACCTCACTACTGTGCCAGTATGTGTTCATTTTCCTCTAATGTATAATGCAAGCTTTACTTATTTATATTTTTTTGAGTTTTTAAAACAAGACTATTTTCGAGAGTCGCTTACTTAACTCACATTTTCAGAACCTGTGATGTATTTTAATTATCATCAAACTCATAATATTTCAAAGCCTAACCATAATAATATGAAATGCAATCAATCAAATCGGCCATAAATCAAGCGGTCAATGATCAATCATTTTTTGCGAAATGATTCGTGATCGTCCGTTACGCTTATTGATAGGATAATACAAGGCTTTGATGATCTAAAATATACAGCCAAAAATAAAAGTAATTTCTTTATTAATATTTCGGCATAATGAGGTGCTGATCTCACAACCAACGGTGTAGAGTTCTGCAATCAAGTTCTCTGTAATTATGTATTACTATAACGCGACTTCGTCCACCTGATTTACGGTTTTTTTAATTCCCGCGGGAACTCTTTAATTTTTCATATTAACAAAATGAAATCTCACAAACTTCTTAAGGAGGAATTTCCCAGAGGAAACTCACGAAAAATTCGAAAACATAAGTGTAACGCGAAAACTATGGGCAAATCGCATCACATACATGGAGTATTTTCGAGGAAAATGAACTTTTTATCGGACCACAATTATTTTGCACCATCCTGTATTTTGTACTTTGGGATGGGACCAACGCAGAACTTCGACCTTATAACTGTAGATCGCTCCCATTGGGATTGACACCCAAATTACCGATGGTAATTTCAGATGGGTGGTCCGGACCCCGGACTTCTCAATAATTATTATAAGTTATTGAGCGTACGAGTCAATGTAAAAGGTAAACTATAGGCTATCTAAATGGCCTGACAGCAGTGCTACTTATTCAATTATTTTGTTTCACGTTTAAGTATCCTATGACATAAAAAACAATTCAATTGTTGTTTAATTCAAGTTTAAGTCAATAAACCGGCCAAGTGCGAGTCGGACTCGCGCACCGAGGGTTCCGTACAAACCTGTAGTAAGTTTTAAATTATTAAAAAAAAACTACTTACTAGATCTCGTTCAAACCAATTTTCGGTGGAAGTTTGCATGATAATGTACCTACATCATATATTTTTTTTAGTTTTATCATTCTCTTATCGGACGGACACACAGACAGACAGACACACAGACAGACAGACAGATAGACAGACAGACAGACAGACAGACAGACAGACAGACAGACATGACGAATCTATAAGGGTTCCGTTTTTGCCAAATTTGGCTACGGGACCCTAAAAAGATGCTTGTTACGCCGTTCTAGCGTAATTGAATAACAAACATCCATCCATCCAAACTTTCGGATTCATAATATTAACATAGATTAACTAATCTATACTTAATATTATAAAGAGGTAAAGTTTGTGAGTTTGTGAGGTTGTAGGGGGTAATCTCTGGATCTACTGAACCAATTTTGAAAATTCTCGTATCAATAATTGAAAGCCACATTATTTGTGAGTGTCATATAGGCTATATAAATTAACCCGAAAAATTAGGGAGTTCCCGTGGGATTTTAAAAACTTATTTTACACGGACGAAGTCGCGGGCGTCTGCTAGTAGAATATAAGTGGACAAAGGCAAAGCATATAAAGTGAGTAAGCTGAAATAGTTGCCTAAGTGAAACCTTGATTTTATTCAATAATTATTATCAATCGTTTGGAATTACAAAATTACCCATTACTTGTTGGAACTGAACGGCATCGCCTTATCTTTCGTACCTAGTCCGCGTCATGACTATATCTTTCCCTAGTGAGAGACCGCTCTGCCCAGCTGACATTAATAAGCAGCTAACAAGAAAAGCCATAAAAGGAAAATGCCTTAAAACAGCGATTGAATTACCTACATTTAATTTAATAAGGTACAACTTTTTATTCAAGGGCAATCACTCTAAAACAACCCATCAGATATACTTTTCTACTTGGTGAACTCGAAATAGGTACGTATAAAAATTGAAATTTTTAATGTATTGTATCATATTTCTTGGAATTGGAAAATATGATATACCTACTAGATGATGCCCGCGACTTCGTCCGCGTGGATCGATGTTTTTTAATTCCCGCGGGAACACTTTAATTTTCCGGGATAAAAGTAGCCTAAAGTATGTGCTTCCCCGGGATGTAAACTATCTCTGTACCCAATTTCATCAAAATCGGTTAAGTAGTTGGGCCGCGAAAGCGAAGTACCTACACAGACAGACACACTTTCGCATTTATAATAATATTATTAGAATGGATTTTTAAAAAAAACATTTCTAAATGTCTCAAACCAGTCGTTATTTGAAACGCTTGGTGCTATGTATAAAATAGTAAATAATAAACTTTCTCTCTCTCTATCTCTTATCAATCCATTGCCGGCTCACAACTGAGCACGAGTCTCTCGGAATGAGAAGGGTTTAGCCATAGTAGGTAAACCACGTTTGGCAAGTGCAGATTGACTTCACACAACTTATGCTGTAATACGACACTTTTTCCTCCATACATTTAACGAGTTATGTTCTTTTACGACGGAGTAAATAATATTAGCACTTATTTGAGATTTATTTTCGACTACAAATACAAGTTGCCCTTTTTTCCGGATTTAATCATTATCATCTCAACCCATCGGCTCAATACTGAGCAAGAATCTCCCCTCAAAATGAGACCTTCATTAAGACCGGCCGGAAAATTATGGAAAAGTGGAAAAGGTAGGTAATGCAGATTTCAAGGCATTTTCCTCAACCGTAAAAGCGAGTGATATTTTTAATTGCTTAAAACTTTAAAAAATTAGAGGTGTATACTTGATTTCTTATTAGATATATAATAAGGCCGAAGTAGATGTCTAGTCGAAGTAGAAGTAGTGACTATTGACTAGGCCCTAGTCAATAGTCATCAATACCTTTAAAAGCCATGATACCCTACCCTAGTCACTAGGGTATCATGGTTTTTATAGGTAACTTTGAAATGGAAAATTTTCGATCGGGGAAAGTTAAAGACAACTGGAAATATTATAGTAGGTATTATGTAAAATTGTTTCCTTATAAAACGTAAGTTTTTCGTAGCAGTTTCGGAGTATAGGTTTCTCCCTACTTACATTGTATCAAAAAGTTTACGCAATACTGACAGCAACCTGTCCAAATAATATTTACTCGAAATCGACAATGAAATTTTATTGCAAATAAATATAGAGTTTAAAATAAACTATCAACATTTAAAAATCTTTAATGAAATCCCTGTGAATTGAGTTTTTAACAATTTAAATTGTAGATTATTATGTACACTCAATTTAAAAGGAAAGTCAATATATGAGAATCCACTCGATCGTAAATATTTACGACAATGTGTTGACATTTAAAAATCACGCAAATATAAATTGTTTTAACAGATTAAGGGCGGCCAATTAAGAGCTTATCGATACAAGGTGTTCGATTTTTAAATAGCTTTTGATTTTTTTATTCAGTCCGCACTTAAACTTGATTTCTTTATCCGCTAAATACCTGCAAAAAAATAAAACGGAAAACGCGCGCGGAAATTCTCGCGGGTATTTCGTCCGCCTGGATAATAATATACCAAATGGCGCGGCGGTAATATTTCAAAATGTTGATATTTCAACGAAAACCGCAAGTTAGTTAGTTAGCACTGTAAAATAGTAAGTATTTTTGTGAGCTATAGGGATGAACACGAATTATTTTCCTGTTGCGCTATTTTGTGCGGTTCCATATAAAAAAAATCAAAAAAAAAAAAAAAACCGACTTCAAAAACCACAAACACTAAAAAGTAAAAAATAATTTAATTTATTATGTATACAAGAGTTAATGTAGTTCTATAATAACATTTTTTGGAGTCGGTGCCAATGTGGAGTCACGGACCAACAATAATGAGGAGTATAGGTAGACGGTTCATGCGGCTAATTGGTATTTGGTTTACAAAACTATCAAACATATCGCGAGCAATTTACTCTTATCCATTGAGGAGTTTCGTTCTCCATCTCCGGAGATATTCATCAGATCTTCACCAAATTAAAATGGGACCACCTCTGAAGTATGACCTACCAAACAAAGAAAGAATTATCAAAATCGGTTCATAATTGGCGGAGAAATCGCGTAACAAACATACAAAAAAAACATACAGTCGAATTGAGAACCTCCTCCTTTTATTGAAGTCGGTTAAAAAGAGAGTTTTGTATAAAAAACAATTTTGGTTTTCTCCGTATAAGGTGTCTATACTAGACTAAACTGTAAATAAGTACTTCCATAGAGTATACGAGTATACTTACCTATTACTTAATACCACAAGCTTTAATCCACTGCGAAACAAAGAAAGCTACTTTCTTTAACGATAATAAGTTTGCATGTAAACCGGTCGAGTATTTAGACAGATGCTAAAATATGTGGTCGCGGGCCGCTGTCCTCTAACATCTTATTTTGAGACATGACCAATTAATTTCTCCGAACCAACATTAATCTCTAATGTCTTTAAACCAAAATATAAAAATTGGTAGCCTTTGTTTAAGACGGATACACATTAGAATAAACTCACAAATAATACGACTAATTTACACGCGCCTATGCCTACCTAGGTACTATGTAACGTTTTCTCGCACTAGGTATTTGGCTGAAATGAAACTGTTAAGTGTATTATTACTAATATGTAACTTTGTACGGTTGGAAAAATCCATACTAATCCATATCCATACTTTCATACTCATATTATAAATGCGAAAGTGTGTCTGTCTGTCTGCTACGCTTTCCCGGCCCGTCTTTTCAACCGATCTTGATGGAATTTGGTACAGAGGTAGGTTGCATCCCGGGGGAGGATTTATTATCCTTGAAAATTTAGGAGTTGCCGCGGAAATCAGAAAATCTGAACCCACGCAAACGAAGTCGCGGGCATCGTCTAGACTCTTGGACCTAGGTAAAGATGAATGACAGAAACATACCTATTTGATTATAAAAAATAAAAGCTCATTATAATAACCATTTATAATACATTATACAAGTTTCGCTTTTTAATGCTAGGAACAAAATTATCAATATTCTTAAATATACCAAAAAATTATCTAGTCCGCCAATATGCTCTCACCTTTACAGACATGGTAGAGTATTTTTAATACGACACAACCGAATGTTTGGCTTGAGACAAATAAATCATTAGACCAACTCTGTGATTAGACCAAATTGTATATGAGTAAATATGTCATAAGATAAAAGAATCGAGATGTCTAAGCATTCGCTACTACTAATTAATAAACCAAACTTCCTTCAAGCTTTTTTATCCGACTACGGCAAAAGCAAAAGGAAGGGTTTTAGCAGTCTATGTATGTATGTATGTTCCACCGTAGCGCCTAATCTACTGATCCGATTTTAATGAATGAGGTGTCAATCGATTCGTTATTATGGTTCGGGTATAAAAACATCTGTAAACAAAGCGAAGCTTTCCTTTTTTTTTACAACTCGACTCGCGTGAAGCATAATGAGAAAAGCCTTTGTCAGTTTACGTAAAATTGACAACATGAAAAAACATACCCAGCTGAATGTCGCATGCAGTTTTTTTTTTTACAGAATAGGCTTGCGCTTGACCACAATCATCATTGACTTATTGTTGGTAAATCGATGACAATCATGCCAATGATGAGGTCTAGGTTGATGCCTTTGATGAAGATGCCTATTCACTCTTGCCTTGAAGGTACTTAAGTTATACGTGGCAGGAAATACATACGCTGAAAGAGCATTGCACATCTTTTTTTTTTTAATCCACTACAAGTTAGCCCTTGACTGCGATCTCAACTGATGGCAAGTGATGATGCAGTCTAAGATGGTAGCGGGCTAACCTGTTAGGGACATGGCAGTTATATTAAACCCATACCCCTATATTCGGTTTCTACACGGCATCGTACCGGAACGCTAAATCGCTTGGCGGTACGTCTTTGCTGGTAGGGTGGTAACTAGCCACGGCCGAAGCCTCCCACCAGGCCAGACCAGGGAATATTCGGAAATTATAAATTCCCAAATTGACCCTGCCGGGGATCGAACCCGGAACCTCCGCACTTTATAACAACAGCGCTCAACACTGCGCCACGGAGGTCGTCAAACTTCGGTTCGTACAGAAACGTAGAGCAGAACCGTACCCGTACCGTACCTAACCGTTTCGGTATTTTTGTACAGAAACGCAACGCTTGCAATAAATATATTAAATTTTCTGGTTCTCAACAAGCCAGCGCCGTTATCCGTGACTCGTGTAAAACATAAACGTCCATGTTATTTACATTTTCTACCATTCAAGCCACCGTGTAATGGTTTTAGGGACATATAAGTAAGATTTATTTACTACTTCCCTAGGTACTATGGACTATCGTGTATTCGATGTTGAACATTTTCGCTACGGGCTTATCATCGATTAGAATTTTAAATTTGTATCGCCGGAAAATTAAAAGTTCAACAGGATTTTGCTCTAACTTGCAGTGTATTTTAGTTTAAGTACAAAATATTATGCTACTGGTTTGTTTGATCTACCGAGTATAATATTGTATAGGTATACCTACTTAATAATTAACTAATGCCCGCAACTTCTTTTTCGTTTTTTAAAGTTTTTTTTCAATTCCGCGGGAACTCATTGAATGTTATAATTAACTCTCTAACATCTATACAATATATTATATCGTTCTTGTTAACTTTTTAGTTTTAATAAGTTTCATTAATTTTTCGGTATATATTTCATTCTGTTGATAACGCTTTATTTGTCGCTACTAAACTTATAATGTTTATCAAATTAATATTTGAAATTAGAATCCTTTGATTTATATTTACCCAAAGCACAGAATACTAACAGCTTCAATATCTACCGAAATGTGAGATAATCTTTTGTTCATCTCACAGTTCGGTATCGGTATCATCAAGTTTAGAGGCCCAGCAAATCGTAATCATTTGACAGTTTAAAACGTATTACTCGAACTATGATTTTTGACGTGCATGCATCTATGAACTCCTTAAACTGTATTATCCGTTTGACTAACGATTACGATTACGATTTTCTTACACAATCGGGGGGCAGATGAACTGAGTTACAAATTACACCTAACAATTTCAAGAAGACCAATTTCAGTGGCCTAAACTTATTGTAAAACAATCTATACTAATATTATTATTATTATAAATGCGAAAGGTTGGATGGATGGATAGATGTTTGTTACTTACTCAATCACGCCAGAACTGAAATCGGATGAAATTTGGCACAGAGGCTACTTTTTATTCCGGAAAATTAAAAAGTTCCCGCGGGAACCAAAATCCTTAATCCACGCGGATGAAGTTGCGGGCATCATCTAGTCTATAATAATTAAACTATGTTAAACTAGCTGATGCCCGCGACTTCGTCCGCGTGGATTGAGGTTTTTCGGTTCCCGCGGGAACTCTTTAATTTTCCGGGATAAAAAGTAGCCTATGTGCTATTCCAGACTATAATCTATCTCTGTGCCAAATTTCATCCAGATCCGTTCAGCCGTTGGAGCGTGATTGAGTAACAAACATCCATCCATACATCCATCCAAACTTTCGCATTTATAATATTTATTTGATTATTTGACGACAATGTGTTTATCAATGAAAAATGTTTATCTCGAGGACAAAACATGAAGTATTTTCTTAAAATTATTTATATCTGCTCTGATTACTCTAGAAATATGAATGGTCGGCAGATCAATTAAAAATAACTTGCATTACTTATTGGTCTCCTTTGATTGAACATAACCTTCAATTAAGTAATTTTATATATAATAGACCTCGTCATAAATATCCTTATTCAAGAATTCAAGAAACATGACCGTATGTGGGAAAATATTTTTTTTGTACGAAATATTTTCGAGTAGGTAAGTATGTTCAATGTTCATAATTAATAATAATTAAAGCTTTTTCACTTGTGTCAAAAAATATACATATCAATTTAAGTACATTCTACATTCCACTTCCTCATTAAGGTATCTTGTTAAAATCAGATTCTTTGATATTAAGTAGCGACAAATAAATAAGCGTTATGAACAAAATGAAATAAGTACCTACTTACCGAATTATAGTAGTATTAATTAGCTTCAGCTATTCCAAATTTCAGCCAAATTAATTCAGGTATTGCGGCGTGAAGGAGTAACAAACAACCAAACATACAAACATCCAAACTTTCACATTAATAGATAATATTATGATTTAGGATTGAAGTCCAAAAAGTGTACAGTGTATGAAATTTGAATTTATATCCTTGGACTTGAGTGCTTTTGAATCGTCAAGAAAATCTACCACTAGCTCGGAATCTCGGAATATCGGAGTCTGAATTTCATCTCGGTAGAAGTTTACCGAGAAGAAACTCAGAATGGTAAGAAACTCAGCAGTTGTTCTTTTTTTAAAAAATACAATAATAATTATATTTTATACCTAAATTTTTCAAAAGAGCTTTTTATTTCAAATTAATAATCAAATAATAAATAATTTTTCTTACAATTTCTGCCGCTAGAAAATTTTCAAATTCTTTCACACATTTTTGTTAGTCAATTCTAAATAAGTCAGGGTATGTCATACATTTGTAATTACAGTATTTTATTACCGTTTTAATATCAAGTAATTTTAACGCAATTACTTTAAATTCTAATGCTCAGCGGGTGGGCGTCTAGCTGTAAGTTGCTTTAAGTTTTATTAATTCGCTTGAAAAATTATTTAATTTATTTATTTGATTTTATCGATTTAGGAGCCGCACCTCGGCGATATTGGATTTGAAATTTGGATAAAATATAGATTATGAGCTTTAAGCTCTGAGAAGTAATTCTGAGCTTAAAGCTCATAATCTATATTTTTAACGCTAATCGTTAACAATCGTTTTAAAAAAATGCTCCTGAAAAAAGCTTATCATACTGTCGAAGATTATACAAATGATAAAAGCGCTTGGATTTGACTCGCTTCAGCAATGTTCAGGGATGCGGTTACCTATGTATCTTTACGTTGCTGAGTTTCTTGCTGGTTTTTCTCGGTAGGAACGGCATTCCGAACAAGTGGTAGATTCATTCGACTATTCTTAAGCACTTGAGTAAAAAGTCTATTTGAATAAAAAACTTCTGAATTTTTTTGAAAGCATAGTAGTTTTGAGCACGTAAAGCCGTCGGTCCTGCGTCTTATCTCTCTCCACTTGTATCCGTCCCATCGGGTTATGAAAGAACAAATAGTGCTTGTTTGGGTTAGGTCTAAGAAATTCTCCCTATTGGTTAAGTGGTTAAAACGTTGAACGATATATTTATAATTGTATTTGAGTCAAGTTGTAATGTATAGGTAGATAGAGTGATACGTATTACCCATTGCTTCATTATGTTATTGGTATAATTTGTCGTGCTCCTTTTAGGAACATTGATCTGCCTTTTTTGGAGATATTTGATATTTCATAGCCATTCATGGAATGGTTGTAAAATTCTGCGTAATAACTTCATTTTAGTTGATCTATGTTCAAAATTGGTTGAAACTTAAAAGTTATAACTCGATTACTTACTTAAATACTTTTACAGAAGTGATGCTTAGTAATTTGCATATGGATATGGATAGGTAGATTTTACAGAGCCTACGAACCACGTATTTAATACGCGCAGACGACGCTATAAAAACGCAAACCTAACGCAAAATATACGCGCGTCAGACGCAGTCATTGAACAAGTTTTGTACTGAAAATGCGCAGACCTGCGTTCGTGAAACGCGCGTTGTCTGAAATACGCCGTGTGCATAGGTCATAGTTTTAGGGCCGATTTGTTCAGCTCCGAGTAACATTTAACCTACGATCTTTAAAATTTTGACCAAATTTCCCATGCAACGTACCTACTATGTCAAAACGTAAAATTTATTCATAGGCTAAACGTTATGAGGAGTTGGCTTTTAGAGAAATTGGCCCGTAGTAAATGTGTGTACACTGTACACTGGCTTACATTTTCGCAGTATGACATCCGATTAACGTAATGTGCAACATAAGTACGGTTTCGTGCAAGTATGTATTTTAACCAAGTTTTTCCGTCACATCACGGGGGATCCGATGTCCATCGGATAGTAAGCGCCGCGCCGCGTGGAAATGTAATGTATGCACATAAAATAAATCGCCAATAAATCACTTATGGCGACCGCATACTGCCATAAAAGCCGCAGGAGCCGCTCTCTCTTGGTTCAAGAAAATTCAACAACAGTGCTGTAGTTTGATAGACATTGAGTCAAGCAATCGTAGTGTAAAAATAGCGTAGTGCGATTATGTAATAGAATCTAATCAGTTAAGGTTGTCAAACTTGAATAAACAAGATGCTTACAAATTGGAAATCATGTATGAACTCCATACACAGTTCGAGTATTAATACATTTTAAGCGTTTAAATTATTACGATTTTTTAGACAATCCGGCCTCTGATAGGATGACACCGTCACACTATTGGCTATAAAATAAACTGAGGAAATAAACTATAAATTAAATAAACATAGGGTTCTTTGACAAACTCAATTAAATTGACTCGTGCCACTGACACATTTTGCATTTTCGTTGCTGAAAAATGTTTGCGTCCGTTGCACCACTTGTAGGTGGAAACGGAGTATGCGATCAGCTTATATTATATTATGCACACTAAATAAATCACCAGCAAGCCGCTAACCGTATAGCGTACTATAGCGGGTAAATAAGCGTAGGTATACGGTATACCGTCATTCAATTATTTTTTTCCAATCCATTTTTAGCTATCAATGGCGCGCCGTCTAGGAAAATATAATACTGTCACATTTTTTTATAAATGCATTTCTGAGCTTAGCCATAGCTAGCTTAGCTAATTTATTTTTATACGAAAACGAAACATGGTGTAAACAAGCTATTAGATACATCTATATATATAAAATTCAAAGTCCTGACTGACTGACTGACTGACTGACTTATAGATCAACGCACAGCCTAAACCGCTGGTCCTAGAGACATGAAATTTGGAGGGTGTATTCTTTGAGAAGACTAGGTATCCATTAAGAAAGGATTTTTCGAAATTCTACCCCCAAAGGGGTAAAATAGGGGTTGAAAGTTTGTATGAAAGTCCGTCATTTTTCAAGTTATATCCATGAAACTTGGTATTTGAGCTACCGGTTCAAAATGAAGAAATACGTGTTTCGCCATTTTCGAAAATTCTACCCCCATAGGGCTGAAACAGGGGTTGAAAGTTTGTAGGAAAGTCCGTCATTTTTCAAGCTGTAGCCATGAAACTTGGTGTTTGGGATTTCGGTTTGAAATGAAAAATCCGTGATTCACAGTTTTTGAAAATTCTATCCCCAAGGACGTCAAACAGAGAGTTTATCCTTCAATCACGCCGAAATAGAGCAACGGATCAACGTGATTTTTTGCATGGGTATAGTTGAGGACTTGGAGAGTGACATTTGGCTTCTTTTTATCCCGGAAAATTAAGGAGTGCCTGTGGGAATCAAAAACTTATGCCACGCGAACGAAGTCGCGGGCGTGCGCTAGTATAATATATAATTGAAAGGTTATAACTAGTGTTTTTAGATAGATAATACACGCAAAGTGTGGTGGTCCCCAACTTGCGTTATCGCTGTTAATTTGGGACTGTATTTTACTTTATCCATTAATTTAACAACCTTTGCAACAGAGAATTTCACGCCTACCACCACCACCACCACCACTACAGCCCATCCCACTGCTGGGCACAGGCCTCCTCTCTCATAGGAGAGAGGGAATTAGAGCTTAGACCCACCACACGGCTCCAATGCGGGTTGGCGGGCTTTAACGACTATTATCATGTTAGTGATAATAACCGGGGCCGACGGCTTAACGTGCTCTCCGAGGCACGGGGGCGAAACACCGCCAACTTTCTAACTCCGGGCTAGTACTGCCTAGTCTGAAAAACCCAATACCCAACTACACGCCTATACATTGAAATTAATTGGGTTTATTCATATACTTAGACCTAATTGCATGATATTATGTTTTGATTATTTACAGTCTTGGAAGTTGGTTTCATCAAAATATTTACCTATTAATAGAATTTCAAACCCTGAAATAAAACAAAGTACGATGTAGGATGTATAAGTTGTAACCGTGTAGGTATCGTTATTTATCTTTCGCAGATAACATTGTCTATGGACAATACGTTTCAACTTTCAAGCATGGTTGTGTATCTTAAGGTTTCGTCATCAATACAATGAAAATAGACAATAATTCTGCATGTATTTATCATCTTATCAATATCAACCCGCCCTATTCGTGTTAAATGTACTTACCTGCCCCGTATTGTTATACCTACTAAAACACTGTGGGTGATATTTATATTATGGCTACAGTTTACGTTGCATAATTCTATAAGTAGGTAGATAGACAAGGTATGTGTTAAAAAGTTATAAATTTAAAAAAATTGGTACTCCCGATAGAAGTGAAAACTTTAAAAAAATCAAAAAAAATTTAAATATAAACCTTAAAACTAAGGAATTAGACTTTAAAATTACGAATGTAGTATATTTATATTTAAAACCTTTTGTCTTCGTAACAACGCGAGCATGTCGATGACGCGAATCCACAAGTTTACCCCCTACCAAAAAGTGCTCAACGCGGCTAAAGAAGTTTTCACTCAAAAAATCAAGCGCGCCGAATTGAGAACTTCCTTCTTTTTGAAAATCTATCAAGAAACTGTTAGACTCAATGATGCGATATTCTATTATACTCTGCATTATCTCTTTTTAATCTACCTACGCCCTGCATTGTCGAAGGTGGAAATACTGGTCTATGGTACTCGGTAATGGAGTCCGTCTGCGGCTTGTTCACAAAGGAAGGGTATGTAATCACAAGCCACCACCACCACCACCACCACTACAGCCCATTAAAGTCCCACTGCTGAGCACAGGCCTCCACTCTCATAGGAGAGGGAATTAGAGCTTAGACCCACCACGCTGCTCCAATGCGGGTTGGCGGGCTATATGATTGAGTCACAAGCAGTGGCACCTAAATATCTACGAAATGCTTCTTACATATTAAAGATTGTTTTTTTTAAATTATTAACACTTTCAAGACTGGTAAATTGTTCATAATATTTTAATTCTAATTTATTATTTTGTGGAGTTCGCTCTTAATATTATTTTGTGACGATGGGTATTTCACGAGATCTATAATTATACTTAAATCGACCTTCGTAAGATAAAAATTCACGCCTACATTGGGTCATATTCATATTAAAATGCATTTAAATAAAATTCTTGCTTTACAATCCACAACATCAAGCTACGCATTTCAAGCACAACAACTGTGGACACAATGGTCTGAGAGCCGCTGCACTACGACCTACTTTTTATTTTTCTTTAAACATATACTTATACTAATATTATAAATACGAAAGTGTGTTTGTTTGTTGGTTTATTAGTTTGTTGGTTTGTCCGTCAATCACGCCGCAACGGAGCAACGGATCGACGTGATTTTTGGTATGCGTTTGAGAACCTAGAGAGTAACATAGGCTACTTTTTATCCCGGAAAATTAAGGAGATCCCGAGGGAATCAAAAAAACTGAAAACACGCGGACGAAGTCGCGGGCATCAGCTAGTAATAGATGCCTATCAAAATCCTGACCAGGCTATTTTTAAATGTATATCCGGTCGTGGTATATCCGGCTGTCGGACCACAATAGGTGTGAAGCATTATAGCATGCAAGTCTATCTGTTACGATCTTACGCCACAATGAGTACTTATCGCCGTTAGATCTCGTACATTTGATAAGAGAACGTATGATTGTTCTGACACAGCTTTTACGCTAAGTGCACCTTAAGTTACTTTTTTTTTAAGTTATCTAATAAAGCTGGCTGCCCACTGCCCACCGTCTGAATGAGCGCTTCTTAGCAGCTTCAACCAAGCGGGTCCAATCATACTTCATGTAATTTATCATCATATCATACTAATATTATAAATACGAAAGTGTTTGTTTGTTGGTTTATTGGTTTGTTGGTTTGTCCTACAATTACGCTACAACAGAGCAACGGATCGACGTAATGGAGAGTGACATAGGCTACTTTTTATACCGGTACTATTATTATAAATGCGAAAGTGTGTTTGTTTGTTGGTTTATTGGTTTGTTCTTCAATCACGCTACAACAGAGCAACGGATTGACGTGATTTTTTTGCACGGGTATAGTTGAGGACCTGGAGAGTGTCATAAGTTAATTTTTATCCCGGAAAATTAAGGAGTTCCCGTGGGAATCAAAAAAATTTATTCCACGCAGACGAAGTCGCGGGCATCAGCTAGTTTTGTGATAAATTTTACAACAATATTACTTATTATGTTTATGATTATACCTACCGCTACGCCAAATCAAAGTTTTGTAAGAACTTTATTGAAAGTAAATAATTGAAAGTCATCATTTGTGAATTTTATTATAAGAGCCTAACTTTTGAAATAAACAGCAACTTGTGAATATTGAATGCTCACTGTTGACTGTACCTTAAGGCGCGGTGACTAGATGACTTTTAGGTATTTGAGGGGGTGAAGCAGAAGGGTTACGGGGTAACAGTCCCCGCCCACCGCGAGGCCACGTACGAAACGAGCGCGGCAGCCCGCTGTTTAATCGGGAAGCGATGACGCACTCGTGACTTGGTAGAGTCCGACTGACAAAACTGTAGGTTATAGGTAATTCTGTAACTTATTTTCGTCAACTACTTAATCAGATGTATGGCTCAGTTTGCTTGGTCGCGGATAAACACCAATCATCTTCATTTGAGTTACAAGATCAATTCATAGCCAAACCATTTTTTTTTATTTTTTATTTTTCTTAAAGTTTTCTTTTTTTATTTTATAATAAAACTGTAACATGTCTAATTCTGCACATTGAAGATATTATATTCGAAATTTTTTTTTGGGCACATAATCGATTCGACTATAATCGATTCTAAAGCCAAAACTGTATTTTTCTTTTCTTTTTTGTCTGTATGTCTGTCTATCATGAATCATCGTATCATGCCGATACTACTGAATAAATTCAAATGAAACTTGCCATGATTACACTTCATAGATATGACAATTGTAGGAAACTTTCATCCCGGAATTCAGTACGGTTCCCTTCGGAGAGGGGATGAAAGTCAAAATGTCTACTTGGTTGTAATTCAAAAATGCGTAGTCCGATTTCATCAAAGTAGGTACTTATATTCATGAAACTTGGTATTTGGACTCTTGAAAAAAAAAGAGCAACTGCTGAGTTTCTTGCCGGCTCTTCTCAGCAGAATCTGCTTTTCGAACCGGTGGTAGAGTCAAAACATGACGTAACATATGAGAGACATCTGTATGTCCTACATGTTTTTTAAATTGAAATAAAGAAATACATACGTGATTTAGTTTTTATAAATTCCACCCCCAAAGGGGAATAGGGGATCAAAGTTTGAATGGGATTTATGGAACTCACTAAATAAAAGCTAGTTTCATAATAAGAATTTATTAAATAGGTATTTAAGTAGTTAGTTCGGTACAGTATTTTTATTTTTAGGGTTCCGTACCCAGAGTGCGCCTATTGTCCTCCGCTGTCTGTCCGCCCGTTCGTCCGCCTGTCTGTCGTAGAGGCCGTATCTCATGAACAGTGTCTAGGGATACTACATAATATGATAATAGATGACGCTATTACATCTACAACGTAAACATACATCTGTCGCCGCCTGAATTAAATCAGGTTTCCGAAGTTCATTCCGAATTGCACTTTGTTGGACCAGCTGGGTCCCCGAGCACAACACCGGCTGTGAGGAAGATCTTCCTATTGTCAAGTCGTGCATGCTCTTAGCTCCCGATAAATTGGAGAACAAACCTGACCTTTTTTCACCAATTTGTAATCATATGTGAGAAATTACAATCAAATAAGGAACTATGGTTGGATACAGTTTGCAACTGCTGGATAAAATGCACTATATCAACAACTATTCGACCTTGAACTGGTAAGTCTATCTTGAGATTCGGTTTCAATGCATAGCTCGTCTTCGGTAGCTTCTCTGAAATGAAAAGAAACGATACATTAAAAAAGGTTGAATTCTGAAAATCATTATATATATTACTGGTTTAGCTATAATATATTAGCTACTAGCTGATGCCCGCGACCGCGTGGTTTAAGTTTTTTTTATTCCCGCGGGAACTCCTAATTTTTCCGGGATAAACAGTAGCCTATGTCACTCTCCAGGTCCTCAACTATACCCATGCCAAAAATCAAGTCGATCCGTTGCTCCGTTGCGGCGTGATTGAAGGACAAACCAACAAACCAATAACCAACACACTTTCGCATTTATAATATTAGTATGATATGATAGTGTCTGTTTCTCTCGAAGTTTGATTACCCACTGTTGGCACGAGTGTTAGTATTGTTTCAGGTTCTGAACTCGGAACATTTTTTGATGCTCTGTAATTGAACACAAATGTTTGGGGACGTAAATTTATTTTAGTGGGTACAGTGGTAAAACTTTATGGTGTATAATTTTGGAAATCGGGTGTTGTTGTGTGATTTGTTAATAAAAGTATAATAATGATGGATAGAGTTTTCTTTTATTACCTACCCAGCAAAATTTTCTTTCCGATTGGCTTCTTTATCTATCGAGATTGCAGTCTCAATAAATTTTGGTATTGTAAGTTATGTTCCATCGTATTCGTGCTGTGAATCCTTATGTGCTCTAAAAATAAAATAGTAAATAGTAGTAAATCATAGATTTTGAACAAAATCGGCACAATAACATGGAATTTCCACATGGCGCTGTCCTTTTTTTAATTTTGGTAACAGTTTTCTGTTTTGTGATCCCAGAGATCCCCAGATATCGATTTTGAACGAAATCGGTACAATAACCAAGAAATTCAAAATGGCGCTGACCTTTATTAAATTTTGGTAACAGTTTTCTGTTTTGTGATCCCAGAGATCCCCAGATATCGATTTTGAACGAAATCGGTACAATAACCAAGAAATTCAAAATGGCGCTGACCTTTATTAAATTTTGGTAACAGTTTTCTGTTTTGTGATCCCAGAGATCCCCAGATATCGATTTTGAACGAAATCGGTACAATAACCAAGAAATTCAAAATGGCGCTGACCTTTATTAAATTTTGGTAACAGTTTTCTGTTTTGTGATCCCAGAGATCCCCAGATATCGATTTTGAACGAAATCGGTACAATAACCAAGAAATTCAAAATGGCGCTGACCTTTTTTAAATTTTGGTAATAGTTTTCTGTTTTGTAATCCCAGAGATCCCCAGATATCGATTTTGAACGAAATCGGTACAATAACCAAGAAATTCAAAATGGCGCTGACCTTTATTAAATGTCGGTAACAGTTTTCTGTTTTGTGATCCCAGAGATCCCCAGATATCGATTTTGAACGAAATCGGTACAATAACCAAGAAATTCAAAATGGCGCTGACCTTTTTTAAATTTTGGTAATAGTTTTCTGTTTTGTAATCCCAGAGATCCCCAGATATCGATTTTGAACGAAATCGGTACAATAACCAAGAAATTCAAAATGGCACTGACCTTTATTAAATTTCGGTAACAATTTTCTGTTTTGTGATCCCAGAGATCCCCAGATATCGATTTTGAACGAAATCGGTACAATAACCAAGAAATTCAAAATGGCGCTGACCTTTATTAAATTTTGGTAACAGTTTTCTGTTTTGTGATCCCAGAGATCCCCAGATATCGATTTTGAACGAAATCGGTACAATAACCAAGAAATTCAAAATGGCGCTGACCTTTTTTAAATTTTGGTAATAGTTTTCTGTTTTGTAATCCCAGAGATCCCCAGATATCGATTTTGAACGAAATCGGTACAATAACCAAGAAATTCAAAATGGCGCTGACCTTTATTAAATTTTGGTAACAGTTTTCTGTTTTGTGATCCCAGAGATCCCCAGATATCGATTTTGAACGAAATCGGTACAATAACCAAGAAATTCAAAATGGCGCTGACCTTTTTTAAATTTTGGTAATAGTTTTCTGTTTTGTAATCCCAGAGATCCCCAGATATCGATTTTGAACGAAATCGGTACAATAACCAAGAAATTCAAAATGGCGCTGACCTTTATTAAATGTCGGTAACAGTTTTCTGTTTTGTGATCCCAGAGATCCCCAGATATCGATTTTGAACGAAATCGGTACAATAACCAAGAAATTCAAAATGGCGCTGACCTTTTTTAAATTTTGGTAATAGTTTTCTGTTTTGTAATCCCAGAGATCCCCAGATATCGATTTTGAACGAAATCGGTACAATAACCAAGAAATTCAAAATGGCACTGACCTTTATTAAATTTCGGTAACAATTTTCTGTTTTGTGATCCCAGAGATCCCCAGATATCGATTTTGAACGAAATCGGTACAATAACCAAGAAATTCAAAATGGCGCTGACCTTTATTAAATTTTGGTAACAGTTTTCTGTTTTGTGATCCCAGAGATCCCCAGATATCGATTTTGAACGAAATCGGTACAATAACCAAGAAATTCAAAATGGCGCTGACCTTTATTAAATTTCGGTAACAGTTTTCTGTTTTGTGATCCCAGAGATCCCCAGATATCGATTTTGAACGAAATCGGTACAATAACCAAGAAATTCAAAATGGCGCTGACCTTTATTAAATTTCGGTAACAGTTTTCTGTTTTGTGATCCCAGAGATCCCCAGATATCGATTTTGAACGAAATCGGTACATTAACCAAGAAATTCAAAATGGCGCTGACCTTTTTTAAATTTTGGTAACAGTTTTCTGTTTTGTAATCCCAGAGATCCCCAGATATCGATTTTGAACGAAATCGGTACAATAACAAGGAAATTCAAAATGGCGCTGACCTTTTTTTATATTTTGGTAACAGTTTTCTGTTTTGTGATCCCAGAGATCCCCAGATATCGATTTTGAACGAAATCGGTACAATAACAAAGAAATTCAAAATGGCGCTGACCTTTATGTAAACGAGTGTGTATTTCTGTTGCCGTAATAACAACAAATAATAAGAAAAAAACTAAATAAAAAACAAAGGGGGCCCCCTATACAAAAAATTTTGAAATTTGTATTTTATGGTACGGAACCCTTCGTGTGAGTCCGACTCGAACTTGTTCGGTTTGCTGATCAAGGTAAGTATCTATTACTCACTCGTGCAAAACTCCCGTAGATGGTTCTTCAGAATTGATCTTCAATCGTCTTTTCTGACTGAAAATTAAGAGATATTATTATAATTTATTCATAGGTTATAAATTAAATATATTATTTGAAAAAAAAAAAAAACAATAACTTCCCAGAGATCCGAACCCATAACATAATACAGACTACTTGACGCTCAACCAACTGAGCTATTCGTCCAATACTAATGATGGTTAAAATAAGGTACAGTAAAGACACAGTATAACAGTACTTAACCTACATCTCCCATATTGCGTAATAAAATATTGATAAAAAAAAATTATAAGTACTTACTCTAAAACTTCCATCATGTGTTTTTGTAGGTTTTTATATTGATTTCATTTATTTTTTTCTGGGGTACATTTTTAAAATGTTTTTGATTGATTTTATTAACAAAACTGGTCTATACAAACTTATTTACACTTAAAATAATTATGCACACTATATAACATATAATTACAAATGCACCTAAATAAATAACATAGACTGTAGCATGAAACAAAAACAATTTTCAATTATTATGATAGACGAGAAAATTGGCGGGGTGAGCTAGCGTAACGTGCGACAGGTCCACCTAGCAGCGCGCCTCAGCGATCACTATCTAATTTAGTACGAGTGACAAAGAAGTCGCTACTGGGGAAAAAGTTGCCAACTGAGAAATCTTAATAAAAAACATTAAAAAATCTAGCAGTCGCAATATTAAAATCTAAAACAGCCATTTGCTTTATTAACATACGACAAACAATCGTGCTTAATTTTATTAAAATTAATGTATGTATATAGAAGAACCATGTGTTTTAATGTATTTGCAGAGGCAACTTTGGCATTTTTTTCTATCGAGTAAAGTTTGCGAAATCGTGTTTTGGAAACAGCCATCAGGTCAGAAATACGATCAATTATAAACACTTTTTTTTATATAATGATTTGCCTGATAGATTTTACTCAAGACCATTCTCATTCAGCTCGATTTGTCTATACACCGCGCCTTAAAACTAGTACTTTATAGTCTTTAATTATTATGTTTAATTATTATTATGTAAAGGATAATGTTTCTACCTATTACCTAATAGGATAGGACACATATTTTTTAATAAACCTGCCCTTGCTATGCTATAGAGTTAAGCTGATATCTTATTTGAAACGCGACATAATGTTATGTAGGTCATATTAAAAATTACTTTTCCTTTGTAAGAAGATTCAGAGGTTGAAATTGTTTAATTTCTGAATATAACCGCCAAATATATAGATAGTTCAATCCACGACGACGCGCCCCACTATTTATCGCGAGGGGAAACAGCGGGGTGTGGGGAGTTCAGCCCGAACATTAGTCTCGAGTCGACCACGGCTCAGTATACACGATTAAGTTGGTTTGCTTTGCTGCGTATCGCGACCCACCGGAAAGTTGCTCTACTTTAATTTTTAGTAAAATATTATTTTTATTAAGTATGTCCAAAAAAACGGAACGAATTGTCCTTAAAAGCCAGGTAGGTATTTTGTCACTGGGTGTTCTATAAACAGAATTTATTATAACAATTAAATTGATTTTTCTAGGCAAGAGCAATAATTTCGAAAGTATACGATTTTATGAAAAAGGAAGCATGTAATAATTATGCAGAAAAAATAACCGATGCACGCTGAAGAACAGCACAGGCTGTTGGAGTGTCTGAAAGCACGGTCACTAGAATTTTACGCGAAAAGAAGGGGCATGGATTATAGCAAAATAAATGTAAATTTTTTCTTGCTACATTATTTCTTGTTATTAAAATATTATTATTTACCAATATCACAATTAATTCATTCTATGCAGGACCATCACGACTTATATTTTATTTTTTAAAGTAGGTGAAATGAAGTAGAGCATACTTCAAGTTAATTATGACATTTCTCGCTATTTAACTTTGTGTGCGTGTGCCCACATTGCTACTCGCTGCGTAGTAATAGAACTCACATTTTTGTAGTTTACATTGCACACTTGCACTGTAAGCGATTGCGGAAAAGAGTGGGGCGCGTCTTCGTGGATTGAACTATCTATACCGACTTTAACCATACTAGCTGATGCCCGCGACTTAGTCCGCGTAGATTGAGGTTTTTTGGTTCCCACGTGATCTCTTTACTTTTGCAGGATAAAAAGTAGCCTATGTGTTATTCCAGACTATAATCTATCTCTGTGCCAACTTTTGTCCAGATCCGTGCAGCCGTTCTAGCGTGATTGAGTAACAAATATCCTTCCATTCATCCATTCATCCAAAGGGGATAGAACCGATCTGGCATAGCGACCTGCCGCCATTTTGATTTTTTTTCGAAATTGCGGCGCACAATGAAAGTGGTATGTATGGGTAGAGGACACATAGACGACCAAATAATGTCAAGTAACATAGTACCCCAAAATGTCACGTTACCGAGATATTTGGAGGTAAAGATAGACATATGAGGACAACGACAATCATTAAAAATAGACTTATTACGTGTCTACAGGCGTCAGATTGAATCCAAATAATCGTTTCTAGGTTGATTATTATTATTACTATTTACTAGAAGAGAGTAGGTACATTACATACTACTAGGAGCACGAGAAAACTACTACATACTATTATTAATTATTTATCTACTAAAACGCATCGCAATGAAACGCAGTCGACATGTCGCGTTGGTCGCATGTCACTTAGCTTAAAAACATTTTTTTAAGTAGGTAAGTATTGCAGCTAGTTAGATATGTAGACAAGCCAACACGCGCGCGCGAGATACTTTGACATAATATAGCGTTTCATTGCGATGCGATGCGATTTAGTAGGCAAATAATTAATTAATATACCTAGTAGTAGTTTTCTCGTGCTCCGAGTAGTATGTAATGTACCTACTCTCTTCTAATAAACTGTAATAATAATAATCAACCTGGGAACGATTATTTGGATACAATCTGACGCCTGTAGACACGTAATAAGTCTATTTTTAATGATTTTCGTTGTCCTCATATGTCTATCTTTACCTCCAAATATCTCGGTAACGTGACACTTTGCTATGTTACTTGACATTATTTGTTTGTCTATGTGTCCTCTCTCCACACATACCACTTCCATCGTGCGCCGTGATTTCGAAAAAAAATCAAAATGGCGGCGGGTCGCTATGCCAGCTTCCATACAAAAAGGTTCGAACCCCTTTTCGCATTTATAATATTAGTAGGTATAGATTTCTTTATATTTGGCGTGCATTGAAGTATATTATTATCATTTCATATTCAAGCTTTAAAACTTTATATCGAAATATGCCTACCACTACTAGTACCTACCTACTTTAATGTCATGAGTAATGAAGTAACGCCCGAATTTGAGGTCCGATAAAAAATGGATGCCATCAAATCGGCCAAATCGGTCCGACATCCATAAGCAGTAAACAAATGGAAAGTCATCGCAATTTACGGTTATGATCACGTTAAGGAGTGCAAAAAATATATTATAAGAATCGGTTAAATTTAAGCCTGGTTCCCATAATAAGAGACCCATAATAAGAGACCCATAATAATAAAAAGTATAGGTAGGTACATACGCTTTTATTAGCATAAAAGTTTAGATTAAGACCATAAAAGCTTTTTTATTGCTGCAATTTACAACATTCCAGATATTATCTACTCAATTCTAAAAGAAAAGTCATAATTTTCCATGTACCTACGGAACATTGTGTAAAGGATTAGTAACTTTTAAACCTATCAATTTAGTATATTAATTATCGATTATATCGTACACATAAGTCTAGGATTTGTTTTGTATTCTGACACAAGTTAATCCTTGACTGCGCTCTCCAACCTCACCTGGAGGTAAGTGATGATGCGGTCTAAGATGATGTCTGGCTAATCAGATAGTGGTATAACAGGGATGGAAGGTCAATAAGCTCTTTTGACTTACTAAAAGCTTTAAGCTTAAGCTCAAAGAGCTTAATTCCCTTACATAAAATGTGAAGTAAGTCAACAGAAAAAGCAGTGCAAATTTCTGGAAGGACAACGGAACCCTATTAAGAAAACAACAAAAAACGTTTTTACATAATTATTTGTATTTCGTACGTAATAAAAGACGAGATTGAGGATCTTCACCTTATAAAGTGCAACTCAAAAACTTGGAAGGAAATTAGTTTTTTGAAGATGATTATAATCTTTTATTTGTTGTTACTGTTATTGTAAATTTTTGAAGTGTTTGTATATTCATATTTCGATGAATGATAAATAAGCTAATGATTTCAACAGAAAAAATTTATCAGACAATTGAATTCAATTGAATTACTATTCCGATTTTTT
The DNA here is from genome assembly GCA_917051295.2 of Erebia ligea. Lineage (NCBI taxonomy): Eukaryota > Metazoa > Arthropoda > Insecta > Lepidoptera > Nymphalidae > Erebia > Erebia ligea. Next base: position 4,878,955 of record OU785237.1, on the reverse strand, counting down.
TTAAATGACTTAATTATAACCGAGTGGAAAAAGTAAATGAGCTTTCTTGGACTTCCTTTTTCATCGTCCGTCAGCCATATTATAACATAAAGGGCCTGATATATTTTCCGATTACAAAAATAACAACAACAATTTTAACCGTCACCTAACGGAATTAGTTCTATAGGTGACAGTTACGTTACAATGCCTTTTTGGTCACAGTAATTTTATGTGAAAATACACTTATACTTAGATGATCTTTGTTGATCACTGATGTTTCATTGTTGGTGAAAACGAGCATCAGGCCTTCGAATCGTCTAAATAATGTTTATCTGGGGATTTAAATTTAAGGATTTGGTGTTTTATATATTTTTAAACAATTGGAAAATCAGCTCAAGAAATTACTGATGGGTAAAGAAAATTATTGTTTTGTAACTTGCACTTCCCTGAAAGATGAATTACCAAGAATTACGAAATACCAAGTAGTATGATAAAATTAATATAGATGTAAAGCTGTAAGCGTTATTTGTGTAACCATTCATTCGGTCGCCACCGCCATACATGTGGTGCGCAGGCGCACAATATTGTATATTTTTTCAATCAAAATTCCTGTACACAAAGAGAGTTATGGACGTAAAAAATCCTCTAATGACGCAGTGCACTGTTTGATGTTCTGAACACATAAGCAATTATATCTGCTTCCATATTAATAATTACAAGATGATGTTTGCTTGTATTTTGGTTTTTAAAAACTTCCTATGGAAACTCTTTTTTTCAGCATTTCCGGGATCCAAGCTAGCTCAACGCAAGCTGACCTCTGTACCTTTAGTTAAAATCGAATAAACGCAAAGGTTGTGAAAAGAAATGCCAGATAAAAAAAGATATTCGTATAGATATATATAATATATACTCGTAGTTCAATACCTATAACAATATTTTCTCTTTTTTGACAGTAAGTAGGTATAAATCTATACTAGATAATAAAGGTAAATAATAATATTAGAAATGCGAAAGTTTGGATAGATGTATGTTTGTTACTCAATCACGCTGAACGGATCAGGATGAAATTTGGCACAGAGATAGATTATAGTTTGATTATACAGATAGGCCATTTTTAATACCGGAAAATCCAAGAGTTCCCGCGGGAACCAAAAAACCTCAATCCACGCGGACGAAGTAAAATTACTAAAGCTAATTATATAGTGGTCTTCTATGGTTGTGGGTTTATTTGTAACATTTTAATCATCATTTTAATCAATATGTAGTTCCAAAACTAGAGGATTTTACTGGCATGGATAACTTAAGTACCAATTTCTATTAATATAAGGTATCAATAGACAATAATCAATATATACCTTATATATTGATACCTTAAATTAATAGAAATTGGTACTTAAGTTTTATAGGATTTAATAAATTTATAATTCGTTATAGTACCTAAACGATTGCATAAGAATGATAGCAAGTGAACAAAATTCAATTTAAAGATAACACATCTAATTCGCGTGTATTTTTGAAGTAATTAAAAGTAATTGTATCAAATAAGCAATCGAGATATAAAATCGATAAAACATGTGCCGCAATTACCGTCATGGCAATTTTGAGATCGTTTCAGTGATTACTTCCATCAAACCGAACAACCCGCGAAATCCGACACGATTCGATAATTATCGGCATATCTAACATCGATACACAAGAGCGTTTGTTTATAGTCATAACGGTTACCGTCCTATTAACAAATAAAATCGATTATTTACACTATCAATCGATATCGATAAATAACCTAAGTAAAATATTTGTATTGTAAACAAGTGAGGTGAGGTGATGATTGAATCTGTACACTCACACGACTAGTTAACCTCTGTATTGATGGAATTCAGTGCAAACGCATAACTACAAACCCGTATTGTTTATCCACTAATACAAGCTACTTATTGAGAATTTTCACTGGTGATCACTTAAAAATATGCATCACTGTAGTCAATAATCGATTTTTTAATTGATGTCGCGTGACTATAAATCGATTATTATTTGAAAATGTCGAATCGTTCGATGCGTGTTGTGATCGCAGTTCGCAGATCGAATGCGTGCAATCAGTTCACGAGGCGTTACACTACTAAGTAGCCATGTCGTAAGTACGGTGTTACGTTGCTTGTCTTGAGCTTGAGTCGCTGCAGGCTGACTAGCACGAGCTAAGGCAGTGAACCGATAAATTAGTGTAGGGTCACACCTACGAATGATCTATAATCGAACTGCTTTTACAGTAACCGCGTCAATTTAAGTCGTCTGTCACCTTCTCGGATCACATTATCAAGAATGTAATCTACGCGCGTTTGTTATTTGTTAGTTAAATGAAAATAGTACATTGTTCACCGAGGGGACAAAGTGACCGATTACTGGGGGTGTAGTTTGAGGCCTGAGGCGTAGCCTAAGGGCCTCAATACACGCGAGGTAGGAATCGAATCGATACATAGTGCTTTATACTACACCTGCGAGGAAAATAATTATTAAATATTTTATTTAGTTTTAAAATAAGATAACGACGCAATAACGCAAACTCTGGCCAATATCTTTTTGCGCTCGAATATTTTTTTTAGGTTATTAATTAAATATAATACATTTAAGGTTAAAGAAAGCTAACAGTCGAATAATGAACAAATACTACCAAGTACCAACCATAGACCTACCTATATACCCGGAACACTGGGGTAGGTACTAGACCATACGCATACCTACAGCCTATTCAGTCATAATTTTTTTTATTCCATGCCATTTTACACTCTCATCTCACTTGACAGACTCCCAAAAAAAATGAAGAAATGAAATGAGGAAATTTTAGTTCCAGTGTTGATACATTACCTAATCAACATAAATTTATAATTGATTTATTCATTTAAATGACATAAGATTATTTTATTACTAGCCGATGCCCACGACTTCGTCCGCGTGGTTTAAGTTTTTTTTATTCCCGCGGGAACTCTTTACTTAAAATTAAAAAAAACAGCGCGTTAACAATGGATTTTCATGCACTTGTTCTGCCCGCTTAGCACGATAACAATGAAATTTCATACATTTTTTCCACCCGCATTTTTGGTTTGACTTTATAGCAATGACGTACTTTCTACCTCGTTTTGAAAAAAGTAAGAAGGTACTTTCCGAGCGGGTGTAGAATAAATGGCATTTTTCCGGTGTTAGTATTTTTACTCACAAATGCGCACGTGTATCATAATATTATGTATTACGCTCGGCGTTTACTTATTAAAATAGCCTCGCCTACGTCTCAGGCTAAAGTTTTATTTTCTTCATGCTGCACTAGTAGAATTTCTACATTATTTATCTATAAACACAACATAACAATATTTTGTCGTGCTACTTGTTGCTAGTGTATCATGTATCTAGTAGCTAAGTGCAAACATGGCTCCGACCGCCGTGGGATCGAGACATTGAGTTTTTTCGCGTGTCTAACATTACATGTCATAATTCTAAGGCCGATACGTTTTCGTACGAAACCAACTCGCCCGATACGTCCGCGCCCGATGCGAATACAGAACCTATGACCTCTGGCGTGGGTGTCAAACATCATTAAATATTTTGGTACTGCGCTCATAGCTCATTTTTGGTAGAGATCGTTGCAAAACATGCGAATTGCGAAAGTTCCTTATTGAAAGTATTGCAGAATTTGACAGCCGGTAAGTACTTGACGCTATTAAGTTTTTTTCTAGTTATGTAGGTTGACCTCTTATCGGTTATTATCGGCACGGTAGTATACTCTCATAGGAGAGAGGGAATTATAGAGCTTAGAACCACCACGCTGTTCCAATGCGGCTTGACGGGCTTTAACGTCTATTATCATGTTAGTGATAATAAACGGAACCGACGGCTTAACGTGCTCTCCGAGGCACGGGGGTGACACACCGCCAACTTCCTGACTCCGGGCTAGTACTGAGAATTTCTAGTCAGAAAAACCCAATACTTATTGCCCGACCCGGGACTCGAACCCGGGACCTCGTCGGCCGCAGTCGGACATGGTACATGGCTAGGCCAACGAACAACGAGGCAGGCCTTTCATGTACAACTTGTTGCAATTATGATGAGCCGGGACTCTACCTGCACGGGTATGAAAAGCAGATTCTATTGAAAAGAGCCGGCAAGAAACTCAGCAGTATAGTCTATATAAATCTGCCGAACTAACAAAAATGTTATTTGTGACAAGTATCTAACAACTTTGCAATAACTTATTAACTTTAATTAACTTTAACTTTAACTTGGATGGATGTATAGATGTATAGATGTATGGATGTATGGATGTATGGATGTATGGATGTATGGATGTATGGATGTATGGATGTTTGTTACTCAATCACGCTCTAACGGGTGAACGGATCTGGATGAAATTTGGCACAGAGATAGATTGTAGTTAGTTAAATTATATTTATTTGATACATTTTAATTAAGTTTTAAAACATTTTAATTCAAAGTGGTCATCTGAATTAGGGCCACTGTCCAGGGAAGGGGTCAAAGAACCGAAGTTTTGTGTGACGTAGGATATTATAGGTGCGTACGTCATGCGTAGCGTATCGTGAATATTGTCAGGTTTTTAATCTATGGCTTTGGTAGAGGTGAATGACATTTAAAGCTTTGAGGAGTCGTCCAACTGGAGCACCTAATTATTTTTTCTACATGTTATTCGCGTCACTACAATCCTGGGCGACGCATATAACATGATTTCCATTAAAAAAAAGTTAAGGGTACGGTAGAATTAATCAGTGTTACAATCTAAATAGTAAATAATATAGGTATTTTTTAATAAAGGTACCTTCAAATCAAGTGTGAATAAGCACCTTCTAGGCAAGCGCGGCTCCACCTTAGGCTGCATCACCAATCACCACTTGCAAGCAGGTCTTATTGCAGCAAAGCGCTAGCCTATAATATATTTTTTTTAATTTTTGGATTGACTGAATTCATGGTATGAATTCTGAATCCTGCGACGATAAATTTTGTCTAAAAACAATTATTAGGTGTTTGCGATCCTCATAGGTACTGTAGTCAAAATTTTTGCGTAAATAACTTTAAAGTTATGGTGAGTGAAATGACAGAAAGCCGACCTCTACTAAAAGTTAACATCCCTCCAGCTTTTTTGTCCTTTACAAATAATTCATTATCTAATACAGGTTTTATGTAAAAAATCCATCTACTAATAGGAAATTAAAAGTCAAGATTTTATGATAAAAAAGGCTTTAGCTTCAAAAGTAAAAAAAACATTATTTCTGTCAATACTTCTAATTCAGTTCTTGTAAATTCAGATTTAAGTTCTAAGTAACATACATTACTAAAATTCTACATCAATGGTAACATACTAAACTTATAATCTCAGCTGTACAACGTCGTCACCGTGGCCAGAAATATATTCTGAATAGGTATAATATCACCCGCGCAGATGGCTAATGGCTCTCTGGAGATAGGCCGCCTTGGCCGAAATTCGGTCGGGACTCGGGAGGACATTATTATTATTATTATGTTAGGCACTATAATACACTACATTATTATCATTATGTTATTTTTATTTTTGGAAATTACATTTAATTAATGATTGATTGATGAAATTTCATTTTTATGATTCAGGGGTTATACTGAAAATTATGAAAGTCCGTCATTTTTTTTAAGTCATTTGGTATTTGGGGTTCGGTTGAGTTGGATTAGTACATATTATATCCATTAATCCATACTTATACTATAAACGCGAAAGTGTCTGTCTCTCTGTCTGCCTGGTTGTCTGTCAGTCTGCTATACGCTTTCAAGGCTCATCTTTTCAACCGATTTTCATGTTTGATATATAGTACAGAGACATGTATTCCACGATAGAGGACGACCCAGTTAATTAAAATGTTCCCCCGGGAATGAAAAAATTATTAATTCAATACCATAGCCGATTTTTCAAAAACTACACCCGAACGAAGCCAGGTGTGTCCACTAGTTTTCTTATAAACTACTCAATCCAGTTAGTATGTACTTACTTCGTTGTTTTGTAAACTAAAGGAATGCGGTCTTTTCGTATTACCATTTAAGGCCCTTTAAGGTACAGTCAGCGTCAAAATAGACCTACATTTTAAGGCACTTAATTATCATTCTTGATTAATGACTTCATTATTTCACCTCGTGAAAAAAATTCCATTCAGTGAATTATTACAGACAGTTTTGGATCAACTCTGTCTGTGAGTAGTGATTGTACCACCGCAAGTTGGGTTGAGACCTTTTAAATACGTTACCCTACTTGAAGGACAAATTCCTGTAGCACTTTATAGAACTTGGACAGAAAAAGCTCAGTCGAAAATTCGCATTACGACAATAGTCGGCAATATACGACAATAGTCGCAGGACACCAACATACTAACATAATATCTATATATATAAAATTCAAAGTCCTGACTGACTTATATATCAACGCACAGCCTAAACCACTGGTTCTAGACATATGAAATTTGGAGGGTGTGTTCTTTGTGAAAAGTAGGTATCCACTAAGAAAGGATTTTTTGAAATTCTACCCCCAAAGGGGTAAAATAGGGGTTGAAAGTTTGTATAAAAGTCCGTCATTTTTCAAGTTATATCCATGAAACTTGGTATTTGAGCTACCAGTTCAAAATGAAGAAATACGTTTTTCTCCATTTTTGAAAATTCTACCCCCATAAGGCTGAAACAGGGGTTGAAAGTTTGTAGGAAAGTCCGTCATTTTTCAAGCTGTAGCCATGAAACTTGGTGTTTAGGATTTCGGTTTGAAATGAAAAAATACGTGATTCACAGTTTTTGAAAATTCTATCCCCAAGGACGTCAAATAGAGAGTTTATCCTTCAATCTCGCCGAAATAGAGCAACGGATCAACGTGATTTTTTGCATGGGTATAGTTGAGGACTTGGAGAGTGACATAGGCTTCTTTTTATCCCGGAAAATTAAGGAGTGCCTGTGGGAATCAAAAACTTATGCCACGCGAACGAAGTCGCGGGCGTGCGCTAGTTATTGTATAAAGAACGTAGTCACGCTACGTTTAGTTCTGTTGTAAAAGCAGGAGGTGCCAGGTTCGATCTCCAGCACGGCAATTTGGAAATTTATAATTTTTGTAGTTTCTATGGCAGCCTTAACTGCGGCTAGTTACCACCCTAACGGCAAAGACGTGCTCGCCAAGCTATTTAGCATTCCAGTACGATGCCGTGTAGAAGCGGTAAGTATGCGTTTAATATACCACTAAAATACCAAACCCCTTACAGGTAAGCCCACTACCATCTTCGACTGCATCATCGCTCACCACCAGGTGAGATCGCAGTCGAAGGCTCACTTGTAGTGGAATTAAAAACACACTTGGCTTCCGTCGGGAATTCTATCTGGTAAAACTCTCGAGCAATGGCAAAGACGAAAAATTGCTCCAACCCCGCAGTGGGCCGTTTCAAAACTCAAAGTACATAATATATTTATTCAAAATTGGTACCTTCAACAGTACACTTTCCGCAGAACGTCACGTTTACAAATTATAAGACGTGTGATGGTGATAATTAACCACGGTACCTATCTTAAAACTATAGTTACGAGGGTTCCAAACGCGCCCTGGTCTGAGAATAGCCCACACCAAACCCAGCGGGGTTTGTTCTTTATATGTAGCTTTTTTTGTTCTCTGCACGAATCTACTCGTGTCTCGTGAGTACACGATTCACGAGGTGTTTTGCTAACGTTTTGACTATCGAGACATCAAGAATTTTTGCTGCAAACTGTACTTTATAAAGGACACAAAACGATAAGGAATGTATGGGAAATGTTTCCAGTTGACTTATTGCCCTTCTATTGTTTTGCTCGAAGAAGTTTCGGAAGCTTTTAGGCTTTGCTGAAATTGAGATTCCATGTTCACGTCGTGAGGCGACTGCTCTACCTACTTACTATGGTGGCAACTAGCAATCCAGAGGGGATAAAAATTAAATAAATAAATAATGTTTTTTATTCAAATAAACTTTTAAAGTGCTTTTGAATTTTAGTAATAGTATTTTTGGACGACCTGCCTGGATTTGTGAACGTTATGGAGTCAATTTCAAAAGTCATTTATTCAGAGTTGGTAAACTACAGCTTTACCTACCGTAAAGTTCAGATCAAAGTTCTTTATTCGAAGTTCGTAGGTACTATGTTGGTGCATTGTATACTTTTTGTATGTCAATAATATATAAAATGTAATGGTGATAATTAATAACGATATCTTAAAACATCTACGAGGGTTCCAAAAGTGGCTAAAAAGAGCCTATAACCGAGCCTAATTTTTTTCCTAAACTTAAGATTAAATAAATAAATCTCTTTATTTGCAAAATTACATACTAATATTATAAATGCGAAAGTGTGTTTGTTTGTTGGTTTGTTGGTTTGTTGGTTTGTCCTTCAATCACGCCGCAACGGAGCAACGGATCGACGTGATTTTTGGCATGGGTATAGTTGAGGACCGAGAGTGACATAGGCTACTTTTTATCCCGGAAAATTAAGGAGTTCCCGAGGGAATCAAAAAAACTTAAACCACGCGGACAAAGTCGCGGGCATCAGCTAGTAAGATATAAATAAATACTTAAATCTCTTTATTTGCAAAATTACAAAGGTTTACATTAATAAAAAGCCTCTGTCTCCCAAAAAAGTAAAAACTGCGTTAGGGAGTTAGCTACTGCTCGTGCAGCTACTGTCGTGAGAACCGAACTTATGGCTACATAAAGCTAGAGGTGGGCGTTATAACACACAACACATTATATATTTAAATATATTTTTATAACAGTATAACACATTAGACGAAATGCTACCAGACTGTTGTAATATATATTAATTTCTGTCATTTTATTTCGTTTGTAATTTCACAGCGCCATCTATGTCCACAACTGCTCTTCCTGTCCTGGTCCCAGGAAAATGGGTTTTTATCTTTAACTTGTTAATTTTATGAAATTTCAACAGATGGCTCTTTTTTAAAGCAAATACGATTGATATACTGCAGTCTGCAACACAGTATTCAAAGTAATGTAAACACTTTCTGAGAAACAATAAGAGCTAGTTTCACATGCGATAAAATTACAACAGTGTTAAAGCAGTGTATATAGCAGTGTTCAATTTTATAACATTGCAACAGATGGCGCTTATTTTAATAGCAAATACGATTGTTGCAGTATTCAAAGTAATGTAAACACTTCCTGTGGAATAATAAGAGCTACTTTTACTTGCGATAAAATTACAACAGTGTTAGTTTGGATTGCAAAGTAATGTAAATACTCTTGTCATATCTTGAGCTATATTTGCTTGCGATGAGACGAATATGCTATTTTTATGATTCTGCTTTAAACAACACTTTCATTAGTTTGCTGTTTGAGCATTGTTTGAGTTTCATTGTATGTATTATTATTCCAACCAGAAATTGAGTGCAAAGTTACTGACTTATAGTTTTAATATAAATAGACGATTGGTGTAAATAAAATGCGTGTTAGTAAATAGTAATTAGTGTTAAACAGTAAGCACTAAGTACTAAGACGGCGCTTAACGCGAAGGTAACACGGCACGTTTTTTGGTCCTCCTAAATATATTATAAAACACTAACACTAAGTAACTGCAAACCGCAACAACAGCAAGCAACAGTGTAAATAATTTCTATCAAAATTTATAACATATAATATATATTATAACACTTTAAAACAGCAGCTAGAAAAATATATTATAGCAGTATATTTCATTGAAAAATTATAACAGTTTAGCCCACCTCTACATAAAGCTATTACCTACGGTCATGCTTAAGTGCGGTTTTTTTTGCTTTTTATTTACATTTTTGTACCGACTCCAAAATGTTAAAAAAACCGGCCAAGTACGAGTCGGACTCGCGCACCGAGGGTTCCGTGCAAACCTGTAGTAAGTTTTAAATTATTAAAAAAAAACTACTTACTAGATCTCGTTCAAACCAATTTTCGGTGGAAGTTTGCATGATAATGTACATCATATATTTTTTTTAGTTTTATCATTCTCTTATTTTAGAAGTTACAGGGGGGGGACACACATTTTACCACTTTGGAAGTGTCTCTCGTGCAAACTATTCAGTTTAGAAAAAAAATATATTAGAAACCTCAATATCATTTTTGAAGACCTATCCATAGATACCCCACACGTATGGGTTTGATGAAAAAAAATTTTTTGAGTTTCAGTTCTAAGTATGGGGACCCCCAAAATTTATTGTTTTTTTTCTAGTTTTGTGTGAAAATCTTAATGCGGTTCACAGAATACATCTACTTACCAAGTTTCAACAGTATAGCTCTTATAGTTTCGGAAAAAAGTGGCTGTGACATACGGACGGACACACAGACAGACAGACAGACAGACAGACAGACAGACAGACAGACAGACATGACGAATCTATAAGGGTTCCGTTTTTGCCAAATTTGGCTACGGAACCCTAAAAAGCAATAAATATAAATCAAAATGTTGCATTATGGGCATGTCTCATTTCCATTGGAATTCAATAGGTTCACCCGTTCTGGAGAGATGTCCATGTTCCTATCATCTACTAAATTGATTGCGTTGGAACGAGTACCCAATTGCCTGAAATTATAGGGGTATATAAAATCTAGAAATAGAACTTACTAAAAGTTTGCTCGTTAAGGATAGCACTTGTGGAAATGGATTTTCTTCTATACTATACTTACCTACCTTACTAATATTATAAATGCGTAAGTTTGGATGCATGGATGGATGATGGTAGGTACTCAATCACGCCAAAATGGCTAAACGGATCTGGGTGAAATTTGGCACAGAGATAGTTTATAGTCTGGAATAACTCAGACTATTTTTTATCTCGGAAAATTAAAGAGTTCCCAAATCAAAAACCTCAATCTACGCGGACGAAGTCGCGGGCATCAGCTAGTTTTTTATATCGGTAGGAAGTTTGTCTCCATACTTACTTACCTCGACTCAGGCGCAGCTGGCATGGAAGCGCGCAAATAAATCACGCATTGACACGCCATATATCTTTCACCAATATTGTTGGTAGCACCTTGTTGCGTTCAATGGAGTCAGTTTCATTGGTATGTCTAGGCCCCTAGGGTTTTTACTTTTTACACTATAGGATATAACGGCGGGATTACATTGTATCCTAACCCCATTCGGAATGGGTCGGGTCGTATCTGGTTTGGGGTACCCCTGTTATAGCCCAATCCACATGCTATTAGGATTATAAATAAAATAGCTTTAAGGCGTCAGACACGAAACTAGCGATGGCCGAGGGACGGCGACAGCGGGGCGATGGAGTCCGAGAGCTGGCGACGAATTTCGGGAAGGTCCTTTAGGCAATCTGAAATTGTCGAAAAATATAATTTCGTTCATTGGCGAATCCAGTTCTGCCAGTCTGGTAGAGCGTTTGCGGTCATTTCGCTACTGCGCAGCATATAACGTTTGCAAAAAAAAAACAAAAAAACATTTTTTGGCAACTTGACTTTTTTATCTTTAAATTGTATACTTATAGAATTCGAAAAAATTAATCCCAGGCGTTTTTGTCGGTTATAAAGTATTACCAGACCTCTTTCAAATTGTGCCCGAAATTCGTCGCCAGATCTCCGACTAATCTCTTTTCCTCTTATGAGGAAAAGAGTTACTCATTCACTCAAGAAAAAATGATAGAATGCTAACTGCCATCATAATAGCTTCTGGATATGATATACTACCTACTTTACTTTTACGTCACGTTCTTTTCATTAGCCGCAATGAAAGAAGCAAAGCTATTTTCTCGTTATAATTTGTTTTACCCCGTCTAGTAGCCTTTTCCGAGAAGAATTTGTTTATTCAACGTTGATTTCCTTAAATATGGGTGTGCAATAATTAAACAAACTCTGTGCAAATTCGATTCGATCTGCAGATGCTCTTGTCCCTAGCTCAGTCCATCGACCTTTCTGATTCCCGACAAAGTTTACAGGCGCAGAATTGTGACAGCACCCTTAAGTATAAGCTAAAGATTTCGTTCTAAGTTCGGTTTCTGATTGGTTAGCCTGACTAGGAAATGAAATGAATTGAAATGATGAAATGAAATGATTTATTTATTTCACACTAGCTGATGCCCGCGACTTCGTACTCGTGGATTGGGGTTTTTCGGTTCCCGCGGGAACTCTTTAATTTTCCGGGATAAAAAGTAGCCTATATGCTATTTCAGACTATAATCTATCTCCAAATTTCATCCAGATCCGTTCAGCCGTTGGAGTGTGATTGAGTTACAAACATCCATACATCCATACATCCATACATCCATACATCCATACGTCCATATATCCATATATCCATACATCCATACATCCATACATCCATACATCCATACATCCATACATCCATACATCCATACATCCATACATCCATACATCCATACATCCATACATCCATATATCCATATATCCATATATCCATATATCCATATATCCATATATCCATACATCCATACATCCATACATCCATACATCCATCCAAACTTTCGCATTTATAATATTTGACCGAGCGAAGCGAAGGTCTCTGAGTCTACTTGGGTGAATTGGCACTTGTCCGTCCGTCCGTCCGTCCGTCCGTCCGTCCGTCCGTCTGTCAGAGCCTTATAACTTCTGAATTGCTGAACGTAATTACTTCAAGTTTAAATATATTATGTAAACATATGGCCTCCCGCCGAATATGGCTTAAAAAGTTATAAAAATCTTTATTTCAGGGGGGCTCTCATAGAAGCGAATGCGAAGTAAAATATTTTTTATAGCGTTACATAGGGTTGCGGTATATCATTTTAAAGATAATTAGGAATAGAGTCCAAAAATATTTTTTTTTTAATTTTGACCCTAAAATTAACGAAATGGGGGGCTTTCAAAGTGGCGATTTTCTAACGTCCAAACTTGACCTCAGAACTCTCAACTTTCTGAAAGGCTGAGCCTGAAACTTATCAATTATTTGAATTATATCCTGTACATGAACAACAAATACAAAAATTAGATTAATATTATAAGGAAACGAAATTATTTAATTTTTAATGATGATGATAATATTTTTAACAGAACTTCACAATAATGTCAATAGATGGCGCTCTGTGATACCGCGAGGTCTTAGTTCGGGGCGAACCACTAGTTATTTGATAGTACAACTTGTTCCTTGTTTGTTCTACTGAGAAGAGCCAGCAAGAAACTCGGTAGTTGCTAGTAGATTCACTTACAATTCACAAGCTCATGTAAAAGTTTATCTGAATCTTTCTAGTTTCTATTATTTTTGATAAACACTATATTGTTAGTATTGTATTGCTAGATGACGTCAATGCGTGTTAATAGAATAAAGGCTCTCATAAATGCGTGACGAGACCATTATTAAATTCGCAAAATTACTATTTATGGTATTTGCAAAATAGGTATTAGTGCCTGTCACAACCATTGCCATAAATATAGAAGTGAAGTGAAGTAGCCACAGCCCACAATCAACCGGTCTCGTTATAAACATCAAATTATCCGATTAAAAGTCAGCTTGGCTTAACTTATTGCGGGGTTTCGTGTTTTTAAATAGGGGAAAACGTTGATATACTAAAACAAAGATTTACGGATTATTCTCGTTTACCTAAGCGCGTTACGGGCGTAACCAAATTTTGGGCAATCTCATCTTCAAAATTAAGGTCGACACTTCCGAACAACGTAATTTATATCCATTGTGGGTATAATATTATCTATTAATGATATATAATTCATGCATTCATTCAGTCATGAATACTAAAATAATTGATAAAATGAGGCGAAAAGTTTGGAAAGTTTTCGGAAAAATACTGTGAAATATTTCTTCTTCTTTTTCGACTTGCATTTTATCACGATCAGGAAAGTTTAAATAGATCAATTGCGATTTCAATAATAAAATAATAAATAATGTGACAGTTATTTATCAATTTTACTATAGCCTACCTACTACCTACCTATAATCAAAGTCATCCGTCACTTGAAAAATGTAAAATATATGATTTTCCGAATTATTTTCACAGGTTTCTACTATGGAGTATGGACTCAGTACGATTAGCAAATCAAAATACTCAGAAAGGCATTGATGGTTCCTCAACCCCCTTATTACGTAACTCAGTGGCTTTTTAAAGTTAAAGATTTAAAAATATTAATTATTTTTTTATTCATTCAAGGCTTGCTATGAAATGTTATTTTTATTTCATAGCAAACCTGCAAGGGATAAAAAATATTTAATGTCAGTGCCTTATATTACTCATGGGCGGCGGTAATCACATAGCATGATCCTGCTACTTTATATTTGTAAAAAAAAGATAATTGTTTTTATTTGTTAAAAACCCCATGAGTACCTATCTAAGTAAATGTATATCGTTATTTTTCATATCAATGAGGACACCAATGGAATTGATAGGATCAGTGGTTTCTGTAAATGCTTATCATTGACAAATAGCTCGATCGACTCCCGCGCTGCATTCAATGAGACTTGTATTAATAATTTAATAATACCCAATCTCTCGACACAGATTGGCAGCTGGAATACTTAACGGTAGATATTATTTTTAAAAAACAATGATAGCCTAGTGGTTAGGACTTCGGTCTCCTAATCAGGAGGTCGGGGATTCTGAGATATTCTAAAGAAACGTAAGTATGTTGCCTGCGATAGCTGATAGTTCAAACTCTAAAGGCGTCAGGCACGAAACTAGTGACGGCCGAGCGACGGCGACAGCGGGGCGATGTAGTCCGAGAGCTGGCGACGAATTTCAGGAAGGTCCTTTAGGCAAGCTGAAATTGTGAAAAAATATACCTAAATTCGTCAATCGGCGAATCCAGTCCTGCCATTCTGCGGTTATTTCGCTACTGCGCAGCATAATATTTGCAAAAAAAACATTTTACTGGCAACTTGATTTTTCTAACTTTAAATTTAGTAGGTACTTATAGAATTCGAAAAAAAACCCGGACGTTTTTGTCGGTTATAAAGTATTACTAGACCTCTTCAAAATTCTTCCCGAAATTCGTCGCCTGCTCTCCGACTGATCGCGTCGCCAAGCTGTCGCCGTCGCTCCCCCGTCGCTAATTTCGTGCCCGTACACTATAAGTAGACTACAGAACAAAATAAGAAGACGTTTCTGTGATGTAGAGTGTAGAGCACACTTGTCACTTCACTTAAACACATATCCCTACGACATTTATAAACCGACATCAACTAAGGACACGTTCTCAAGTATATCTAATATCTATTCTGAACGATTATGACCGCATATGTTCTTACTTCTTAGCTGATGTTGGTTTATTATTACGGGCCCTATTGAGTAGTCTTATTTTAGAATAATTTACTCTCCCTTCCAAAAACTTTTGTTATAAGTAGATACGACAATTAGTGCAACGCGTGGGGCTTGAACTTCATACCTACCATGAATCGTTCGACCTTTCGGATGTCGGTCCGCACATTGACCCCCACGAAGAAAGACTCCCTCGTTTCTAATTCGAACCGCTAGGATGCCCTTCAGAATGTCCTTCAGAATTCAATTCAATTCAGAATGCCCTTCAGATTTCGGCTTTCCCCTCCGCTTTTAATAATTAATTAGTACCATCCAATCAAAAGTGCATCGGCTGCATTACCACTTGCTAGCAAGTTTGATTGCAGCAGCTAAGCGCTGGTCTATAATTGATAAAGACCTAAAGATATCATATCATACTAATATTATAAATGCGAAAGTGTGTTTGTTTGTTGGTTTGTCCTTCAATCACGCCGCAACGGAGCAACGGATCGACGTGATTTTTGGCATGGGTATAGTTGAGGACCTGGAGAGTGACATAGGCTACTTTTTATCCCGGAAAATTGAGGAGTTCCCGCGGGAATCAAAAAATCTTAAACCACGCGGACAAAGTCGCGGGCATCAGCTATTGCGAAATAAATCATGGGCAATAAATAACAGTCATGTTAAGAATTAATTAACGAATAAGTACTAAACACAAGTCACCAAGCCAGTCAAAAAATTAAGATTATAGAAATTATTATTGCACTATTATCAACGCCTGCTAAAATTTATTCCGCAAACATACAGTATGTGAAATTGCTTTTATTCTATTTAGGTACATGAGGAACTACATAACTTCAGATTTTCTAATCGACCTTGAACATATACGTACATATTGCAATAAATTCCTTTACCTAGAATTTTCCCTTACAATTCATTTCATTTCATTTATTGAACCATTGCAATCCGAGTACCTAATATGTACGAATACCTAAACTTTACTTATTTTTTTTGTATCAACTTTTCTAATTAAGTACCTAACTATAATGACATAACTTATTTATGTACTACTAGCCGATGCCCACGACTTCGTCCGCGTGGAATGAGGTTTTTGGTTCCCGCGGGAACTCCTTAATTTCCCGAGATAAAAAGTAGCCAATGTGCTATTCCAGACTATAATCTATCTAGTATCTCTGTGCCCAATTTCATCCAATTCCGTTAAACCATTCTGGCGTGATTGAGTAACAAACATCCATCCATCCATCCATCCAAACTTTCGCATTTCTAATATTAGTATAGATTTTCCCATGCGAGCTTTTTCTTACGTAACTTCTGCCTGTTAAAACTTGTAATCCATACCTACTAAATACTTACTAATAAGTAGATATTATAATAATTATGAAAGTGTTTCTGCTTGTCTTTCACACTGTCACCTTTTCCACCACCAATTCTGTTGAACAGATTTTGTCAAAACTTGGTACCTACAGAAAAAGATTTATTCCAGAGATCGTCCCAGGGAATTGGCTCACGAAATCGTGGCCATATAGGTAGGTACCTAATAGCTATATTATTTTCTTCTGTATTTCTTCTACTTTTAGCTATAAACTAGCTGTAGGTAAGTATTCCTTTCAAATACAATAGATGAGTATCTACTTAGATATTAGTATCTACTTGAATTGCATTATTTTTCCAAATATTATTAAGTAAAATTATTGACTAGAATTAATGCTACTGCTGCTAATGAATAGCAGTTATAAATAGGTAACTATTATGTATAGGTACTATTATTATCTACATCAGTTTATAAAAATCCATGTGCATATTATGGATTATGGAGTAGGCATTAAGAATAAAAAATCTACAAACCATTGATAAAATTTATTCATCAGTATATGCTATTTAATAATTTAATTAATATCCACTCCTTATTACCTACTTAAAAGACAGTGGAATGATTTAATCTACTATCGCAAATTATAACACCTCATAAGTTAGAAAAAAAACTAAGTAGTATATACGATTTATATCATAACAAAACTTTTAAAAGCAAAACTTGATTCAAATTTAAATGATTTGCAACTTAGTTAGACAAGTGGAAATTCAAAAAAATACCCAATTGTGGAACCTCCTCCTTTGTGGATGTCGGCCAAAATTACTGAGATTTACGTTTTTTTGAAAATAACGTTGCATAACACTGTATTTTAAATATTGCTTCATAATATTTTCTTACAGAAAGCTTGGGTTGGTCGGTTGGTCATAGATTTTTTTTTAGGAGACGAAACCTTTGCGAGGTTTTAAACAAGTAAGTAGGTATGTATACTTATTTAACTAAAAAACACTGCCTACATAGTATTTTTATGATAACACATAAAAGCTCTAATAATACCTATACTCCTGCGACGTAGTTATAACGTTATGACGTCAAACTCATTAGAGCGATTACAAAGTCATGATTAGATTTAAATGTATGTAAATAAGAAATTAATAACCTATTATATAGTATATAATATAATGATCTAAATAACTTAAAATAAAGCTTAACTCTATTAATTAATTGAGGCAAGATAAACTTTTGGTATATTGTTATTGCCATTTCACATTTAAAATAATACTGTGTACATAAATAAATAAATATTGGAATCTCAACATCATAACGGATTTAATTCTTTTAAAATGACTAAAGATGAGAGATGACTTACATCCTTGCATAAATCACTTAACATTGAATTAAATCCGTTTTTTTAAATCTAAGAAAACGTATTTTATAAAATTATTTATTTATTATTCATTATTTCTACAAAATTAATGATATGTTACTATTCTGTTATTCTTGATTGGTAAAATTATGTCTAAATGCGAAAAAATTAATAAAAGTTTTAATAATTATTAAATTAATAAATACAATTAGTATTAAATATTATAAATAAATAATGAATAAGTATAATATATGAATATGGAATAATATATAACAATATAATAGGTTCGGCAAATTATGTTTACTCTTAACAATTATTTTTTGTTAGAATTCATCAATTCTCAAGTAACGAGAAATTAATATTAATTGAAATTTTCAGATAGTAAATATCAGCTAAAAAACCGATTGATAAAATAATTTTTAACAAGTCCATTTTTCAAAATATCAAAATTTTAGATAGCACCATTCTATTAATTAATTATTTGGTATAATTTATTAAATTAACGCGCAAAAAGTGTTGCGCCCTTAAACTTTTTAATAAGTAGGTAGGTATTCAATCATATTTGCCAATTAAAATTTAAAACGCATTGATATGAGTAGGTATATATAGCGAGTATAAGTTTACATTAATAATAAATAACAAATAACATATGTAAAATTCAACATTATGAACCTTTTTCCAATTATCATAACGGATTTTATACTTAACACTCAAATAGTTGCAACAGATTTTATTCTCTTCAATAATCTTAGGGCTGGATTACACTTTGTTAAGTTAACAGTGCGGGTGAAAAGTGCAGATGTTAAGTAATAAGTAAAATCAACGTGTAGATGTCGACGGTCACAAATCACAGTGTGAAGTGTGAGTGCGAGTAAAATAAGAGGAGAAAATTTTGAACCTGCAAGGATCACAAATCACTGTGTAAACATTTACTTTAGACTTAAAACTTAACACCATTAAATATGTCGACTAATCACTTTACACCTGCACTTTTTACTTCACAAAGTATAATCCAGCAAGTAGTTAATATTTAATTGACGAACATATTATACGTATTCCTCACTAATAATATAGCTGCGTGTAAATATTGCTTAATATAAGAGATTTCACTTTAAAAAGGTAACTTATGCATAAGTGTGCTTTTCATAAGAATAAGATCAATATCATCATCAAACGAGCAGTAGCGGGCTAACTAGACGATCTGATGGTCCTCAAATTATAAGTCTTCGGTAAAACTAAGACGAGTGGGATGCGGGAAGGAACCGAATCTCTCTGATTGTATAGCTATTGAATACTCCTCCGCAAGATAAAGATTAATATCGCGCCCAGATGCAGCGAGAAATTATATTTACGCCTTATGTTTGACCGAAGGTTTATTACCTATGCGGGCTAATAAACTAATGTTAAAATAGACACTCATTGTAGGTAGAATACCTAATTTTATTATGTAAATAAGCTATGTATTGTTTAATTTGTGTAATATGTTACAATGTAGCCGCCAACCCGCATTGGAGCAGCGTGGTGGGTCTAAGCTCTAATTCCGTCTCTCCTATGAGAGTGGAGGCCTGTGCCCAGCAGTGGGACGTTAATGGGATGTAGTGGTGGTGGGTTACAATAAAATTGCCACTTCTAATTACATATCAACAACAAGTTAAGTAACTATCATGGTAGCGTAAATATAAAATTATTGTCAATCTTTAATTTTTCTTGCAAACAAAATGATGAAAGAATTGTTTGGATTATCCTTTTCATTATAAAAACAGGGAGCCAACAAAATTAAATTCCTGGTTTAGTCCCGCAGATCGCAAAAACAATAAGCTTAGTCCGGTTAGCCCGCTGCTGCTTCGAATCAAAGGGTCCCAGAAGTGATGTCCAAGGTCCCAGAAGTGGAGTCCAGGGTTCCAGAAGTAGTCCAGGGTGCCGCCGCAGATCGCTCAGGAGTCAACACCCTCAATCAGCGTTTAATATCTGGAACAAGCAATTTTACTTTTTAATTCGAGCCCTTCAAGTTATTTTATCTAAACAGGGAATTGAGTCCTGAGCGACCTGTTCGAAACACAGACATTTTATCGACAGTTAAATGATTCAATCTGGAAACCCTACTTTGGTGCACAAAGGATTTTCTTTCTTAAATTTGTTTTAAGGAACCTCGACGTTGATTTCACAGAAAAAAATTATTGCACTCAAAGTTTCCCATTAATTAATATCACAGGCTAGTTATCAAAATAAAACTGCAAATCTGATACTGAACTGAAAATTTATCTGTGGAAATCTTGAATGAAACTTTGTGCAGTTGTTTTAGAAAATGAAGTAGTATTATCAACGTACAGTAGGCGGCGCGCGACTCGCGAGACGTTCAAACAAATTACAAAATCAAAGAGGCAATGCAATACATGCCGGGCATTATAAGTAACTAAATAAAATTTTTAGTCATAAAAATTTAAACGAATAAAGGTATGTGTAGCAGTGAACGACAAATATTTAATCGTAGATGTGTAGAAATAAGATCATCTGTTGTAAAATCATAGGGCTCTAGGCCAATATAACTTGTATTCTATCTCATTCTCTCGCAGACTAAATCCTATTATGAATACGTTTGTCTCTTTTTGGTGTCGCATTTACATTTCGTTTTTTGTTTTATCAACCAGAGGGCGGATTAAAATAAAACATAAAAATTAAAAAGCAATTAACTAATCAGACTTTCTACTGCTACATTTAAACAATCAAACAGAAAATTACAAAAATGGAACGCTTTGTATAGGTACACGTACGTCCGATGGCGCCACTTGTACCGTGGCGACAACATCCGTTTCATCAATTTTCAAATCACAACGATTCTAAAGAAGTTTCACTTCAATAACATTTATCAAGTTATTGGGGCTGATTCTGTGGTGCACAATCTCTAAACTAAACTAAAATTAGAGCATTACAAATATTGCTAACCCTTTCATAATACTCCCTACGGAAAGGGACAGAACTAGATTTAAAGCTGCCATTTTAGTTTAGTTTAGAGATTGTGTTATACAGAATCAGCGGCCATTATTTACATTATCCTGTGGGCTGCCGGTTGTGGGTAATAGATAGATTCATCTCATTTCCTCCACCATGCAGCCTCACTAATGATAACCAACTGATTACATCAGTGAGTGCGTGCTGGAACTGGAAATTGGAATCAATTTTATGAACGCCATCCTGTTTTACTGCTAACTGCAACACGCCTGTACCGAGTGATTTGACACTTGCTCAATCCTCGCTAGGGCTGGCAACGGGTCATTTTTAGAGAATTAAAAAAAAAAACTTTCTAAAAAGCCGTAGATCTACTATACCTACCTACAACAATAGTAATGGACCGACTAACAAGAAATTTAATGGGATCAGCCAGTTTAAACTTAAGAAAAATTATGGTCTAAGATCCGAATCTAAATCGAAACGTACCGGTTTGATAAGAGAATCAAATTTATTTTATAATAAATTTCATATATTAGAAAATAAATTAAAAATGGGTAGACAACAGAAATCCTGGACAGAATATTTTTAATTATTTTTTGAAAAATGATTTTTCATAAAATGTTGCAAAATGAAGATAATAATAAAATTTTATACTGGACTTAAAGTATAGAGCATATAGAATGTGCAATCGTAGGGTAGACTATTATTTACCTGGATAAATAATGGAAATAATAGTCTACCCTATTATTTACCTGGATAAATAATGGAAATTTAATAGTCTACCCTACGATTGCACATTCTATATGCTCTATACTTTAAGTCCAGTATAAAATTTTATTATTATCTTCATTTTGCAACATTTTATGAAAAATCATTTTTCGAAAAGTAATTAAAAATATTCTGTCCAGGATTTCTGTTGTCAACCCATTTTTAATTTATTTTCTAATATATGAAATTTATTATAAAATAAATTTGATTCTCTTATCAAACCGGTACGTCTCGATTTAGATTCGGATCTTCTACCACTTTAAAAACATCTATGATTTTTATTGGTTTAATATAATTATATGAATGAATAAAATATGACTCTAAGTCACTGAAGATTCTGGATTTAACTGGATAACACACAGAATAATCTTTTCATTATTTTTTTCCACATAAATTACAGTCAGTTTTAGACCACTGTTTGTGCCGTTTTTACAAAAACTAAATTACATTTCATTTAGCTATAGGAAATTTAAATTTATGTATAACATTCAGTACCTACTCTATTAAAACAACAAATACCTGGGTATGTAGTAAAAAACCGTCGCACAGTTTAGTTTTATACATAAATATAAAACAAAAACTTGCTAGCCAAATGGTTTCATTTTGGTAATGTTGAACATAGAACTAAGAAAAAACATTAAGTAACTACCTAATTACCTAAGTTTATTATTACATAATTAACTAAATACGTTTGGAACCCAAAGCAAGCGCCGACTCGCTCTAGACTATTTTTTATGTTTCAACTAAAATCTGTTTTGTAACTCAATACTTTATACCTACTTACTGTAGAGTTCCATAAGTGTGCGTATTTGTTTAAATCATGTACAAATATTTGCGAATTTTAAGTGAATTTTATCGTTTAAGTTAATAATACAAAACATCACACGCTGCACAAATATTAGCAGATAAATACAAAATACACACAACTCCTACGCTCTAAAGATATTAAAAACTATTTAGGTATGAAGCTCACTTATATTTGAAGCCAAACTCTGTGTAGTGTGTACACAATACACATACACATAAAATATTGTACTTAAATGCTTACGCATGTGTGTCTGTCTGTCCATTACATTTTCTATCTGC
The DNA here is from genome assembly GCA_917051295.2 of Erebia ligea. NCBI lineage: Eukaryota > Metazoa > Arthropoda > Insecta > Lepidoptera > Nymphalidae > Erebia > Erebia ligea. The sequence goes on along the minus strand of OU785237.1, from coordinate 4,856,227 downwards.
TAAACCAATTTTGATAGGTTGCATAGTGCATACCATGGACCTGTTAGCCCGGAAAAAAACAAAATAATTTTTAAATTAAAATAAACTTTTACAGGAGCTTTTGAATCGTCAAATGAATCTACCACTGGTTCGGAATGAAATTCCGGGTTCTACCGGGAAGAACCAGCAAGAAACTCGGAAATAGAATACTCGTAGACGGCGAGATCCAGTGGTACTTTTCAAAAACCGAATTTGCCGCTGACGAAGCTATCATCGTCATCGAGACCTTCATCGGACGACATGCAATCAAGAATTTTCACTTTTTCCACCTGAACAAAGTCAGTTCGGATCAACTAGTATGTAAATTATATTAATTTTATTAGGAAGTAGGTACTAATGAATTAATTGAACATTCATAACAATAACAGTTTTTTATTGCACGCTTTTTATGCTAAACAGTTTTTTACTTCACCTATGACGTAGTTTATGCAGTAGTAGGTAGGTACTTAAAGTTTTTTTTGGAAAACAAGGTGATTGGCATTGATGATGAGTGATGACGTTGTAGCACTGCTGTTACGTAATACCAACAAACCTGTAGTTTACCGTGCTTGAAACAAAGTACCTACTCGTACCTATACCGCTTAACCGCAGTAGCAAATTCAGCATATCCATCAATAACATCCTCATCTCTTAAGATAGCATCACACTGAGTCTGATATCTATAAAGTGTACTTTGACATAGCACTGACTTAAAACAGAGTTAAAACGAGACAGATTTATGACACTCACATAAGTCCATCCCGTTTTAATTCCAATGAAAGCTTGAGCAAAGTAGGCTCTATTGAGTCTTAGCGTCAGTCTCTACATAATGTGCAAACTAATCGTCTGGAAACCTTTACCACAAGCACCGCACCGCAAGATATCTAGATCGGGGGTCACAATCATTTTCAAGTGGGTCCAAGGCCCCATTCATGTAAGAATGTCCGATCAATCGTTTAAGATTTTTGTCAAAGTAAAATAAACCATAACTGCATTGAATTAGAGCTCAATTTCGTCTGCCCATTCTTATACGTTTAGGGTATCGTACATACCTAAACGTATAAGAATGGGCAGACGAAATTGAGCTCTAATTCAATGCAATTATGGTTTATTTTACTTTGACAAAAATCTTAAACGATTGATCGGACATTCTTACATGATTGGGGGGCTGATTGGAAAAAAAATTCAACCGAGAGTCCAGAAAAAAAATATAAGTTTTAATGCCAAATAGGATGGAATTTTTGTTTTTGAAAAAGAGATTACAAATCATGTACTTGAATCCAAAACGTGTTTTATAGTTCGAATACTTGTTTAAAACGTGTCTAGCACCCCAAAATTCTTCAGTGGATTTATATTTGATTATTTGTGGGAACATCCATCCTTATTAACTCCATTAGAAGACTTTTCAGAAATACTGAAAAACCTAACGCTACTACTACACGGCTAGGCCATTCTCTGGTTGGAGATACTTCCATGTGCAAATTTTAAAATATGTGTAGGTAATAGTACCTAGTACCTACCTACATTTTAACGTGCGGAGGTGCGCGACTTTGTCCCCGTGGAGGTTTTTGGTTCCCGCGGGATCTCTTTGATTTTCTAGGATAAAAAGTAGCCTATGTGCTACAGCAGACTATAATCTTTCTCTGTGCCTTATTTCATCCAGATCCGTTCAGCCGTTGGGGCGTGATTGAGTAACAAACATCCATCCATCCATCCATCCATCCATATTCCATACATACATCCATCCATTCATCCTGTCACCGGTTCAGTTAGGTTTGACGGACTTTAATAAGCCATGATTAACAGTAATGCAAGCCCTGCGACCCTGCGAGTGCACACACGCACACACAAACTCACGCACACGTACACACGACAATCATTAAACCGGCCGATTGACGTCAATGGTGGGTGGGACTATAAAAAATAAAACTATCAGTTTACTATACAACAACTCACGACATAGTTACATCCATAACAAGGCATTGTGTCCGTTTTTACTCATAACAATTGCACAGTGAATGGGTGGATTGTTTCTTTATTGTTGTTTTTTGTTGATGATATGATGATATGTTTGAAAGACGATTCAGATTATTACTTATGGATGCTTAGGAAGCCCTATTGTTGCATTCAACACTTATTTTAAAGTAAGTACCTAGGTAGGCCCGCGACGTCCGCGTGGGGTAAGGTTTTTTAACCGACTTCAAAAAAAGGAGGAGTTTCTCAATTCGACTGTATGTTTTTTTTTTTTTGTATGTTTGTTACGCGATTTCTCCGCCAATTATGAACCGATTTTGATAATTCTTTTTTTGTTTGATAGGTCATACTTCAGAGGTGGTCCCATTTTAATTTGGTGAAGATCTGATGAATATCTCCGGAGATGGAGAACGGAACTCCTCAATGGATAAGAGTAAATTGCTCGCGATCAGTGTGATTGATTTGTAAACAGTATGTTTTAACCATGCATAGCATATCTCGTTCTGGTTACACCCTGTATTTTAAAACAGTGGGGCCACTAAAAATTGTGAAATAAAAAAATTTCAAAAAAAAAAAACCGACTTCAAAAACCACAAACACTAAAAAGTAAAAAATAATTTAATTTATTATGTATACAAGAGTTAATGTAGTTCTATAATAAAAATTTTTGGAGTCGGTGCCAATGTGGAGTCACGTCTACAATAATGAAGAGTAGGTAGACGGTTCATGCGGCTAATTGGTACCGACTCCAAAAAATGTTATTATAGAACTACATTAACTCTTGTATACATAATAAATTAAATTATTTTTTACTTTTTAGTGTTTGTGGTTTTTGAAGTCGGTTTTTATTTATTTTATGAAAATGTTTTTTTAGAATTAATAATTGTTGACTCTGATTTTCTGGGCTAAAATGTAGCCAGTAACCTTATTTTCTTCCCCCGGGATCCAACCTTTTCAACTAAATTACGTCTAAAATATGTGTTTCAACAGTTAGGCCGTAAGAATGTAGCAAACAAAAAGACAGGCACACTTTTGAATTTACAGTAAATAAATAAATGAAATAAATAAATCCTTTATTGCGTTACGTTGTTGCAGACTTAAAAATAAAAATAAAATAAAAATAAAAAATAGAAAAATTACGAGAAAAAATAAATTATGAAATTGATACTAAAAAAAACAACACAAAAAAAAATAGCTAGTGACATTACATGTTCCCTCCTGAATAGCGAAATATGCCATTGTTTTATTACAAGACATAACACTGATATAAAGATATTAGACATAAGGTTGTAGTAAGGTTTTTAGTATGAATTTCTAACATTTAAATCTTGCCTATCAAGAAGCTAGTACCTCAACATTTGGCTGAATTCAAGCCTTTTCGTCTGCATTACACAAAATTCAAAATTCAAACGTTTTTTATTCAAATAAACTTTTACAAGTGCTTTCGAATCGTCAAATGAATCTACCACTGGTTCGGAATGCCATTCCTACCGAGAAGAACCAGCAAGAAACTCGGCGGTTGCTCTTTTGAAAAAAAATCATTTACAATTTCATTAAAATGTGTACTATACATAACCGCTGTCCTTAGCATTGCTGGAGCGAGTCAAATGCTCTTTTGTCATTTACGTAATCTTCACAGTATAATAAGCTTTTTTCAAAAGCATACTTTTAATGGATTTCTTAAACTTGTACTTGCACATAATATGAGACACTGATTATATTGTAATTTGTACTTTCTCTCTGTGGGTGTTTGTTTGTTGGCATGATTACGCGGAGGAAGTCGTGGACACCATTAAGTTATAAAACTAGCTTTTGCACGCGACTTCGTCCGCGTGGACTATGATTTCAAACCCCTAATTTACCCACTTAAGGGTTGAATTTTCAAAAATCCTTTCTGCGGATAGCGGATGTCTTCGTCATAATAGCTATCTGCATGCAGAATTTCAACCCGATTCGTCCAGAGGTTTGAGCTGTGCGTTTTGAGATCACTCGGTTACGTTTTACTTTTATATACTTTAGATAAGTTATTCAACATTCTGGCCTTGAAGAAAATACGTGACTTGTCTACCTATAAAAATGAAATATTCCCACAGTAAGTCGGCCACTCTACCTGCACGTCGGGTCCTTGGCCACTGACGACATGCATTGCCAAGTCCATAAACCTCCATAAGCCATACGTGCCTTCGCATTTAAGGCATATGGCCACAGCAAAGACGTCGTGTAACCACGCTATTTAAGCGTTCCGATAGGATCCGTGTAGAAACTGATTAAGGGTATGGGTTAAACCTGCTGTATCCCTATAGCAGGTTAGCCAGAGACTTTTGACTGGATCTAGAATTACCACCAGGTGAGATCGCAGTATTTGTTTCATTAATTTTTGTTTCCAATACAATTTAGCCCCTTAGCGATCACACCTGATGCAGTCGAACATGATAGCGGGCTAACGGCAGTTATTTTAAACCCATATCCCAAATCGGTTTCTACACGGCATCGTGCCGGAACGCTAAATCGCTAATTGGCGGCACGTCTTTGCCGTTAGTTACCACCCACCACGAAGCCTCCCACCAAGCCAGATCAGAGAAAATACAAAAATTATTAATTCCCAAAGTAACCATGCCTTGGATCGAACCCGGGACCTCCTGCAATAAGAGTACAGCGCTCAACACTACGCCAGGAAGTCAAAGTCAAGGGCTAACTTGTAGTGGTTGCATAAAAAACACAGTCATGCGCGCGTCCACTCTGTGCTTTTATGCAGTTGTCGCTGCGCTTTATATGGATCCAAGCCTTTACCTTCCAGCCTTCAAATATTAAAAAAACGTGACGTCAATTGCTGTTATACCACGTTATACGCTAGAATACTTTGTGGTACAATGTACTGAATTTGCATGAGAATGCTTTATGGCTTTAACGTTTGTGTTACATTTGCCATTTATTTCACAAATGCAAAATTTGCGACCAGCAACTCAATTTGCTAAAACGTGTACAAACATACTTATAATTAGTATAAACACTAGGTACCTGCCTACGTATTAGTTAGTGAGCCTAGTTAATAGACTTTTATTGAAAAATCTCATTACATTACTATGTATCGTAATAAATTATTATATTAATATAAAAAAATATATATTTAAATTAATTATTACTATCTGCAATTTTTTTCTATTTAGAAAAGAGTTTCTTGGCGTTTCTTCTCAGCAGAATCAGTTTTCCGAACCGATGGTAAACACTAAGGACCCACCTACATGAAAACATTTAATTTCTTACAATTATGTAAGAATTGAATTAAACACAATAATCAAAACTGGCCCGGAATATCTGAACGTCTGAAAACAATGTACCTATGTTGAGTTTAAAATAATACATTACGGTACGGTACGCTATTTGTTTATTTCCATAAATAACACAAATAAAACAAATTAATAATATGAACAACTTATATATGATGCCCGCGACTTCGTCCGCGTGTATTAAGGTTTTTTGGTTTTCGCGAGACCTCTATAATTTTCCTGTCTTCCAAATTTCAGCACAATATTCAAATTCCATAAATACAAACCAACAAAAATCCAAAGTTTCACATTTATAATATTTCATTAGAAGGATTCATTGTAAATAGACATTGTAGCAGCCCCAATGAACTAGGACTCGCACACCTTTTACAAGCAATCTTTAATATCTTAACTAGCAACTGAATTTTAAAAAAAGTTATCCCCAACCCGAGCTAAATTATGCATACACGTTTAATTTGGATGACAATGCATGGATAACTGACGTCATCCTAAATCCAATATGGCGGACTCACAAAGATGGCGGACTAGTTATTTTTATGCAGTCCCATGATATGGGTATCAATTATAAGGATTTGCTGAGAAGAGTAGGAAAAATAAAAATACGTCACACAAAATTCAATAATATGCAGGTCGATAAAAGCTTGTTTTTTTAATGATTTAAGACTTAAGATACTTTAGGAGTTGTGTTAGGAGTAAGTAGGTATGACTTTTATCACAGAATACTTTCAGGCTATTATTAGGTAATTTTTTTTTTATCCACTACAAGTCAGCCCTTGACTGCGATCTCACCTGATGGTAAGTGATGATGCAGTCTAAGATGGTAGCGGGCTAACCTGTTAGGGGCATGCCAGTTATAATTAACAGATACCTACCCCTTATCGGTTTCTACACGACATCGTACCGGAACGCTAAATCGCTTGGCGGTACGTCTTGCCGGTATAGGGTGGTAACTAGCCACGGCCGAAGCCTCCCACCAGGCCAGACCAGGGAAAAATCATAAATTATAAATTCCTATATTGACCGTGCCGGGGATCGAACCCGGGACCTCCGCACGTTAAGAAAACAGCGCTCAACACTGCGCCACGGAGGTCGACAAATAGGTATTAACGTTTTATTAAAATATTGTACGTATTACAAATATTGTACGTTTAGTGAATTGAAAGTTTAAGTAGTAAGTACAGACCCTCTTATCTGTGGTACAGACTACAGACCATTATTTCGTTCATGGTAAACGTAACACACCCATTTTTTAACAACATCATACAAAGCACCGAATTAGCAACGCACCGTTAAACCACAGTTAAGGATAACACGGGATTGAGTGACGGAAGTGGACATCCGCTCCGAGACCAAACAAATACATGTACAAATCCCTACTAATATTATTTATGCGAAAGTGAGTATGTTTATTGGTTTGTCCTGTCCACAGAACAACGAATCGAAGTAGTTTCTTGCATTGATAAAGTTAAATACCTGGAGATGGTATTGTACCTACCACTGGTAGATCGTTTACCTATTAGGCTTTACTGGTGATAGATTCAATCGCACTTTCGACGGTTCAAAGGCAATTGGAAAAGTTTATTTGAATTAAAAACATGTGATTTCGAAGAAACTGTCTCGTTGTACTAGTGGTTAGCATGTTTGACTGCAGCCGACGAGGTCACGGGTTCCCGGGTCGGGCCGTAATTAAAGTGTTGGGTTTTTCTGACTAGAAATTCTGAGTACTAGCTCGGGGTTATGAAGTTGGCGGTGTTTCACCCCCGTGCCTCGGAGAGCACGTTATGCCGTCGGTCCCGGTTATTATCACTAGCATGATAATAGTCGTTAAAGCCCGCCCGCATTTGAGCAGCGTGATGGGTAATGAGTCTAAGCTCGAATTACCTTTCTCCTATGAGAGTGGAGGCCTGTGCCCGGCAGTGGGACGTTAATGGGCTGCAGTAGTAACTAGTAACTTCCTGGGAAATTAGTTTTGGAAGGTTTTTATTTTGAACTTTGAATATAATAGCTTTGATATTTTAGCTTATTGGGTATTTACTATTTAAACTAAATTCGTAGTCAATCTTTCGATGCATAAAATTAATTGGCAAAGGACCCTTTGAACGTAACGTTCAAGTTCAACTTAAACTGGCGTGCGCACTTTATCGTATAGGCTCAATGGATATGCCTATTGTTAAAGTCAGACCACTCCAAAGGAGTCAGATATTGCATACACAGTATGGACGTTAAAAATAGCTTGAAGCCTAGAATGTATACGAACCTTCGAGTACCATCTCATCTAAAGCTGGCGTAAGATTTGTAGGGCACTTTGTAGTGTATGCAGAGTAGCATACACTACAAAATATATACATAGGTTAGGTAGCCCTATTAACAAACTCAGTAACAAAAGTTACAATCTTTCTAAATATACTTATAAAAGGAAATGTTGACTGATTGACTGACTGATCTATCAACACACAGCTCGAACCATGCACTGGCCGGATCGGGGTAAAATTTGGAAAATTAAGCTATTTTTTAAAGGATTTTTGAAAACTCAACCCCTAAGGAGGGTTTGAAATTTGTATGAAAATCGTACCCAACGTGAGCGAATCCGCTAGCAAAAGTTAGTTACGGAATAAAACCAATGCCATGTTTTACGCAATTACTGACCTCCCACACGGTTCCTACCTAGATAAATTACTTCACAGTATATTATGTTATTCTCCATTATGTTGATAAAAGCCGTGACAGACCAATAAAAAGATGTTAGAATAAGTGGATCTGCACTGAAGAGTCGTGAGAATCCTGAATCTGCCAATTTTATTTTTCCATAGAAAATAGACCGCTTTGCAGATTTTGTACGAAAGAAGGCATCAAAAAAGGTACGATTAATGGTATTTGGATATTCTTCTCAAATAAAAAATGTATATCGTTCATTGATATAAACTAATTAATAAAATAAATTATACTTATCGTCAAACGTTGTTCTCACGGTACTAGGGTCAATCTCCGGTCTTACTGATGTCAGGTTAATAATACCTACGGACTTTCTTAACATCAATTTAGTGTTTGCGTCAAACATGATATGCCAGATTACAGGTATTAAATGACTTATCAGATTATCTCTTAGAAATAAAGGCTGATAAGTCTTTAACTATACTAATTAGTATAATTTATTAGAGTTCCTTAAAAGCATACGATAACAACTTTATTACCTTTTATTAACTCATGCGATGATTTCCTTACAAATCATAACCAGCATCATCATCTCCACCCATACTAGACTTACAATAACATACCCATAGATCACGAGTCTCCCCTCAGACTGATAGGTGAAGAAGGGTCAGTTGGATAAGCAAAATTTAGCCGTGTACTTGACCCACTAAATACATAAGGCAAATTCTCCCCTCAGACTGAGAAGGGTTTATAGGTAAAGAAGGGTCAGTTGGATAAGCAGTATTTAGCCGTGTACTTGACCCACTAAATACATAAGGCAGATTCTCCCCTCAGACTGATAAGGGTTTATAGATGAAGAAGGGTCAGTTGGATAAGCAATATTTAGCCGTGTACTTGACCCACTATATACTTATTTTAAGGCACGGTTACATTGCATAAGAATAAGAAGGCAATATTACAGAAACAAAGAAACGTGCGCAAAATTCAAATTATTCGGAATGCAAAAACAGTACATTTAAAATTCAAATTTCGGTTGTAAATGAAATACATAGTAGATACTTATTAGCTAAATATGGTATATCTAGTCTAGTTAATTTACCAGCTTTTGTATACCTAAAGTCTAAACTACGTGCGTCATTCGTTCTATATTAGCATGGAGAAAATTATGTTTAACCAGATATAAATAAAGTATGTAATGCGCCACTAGTCCGCTACTTATTATTTGTTTGTTCTTGGTTAGCAAGTTCAACTAGACGAGGTCCTGGGTTCGAGTCCTGGGTCGGGTGTTCGGCCATAACAAGTACTTATTGGGTTTTTCTTACAATAAATTCTCAGTACTAGCCCGGAGTTAGGCAGTTTGCGGTGTTTTACCGCCGTTCCTCGGAAATAACTTTTTAAACCCTCGGTCCTGCGCCTCACTCCGGTCGTGTCGGATTTCCGTCCCATCGGGCTATGAGAGTAAAGGAACAGAGAGTGCACCTATATGCACACTATAATATCTCCCGCGCAGATAGCTACCCGCCGTGGCCGAAATTCGGTCGGGAGGTCATTATTTTTATTTGTTTGTTCTTACAACGAAAGTTTATGTAGGTATCAGTTCATTTTATTTATTCATTTGTTAGAATAATCAATCAATCGCTTTATTAGTTGTGAATTTGGTAACTGACTTTCGTAATTAATAAAAATTAATTAATAAATTTTATAGACGAATACATTTTCTGTAGGCAAAGTCTTATTATAATACTAGATGATGCCCGCGACTTCGTCCGCGTGGATTAACTTTTTTTGATTCCCGCGGGAACTCTTTAATATTCCGGGATAAAAAAGGTAGCCTATGTCCTTCCCCGGGATACAACCTATCCCTGTACCAAATTTCACCAAAATCGGTTGAACAGGTGGACCGTGAAAGCGTAGCAGACAGACACACAGACACACTTTCGCATTTATAATATTAGTATGGATTCATTAACTACGAGTACTTACATGTATTTATATCTATTGGCATCAATTTCAATAACTAAACTAACTAAGTATATTAATTCTATTATAAATAGAGTAATATCAATTAAATATTATAATCCATTTTGACGAAGTTTGGTACAGAGATCTTTCCATCCCGGTGAAGTGGGTAATTTTTTATCCTATGGTGGACAAAGGGTAATTTTTTATCCTAACCTACTTTAATCTTGGAAAATGATATACGAGAAGGTAGTTCCCACGGAGCTTTTTCAAATCGGACGCGGATCAAATCGGGATAGCAGTAATTGCTAAATAATTAAGCTAGCTAGCTATAAGTCTTTGAGGTACTTTGTATTGTGATAATTTAGTCACATATGTGACGTCCGAAAAACCATAATTTTCAGAAAGTTCACTTTCTGACCGCGCGTTGATAAGATTCTTTATAAAATCTACTTAGGCTTTTTTAAATTTCGTAGCTGCGTCGCGTCGAGAGGAAAGAATATCTCCGGTGATTTTAGGTAGGTACTAGGTACGTAACCGATTTAGTTTTAAAGTTTTAGGTACTTCTCAACGCGTCACCTGAAAGGTCTTATTTATACCTCTAGAATAGATAAATAGAAAGCATCTTTTGTCCATAAGCATTCTTCAGAATTCAGCCTTCAGAACAATCTAAGTTTATATATGTACTAACCTACTTATATACTAGGTATTTATAACCTTTTTATTACTCAGTTGTTTTTTATTGACGTCACGAAGTGTTAGGTAATATATTACCATCGGCAGTAAAATTGATTTGTTATTATCATAACAAGTAATGGAGCAGGAATGTTATATGCTAATTTTATGCAAACCAAGCAAATTACCTGTGTAACGTAGGTACACCATGTGACGCAGTACAATATGATAAATACCTTATTTTATTACGAGCAAAAATACTGCGTAAATAAGGTAGGTATCGACCATGAAGAAAATATGGAACTGAGAAATCGAATTTAAGTGATGTTTGTACGTAAATATTTTATTTGATAATTTATCAAAACAAAAATTTTTGAATAAAAAGGTAGACTAAGTAATTAAAAAAAATATCATATCTAGGAAATGAAATAATGAAATTAATAGATTGGCAAAGTAAAATATAAAAATTGCATATTCAAAAGTACCTACTTAGCTAATTTTACTTTTTAATTTCAGTCTTTCAGATTCTTTAACACTTCTCTCTTTCATTTTCTTGCGGGGCTAGAAAACTAACAATAATAACTAATAAACACAAACAATAATAAACATGTTAAAAATAAAGTGCTACAGCTGCTCAATAATATTTAAGCAGGCGTTATTGCCTCATTGAATTCAGCCAGGCTAAGCTTTTGGGCTAAATAAGCGCCAGCTATTGGGTCACCTGAGGCATAGGATTGGGGTAGTGGACCGCAAAATCAATTATTCATTAGTCTGCCTCACGCAGGCGCTTGTTTACGATTTCACCTCATAAAAGAGGTTATAACCCACCCAAGTAGAGTCAGGTCATAGCGCGAACGAATGTTTTCAAAACAAACTGCCTGAAATCGCTGAATCGTTTGAAAGTACTTACATGTGTTTTTTCCAATAAATCTTTCAATTTATTCGCATGCACAAAAAAGCAAATCAGGAAAAAACTCACCTTCTTTGGCAGTGTAGGAGACTCGAACTCGTCGTCATCCCGGCTGGACAGCGTGGAACACGAGGAACACGCTGAATCCGCCGACAGAGACCTCGACCGCAGCCAGTCCACCTCCTCCTCAGTCGCACCAACTGCTATCCCATCGGAATAATCGCTGACGACCACGCTTGGCGTCCGCACACATCGCCCTCTGGTCTCGCACCCTTCGCTGCCCCGTCTGCCCAGTTCCACCACATGAGCTTCTATTAGAGTCCTCTCTCGTCTCGGTGACATCACGTCAGGCGGTGGGGTGACGTCGCGAGGGTGCGAATGCCGTCTCCTCGGTTCCAGTTCTACAGCAGAATCGTCGCTCAAGTCTCGGCTGCGTCGTCTAACAGCCGCTCGGTCGTCGTCATCCGATGAGCTGATATCTTCTGGAGGGCTGGAAGCGCGAGGGATGCGTAGATACTGCATCGGGCCCGGTTCGAACTTTCGGAGCAGCTCGGAGACGCGCGGCTGCGCGTGTCGGGAGACGCGCGCGGTCGTCGGCGCGCGCATGCCAGTACTGTCGCTCGCTCGCCGCGACAACTTCGCCGAAGCCTCCCGCGCTTGCTCAGGGGGCACTCCAGCGCCGAGCTTGAGGTAAAACAGACTGTGGGTCAGGGCTTTCTCGCGCAGGACCCGGCGGAAGTCCTCCGGGGGTGTGGGCTCGACGCGAGGCATTTTTCTGCAACAGAAGAAAGGAAAAATTTAGTTTTAACTATTAAAGAGTAAGCATATCCTGGCCTTAGGCAAGAACAGAAACAAAACTGTGAAAACCCACTGTGCAATGAATCATGAATGAATCAATAGGCTTCAAAGCATGTGATAATACCTCTATACCTAGTAAATGACACAAACATAACAAAATCACAATTCCAATCATCGATTGGTATTCCGAATTCCAATCAAAGTTGAAATCCTTTTGTTTACCTACTGTATTTTTTTAATCTCCGAAGAGTTATTCATCTCGAATGAATTGGATAAGCTTGCTCGTAGGTTTCCTGGTAGTAAAGTGTGCATTTGAATGTAAGTATAAAATGTTTATGACGTGAATCACTGAAACCGCGGATAAATTATTCGTTTTGAGAACGAGGATGCAATGTTTACATCTGGTCCAGACGAGTATTATGCATAACAAAACATAACTTCTGAGATTTTCGCCTATTCTAAAACGTCTGCATTGCAAATCACATTAACAGAAATCAGAATACGGTAAGCTGAGATATCGTGTCAAAAGTCAAAACATCGCGTCGTGCTGAATATAAGTAGTTCAAGATCCATACACTATTTTTTATTAGGGTTCCGTACCCAAAGGGTAAAAACGGGACCCTATTACTAAGACTCCGCTGTCTGTCTGTCTGTCTGTCTGTCTGTCTGTCTGTCTGTCTGTCTGTCTGTCTCCAGGCTGTATCTCATAAACCGTGATAGCTAGAAAGCTGAAATTTTCACAAATGATGTATTTCCGTTGCCGCTATAACAACAAATACTAAAAATTAAAAAAATATATATATTAAGGGGGGTCCCCATACAATAAACGTGTTTTTTTCGTATTTTTTTGCTCAATATTAAAAACGGTAACAGGTAGACGGTTCAAATTTTCACAGAATATTAACTTGTATATTACCTTTCAAAATAAATAATTAAATATCAATAAAGTAAATATTAAAGGGGGGCTCCCATACAACAAACGTAATTTTTATTTTTAATACGTCATATAAAAATTACGTTTGTTGTACTTATTTTGTGTACGGAACCCTCGGTGCGCGAGTCCGACTCGCACTTGACCGGTTTTTATTATATTACTGCCACATTATTGCGTAACAGGGTCGGGATTCGGAAATACCATTTTCGACGTTCTCGGAACATTATATTTCGTCGTCCTAGAAATCGAATAAACACGACCTGAAGTTAAAGAACGTATATTAAGGAACGTCAGTTTCTCTGAGTTCGTTCCTGAGGACGTTCCTTATGTTTTTCTCCTTCCAAAAGTGTATTATTTTAAACTTTTTCTTTACCAAGTTAAAGTCAGAAACTTTAAGTTCCCTCTTTTGAAAGGAAACGCTTTTGGCAATGAAAGTCAAAACAACGTTAGAAAATTTCTCTAATGAGGTGGCAAAACTCATGATGGAAAATATAGTAAACTATGCGACTGGTTCATCCTGAACGAAGTGTAAATGTCAGATCATAATCATTGCAGCAAAAATTGGTAGCCAATGCAATTTAGTATAACGAGCAGAAACTGGTTGAACGCCGGGAACCAGCTAGTTATCTCGTTATGAGGTAAACAAGCTTTTTTCCCCGACTTCAGCTGCGTGGGGACAATTTTTTGCTATAGTGGACATTTTTTTTTAACTCTATACTCAATTTCTTTATTCCATGTAGGAATTATGTATCTCTTATGTTACGCCATGTTAGAACTCTACCACCGGTTCGGAAGGAAGTTTCTGCTGAGAAGAAACATTGATCAAAATCGGACACGTAAACAAACGTAACAAAGTTCTCCAAGTTTATTGCAGGATCTTCTCAATGGTAGATCGATTCACTTGTCGATGTAAAAGTTTGTTTGAATAAAAAAACATTTGAATTTGTATCCCGTCTTGTTCAGGCCAATCAAAAAAGGCAAGCTTAAGGTTATCCTGGTTTTTCTAGCTCAAAAAAAGTAGAGTAAGCTATTAATCATAGATAAGAATATGTTGCGGAACATCCTGGGAGCTGGGACGCTAGGCTGGACATGGAAGAAGGAATAGAACCGAAATAGTGGCCGAACTCCGAGAATTTTACTGGCCACCTGTAGAGCAGGCCGCCGCATCCAGTAAAATTCGTCAAGCGTGTTGTAAAGAGAGCATACTTGGATCGTTCCTAGGAAAATGTATAAAGATATATACCTATACGTGCAAGTCCTCGGAAGAACCGCACGTGAGGTGTCATAGGCACAAAAGTATCTCAGTGTGAGATCTATAGAGCGAACTTTGACTTTTCTTAGACTTAAGACATTGTTAAAACGAGACAGATTTATGTTACTCAGTAACGAGACAGTACGAGTAAGTCATTCTCGTTTTAACTCTGAGTGAAGTCTGAGCCACGTCAAATTATGGTCCAAGATCCCGCGACGATCAGACCTTCGTTATTTTATTAATGCTGATTTTTTTTGTATGTATGTCTCTAATATAGGTATAAACGATCCCCGACTATGAAGTTTGGATCGCGGTTGCTTTGGAAGGTATCAGGTAAAAAAGGTGGCACCTCAAATTCGTTAAAGTATTAAGCTCCGTTTTTTTATATTTTGCTTTGGAATAATATTAGAAACCACGTTGTCCATTGTCAGACACCTAGCACGATTGCAACCCCCTGTCAGACACTCTTAAATTATAAAACAACAGGGTGTCTGACAAGGGGTTGCAATCGTACTAGGTGTCTGACAATGGACAACGTGTCTATAAGAGACATACATACAAAACATTTCAGCTTTAATAAAATAACGTAGGTCTGATCGTCGCGGGATCTTGCTCTATTACTCCCTATAGATCTCAGCATCAGTGTCTGCTAATAGGCTGTTTTGTTGTAAAATACGTAAAACAAACAAAAAAACATAAGAATTACCTACTATTACATTACTATATTCTATTAACAATTATTGTAGAGATTACGGAGATAATTAAGATTAAATAACTCCCTTCGCCGATGGCTGACATCACGGTTGAAACAATTGTAATGTGAAACAATGGGTAGTATTTTCACACTGCGACGTCATAGCCTTGTTAGGGTTGCCAAACGTTTTGCTTTCCCAAGGTCTGACGACCTACGTGGCACAGTGTTGAGCGCTATTGTCTTAACGTGCGGAGGTCCGGGGTTTAATTCCCGGCAGGGTCAATTTGGAAAAAAAGAAAGGTCAATTTGGAAATTTATATTTCTGAATTTTCTCTGGTCTGGCTTCAGCCGTGGCTAGTTACCACACTACCGGCAAAGATCGGCTGCCAAGCGATAGCAATCCGGTACGATGCCGTGTAGAAACTGAATGGATGCCCCTTACAGGTTAGCCCGCTACTATCTTAGACTGTATCATCACTTACTATCAGGTGAGATCGCAGTCAAGGGCTAACTTGAAGTGGATAAAAAGAAACAGGTTAATGTTTCTCTCTCCTTTGTGTTCCTAATTACTCGTGGTCAAGTAGACATATTATACCAACGTAGCCTGAGCAAAAAAGGGTTTACATCCTACTCGTTAAGACTTAGGACTCCAATTCGTGTGTTCCGAGGTTCGAATTCCAGGCACACACCTCTTTTTTAGTTTTAAGCGTTTTAAGCAATTAAACATCACTTGCTTTAACGCTGAATGAAAACATCGTGAGGAAACATGCCCGTGAGTTCATACAAAATTAATATTCTTACATGTGTGTAAAGTCTGCCATTACGTACTTGGTCAGGGTGTTGGACTACGGCCTCGACCCTTCTTGCTCTGAAAGGAGACTTATGCTCAGTTATGGGACGGCGAAGGGTTGAGAATGTTGAGATAGTGCTGATGATGATAGATGAATCACTCTCAATTTCTGACAGTCATTTCTGAAACTGTTTTAACAGGACACAAATTGACAAGGCAACCCTAATTCCTGCATTATCTTTTATCTCACGCACACTGTGTGAAAAAATATGGAAATAACCGCTCGGCAGTTTTTATTTATCGCTAGTTTGGAACGCGACTAGACTAGGTTATATCGTGCCAATGTACTTAATAATTAGTAGTAAAACATTATACTTTTCCGCCGTTTAGGATATTATCTTCACTTTTTTCTGGTAAAAAGGAAGTTTAGGTAGGTATCTACTTAATTTCCATATTGGTTGTAAAAATTTATGTGCCTTATTAATAAAGGCTATTCCTACACATAAGACGAGGCATTGCAGATATATAATATTATATGGTATTTCAATTTTATATTTAAATTTTGAGGTAAATAAGATGAATTTAAACGGATTAAAAATTACTGACTTAAATTTTCTTAAGCCCAAAACACATTCGCCCAAAGCGTTCAGTTTTAATGGATTCATACCTTTTCACACTTCAAGGACAGTTTTCACATACCTGTTGTATCTTGACACATTTTGCAATCACACATCAATGACCGGAAAAATATTTTGGTCCTAATTTCTTGAGTTCTTTTTCACGTCCTTTGTTCTTTAAGAAAGATCTAAGAAATCTAAATTTGCTCTGTACTAGTGATATTCCTTTACATTACAGAGTTGGTACTTGGTAGTAACCTTAGGCTTACAGTATCAAACTTCTTATGCACTCACTATGAACCACTACGGACTCACTATGGACATAATAAGAACTCACATTTAGGTTCTTAGAAGAGCAGCACAACTCTAGCAAAAGAATAGTGTTAATATAAATTGTAGATGTTACGCGCTATGTAATGTACCTATGAGGAATTGTAATTGTTCGTTTAATAATTTCACTACACATATCTAATCATTTGTTTGTTAAATGTTATCTTTTAGCAAAGTAAACCTATCAATGACATCAGATAACAATCTGAAACATAAGCCGTTACTATTTACATTTGAAGCTGGCTTGTATCATTACATGTCATTTAAAGTTGATGTGAATGAAAAATTTTTCCCAATGTAAAGATGCTCTCGGCCAATCCACGGGGCTAAGTGTCAACGTGTATAGGGCCACTTGGTGTCAATTGCCATTGTAGACAACGCCGCGCGCCGGCTTGCTTGCCGATTTTGTTACTATAAATTTTAAGTAGGTACTTGAGTAACGTCTACCTAGTATAGAAAATGTTTCATAAAATACCAGACATCATCAGTATCGGTAATTTACATATTAGACACAAAGAAACGGTATCAATCTATTTTTTTCTAGATATGATACGTAGTTAGTTACAAGCGTCAAGCCTGACTACCTGCGAATTATTAATTAGCCAGTTTGTTTACTTACATACGTTCAGTCAACCGTTACAGGTATCAGCAAAAAGCACTTGTTTGTTTCCCTATTAGCGAAAATAAATTATTATCTACGAGTAGCTGATGCCCGCAAGTCGCAACTCCGTCCGCGTGGATTGAGATTTTTGGTTCCCGCGGGACGTCTTTAATTTTCCGGGATAAATAGTAGCCTATGTTCTATTCCAGACTATAATCTATCTCTGTGCCAAATTTCATCCAAATCCGTTCAGCCGTTATGGCGTGCCGCGTGATTGAGTAACAAACAAACATCCAGCCATACCATCCATCCATCCAAACTTTCGTATTTATAATACCTACCGGCAAAGACGTGCCGCCAAGCGATTTAGCGTTCCGGTACGATGCCGTGTAGAAACCGAATAGGGGTATGGGTTTAATATAACTGCCATGCCCCTGACAGGTTAGCCCGCTCTACCACCGTAGACTGCATCATCACTTACCATCAGGTGAGATCGCAGTCAAGAGCTAACTTGTAGTGTATAAAAAAAAAAAAATACTTTGGTTTGCCCCGAACTGAGACCTCGCGGTATCCATAAACTTGTACAGAGCGCCATCTATTGACATAATTGTGAAGTTCTGTTAATAATACTGAAGCACATTAAAAATTAAATAATTTCGTTTCCTTATAATATTTATCTAATTTCAGTATTTGTTGTTCATGCACAGGATATATAATTCAAATAATTGATAAGTTTCAGGCTCAGCCTTTTAGAAAATTGAAAGTTCTGAGGTCAACTTTGGACGTTAGAAAATCGCCACTTTGAAAGACCCCATTTCGTCAATTTTAGGGGAAAAATTAAAAAAAAAATATTTTTGGACTCTATTCCTAATTATCTTTAAAATGATATACCGCAACCCTATGTAACGCTATAAAAATATTTTACTTCGCATTCGCTTCTATGAGAGCCCCCCTGAAATAAAGATTTTTATAACTTTTTAAGCCATATTCGGCGGGAGGCCATCGGTTTACATATTATATTTAAATTTGAAGTAATTACGTTCAGTGATTCAGAAGTTATAAGGCTCTGACAGACGGACGGACGGACGGACGGACGGACGGACAAGTGCAAATTCACTCAAGTAGACTCAGAGACCTTCGCTTCGCTCGGTCAATTAGTATAGATAGGTATTAGATGACTTCAGCACAATAATTATTATGACGTGATTACCTATACTACTGGATACTTAAATAAAGAGAATGTTTAAAAACAAAAAAAAATTGGTTTGTACTTACTTAAATCTTAATATTGTACCTAGTACCTACCTAGTTGGTGAAATGATCTGAATAAATAAAATATAGAGTCTGCCAGGATTTAAGTAAGTGATGATATATTTTTTTTTAATTTTCTACTGCGTGGCGTTTGTCCATGTGTCTTATGAATTATTCTGGCCATCCCATGGGGAAATGCTGCCAGAATGGGGTAAGTACTAATTACTATAGATACATAACGCCACGCTAAGGCGGCATGTATCTATTGTAATAATACAATTTAACTTATAGCTAGTTAGCCTAACCCACGTGGAATGGTGGCAAGAATGCTGGCTGCATTTCCGCGCTGGACAGAAGATATTCATTATAATTCAATTTAATAAAATACTTACTTAAATTATATATTTATATTATAGTAGTACTACTATAATTATGTAGGTACTTAGATAGGTTTATATGTATACCTTAACCTACCTATCATATAAGTTGTCAGAAAATGTTTCAATAATTTATTATCATAATCACTGTATGTATTTATCTTTATAATCTGGCAAATAAATCTTAAATTATAATTTGATCGTTAATATTTTTAACAATGACAAAGTTATCAAAACCGTGGTAGGTAGGTAAATACTTAGGTACTACCTATGTATTATTATATTCCGCGACAAAGTAGTAAAACAAATTGCGTAATAAATTAAATTCGGCGTAACGCAAATTGGTTTGATGGGGACCAGGAAGACCCTCAACATTGAATACTATGGCCTTCCTCCGACATCCTTTACACAATCTTGTTCATTGTAAATTACATTCTATAAAATAAATGCTCTAGGGCTTATTTCGGCTTGAAGGTGTTTCCACGCGCTAGATTGGCTTGGTATCCTTTAAATTACTTATTTACTCTAAATTAGAACGTAATATAATATGTTTAAGGTTTATTTCAGATAAAAGGTGGGTGCCACGCGCTTGATAGCTCGGTATGTCCTCAAAGCAATGACGTCAAAGCCAGCCTTGCGCTGGCGCAAGGGCATCGCACCAAATTTAGACAATTACTTAATAAGCCTAGCGGTTACGATTGTTACCGAAACTAGGAACTTATTAATTTTTTGTGAGTTTTCAAGTTGTTCTAATTTTAAGTATTCAGGTAGAAAGGAAAAACTCACTGATTGAGTGGAGTTGTATGTAAGTTGACAATAATAACTTGCCGGTCCTGCTCAGTAGAACAGCTTTCCGAACCGGTGCATAGGTTCTTACGACTTATCATCGCGACGTATCATAAGTGGCAAAAGTTATCCTTAGTGAAATAAATCATTTTCATAACCAGAGGCTACTTTTTATCCGGAAAATTAAGGAATTCTGCGGGAAAACGAAGTCGCGGGCACCAGCTATAAAAATTACCGCATTCCTACAGGTAGGTGCCTACTTATTTAAAAAGACGTTTTATAACAGCGGATTTAATTAAAAACGCAAGGACGCCCGCGTGAAATGCCCCGTTAATATAAGAGACTCTACACATTAAACTGCTTTTTATAATAATAATACTTAAAAAACGATCTTTTAGGTACTTTATCAGTCAACTGCGTTGATCATGAGTGATGAATGATTGATGGAGCAGGTAATTAGAGGAGATAGGTATTCAAGTGTGTATCTCAGTCTGTCTGTCTGTCTGCTACCTTTTTATGATCCAAACACTTAACAGATTTTGAAAAAATTTGGTACAGAGATACCTAGTTTGCTGTCCTGGAAAAGGTATAGGATACCTGCTTTCTATCTCAGGAATAAAAAGTTGTCGCGGGAGTTTTAAGAACCTAGACCCACTCGGAAAATTTCGTGGGAATAATCTTGTTCACAATAAACACAGCTAAACTCACGTACTATGTGTTCGAAAGATTATTTTTATTCTGTACTAGCCGATGCCCGCGACTTCGTCCGCGTGGACTAAGTTTTTTCGATTCCCGCGGAAACTCATTAATTTTCCGGGATAAAAAGTAGCCTATGTATGTATATGTATGTATGTTTCTTTATAGCTGATGCCCGCGACTTCGTCCGCGTGGAATAAGTTTTTCAGTTAATTTTCCAGGATAAAAAGTAGCCTATAATACTATCCCACGGTATAATCCCCCTGTAATGGTGAAACACGTACTTCTTCATATTTTAACGAAAGCCCAAATGCTGTTTCATGGCTATAACTTGAGAAATTAAGGATTTTCATACAAACTTTCAACCCATATTTCACCCCTTCGGGGGTAGAATTTCGGGATAAAAAGTATCCTATGTCCTACCTCGTAGTATGGGCTCAAATCGTGCCAAGTTTCGTTTGACTTCATTCAGTAGTTTCGGCGTGATGCGCGGCCAAGATACAGACAGACAGACAGACAAAAATGAAAAAAATTACAGATTTGGCTTCAGTATCGAATAATAAGTGCCCTCCAAAAAAAATTTTCAAAATATCTTCAATGTACAGAATTGGACCTGTTACAGTTTTATTATAAGTATAAACTTCTCCCGACTATTTCTAACCCGTCCGGGGTCCTTTTAACCATGAGCCTATATAAACGCGACGCGGCCCAACTGCGTGCTACGTGGGTGCCAAAATGCATTACGCGCTGTGAGGTGACTAGAGCATTAACTAATATTATAATTAATGCTGTGTGTCTGCCTGTCTGTTACGCTTTCACGGCCCATTTTTTTTGACGTTTTCACTCCGACACCGGAGCATCTTCAGGAGATGTTGACTCTACAATGCACGATTGTGAAGTCAACATCTCCATTGCATCAACATCTGCAACGAACGGAGTGAAACGTACGTTGAGGGTATTTTGGAAGATTTATGTGGTGTGGAGAATATCGCGGGCTGCAAGTTCAAGATACGCACTGTACCTACCACATATACATTACCTTCTGTGGCGGATTATAGCGAATTAAACTTCTAGTTTTTTTCAGTGTCATGGACTTCCGCAAAGTAACGCCTGCTTCTATCCACTATATGTATATCTATCGGCTAATTAGCTCCTAAAAAATCGGAGTAAAAATCGCTCGTGTGTATAGACTCCACAACCTGCCGGCCTAGATACCGCCAGATAAGGTAAAATTAAAGATAACTCGATCTGCGCCGGAATGGGGACACGGCGGGCAAACAATATTATATTCACGTTGGGATGATAACAGGTGACACTTTTGATATACATACAGACAGTTCCTAATAGTTGGATTATAATAGACCTTCAATCCTTCAAAACAAGATAGGAAATAGGCATTTAAAATGTTACGCACTCAAATGTAAAAACATCGGTGTTTCAGTTCCTAAGGTCATACTACCAACTACAGGCATCGTTCTGGAACGCTAAATCGCTTTGTGGTACGTCTTTGCCATACGGTAGGGTCTAGCCACGGCCGAAGCCACCAACCAGACCAGAGAAAATTCTGAAATTATAAATTCCCAAATTGACCCTGCCGGGAATCGAACCTGCCAGGTAGTCAAAATTCTATGCATAGGTATATTTTTCGCACTGAACATATTAAAATATCCGTACGAATCGGAAACAGATAAGATCTGTAGATAGTAGATAGTAGATACCTATTTGCAACCCGTAACAACACTTCAAATTATTAATACTAACGGAACTGACTTTGTATGAAGATTATCTTCATAGATAACGTTGAGTGGTGATGGTGAAATAGCTCATTATAAAGTGTTTCATATTGTTTCTAAGCTCTTTTATTGGTACTAGGGCTTTCGAATACCGGTTTTTCTCAATACCGGTATTAATACCGGAACGATTTTTTTCAATACCGGGATCCCGGGATCCCGGTATTGGAAAAAATTTAAAATGTGGTACATGTTTTTTTAACTTAAAATTAGTCTTTTCTGAAGCAAACGGACCGATAAAAAACAGTTATTTCATAAAAAAAAAAATTCACCAAATTAACTCAAAAAAGTGCCTTTTCTGCATAAATTCAGTGAATAAAAGCCGTTTTTTTCACTCAGCGAGTTTTTTTTGGATATTGAACGCTGTGGTTGATTATTACGCTGTGGATTGGTATGTCTATTTCACTGTCTCATGAAACGTTAAGTAACTCCTTCACTCTATTTTATATCATGCAATATTTTATGAAATTGTATTTTCTTTAAAAATGTAATAATGTATAAAATAAATCTAAAATCACCAAGTGTTGATTTTAGATTTATTTGTATTTTGAGTATTGAGATAGTTATTTACGCGTTGACTTAATTCTTACGAAACCATCGTTTGTTTCATGTACATGTAAGTATAAGGTGAAAATTACGGACCACGTAATGTTCTGAAACTCCATCACATCATTTTAAATACAACCTTATTATGTAATACTTATATTATTATCAAATAATTAATTTCTTATTCATATCAATCAGAATATCAACTATATGATTTTTAAAATAGAACTATTTTTGGATGAATTCTTACGAAAATATATATTTTTCACCTCCATTGAATTTTGAACTTTTATTTTTATATTTGTGACGCACTTTCTCAACGTACACACAAAATTAAATACTTAAATATGGCAGGGAATTTTAAATAATTAGTGAAATTAGTGTCGAAGATTGTAATTTAAACTACTATCGTCGTCTCAACCTATAGACATCCTGGACGTAGGTCTCCTGCATGGATCGCCACAGAGCACGGTCTTGTGCCCCTTGTTTCCAGCGGCTCCCAGCTACACACTTGAGATCGTCCATCCTAGTGGGGGGTCGTCCAACACTGCGCTTCCCGGTGTGAGGTCGCCAATCAAGCACTTTGGGACCCCAACGCCTATCGGTTCTACCAAATATGTGCCCCGCCCTTTGTCACTTAAAGCTTGGACTCTTCGAGCTATGTCGGTTACTCTGGTTCGCCTACGGATCTCCTCATTTCTGATTTGATCACGCAGGTATACTCCAAGCATAGCTCTCTCCATCGCCCGCTGAGTAACCCTGAGCCTCCTTATCAGGCCCAAAGTTAGCGACCATTTTTCGGAGCCGTAAGTCATCACTGACAACACGCACTGTTCGAAAACTTTCGTCTTCAGGCACGGAGGAATTTTGGACGAGAAGATGTCGCGGAGTTTCCTGAACCCTGCCCAAGCCGAGTAGGATTCGGCGGTTGACCTCTTTCTCGAAATTGGACCTACCTAACTGGACTGTATGTCCTAGGTATATGTACTCATCAACAATTTCGAGTGCAGAAATCTTTACTAACACAGGTTGGGGCTGAACGTGTGCATTATAAATGATCTTTATCTTGCTCATATTCATTTTTAGGCCCACCTGTTGAGGAACTACTAAATGAGTAATAAACGATATTTTTGTAAGAAATCGATCGAAGTCGAAGAAAACGATAATTTTATCAAAACACAAATTAATCTAAAATTCAATAGTTATTATTTGTAAGAAAATAATTTATCATAATAAAATATGCATTAGTTATAAATCAGATTTCTGAACGTTTTGAGAGACAATGAAATAGAAATGCCAAGCCACAGGGATCTAAATTTAAACACTAATTTTTCCCTCTGAGTGAACAAAAACGACTTTTCTTCACTGGTTTTAAGCAATAAAGGCGCTCTTTTTAAGCTAATATGCTTAAGATACAAGTTTTAAACTTAGCCGAATAAAAAACAGTGGCATCTACCAAGAAATATATGCAATAGTCACTGTTTCGTTTATAGTGTCACCAATACCGGTATCCCGGTATTAGACATTTCAATACCGGTATTGAAAACCGGCGAAAAAAGTCCGGGATCCCGGTATTGGCCAATACCGGGATCCCGGTATTGGAAGCCCTAATTGGTACACTGCCTATGTGGGTAATACAAACGACTTATATTCCCGGAAAGATCTTCGCACGGAAAGCACAAAAACAGAAAGAAAGTTGACCCTGTCGTCCTGACTCTTGATCGCTCCCCGTTTGTGTTGGATTGCCGTGCCATTTCGAACTTACAACGATTACAAATAGAATAATTATTATTCTAACGAAATTCGCCACTTTGTATTTTTTTATTACCATCGGTTCGCAAGGATGATTCTACTGAGAAGTGCCGTCAAAAAACTCAGTATGTTTAAGTCTAATCTAGTCTAGATTCTTTCTGATAGCATAGCATAGGTAGATAACACTACACTACCGTTTGGTATGTTTTGAAATTATAATCCTCCATCTATAAGTGGGCCAGTGCTCTGAATGTAACTGTATGTAATTAGCATATATTAATAACTTGGACGGTTGTTGTAGAGTTTTTTCGTATGCTTTTACAATACGAATGTTTGTATTGATATACCTTCTGAGCAGGCGTTAATTGCGTTTCGCGCTTGACTGCGATCTCACCTGATGGTAAAACAAAGCAACCTAATAAAGAATGCAGTTTTAAACTCTTCTAGCGAAGTATTATTATGTCAAATCCACCAGAAAAATAATGAATCTATCAGAGAATACGACAGTGACAGTGAGAGTGATATAGACAGACCTATTCTATAAATAACTAGTATGGCGCGTGGTTGCGCGGCCCGCTACAGCGGACCGCGTAGTGGACCGCGTGGTCCACTGTCTACTTACTCGCTGTCCTACTATCCTGCCCCCCGATTATGTAAGAATGGCCGATCAAATCGTAAAAGTTCGGCGTCAAAGTAAAATAAACCATAACAGCATTAAATTAGAGCTCAATTTCGAAACACGAAATTGAGCTCTAATTCAATGCAGTTATGGTTTATTTTACTTTGACGCCGAACTTTTACGATTTGATCGACAATTCTTACATAATCGGGCAGCTGGTTTACTGTCTACGTGTTCTGATCTGAACAACACACTGCTATGCTAGTGAGCACAGTGGAAGCGCCAGCACGCCAAGCGTCCGACGTAAAAGAAAATTCTCATAAAGGAAAAACATAAAACAAAGACCACCAACCCCCGCCCCTCCCTTATTGTTTGAGCAGCCCCTAAGTAGGTACCTATCTTTAATAGGTACCCTGACCGTGTCCTCACCCATTATCCGAACCTTCGATCATCATCTCTCTCCATATTTTTTTCTCCGAACCATTCGTCAAAATGAGATTTCTTCCATAAAAACAAATCTTGAAAAGGAACCGTAGTCTTGCATAGTTCTACACTTGTAGCCTCTTCAATATTCGCCATACATTTTCTATGGAAAATAAATTCCGCCATCTTGAATTTTTTTCCTGTTCATCAAGTAGACCTTCATGTCCCGATCATCTTTTGCCAAGAAACCACTCTTCCATCTTTTATACTCTCCGTGATAGACACCGACGAAATTTGTATGGCGGCCATCTTAAATCCGCCATTTTGAATTTTTTTTCAGCTCACTGTCAATTGGATGAAGTTTCGAGTGACATTTGGTCGAGCACCCCCCACCTATCTTCAATACCCTTTTCTATGGAAAAATAAATTCCGCCATCTTGAATTTTTTTCCTGTTCATCAAGTAGACCCTCATGTCCTGATCATCTTTTGCCAAGAAACCACTCTTCCATCTTTTATACTCTCCGAGATAGACACCGTCGAAATTTGTATGGCGGCCATCTTAAATCCGCCATTTTGAATTTTTTTTTCAACTACCGCCAATTGGATGAGGTTTCGAATGACATTTGGTCGAGCACCCCCCACCTATCTTCAATACCCTGGCTGGTGCTCTTCATCCGTCTTCGAAATCCTCAATCATCAGCTCTCTCTGTATTTTTCCTCTTAATGAATTTTTGTCTTCCATACGAAACGATGAGTGAAAAAAAAAATGTTCATACAAAATTTTACAGGAGAGGTGATCAATCAGTGAATCAGCACGAGCAGCTATATATATATTAAAGGTCCACAATCTCTAAACTAATTCAATCCAATTGAGCCTCTATTGCCCTCTCAATTGTACCTAAACATTACGGTTCTGAATAAATCAAATATTTTTTGTTGTGCAAAATAATAAAATTGAACATGCATGACCTTACAAATGGCTAGGCTAAGGTCTAAGGCAAACCACTAGTACAGTAAACAAACTTGACTGTGCAGTATGCACCTGTGACCTAACATGGCAAAACCTAACCTTGTAAACCTTATGTAAATACTTATGCAATGTTTCCAATCACAGCAAAAAAAAATTCGACGATCGCACTGAAAGAGTTCATGGTAGATGTAAGAATGTCCGATCAATCGTTTAAGATGATTTTTGTCAAAGTAAAATAAACCAATAAGTGCATTGAATTAGAGCTCAATTTCGTCTGCCCATTCTTATACGTTTAGGGTATCGTACATACCTAAACGTATAAGAATGGGCAGGTTCAATCTGTGGTTTCAATCGTCTCCGGCCAAGTTGATCCCGCTGATCAACTTGACCGCGTTGAATTGAAGTTGAGCTCCGTAGCCCGTATCCATCTACCTACAGGGGTTATTTTAAAATACTAGCAAATCTTATTTATTACCTATAAACTATCGTGAGGTAACAGGCTCATGAATAAGGGCCCCGAACGGGTTCGAAACTAGTCAGGCATTTTTCCGACAGAACACGTGAGTTTATCGGGGTTTCATATTATATAGTTACTTCAAATCCATAGATATCTACTATCTATACTAATATTATAAATGCGAAAGTTTGGATGGATGGATGGGTGTTTGTTATTCAATAACGCCAGGACGGCTAAACGGATCTGGATTGGCACAGAGATAGATTATATCCTGAAATAACACATAGGCTGTTTATCCCGGAAATTAAAGAGTTTCCGCGGGAACCAAAATACCCGGACGCGGACGAAGTCGCGGGTTGAAGTTCAGACATCATCTAGTACTACTAGAATATAAACCTGAGTAGGTAATAAAGCGGAAAAATCTAACGTTTAAACACACAATCACGCATGAGTGCAAAATAATTACGCACACACTCGTACTGGAGAAAATGATAAGATAACGGAACTTTATTTACATAGAACTATACTGTAAATTAATGTAGCTATTGTCGTACAAGTGCGAGTAAACCTGCCTTGTTGGGCACGTGGATGATACCCACAATGCATACAAATATGTGCTAATATTACGTGTCTGCCTGTCGTTTCATCCGTAACAATATCGGCAAAATAAATGCAAGTCAGTTTCCTGTGTTCTGTATTTACCTACTTTTTTTTTTACATTTATTGAAAACAATACAATAGAAATTAAAGCTAGCTAGCCTAACCTAATTACTATATAAATCAAGCCCGCGTGGAAATGGTGGCGAGAATGCTGGCTGCATTTCCGCGCTGGACAGCCAGGCTGATCCTTTGTGCAAAAGATGAGCCATCCCTTCTGTCACGATGGGGCAATTAACCGCGGTGAAATATCTCGCAAAAATTTTTTGCCACTAAGACTCCACGGCCGGGCCCCAGGGTCTCCACGGCAAACGGAACAAATATGTAACTCTCTATTTATTATTATTTATTAATCTTTATTTACATAACATTCATATTTATGTACTCGTATTATATTAAGTATATATCCATATCCGAACTGAGTCTAAAAAATATAAAATGAAAAAATATAAGAATTTCACACAGAGATGTGAAAACTGAGACTGCCAAATGGCGGAAAATTAAAAATAAATAAAACGGGAATCCCCAAATTGAGTTTTGCATAGCCCAGCTCGTATTAGTCTCACGGGAAAACGGAGTTATACAAAAATTGCGGGCCAATTCTGGTTTTTATAAATCTAATTAAAACTATTGGGTTTCCACATTGGTTTCCACAAACAACGGGTAAATTAATAAAATACTGGAATTTCATAATGACTGAACAAAAACTCCGAAAACCACAAGTGCATAAATTAATTTAAAATTCTCGGTAAAATAGAAAGAGAGACTCCATAAATTGTGTTCATGGAAATCAGGCCAAAAATCTAGGTATTAATTTTTAGTGTGTTGTATAGATACCTAGATCGGTAATTCGATACAACTGTGGCGTATACATAATACAACCTCTTTAAGCGCAAAACACACAGGGAATGGGAGCGGGTCGCACGCGGGCCGGGTCGGGTGCGCGGCGGGTTGAATTCCTTGCATTTATATGGACGACATACATCACACAGAACGCGGGCGCGGGTCGGGCGCGTGGCGGGTGACGCTGTGTGATGTCGTCCATATAAATACAAGGAATTCAACGCGCCGCGCATCCGACCCGGCCCGCGCCCGACCCGCGCCCGGCCCCTGTGTGTTTTGCCCTTTACTATTTAGTAGGTTTGTATAAAGAAGCAAGCTGTCTACGGGAACTATTTGACGACCTCCGTCGCGCAGTGTTGAGCGCTGAGATCCCGAGTTCGACCCCCGGCAAGCTCAATTTGGGAATTTATAATTTCTTAATTTTTCATGGTCTGGCCTGGTGGGAGGCTTCGGCCGTGGCTAGTTACCACCCTACCGGCAAAGACGTGCCGCCAAGCGATTTAGCGTTCCAGTACGATGCCGTGTAGAAACCGAAAGGGGTATGGGTTTAAATAACTGCAATGCAACAGTTAAGCCCGCCACCATACTATATCGATCTCATCATATTGGAGGTAATAAGATTAGATTGGGGTTTTCACTACCAAGATGGTAACAAAGGTAACATGGTGTGGCCACTGGCGATCCGTCATAGCTTCTTATTTCAAAACATATCTGTGGTATGGTAAAATGTAATCATAGTAGGTACCTATGGGTTATTTACTAATTACTTTTATATTATGACTAAATTTAAAATAAATAATAGAATAATTAATGTTAGGGTAGCCTACAGAGGTATATATTATGGAAAACCATGAAACTCTTATCAAGTAGTATCGTAAAATGCGTTTATCCAGTTGCGTGAGCGATAGCGTAATGCAAAATAGGTACTCGTAGTAATATTTCTACGCCTCATTCTTATCAAGGCTGTGGTTAATAACGAATGTTTGTCACGATAACTATCAGGTAATAATGGGAGTTTTTTATTTCTATGCTGAGTTTACTACCTTATTAAACCCGGCTGAGTGTGTTATGGGCTCTTCTCAGACCCAGGGCACGTTGGGAACCGAGTTGTCGTAAGCGTAACAGACACAAAAGTTCAAAAAAAAATGTTTTCGGCTCGATTTCGATAATAAGCTTCCTATAATTAACATTTTAAAAACATATTGAATTTTTCTGTAGGTACAGGAATCGTCCAGTTACAATTTTTATAGTAGATAAGTATGGATATGGAAGGTCCCGAGTTCCTTAGATATAATTTTGTCTTCACAATACAGAATCCCACTCAATTCTAACTTATGATAATACTAGCTCATGTCAGGAACACTTAATTTATTTTTAATACAAACCTTGTCCTGACTCCTGACAATAACAAACACAAAAAAAAGAATTACTTATCCAATTAGGTGCTGTCATCGGAAGATATGCGCGTACATACGAGTACACATCGGCGATTCATTTTTAGGGTTCCGTACCAAAATGGTTAAAATGGAACCCTTATGGTGCGACTTTCTCCGTCCGTCCGTCCGTCCGTCTGTCACAGTCGATTATTTCAGTAACTATTAAAGCTATCGACATGAAATTTGGAATACTTGTGTATAATAGTGGCCTAACATCATTAAAATAAAAAAAAATCGTTTTTTTTTTTTTTTTTAGTTTAATTAAAAAAGGGGGAAAATCGGGGGTTTGAAATTTCAAAGTATGATAACTATACTGAGTGGGATATCATATGAAAGGGCTAAACTTCTACATTCTAAAACAGATTGCATACCTAATAGTTTTTGATTTATCGGGCAAAATGTCGAAAAAAATACCTTTCCCCCCCCCCCCCCCCCCCCCCCCAAAAATAAAACCAACGCTCTAATTAGCATAGTTTTTTTTTTAACAATAAACCTCTACAAACAAAGTTAGTTTTGCGGTTCATTAAATTCATAATCGTAAAGCTTACTACAGGTTTGTACGGAACCCTCGGTGCGCGAGTCCGACTCGCACTTGGCCGGTTTTATTAAATATAGATGCGAAAGTTAGGGTGGATGGATGGATGTATGTTTCTCAATCACACCAGAACAGCTGAACGGATCTGGATAAAATTAGCCCAAGAGATAGATTATAGTATGGATTCTGGAATAACACATATGCTACTTTTTATCCCGGAAAATTAAAGAGATCCCGCGGGAACCAAAAAACCACAATTCTCGCGGACGAAGTCGCGGGCATCAGCTAGTAATATAATAAACTATAATATATCTCTGTGCCAAATTCCATCCAGATCCGTTCAGCCGTTCTGACGTGATTGAGTAACAACCATACATCCATCAATACATCCATCCATCCATCCATCGAAACTTTCGCATTTACAATATTAGTATAGATTAGTATACAAGTATAGATTTACTTCCAGACAGCAAACAGTTATGTACTTCCTGGTAGTAACTATACTTACATATTACCAGTTTTCGGTATAACATGATCACGTTCTTGCGCGGCGGATGTAGCGACGGTTCTCATGATTAATAACAGTACTTTATGGTGGTGGTCTCATTCTGAGAAAGGTTGATTGTATCATTTGGATGAGCGCGTTTCACCATTGTCATGGTCATCATTAAGTGGGGATTATCATGATATTCTTGCGTGCAAGCGCTTTCTCATAATCAGAAAAAGTTAGAGATTTTTTTTGTTTTCGCCATTGTTTATAAAATATTATGGGAGGTATTGGGTAATTTATGAAAAAGATAGTTTGTTAGTTGTTACACAACTGTTACAAAATATAAAAGAAACATTTTTCTAAGGTTTCTGTATCGGTACTTATTTGTCTGTTTGTCCGGGCTTTTCATACTTCGAAACGGTTTCTTTACTTCTTCGACTTTCTTACGAAGATTCATCAAGCTAACTGCCGCACTCAGACTCATTACCTATAGAACTCCGTAGTATAGACTAGCTGAAGTCCGCGACTTCGTCAGCGTGGATTAAGTGTCCACGCTTTCAAATAAGTTTCCGTTTCAATAGACAGGCACCCTTGGGTTTTGTTTAAATAAGAAACTGTGCTTCAGTCAGGCAGTTTCTCATTTTTTATTTTGAGCTATTTTTTTTAACTATAATTAATGTAACTAATAAATTAAAAATTAATGCAAACTATTGACAACTCATAACTCAACTAAACTAACTACTACTACCTTGTGCCTATTTTTATTAACTACTAGTACTAGTAAAAACGAATTAAATAGTTGATTCATATGCCCTGGCCAGTAGGGCTATCATGCGCACAACGAGTAAAATATGTCTACCCGTTATCTCTAAGTATTTGTCTACCGAAGCTAACATGGTTACTTGTCTCGTTACGTCAAAAGTAGAGATAGGTAAAAGTAATATTTCTTATCTGTGGTATTTTCTCTACGAACCCTTACATGCCGACTATTTTTTTCTTGTGATATATGTACCGCATTTTGTGCATGTTAGGGTAAATGAAAAATTTGCCGGCAGTTGTGCGCATGTTACGCCTGCTGGCCCAGTTTCTCATTTTATAAGTAGATACGTACAGATTATATCTGATCTATAGGTATGTGTCTGGTGCAGCAATTGACACCAATTGACGGCGACGATGATGATCCAATTGTCGCTAGCAGTTCACGACACGAGAGGATCGCTGACATGACACAAAAAACTTCTGGGACGCGGAAATGAAGACAGGAAATGGATTAATGTGACTGGATTTAGGTATTTAATTTCGTGATTAGATATGTCTTTGTCCGATACTATCAAGTATTCTAACTATCTTACTAATAAGATGTATGATTAACTAGCTAATGCCCGCGACTTCGTCCGCGTGGATTGAGGTTTTTGGTTCCCGCGGAAACTCTTTAAATTTCCGGGCTAAAAAGTAGCCTATGTGCTATTACAGACTAGCCAGATTCATTCCGCCGATCTGGCGTGATTGAGTAACAAACATCCATCCATCCATCCATACATAGGTACATCCATCCATCCATCCAAACATTCGCATTTATAATATTAGTAGAGATGTGAACGTTTAGATATTTGTAAGTTTGGACGTCTGGTTCTCCTTCAGACTGAACCGATTTGGCTGAAATTTGCAATGGAGATAGCGTACACATAGGCTACTCATTCCTGAAAATTAGAGAGGTCCCGCGAATCAAAAATCTATAATCCACGAAGGCGAAGTTGCTGGCATCGTCGTGTACTTTAATAAATTAATAGCTAGCAATTTAACAACAAATTCACTTTCCATCATCGCTCGGAAGTATTATTCTGGAAAACAGTTCCGCGCGGTGTCACGCGATCGGCTCGATTCCACCACGCTCTACCTATGCACGACATTCGTTGCAGTTCCGTGTATGACCGTTATCTGGTTTAATCAACTGCAATTAACTCGAAAGCGTGGCAAAAACTGTCTTGTTTTTGCGAGCTTTTGCATTTAATGATAACTGAGTTACATTCTCTATTGTACGATCGACTAGCTGACGCCTGCGACTTCGTCCGCATGGTTTAAGATTTTCCCGCTTTTCTGTTGAAATTTTTCCTGAATTTTCTTTGCTATAAACCTCACGGAGCCCGAGACCTTTCCAACGAATGCAAAACCGTGGAAATCGGTTCGTGCGTTCTGGAGTTATAGCGTCAGGAAGGAAAACCCGACTTAATTATTTTTATATACTTAGTAGATTACTTTGGTTATTCACCTACGAGTAACTTAGGTACAATCGACTGTATGTAAGTTGACCCAAAATGGCGGTCGTCTGCGCAGGTCCATTGTACTACAGGGCCGAGCGGAGCATGCGCGGGGAGCGAGGTGTATGGTAACGCGCGGCCCCTCGCGGCGCACCTCATACTGCACTTCGTTTGACACCCGAAATGCGTTTCTGCGCAGAGTTCAACTTAAGCCGCGGATAGATGTCTTTAAAAATACTCTACATTTCTATCAACCATGTGATAAGTGCACCAACCGCATAGATTATCTAGACTTCTATAAGTACACACTACTACAGAAGTAGTACCAACAAAATAAATAAACATATATAAAATAGATCAGGTAACTAATCAAATATTTTATCAAATTAATTAATACATACAAACAACATAATATGTATACTACTTAGCCCAATATTTGGGACCTATAATTTGAAATAAGCAATTCATATAAAATAAACAATGGCAAAATTCAATTGCACATTATAAAAAAAAATAGGTCGCTTTCAGATCTAAATTGGCAATTATAATTTGCACTACCTAATTATTATTTATCAAATCACTTTCTAAGCTAACAACCTAGTGTAATTAATTGCAATTATTATAAAAATAAGTACCTATATTTTTATTAAATATAGCAAAACCATAATAATTATCCTAACCTAAATAGGTAACTAGGTACTAGGTACGTCATCCAATTAATGAGTTGAAATTTCACCCTTGAATTAGATTCCTACCATAATATTTTCAACTAATTCTCTGCCTGCCTAGCATGCGCACCGCGAGATATTCTCGAAACGAGAGAGAGAAATGTTGTCGTGTCGGTTTATTTCTCGTTTACCCTAACATGCACGCTACGCGTGACAAAATTCTCGTGGAAGATTTGGCCTTGTCGTGTGGAGAAACCAATGTTGCCCTTTCTCAATAACATACGATATTCTAATGTTGCAACACCGATTTAGTTCATTCATTGTTCATTCTTAATGCATAAATCTTTCTCTGTCTACGCTTAAAAATAGATTTAATTATCTGTAAACTTTAAAAATGACGTCTTTATGACACTGACAGTGACAACTGACAAGTACTTGTTGTTGTTTTTTTTATTTTTAAAAACAACTAATTATGATAAAGGATCATAGAAAAAATACTAAATAGGAAGTTAATGAATTTGGTGATAATATGGATAAATACAGTGTACTCAAACATAAAATAATTAGGTACTTACACGGCCTCTTTCAGAATCGATCAAACAATAAAAAATTTGTGCTAATATATTATTCAGGCGCAGCACCGGGGACTACAAATCGCCATTGGTTCGAAGCTGTAGTAACTTATCTGGGAAGTTCGCCGCAGCAAGTTCTTGAGTATATAAGTAATACTAGACTACAGACGACCCGCGACTTCGTCCGCGTGAATTAAGGTTTTCATTCCCGCAGGAACTCTTAGATTTTCGGGGTAAAAAGTAGCCTATGTCCTTCCCCGGGATACAAACTATCCCTGTACCAAATTTCATCAAAATCAGTTAAACAGATGAGCCGTGAAACCGTAGCAGACAGACAAACTTTCGCATTTATAATATTATTATGCACTTGTACGAAATTGGAATGTTTCTTGTCTGCAGAAATTTTAAAATTGGTTGGCAATAGTGTTGGGTAGGACATGACTTGAAAAAGAGTTTGTAAGAGTAGCCTCTTTTTTGTACTGAGCCAGTACAATGTACCACTTCAAAAGAGGCGAGCCGTATATAAGCATAACGGTTCATTTGAGGTTACGAGTGATTGTCATCGCGTACTGGTGCATTTAATTGTACCTTTCAAAAGTATGACTGACTTACTTACATTTTACAACTCAAACTCAACTCCTTATAGCTAAATGAAGGGATTGACATATTTTGACATAATCAACTGATTGTCAGTTCAGTACCTACTCAAGTTGTATTATTTTGTAATAACCTAATAACAAATATTAGTATTTTATTCGCCATTTTTATAATTAAACGAAATACGTGATTAAAACAGTTTTATAAAAATAATGGGTATAATAAATAAAAAAAGAAGCGCAGACGCCAGACTGACACTTCGGTGTCTCGATGGCTCACACTCGCATTAGTCGCATTACAAATTAAGTAAGAAGCAAACGCGACCGAGAGGCAAAGAGGTAACGCGACGAGAGACGAAGCGAGACAACACGCGCTACGCGGCGGCGAGGCGACGCATTCTCTCTCACTCTAGTACGCTCAAACACAACGCGACATGAAATGTGAAGTAGGACATTTTCAAACGTTGAGCCGCTCTTACATTTTGACGTCATGTCCGGGACAAATGTCCCGCCTCTTGTAAGTCCTACTCAACACTAGTTGGCAATGATTGAAACTAATTTGAAATATGTTCTCAGTACCTAGATCATATTTTATAGTTTCCTCTTAGGACACTATAAAATTAACAGATATTATGTAACATTCATTGTACTAAGTAATATTATGAGTTCTAAATATCTATATTCACAAATAGTTATTATTTATTTCCCTATGTATGAAATCTACGTTTTGGTTCTGGCTTAAATCAAAATTCAAATACAAATTCAAATGTTTTATATTCAACTTTATACACTACAATAATAATAGTATCCTGCAATTAATTGTACTAGTTTGGCCTGGGAGTGTAAAAAGACGCCTAGGTTCTTCCATCATCTCCCTCCGAAATGAGCACATTTTCATTTGCAGTGCCAATCCGGTATATCGTTGCTCAGGAGTGTTGAGTTCAGCATGCAGGATTGGAGTCGTTAGCCATGGTTCCAATGGGTTACCTGAATCACCTGTAATAATAAATAAATAAACTAAATGTCTGTGATGACAGTAAATATTACATGACAGTAATTAATATTACATGATAAGACAGTAATTATTTATCTTTTTACAGGTGCCATGACCGAAATGAGGAGTAAATGTAATACAAATGAAACAAGGAGTAAAAAATGTAGCAGTAAACTATAGAATTAGAACATCATTGACTCAAGGTGCTAAAAATTAAATAAATGATTGGACAGGAATAGTTATTTAATAATTCTTAATGTTAAAATCTAAGCTATGGTATGATGACTGATGATAATGTACCTGTATAATTTTAATATTCATTAAATATTTTTTAATAGTTTAGTTTTTTAATTCTGATGGGAGACCAATATACAACAGCAGGCTAACTGGGTTTTTATTAATGTATTGATGAAGATTTTTATAATAGAATTACTATCTATGAAATTTCATCTAGGATTCCATGAGGCTGACATACTGACTGACTGTCTGATCTATCAACACACAACTCAAACTGCTGAATTAATCTGGCTGAAATTCGGCATACAGATAGCTCAATTATGTATAACAGGCTACTAAGAAGGGATTTTAGTTCAATCTCTAAGGAGATAAGTGGGGTTTGAAATTTGTATGAAAATCAAACTTAACATAAGCAGAGCTGCAGGCAATATCTAAACTAATATTATAAAGAGGTAAGATTTGTTTGTTTGTTTTGATCTCTGAAAGTAATGGACCGGTTTTAATTAATCCTAATTTCCTAGGTAATAAAATGATAAGATATTTTCAAAATGATACAATTTCCTGTATACAACTCCATAATCCTGATACTTGTAGGGTTACTGCCTGCCTAAGTTATGGAGATTCAGGAATTGTTACTGGTGAATTTATATTGTAGATACCTAGCAACGACTTCATGATTCAACTACTACAAGACGTCAGAACTCTTTAACACTGATGAGAAATCATGCAGCACATTCCTACCTTAGATAAGTATTTTTATTGCAAAAAAAAATAAACAAATGTTATAGGGAAGGCACTAGCTCCCTTAACACAGTTTTGACTTTTTTGGGAGATAGAAGCCAAATTATAAATGTACCTTTGTAATTTTTAGAAATAAAGAGATTTTATTATTATTATTTAGGAATCCTTGCTGGTGAAATAATATTGCAGGTAGGTACTAAGCACAGAGTACTTTGAGTAGGTACTAAGTATTTCTACAGACTGCATTAGGAACCATGTTGTAAGTAATGAGACAATAAAAAGCCTAAAATAAAACTTTCAAAAAATGGACAGACTTCAAAAGCACTGAAAAGCATAAATTACCTACTTTAATCCAATTTACTCTATGCCAATGAACAAAAAATCAAAACTTGTACCTACTGTACCTACTAATATGTAGTTTTTGAAGTTTATTTTACAATGTCTGAATTTTAACCTTAGTACCTAAATAGTTAGTAGGTACATAGACCGTATGGTTAGGTTACCTAAAAGGAAGTAGGTAATTTCCAATTCCTCTATCATGGAGCCTTTTCATCTCTGTTCTTACGGATGAATGTAGCCATATTATAAATGCATCATGTAGGTACCCTGAAGTTTGAATCTGCTATCTGTAATACTTATTAATTTATAAATGCATTGTAAAAACCTGCCAAAAGCGCTGCAGTATAAAAAAATTAAGAAAATTAAGTTTGCATAAATGTGAATTAAGTACTTATGTTGTAGGTAAGGTGTTTTAGTTATTAACTTATTAGTTCTCTGCCAAAAGAAATGATGGAAACTCATACCAGTTGCACATTTATTGTGTGTGCATCTTTTCTCCTATTTTTATACTGGGTTCCTTGTGGTCCAGATGGAGGAAATACTTATTTTCACGTGCGTGCAGTCAATGAGTCCCAATATAACAGCTGGCACATTAAATTTATTTTCAAATCCTGAAGCTATCTCCTGTCTATCTCTATCAAGCTAACTCCTCCGGGCTGTTTCCGAAGCAGGAAAATGCATCCATTCAGCAAAGAGTCTGAAATTTGTACATATAGGCATTATAATAAGATGAACACTGGAGGAGAATATTAAAGTAGATGATGATACCTTCTTTAAATAGAGGTCATAAACTGTCCTTGTGTGTGGTGTGTTGTTGCTGTGCAAGCTACTGACAGTGGTCTGAGCCTCGCACATGATGTGGTCCGGCCCAAGTTGGGCAGGCCGTCACTGCTTAGGTAAGTACAGGCTCCAAATCCTCGGCAAGTTTCTGGACAATATAGATCGC
Source organism: Erebia ligea (assembly GCA_917051295.2). NCBI lineage: Eukaryota > Metazoa > Arthropoda > Insecta > Lepidoptera > Nymphalidae > Erebia > Erebia ligea. Next base: position 4,817,756 of record OU785237.1, on the reverse strand, counting down.
CATAGGCTTGGAGATTCGCCAAAGCGATTGGAACCCTCCGTCGCTCAAATTAATTACATCACAGACATCCCTATTATTCGTAATTTTCGCGTTTCTCGCTCTTGATATACACACACACCCGACACTAGCTATAAATAAATACCTACCTAATTGTACTATGGACCCATTGTATGGACCCGCCATCATAATCGTGGAGGAACCACCCGAAAATTTACAAGTTTATTGTTGCGAAATGTTTGATAAACTATCTCGTATGTTTCTCGCCCTCAAGATTGATAGACGATAAATAACCATGTTTAGATGTCAAAAAACGAGAATAAATAGTCGGCGATAGTCTGCCATGTTAGGGTTCGTAGAGAAAAATACCACAGATAAAAAATATTACTGTTATCTCTACTTTTGTCGTAACGAAACAAGACTTAAGTGTAACCATGTTAGCTACGGTAGAGAAATGAGATAACGCGATAAAATGGGTAGACATAATTTTCTCGTAGTGCGCATGCTAGGCACGGGTCTCTTCGGCGGCGGGTAGTTCCCACTTCCCACCCTACCGGCGAACGATGCCCCATTAGCCTTCCGATGTCGTGAAAAAAACAAATAGTTATACCAAAAAATCAATTAGTCTAAAGTAAGTACCTAGGTAAGGTAATTATTATAACTTTGTACTAAGTACATAGATATGGGCATTTGAAATCATTCGAGACTGAAAACAGTAAATAAGTACCTACCTACCTTCTAATAAAAATCTTTCACGGTTTTTAACTCTATGGTTATATTTTTCAACATAATAAGGTCATCGGTCCGATAAATGATTAATTAGGTAGGTACGTTTTCCAAGGAAATCTTATATAAACGACCATTTTAATTGACGGTGCAGTTTCTATTTCATTTCAACGTGCTAATCGCGTTTTAAATTAAAAAGTTTAAAATGATTCCTGTTCCTATACCTATAAATTAATAGTGCCTATAGAAAATAATAAACTGAATGAATGATATATTAAGTACAGCTCAGACTTATTTTATAGGTTTTTTTATTAAGTTTAGACCCCACTTAAAGGTATCTCTTAAGACCGGTACTTGAGAAAGGATTTCTGAATTTCCCTCCTAAGTGACGCCCTGGGCCGCATTATTATTTATTGTTTGTAGGGGAAAATTCTTAAAAACTGATATGACCAACGTATTCATATTTTAAAGTTTTTTTATTGTATTAAACTAGTGTCAGATAGCTTTGTTAAGCTCATGTTACTAGACTCATAATTTGGTTGGCCTGGGCTTTTAATAATATCATAACCTCCTTGGTCTAGAGTCTAGACCTAGAGTAAAGGCTGTACAGGTATACTTAATATAAAAGTTTATTATCCATCTGTCCTCTTATTAACATCTACAAAAACTAATCATGTGATATAATTTAAAACAATAGGTCCGATAATCTAGCTCCCAGCCTCCTACATGACTGGCGTTATTATAATTAAGTACCTATTATAGGTAGTTAGTTGACTAACAATCTCAAGGAAAAATCTTTTCAGTGCTCTTTTTGGCGTTTCATTACATTTAAATCACGCTACTATCTATGTATTACCTGAGTATATCGTTTAACTAGCTGATGGCCGCGAATTCGTCCCCGTGGTTTAAGTTTTTTGTTGTCACTCTCCAGGTCCTCAACTATACCCATGCCAAAAATCACGTCGATCCGTTGCTCCGTTGCGGCGTGATTGAAGGACAAACCAACAAACAAACACACTTTCGCATTTATAATATTAAGTATATTATTATACCTATTTGGTTTTGTTCAGTTATTTCCGTTCGTAGCACTAGGACCGTAGAAAGATAACAGGAAGATAGATATATGTATATTATATCGGCGTCGCTGTCAATATTGTCTGTAAACCCAAAGTTTTCTAGCTCTACCATAGTATGTTGTTCTCTTTTTACAATCTCCAGGGTAAGTATAAGGCCCAGGATACATCACCCCGAAACGGCACAGCGTTGTCGTGCCGGTCTGTGCTACGATACGGCACCGTAGACCTTAAAGCGTAGCGTTTTTTTTTATCCACTACAAAGTACAAGTTAGCCCTTGACTGCGATCTCACCTGATGGTAAGTGATGATGCAGTCTAAGATGGTAGCGGGCTAACCTGTTAGGGGTATGGCAGTTATATTAAACCCATACCCCTATTCGGTTACAACACGGCATCGTACCGGAACGCTAAATCGCTTGGCGGCACGTCTTTGCCGGTAGGGTGGTAACTAGCCACGGCCGAAGCCTCCCACCAGGCCAGACCAGGGAAAATTCAGAAATTGTAAATTCCCAAATTGACCCTGCCGGGGATCGAACCCGGGACCTCCGCATATTAAGACAACAGCGCTCAACACTGCGCCACGGCCGAGGTCGTCAAAACATACCTACTTAAAGATATACCTAGGTAATCAGTAAGATATTTGACTTACAGAGATAATATTGTTATACATACCTAGCTAGACTTAGTCGGTATCTAATATCTATGCGAAAATACGAATCACCGTGCAAAAGTGTCAAATATCCAACTGACCCGGCGAACAATGCAAAGTCAGCGAATAGCAATACAAACACATGGAAAGGGTCAACACACGGACATACTAACCTCAAAGCGCCAACTGGTTCCGCTAGTGCTTTACCGTTACACCACACATGCACAAACAATAACAATTGCAGTCCGCGAACACCAATCTCCGACCGACGACCACCGGTTGCGACTTTCGAATAACAACTACTATAAGTACAAACTACAACGCATGCACACGGTTCCAACTTCCAGCACTACTGAACAGCGATAAGTGAATCAAGATAATGCGAGGTAGGTACGGAGTAAAAGTATGCGTAAAGTCGGGCACACATGAAAGCGTTATGATCTTTTTCTGGTCTTTGATCGGTACTGAGCAGGCACTGACGCGGGCGTTCTATTTGGTTTTAGGCTTTAGATAAAAGGTAAGTAGGCAGTGGCGTAGCGTGGGGGGTGCCGGGGGGGCCATGGCCCCGGGCGGCATACGAAAGGGGGCGGCGGCAAGCGCCACAATATTGTCAATTGGAAATTCAAAAAAAAAATTAAGTGTAAATTCCATTATACATCATTATAAAGAAACTTACGCTGAGTTGCACGAAACAAATTCAAAAATTTAAGTAATCAACACTTTTTATAAAATTGTTTCCTGCAACTCAGCGTTAGTCTGCATCATTTTTATGTTACTTTATACTTAGGCTTCTGGCATCCGGTACTGCGTGAAGTTAATGATACTCACAAGTATTTGCAAACAGCAGTGGCGATTCCTGGTAGTCAATCTTGGGTTTGCGCTAGCTGATGGTTAGGTATTTTCTCAATAAAATACATTTACCTCATATATCACTGACTAGCGCACGCCCGCGACTTCGTTCGCGTGGCATAAGTTTTTGATTTCCACAGGCACTGGCAGGTTAATTTTCCGGGATAAAGAGAAGCCTAAGTCACTCTCCAAGTCCTCAACTATACCCATGCAAAAAATCACGTTGATCCGTTGCTCTATTTCGGCGTGATTGAAGGATAAACTCTCTATTTGACGTCCTTGGGGATAGAATTTTCAAAAACTGTGAATCACGTATTTTTTCATTTCAAACCGAAATCCCAAACGCCAAGTTTCATGGCTACAGCTTGAAGAATGACGGACTTTCCTACAAACTTTCAACCCCTGTTTCAGCCCTATGGGGGTAGAATTTTCGAAAATGGCGAAACACGTATTTCTTCATTTTGAACCGGTAGCTCAAATACCAAGTTTCATGGATTTAACTTCAAAAATGACGGACTTTCATACAAAATTTCAACCCCTATTTTACCCCTTTGGGGGTCGAATTTCGAAAAATCCTTTCTTAATGGATACCTGCTCTTCACAAAGAACACACCCTCCAAATTTCATGTCTCTAGGACCAGCGGTTTAGGCTGTGCGTTGATATATAAGTCAGTCAGTCAGTCAGTCAGTCAGTCAGTCAGGACTTTGAATTTTATATATATAGATTAGGGTATAACCCTTACAGGTTTGTCCGCCATCTTAGAGTAGGTAGGCCTACTTACATCATCACCCACCACCTGGTGACATTGCAGTCAAGGGCTAACTTGTACTTACTAGAATAAAGAATACTGTTTTTATTTATTTTACACTAACAGATTCCCGCGACTTCGTCCGCGTGAAATAAGTTTTTTAAATTCCCACGGGACCTCCCTAATTTTTCGGGTTAATCTCGGTTCTCGTACCCACACTCACAAATAATGTGGATTTCTATTGGTGCCAGAATTTTCAAAATCGGGTCAGTAGATCCAGAGATTACCACCTACAACCTCACAAACTTTACCTCTTTATAATATTAGTAGCTACCTAATAGTGCGCGTTACATTATTACTAACTATGATATCTTCTAAGTTATTCATCTGAATTAAATGGTGTAAGGGCAAATTTGATCTATATTAAGTAAATACTTGAGATGAACAACCATTTTATTTTGATAAGGATTTCTATGTTGGTAAAAACACCTTCGCGAGTAAAGCATTGTTTTAGACCAAATTTGAAAATCATAATGACGGTTATTGTGAGACGACCTTAAAAGATAGCTGTATGCTGTCGCGGACTTTTTTTTAGAACTTTTGAGAGGAACACTTCCACCATACATTGTTTTCGTGCAACTTTTACCATTTAGGTACGCAGCGCACGCCACGGAAGCTCTCAGATGAGACAATTTTTTCCAATCTCTGTAAAGATTGCCAAGTGATGAGTGATGAGCACTGTGTATATTATTTAAGATCCTATTGCACACTCAATTGGCAAATAAAGACTTGAATAAGTACTTATTATTATTATTTCTTGGTTTGTACTATGTCCCTAGTGTTAAGATAATAAAGTTAAGTTAGGTCCGTTGAATAAAATATTTAAACTTTAAATTGATTGGACTTTAATGGGATTGGGGGGCGGCGAATTTCCGGTCGGCCCCGGGCGTCGAAAACCCACGCTACGCCACTGTAAGTAGGTATCATACTAATATAATAAACGCGCAAGTGTGTTTGTTTGTTGGTTTGTCCTTCAATCACGCTGCAACAGAACAATGGATCGACGTGAGTTTTTTCATGGGTAAAGTTGAGGAGAGTGACATACTCGTAGCTAATTAGTATCCTGGAGTTCCCGTGGAATTTAAAAAACTTATTCCACGCGGACGAATTCGCGGACATCAGCTAGCGTCGAATAGAATAGAATATTCATTTATTTGCACTAACGGCACAGGGGGTCTACTCTCTTTCTCTAAAACGAAACTTCGCAAACAAACGAACGAAATTTCGTTAACTCCTCTCCTACATAATATTATCTCTATGCTCCTCTCTATTTCGTTTTCGTACACGCAGACGAAGTACGGATCCATAGAAAATTTTCGTGACCGATTGGATTAAACGATTTTGTGTGGGTCTAATAACAGACTAATTACGTTCGTTTGCGAAGTTTCGTTTGAGAGAAAGAGAGTAGACCCCCAGATTTGGTAATAAATTACTATTTATTACCAAATCTGGGGGTCTACTCTCATAGGCCTACATCTAACGAAAAGAACGTATAGGTATCTATCTCCTTAGGCTGTGATAATACTTAATATATACTTATAATAATACTTAATATAAATGCGAAAGTATGTCTGTTTGTCTATCTGCTACGCTTTCACGGACCATATTTTCAACCGATTTTGACAAAATTTGGTACAGAAATACGTAATTTGGTAAGGAAAATTGAGGATTTTCCCACGGAATTTTTCAAAAACCATAATCTACGCGGGCGTAGTCGCGGGCTTCGACTAGTGATAATATTGTAATTGAATTGGGTGAATTTTCATTTGTCCGTTCATTCGTCGGGCCATCCATCGATCTGTCTGTTGAAGCCATTGAAATAGAATACTAAAATTCTACATCAATGGTTGGAGCCTACCTAGTTCAGAATTAGGTCATACGTAATTGTTATTTTAATGCTTTTATTATTCAGAAATTCAGAAATGAGAATAACTTCTTAATCAATGCTAGTTATTTTTGATTAGAGTTACCTAACACTTTTTACTTTTCACTTTATTTTTTTACAAATACCTATGTACCTACCTACTTCCTTAAAATACTTATATCATTTTATCCATACGAGAATAGGCGCCCGCTCGATGATTTTCCCCGGAAAAACTTTTTTACTTAAACATTACAACATTGTTTAGATAGATAGAAGTTAGAACAAACCAAAAGAACAAACAAAAAACTCGCGAATTTAAATTGTATCTAAATTCCTAAACATGCCTAAATTAAGACCCTAAGTTTAGATACAATTCTTGAAACACCGTCCACCGAAACGCTATCGCGTACATAATATACCTATGTAATGAAATTAAAATGAAATGACTCTACCACCGGTTCCATACCAGCGGAAATACTGGTATATATTGGCTGTGTGCACTAGGCTTAAGTAATTTGTGCTGAACCACGATTGTCACGGAATCTTTTCTCCGCGGCGGGTGAACACGGTCGATGACTCGGCTCGTCACTCGTCAGCCGTGACCAAGGCCGTGACAAAATGTTGACAACATGTTGACAAACACTTTTTATCTGACACTGCAGGCGAACGCCATAAATAGCCGGTAAAGCCATGCCCGGATGATGACAGTGCAGGGATTTATCATATAGTTATTTTATTTATACGAGGATAGGTATTATTATCTATGTCGCAGCCGGAGTGTTGAATCTGTCGTATTACAAAAGTTTGACGGTCAGCCAGATTTGAATGCGACTGAATGAATGTCCGAAGCATTGAATCAACGCTTCTTGCAAAAACTTGCTTCTTCAAAAACTTTAATATTAACATCATATCGCAAACTCCATAATCAGGACCAGAATGAAATCTAGGCACCCCAATTCCACGCAGTCTTGTCTGCCCTACCCCTAGACTCTAGGAGACTCTACAATAAATGCGCTACGCCAGAAAGCTCGCTTTGTCGTCGGGGACGAACGAGCTTTCTGGCGTAGCCCATTTATTGTAGAGTTAGCATGGTCACCCTAATTAATAATAATGAATTACCTAGTTACTAGAATTGACTAATAATTGGAAAGCGCAGCGTTGGCAGACACAGATGGTGGACGGACGACATCAGACGAGTCGCTGGGAGCCGCTGGATCCAGGCCTCACATACGGCGGATTTTACGATTTGGCGGCGACTTTTAAAATATTTTATTTACCAACACGTCTGACTTACTGCAATGCTGTACGGAGCTGATTGCCGGGCAACCAAAAAGACTCACGAACAGAAATTACACGTTAACGAGATGAAGATGCTTCGATGGGCGGCAGGTGTAACGAGACTCGATAAAGTGAGGAATGAGGACATCAGAGGAAGTTTTAAAGTTGCCCCAATAACGGACAAAATGGTAGAGGGTCGTTTACGTTGGTACGGACACAATATCATGCGGCGAGGAGAGGATCACGTTGTGCGGAGAGCATTGGCACTCCCGCAGAACACGAGGAGGAGAGGGCGCCCTGCAGCCACGTGGTGGAAAACTGTAGCCAAGGACATGGAGCGCGAAGCGGTTTCGGAGGACAGAATGTCCTGGCGCAAAAAGACGAGGAGAGCCGACCCCAAATAATGGGAAAAGGCTAGGAGAAAGAAGAGAAGACCAACGTCCAACATGTCTGACTTACTTATAATTACTGTTCCTAAGTAGGTAGTAGGTACCTAACTATGCGTTATCTTATTTTTTTAGCGAATTTTAAAATTTTCGGAGGACGATAATGGCATTATGGCATATAAGTAACTAGGTACCTAGGTTGATACAAAAAAGCATGAAATATAAATGCGGTTGGTTTAAGCCTCTTCTGACCTCTGAATCAGAATCAGAGTATTCTGAAGCGAACCGTTGCGCGTTGGTTATTGTACCTACCTATGATTGGACAGATACCTATTACCTACCTAATCTTAATAATAATATAATATTACGTCATACTAAAAAATGTAGGTATATGGTTCCGTTTTCCGGTTATGATTACTCTAGGTACTAATAGGTACGGATCTACTTTAAAAAAATCAAAATAGGATCACATAATGACTAATCAGAAAATATTTCGTGGTATTGCTTTTCATTTAGTATTGCGGTTAGAAGGATAAAACAAAAAACAATTTTTTTTCAATCACATACCTACTGTTTTTTTATAAACTAAGCGGATTGCAAAACCAACTTTGTTCAAGAGTAATAGAGTCACAATTTGAGTATCGTAGGAGTATTCATTACGACCATATTATGCTGTGAAAACTTAATATTTACATGGGACGACGCACCCGTCAGAGGAAATCCCAGCTTCAGATTTACAGGAAATTCATATTATTATCCACTTTATTCAATATTATATTATAAAGTATAATCTCGTTTTGTACTTACGCAGGGGCGGACATATTATTGTGTCACATTGTGACATTGTGGATCCTACCTTTGATTTAAAAAAAGTGCAATCGCCGAGTTGCTTTTCTTTTGGTAGCAGGTAGGTAGGTAGTAGGTACGAGGGATCATTTTTAAGTTCGCGGAATCGGAAGTAAGGGGGGTAAATAAAAATTCGCAAATATTTTTCTTTGAATCTAAACTAATATTATAAAGAGGAAAGAATTGTTTGTTTGTTTGTTTGTAATGGATAAACTCAAAAACTACTCAACCGATTTTAAAAATTTTTTTACCTATAGAAAGCTACATTATCAGCGAGTAACATAGGCTATATTTTATTTTTAAAAAAAATTAGAGATCCTTACGAAAATTGCAATAATGTGAATTAAGTCGGAAAAAATCGTTTCTTTTGAGAGCTTACGTAGCGTGCGCTGCGTAGGTAAATAGTTAAAGTTACACGAAAATAATGTATGGTGGAATTGTTTCTCTCAAAAATTTCTAAAAAAAAGTCCGCGCTAGCATATATCTATCTTTTAAGGTTAATTCACAATACCCATTTTTATGATTTTCAAAGTTGGTCTAAACCAATGCTTTACTTGCGAAGATGTTTTTACCGACATAGTATTAATATCCTTATCAAAATAATAGTAGATTATTAACCAACGAGATAAAGCAGTGTCTTCTGTCGCGGGTGACGATTTAAATCGCGAGCGTAACGAAGGACTCGAGGTTTACTCCCGAGCGTAGCGAGGGTGTTAAAAACTTAAATCACGAGCGAAGCGAGGGATTTAAGACGAGTCCTGAGTGTAGCGAGGGATTTAAGTTCACCCAAGACTAAGACAGCTTTATCACCGAGGAAAATACTCTACTTACTTTTCGTACCATTTGCGAAAGAAATAACACAATAATAATATGAGATAAGCATTTATTAAAAATAATGACAATTAAAAGTAAAAGTTAACATTCGAAACAATGGTCCAATTATTTATAATTGCGGCAGCATTTGCACTGATGGAATCCGACAATTCACTGTCACTGTCGCTTTGATTTAACATCGTAACGTATTTTTAGAACATTAACTTATTTATAAAAATAAATTAAAATAAACTTAACGTTTATATATTTGAAGAAAACAAAAACGCGGCAAATTCCTAGACTAATATTTTTTTGTCGGAAAAGCAAAGGCATCAAGCTCATACGGCCTCGTCGGGTTTCGTCACTTTATTTAATTGTAATCATAACTGCATAATAAATGCGTATTCCTTTTTCAAAAAGATGTATAGTACAAACTCAATGGTGTAAACACAGATGTAGTTCAGTATAAATTTCGGTAAGTATTCCAAATTTAAATCACATTCTCCCCCTAGAGGATGAATGAAATTCAGTACAATTTTCTTTCCCTGTTTTTAACAGATTAAAAATGACTATTGTTATGTTCGCTTTTTGTGGCATAGAATGACACTTTTTTGAGCAAGTGGTACGAAAATAAGAATATGTTATTCATCTCAAGTATCTAATTAAGTTATTAGTAGACTGTATTATTAGGGAGCAAAATTATATTTTTACGGCGAGGGCGCTTTTTTGAATCCAGAGCGAAGTGAGGGATTCTAGTGTAGAATCCTGAGCGTAGCGAGGGATTCTTTATTAGAATCCTGAACGTAGCGAAGGATTCAAAGTACGTCGCCCGAGCCAAAAATATATTTGCGCCCGAGTGATACACTCTACTTTTCATCACCCTGTATGAGAAAATTTGGTTCCCGCGGGAACTCTTTAATTTCCCGGGATAAAAAGCATATGTGCTATTTCCAGACTATAATCTATCTCTGTGCCAAATTTTATCCAGATCCGTTCAGCCGTTCGGGCGTAATTGAGTAACAAACATCCATACATCCATACATACACACATCCATCCAAACTTTCGCCTTTATAATAATATATATATATATATATATTTTTTTTTTTTTAATATATTTATATCCACTACCTTTACTAGTTAGCCCTTTCGTTAGTTAAAATTCAGAAATTGTAAATTCCTAAATTGACCCTGCCGGGGATCGAACCCTGGACCTCCGCACGTTAAGACAACAGCGCTCAACACTGCGCCACGGAGGTCGTCAATTTGCGTTGGCGCTGAACACTAAGATGTTCCAAATTCAATAAGTGCGCGGCAAAGATAATTGCGGCGCACTTACGAGTATAAAGAGGATTAAAAACTCATTACTGCCCGCTAAAAGTTTCTTATAGAAAACACCACCTTTGGGCGCACATAAAGGCGAACCAAGTCGTCCTTTTCGAATACATGGGATGAAAAAATTATTGTCCTTTACATCATGGTGGGCTGGCGGCTGTGGTAGATGTGGTGAGGACGGGGCGTACTCTTACAATGTAATATTAAAATGTAAAACCTGCCCACTGCCCACTGGCTATGTTGGGTATAGAGTATTAGGACTATTAGTGCTACCCGTGCGAAGCCGGGGCGGATCGCTAGTATAATATATTCATCTAATAACCTAATACATTTTTCATATCGGATGGTATGCCTGTGGTATGCCTAAGCTTATTGAAATAAGCTTAGGCATACCATCGAAAAATGTTCATTTTTAGGGTTCCGTAGCCAAATGGCAAAAAACGGAACCCTTATAGATTCGTCATGTCTGTCTGTCTGTCTGTCTGCCTGTATGTCACAGGCTCACAGCCACTTTTTTCCGAAACTATATAAGATTTATACTGTTGAAACTTGGTAAGTAGATGTATTCTGTGACCCGCATTAAGATTTTCACACAAAAATAGAGAAAAAAACAATAAATTTTGGGGGTCCCCATACTTAGAACTGAAACTCAAAAATTTTTTTTCATCAAACCCATACGTGTGGGGTATCTGTGGATATGCTCATTAGGTATAGTAATATAGTTTAGGTCATAGGTGAAAGCCCATACCTTAATACTGGAGTTTCTTTTTAGGGTTCCGTAGCCAAATTTGGCAAAAACGGAACCCTTATAGATTCGTCATGTCTGTCTGTCTGTCTGTCTGTCTGTGTCGGTCCGTATGTCACAGCCACGTTTTTACGAAACTATAAGAACTATACTGTTGAAACTTGGTAAGTAGATGTATTCTTTTTTTTTCATCAAACCCATTCGTGTGGGGTATCTATGGATAGGTCTTCAAAAATGATATTGAGGTTTCTAATATTATTTTTTTCTAAACTGAATAGTTTGCGCGAGAGACACTTCCAAAGTGGTAAAATGTGTCCCCCCCCCCCCCCGTAACTTCTAATAAGAGAATGATAAAAAAAACTAAAAAAATATATGATGTACATTACCATGCAAACTTCCACCGAAAATTGGTTTGAACGAGATCTAGTAAGTAGTTTTTTTGTAATAATTTAAAACTTACTACAGGTTTGTACGGAACCCTCGGTGCGCGAGTCCAACTCGCACTTGGCCGGTTTTTTTAGAAACCGTGTTGCGCTTGAAGCTAAGTACCTATTAGTTATTTTTATTTTTTATGTAACCCGGAAAAACGCTAAAATTTCAGTTTTCGGCCTCAAATTTCAGTTTTCGGCCATGGGGTATTACTTTTTCGGCCACTGGATTGTGACGGATTTAAAATGAATCTATAAGTTTAATAGTACATTGTTCACCGAGGGGAGAAAGTGACCGATTACTATCGAGGGTGTAGTTTGAGGCCCGAGGCGTAGCCGAAGGGCCGCAATACACGCGAGGTAGGAATCGTACTTTCTACCGAGTGATACATAGTGCTTTATACTACACCTGCGAGGAAAATAAGCGATAATTAGTGATTAAACGAACTTACAAAGGTTTAAAATAATAAATAAAATAAATATTTTTTATTTCAGGCAATTTTACAAACCCATATTCAAAATACAGAAACATAAAAAAAACAAAAAAAAAAAACAAAAAAAAAAGAAAAAAAAGGTTTAGGTTAATAGTTAATAATAGTAAATAGTCCTTAATGAGGTTAGGCTAGCTAGCTTTAATTTCTAATGTATTGTTTTCAAAAAATTTAAAAAAAAATTAAAAAAAAAAATTAAAAAAAAAAAAATGACGTTCTATCATAACTATATGAGTCGCTTCATTCGAAGCTTCACTATCACAACAGCTAGACTACATTTTGAGGATTATTTCAATATAGATTTCGATATCGACAATCGACATCGATATCGACAATCGACATCGATACCGACAATCGACATCGATACCGACAATCGACATCGATATCGATAACGACTATCAATATCGGATATCGATATCGACTATCGATATCGATAATCGACGTCGATGTCGACAATCGACATTCACCATATTATTTGACTTTTCTATGTCAAATATGGTGAAGCTGCTTCTAATATTATATTTCCATAAGGTACGACATCCAAATTCTCAACGTCCATACCATATTTACTTAAAATTAAAAAACAACAGCGCGTTAGAAATGGATTTTCATATAGTTTTCTCCCCGCTTAGCACGTTAGAAATGAAATTTCATACATCTTTTCCTCCCGCTTAATTGGTTTGTAGCAATGACGTACTTTCTACCTCGTTTTGACCAAAGCAAGAGGGTACTTTCCGAGCGGGTGTAGTTTAAAATTACATTAAAACGCTTTTTTGTAAGCGGATCATTGTTTTATTAAGTACCTATCCAAATGTTATTAAAAGTCATAATCAACATATTTCAAGAAAGTTATATTAATAAAAACCTTGGAACCTTTGTTACTCACTAATTACCTACAACACCTATAAAACCTGTCAAATACGTTCCTATTTTTATGTTATTTTTGAAATAACAATCTTGGATAATTGTGCATATAAATAAATGATATTTGACTCGGTCAAAAACTCTATAAGTTCCCGGAACCAGACTAGTCTGATCGATTCTTCTGTTACTCGTGCTCTGGCCTTGTTTATTCTTAGCTTCTGGCCTTATTATTAGAAATTAATAACATAAGTGCTTATGTACCTAATGTTACTTAATTACTTAGTTATATCTAAAACAAAAACGTTAACTCATAATTATTATTGACTTTAAACTTTGCAATTTTATGGCCGAAAACTATTACCGATATTCAATTTTCACATGCTTTCCATACAATTGTAAGTTATGCCGTAAACTGAAGTAGGCAGGTAAGTACTGTTTCTTCTATGTTGTGGTTTTCGGCCACCCCCAAAATAGTCTTCACTATTAATCTTTATTCTATAAATTGACGGCCGAAAACTAATGGCGAGGGTTTTCACATCAGGTACAATATTAAAAGAAAGAGTCGTGACATATAAGTATAATTTCACCAATTGAATAAAAGAGACAAAAGCGTGGAGGACTTGATATCAATTACCTACGCCACATATCGGCCCCTAGGCCGAAAAACAAAGTTTTGAAAAAAAATTAATGTTAGATCGCGGCCCCCATCATTATTGTTGTTTTGTTCAAAATAAGTATGTATTTACATAATCATATTAAAAGTATGTTAATAAGTTATTTTGGAAGGGTATTACATGCCTATTAAGTGCCTATTAATATCATTCATTCAGAAAAACAAAACAAAACGATTGCCTTGGAGTGAAACGCGCGGCACTCTTTTTAGGGTTCCGTACCCAAAGGGTAAAAACGGGACCCTATTACTAAGACTCCGCTGTCTGTCTGTCTGTCTGTCTGTCTGTCTGTCTGTCTGTCTGTCTGTCTGTCTCTCTGTCTGTCTGTCTCCAGGCTGTATCTCATAAACCGTGATAGCTAGAAAGCTGAAATTTTCACAAACGATGTATTTCCGTTGCCGCTATAACAACAAATACTAAAAATTAAAAAAATATATATATTAAGGGGGGTCCCCATACAATAAACGTGTTTTTTTCGTATTTTTTTGCTCAATATTAAAAACGGTAACAGGTAGACGGTTCAAATTTTCACAGAATATTAACTTGTATACTTATTACCTTTCAAAATAAATAATTAAATATCAATAAAGTAAATATTAAAGGCGGGCTCCCATACAACAAACGTAATTTTTAAGCAATTTTTTTTAATAATTTAAAACTTACTACAGGTTTGTACGAAACCCTCGGTGCGCGAGTCCGACTCGCACTTGGCCGGTTTTTTTTCTAATTTCCGCAGGTTGCGTTACCTCCGATGCCCCCCGTCGAATTAAATAAATTTACTAAAATCACTCGAAGATGTTACCCGACTCAAATTGTTGTCAGATACAAAGGAAATATTTTTAAATGTCGGAATAATGATTTTATTTGGAAATAGTATTTCTAAACGATATTCTCGCAATTTTACGGCATCGAGAACGCGTAAAGGCCGAAAACCGAAGGAGGCCGGCGAACCGGCATAACAACCCTACTTGCTGCGTTATGTACCTATCTTTATTACCTAAGTACCTACTCCCCAATGATAATTCTGAGATCTCGATATGACCGACTAGTAACAGTATTTCTTAATTTATTGCCTAGTTACCTGTTTTGGCAAATTGAGGACTAAGTAAGTAAAAATACTTAGTAAGTAGGTATTACAGTCAGCGATTTCTTTACCTAAGTATGGTATGTATGTACCTACCTACTAGTATTAAACAATGACGTGCAATTAGGTAACTCGCAATACCTAACTACTTATCGTGTAAAATTCCACAATTTATCGTGTCATAGTTAGTTATTACTCCGAATACAGTTATCATTAGTCAACAAGAAGCATCTCGATTCTCGTGGAATATTTTCAACGGGGACTTACTTACAGCTTCTAGCATAACATACTTACTTACCTAATTAGTAATTACTTGTAATATTATCAGGCTTACTCACCTGCAAGTTGCAACTTGCATCACATACCAAGTACCTACCTAGTTGCAAAGGTAGGTAAGTATGGTAGGTACATTACACATCTAGGGCAGTAAAATAAGAAATGTCTCAGATCACATGTAAATTATTGTTGTCCGAGGCGAAGCCGAGGTCAATAAACATGTGATCTGAGGCTTTCTTATTTACTGCCCGTGGTGTGTATACTATTTTTCTCCTCGACGGAGGCGGAAAGCGGCATTTTCGTTTAGCGCAGCGGGAGGAAAATTGACGCTTTCCGCCCGGAGGTGAGAAAAAGCTTTTTGTAATTGTGTGGTGCGTGCAGAAAAGCTCGTCTTTATACTACCTAAGTATGTATTAACTTTTAAATAGAGAATGATATAAATATCCACAGTATTCCTCAGGTCCACTACCCCACACTCCACAGGTCCTTCGAGCCGGATTCGTATTCTACAGCCTAAGAACAAGAAATAAAGCCTTTATTTGTGGTAATGGGTACTAAAGATAGTGTAGGTACAGTAACCTTATGCACCCCGCTAATTCTTGGCACCTCTGTCCAAGAATTATTTGTCTCTGGCGGTGTTGTGTTGGTGTTAAACCGCTTATAATAAGAGTAGGTACACCATGGACGTATCAACCACAAAAAAGTGAACGTAAAAGTTCCTATTAAATTGACCAAATTGACAAATGAAAATTAATAAACCTACTAAGTAATTAAGTTCTAACACCATCTTGTATGCTCCGTTGTTACACATACCTTATAATGTTGCAGCTTATCTATATTGAGTGATACATTCCTTATTATTATATCTTCGTTAATCGTTGCCTAGCCTTTAGTTGTAGCCTAGGTATCACATGAACTTTCAACTCTCATTACTGAAAACTATTTTTACCTACTAAAAAGCAATCAAACAAACATATTGTCTGTAAAGAGTTAACTTCTTAATTCATAATACCATGCCCGTCAGAGCACGTCAAACGGCCCACATCAGCTATCAGCAGACCATGGTACTTTATCAATCTCCAAACATTACCTACTTTACTGCTAAATGCTATGACGTAGTTTCTTTGTTAAGTCGACAATTGACGTACAGTTCTAAGATCAGCTATGATATTAGATTGTGTTTTTCAAGAACAACCTACGCTTTTCAGGATGAAGGTAGTAAGTACCACCTTTTTCCAGTCTCTCGAAGAATACATTCGTCAGAGTAATGTGTATTTTACAACCCTATTTACCGATTCGAAAATATACCCAATAACAAGACTGCACTTATGTATAATGTATATAATGGAACGTCAGATGTACGACCAACCGCCTCTAAAAACTTGGAACAGTCCCGCTTAGGGGAAAAAATTTGGCATCATGAACTTTTAACGCCCCTTGGTCTCAACTCTCAGTAGATATTGATATACATACACATAAGTGTCAAGCAAGCCTATTCAAAAAAATTAGGTTAATTTAATAATAATTACTTATAGGGAGGATTTTAAAAAAAACACTCATTATTTGAAAATAAGACTTTATTCACGTAAATCGTAATCATTCTAGAATATTACCTAAGTTTTCCCTAAGCACAGCCCAAAACCGGCACAGATGAGGGCATCCTCAATGCACAGCCAAGTAAATACCGTACCGTGACAACATGGGATCATGGGAGATAACACCATACGGCTAACCCACAAGAAGTATTCAAGGGGTTCCGCCGCTAATATTCAGAGGGACGAGCTATTCCGCTCAAACACCATAAGAATACACCATGTGGTTGCACAGCCATGTGACAACCCTGTCAACGGACACCATAAAACTGACTGCCTATGAGGTTTACAGCCCGAAAAAAAAGCTCAACGTGTGCCACCCATATTTCCCCCACAGTTAAATAACTATAGTATTATTTTATACCCTAAACTAAATTAATTTCTGAAACGAAATTTTTAACCTAATCGCACTTCGAAGTAGTTGCGGTATTATTTTTTCAAATCATATATCATATTTTACAATTTACAATTTCTTTTTTACGCAGCGAAAGTAAAATAAAATAATTACAATATAAATCAATTATTATAGTACTTAACTCATATTGTTACTACAACATATAAAGCAAGAACTGTATTAATTATTACTTAAAGTAAATATAACAATATAATTAAAATACAAACTAACAAGATGATGCTTTGTATATTTAAACCTTTTTTAATGGACAATAAGTATAATGATAATATAAATGGATTTTACTGACCAATGAAAATATTTAAACAGCGTGGTGATCCTAACGTTAGGTTAGGTTTCCATTGAGGCGGAGCGGAACAGAGATGTGTTCAACAGACCAATCAAGTTATTCTTAAATGTCATAATAATTTAAGCACGAAATTTTTTTTTAACCTGATTGGTCGAAGCGCAGTCCGCTCCAAAGCAAAGCAAAGCGCTCCATTCCGCTACAGTTAAAACACACTCTCAACTGGCATACAATTTGATACATTTCTTCACGTTTCCATTGAAGCGGAGCGGAGACGAGATTTTGATTTCAACCTTGGTCGATTCCGGTAGTCTCGTCTCCGCTCCGCTCGTCTACGCCTCAATAGAAACGCAGCCTTAGTCAGAACGCGTACCACTACCACTACGGCCCATTAACATCCCACAGCTGGGCACAGACCTCCACTCTCACAGGAGAGAGGGAATTAGAGCTTAGACCCACCACGCTGCTCCAATGTGGGTTGGCGGCTGCAGAACGCGTACACACGAGCAAAATTTCAGCCTTTCACATGAAATCTGTGGCTTTAAATGAAAAACTGTTGCTAAGACAAAAGTTGCTCTTATGTGCGCGTTCTTAGATTCAATCCACGATATCATAAATACAAGTAAGACTGATTAAATTGTTTGTAATGATCGTGTTAATAGTTACGATTCATGCAGTTATTTTTTTTGTTTAACATGGTATATTATATAATAAGAAACATTTTACTAAAGCTTCTACAGGCGATGAAATCTTCAGGAAACATATTAAATGAAATGTTCAGGAAAATCAATTCAAAGCGACAGTACTAAAAGAAGATAGACGAAGCATTTTAGTGCTGTTGTTGAACAAAAATATTTTTAGCAAAAAATATTTTTCAAATATTTCCTGAAGAACTTCGAACGTAATGATTTTTTTGAACATAAACAATATAAATATATTTTGAAAATACTTTTCAATATGCGGATTTTTGCAAATAATATCTTTACCACATCAACCATTTAGCAAGCGGTAGCAAAATGACTAACGCTTTAACGAGACCAAGGCATACCGCGTGCGAATGCGTCAGTATGCTAAAGGTAATGATTATGAATAATTTTTAAATATTGATACTCAAACATTTGGAACAATTTTCGTATCTTTCAAAATCGAAAACCATAATATTAAAATATCATAACACTTATTAACTATTTTCGAAATCAATATTTACAAGTCAAAGGGTTTATTATTTTATTAAAGTCTTGTTCAAAAACTATCTGAACGTCAAATTCACTTGGCAATTGAACACCTGTTGTCTCTGAAAGCAAATGTATGTATGAGATAACTTTTTACTAGTATCCTTGCAGACAAGACACTAACTCCGTTCGAACCCTTAATAGACTAAGGTATTTAAGGATTAGCCTAAGGGCGCATTCAATTGTCAACTGAGGACTAGTTTTGACATTTTGACAGTTTCAGTGTGAAGTTCAAATGTATAGTCCGGGTCACAAAAGAATTTCCGTGGCAATTAGTAGTAATTTTACATGTGTTTAATGCATAAAAATGCGATTGCATCGCTGCCTCTGGAGAACTTGTTTGTGACATGGACTCAGAAAAACTCCGTCTCAAAAATATTAAGTCGGTCAGTAAACATACTAATAAAACGACGCGCATGTCATATCGCGGCCACGATGCATTCATAGATCGTTGCATCGCGTCAGTTGTTTTTAGTGTGTTTCCAGTCACAGAGATGACTGCTTTGACTTAATATGCATCGCATTTTAAAAGTATGTTTTAAAAGTACTTGAATATTCTTATGCTTTTTTGTGGCAAGTTATAATTTTCATAATAGTTATGCCAATTTATTTAGATTCGTGTAAAACAGTGTCTAAATCAACTTTTTTTAACTTAATACTACAAGATATTAAAATATAACTAAACACTTTCTATGTTATGTAAAATAATTGAGATAACATCATAGGCAAAATATATAGAAAGTATAACAACAAAAATATTATTTCCAGTTGTTTTTAAATATTTTTTTTCGATTTTCATACACAAGGTAATGTAAGTCTTATTTTACAAAAAAAATTATGCCATCACTATTTACAAAAACAAAATCTATTTTTTTTAAAAGAACACATACATAACTATAACAGTTCATTCTTCCGTCTTCGTTCACTCTTCATTAACTCTTGGTTTGAAGTAACAAGGAATTTTTTATATACACAATAAGGGTTCCGTTGCTCCTTTTCAGGTGCAGAACCCTAAAAAGGCACAACCACTGGGAGCAGCAACCGGTTCATTTGACGAACGCCTCAGGAGGTATCTTGCCCTGTGACTGAAGCTGGTTGAAAATGAACAACGCGCGTTGGTAGTCCCACCCGGTTTCTTGAAGACAACTGTAAACGAAAAATATGAAATAAACATTTGGGCCCTACAGTAATTCAACCGCGGTTAATTGCCTCATCTGGTAGCTAATTTTTCGTGGCAAAGAATCAGCATGGCTGTCCGAAAGAAAAGTGTAGCCAGCTGTGTGTATGACATTCGACAAATCCATGTGTTACAGAGTTAAGCTTGGGATATTCACCGCCCAGCAAGCCAGCAATTCGTACCGGCTCAACACCAAAAACCACACTTCCATATTATTCACAACGTACGTTTCACTCCGACACCGGAGCATCCTCAGGAGTACTATATACTACTCATCCATTTTGCTGTACAAGGCACGGAAGAAACGAAAATAGCAAATTCGGACACTCATCCAGCGCGACCGGGGTCAACGATATTTTAACGAGCGTGATCGTTTTAATATACGCGGACCGCGGGCTAAAAGTACTTAATTTTTAAAAAGTAAAAATATTGGATAGAAGCAGGTGTTACTTTGAGGAAGTCCATGATAATCCATACTAATAATATAAATGCGAAAGTGTGTCTGTCTGTCTGTCTGCCTGTCTGTCTGTCTGCTACGCTTTCCCGGCCCATCTTTTCAATCGATTTTGCTGAAATTTGGTATAGAGGTAGGTTATATCCCGGGGAAGGACATAGGCTACTTTTTATCCCGGAAAATTAAGGAGTTCCTGCAGGAATCAAAAAACCTTAATCCACGCGGACGAAGTCGCGGGCATCATCTAGTGCCTTCATAATCGAAAACATTAGCTCGCTATAATCCGCCACAATAGGTAAATTTATGTGGTACAGTGTGTATCTTGCGATGTTCACCACCCCACAAAAATCTTCCATATTATTCACAACGTACGTTTCACTCCGACACCGGAGCATCCTCAGGAGATGTTGACTCTACAATGTAAAGTCTTAACAATCGTGCATTGTCGAGTAAACATCTGAGCTAACAATAACCTCATCATTGCTTTTCACTAAGCATGATTGTCGTCAAGCGCAAGACTAACTCGAAAAAAAAAATGGCACTCATAGGGACTGTCGATAGAAGTGAAAACGAATATTTAAAAAGTAAAAAAAACCCTTATAACTAAGGCATTAAAGTTTAATTACGAATGAAGTATATTTATTATATTTAAGACCTTTTGTCTTCGTAACAACGCAAGCATTTCAGTGTTCGCGAGCATGTCGGTGACGCGAATCCGGTAACGCGAATCCACAAGTTTACCCCTATCAAAAAGTGCTCAACGCGGCTAAAGAAGTTTTCACTTCAAAAATCTACTCACTTGATGCTCCAGTGCTCGTTCATGCCCGTCTGCTGTCCGAGCATGTTCAGCATCATGCGTTGGTTGTCGTCGTGTAGCGTTGGTTGCGGCGCCGCTGGCGCTTGGACTATTTGCGTTGGCTGCTGAACTATGGGTTGGTCGGGAGTGCCTGATGAGAACGCTTTATCTTCCTGTAATAAGAAATATATCTGCATGACCAATCTAATACACTAAGAGATAGCTGTACTTTTGGTAACTATCGCTAGGAAGGCTGATTCAGTATTTTGTGGATGTAGGCCCTCCACTGGTGGGGAAAGTGACGGTCTGCCCGCATGCGGCTGGGAAACTGATTACTTATCGCCGCTCAAAGACGCATTATGGTTATCACAAAATGAACAATAACTAGGAAGGCTGATACTACTAACGCATTATGATATTATGAGTAGCGGTCCGTTCACTAGATATCGCCTCTCAAAGACGTGATAAACTTACAAAAAATTCATGTTTAATAGCTCAAGCGTCATCGCGTTGATTGCTAATAAATATTATGAAGGCGTAAAATTAATTGCTATCCTATTATTATTACACTTGTTTAATTTTGGTTTAATTATGCTAAATTTAGTTTACTTATTTTATGTTAGTACTTGTAAATAGTATTTATATTTTAAATCTCTATTTACTATTAACTTTCCTGTTTCAGACTGTATTTACGATTTTAGTATCATCACAGGTGATCTAAAATGTGCTATATTTTGTTATTTGGAGTACTTTAAATCGTACCTGTTCTCTGGTGGTGTTGGTAACAAACAGCATATCATTGGTGATGGAAAATCCGCCGTTGCTATTGGGTACGATCACGAACGTCCGATGGAAAGATCTAGTCGGGTTTCCGTTAACGTTCGTCTCTCTGTATACTCCGTTCATTGTTAAAACTATCATACCAGGCTGTGGACAAACAAAAATCAAGTGAACAAAACGATCATGCAACTTGAAATACATCTAGCGCCATCTAGTTAATCCTTATAATAACTCTGTTACTGGAAAACCGTAGAAAGAGAATTCCTCTCTTTTTCAATGGGTAGTGTGATAGTTACTAAAATTCTAGCAGTCTATAGGATTTTTGTCTTTGAGGAAAACCTTTGAAATGATATTGGGCCGGATTCTGTTGTACACAATCTCTAAACTAAACTTAAATGACAGCATTTAAAATATTGCTAACCCTTTCATAATACTCTCTGCAGAAAGGGCCAGAACTAGATTTAGAACAGTCATTTTAGTTTAGAGATTGTGTACAAGAGAATCAGCCCCATTTTCACCACATTCAAGTTTGTTCATACTGTCAAAGTCAAAGTGAGCCTGTCTGTCTGTTAATATTTTCATGGCCAAACCATTTAACAGATTTTGACTAAATTAGGTACTTAAACCTTATTATATGCTCTTTTTCATCCTGGAATACAAAATTATTCAATTTTTAAACAACCTTAATCCAAGCTGTGGTTCTTATTTTGATAGCTCCGTAGCTCCACCAAGTGAGATTGCAGTAAAAGTTTATTGCAAGTTCTTATATCAAAAACCATTAAATATCAGAATAATTGTTATATATTATATTAATTGTATGATAACTCACTGTGAAAACTGGTAAATCAACAGCAAATCCCAACAGGTCGTGTTTAGTCTTTGGCAAATCTGACAGGAAAGAGACCACTTGTAGTTTGCCAATCTTCAGGTATCTTCTCCTGGATTCCCGTTCGGTTATCCTCATTATGTTACGGCTTTTTGATATATAAGCGTTTAGTCTGCAATGAAATCCATACTAATATTATAAATGCGAAAGTGTGTCTGTCTGTCTGTCTGCTACGCTTTCACGGCCCATCTGTTCAACCAATTTTGATGGGTACTTTTTATACCGGAAAATTAAAGAGTTCCCGCGGGAATTAAAAATCTTAATCCACGCGGACGAAGTCGCGGGCATCATCTAGTATAAAATAAACATAGACTGAAACAAGACAAACGTGTGTTTTGCAATTCGGTAAAAACTAAATACTCAATTTCGTGATAACACAAAATTTTAAATCATTAAGTAAATTTTGAGTAAAAAAATTCCTAAGCCCTTCCCCTTTAGCTGCAATTATTATTGCAAAAAAACTTAACATCGAATGATGTGACATCCCTTCAAGCAATTTTTGTGACGCTCAACTGTCTGTTGTAATTCGTTTTAAGGATGGTAGTAAGATGACAAAAACGCAGTTATTATTTAAGAGGGCCTTACTTTTAAAGTTGCTTTTAGTATTGGAAAGATATAATTTAACACTCACTTGGTTTCTGGAGTATTTCTGCCATCGCCAGTTAGGTACGTTGCCGCCATTGAAAGCATTGCGGTTTCATCGTACGCCTCAAGCAATGGTTGCCTGGAGTCAGAGTCATATATCGCGAAGTATTGCGTGAGGAAGTCTCGGACCAATGTCTGGCCGGCTTGGTCTATGAGGAACCACTGTCGGTTGGCAGGAAGGTTGACTTCGTCGGACACGTCGAAGCCGATCGCTGGGGGGAGGTCCACGCCGTCCTAAATTATGCATCAATTCTTGTTAGGCCGCAATTACTCTAGTAAGTTTTACTATCGTAAGTCGCTTACATGAGTAACTTACGACATGTAAATAGTCTTGTAATTCGTGTATCCTTTGAAAATTTTAGTTAGGTACAGTCGACGTCAAAAGTCCATATAGAATAAGCAAACAGGATGGCTTGTTATTAGTTACAAATTCACCCTCAAACTTACATCAATAATATTAATCTGGTAGGATGATATTGTTGACATTTATGGCAATCGAATGGTTACAAAATATGGTTTGAATATAATGTTGTTAAATTAAGGCAAATATTTTGGACAGGTAATATTGGTGTGTCACAGTTTTAGCAGTAATGTATGGACTTTAGACGTCGACTGTACCTAAGTAACTAACGTAAGCTACTTACGTAGAAACTTACAACTTACAAGTGTCATTTTCCATACATTTACACACCCCGCGATCCAAGCGAAAACTATGCGCAATTAAAATCGGTGGAAATGAATTTTCGGCTTTAAACCAAAAAGCTTTAGGTCTATTTTAGTGACGTAAAACTTATACTAAGCACAACGATCTGAGCGACTGATACAGTCGATGACAGTATTTGTAACTTACCAGTCTCACCAGTTTGGGAAACTTCTTCCGGACGTCACTGGACAAACATGGGAAGATATAATTCTGAAACTCACACACATTATTACCCCATCCAAATACCTACAGGATGACCTTGGGGGCGTCCATATATCACGTAGCGCATATTAGGTATGAATTTTGACCCCGCATCCCTATTAAGTGATTAACCTGATAGATAAATGTCACGTGACTTATATAATGGGCTCTGAATAAACAACTTTATTTGGATATACAAAATACACCTTGAATTAAAGAGCGAAATATCAAGTAACATTTATTATGAGTGATTATGATTTAGAAAGAGTGACTGACAAACCAGGAAACAGTCTAATGCCCGTTTTCACCAACAATGCCTAAACTTTAGGGAGCTCTTAAGAAGAATGGGTGACAGTTTTCACGTACAATAACTGTAACCTGCTGTGCTTTGGTATTCCCTTAAAGGGGTTGTTTCAAATTTATATGGAGCCTGGGCCAGGTATTTGTACGGTATTTTAAAATGTTCGGGGTCGTAAAATAGTAACATTTTTTTCTTTATTTCTTACTAAAAAGTTCAATTTACGAGGTACAATACGAAATTATTTTGCAAAATAAAAGCGCATCATCATGCGTCCATTTTGACATTGACGTATATTACACGTGTCATGATGACATTTGACATAAAAATAACCTGAGAAATGAGAATTAACCTTAAAATATCCAACAGCAGTAAAATGGATGGATGGATGCGCTGCGAGAGTTGCTATTCTACAAATGTACCTAACTAAACATTTTATTTTTGTACCTCTTAATCACTGTAAAACTGCAAAAAAGCATATTTTATTTAGTTTTATATGATTTTATACTATTTTTTGGAATACTGTACAAGTACCTGGCCCAAGATGAAACAACCCCTTTAGGCATTGTTGGTGAAAACGGGTCATAAGTGTCACTAAAGGACCACGGGAGGCCCATCCCTAATTAGCGCAACATAACTTTATGGACGCCCTAGACAGCTCCTACTAATAACTACAGATTTTTCCCATATTTTGCTATTGAAGTTAGCAGAAGCTGAAAGGTCATACCATCACATTAGCATTTGGATTAAATAATTTAGTAAGTATTATTTACAGCAAAGAGTACAAAGTAACCTAACCCAAAAAGCTCCAATATGAAGAGCTGGATGTGGTTACTGGGCACAAATAATGACATTTTGTGTAGTCGCCTCCACAGAACAAGTGGTATTTTCAAAAATTCACACTTTCAAAATCGCTCATTCATTAATCTTCCGACAAAGTTTAGCAACCTTACATTCGAGCAACGTTTTAAAATAACAGAAACGATCTCAGACATTATGTACAAAGTGAAGGGTTACAAGTATAGTACGCGCGCGACTTGAATGCAGTCGGGGCCTAAGGTGACACATACCTAAGCTATGCATTCAACTCGCGCGCGAACAGTTTGCTTGTGTGCCTTACAGTGAACTCTGCACTTGGTATACCCCATACTGAATGCCCAGTTCACTGTAAGGGATTTAGCATATATGACGCGGTCACATGTTCCTTGACCACATTGTGTTATTTGCACTGAACTACTTCACAAAACAAGATCATACAGCAGTGATTCTGATCACACAGTCAACTAAAGAAAACAGAACATGTGTCCTTTTTATTGCGAGATAGGCTTGCGATTGACAACAATCATGCTTAATACAAAGCAAGTATGATATTAAGGTTGGAGCGCGCTTGCCTAGAAGATGCCTATTCACTTTTGCCTTGAAGGTACTTAAGTTGCAGGTATGTGGCAGGGAATACATGCGCTGGAAGGGTATTCCACATCCTGGCAGTTCGAATCAGGAACGACGTGTAGGAGGACTCCACACTATGCTTACTAGTATGCATTCTACACTTTAGTAACTTTTGGCATCAATGGCCAGACGAGCTTAACCTTTCAGACACATTAGCTTGCTTATGGCTTGAATTATGCTTGTGACCTTGGTCCTCCTGAAGTGTCTCTTATTTCAGACATTATGCTTCAGGAAAAACTCCTTATGTAAAACACCATAGCTGAATTACTGAATTCACACATTTTAGAGTTAACTCTTGGATTCTCCTTTGCACGGAGTTCAAGACTCTTCTCACTTACTGTGCAAGTGTGGTCTGAAATAACATTACCTCACATAAATGTCATGGTCACTGAACCTGTTCACCAGTGGGTTTCCTTTGAGGTACAGTTCCACGAGAGGCAGGGACTTGAGGGGATCCATTGATCCTAGGTATGGTATCTGAAACCAAGGTTTGAATTTAAAAAATAAGGTTTAACAACCTTTCTCATATAATCACAGTGGTCATATGAAGAGGTTTTGAGGCCTGCTAGAGAAAGCTGCATAAATCATTGTTACTATCTCAAGTGGGTATTTCACAACTACCACTACAGCCCATTAACGTCCCACTGCTGGGCACAGGCCTCCACTCTCATAGGAGAGAGGGAATTTCACAACTAGTCAAATTTTTTTTTTTAATGATTAAGAAATAGAGGACCTGCCAAAAGACGTTATATCCACATCGCCTATTAATTTTATTTAAGTTTTTGAATTTTATTTTTGACAACCTTTAACTTTTAAAGTAACAACGTGTTTTTACTTTTGATGATGTCACAATTCAGTATTTCAGACAAAATCCTAAGGGCACATTTTGATGTTTGAAAAAAAGTACCTGATTTGACTAGTTGTCAAATACTCAATTGTTTGACTGACTGAATTTATGGTAATTTTGCTGTACTTATCTATCTACCTTATCTTTATGTTGGCCTATCATTTTGGCCAATAGCAAAGAAGTGTTGGCCAATCAGAGATGATTGAAAGTGTTACACTGTATCAATTATTTTACTGTAATAAGGGTTGTTTTCTGATAGGGGCAAATTGGAAATTCAAATTTTGTAAACTAGCGCAGAACTTGTCCAGTAGAATAATTTGACTGTAGCCATTATCACCCTATCAGAAAAGACATGCCGCCAAGTCATTAAGCATTTTGGTACCTACAATGGGATTCATTATTTCTGAATTCCCTATTATATTATCACAATTCTCAAGATAAGTGTTGTATATAATAATTATGTAGAGTGATTACCAATTTGGGACATTTAGTTTTATGTTAGTGTTACGGTAGTAATCAAGATAGTTACCCTGTTGTCTCCTAAGTACAGTATTTTCAGGTTCTTCAATTTGATGCACAAAATCTTCAGATGTTCAATGCCATGAAGTTTGTTGTCATTCAAGTTCAAGGCTTCCAGGTCCGGAATGTTCTCCGCAATTATGTCTATTGCGGCCAGCATTATCATAGGACGGAATAGTGCACAGAATATGTCACATAAATCTGAAACAATGAGACAAAACTGTAGAATTAACTCATTTCACTAGATGAGGCTTGTGACTTTGTAAGAAAGTAGAATCTACTTTCCGAACTGGTATTTACTGGCATAACATTTCATAAGTAGCACAAGTTGTCCCACATGATAAGGAAGGATTTAGCTTATGGTGACTCTCCCCACAGGCCATGATCTTTGTTATAAGGCATTAAGGCATTTAAGATTCTAGGAGTTTAAATTAGTTACTTTTTTAAATTAGACACTTAAATATGAATGTTGAATTATAACCAGTAGGGAGTATGCAATATTTACCTGGGTCAGCATGAAACTTTGTCAAATCCAATGCTTTAGTTGCAGCATTGTACCTCTTTGCCATCGCAAGCTTCATCTTCTCTTTCATATCAGCATCAATACTGACATTTGGCACAGAGTTGCGCACAATCACAACCAGCTTGAAACCATCAGACATAACAATCTTTCTGTCTGCATTAAATAGTTTCTCTGCTATTTTTACATCGTCCACATAGAATACAGCTGCGTTACCGTTTATTTTATAGTAATGAGGTATGAAAATGTCTGGTGATATGTGACTCAATAATACTCGTAAAATGACATCTTTGTCATGTTTAGCTCCATATGGTATGATTATTTGATACCAAGGTAGTATCCCAGGTACGAACTTCTTCCTGGCAGCTGGTCGTGGTGCGGGGGACCCAAGCCTTCCTCCTCTAGTTCTGAAGCCTTTCCTGTTAGGTCCTTGACCCCCGGACGCCCCCATATCGATGTCTGCATCCAATAGTAATTGTGACGCGTCATTCCATGATCGAAATTTGCTCTTTCCTTTATTTGTACCAGGTTTGAAGCTGACCCGCCTGGTGTTGTTCGAGTGTGCACGGTCGTCATGTTCTGAAAATCAAATAATATATCACCAAATACAACTTACTCGTAAGAAAATAGGTACAAAGTTTTAACCAAAGTTGAGCATCGCTTCGTAATAGAACTTCAATGAATAGAATTTACCCTTCACCTCAATGTCGCATTATACAAAATATTCTTAAATAATCATTGTATTCATATAAAATGAGTTAAATACACATACCAAAGTGATCATTTGGCTTCCAATTCCTGAGTCTTCCTCCACGTTTAGGCATGTTGTTTACTAAAATATTGCACGAGTGAGAAAAAACTATTGTAATCTGGACTAAAATATTTATGAATTTATATTATGTAGTGTACTTGTAATAAATTAATGCAATAAATATATAGCACAAAACAATGTAGGTATTCAATTTAGTTAGGTATTTTGTACTAAATGCAAACAGACACCTTGCAAAATATTCTCCAATCGCAATGGCGTCGTGAGTCGTGACCATAGAACACGTATACTCCGCCTCGTGACGTCACAATGTTTTTTTGTCCATTGGTAGAATTTAATGGTGCTGCCATAATACATTTTTATAAACTACTATTTTTATTCCTCGTACCTTGACCTTTACTATGTGCAGTGATATTTTGTAATTTTCGAGTTATAATATTTTTAGTTGGATTGTGAGCTTTCTGAGGGAGTGTGTGTTAATTTTTGAAGTGAAAACTTCATTAGCCGCGTTGAGCACTTTTTGGTAGGGGTAAACTTGTGGATTCGCGTCACCGACACCGACACCTTGCTGCCTCATGCTCGCGTTGTTACGAAGACAAAAGGTCTTAAATATAAATAGACTACATTCGTAATTAAACTTTAACCCCTTAGTTTTAAGGTTTATATTTTAATTATTTTAACTTATTAGTCCGTCAGCGCCCGCTTTACTCCATCAACTACGTCCTCCGTAGAGATGGCTACCGGATTAATCGGTTCAATTACGGCGCATGCTTCGTCTACCGCCGCAATCCAAGGGCCAGAAAGTGTCTGTCT
Organism: Erebia ligea; assembly: GCA_917051295.2. Lineage (NCBI taxonomy): Eukaryota > Metazoa > Arthropoda > Insecta > Lepidoptera > Nymphalidae > Erebia > Erebia ligea. The sequence continues at coordinate 4,788,193 of OU785237.1, read as the reverse complement.
GGTCTGCCGGGCTCGGCCGTTGAGAGATAGAACAGACTGCTGGACCTTCTGCTGGACTTGCTGGATCTTTTATAGAACCTTTTCTGATCACTCGAGAAGAGACGATTTTGCCAAAAGTGCTCAGCTATTTCCAAGTATCGCCATATGCGGTTCCCCCATGTAGCGTTTTTCTGCTTCAGGTCGTCGATGCGCTCCGTTAGCTTTTGGGTTATGTGGGGTTGGGTTGGGCTGATCCAACCTAACCCCAAGCCCGTTGAAGGCAATTTAAACGGAGCGCACTTAATCAGTTTCCACACGGCTTCGTATGGAAACGCTGAATTACTTCGCGGCACGTCTTTTCAAAATTTTCCACCAGACCAGACGAGATAAATTCATAAATTATAAATTCCCGAATTGACCCTGTCAGGGATCTAACCCGGAATCTCCCGCTTATAAGACAACAGCGCAAATGGATCACTGTGAATTAAACAGACACTTAATCAACCTCATAGATCCAAGTAAGCTGTATCGTGAAACTGTTACTGGAAATACCTTTACAGTTTACACAATATCATATTTTATTACTGCCCCTGCATTTATTTATAAACATAATCTCCACCCGGGGAAACAATTAAGTATATTACAGCAACAAGAAGCTCACACACAGAAGATGCAGATCCACCTCCCCAAAGAAGAAGAAATTGGGACTTCGAAGATTAAAATACCGAGGTACCTATTTCGTTATTTAATTTAAACTTTGTACGTTATTTTATTTGACTTAGTTATAATTTAAATAATTAAAACCTACGCACATTTTGCGAAAACTTAAGTTTTATCCATATTTATTTCTATACAATAATAATTACAATATTTACAAACTATAACCTACTACAAAAAATCTATAACATTAATTCTTTATTATTCTTTTTTCTGTATTAATTGTAGTGTCCGGTAAATTATAATTAATTCTTTAACAATAAATTTCTACCAAAATCTAACTTTTTAAACAGATGGTATCATTATTATAGATTATATCCACTTTAGTCTATGGTGCACGCTTAGGCGGCTTCTTTTTACGCAATTTATGTTGTTATGGTTTTCCTATGGTTTTCATTTGCAATAATTCTTTCAAATATTTATAGGTTACAAAAAATTTAATATATTTATTTCAAATAAAATATTAATTAAATTTTAATAATTATATCGCTAATAACTTTTAAAATATTTTTCATCTGTAAAAACAAAACATTTTCGAGACAGTTTTAGACTGTGGTTTTAGAATGGAACGTACTGGCAAGTGGCAACCATAGCGTTAAAAATAAAAACGACCACAGACAAACTTCGTGTGCTTTTCATCGAGTCTGCCATGTTTTGTCCTACTTGTCGCGCTTGATCAACGCGTTCGCGATTTCTGTTGTAAACTATTATTTTACTGAATGTTTCACAGGCTGTGTTTTGTTTACTAATAGTGTAATTATTGACTTTAAAATTACGCTAATGAAACGTGTAATCAATAAATCGCTTTTGATACTGGTGTATAATGGTGTAGTTCGCATTTCATAAAAATTTGAAATTGTTCACAAGCTTGCTATTGCAGCCGTGAACAGATAGATTCCGTCACGATTTTGAAATCGTTACAATTTATTCTGTATAGTGTTACTAAGTAAGTTCGATCCTGTGACGCAACCCACGTGCACTTATTTTAACAAGCATCTCATGCACATTTGTTATTATTTTGTTCGCGGTCGATTCGAGCCTGCAAGGATCGGATCGAAGAAGGGAAATCGTGTCGTCCGTCTTGCTCCCTCCCGTCGCTGTCCGTTCGGTTGCATTCATTCATTTTGATAAACCGAAATAGATTTTCTGGTCGAGTGCAATAATTGTTTTGGTGCGCGAGTCCCGAGGCCGTGGGCCTGAGGCAGTGTTGGTGGTGCCGCCCACGTGACGCGGTCGCGGAGTGTTTGTGTCTCGGGTCGCGCGGGCACGCTCCGGCCGGCCGCTGCAGTGCGGAGCGCGGCGAGCCCGAGGTGAATCACCGCGGTGCCGTGTTGATCGTGCTTGTTTACCCGCGAGTGCATCGCCAAGTGAGCGGAAGTGCCAGGCATGTGCGGCGCTGGCTGGCGCCGATGACACCGCCGTCCCATGCGACGGCGCCTTGAGCCAGTGAATAAGTGCTAGATATTATTATGTCTCTTGGGTTATGAGTGTGTGACAAAGTTGTAGTGTTTTGAGGACACTGGAGCCCCTAGACGGAGTTGGGCCCGCTGGGGCGGCCCTGGTGCTTCTCGGGGCTCCGCACGAAGGCAAAATGGCAGCGTGGAACCGCCACCACCACTTCAACATGCTCATGGACGAGAATGCCAAAAACAAATGTGAGTAGCAATTATGATTCATTCATATACTTAATACTGATATTATTGTTTCACTTTATCAGGATGATTTAGTAACTAAGAGTACACTGTGCAAAATTTTAGCATTACTTAATCTGATGTTACCACTAGCAATAAGTACTCAGATACTTAAAGGTTACTTAAGTAATGCAGATTTTAGCAACTCCAAGTAAGAATGTTTTGACAGATGTACATAGAAATTCTGTCCAACTAATAAAATACCACATTTTCCAGATAACTGTATATATTTATTCAAGAGTCTAAGTAATATGATATATGCAAAAGTTTCGATGGATGGATGGATAGATGGATAGATCGATATTAGTTATTCTATCATGCCAGAAAGGCTGAACAGATTGTGGCTGAAATTTGGCACGGAGAACATAGAGGCTAACTTTAGAAAATGCACACTTTCTATACCTTGCTGATTGTAACAAACTTTTGAAAGTAACAAGACGTAGGTACACAACCAACCAACACTCTTCAAGATGTTACCTAAGCAGTAAGTTACTTATAAAAAGTGCTTAAGTAAGTAATTAAAAAGTACTAACAACTGCCATTGGTTTTGCTCCTGTGGAAATTTGGAAAAATCAGGTCTTATAGTTTGTGTTCAAAATTTCAGCTTTCTGAGTCCAAGGGTTTGGTTTGGGCATTGATGAGTTGGTCAGTGAGTGAATGAGTCAGGACGTTTCTTTTGAATTTAGCTTTCTATTCTAGAAATTAATGATTTCATTCACCTGATTCAAATCAGTACTGCTTATCTTCATAGATGTTATTCCAATGATCATACTATTCACAGAATTTGATTGGCTATTCCATATGAAAAAAATTGCTGACTTTAAGTTGCTTTTGCTAATAACTCAATGGCCATTGTCATATTATTTAGTAACAGCTTCATAAAACACAAATTTTTGTTTTAAATTGCTTTCCGAACAAAAACTAGATTTTAGCGTTTTTAGCACTGCACATTTGTATTGTATTTACTTTGAACTGGTACTTAGTTGGTAACTATCAGTTTTACTTAAATACAATACACACCTCACACTTATCTTTGCAACTACACATATTACTTATCCTATTTCTTGATTTTTCAGTCTAACATCAGTACAGACTGGTTTAGTTACTGAATGATTTTCAATGAGTGCTTCCTAACTTGTGTGGGAGTAGGGAATCTGGGGCTTCCCACCCTGCACTGGTTAAGAATCTGTATAAAATCAGTAACTAAGTACTTACAGAGTGTATCAAGATTTCAGTCACACTTAAATCAGGTCTTAGGTCTTACGTGGCTCACACATACAAAGCATGCACATTGTGCATCAGTTAACATGGTCCCTTGTGGGACCATAATACAATTTTCCAATCTATCACCTTTAGAACAACTGCAGTCAGTTTACTGTGTTTGTGTTGCAGTCCAAATGCACAGAGTGTGCAAATCTGAAAGTGACTGGGCATGTCTACTTTGAAATAACCTATAACTAGAGAGAGGCATTAAATTTCTCACTAAATGATATCTGCAACTGTGTCCACTTGTATTAAGTTTTTTTTACTAATCACTGTGGAATTTTATTGATTAATTTGGTAATTGATAGTGGCCTGTGTTGTCTGTTTGGCCATCTCTGGGATGCAAGCTTCTCTCTACCAAATTTCATCATAATCAGTTTAGTGGATGGGCTGTGAAAACATAACACAATGAGACAAGCTATTGCATTTATAATTAAGTTAATATTATATATTCAACAAATGAAAACTAAGGCTATCTTCTTGTTTTGCAGCAAGTAAGTACTTAAGTAAATAAATTAACTTTAACTGCACCTTACTTACTGTATTATTATTTTGATTAGATAATACACAATATCCTTGGCCCACTTGATTAAAAGTGTTGATTCTGGCTAGACTCAGTCTGCTTAAATATTAAGTAATAGGTAATTACAATAAACAATGTGCTGGATTTAGTTATGGCTTCTTTGATTAATACTTTGTATGCAAAATAATCATTTGGGTGTCATCACTCATTAGATAATTTGAATTGTAAGTAAGTTGTGAGGCTGTCAGTTATTCAGAATAAAAAAATTATCTTGCCTCTTACTGAGAGTACAATAAGAAGAAAATATAATTTATTTCATGCACAAGATAAGAAAGAAAATAAACATTAGAAATAAATAACATACAAATCCATATTAAGAACAGATTAAACACTTTATTACACACAAATAACAAAACAGAGGTAAAACTAATCGTGACAGAATTCTGTTACGGTATCTTAAAACTAAATCTACGAGGGTTCCAAACGCGCCCTGGTCTGGGCTCCCACAACAAACAGCCGGGTTTTTACAACTTTGCACATCTGACTGACTTGGATCGTAACACGAATTTGCATTGTTGAGTGCTCACAGCCCTTCACTGACCCACCTATGGGTGCTGTCCTATAATCCTTTTGACCTGATTTTCCACTTGCGTTTGATAAATGTTGAGTATTGCTATTATATTACAAAATATGTATACGATGTATATATACATATATATCCCTTTCGTAATGCTGCCTGCAGAAAAGTAAAGGAATTAGATTTAGTCCTGTAAATTTAGTTCACTTATGAGATATATATGAGATCGTGTAGTACAACAGAATTAGTCACATTACTTACTTAGGTATTAATTACTGAAAGGTTGAATTGTTTAAATGGTTTTGCTTTTGTCATACAAACTTAGGTAAAATAAAAAGGTTTCCACATAATCTCGTTCGTCCGTTTATTCACCCATCTAAAGCTCCTTGAAATTATTTGTCAATAAAAGAAAGGTAGATGTAAGCACAATGCAAATTACAGAAAAAAACATGCGATTGTAATCGAGATCACCGTGCTAAAAAAGTAGCGACTTTGCTATAACGGGACGGGAAGTTTATTTTGTGCTAAATTAATCGCTCCATGTAGCCTCGACCCCAAAACTGCTTAACGCGGCGTCGACCTCCCCAACCTTTAACCTAATTCTGCGTCCAACCCTCGCAGATGGGTGCTTGTATTGATGCTTTTATTAGATAACACAACTTCTGTATGAGCCCGACAGTGTTAAATTGGTACGCAATTATTATTACCACACTTTTAGGGAGTTGGGTACCCCTGCACTATACAAACTCGATCGGCTTATAGCTTTGTTGTTTGCTTAGTCAAAATAAAGGATATTGAATTCTTATAGTTAGCAGCAGAGCTACTGGCAAGACTCACGTGACGTTTTGAGTGGTGTTTACCACTGCAGCCCATTAACGTCCCACTGCTGGGCACAGGCCTCCACTCTCATAGGAGAGAGGGAATTAGAGTTTAGACCCACCACGCTGCTCCAATGCGGGTTGGCGGGCTTTAACGACTATTGTCAAATGTCATGTTAGTGATAATAACCGGGACCGACGGCTTAACGTGCTCTCCGAGGCACGGGGGTGAAACACCACCAACTTCCTAACTCCGGGCTAGTACCGAGAATTTCTAATCAGAAAAACCCAATACTTAATTATGGCCCGACCCGGGACTCGAACCCGGGACCTCGTCGGCCGCAGTCGAACACGACAACCACTAGATAGACCAAAGAGGCAGTTAGTGGTGTTTACCATTGTGTTTTTCAACTTAGTTTAAAACAGAGCTACCTACTTAGTGATAGCTTTGAGTTCAACGATTAAGATGGATATTGGATAATAAGTACCTAATTGTTATACACCAAGGTAGAAAAGGTTGTGAGTAAACACAAATAATCCGATTTTAATTAGTTTATCGTCAGCTGATAGACGTATACTGCTGGACATAGGTCTTTTGTACGGACTTTCACACGCCGAGGTCTTGCGTCCTCCCTGTGACTGGCGTAATGTCGTCCGTCCACCTAGTGGGGCCGGGGGCTTCGGATAAGTATATCGTCAGCTGATAGACGTACACTGCTGGACATAGATAGGTCTTTTGTACTGACTTTCACCGTCGTCTGCCAATCGCTGCTCATTCCAGAGCCACGTCGCCATTCCAACACCTTGAGTAGTTATATCGGTCGAAATGCATCCGATTGTTTCATCGCTTTATCTGAGTGCCTTTAGTCACTCTGCGACGTCAATCAAACATTTAACTGAGCATAATTATTGGCCACAGGCTGCTTGCGTTCTAGCAACCGTACTTCCGACTTTTGATCGGCCGACAGTACGGCCGATCGATGTACATAGCTAGTTGTTGGACGCCCTTATTATATCCGTAAATTGCGTAGTTAAATCACTTCATTTCTTGATGTTTATTTACGATCCGTATTCTGTAGGGAGCGGGATTGGGAGCGCAATATTGTACTCTGAAATTTATAACCGTCATTGAATCTCGTGTAGCATAGGGATACAGATGTAAGACGTCAATACTCTTAAATCCACGTGTATTCCGTTTAGGGTGGATACAAAAATAATACGTCGTGATATTATGTTTTCTGGATTCCTGTCATACGAATGGTATATTAAGCATTATACACATAAAGAGAAAAGTTTAAAAAGAAAACAGTTTTTTGCACAGAAGATCCGTTTGTAATGCAGGCAAGGAATAATGCTGGATGTCTCCAAATCCCCTCAGGAGCTAAGCCGCTGGTGATCACTAATTAGCTATAATTGTTTTTCGGTTCGACTTATCAGCGTAAGTAACTACTCGAACACAGTAGGGGTCTGTATACTTATTACTTATACACTTTTTATCCTGAAAAATTAAGTTCTCAATGACTAGCTATCTGATTTTCGAACTATGTGTCTCGCTCATTGCCACTTCATTCTTGCAACCCATTGAATAGTGGATATAAAAATACTGAACTACTTAAATACATGTAAGTAAGTAATTCTATGGTGATGCAGCCTAAGGTGGTGCGCGCTTGCCTAGAAGATGCCTATTCAGTTCACTCTTGATTTGAAGGTACCTATATTAAAAGAGGAGGGGAAAACGGAAGCCGGAACGGAATTGAATATGGGTACGAGTATGAACGGAGGTATTTAATAGATCTTCATATTTAAACACATCATCAATTTACACAATAAATTGCGAAATAATGCAATAAGCACATCTAAGATTCCATGTGGTATATAAACTAGTTCAGATTCTCTCGCCGCCCACACTCTTGGCACTGCATCGGATATCGTTATGCCGGATCTACCTAAATAAAACAAAGATATTGCTCCCGATACCCAGTTTCCAGAAAACCCGTGACGGGTCACACGGATTGCGTGAAGATGAAATTATATAACCGACAACGATGTCCCTACTAGCGCTGCTATCTTGTGAGCGGGAGGGCCCGGGTTCGATGCCTGAATTTTCTCTGGTCTGGAAGGCTTTGGCCGTGGCTAGTTAGTAGTTCTGCCTTTTCGAAGATTAGTTATTCCGGACAAATGACAGATGAAATGCGTATTTGTTTGTGCTACTGGCGATTATATTGACTAGGCCTCGACTCGAGCTCCGGTCTCTAGTCTACTCGCCGCGTTCTGTGATGGCACTAAGAATGCCATAAATTTAGCCAATCACAACGATTGAGAGTATGATTACCTGCTAATGAGGCTAAACTTAACGTACCTAGTTACCAGAGATTCCCGGGCGATATGTTCGCAAGTTTCCATTACTAGCTTAACTACTCCTCTTCATTTTAATGTTAACATTGTCACATGAAGGCGTACCTATGTGTAGGAGTAGGACGAGGTACGTAAGTTTGAGTAACGCTACAATAAGTACATAGTAGGAATCAAAATACAATAATTAACTAATCAGGCCTTAAAATAACCACCTTCTATAAAGGCTGAAACAAACCGACGCGAGAAGGCAGGATGTTAAATACTGTAATTACTTAACGATTTTTTAAACGACTTCGAAGAAGGAGTTAACCTAGGCCAAGTCACCGCAGCGCGCGACTAAAACGGCCAATTCGTGGCTTCTACACGCGTTTCGCAGTATGAACTCCTTCAGTCGTCCTGCAGTTTCCGACGCGATATAATTAGAACTATTTAATGCCGGCGACTTTCGTTCGGTTCCCGCGGGAACTCTTTAATTTTTAGGGATAAAAAGCATATATGTGTTATTCCAGACTTTAAATCTAGCTCTGTGCCAAATTTCATCCAAATCCGTTCAGTCGTTCTTGCGTGATTGAGTAACATCCATCCATCCATCCATACATCCATTCAAACTTTCGCATATTTATAATATTAGTATAGATTGACTACACATTAGAAGACGGTGGACACAACTTTTTGCATTTCAAGTGCCTATCGAGCGCCTTGCCCGCCAGTTTTTCTGCGAAAAGGTCTATAGGCAAACCAAGTCCTGATGGCCTGGAGTCGCATCTCTACAAGACCAACGTGTCGGGGTTAGTTATATGTCGTGATTGGCTACGCGCCTTACCTATATTTAAAGTTAGTTACATCCACGCCTCTTTTCGTGACCGTATGTTCAGTCTGCAGGCGAAAGTTTCATATTGAGTATAAGCTTACTTAGTAGAGATATTTTTGTCTAGTCAATATTGGTCTAAGAGCCGGATACACCACGACCTTCACCGATTTGTTAACCAGATGAAACATATTTTTTATAAAGTTGTAATAATAGATAAATACGCCTAAAATAGCTTGCCTATCAAAATCCTGTCCAGGCTATTTTTAAATTAATTACTTAATTAAGTAATTATTTTTTTTCACCGTTCTGTTAACCAGCCGAATTTTATTCTAACCGACAGTACCTAAATAATATAAAGAATACGCCGAGGTAGCTTTGGCTACTCATTTCTCGACCACATTACCTGGCATAGGTAACTTACCTGTTTATACCCGCTTGCTATTTTAGGCGTATTTAATTAAAACTTTATAAAAAATATGTTCCATCTGGTTAACAGATCGGTGAAGGTCGTGGTGTATCCGGCTCTTGTACTAATTGCAAACTTGTGTGTAACAAATCACATACATCAAATAAATATTATAAATGCGAAAGTTTGGATGGATGTATGGATGGATGTTTGTTACTCAATCACGCTCCAACGGCTGAACGGATCTGGATGAAATTTGGCACAGAGATAGATTATAGTCTGGAATAGCACGTAGGATACTTTTTATCCCGGAAAATTAAAGAGTTCCCGCGGGAACCGAAAAACCTCAATCCACGCGGACGAAGTCGCGGGCATCAGCTAGTTATGTATAATCATAAGAGTCACAAATCACAGCACACATTGACTTGTATAGTTGTTATTACCGCTTTCAGTTTTTGGAATGAACGCGCAAAATATCTCTTATTATCATTGTCGTTAATATTAATCAGGCTTAGTTATTGTGTTTGCAATATGCCTGATTCAATTTATTAACATGTACTTACTTACTTGCTTACTTGTACGAAAAAATACTTGTAATAAAAATTCAATTATAACTAAGTACTTAAACCGATTGCAAAAGTTTCCGGAGAAACATTTTTATTGAAGATCGTAAAGAAGGCTGAATGTAATGTGAGTACTTAATATACATTGCATTCCGCAAAACTCCGAAACGGCATCCCGAGTCGATGGCGGCTCAGAAATTTTCTTCCGTATCGCACAATAAATTGGAAGCGTAAAACGCGTGCCCTAAATGGGATGGGAGTGCAAAATATATAAGGCATGGACATACACAACGCTGTACGACCCGGATCCTAGAAACTGTACCTAATACAACTCTATTTAAAGTCGAAAAGTACACACTGTTAAGGTCGCATAGGAGTGATAATGCGTTTAATTTTTGCAATGAGACTGTAAGCCACATTTAATTGTACGTAACAGGGAGGGAGGGATTTGATTGGTGTTAAATCCAATGGGTAGTGGATCTTATTGGGTGTATTTCAAATGGTTGGCGTTCAGTGTAACGCCCTGCCGTGTTGCTGTCTCTGGCGTCTCGCTTTGTGTACGTCCAGACCTTTACACAGCGGCTCCCCCGACGACGGCTCGTACCCGCGATCAACTTTCATTGAGCGTCTGAAAGTTGTTGCTATGCGGATGCCCGCGCCGGCCCCGCGGTGCGCCGCTATTAAACCAAAACGCTCGTGCAACGGGCGTCATGTAGATGATATCGTGTTTCGAAAGTAACCTGCTATAGTTTACTCGCTTTAAACGTTTTCTCATTTCCATTGGACCGCTTGTCGCCTCGTTAAGGCGAGTAAATCAAAATAAATGCCAATCTTTGGTTATGTACAAATGAATGTTTCAATGCCTTCGAAATAAGTGTTTCATAATGGTTATTTACACTGTCTGAAAAGAAACAAGGCTTTCGCTTGACTAAAAGTCGTGAAGTTTAAATCGATTATCACAAAATTTTGAAGACTATGCCAATAATCTGGACTGATTTTTTAAGGCCCGGAAGGATAAATATAAAATTCTAAAGGGAATTTTCAAAAACCCTAATTCACTGAATCTAGTCGCTGTCGAAACTAGTAGAAACTAACGTAACTTGTACTTGCGTAGTCCTAACAGGTGTTGTAAGATCATTCAACAATGAGAAATCTATCTCGTAGATAAAGCTTAAACTACCGTTAAACATACCGTGTAACTACTCGCGTTGTATTTTTATGCTAATTACAATATTAACTAACTACTTAAGTAAGTACTTAGCTTTTAAGAGCTCACATTTTCTCTTGAAATGAAACTATAACGGATTTTAATCGCAGTGTTTTATTCAAATTGACGTTGAATCAAAATTCACAAGCCCAGTTGTCGCTCACGAACGCATGAGGATAAAAAATAAAAATAATTTTGAACCTATTACTTATGACGGACGTAATGTAACAGTTCAGTTAGTAAGTAACTTAACTACTATTTTTTTACAGTATTTTATTCATACCTTTTTGGGTTATCCGGTACTAATTATTATAAACTGTAATGGAAGACTAATTAAGTAAGTAATCGTAAAAATTAAAGGCGCAATCCTTTTCAAAAATATCTTTTTCGGAGAATGGAAACATTGTTTTTTTTCGTCTTGCCGATTTATGCTATGCTACTTTACTTTGAATACTAACGAGATATTTGTATTGTAGCAAGAAAGAAAAACCTATGCTTAATTTTTCGTGGGATCTTTACACATAAAGAAAAATGTCCTGACTCACACACTGACTGACTCATCAACGCCCAGCCCCAAACCCTTGCACCTAGAAAGCTGAAATTTTGCACAGAGATTCCCTTCATAATGTAGACCAGGATTAAGGACAAATTTTTCGAAATTACCACGGGAGCGAAGCCGCGAGCGGTCACTAGTAACTAATATTCAAAACATGTTCTGCAAGTTTGCGGTTCATCCCTCATTACGTTCTGACTCCTGGTTCCTGGCAACAAATGTCGTGATAACAGCAAATAACTTTTCACAAGCTTTGGTTTTGCATTTTAACACCATGCTGGCGCTGTATCCATACTAGGTACCTACTTAATATTATGCATCACTCTGGAACAGCATCGACGTGATTTTTTTACGCGGGCATCAGTAGTTTCCTTTTAAGTTATATGTTATCATAGTTATATAATGAATTTAGTTTATAATAATTGACAGTGAACGAGTAACTAAATTTCATTTTTCGAGGAGGATAACAAACGACCGAAATCGTGGAATAAGATCGGGATCTCCCGTACGTTTATATTATCTTCATCACACACAATTCTCGTACGTGCGAATGCATCCGAAGTGCGGGCAACCTGATCGCACGTGGGGATAGTCTGATGTTTAACGGTATCAGTTTGAGTGGCCAATATCTCAGAGACGACGTAGTCAGCCCGTCTCGCTGGTGAATGGTCATTGGTCACCTTTCTCCGACACACTGTCTAGACGATTCGGCTGCTGCCCGTGAATGAATTTCATTTCACATCGGAATGCGGAACAGATTTATTAGACCCTACCACCGGTACGCTGAGTGAAACTTTTGTATGCGGAAAACTTTGATTTCGTTTGTTAGCATCATTGAATCACATATTCGTTGATTAACATGACATACATACGAGTAGCTAGTCATCTAACCTACTAACTTTATACAATTAAGCATTATAGTGCGGTCATTGAAATATTTGTTTTAAAAGCTATGTTAAGTACATACTTGAGTTTTGAGTGCTAAATTTTAATCTAGGAAACTTTCTTTAACATTATATATATTTTTCCGGGTACGCCGACTAAAATCAACAGTTGTTTGTGGACTACAGTCAGTACAGTATATCGGTAAAATTAATGCAAGTAGGTAAGCCGTACGGCAACAGATTGAGATTTTTTAAAGAAAGTAAGTACTTAATACTAACTAACATAAAGCTTGCTCCGACAAACATTATGTTAATCATAATTATATCACTATTATTTACAAAGTTCAGTAACAATTCGTGGTAGGTGTAAGGTGAACGTAGAGAGCGCGAGGACAGGCGTGGGCCCCTTCGCTTTGTGGGTGTTCAGGTACATGATGCAAATGGCCAAGATTTACCACCACTGCACCTGCAGACTAAGGAAAATAATAGACGGTTAACGGAACGCTAGAATTTGAAACAGACACAAAGATTTCATCGACTAACTAACTGCGCCACTTGGCACAAACAGCTATATTTTCATAGTAAAGCGTCGCCATCACAAAGTAGATGGTACATGTAAAGAGACCGCTATCCCTACAGTTCAAGAGCGTTTTAGACCCTTACTTTTGAGTCTAATTATTCAACTATTGAATCTACAGAAACTGATCTCCCGAGACGAATCTGAATATATGTATGGGTAGATTGTAGTTTTTATCTTTTTTTTTTCTCCTGCCATTAAGTAAGTAAATAAGCGCAAATAACAAAATTGCGAGAACTCTGTCTATATTTTTCCTATATTCGCTGGCATAGTATCCTACTCGACGATGGCACGACCCATTATTATTATTTGCAGCCACGATTTCATTGCGCACCGACAAACATTTGCATTTTAATTGGATTTAGTCTCGCTTATATATCATAACGCTTGCTTTGTCGTTTCGGACTGACAACCTGCTATTTTATCGTAATCTAAAAACAAAATCACTTGACAACGCGACGTAGATCATGTCCTTCAAAAAGTTTCAATGTTAACACATGCACTACAAGTTAAAACTTACGAGTATAAGATAGGTACAAAGTAATGTAGGTACCTAGCCATCGTATCTTTGTGGCGTTATGCTCGCCTGGTACTATGTCCGCCAAGAAGACGACCCAACTGCTGAAATGGGTCTCGTAGACAACAATAAAACATAAGATTACATAAGAGTGAAGAAGCCAAAATAGATGTATGGTATACGTCATGCTATTATCTTTCATAGTTGAACGCGTGTTAAACTACGTCATCCATTACAATCAAAGCCTGTCAAAGATAAAAATAACTATGGTAGGATTTAGGTATATGTATATGGAAACGTAATCAAATATGGCGTGGGTACCGCGAAAATGTAAAATTCCACCCGATTTCGCAACAACGGTTAATTTAATGATTGCGTTTCATATTTATTAAAATTTAATTGATTATAATTTATGTTACGGCTACGTTTAATACCGAATTATCATTTTGCCTGTTGTGTGATGATATATAATTTTTCTCAGAAATTTCCGAGTTATGCGCGTTTTAAGAAATTAAATATCACTAGCTTTAACAGGGAAGGAAAACATCGCGAGGAAACCTGCATCCTCAAGGTGTGTGAAATCTGCCGATCTACACTTGGTCAGCGTGGTGGACAGTGGCCAAACTCTTCTCATTCTGAGAAGAGAATCGTGCTTAGTAGAGCCGGCAATTGTTTGAAGTGAGTGAAGCCGTATGAGGTTATTTTTTTATTATAAGACGACGCCTTTGCTCAGTAGGAACACATTAAACAGGTTACTTTACTTATCGAGTTGCTACACTGTTGCTAGTGAAAATAAATACCTACTTTGGTAGTAGGTATATATTTTATTATGAGGCGCGTTGCCGAGTGTGACGAGTCAGCCCTAAAGTGCCCCTCGGTGTCAACGACCGGCCGCGAAGGTTTTTGCGCGGCGAACGGTGGTTTATTTTAATATATTATATATAATAATTGAATGAGTATGGTAAGTCGAAACTACGACGGAAGTGATTGTGTACGGACGATGGTTTTATGTTTCATTATAAATTAGGTGGGTTATAGTTAACGTTAGTGTGTGATTATAATTCTTAAAGAACACATCTAATTAGTGAATGTGTGATGGCCATTATTTTTCTTGTGGAAGTTTTTTTTGGTATAAAGGACTATCGTTCAAATCTAACCTGAAAAGTGAAAATGTTCATGATTTTTCCAAAGTCCTTTTACCATACCATTTATGCAGTGTTGTGTTGTAGCATTAGATGTCTGAAAATGATGATTTTTCATGTCAGCGCGAAACCTCTTTGGTCATTTCTTCCCTTTTTCCTGTTACAGTGAAGATCTAGAGATGTAGTCGTCGTTACCAATAAACGTGCACGGCTGGACTTTCACATGCTTCGTCTTGCGACTTTTTACTGTCTCGAATTTCACTCTCGCGATTTATTTTCCGCGTACAGATTTCACTCCTACTCCTACAATTTGTATCAAACCGCAATATTTTTCCCGCGTGAATTTAATTCGCAAGTGCGAACGTAGCCGACATGACTCATTTTAAATAGGTACCTAACTACTAGATTATATTACACACCTAAACCAGAGTAACCGACATATCTAAGAGTCGCCAATAGGCGGGGCACATACCTAGTTCGAAGAACCGATAGGCGTTGGTATCCCAAAGTGCTTGAATGGCGGCCTCGCACCGGAATGCGCAGTGTTGGACGTCGACCACCCACTTGGTGGACGGACAATCTCAAGCGAGTACATACTATAGCTGGAAGCCGTTGGAAACAAGCGGCACAAGACCGTGTCATGTGGAGATTATGGTACACTATAGCCTGCAGTGGATACCTAGGTATCCGCTTGATCCGACAACGACATACGTAAAGTCCATGTTAACTGATTACCAAAATTAACTTGACGCTGACCTAAATCTATTCGTTGCCCTATAAATATACCTATCGAATTGTTAGATAAATTGAGGGCCATCCGCTACCTGCTGAGATGTATCGTTTAGTTGATAATGTTGGGGTCCAGCGACGAGGAAAATGGCAGTTCAAATCACAAAATGTAGATTAAATTATTATAGAGCTACTTTATGATTAACTACCTTGATTGTAGTTATTACTGATTCAATGAAACATTTTATTTGACAGGTCGTGGCAAGGTACGAAATGGGTTAGCGACTTGATTAAGTTCTATCACTTCTAACTTTAAATGGAATTTTCACTGTTACAAAATATACGTTGGTAGGTACTTGGTAGGTATTAGCTTAGTATAGTCATATGAATATTGGTTGCGCAATTTTTTCAGATCATATCACTGACACATTAAGTAAGTAACTATAAAGACAATAAACATGAGCACAGAACTAGCTCTTACTGCTCCTAGCATAGCATGCTGGTGTTTGTGTAATTTATTGAATGCTAGATTTATATTATTGAAACAATGACACCTTTTCTGTAGGAAATCTTTGCTTTCCAGGATAAGAGTAGCCTGTGACCGTTTCCCGAATAAGAACTGGGTCTTTACCGAAATTCGTCAAAATTGGTTAAATCAATGGGCCGTGTTTACTTGTATTACTTCTTAGGCTTAATTTTAACTGTCTTAAAATTAAATTTACTATCGTAAATTATCAACATCACGATTCACGTCTTACACTTTATATACTTAGTTACTTACTTGACGTTCAAAAAGTGTTGGTACTGTGTACGGTACCAATTTTGAATAAACATACTTTGACTTATTTATAATATAAGTAGATATTGAGGCATTTACTTAAGTAAAAAGAACATAAAAATCAAATAATGATTGTATGGATGTATACCGAAATCTACATCCCTGCGGGCCCCAGCGTCCGATGACCGCCGGTTTTTGCGCCGCCTGCGCAATGTAGAGCAACAGCCACCCATCTCGAAGGCGTTGGACAATGCTAACTGTCCGTCTGATCACTTATCTAGCACTGGCTACCCGATCTGGCCTCGCGTGGATGGCTTCGACCTTCACTTGGACGTTTTTCACGCGCTCCGCTAGCAACAGTGTACTTAATCAATTGATTGATTTAAACTTTAAAGGCTGTTTTCATACACAACTTTTGTCTACGGATAAAATATTTTTGAGTAGATCAGACCTCTTATTCATGAGTCCTTAACTTGATTAAGACTTCAGACTTATTTCTTACTGTGATTTTTGAACTTTATTCTTTTAATTTTAACTACTTAACTAAGTAGTTATTAAGTATTAGAGTAACTATAATTCTAAACCTAAGTAGGTACATAAATTTAGATCTGGCTGATGTAACAAAAATGAACTTTTTTGGCGGTCTCTTAAATATGATAGCGATAGTGAAAGTTTCAGAAAAATCCGTTACATAGCTTAAGTGTTTTCATGATAAGTAAGTAAGTAGGTATATACTTATGTAGTTATGAAATGATCATCATTTAAGTTAAGTAATATAACTTAAGTACCTGCTTATCTCTTTGAAAACTACAGTCGTTACTTTAACTTGGATGTCTGTATACAGTCTTTCTTTACAGACTTCAAACAATGACCGTTTCAACGTAGCATTATTATTGCGTAATTATATTGGAAAACAATACTTAATATTCCATGAACAAACTTTGACAGTCATGTAAGAATTTAATTAAGCTAAATATAGTTGTGCTATTGAGCTGTATATATATTTAGCAAGTTATAGTCATGCAGTACCTATCAGAATAAGCGATTCAAAAATATGGTCCATCTTAATAAACCCATGCCATGACACATTGACACGACATCAAGTAGCTTCACAGTAAACGAAAGTAGCTCTATGTCGTCTTCCCTAAATAACTGTGTAAGTGTGTACCTATGGCAACAATAGTCATAAACGTCAATTATACTAAACTAAAGTTAATTAATTACCAGTACCTAAGAGTTAGTTAAGTATGATATTTCGGTGTGAATAATCTCAAAAGTAAAAAATAATCCAAATCAGCATCGATTTTGATCGCGTAATTTCTTCCTTTAAATTATACCCACTCATAAACTAGGTGAATAGTAGTTACCATTGACTTAGTATAAATCATATAAACTTTCGGTTCAGCTTAATCTTTCGACTGGGTGTGAAAAATTTGCAACGCCTCTACATTATTATATTATATATTGGTACTTTCAAAAGAAGAGTGTATAGTCACCTTCTAGAAAGGCACGCTCACCCTTACGCTACAAGCGCCTAACACATAACAACACATTACACAACACATCAGCGATCTCCTCCACTATAACAATATAACAACAATATTATTCATCAATGATCTGCCACAATCGCGTGTTACCGTCGATAACGGCGCGGGCGCGTTGTTTTCGCGCACACCTCACGGGCCCCGGGTTAACGGCCAGACGGGCCGGCCGGACGTTAAACCTGCCCCGGACCGGCTCGCGGCCTCGGTGCCGACTGCCGAGCTCGCTCCGTCTGCAGTTAGCGTGGTGTCCGACACACTCGCACCTTATTGTGTACTATATGATTCCCGCGACTTCGTCCGCGTGGACTAAGTTTTTTCGATTCCCGCGTGAACTAATGATTATAATATGGGGCTCTTCAAAGGGCGGATAAACAAATTTCTCAAAAGCCAGCAACGCATTGGCGGTTCCTCTGGTGCTGCAAATGTTCATGGGCGGCGGTAATCACTTACCATCAGGTGACCCGCCTGCTCGTTTGTTCGCTATATATATATATTTTTAAAAAAATATTATTAAAGAAAACTCCTTAATTTTCCGGGATAAAAAGTCTATGTCCTTCCCCGGGATATAACCTACCTCTATACCAAATTTCAGCTAAATCGGTTGAAAATATGGGCCGGGAAAGCGTAGCAGGCAGACAGACAGACAGACACACACACTTTCGCATTTATAATATTAAGTATGGATTTTAGACGAAGGATGGAAGAGGCTTAGCCAAACAGAAATGTTTGCTATTTGCAATATCTTTGTCGGTCAATATTCTGTTTTTGAAGTGAAAACTTCTTCAGAGGCCGGCGAACGCCGCTCGCAACTTCTACTCGAACCGCAAATATAAATTTGCCGGTATATTGCTATCCCTATTTGGCTGATGATACATGATCGCGTGGAAGCGCGATAGCAATATGAGCGTACAGAATTTGTTATAGGACATTTAGTCTTGTTCCGTGAATACCAAAAATGATGAATGAAAAATTGTTGTGTTTTTAATTTCGTGTTGTTATTCTGTAACTTGACAATATAGGCTATGTTCCTGATTAATTAGTACGTGAGATATCGTTGGTTTTAATATGAAACAAATAAGGAGAAAACATGTTGTTTATGTCGTAAAAACATGCAAAACGCAATGTGCTTACATATAATTTTGGGAAAGTATTTTGAAAAAATAATTATCCAGGGACCTAGATAAATACAAGTTCAACCTTAATAATCGCATAATATGGAGGAAATATGCTCGAATTACAAATTATTTTGGTATTACGTTTGTATGAGCAATTCACCCTCCGCTGGCGCCTTAAGCCGCGTTGAGCTCTTTTTGGTAGGGGGTAAACTTGTGGATTCGCGTCACCGACACCGACATGCTCGCGTTGTTACGAAGACAAAAGTTCTTAAATATAAATATACTACATTCGTAATTAAACTTTAATGCTTTAGTTTTAAGGTTTACTTATATTTCAATTATTTTAAATTTTTTAATACATTTTTTAAATTACATATTTTAAATATTCGTTTTCACTTCTATCGGCAGTCCCTATGACTGGCAATTTTTTTTATTCCACTATAAGTATGTAGTTAACTGCTATCTCACCTGGTTACCATCAGGTGAGATAGCAGATGATGCAGTCTAAGATTATTTTTTATTTTTATTTTTTATGGTATCGTACCGTAATGCTAAATCGCTTGGCGGCACGTCTTTGCCGGAAGGGGGATAACTAGCCACGGCCGAAGCCTCCAACCAGACCATATTTACGTAGGCTTCACGTTGTTGACAGAATTTCCTCTTTAAGAAAACTTAAAAATATTGGTTAGCGTTTTTGTAGTAACCGTAGTCAGTCAAAACCTGTTTCAGAGTTATAGACAGTACAAAAAGTTTTATTTGATTATGCTCTTTATAATGTTAAGATTTCGGTAGACATAAATTTGACTTATCGTCATTTATCATCGGTGTGAGTGGATTGAACCATTAAATATAATTAATGGTTTTTCAACCATAGCTGAACACGAAATATTATAATCTTTAATAATTTTAAATCGCGAATGGAAACAATACCTGACTTACACATATTGTTTTCTGCTGCTAGGCAATATGGTTTATAAGATATTTCCAGAAATGCGGGTTTTTTACATAAGTTTGCACAAATTTGATGCTTCAATAGCTCTATCATCTATGTACTTAATATTATGTACTTACACCATGTGCCGGCAGGTGGTGAAGTATAACATTGCTAAGACGCGGGAAACTCTCAACTCTTAAAGCCTCTATTGTTATTACCGTAACATTCAAAGTAGAGCGTAAAGCCAACATCAAAATGTAGAATTCTTTATCCAACATTTGTCTTGTCAGGCGTTATTTTGCCGAAGTTATAAATGCGAAAGTTTGTATGGATGGATGGACGTATGTTACTCAATCACGCCAGAACGGCCGAACGGAGCTGGATGAAATTAGGCACAGAGATAGGTTATAGTCGGGAATAGCACATATGCTACTTTTTATTCCGGGAAATTAAAGAGTTCCCGCGAGAATTAAAATCCACGCGGGCGAAGTCGCGGGCATCATCTAGTGACTAGTCTATATATATATGTATGTGTATATATATATATATATATAAATTCATTCAAAGTCCTGACTGACTGACTGACTGACTGACTGACTGACTGACTTATATATCAACGCACAGCCTAAACCACTGGGGTTAGAAACTTGAAATATTGACAGTAGGTTCCTTTTGTGACGTAGGCGCTCACTAAGGAAGGATTTTTCAAAATTCCACCCCTAAGGGGGTGAAATAGGGGTTGAAAGTTTGTATGAAAGTCCGTCATTTCTTAAGTTATATCCATGAAACTTGGTATACAAATTACCGGTAAAAAATTAAGAAATACGTGTTTCACCATTTTTGAAAATTCGACCTCCAAAGGGGGGAAAAATTCTATGAAAGTCCTTCATTTCTCAAGATATTTTTCAATTTATATCAACGAAACTTGGTATTTTGGCTTTCAGTAAAAAACAAAGAAGTACGTGTGTCACAGTTTTTCAAAATTCCACCCCCAAACGGATAAAATAGGGGTTGAAAGTTGGTATGAAAGTCATTCATTTTTCAAGTTAAAGCCATGAAACTTGGTATTTGAGCTTTCCGTTAAATATGAAAAAGAACGTGTTTCACCATTTTTGAAAATTCGATCCCCAAGGACGTAATATAGAGTTTGTCCTTCTATTAAGCCGCAACAGAGCAACGGGTCAACGTGATTTTTTGCATGAATATAGGTAGTTGAGGACCTGAAGAGTGACCTAGGCTACCGGAATTATACCGGAAATTGTAGGACCCCTGTGGGGAAAAAAACTTAAACCACGCGGACGAATTCGCGGGCATCGGCTAGTAATTAATAATTAAGTAAGTGGATAATCAGTGTTTCCTTCTAAAAGTATGTAACTGCGCGCGTCGGTATACAATTTCGATTTCCACTGGTTACCAATTTTAATGGTCTTTATTCTTCTAAAACTAGCTATATCAGACAGGTGTGAGTATATTAGGTGTGTGAGGACAAATTATTCAAAGTATCATGAATTCATGAGTGGTATGTCTACGCATAGTTGAAATACAATTCGTAGGCTCATAACTTACGAGTAGGACCCCAATTGGAAACTGTTGGGGCTTATAACTTGCAAATTACTTAACTATCGATTATTTTTAAGATCCAAATTCAAGGCCTCTAAAAAGTCTGTCTGCCCTTTTGACTTACTTTGTAACTTTTAAAGGTTAAGTATGGACTTAAATTAAGATTCCTAATATTAACAGGCGGCGATCACACAAGCAGACAAGGTCAAACGTCAAAATTCCTAGTATACAACTAGTTGCGAATATTCATAACAAAACTTTAGGCAGGTAGGTAGCCATCTATTCTTCACTTCTTAGAAGGTCCAGCAATATCAGGGTCCCTTGTTCCATAAGCTTTTGTTAATGATAGCGAAATAAATAATCTGGAAATTCCTAAATCTGTTTTATTTCGTTACTAGCTTAGCCCGCGACTCCGTCCGCGTGGTTTAAGTTTTTTTGATTCCCGCGGGAACTCCCTAATTTTCCGGGATAAAAAGTAGCCTATGTCACTCTCCAGGTCCTCCACTATAGCCATGCCAAAAATCACGTCGATCCGTTGAGGCATGATTGAAGGACAAACCAACAAACAAACACACTTTCGCATTTATAATATTAGTATGATAGTTACATGATGGGATATTTTAAATTACTTATCATTCTTATTTCTTATTAAATATTTGCTAATACATAAAGTATTTATGTACATACTTAATTACTTAATTTTTTCATAAGTCAGGGTTCAGATCACTAGGTAGTAGGTACTTACTAAGTATAATATTTCCCATTAACTACTCATACTGCTCAGCCGTTCTGAACATAGTGAACTACTGACTAACTATACTAAGGGCGCCTTCAA
The DNA here is from genome assembly GCA_917051295.2 of Erebia ligea. Lineage (NCBI taxonomy): Eukaryota > Metazoa > Arthropoda > Insecta > Lepidoptera > Nymphalidae > Erebia > Erebia ligea. The sequence goes on along the minus strand of OU785237.1, from coordinate 4,766,115 downwards.
ATTTGCCGCAAAGTGCCGCGCGGAAGCAGCGCGGCTGCAGCGCGGCTGCAGCGCTGCGGTCGCGCTGCTTTGTAAATCCATATAAATAAAAAACACGCGACTGCAGCGCTGCACCCGCGCTGCGGCCGCGCATCAGTTCATCGATCGACTAGTGACGGGACTGCGCACGTATTTTTGTTCAAGTCTAAACATGAACGAAAATCAGGTAGAAGAATTTATCGATGAGGTTGAGAGTCGTCCAGCAATATATGGGATTCGAAGTCCGACAAGTACAGCAATAAAATCGAAAAGAAAAAGGCTTGAAAAGAAATATGCATTATATTTATTGACAATTTCACAAACAAGACTCCAAGTGAAAAAAATGAAGCATGTAAGTATAATATTATGTAGGTACAACTACTTTATATTTTCGTTGTTTCGTATTAATAGTAACACAGAGCAGTGTTTCTTCGTCAGAGTCCATCGTGAAAATAAATATAGGTACAACCCTATGATGTTCGAACCTCGCGACAGGAGCGCGGCCGCAGCGCTGCAGCCGCGCTGCAGCCGCGCTACGCTTTGCGGCAAATTTGAAGGCGCCCTTAGTTAGAAAAGTGTCATAAAATCTTTAAGCGAGTGCAACATTGTACGAAACAATAGAACGAATACACGTTTATCTAAGTATAAATAACCAGATAAATTAGCACGTATTTGTATCAACTGTAACTATAGTTACTTATATTACGTTATTGGCTTTTAAGATATTATATTTCGTGTCCATTTTCTCCATGTACCTACCTAGTACTTAAGTATACCTACATAGTGTTGTTTTTATAAATACATATCCATAAATGCTTTTTGTATCACTTAATTTACTTATTTTATTTATTGACTGGTTCCCGATGGCATTTCTCATCTAAAACTCTAGTTTTTAATTGAAATAATTGCGCTATTTTTTTCTATTGAAAAATTGCGCGCGCTTTTGTTGGTTTTGATCACAAAAATACATTTAATTATACCGATTTCTTAACCATTGTTGGAAGTCAGTTAGTCACTACTCACTACGTACGTGACTAAGTATATCTTACCCATCTGCACTTTATTGAAACAAAGTCACGAATCTATTACTAACTAGTAAGACATAAACAATAGTTAACACCTCTAACTTCACAGTAACAGATAACTCTTTCTCAAAACCGTTCAATGCAGTTCAAAGAATATGCTATTGATAAAATGCGGGCGGGCCAAGGCGATGCAAATGAGGGCTCAGCCCTGTGTTTATACTGCGGCTCTGGCGCCAGCGGAGCCTTGAGAATCTACCAAGATGCATTCTCCCTAAGTGCTTAATAGAAAACGCATTGAATTATTCACCAGTCGAATACTAATAAAAGCGGCAAAGTTGGTTGCGCGATCGATAGTTATGTAAAATGGATGAAAGTAAGATGATTATATGTACAGAATAATGTTCCGATGGCATACTTAAGGTCCTTCTTTAGTTTTGGTCAAAAAAATGTTTGGTGACTTTGGCCGTAGGTACTTTGTTACCATTAATAACGTCAATGATGTTGCCAAGCGATTTAGCGTTCAGGTAAGATGCCGCGTAGAAATCGAATGTGGGTAAATATGGGTTTAATACCCCAACCAGTTTAACGCGCTACCATCATAGACTGCATCATCACTTTAATTACTACCAGGCGAGATAGCAGTGAAAAGCTATCTTGTAGTAAGTAGAAAAATTCGAGTTGAGATCTTGCTAATTTTTGGAAATCGGTTAGTAAAAAAGGGTGCCAGTTCACCTGTTCAAATGTTGAATTGACTTACGCCTGTTAATGTCTTTACGTTTTGATCACGAGGCGAAGAGACTACGGAGTGACTTTTCAAGGTTTGTCAAGTAACTAAACGAATGCTGGGTTCGTCTGGGACAGTAACGGAGGTATGGAGTATGGACTGATCTTCTGCCCTTGTTTATATCAAGAATTTGGGTGATTGTCTGAAGTTAATTTGGTGTAGTCGTCTGCTCATTAAATACAGACTTAAAATTGCATTTTTAACTGCATCTTTTAACTTGTATCTGTAGTACTTAATGCATCGTAGATAATTAGCAACTATGTTTGGTACTTTTGCTAATAAATTATTTGTACAGGTGCCAATTTGGTTAATAGGTCTCTATTAAAAGAAACTACTTCGTAATATCTTGAGAATCCCTTGTGGATAAAATCACCGGCGTACGTAATTCATGTCGACATGCTTGTCACCTGAATCACGTGGCCTTCCGCTCGGCTGATACTTAGCAAGCGATATTATAGTTCGCGCGTTAGTAGCGTCGGACTGCCCGCGCGGCTCGCCGGCACACACCGCGCCTTATCGCCTTCGCTGGTATCGACAAGCGCGTCCACAACAACGCCACGTGTATAAACATTGTTGCACAACAATAACACACGGCCGCCAGTGACGCGCAAGGACGCGGCGACTCAAACTATTCCGAATGATAGTTTAATTCACGAACCGCGCTCCCACGCTTCCAGTGGGTGACCCGTGACAGGCGGCAGCCGCCACGGATTACATGTCACTTGTCACACAAATCATGGGACACCCGCGTACCGTGATTTCCAATACTGGCGCAGTGATTAAAGTGTTAGCTGTTCATTGTTGTTCCAATAAAACGTGCTCTCGGCTCTTTGTTTTCAAACCAAATGATTGGGTTCAGTGATAAGTTCTTTGTTCTGTGTTTGTATTTAAGTTTCGAGTACACTTTGGATTTGTGGGATGTCTATACTAAAAGAAGAAAAAAGTGACGATTGTAAGTAATGCATAACTTGGTGTGCCTAGTTAATTTTTCGAGATGAGATAATTACGAAAGTAGATATGTTTAACTTTAACTGCGCATTTATCGCTGCGTATTTCTAACGTTAATGAACTGCGTTGTTAGCTATGAAAAAATCCATTGATAAATGCTATTCTTATACTCGAACATGCTTTTGCTTCAAGTTCGAGCTTACGGGGCTGACATGGTCAAAATTGACAGACTCCCTTATGTTATACTTACATGAGCTCAAATATGATATATAAACAAACTTACTTATGTAAAATTTTAAGAATTATAGTAAGTTTACTGCGTCTAAAATATAATGTGCGTCGTGAGTAGCAACTAAACTATTTATACATAATATATTAAATTCCAACGTGAGTTGCGTCATCTCCATCTTTAAACCAGGTCTTTGGCCTACAATATATGGCACACGTACCTGTTCGTAGGTATTTATTTATATGTACTAAGTAAGTACATAATTAATCGTCAATTTTAATCGGAATAAATTACATATTAGTACCAACGAATCCGCATTTGCAATATGTAAACAGTATAAACACAACCAAGTTTGCGCATCCCACGCTAATCTACCGGCGGCTAGTCGCATTCCGCGCATAGCTACCACAGGTTGTCGGCCGGCGCGGCGCGGCGGTGCGGGCTGGTTTTGAACGGCTTGCAATGGTGACGTAGCGACTAGCGAGCGATCGCCTCGCGCAGTGCCGACGACACACTCCTACACTCGCCCTCGCAGTCGGCGCTATGTACAACAGAACTCATCGGGGAAACCCAGCGTCATCACAGCGCTTCTTTGAGACAAACTGCGTAGATTGAACTAGCTGCCGTCTAGCTATCGATCGACTTGTCCAATGCTGTTGAGTATCCGGTATCTTGCCGAGGTTTAGTAGTGCGTCTCACAGATTCTTCTTCTCGTTTCGGTCTTGTAGCTCTCTTCATTCAGATCTTAGAGAGCTTCTGTCTTCGCGCTCTACTTAACAAAAACTAGAAGTTACTAGCGTAGGGTCAGGATGATCATATTTCTTATTGAGTCTAGTTTAAGTAATGCATCATTATTTTTAATGATAATTTATTCCAACGAAAAAATACTTAATTAGCTATTTGTCTCAACCAGAAAATCTTCGGGTTACTTGGTTTCTACTATAACTGGTTTCGCACGCAATTTAGTGGAAAAAATATGGACTTTATATAGCCAAATTATATTGTGATTTTTGGCATTATATTTCATAAATCTGCACTTAGGTATTTAACAAAATATAAGTAAGGCACCTTAAACAACGTTAACAATGAATTGCAGTAGATTACACGATAAAAACATCCAGAACCGCGCTGAAAAACGCCACGTAACGCTCGCGGAGCGTAACGAGTTTCTACAACTACGCAGTTGTTGGATCACATGCGATAACATGCGAACAAGTGCACATGCGCACATGATAACAGGAAAGATCAGAATGCTTACGACGCCAGCATGCATGATGCGTCCGCGGCTTCTGTGTCACAGCAAAAGAATAACAGCGGTCAAATAGCCTTGCCTTATTTGGTGGTTATAGGATAAGTTCTAGGAGTTGCTACTTGCTATCTACAATGTTTGTGACATCTAGGGCATGTTTCACAATCGACAGTAAAACTAATATATTTGAAATTTAGACAGAATTCTTATACAACATCAGTCAAAACATTAAATTTATTCGGCAGATACTAATTTAGATTACTTATTAGATGGCAGATTTACTTGGCGATTGTAAAACAGCTCCTAATATTACGGTCTACAACTTTGACAGAAAGGTCTGTACGGTCTGCAGCCCTACATAACTAGTTGAAATTTCAGATGATACGAAGCAAATGGCTTCCTTGTTTCTTATACGCACTGATAGATTACGCTAACTTTAGTACCTTTAAAAGTAGAGTGTATAATTAGGAGCGCTCGTTCTTAGGATGTATCATTTGGTGTGATTGCAATCGAGCGCATGCCTTAGTTAAAAACATCTAAAGAGATCAAAAAAAATTACTGATATTTTTGTTTATCTCTTCTGTATGTGATGTTTCATTTAGAATAAATAGTTGATCTCATGGTGAATTGCGCAGTTGCTAAGGTAACATGCAATAACATGTTGATAAGTGATAACTGATAATAATTAACGAGTGCCAAGCGCAAGTTGGATAAAAACAAAAAGTTTATTGTTCTTGTACTAGTGGATACTGGATAGTTCACTACATTGTATTTGATTGTGGGTATGTTCCGAAATACACTGCGAGCACTGTAAAGTGTGACGTCAATTTAGTATACTGCGAAGCCGTTCCTTTATAGTAAGCTATACTGGTTACTGTTTAAAACGGAACGCAGTCCAGCAGTAGATCACGTGATCAAAGCACTGAGAGCACCTTATAGACTAAGAGATAACTGCACTTTTGGTAACCATCGCCTGAAAGGCTGATTCAGTGTTAGGTGGATGTAGGGCTCTCCACTGATCACAAAAGTTGCAGTCTGCCTGCATGTGGATGGGCCTTTCGCTAGATATGGCCGTTCAAAGACGGTTTATTGTTACCAAAAATGAACGATAATTAGAAAAGCTGATTCTTGTACAGTATTAAAGTATGCGCAGTACCTATGTAAACAGCATAAAAACTGACGCATGTGGATGGGACTTTTACTAGATATCAACTCTGAAAGACGTTATAAGCTATACTTACTATGCGTTCCTGTAAAAAAATATTAGCAATTATTATTTCGTCGTTGATTGTTATTAAAAAATTTTAACAGCAATCAACGGGACGACATAATAATTGCTAATATTTTTTTAAAGGAACGCATAGTAAGTATATCTTATAACGCCTTTAGACTTGACATCTAGTAAAAGTCCCATCCACATGCGTCAGTTTTTATGCTGTTTACATAGGTACTGCGCATACTTTAATACTGTACAAGAATCAGCTTTTCTAATTATCGTTCATTTTTGGTAGCAATAAACCGTCTTTGAACGGCCATATCTAGCGAAAGGCCCATCGGCATGCGGACAGACTGGCAGATTTCCCACCAGTGGAGAGCCTAGGACCCACCAAATACGAAATCAGCCTTTCTAGCGATAGTTACCAAAAGTGCAGTTATCTCCTATAATATTACCTCGAAAACGCCAGTGCTCACAGTACTAAAATTGCGTCGATTAATGACGTCATATATTTCCCTAGGATACTGCGGCAGTTTACTGTCAGTCACAACGGAACGAATTTCTTCACAGTAAAGAGCACTGAACAGTGCTCGCAGTGTATAACGGAACACACTGTGTATTTTTTATCGGCGCTGTTGCCTCAGTAACAAACATCCCTCCTGACATGCTGTTCAATGTATTACAAAGAAACACGTCATCGACATTCAACACTAATCATCAGCCTGTTTGCATCTACTGCTAGACAATAATTGACATAGGCCTTTCTAAGAGCGATCCTCAGTGTGGTGCAATTATTTTAAGAAAATACAGCTCTTAGGGGATAAAAGTTTGTATGAAACTCTCTCATTTACAATTCTTAATTTTCTTCCAAAATAAGGTATACATGTTTTAGGATTTTTGGAAACTCCATTCCCAAGGGAGTTTAGGAATCCACCCAAGCGAAGCAGGGCGGGTTAGTTACTTTTATATAAGCAAGTAGGTACATGCTGTTTCGTTATTATAACCTCATTTAGTAACTCGCTGGAGAGTGCGTTTTCTGAAACAACGCATTTAACTATTTACCGAGAACAGATGCAATAGTAATACCTAACGCTACGATAATTGCACGTGCGACGCGCGATTTAGATAAGAGAAAGGTTCCTTTGCACTGCGACTTGTACGTCAGATAAGATCACATGTAGTTCTAATACTATGAGTTTCTAAATTCCCCTTCAGTAGGGCAAATACCTATGTAGACGTAAGTTGAAAAAATCGTATCTACTGTAGGCACAGGGCTTAGCTGCTCTGAAAATGTGGTACCTTAAAGTCTAAAAGTCCATTGATAGATACAGCTGGTCAATTGCTAAAGTGCTGCATCAATCATTGCTACAATCTCAATTATTGGGATAGAATTATTGCTGCAACAGTGCACACATTTCAGACAAAAGTGAGTGTCGGCCAAGCCAACCAGAGGTAATTGCGATCGCCACACTGTATTTGTCAAACTACGACGGTAGGCCCCTTCGTCTTTTCCTATTTTGGCAACACATACCTACTCTTACTTACCCATGTATGTAACACGTTTCTATGAAGTGAGTGAAATATAGGGCCATAGCTAATGTTGTCTCTTTCAATCGATCGATGATAGCTGTTATTACTGACGGATACATGTAACATTAATTAGGTATATACTTAACTAGTTATGTACTTATAATCCAAAAAAAATGAATCAATAATATCATTGTTAATAATCATTGGTATCGTTACCTAATTTACTCCAGATCTTTAGACCTATCGTGCCGTCAAGGCAATTTTTTGGGACGAAATATCTTTAGTAGGTATGGGGGAGGTGTAGTACCTAGAACGTAACCCTACTCATTGTAATTGTTGTTATCTTATTGGTGTTATTTACCTACGTAATAAAAGCCTAAATAGCTCATCTCGGATCAAACATCGAAAGGTCGTTGCGTGGGCTCAAACCCTTGGACTATTTTCGTATCAACACCCAAATTCAAGCTTATTGTTCAGATAATAAAGGGATAATACGGTGATAATATTATAACCATATCTTATGAAAATATGTCCGTAACAACTAACAACTTACTAACTTAAAAAAGAAAATCTTTTTAGAGACTAATTTTTGAAAACAAATGATTTCTTGTGTCCGATCAATGCGAAACTTATTAAATATTTGTTTAAGTATCTCTATATATGTATTATTCAATATTAAGTCATGTACACATTTATAGTTAATCCAGCAAAATCATGAAATCGTCAAGCGTTTTCTGACAAAACATGCAAGTTCAAGACTTCAAGCCGAGCTTTATTCACGTTGTGGTTTATTGAGATGTTTAATCATTTATTATGACAACATTACTTAATATCAACAAATTAACTCTTCAATTAAAACAATCAGGTAAGCAAAGTAACGCCAAGTTATGAGACTTTGAACAAACTTTCCTCTCGCCTTGAAACAAGCGAGCGACTCGAACGCTGGCCCGAACTGGTGTTTTATTATGAAATGTCCCGGTGTGCCAGACGGTACATAAATAAGACAGAATTAACTTGTCTGCGACCTCAGTTGCCGTCGCAGAGTGCACTCACGCACCTCACTTAAGCCCGTAACCTACACAGCCCACAAAGCATCACACTATTCGAAGCAGTGTTTCAGTGTACGATTGGTAGCTACCTAATGCATATTACAAAAACTTAAAGATCAGACCAAAGGCCAGACCAGGGCAAATTCAGGAATTATTAATTTCCACATTTATCCTGTTGGGGATCGCATCGAACCCAAGACCTCCCACTTATGAGATCACAGCGCTCACCGCTGCGCCAGGGAGGTCGTCAAAATAGTTAGTAAATACGTATTCTTTTTTAACAACAAATGGCACATACCTAGTTAGGCTTAATATAGAAAACCTATACCTAGTAACCTTTCCATAAAAAAAGTAGCTCATTATAATCGTTTGCCATCAGTTTTTAATTTTCGAACACGGTTCTATTCTAAGTTCTATCCAAAACTTTTTATTGTAACGACAGCGAAAGGCAATTTCTGAAAAAAATATACTCGCGCAAACAATAGTAAAAGCTCTAGTATACTTAACGTTATGTTTTAAATACTTTGTTACTTAGAAGTTAGAACCTTTATCATTTGTCTTACTATAGGTAAATGTTTTCATCATTTCCTCGCCACAAGGTTCGCAACAATTCCGTTGGGAAGCCACCGTGAGACATACTTAGCGACTTGTTCTCGTTTGTCGAACGAGCGACATGCGATAAACTTTGCTAAGATTGATAAAATGAACACCCAAAGTGGAAACTGACAGGTCCGAACTCCGAAGTGATGTTTATATAAACACTTACGTTAAAAGTTGTCCGAATTATTCGGCGAGATATGTTTTGAATACAAAGTGATTGTGCTTTTTTGTTTTTGTTATTGTTTTGTTTGGACTGTGAGCAATAATAGTTTCATTTAAGCAGTAACTGATTCATCTGAAAATTCAGGACATCGCGTAGTCAATTTACAAAAGTTCGTTTCCTTTAACCTTTTACATCCCATACCCGATGGTAGAGTCAAAACAACCACCGTAACTATGATCAGTACCAAATTTCATCCGAATTTGATTGAGTAGATGAGCCGTGAAAAAACAGTCAGACACGCTTTCGCATTTATAATATTAGTATCTATTGGGTGCACAAGTATTATTTTTACTAACCGAACAATTTCGTTCAAAACACAAAAACACGATGCCGCGCCCTACTATCACACTGTCAGAATAAAAATAGCTTAATTACTGAAACAATCGCTTCGCGGAATGCGAGGAATTTATTCGTGGAAATAAAAACGATTCACATAAAAAAAATGATTCACACCGTAATGTTTAGATGCGGGAAGAGTGGGCGGGCAAGGTGAATGCGTCGTTTATGGTTTGAACTATGCCACCGGGTTGATTGACATGAGCTACTCTAGTAAGAACATCGCCTCGGATCGCATCAATCTGTTAACTGTATTCGAGCTATTTATATTCTGTAAATTTGGGTAAGGCGGCTTAACTAGCTGGGCGAAATGGAATTTGTATATTCGATTATTTTTACTTAATTCGTGGAAAATGTGTTTTAGGAGACTGAATAGCACGAAACTTTAAACATTTAAGTGTTGATTAAACTAATTTAATCACAAGCTTCCATAGGTCAATCACCACTTAAATTGTTGGATTTGTTGCGTGCAACATAGCGTATTTCACATCGAAGTCGTCAGCATTCAATTACTTACTTTCCAATGAGTGACATATGAACGACAGTTAATAAAAACTTTAGGTATATGATTACAGTACAGTAGTATAGTTAAATCCGGTGCAAAGCTCGTATAGGCTACATTATTCAAGCTTAAGTTTAACCATGCTACAAAATTAGATCATTTATGTTCTAGTTATATCATCATCATCGTCATTTCAACCCAATGCCGGCTCATACCGAGTACAATAATTAGTCTTCTCTCAGAATGGGAAGAGGTTTTTATGGCCAAGTGCAGATTGGCAGACTTCAGTACAACGTCGTGAACTTTTTGAAGAACTCTCGGCCATGCATGTTTCCTTACAATGTTTTCCTTCACTATTATAGCAAGTGATGTTTAATTGCCATAGACGCCCATAACTTAAGAGTGCGTGCCCGAAGATCGAACCTCCGACTTCGAACATGAGGCCGAATGTCTAAACCACTTGGCTGTCACCGCTATTATGTATAATATTATGTTCTAAATATTGTGTTGTTATTGTTGCAGTGGGCGCGGTCGGCGGCAGCATGCCGGAAGCCGCCGGTGGCGAGAGGCGCCATGTGCCTCTCTATGGCAGGCTGGTTGCGGAGGAGCAGCTGGCCTCCATGAGCGCGCCCTCGGACATTCAGGTGAGCGCCCCCGCGCGCAACCCAAGAGCTTTCTGCCGCTACCCTAGCCGCGCACAGGTAAATGATGCACGAGGCAGTTTGGGGTTAACCCTAACCCGGTTGTACGATAACTATCTACTGTTTGCGGTTAGGGATGCTAACTGGGCGCTGGCGTGGGTCCCATACTTAACCAAAAGGATGCCTGCTTAACGCCGTTTGTTGCCTGCCTAATTTTTGATTTAATAATATGTTAGATGCACTATGTACGTTATATTTAATATGAAAATACTGGCTTGTAAAGTTATTGTTGGCCAGTATCGATTTTGCTACTTGGTAATGTACTTACTTTACGTTATTGAACGCCATTGGGTCTTAAATACGCATACTTAAATAAATAGATCGGTTTTCGGGAATTACGAGGACAAGAAATATGACTTTCCTGTTTAACTTATGCCTTGCGAATGTCCTCTGTGCATCATGCGTACAATAACAATAACTTTTGAATAGGTATGCCTAACACATTAAAATATCTACTAATTTATATTTTCCAATTAGTATGAGTTACCTTTGTTACTAATACCTGTTACAAGAATATATTTTTAAACCTATTTTATTTAACGTAACGTACACCCACTTACAAAGCCTTAAAATACGCACAGCAGGATCGTCCTCATTGTTTTATTAAAAGCACCATTAACAACGCTGTCGGGGCAGACATTACGCGGGTAAATAAATTATCCTTCAAACAAAGTGCCACTAATTATCTACAAGTTCTCTTTCACTAGAGGTTTGGTTGTAGTTATTCGAGGGTTAAGTAGGGATACCATTCGACGAAACTTAGCGAACTTCGAGTATGCCTGTGTCTTGTAATGGTTGACGATTTAGACATGTCGCGCCATCCATGATAGTGTTTCAAAAGTGTTAACTATTAAGTAGCTGGAAGATTAAGCTTTTTTCTCAACCTTTGTATTTGTAAATAGTAAATACAGTAATATAAGAATGATAATAATCTGGGACTGGATTTTTTCTGACAAGATATATTAATTAGATGTACCTAGTTAGAAATTGAGAATATGCAAGTTAAATCTCTTGTTCTTAGGTTGGGTTATGAATCAAATAAATACAAACCTTTATTAAGGACTACCTGCTATAGTCATCGTATTATTTTTCTTTTTATTCTTCACTAGCTGATGCCCGCGACTTCGTCCGCGTGGATTGAGGTTTTTCGGTTCCCGCGGGAACTCTTTAATTTTCCGGGATAAAAAGTAGCCTATGTGCTATTCCAGACTATAATCTATCTCTGTGCCAAATTTCATCCAGATCTGTTCATCCGTTGGAGCGTGATTGAGTAACAAACATACATCCATACATCCAAACTTTCGCATTTATAATATTTATTTGACGGTTCCCGCGGGAACTCTTTAATTTTCCGGGATAAAAAGTAGCCTATGTGCTATTCCAGACTATAATCTATCTCTGTGCCAAATTTCATCCAGATCTGTTCATCCGTTGGAGCGTGATTGAGTAACAAACATACATCCATACATCCAAACTTTCGCATTTATAATATTTATTTGATTTAAAATTTTGCATTGATAGGTACTTATGGCAACTAACTACCAACCTACAGCCTGTTATTGTGAGGTTCAGAATTTGGTATAGAGCAATATTAAAATAAAGGTTATGCAAACAAACTGTCTCGTGTAGTACGCTTTCTTTAAGAACACTTATTAAAATTACCTATTTATTGGATTTTAGATAATTTTGTAAAAGTTCTTCTTGCTTTTTACTTTAAATTGCGAAAATAAACTACCCATAGTATTGCACGTATTTATTTATTCATTACATTAAGTACATACTAGATACGTATAATAATATTTTGTTTAACTAAGTAGTTGGTTTACCTACTTAGTTAAGTTAAACATTTAGTTTCGCTGAATTTGTTGGACATAAAACTTATTATAAATTGAGTAGATTTACTTTCCTGAAGTTCAGTTATTTGCTTATGTCTCGTATATTTTAATAACAACAAATTCGGCGTTAAAAAGATATACCTACTTAATCATATTTTAACGTACGCTCATTGTTTGAAATCAAGCCAATTCGGTTACTGAGTATTCAAACAGAACCTTAAGAAATTTTAACGGTCTTTACTGGTCTTTAACGAAAGATCGCCTTTTTGTGTTAACACGATTCAGTTTAACTTATATCGATTCATATTAATAAAACCATTAGTTAATAATAGAACAATTTAGTTACGGTCAGTTACCGAATTTATAGTTCGTTATTTTGGCACCTATTTTAGTCGATTAATGAATTTAAAGCACCACTTCAATTTTATAGTTATTAACGATTACAAGGTATAGTTTTTAGTGAAAAAGTCACTTTGCACGCACGCATTTCGTTAATTAAATAAGTAATTATTAAATTACACAAAATTGCTTCGCGCCTCGACGGCCAGCTTTTGTTTGTCTGCTTAAATTGCCAAATGTTTTTGTTGTTACAAAGCCTGTAACAAACATAACGCGCGACGGAAAATGCACGGCGAGACGACAAGCGCGTTTGATTGTTAGATTTGTGATACAAAGTAACTGTACGAGGCTCGTCACGAAGAAGCGCGATTCCAAGCGTTTCGCCTTGATACAGTTCCTTTTTTAGGGTTCCGTACCCAAAGGGTAAAAACGGGACCCTATTACTAAGACTCCGCTGTCTGTCTGTCTCCAGGCTGTATCTCATAAACCGTGATAGCTAGAAAGCTGAAATTTTCACAAATGATGTATTTCCGTTGCCGCTATAACAACAAATACTAAAAATTAAAAAATATATATATTAAGGGGGGTCCCCATACAATAAACGTGTTGTTTCGTATTTTTTTGCTCAATATTAAAAACGGTAACAGGTAGACGGTTCAAATTTTCACAGAATATTAACTTATATATTACCTTTCAAAATAAATAATTAAATATCAATAAAGTAAATATTAAAGGGGGGCTCCCATACAACAAACGTAATTTTTATTTTTAATACGTCATAAATCGTAAAACTTACTACAGGTTTGTACGGAACCCTCGGTGCGCGAGTCCGACTCGCACTTGGCCGGTTTACTCATATATTGTAACTTCTAGATACTGCAAATTTCCGTCGTGCGTTCTGTTTGCTTCATCCTTAACTATCGATTACTTATTAGGATTTTTCGGTTGTCCAGGCTATGCAAGCTCGAATACCACAACATTTTCGGGATCCCTCAACAGCGCCGTTAAGAAAACTCAGTGTGGACCTCATCAAAACCTACAAACATATAAACGAGGTAAGTGATAATATTTTAAGTAATAAAAATATCTCTTAAGATATCATGGGGTATCTTTTTTGAACTAATGTTGTCGAACAAGTCCAGTTCTTGGATCATAACTACTCACGTTATAGTACATACTTAATAAGGACATAGGTACAGTAGGTACATATCTTAACAGAACATTTCTTTGAAAAGTTACCTTTTAGTAACGCTTTACGGCGGCGAAGTTTGCCGGCAGTACTTTGTAAAAACAATTATTGTAACGAACTCTTATCGAGCTTATCACACTGCAGATCGCAATTCGCAATGGCAGTAGTACATCATTACCTACTGGCACGTTTGGCTATAGTGTGAGCTCTCTATCAAGTAATAGCATTGTCTGTACCTTAAATTTCCCTCACGCGTTGTGTTTGACCAGGATTTAATGTTTCGCTTTTGCGTAAAATCAGACATAATAGTACACCGTATATAAACTCTGGTAAAGCGCTCGAGGAGCGGTTCAGATTAAAAATTATTTAATTTTCCTTTATTTAAATTTCCTTATAACCCTGAGTTAGCTGCTACTTTGACAGAATTCGCATACAACTTTGTCAAAACGTTCAAATTTATTCCTTGGCTAAACGTAACCCGGCTTCTCTGCAAGCGGGCCTTAGTTGTTTATTTTTCGTTATCATTTGGACATTCTGCAACTAGCTACCTTGTCAACGAATAATAATGCATTTCCTGCATGATGTGGACGTGCGATAAATGCATTATTATTTTTATTACTATCTTGTTTACTTACTATGCAATTTTACAGAACGTTTTTAATAAATAGGTTGTTTTGAATAAGCAAACTCGTGGTCGTTGTAATGAAAACACGTTCCGATTTTATGGCATTTCGCTAATTAATGCTCTATAATTACTTCGTGCGTTCATTGTTTATGGTTCAAGAGCCATAGTTTATCTCGAGCCATTGTGTTGAGTTATCAGAACGTACTGTATTTGATAAGATTCGTTGTGATTACAGTAGCGTTCCTATATGCACATGTGTAAAAGTACCTGTAAAACATGTGTGTTAAGTTGATGGTGTTTAGACGCTGATCTCTACAATGCTAATTTATCTTCACTTAATAATATAATTGTTTTTTTTTATTGTGAGATAGGCTTGCGCTTGACGACAATCATGCTTAGTGCAAAGCAATGATAAGGATTAGGTTAGGTGTTTCTGTTCATCTATCGTAAGTATAATATCAAGTATACTTAAAACTCATAATATTAATCCGAAAGACTGCGCAAGAGAATTTCAGCGAGACTGTATCATAGACTTCTCGTGTCTATGATACGTTCTTATACCTACTCGCGTCACTTGAAAAATATTGATTATTGTTATTTGTTGTCAGTACTATCGATAATATTGCTGTCGGCAACTTCGGCAACTCGGTTACCGCATAGAGATAGCTAGTAAGTAATTGATTGTATATTTTTTCAACGAAATGGTTATAGGTATGGCTAAAATCGTATCTAATAATACCAACTTGCTGAGGTGTCTAAAAATCCGTTATCACTTATCAGCATACACAAGTCGTACATATATACATGTTATGTTGTACACTATATACATGTTATGTGTACATGAAAATATGTTATACACTAGTAACCAGAGGACGTAACTTCACGTCCTCTGGTTACTAGTGTTGCTACGTATTCTTGTAGGATGTCTTATGAAGTTATGACGCTTCTGTCTACCGGCTCCCTCGTGCTATAAACCTCCACCACACAAAGTCAATGGGGGGACCATTGTCTCTCATTGTGTGATATTCGTTACTCGGTCTTCTACCGATCTCTTCATTTCTTATTTGATCAAATGGATGAATGGAAATTCAAGTATTGCTCCCTCCATCGCTTGTTGAGTGCCTCTTGAAGCTTATTGTGGTTAAGGATAACTAGTGGTTCGCCGCGAACTGAGACCTCGCGGTATCCATAAACTTACAGAGCGCCATCTATGTGAAGTTCTGTTAAAAATAGTGAAGCTAAAATTAAATAATTTCGTTTCCTTAGAATATTTATCTAATTTTAGTATTTGTTGTTCAAGTACAGGATTTAATTCAAATAAGTGATCAAGTTTCAGGCTCAGCCTTTTCTTTTTAAGCACAAACGAATAAATTTGTACAGAGCGCCATCTATTGACAACATTGTGAAGTTTGTTAAAAATACGTATGCTCATTAAAAATTAAATAATTTCGTTTCCTTATAATATTTATCTAATTTTAGTATTTGTTGTTCAAGTACAGGATATAATTCAAATAATTAATCAAGTTTCAGGCTCAGCCTTTCAGAAAATTGGGAGTTCTGAGGTCATCTTTGGACGTCAGAAAATCACCACTTTGAAAGCCCCCCATTTCGTCAATTTTAGGGGAAAAATTAAAAAAAAAATATTTTTGGACTCCGTTCCTCATTATCTTTAAAATGATATACCGCAACCCTATGTAATGCTATAAAAAATATTTTACTTCGCATTCGCTTCTATGAGAGCCCCCCTGAAATAAAGATTTTTATAACTTTTTAAGCCATATTCGGCGGGAGGCCATCGGTTTACATAGTATATTTAAATTTGAAGTAATTACGTTCAGTAATTCAGAAGTTATAAGGCTCTGACAGACGGACGGACGGACGGACGGACGGACAAGTGCCAATTCACCCAAGTAGACTCAGAGACCTTCGCTTCGCTCGGTCAATAATCATTATACCCTGTCTTTTCAGATTAAGAACTTACACGTGAACTTTCACCTTTAGGTAATAATCCATACTTCTATACTATCCATATCATAATATTATAAATGCGAAAGTGTGTCTGTCCGTCTGTCTGTCTGTCTTCTACGCTTTCACGGCTCATCTGTTTAACCAATTTTGATGAAATTTAGTACAGGGATAGGTTGTATCCCGGGGAAGGACACAGGCTACTTTTTATCCCGGAAAATAAAGGACTTCCCCCAGGAATCGAAAAAAATTAGTCCACGCGGTAGAAATATAATATCGATATGAAACGCTCAGAATATATACGTCCGGACTCCGGACATAATCGCTAATCTATCAATCATTCCGAATAGCGTCCCATTAGTGTATTAATCTGGAATCAACCGGTTCCAGCTATTTGCTTACATAACTCTATGATATAACACCGTTCCATTAGACCGGGTATTTATCTAATTGTATTGTCACGTAATTGTCACGTATGTTAAATGTGAGGATACATCCAAATTGACGGGTAACTAAGTGACTGGAGCCTTCTATAAGTTGTTGTTATAACTATGTAGGTACCTACTTTGTAAGCATATTAAGTAAGTATGTCATATTATGCTGTCAGCTGTGAAAATGAAAAAAAAACCGATACTCTTTCCTTTGTTTGTACGAACGACCCGCGCGAAGATGTAGAAAAGAACAGCTGTACAAAGCGTCAACTCAATCATCATGGAGTGATATGCGAAAGACAGACAGACAAACATTGATGTTCATGATAAGATGATGATATAAGATAATATCAATTAATTTAAAACATTTTTAAAATCCTCGAAATTATAAATATAATACTGGCGGAAGTGGCACTGGCTATGTGTTTTCAGCATCACGTCGAAATAATAATGAGTTGAAACAAGGAGTTTATACTCATAGCGGGCTTGTGTTTACTGTTTACGACGCTTCCGCACGTGTCGGGTTGACCTTTGGATCACGTGGGCGTGAGTTTTCGCTGCAACGCAGGACGGGCGCTACAAAACTGCTGCGTCACAGAGTTTTCCACGTGGACCACGAATACTGCACCTGAATGTTAACTAATAAGAGTAAGATTCCGTAGAATTCATCCGGCTTTAAGGGCCTAATAAACGTTTGTCGCGGATGAAGTCGTGGACCTTTTCTAGTAGTAGGCAATACATGAGTCCATTCATTTATACGCGAGAAGAGTGCGTATATACATCCGATTTATACGCGTATAGTTTTTCCCAGTAGGTAGGTATATGGATTACGAAGTGTCCATTTCAGCCTGGGCGATTACTCATGAAGCACTAGCACGTGTATGAATGACCTTTAGGTATACACGTGGGCGTTTCATCGCAGCGGAGGACGCAACCGATAGCCTCGCCTCGTCACAGTTTTCCCGTTAGGATCCAATATAAAAGTTTGCATTATCTATTAAACTTGCGCTATGTTGTGTGGCTGTAGTCTGTACCGTAATCGATAAGACATCATATTATCCTGTACACGCTATAGCGTCTTATCAATATTCGATAACATCTTCTTTAATTGGTGTTATATCCTTTAATCCTATTAAAACGATTTCAAGTCAAGGATAGACCGATTTGAACTAAAAAATTTAAGTCAAGTAAAATCAATCTTGCCAGACTTGGTTTTTGAAATAACTATTGGTTTTTAAACAACATTCATACATAATGATAAAGCTTTAAGCTGTTTTGAAACATATTTGGTTCTTGGCAAATTAGTTCTTCGCAAATAGCAATATTACTTAAACATTTTATTTTTAAAAACCGGAGCGCTCAGTTGTTGTTATCCAAGTAACTTTGCAGTGGGTGTTTTCATTAAAGCGTAGTACGCCCTCAAAAGTAGGTATAATTATCCTTTACTTACAATGAAATGATTATGAAACTTCAGGGTTTCTCCATAAATCCAGACAAGAGGTAGACACGCGTGGAAAAATACCTAAATGGTATCATTGCGTCGAAACGAACGTGGTAGTTTGATAAATCCTATTTCATTAGCTATAAATAGGTGTACTGACTCCTAGGCCCATATGAATAAACCGACATCAACTAATATTGGTCAATCTATGCTTTGACCGAGGCTTGAGAAATTGTTCTTACCTGATTTTGGTATATTTAATACGGGCTTCAGACCCCTTAATGGAATCTATATATTCCCCCTGGCCCTCTTACGATATATAAGATTAACTGTGACTTATAGACTTATAGCTGTGTATAAAGTTCTTTGCTAATTCAGGGTTGTCCAAAAGTTTGCGATTAATATGCTTCAATGCTGCTAGACGGCTGCAGGGCGGGCTTTTTATTTGGTTCTGTAAATAAGAAAAACAGTCTGCGGTTAGTTGAATTTGACCCTGTCTGGCATTGTACGCCCGTCTTAGAGGTTATTACACCTTAATCTGAGCCTTAGGGCGTCTACACTTCAAATTCAGGTGTAGTAGTAAAATAAATGCAATTTTTCCGACTCACTACTTCAAGTAATTTAAAAATATTGTTCGAAGTACTTACATGTGCGCTGCTCAAGTAATCCTTATTTTGTTTCGCGTCGTAAGTAATTATTTGGTGTATATTACTTAATTTATTAGATTTTCTTCTTCATATTATTTAAAAGCTTAAATGCTTTAGGCATAGTTAATGAAGTTAAATAAATATAATACATTGTTGCAAGTTGCAACGTATGCAATCTTTTTTGCGTTCACAATTCCAATTTGTGCTAGGCTTACAGCCACTTACAGCCTTACATTTTAGCTAATAATTTAACCTTTACACAATGAGGTAACAAAAAAGGGTATACACAGAAAAAGTTACTAAAACTTTAAGCTGTTATACCTAAATCAACACAGCCGTGGCCACTTGAGATGAAGAAATACAATACTTAGTTACGAGTATTTTCATACAATTTGAATTAATTTCGTTTGTAACTGTTAATGTCTGTTGTTTTGTTTTGAATAGCAATTTGTCGGATGTTAATAGCAATTACGATTTGAACTTTACTAAATTAATCCTCAGCGAGACAGGGGTCCAGCTAAAATGTCTAGTTGTAATTTGTAGCTACGTAAACAAATCTTTAAATCGCTGTAAAATATTTCTACAAAGAACTACAAGCTTCATCTTACATGGCTGCAGATGGGGTTAATGCATCCCACTGCTGAATACGAATCTCGTCTTAGAATGATAATATATATGTTACTGTAGTGAGTGTAGAAGCCCGCACCACGGTAAATCCTAAGATTTACCGGTAAAACCTAAGATTGACCAACAAACGGGCTTTTACAGTAACATATATATACTTACTACAATGGGAACTCTTTAATTTTTCGGGATATAAAGCATCCTATACATATTATAACTCTCCGAGTCTTTAACTGTGAACCTAGTAATATCCAAAAAAATAGGGAAAAGTTTCTCCGTTGCGGCGTTATTGCACGGCAAACCAAGAAATATAAACTTTCCGTTTGTAGTTTACGAGATGATTCCGGCGACTTCGTCAGCGTGGATTTGGGTTTTTGAAAAACCCCGCGGGAACTTCTTGATTTTCCGAGATCAAACGAGACATATTATGTCCTTTCTCGATATGCAAGTTGCAACCTATCTCTGTACAAAATTTCGTCATAACTATAATCGGTTGAAAAGATGGACCGTGAAAGAGTAGCAGACGCACCGCTTACCTATTTTATACATTACATAGACATTTATATTAGGTAGTATATATTATGGATTTAGTAGCGTGACTACTTGATATATATTCAGTCAGTCAGTTTCTTTTTTTTTATAGTACCAGCGCGGTTTCAAACACTCACTATTCCTGTACAACAGACGGGGCAATTAATCTTAGCGTTTGGGACACGTGGAGACTCCCCTCCGAAAGCGCGCCATTTATTTTTATACATTGTATTAATAGTCAATATTCTATTTATATGTGTTTGAAACGTGGTCGTTGCCCTATTTGGATGTGTTTACATGACGCCACGCCGGTTTCGTACCTACCTCACAAATGTGTCGGCATTACCGCGTGGGGTATGTTTTTTGTTTTGATTTGTATTCAGATTGCTCTTGATGATGTTTCTATACTCTCTTATATCACTCGTGAGTGCGAGTAATGGATGAGTTCATCGACTGACTCAAACCGAAGTAACTATTACCTAATCTGGGCTCGAACTAAGCTAAGGTTTGAGTTAAATAAGAATCATAGGCAATATTAAGTCAGTTGCAAATCGCACAAAATATGAGCCCAACCTCGAGGCGTTTACTAGAAGCTTTTGAAGAGTTCGACTATCTACCTTCGGCTTCCATCATCAGATCAGCTCGATAAACCAAATGATTGTATTGTCACAACACACACATTTGCAAACATTCAAATGGAAACGACAATAAGCAAGAAGTTGGTTACGCTACCATCTTAGACTGCATCATCACTTACCATCAGGTGAGATCGCAGTCAAGGGCTAACTTGTAGTGGTTAAAAAAAAAAAATTGACCTCCCAAGATTTTTTACATACATAGTTTGTTAACTAGTTAATTATACGGGCGATAATAAAATAAAAAGAATCATAAAAGCGTGTTAAAAAGCAACTCTCTAAGTCCTCAAATAATACACACACAAAAGTTACTTCAATCGGTTGCGCTAGTGCAGCGTGATTGAAGGACAGACAGGCAAACCAACCGACAATCAAACACGCCTAGTTACCACTTAGAAAAGCATGCTCATGACTGCCAGAAGGTTATATCTATGTTTCTGATGGTAAGTGCTACGTTTGCATGCAATAGGTACTAACATGCAATGCATTAATCTCTACAGATTGTAGAGTTTTAGACCTTAATTTCCAGTTTTAGGTGTCGTGTATTTACGCACGTGTATTTTCGAAAATTTCCGATCCACGTGTAAAAAAATGTTTTTGGACTAACTACCTATCTATCAAACGAAAAAAAATTGTCATGATAATTGAAGATTACCTTTGCTCATAAATTAAAAAGATATTTATTTCCACGGAGGTGTCGAATTTTATTTAGTTTTGTCTTACTGTCTGACATTACGATGTAATTAAGTTCGTAACACAACAAATAGCATCTAATTTTAGCTGTCAGGAATATTTTTACCGGCGTTTCTTATTGGCCTATTCAAAACTGAATTGCGTAATTTTTTGTTGGGCAATATGCTTGTCTGTCTGTCTGTCCGTCCGTATGTCACAAGCCACTTTTTTCCGAAACTATAAGAACTTTACTGTTGAAACTTGGTAAGTAGATGTATTCTGTGAACCGCGTTAAGATTTTCACTCAAAAATAGAAAAAAACAATAAATTTTGGGTTTCCCCATACTTAGAACTGAAACTGAAAAATTTTTTTTCATCAAACCCATACGTGTGGGGTATCTATCTATGGATAGGTCTTCAAAAATGCTTATTGTGATATAAGACTAGTTTGAAGTTAGATTTGTTGATTTGTTTGTTATTCAATTACTTAAGTATTGCTTATTTTGCAGTTGTGTGCTGAAAAACTCTTTTATTGATTAATCGGAATAGTTTTGGAGATAAATATTCGGGTAGGGTAGGTAGCTTCGGTTTTTTATGCAATGGTGAACATAAAAAGTTAATGATTTATAGAAGGAAAATAATAATAGAGCTTACTTAATCCATACTAGTATTATAAATGCAAAAGTGCTCCTGGTGCTACAGTTTTTGATGATTTTGACGAAATTTGGTTACGAAGATAGCTAGATATAGGTCAGATACTATAAACTTTAAGAGATTTTTAAGCTCAAAGTTACGGGCTCACCATGGAACAATTAAGTTTTTAATTTAATAAATCGTACAAATGAATTACTACTATATTAAATACATGACTATGACTTACGATAGTTTGATTGTTTGTAAAAACGAATAGATTAGCCAATATAGAGTATAAATAGAGCCTAGAACATGTGGAGGTATATCGTTTGAGTTATTCGCCTGAGGTTCTTGCCGGCTCTTCTCAGTAGAATCATCTTTCCGAACCGGTGGTAGAATCTTAACGTATCATAAGTGGCACAAGTTATCCTACGTGAAATAAATAAATCATTTCAATCATTTCATTTCATAACTACCCTTTTGAGTTTGAAATTCCCATTAAACTGATGTGTGGGCTGAGTATGATTGTCTGGCCTCGGTAATATTACCTCCGTGTAGGAGGAACAATCCGTTTTCAATCCATTCGACTCGAGAGATATTATATTCCCCGATTGTGATCCTTAATCACTAAGCAGAAATATTCTTGAGTTGTCTTTTGTTGAACTTGCTTGATTGCTTGTATGTAGATTCGTCTGTATCTATTTGAATGATTTGAATATAGTGGAACACTCGCATTTTTTTTTGTTTTTTCTAACTTATTAACTTCATTAATAACACTATAATTGAGCCAATTCAATTTCCTTGTGTAAATTTACGTCTTACATTACATACATTTCCATCAACTTTCTCATTTATTTTAATAATGTATAACTTTCTTATTTGACTTTCTACTAGAATGGGGCTCCTTTACACAATTGCGAGTTTTTAATTACGCAGGTTTGTAATAATAATAAATAATTAAACAGTCCGCAATTTAATATATTCATTCCGCTAACAAGCGAGATACATCCAATTCCAAGTAATACCGGGGTTTTTTAAGGTTTTCCTCCTTTATTTCCTCATCCGCCGTCTCCCAAAAATACCTTGGCTTTACAAGCACAACCCCTCCTCCGCAGTATTCTTCGCAGACACACCTAATTATTACACGTGTGGGCATAATTCATAAATATTTATTAGAACATAGAACATTTTTGGTACAATAAAAGTCAAAACGTGGAGACCGGGCCTGGAATCATCTAGGCGTGTAGAATGTAGATACAGATAAATAAAGAACTTTTAGGATAGCGAAAGTATCCATGTTTTTACGGGGTGTCAAACTACACCATTGTATATTTATTTATTACAATCACATAACCTACCATTTGATCCGAACACCCAAGCCATAGTGATTTACGTCCATCCCTCATTAGATGGAGCGTGCGGCCTTTGTCCGGCGGGGAGGTCAACAACCTTCCGACTTTCCCATTTTCTCCTTTTCAGTGCCGAGGCTTTTATTACGTTGCCTCTGCTCCCTTTCTATCTGCGGATAGGTAATCCTCTATTAATACTAGTCTGCGGTTTCGCTGACCAAGCTGTTGGGTATCGAATGAACCCAATTGCGTCACATAGGACATTCCGCTGACTGAGAATGATATGCAGCGGTGGTACGTAATTCCTAGTGGTGACATTTAATATATTACAATACCATTAATTTTTTAAAATTATTTAGAGGTGGTGGACAGCGGACAATGGGCGTCCTTTTTAGCATAGTCATCCAAGTTACTCTATAGTTACATCACGGTCATGGGTTATTTGTCGCTCTCAAGTCTCAGCTCTACGGACGTATGCCACTTAACAACTTTATGAATTCACTAATATTATACCAGAGAAAATAAGAGAAGAATTGGAAGACAACGATCAGTGTGGCCATATTATTAACAAAAAAAATCGTTTTACGTGATTATAATCTTTATTAATGCCTTCCATGAATGCTTTTACGTAAATCTAGCGTTTAATGACTTCACACGACGACATGATTTTAGGAAACCGAAATAAAATGTTTTTATAGTCGTTAAAGAATGATTTTTATAGTTTTAACCCACACAATACCGTCGAAACCACGGCAACAAGGGCTCATGAGAGCTTTAATTGCAATTTTAAAGTGCCCGTTGTTTTTTTGATAGACCTAGCAATTTTTAGAAAGTAAAAAACAAATTCGTTATAATTAAACTTCTGCAAATATCACACGTAAACTAGCCTTAAGCAATCGTACTATCATAAAATGTTTCCTTATAGCTTATTGTTTGTTACTACGGAAACAACTTTCGCCGTTTAACCGATTAAACAATGGCTATCGAGAGCAAATAAAGACTACATATTGAGCGCACTGGTTGGCATGAAGCAAGCCGCTGGCTGACTGCAATAGACGACAATGACTAACGCCACTGGCGAATTTCGCAAGCGGCCGGTTATTGCGATTCCGAGTCAAGGAGAGACACAGATCAATATTTATAGATTGGTTACTGACTCGTGATTGACTGACCCCGTTCTGGGGATATCGAAGAAGATTTATCTCATGTGTCGGACAAGTTATTTCATTATTTACTGGGCGACGTGGACTGAAGTAGCGCGCCCGATTGTGTTTGGTCGTTGGAATTTATTGTACCAATAACTGACGAATTTACGACATTTTTACTATGCGATCATGCTGAGATAGTCGTTTTTTAATATAGATATATTTTAACTTTCAACATCCATACAAATATTGTATATCTGTCACTTTGTTTGACTGTCTGAACGCTACGCTTTCATGGCCCATCTGATGAACCGATTTTAACGAATTTGGTACCGAGATACATCATCCAGGGACGAATGCGAAAAAGTTTCTAGGGGATTTCACAAAAACCCAGATCCACGGGGACAAAGCCGCGGGCATCACATAGTCTAGTTTTATAAATGAAAATACTTACTGGTTTTTGAAAAAATTTACCTATCATTTTGACCATGATTAATGTCTAAAAAGCTAGCTAACTTGCATTGACAGTTGTAATGATGAAGGCTAAGTTAAGTAAGACAGTCACGATTTGAAAAAAGTTTGTAATACGCTCGTAAATTCCGGCGTGCGAATTCTCACTGCCACTTTTTGCATCGAGTGTGTAAAAATCCGCAATCTCCCACAAACACGGGCGTTCTCACAGAACAGTAAAGTTATCAGATGTTAGGTAACAGAATTTCCCAGCGATGCGCTACCTAGACGGTATACACGCTGCATTGTTATTACGCTTTCGCCGCATCTATGTCGTGCGATGCGAGCATCAGCTGTTCGTTTGTATGTGAAAAGTAATTGGTATAATTCTCGAGACACGATTGGAAAAGAAAACATACTTAGCTGGCTTAGTTCTTACCGACAATGTGAAATCTACGAATGCAATGCTACTGGTTAAAAGATATGATCGGAGCGGCTACTCTTGTTAGCTGCATGACATCCATTTAACTATACTCATATTATTATTATTATGAATGCGAAAGTGTGTCTTTCTGGCTGTTACCTTTTTCACGGTCACGCGCCTACTTGTTTTGACATATAACTTACTAGATGATGCCCGCGACTTCGTCCGCGTGGAATAAGGTTTTTTGGTTCCCGCGGGAACTCCTTGGTTTTCCGGGATAGCCTATGTCCTTCCCCGGGATATAAGCTACCTGTATACCAAATTTCAGCAAAATCGGTTGAAAATATGGGCTGGGAAAGCGTAGCAGACAGACAGACAGACAGACACACTTTCGCATTTATAATATTATATGGAATATGGATTATGGAGTTTGGTCAGAGTTGGCTTACCTACATACTTACCTGAGACGGGCATAGGCTTTTTATCACAGAAAATCAAATATCTCCCGGAGGACTTTTTAAAACCTTAAATTAACTTGGACGACGCACGCGGGCATTATGTTTGTTACCTCTATTTATACGATCCATTCGTTTACGCGTTTTTGGACTAAATTAGGTACACCGATACTTAGGTCATCATGTGGTAGTTACTTTAATAAATAGGTAATTCATAGCTTAGTAGAAAATTATGTTCCACAGTGTTCTCGGCCGTCCAAAAGTTCCGCAAGGCCTAGTTCTTGATATCTATAATTCCAATGACTTTGATATTAGTTTTTGTTTCTTGTTTTGTTTACTAATAACAAGGAAGTTATTTATTTGTATAATATTTATTTAGAAGCTGAAGTGATCTATTTAGTTTCATTGGAAAAAATGTAATTTATGTTTTCCAATAAAGTCTGTCCTGATACTGAGCGATATAGCTCATAGAGCAAGATCCCGCGGCGATCAGACCTTCGTTATTTTATCAAAGCTGAAAGTTTTTCTATACTATGTCTCTAATAGACGTATAAACGATCCCCGAATATGAAGTTTGGATTTTAAAAATAGTGTCTGACAGGGGGTTGCAATCGTACAAAGTGTCTGACAATGGACAACGTGGTTTCTAATATTATTCTAAAGAAAAATATTAAAAAAACTGAGCTTAATACTTTAACGAATTTGAGGTGCCACCTTTTCTACCTGATACCTTCCAAAGCAACCGCGCGATCCAAACTTCATATAGTCGGGGATCGTTTATACCTCTATTAGAGTCATAGGTACTTAGAAAAACTTTCAGCTTTAATAATATAACGAAAGTCTGCTCGTCCCGGGATCTTGGACCATTAGAAAGGCTCTGGAAATAAATAGAAATAAGATCGTATATTTGCCTTAATGTGATAGGTATTGAAAGCTATGGAGCGCGATGGAGTTTTTATTTAGAAAATCTCAACCTGTAGAGAGTTTAGCTATAATCAAACTTGGTTGTCCTTACATTAGTTAATAGCGAACCTAGTATGAGTTTCTTTTAAGGTATTCGTAATTATTTATTCATTCAGTGGCAAACGCGTATTAATAAATCCGAAAACGGCGTGAATTACGGCCATCGCATATGCTTTATTGTTATGACCTTAATGTATAAACCGTGCAAGGTATTTACAAAAACTCGCCTAGTCATATGTAAGTCATGGATATGCTGTGTTCGCACACGTGCACCAATTGCATAACACTTGCATACCAAAATCTACCTTTCCATTGAGGTAAAGTAGTAGGTGGTTTATTAACTAGCGACTCGCCCCGGCTTCTTTCGTGTAGCCAAAGTATCTAGACTATTTTTAGGTACTTTGGCTATTAATCTGTGTATCGAATTGCTAGATATGTATTTTTATTAATTACATTTTTGGTTATCGCGAGATGGTTTTAGATAAACCTTTATTAGTTAGTGTCGCGATCTGTTTTTAGAACTATTTACTTAATTGCAACGACTCTCAACTGTATATTGTTTCCATAATTATTATTTTTTAAATGGTTATGGCTAGATTTTATGACTTAATTTACTTTAGCAAATGCATCGTGCAGATCTATCAATCTGGAGTTTCTGACTAGAGTAATATTGATGTTATGAATCAACTAACATTTCTTTTATTCTTTAGTTCTAGAATATTCAGATTTCAGAAATCGATTTGAGAAGTGGTGTTTTAAAAATCCAGTAGGCAGACTTTTAGATATTTTCGGGATAAAAAATAGCCTGTGCCACTCTGCATTTGCAGACCTTAAATTAAATCAATGTAAAATTGTAAAAAATCACGTCTATCTGTTGCTGAACTGTGGCGTGATTGAACGAACAAAAAAAAACAGTTTCGCATGAAATATAGGTAGTGAATAGCGATAGGTACTAATCATACATTCTTGTGTTTATTCTGCGCGAAAAAGCAGCTCTTGTGTTAATTTCAGTCGACAAACAAAAATGCATTTGGCATTAGCCAAAGTCTAAACGCCGGCGCTCGCATAGTTGCCAGCTAAAAATGACCGACACTGTATGCATGCGGTGTGTACATTTTTTTCATAAGACTAATCACCAGTACACGGCGCACTCGTTGTACCTACCTACGAGCAGGCGAGCCAACTAAACTGAGTCAAGGTGAGGCGAACGTCACGATTTTACTGTTGCCACCCGGATTATGTACGGACGGTGACTGTGTGGCTTATTTTATTTTGACAGTTTCACTTTAGTGTATAGGGTGGGGAATTAAGAGTAGATAAGTTTTATGCTTATATCGAGAAACAAAATAGGAATATTATTCAAGATTCCACAAGAAGATACATGAAGTATTCGCATGTAAATGAATCAAAAATATATTAAACTCGCATATTTTCCTGTCTAGGACAAAACGCCCGGCGTTCCGTTATTAAGGATCTAACTTCTCGTTGCTAGGCTAGACTCCGCCAGACCGGCGCCGTTACATCGAGGGCATAGACTGGGACTGAAAGCCCTTCTAGCGTTGACAATAAAGGTCATTCACCGACACGATGGAGTACTAATACATATACCCACCATATCCATATTATTTAATATTCACTCATATACGAAATGATGCCCGCTTCTTTGCCCGATGCATGCTACGAATTTTTCTCTGTACCAAATGGCTTCAAAATTAATTGGATAGATGTACCAGAAAGCGTACCAGACGGATGGACAGACAGAATATCGTAATAAAACATTAGTACCAATTAGTCTTAACATGTCCTCCACGTTTAGAATAATGGGTGCGTTCCGAAATACACTGAGAGCACTGGAAGTCCCCAGTAAAGAGCACTGCCAGTGCTCGCAGTGCTTATAACGGAACACACACAATAGTTACTAATATTTTATTATGACCATGGAACTAATAAGTACTACATACAATAAGTACTTATTAGTTCCATGATTATGACATTTGATATGTCAAACAAAGTAGTTAACTATCCTTTTGGGTTTTTATCAAAACGTTAACAACACACTTGCTATTCTTCCTATGATTTTGATTTTAAACTAAGTAATAGAAGGTTGCTGGAGATGTTAAATTTAATGAAGCTGTTATCTTTGCTGTAGATCAACATGATTATAGCAAGATGCTTGTATAAAATCACTACATAAATGCCAATGTTTGTTTTGATGAAATGCTAAATTAAAAAAGGCATTGGTATTGAAAGAATCATAGCAGAAACTAAGTTACATTGGTGTTCGTCTGACGGATTGCGTGCACACCAATAATGATCGACTTTCTTGTAAAATAGCATCCACAGACATACCAACTTGGACGGCTTACTTTTTCATACATTGTACAGTCGACGGCAAAATTGCATATAGAATAAGCAAATAAGTTGCTTTGCATGCGGTCGGACACCCACACACTTACAGTAGTATAATATAAGTCGTTCAGCTTGTAGGTATTGTAATAGCCGAGTAATATCGATAATTTCACACCTCAAGTAAGTGAGCTCAATGGCGAGGTGTGGAACTACTTGGATTGCACACCGCAACTGTTGCTGGTTCAAATCTCGACCCCGTGTAAGTTTTTTTTACTTTTTTTATTTGATGACTGATATTTTTATACCAGCAATAGCATATGCGGGTAGTTTAAAAAATCTCTGAACAGATATGGCCACTGAGTACTGACGGAGACGGAAGATTTGACACTCGTTAGTCGTTATTAGCAAATACTACAAAATTATTATAATTTACTAAGTTTTGCTGTTTCTTATCTTCAACAATAATGCAGGCTTATATTAATATGCAGAAGAGGATGCATATTATTGAGCTAAATAATATCGGATACAATATACTTAGCTCAAATTTGCAATGAAACTGGTTTCACTGTGAGTATTGTTTTTATTGTTAAAAAATGTGTGTTCATAAACTTAGGATTAGTTACATAACGTTTTATTAGTAAATATCTAGACAAGATACTTAGTAGTTTCAAAAGTGTTTATTTTAATCTCGCTGTTTGGTTTTTAGTGGACAACCAAGTGTTGGGTGTCGCATCCTGACGAAGAGAGTAATGCTTCACAACGAAGACATAATATTATAGATGAACAATATGAGAACAATATCTGCATACCAACTGTCGAGTTCGCGAACATGTTCGATACTTAAACACCAGCGCCAAAGCTGCACATTATAACACATGGAAGTGATGTCCAGCTGTTGATGTGCCACAACTATCATTTGTGCATGATAATTGTTGTCCTGTGCATCGATCACATATAGTGCGTAATTGGTTTAATCAAAACGCAGACAACAGTTATTCCCTGGCCAGTAAGATCACCAAACTTAAATCATAGAGAATATTATGAGGTTTGATGGTGCAAACTGGTGGGTTATGTGAAATGAAAAGACTGCAGAGGAAACGAAGGCTCACTGTATGGAATTATGGGAGAATATATTTAGAATAACGGATATCTATCCTAATATTACAAACGGATTCACCCGGCGGCGCTTGCTTGATGTTATTGAAAAAAGTGGAGGTTTTATTGAATAGTAATACTTTTAAAGCTATATAAAATTTAATTTTTAAGGCTTTAAATATGAAACATAACGTTTATTCTTTTCCTAACTTGTAATAATTATTATTAGTATATCTTATCAAAATTAACAGACAAAAAAGCAGCGCCGCCCTTTGCTTACTAGATTTTTAAGGTTTAGCTTCAATTTTCTTTTCTTTATGAAAACGATTACTTAAGCTATAACCTTAAAAAATGATAGAAAAAGTAGCTGAAGTTATTTATTACTTTTGAGAAAATGTAACATGATAACAATGAAAATAAATGAAAATAAAGTCGATTATCTAATAAAAAGTGTTTCTTCCAATTTATTTTGTTTGTTTTATTACTTATTGACTCATATTAAGCAATAATTGACACCACTAACATAGTTATAGCTTTCCTCCCAAAATAACTAACTTTGTCCTTAAGTATTATCTTGTTATAATTAATGTTTGCGTTTATAAATGGAAATAAAGATATATTATAATAAAGAATAACAAACAGACACAAAACACACAAACAAAACATAAATTTTGTTTGTATTCAAAACAAAATAAAAACTGCTGAAAGAGATTCGAACCTAGGTCATATGATGCGTCGTAACTCGTATACCAACTATATTATCACGACACTGGGAGTGGTTACTGTAAAGTGATGAAATAAACAATCAGAATAGACAAGGTGATTGAATAGGAATATTTAGAACCTAATGCTAATGACATAAGGTTGATATTGTTGACAGTTTATGGTAATGCAGGTAGTATTGAACTGAAATCGTTTGAACCTTACGGTGTTGATTTAAGGTTGATAATATTATTGACAGTTTATGTTTATCAGTGTGAGTGAGCACGGAGTTATTCACAGCATTGCTTGCAAGCGGTTTTAGCCTTAGAGCTATGTATGGACTTTTGCAGTCGACTGTACACTATACACTTAGCCGGTTCGCAAGTCACACAAAATGAAATGAACTGATTTATTTGTTTGAATATGACGTGATGATAAGCTGTTTACAGTATGAAAAGCTGCAACACCAATATCTTCAAGTCGGTAGATAACAACTTTAGCATGCCTTCATTAGTAGCCGATTGCTATAGATAGAGCAATATACGTACGTAGTTTGTAGTTCTACACACCATAATATTATTATTCTTATTTCTTAGGCCGCTTGGGTCCAGAACTCCAAACGTCCCCGGGGATTGATATGTCGTCATTTCCTACAGTCCGAGTCGTAGCCGCCTAAGTTATTAATATTGTTAACTGGCCTGAATCGTATCGGCAGTAGGATTTGTTGGAACATCTGTTGATGCTTTGGGGCTCATTACCCAGAAAGTGCGTTTAAGCGTACTACAATAAAACATTTTACGGTTTCCCTCGAGAATATAGGGTTTCAGCTGTTACGCAATATGGACATCGACCGTGTTAATACCGATTAATTCTCGCTTAATATAAATTTTACAGAGCCTGGAGGCCAGTCCCTGAACCGGCTAGGCTATTGATGCCAAGGTATCCGATGCTAGTAATTGCGTGTTAAATTTTACTTGACATCGCCGTAACCTTCGCTCAAAAACTGACTTACGAAGAACTCAGTTTCGCGTTCGGTATGTAGCGCAGGACGCGAACACTCGCGGCTTGGTAAATAATGGTTATTGAAATATGTAAACTGAACACTAGTTATATCCCGTGATTCGTACGCGTGTATTAAGGTTTAAAAATACCCGGAAACTCTTTGGTTTTCCGGGTTCAAAAGTAGCCTATATTACTTATTCTCTAGGTGCTCATCTAAGCCTATGCAAAAAATTACGTAGATCAGTACGACTTTGCTCTGTTGCGACGTGATTGAAGGACAAACCAGATTGCTTTTCCCTTTTTACTTACAATCCCGGGAAAAGACAGGCTTTTTTCCCTGGAAAATTAGAGTCCCGCGGGAATAAAAATCGCAGTCGTGATAATCATATAGCAAACAATAAACACACAACATGCACACTTTTGCATTTATAATATTAGTACAGACAGGTCGTTTTTCAGGCGGTCTTCACAGTTCCACAACCTTGTCACAGTTAACCCCAATGGCGGAGTATTGAAAGTTCCGCGGGAATGGGGACACCGGCTGTCGTTTGTTGCTCTTTGTTTAATTAATGAATCAGCCTTGTTTTTCGAGTTTTCGATAATGACCGTTTCCGATCGGCTCGCCACGGATTTTAGCCCCGAGAGAGTATTACCTACTGGCCCAACTTAGGTTCAAGAGTTGTATTGGTCTTGAGGGAAACATTCACATTGAATAACTATTAATTCGTTGGTATGTTCTATTAAGTAATTAAATATTGTTTATTATGAATTACGTAGACATATAAGTTTTGCTTTGACATTATTATCTTGATAGCAATTTTCATTTAGTTAACTACTAAAAACCCATCGAAATAAAATTGTTCTTTTATGTAGGTAACATTATATAAATGTTAAAACCTAACATGTATATAATGTTACCTACATAAAAGAACAATTTTATTTCGATGGCATGTAAAGTGGGTAAAGATAACTAACTTTGTTTTACGTTGACTACTTGACATTCGATTATTTAATAGACACACTTTTTTCATCGAACAGAACCTATACTAATTTCTACGTAGTATCACCCGTAGTATCATTCCTCCATAGCGTGTACTTGAAGTAGTTAATTGTAAGTGGTAAGTGGTAAATATTCATATAGGTATCGGTTACGCAGGACATGTTGCCTTATAACAGAATGCGTTTCATGTACGGCTTCAGTTTCACCTTGCGCTATTTTTATACAGCCGGCGCTACGATTGATGTTCTTTTGCGATGTTTGACTAAGATCACACTGGCGCTAGCGCATTATTGTTTCCCTAGTCTACAAATATATAATTTACCCATAACAGGCCGTACGTAACAGATTAGCCCGCTTTCCATCTTGGACTGCATCATTACTTACCACCAGGTGAGGCTGCAGTCAAGGACTAAGTCAATTATTGTAGTGGATAAAATTAAAAATGTTGCGAATAACTATAGCGATGACAAGTGACAACGAAATGAAATATCAAGTTTACTTTAAGTTAAGGAAAACACGGTGAAGAAACTGGTATGTCTGAGAGTTCTCCATACTGTTCGCAAAGGTGTGTGAAGTGTGACAATCAGTGGCGTGCATAGGGTTTGAAGCTGGGGTAGGCATTAGTTGATCAGACTATTTATTGTTGTATTTCCATTTGGGTAAGCAGTGCTTTTATGCCTCTATGAACTGCACGCCACTGGTGACAATCCGTACTTGATCAACGTGGTGGTGTATGACCTAAACAATTTTAATGCGAGAGCAGGTGTCTGTTCTGAGTAGTAGCACCGATGCCGGCTATGATCATCCGCACAATCGCGCGATTAAAAACGCGCTAAGTACGCGTCTGAAACGCTCCATCTGGATAGTTCCTAGACTAGGCAGGCACGGCTAGGCAACACCGACTCAGTACACACGCACTGGCGGCACGTGCGTGGGTGTGAGGAATTTCACAATGTAAACTGCATTGTTACGTGTAAATCGGCTCTCGACCGATTGTGATAACATGACGTACCTACTACCTACCCAGTTACCTACATACAGTTATCTTTGTTAGTCATCGATACAGATCACTGATGTGATTACTTGTTTATTAATGTCATCTGTATGATATGTACAAATTAAAAAACCGGCCAAGTGCGAGTCGGACTCGCGCACCGAGGGTTCCGTACAAACCTGTAGTAAGTTTTACGATTTATGACGTATTAAAAATAAAAATTACGTTTGTTGTATGGGAGCCCCCCTTTAATATTTACTTTATTGATATTTAATTATTTATTTTGAAAGGTAATATACAAGTTAATATTCTGTGAAAATTTGAACCGTCTACCTGTTACCGTTTTTAATATTGAGCAAAAAAATACGAAAAAAACACGTTTATTGTATGGGGACCCCCCTTAATGTATAATTTTTTTTAATTTTTAGTATTTGTTGTTATAGCGGCAACGGAAATACATCATTTGTGAAAATTTCAGCTTTCTAGCTATCACGGTTTATGAGATACAGCCTGGAGACAGACAGACAGACAGACAGACAGACAGACAGACAGACAGACAGACAGACAGACAGACAGACAGACAGACAGACAGACAGACAGCGGAGTCTTAGTAATAGGGTCCCGTTTTTACCCTTTGGGTACGGAACCCTAAAAAGAAAAAAAAATCTTAGGTTTTTTTAGGAAGAAATTTCCTAAAAAAAAACTACTAGGAGTTAGCTCTTGACTGCAATCTCACCTGTGTGCTTAGCATGCGCACAATCTCCTCGCGACGAGAGGGAGAGATTTTGTCGTTACCGGCAAATTTTTCATATACCCTAACATGCACAAAATGCGGTAGGTATATTACAAGAAAAAAATAGTCGACATACGTAAAGGTTCGTAGAGAAAAATACCACAGATAAGAAATATTACTTTTATCTCTACTTTTGACGAAACGAGACAAGTAACCATGTTAGCTTCGGTAGACAGACAGAGAACGGGTAGACATAATTTTACTCGTAGTGCGCATGCTAGCCATACTGGTGGTGTGGTACGTGATAAATGATGATACAGTCTATTTTAAGATGCTAACCTGTTAGGAGTGTATGGCAGTTACATTAAACCCATATTCCTAATCGGTTTCTACACGGCATCGTACCGGAACGCTAAATCGTTTGGCGGCAAGTCTTTGCCGGTAGTGTGGTATTAAGCATCGACCGAAACCAGACTTAACTCTAGTCCATAGTAATATTATCCATACTAATGTTATAAATGCGAAAGTGTGTGTGTCTGTCAGTCTGCTACGCTTTCACGGCCCATCTGTTCAACCGATTTTCATGAAATTTGATATAGGGATAGTTTGTATCCCTGGGAAGGACATAGGTTACTTAGGAAAATTTAAGACTTCCCGCGGGAATCAAAAAAACGAAGACGAAGTCGCGGGCTTCATCTAGTAATTACTACTAAACTACTACTAAAAGTAAGTAATACTTTACGGCCACCCAAAATTATAAATTGTATCTACTGTAAGGCTGACTTCGCCCAATTATATTATGCTTTCTCCTACTTCTAAGTTTGTTACGGGTTTTCATCAATAAAGACCAGATTAACTACAGAATGTTTATTTGTGATCATATCTTATAACCTAATTTCCTAGTTAGTTGCTAAACCTAATTAATCTAAACTTAGAAACTATTGGACGCCAGGAGAGTTTTTCTTCTTTGTTACGGAACTCTGCCAAAACCAAAATACCTCGGCTAACTCGATGTCTTCAGGGTGAAACAAATTATTTGTAGTTCGTCCAAAAGGGCATCAAGCTACGACAACACAAAATTACGTTAAAGATATGCAAAGCGAACTATAGGTATAGACTACCAATGTACAAATCTGTGCAACTTACCCCTTTTGGAAATCACTAGTCACAATTCAAAATAACAATGTATTTAAGACCGACTTGGCCAATGAGATCGAATAATCTTCACAAGGATTCACAAGATAAACGGACAATATAATTTACATTTCTTAATATGATTGCAAAACGAACAAAATACCATGTCCAATTATGACCGAACAATTAACACGTCTTGTGTCTCAGTCAACAGCTGATTTCCTAATGGCCGATCATGACCTCTCCAATGACAACTAGATCAAATGTACGAAAAACAAAATTAAAAAAGGTACATAACGCAGTGGGATTTGAACCTGGTTGCACGATAGATATTAGGCGACGGTTGTACCGCTGCGCCATACGAGACTACGGCAGCATGTGTGAAAACGTGAATCAATCAGCACTATATACTCGTTATAAGTTATATTTTATTATTATTTGCAGCCTGTAGTGTCCCAACTCCCAACGTTGGGCAAAGGCCTCCCTTTCCTCCTTCCATTCATCTCGGTCTATAGATGTTTGGGTGCAGTCCTCCATAAAGGCATCGAGTTCGTCGAGCCAGCGGCGCCCCGGCCTTCCTCGACGTCTTTTTGAGTTTTGTGGCACCCAGTGTGTTGTGGCCTTTGCCCACAAGTCGTCGGACATGCGCATCACAATATGTCCGGCCCAGTCCCACTTCAGTTTTGCAGCTTTGTCTCCAACATGTGTGATTCTTGTCGTGGAGCGCAGTGTGGTGTTTTCAACATGATCAGTCTAAATTCTAACAACAAAATTATTTAAGTAGTACGACTGTTAGTCCATTCATTCTAGATTTCAATGTATGGGGAAAACGGCAAAATTAATAATTAATTGAAACTACTGTTGTTTTATACCTATGAGTGAGTACATTAAAAAACACAACTCTCCCCCCCCCTCCGGTGGTGGCTTCCCCCCTCCCCGCCTTGAAAAGCGTGCCATTTTGCAGATTTCCTAGATTTTCAAGAAAACTATACAAGCTAGGACAAAACCGTCAAAGAGAACATTGTTCCTTAATAAATTACCTACAAATAAGTTCATGACATTTATTATGATAGGAGTTATAGTTTACAAGCTATGGTGCGTTAAAGTTGACTAAAATTCGCAGCTCAGTAAAATAAGCCATAAATTAGTTCAAAAACACGCTTGGAATCTTTAAAACAAACCAATTGAGCCCATACTCGAGGGGCTTACTGATAATAATTGAAGAGTTCCCCTATACACCTCCTGGTTCCATCATCAGATCAGCTCTATGCTGGAGCTGGTGACTTTGTAGTATGTATGGGCGAAAAAAGTTGTTTTTTTCCAGTCCCAGTTTTCTAGACTCAACACATTTCCTCGCCATTGTTGCACTTGTAGTCCAGTCATTTTAGCATAAAAAAACCGGCCAAGTGCGAGTCGGACTCGCGCACCGAGGGTTTCGTACAAACCTGTAGTAAGTTTTAAATTATTAAAAAAAACTACATACTAGATCTCGTTCAAACAAATTTTCGGCGGAAGTTTGCATGGTAATGTACATCATATATTTTTTTTAGTTTTATCATTCTCTTATTTTAGAAGTTACAGGGGGGCGGACACACACATTTTACCACTTTGGAAGTGTCTCTCGCGCAAACTATTCAGTTTAGAAAAAAAAAATATTAGAAACCTCAATATCATTTTTGAAGACCTATCCATAGATACGCCACACGTATGGGTTTGATGAAAAAAAATTTTTTTGAGTTTCAGTTCTAAGTGTGGGGAACCCCCAAAATTTATTGTTTTTTTTTCTATTTTTGTGTGAAAATCTTAATGCGGTTCACAGAATACATCTATTTACCAAGTTTCAACAGTATAGTTCTTATAGTTTCGGAAAAAAGTGGCTGTGACATACGGACGGACAGACAGACAGACAGACATGACGAATCCATAAGGGTTCCGTTTTTTGCCATTTGGCTACGGAACCCTAAAAAGGGGGCATTAGATAATATGTGTTTATTATATATCTTAAAGTTTTTTTTAATTTATTCAAAGTTAAAATCAAAGCACAATCGGCGAGATGTTTGAGAGAGGGGAGGGGGGAGGGGGGTTGGGGGAGTGGGGAGTGGGGAGGAAGGATGACATCATTTGGGCCTAAAATAAAAAAAAAACGTTATTTATTTAGGGGTTAATTTCTATTCATTCCATACTATTATGCTAAGTCAACATGACTACCACCGGTTCT
Organism: Erebia ligea; assembly: GCA_917051295.2. Lineage (NCBI taxonomy): Eukaryota > Metazoa > Arthropoda > Insecta > Lepidoptera > Nymphalidae > Erebia > Erebia ligea. The sequence goes on along the minus strand of OU785237.1, from coordinate 4,728,125 downwards.
TACAAAATAGCAAGGTATATTTCAAAAACTATTTGTCCTATCAAAATAAACTAAACACTATTTTATAGGTAAATTAATTATCTTTGTCCAAAGTCCTGACAGCTTTTTTCCTAGCTCTAATACTTCTTCTTGAAATTACAAAAAACATTTACGGATTTTACAAGGGTTTCTTTTTTTATGCAAGTTAGACAGCAATATTTCCGAAACTATTAGTTCTGTCAAAATAAACTAAAAACTATTTTGGAGGTAATTTAATGAAGTTCATTTTTGCTTCTGATAATTTTTTTCCTAGTTCTAATAGTTTCTGTGAAAATTACAAAATATATACATGGTTTTTGAAAAAAAAAATTTTTCATGGAATAAAGGTAGTCATATTTTTCGAACTATTGGTCCTATCTAAATAAACCATAACATTTTTTTGTAGGTAATTTAATGAAATTAATTGTTCTTCGAAGGATTTTTCCTAGCTCTAATAGTTTTTGTGCAAATTGCAAATAACACAGGATTCTAACAATTTTTTTATTTTTCTTCGTATACAATACGTGGATATATATGCGAAATTATTAGTCCTATCTTTATGAACTAAATATTTTTTTGTAGGTCATTAAATGGTGTTTATTTTTACTTCTGACAGTTTTTGCCTAACTCTAATAGTTTTCTAGAGATTACAGAATACATATAAAATGTTGAAAATTGGCTAATTTTACTGAGCTGCGAATTTTAGTCAACTTTAACGCACCATAGCTTGTAAACTATAACTCCTATCATAATAAATGTTATAAACTTATTTGTAGGTAATTTATTAAGGAACAATGTTCTCTTTGACGGTTTTGTCCTAGCTTGTATAGTTTTCTTGTAAATCTAGGAAATCTGCAAAATGGCACACTTTTCAAGGCGGGGAGGGGGGAAGCCACCACCGGAGGGGGGGGGAGAGTTGTGTTTTTTAATGTACTCACTCATAGGTATAAAACCACAGTGGTTTCAAAAAATTATAAATTTTGCCGCGAAAAAATCTAAAATGAATGGACTATGTGTTTACTCGTACCTATTTCTAATCAATAAATTATTATAGCAAACATTTTCTTGCAAAATGCCAATACATATTTTATTCAATCAATTCGCAATCAATACAATACCAACAAACACGCGATTTCACATTATAAATACACAACAATATATTTTTTACTGATTTTACTCAACGCGGTTTACGTAAAATTTGTGCAAGAGCTGGCGGGAAATTATCGTTTTTGATATCTAACTAATACAGTCTTTACCTTACATGTATATTATGACCATTAACTTGGAGTAGATTCAATGGTTGATAGATTTTAAGTTGCGGTGGACCTGTCACTTATCTTCTTCTATTTTTAAACACCTTATTTTCTGGCCGTTGTTTTAACCGGCACACAACGGACTAGCGGTCACATAAATTGCTAACTTGGATAAGTGCTTGATTAAATCGTTTCATCGGTCATCCATTAGGTATGTCTTAAGTCAACCTTCCTACCGTAGCCGAATACATTCTGACCTGATAAGACTAGTCTCCGGTCCGATTTACTTAGCAATTAATAGCAATAGTTATTTTAAAAATCTTTTCCGTAATAAGAATTACCTCACAAATCCAAGAGGTGAGAAGACCAACAAAGAAAAATAGAATACAGAAATCTCTTCGATTTTATTGTAATTTTGTTACCAGCTCTCCGGCTACAGCTTGCAGTCGCTGGGTCGCTATGAGAAAGGTTACTTAATCGTCTCCTTGGAACACTTCGTTATCAGACGGGTTATGGACGTGGCACACATTGCCGCGGTAAACACCATTGACTGATAGCTACAACTTTTTATAAAGTCCATAATGATTCATGTAGGTACATACTGGCTAATGTAAATACTGGCCTACAGCAAAACATTGTTACACAATATTCCCTGCAGAAAAGGATTGCATTAGTTAGTTATAGACTTGTCGATTTGGTTTAGTTTTGAGATTGTGTGCAACAGAGTTGGAGTTACCTGTGTATTATTTTTTGCAATAAATACTAAAATTGCTACTGTCGTTCCAGAAATAACTTTGACTGCTGTTGGTGAGGCAAACATAATGTTGCCTGATGCGTGTCATTTAATATTAGTGACAGAGGCCCACTTGCACTAGGACGTTGTTGAGTGTTTGAGTTTTTCATTACCTGGGGCCATACACTATTACCTATTCTGTGGCCATACTGCCAACGCTGAAATAATCAATATTATGTTGTGTTGTGCAAGTCGGCATGCATCTGTATTCTGTACCTTGAACCAAAGATTTTAAAAATCTTGTTAATAGATCTTAGTTACTGCTTTTTGTTTTGTGCTTGTGTGGGAGTTAAAAGTGGAAGTGATGTGGCATCCTACATTCTCCTCCATGAAACCAATTACATATTAAGACAATGAAGTTGGTATTGCAAATTATAAGGTGTATGAGTTGCTTGTACGGCTATGATTCTATCGTCTCTTCCACTCGGTCTTGACAATTATATATAAGCCGGCATTACTCTGTCCCGATTTAGATGAGAAAATTTAATTGGAGAACCGAAATATACCTAATCGTAAAACCATTATTAATCTCTTAATAATCAAATTTTGACGTCTCGCTTCCAGAATTAACATATCCAAAGCACAGCCCCCCAAAACGTTGTCACGGAATACAAACGGCTCCCATTGAATTTGCGAAATATAATTTGCCGTGGCCTTAATTAATTTCTAAGTTTGTCAGGCATTATTTTGTCACCGAGTGGCGGCTAATTTGTTTCTAATAATGAGAACTGCTGTTTGCATATTTGCTGTGAAAAGGGCCCGGATCCATTACTCGGCTTTTGATGTTTATTTGTTTTATTCCTTTTATTTACCGACTGTGTTCAACAAATTCACATTGCCTGCTCACAACTAAACACGAGGCCCCTCTCGGAATGAGTTTGGCCATAGTCTACCACGCTGCCGAAGTGCGGATTGGCAGACTTCACACACCTTCGAGAACTTTATGATGAGCTCTCGGGTATGTAGGCTTACTCACGATGTTTTCCCTCACCCTGTGAAGAATGAATGAATGAAAAATTCTTTATTGTACACCAAGAAGCACATACTTATAAACAATAAAAATAAAACTAAGCTATTGATATTTAATTTCTTAAATTTACTCCGAAAAGTTAGAGCCCGTATGTACTTACGTAGGTAGGTGCGTGCCTGGGAATCGGTCCCGGTGTGTAAACCACTAGGCTGTCTCCGCTTACTAAAAATATGATTATAATATTTTAAAGCGAACCATTCCAATTTGCGAGTATAACGATAATTGCATTGCGTCAACCCCAATGACGCGTCCCGTATGTTGGTGCGTCCCATTCTGTTACCGTTAAGACACTCGGTCCGACCTGCACCCCGTGCCGTAATCTTGTTTGTGTCCGGTTACGAGCAATTAGAAGGTGAACTATTGTCCCGACCCCGACTATCTCCTACCTCTAAATATTTTCTTAGTTTATTTTTAATCTAGCTATTTAATTTGTTCGTCCTTTAAAGTTCCGTAATCATTAATTAGTAACTTACTGTAATTATTATACTCTTGACCTTTGGAGTTGGTTAAAAATATAGTCCGTATTACAGGTAAGCACTTTTAAATGTTCTTGTGTTGTGTGTGTTGTGAATTTTAGGTGTTTTGGACCTAAAATTCACAACACCTCTATAAATAGAGGAGATAAACAAATTATTTCTAACTGTTTATTAAAATAAACAGTTAGAAATAATTTGTTTTTGATTTAAGGCATCATCCCTATTGGAATTGAAACAGTTTCTCTCTACTACTAGACATACAATAAACCTTCGTACAGATCTTTAATAATCTATTAATCTATTTATATAAGTCTCATTGTTACGGTTAACATAATAATAAGAATAGATAAGTATGTCAAGTAGCTTAAAATCGCTGTTCAGAACAAATTATTATTCTATTGTAAGATCAAATGTAGTAAGTATCGCCAGCTTAAAACTTATTTACTCACGTAGTTACTTCACTCCTGAGATGTCAAACAAAATGTTATTAAATACTTACTTGTGTTAGAAATGTAATTACTTGTGTAACGGTCTCGTTGCGGTTGTAACATGAACGGTGGCGATTTTCTTACGGCCGCCAATCTAAACAGTTACAAAACTGTTTGTTTGAATTATCTTTAACTCCTGGTTATTTGTTTTGCGTGAAAGTATGTAAATGAAAGCTTTATAAATAAGCACTTACAAACTTACTGCTTCTCTAAATCAGTAACAAACAAGAAGGTAGTAAGTACTTTACCCTTTTTGGAATATTAAGTAGCTATCAGTTTTCGTAAAAAGATAATTCTGCGCCAGACATGACCTATCCACTGCTCCTTCAACTTCTATACCAAGTGGACTCTGTCGGTCATTTTGTATTGTTTATTGTTTATATGGTACACAAATCAGGAACTAACTGCAACATTTCAGGTAAGTATAAAATGATAGGATCGGTATAAGTTATAACCCAAAACATGTGCACATGCCACATGCACACATCATGACTTATGTACACAAAATATATAACATAAATAAAAAATACTAGTGAATTAATGAAGATGGAATGAAATAGATATAAGTGTTTGAAGTTACAAATACAAATCAGAAAGATTATGCATAGAATTTATAAAATTGATTAGCAAAATATGAACAACAATGATTGGCAATTTAAAGACAATAAAATATATAACAAAATTATAAATACTATTATGTTTGTATAAAATCTTTAACGCATTGTTTTTATTACCTTTCAACGGATTAACAATTTTGCACCGTCCCTATTTACGATAGAACAATCTATTTCGCATCCAAATGGAAACCAATCATTCAGGTCATATTCTATAAGAACTTCCCATAAAACTCCATTGATCTAATTAAATTAATGGCTCGCTCATAGAACTTGTCGCCGTAATTAGCGGCAGATATTTAATAGCGTCTATTTTATGATGATTACATAGTTTGCGGAAATAAATGTTATCCCGACGATACTCTCTAATAAAAAAAGTCTATTAGCGGTGTTGTAAAAGGAATGAAACGGGGGTGGTAAACAGAGGCATGCGCGTTCAATGTCTTACACTAGGCTGACCATGATGTACTGCAATCGCTCTTCATCACACCAATAAGACAACCAGAAACTTAAACTTGCGTGAGAACTAGGTCCCGTATCAATAAGTGACTAGGTTCAACGCGTAGAGGCTTCCTCAGAATTACTGATTATATCGATTACATAGATGCTGCATCATTACTACAAGCTCAATTGATATGATAGCCAATAGTGAGTGGATGACAGCTTATCAGAGTTGATTGCGGTCGTCACTGTAGATGCTATTTTACCGTGATAATATGGCTGGGTTTTATCGGTCTCAGATTATTCCGCATATAACTCTACATAGGCCCGTATTAATCAAACGACATTAATCAAGTCTCGGTCAACCTATACTTATGACCAGTCTTAAGCCTTTTACATTAACCAAATGTCAGTGATAATGATTGTGGTAGGTACCACAGACAATTTTTACACCTAAACAATTAATTTCACTATCACAACCAGGCCAAGCGTTCCTTGTCTCCTATTAAATGAAAGCATGGCCACCCTTCTCGTACAATGCGCGGTAATCTCGTTTTTCGCAATTAGTTGTCGGCCGGCTCTATCGCCCGCCACGGTGGCTGTAAATACGGTTCATCGTTTCACTTTTTATATTGTTTTTTTTTTCGGGATTTCTCGCATTTTTCCCCGTCCCCGCTGCTCACGCTTTTCACGTTCGATTGTTCCACGACACCGGTAGCTTTTGTGGAATTCTTTTGATATGGGTTCCTTTATAAAACAAATTGTAGGTACGAAGAACTTGAGTTGGCCCTAAAATATTACTAGGAAGCTGCGGACCTTATGTAACTTTCAAATTTCAATAGGAGCAGAATGAGGTACGAATGAATGAATGATCTACGACCTCCGTGGCGCAGTGTGTAGCGCTGTTGCCTTAACGTACGGAGGTCCCGAGTTCGATTCCCGGCAGGGTCAATTTGGGAATATATAATTTCTGAATTTTCCCTGGTCTGGCCTGGTGGGAGGCTTCGGCCGTGGCTAGTTACCACCCTACCGGCAAAGACGTGCCGCCAAGCGATTTAGCGTTCCGGTACAATGCCGTCTAGAAACCGAATAGGGGCATGGGTTTAATATAACTGCCATGCCCCTAACAGGTTAGCCCGCAGTCAAGGGCTAAACTGTAGTGGTTAAAAAAAAAAAAAGAGGAATACTTAACGTATTAATAATTTGTATTATTCCATAAGTTACAGATATGTCAGAATTGCAAAAAAAAATCGCCGTTTCATTTAGCAATGCGGGCTAACCTAACGAGTTATAAGATTGGCAAATAATATGGTTAGTGAACTAGTGATAGTATTGATAGTAACTACTATAAATAAACAATATTATTATTTTTGCATTATATCTGTCATAACTGTAGTTAGGTACCTACTTAGTATAATTATTTTAACGCTACACGCGTTATACACAATGTTTTTTTTGCTAAGATTCTATCTCTGCTTTACATTAGTATTACATTACTTCTAGCGATAACCAGAACCATAATCTAGTTGTTAGTTAGTCTACTTTTTCTGAGTTAATTTAATTCGTACAGTAGTAATACGCAGCGATAAAATAAAGTAGTAAATTAACAATTAGCAATATACAATCATCTAACACAAGTCTAGATTAAAGTTAGTTTTGAGTTCTTTAAGAATTAATGAGGTAAACGATTCTTATGAATTGGAACAAGTGAACATAGTTACTTTAAATTATTAAAAACACGACTGCCCTGCCCGTGGGTGACCGTGGGCGTCCGCTTTGAATTTCTGTATATTTTTAAATCCCATGAAGAGCTCTTTGGGTTTGTGAGATACAAAACCTGTGTCAATATTCTGGCCTTGAACTATAGGTACCTATACAAAAAATCACGCCGATAACGGATCCGTATGATTGACGCACAATCCAACAAACAAACAAACAAACTTTCACATCTATAATAAGGGTATTGATTGCGCGCAAAAATAAATAAATCGCCACACCATTAGGTTCATAAAATATATTAGTAGAGATTATTATTTTAGTGTTAATAGAAAATATTGTTGATGAATGAAACTCGATGTTTTGAGCATGCGATAAAAATGTCGTTGATCAAGTTTCGGAAGCAAGGTGACTCCCGTGACCCGAAGGTGACCCGCGTTGTATTCAGTTCGACGAACCCAACAGTGTATCGTTACCCTAATCTTCGGTTTGGCGTCAATTAATATTCATATACTAGTGTGCTATGGAGGAGTTAGGTGTATTCTAGAATAAAACTAGGCTAGCTGGTAGCTGCCGTGTGCCTACTATTAATAAATAATTATACCTGTTGTCTTGGTAACAGTTTACTAAACTACTCTACGCGTACACACTAGTACTGTTATGTGAAGGCTATAATATTTTAAGTAAATATTATACTAAACAAAGCAATGTATAAATGTACGCCGATTCCTCACAAAAAGTTTTGACCATTTCACTGAATAATGACCAGGTATTTAGATTACTCATTAGGCCCAGAACGGCTATTCGGATTTGCGAATATAAATTGAGTTCTATGAAGCTTCCAAAATGAGTATGCTGGCCATCAATTTTTAAACAAGTTGGAGCCCGCATAATAATTTGTTCAGAATGTCCTGTCTAACTCTAGAGTCTAGAGCGTAGTACATAGAGGTCGTTGCTTGGCCACATTGTTTTCTTCACATTATTTAAAATGGCAAAAGAAAGCAAGTTAGTACCTAATAATATGGTAAGTATGGTGGTAGTGGTTGCCTGGCAGAGATCGCTACTAAGCGATAAGGCCGCCTTTTTGTATTCTACTTAATTTTTTTCTGTGTATTTGTGTTTCCTTTATTTTTCTGTGTTGTGGTGTACAAATAAAGAGTAATAATAATAATAATAAGTATAGGTATAGGTACTGTTCTAGCAACTCCGGCGATATCGTTTGCGTACACTTTGCGTACGACATCCCTGGTCATGGTGTGCCATATAAGTAAGTCGGTTTGGGCTCGATTCTTTGTAGAGTCAATGTTGGAATTTCTAAATAGTAAGTAGTGTCCGGATGTGTACTAATTACTGTCAAATAGTATAATTACACTCATACGTGTGCCAGGCGGTAGCATTGCAAAAACATGATTATGTTAATAAATACTTCTCACATGACGTATATATATCCTCTAAACTAAAGCCTTGTTTGGGCTTGCATCAATAGTTACTTGCAAGTTCCGTTCAAGTAACAGAAAAAAGGTAAGCACCCACTTTGGAGAATCGTTCCAATACCATAAAGGAACTGAGTGTGGGTTTGTTTACACTCGAAAATGCCTCGAGAATCGCCCCTAGACGGCCTTCTGTATCACAGACTAGCTGATCCACCTCCAAAATCTCAAGTTTCAGAACCATGGGTATAAAGGTAGAATATTGATAAATTCAGCCAATACTGTACGTGGGTACTGTAGATGCCACATGGTAGGAATAAAGAGTAAACATCTTCTTCTTCCGTTGTAAATAAAAGGAAAAATGATAAATGATTTATTTATTTCACGAAGGACAACTTGTGCCACTTATGAAATGTCATGACTCTAATACCGGTTCGGAAAGCAGGATTTAATTTATCAGCTTCATTGAATCTCGTATTTCGTCGCATCTAGATACTCTTCTCCTCCTAGCGTTAGGCTCTCCTTAAGCCAGGTACCGTAGTCCGCACTGCATCCCTTTCATCGAGTAATGGTGGTACGTGCTTTGCTTAATTTGCTTGTGCGATGAAATTCGCCGTTTTTTCGACCAGCCTTGGGACCGCTGACATTTTATTAATTTCGTCTAGACTGTAGGCTAAAAAAACTAAGTAGTGCTATGAATAACATAAGACAAAAATTCTAAATAATAAACGACAACCTTTATCAGTTCAAGCTAACGGAATGGGTTTAACCAAGCGGAAAAACTGTTTACAAAACAAACATTACCTTAATCATAATAAAAATAATAAAACGAAACAACGTGCGATATTTCCGCGGCGATCGAGGAAACAATAAAATTGAATATCGCATTTAGAGCGAGTAAGTAAGTGGAGTGGGAATTCCAATAAGTATTAACAGTCAATTAATTCCAACAGTAGAAAAGAAGTAGCTAAGTAAGTAGGACTTTAAGTATGCTTGTGGGTCATTAACAGGTCGTAAAATCGAGATATTTTTCTGCATACTCTTTATTCCTGTAATGTTATAAAATTATTATGTTTTCGAATGGGGTCCTATTAAGATATTTTAAATTCAAAAGTATGTTTGTTCGCTTGTCCCTCAAACACGCACCATCGGAACAACGGATCGACATGAGAAAAGACTTGGAGGGTGTCTTAAAGTACTTTTTATTCCAGAAAATTATAGTTACCATGGGACTTTTAAAAAGCCTGAATACACGCAGTTGAATTCACGTGCATTATCTACTTAGTTCAAAAATGTGCACTAGAAATATATGAGTAGATACTAGCTGATGCCCGCAACTTCGTCCGCGTGGATTGAGGTTTTTTGGTTTCCGCGGGAACTCTTTAATTTTCCGGGATAATATGTAGCCTGTGCTATTCCAGACTATAATCTATCTTCGTGCCCAATTTCATCCAGATCCATTCAGCCGTTCTGGCGTGATTGAGAATCAAACATCCATCCATCCATCCAAACTTTCGCATTTATAATATTAGTATGGATAATAGGAAAATATGTACCATAAAACACACGACTTTACTGATAAAAAAATGGTTGTAGATGATATGGATGGATGCTGTCCTGATGATATGGAATATTGGAGCGCGTCTTCGTGGATTGAACTATAAAATTCACTTTTAAAGAGACCAGTCTAGTTCACAAAAGCAACTTTTAGATTCAAGTATTAAGTCATATATCGTTTCCTCACACACCTGCACTTGTGTATTTGTGTACCCAATAGTTCGTGATGTCTGTTATTATGAAAACAGCTGAGCCGAATTAAGGACGCGATGAGAACAATAGGTTTCCCATACCCATTCTCCAATGCCGGTGCGGCTGTGCGACTGTGACTCATCCGATGTGGCAATGGCGACTGACTCACGGCTGATCTCATAGATGTGCGAAACAAGGATACGGCCAGTAGGTGACATGGGCGGTGATGTGCTAATGAGAACAATATAATATTTTTCTATACGATTATTTATCATTCCAATGACACCTACGGAATGCAGACGTGTTACGTGGCTCTTTATTTTTTTTAAATTAGTTATGTTATAAACAGAATGTCTTGAAGACACACTGATATAATTTGGATGAATTTTTTAAAACCCCTTAGTGAGACAAAAAATGTTGAATGTTTTTTGGTGATTCAAAATTATCTTATCGAATTCAAGACTTACTTGCATGACAACGTCATTGTTCACTGAGGGAAGAAAGTTACTGCTTCCTAATTCGGGTATATTGAGTAATCGGTCACTTTCTTCCCTCAGTGAACAATGTACTATTTCCGGCAATAGGTAGCTACTAGCTAGCTAAATTACGCAACTGACATTAAATAAATCGCAATTGCCAACAGATCATTGCATGACGCAAAAATGCTCTTTGAATCATATCCATATCACTAATCTTGTTGGTTTCGTCACTCATTGTAGCTTGTTGCGGATTTTCGCTAGCAACGCGGGTGTATGAACTACGTTCTACGAGTACCTATCATTACATGAGGCGCCCGGCTGACCTCACATACGAGTACCCACATAATATGGGAAGGATGGATCGCTCTCATAATCATTTATTACAGTGAATAAACGGTACTTATAACATCGATGATGTTTATATCTTATTGGAAGCTGAAAGGATTGACTCTTAACGCCTTTAGCAAATCGACGCATGGGCACGTGGTATAACTTTATGCCATAGACATCAAAGCGTAATCCTTTCGCAACCGCATGCAAATACTTCAACATCTGCTGGCGTAACTCGTTATTCATTCGAACCTCAGTCCCTGCGACTTATATCAAAAATACTTATAAGCCTGCCTAGCCCATTGCAAGTTGCAATAGATCAGAAATAGACCGTAGAGAACGGTCTATTACTAACAAAACAGTGCCTATAGTGCCTGCCTATGTACTGTGTTTTAGTTATAATTTTTATCCAACAAGTGACGTACAAATAGTTACGCTTTACTTAATGTCGTCCAATTACATTAAAATGTTTATAATACTAACTTGGTCACTGAAGTGTATTATTATGACTGTATCGTATAGATAACCTTACATTCATGAATGGAATTACCATTGGTGACGTCAATGGCGGCTTCCAGACTTCAGTAAGCATGAGTGTATGACGTAGGACACGTGTTACCACCTCTCGAATGTCGCCCACCACAGCCATTGATAAATTGATAAGCTATAAATGCCGAGTATTCGCTAAAATTACATTTTCAATTGAGCTCTTTGTTAAGAGAATAAATTGAAATCTTTAGTACTTGTTTAGTAGGTAAATTTGTTTCTAAAAATACTACTATAACGACGAAACGTTGAATGGTGCCACATATTGTATCTCAAAAAACTAATTTTATAATTTAAAATCATCTTAGTGATTAGCTGTTTAGCTGTTGACATAATGTGTGTATTATTTTTAACGATTTCAAAAAAGGCTTAGCTCTGTTTTCGACTCATATGTTAGTTAGCGATTTTCACAAAAACCAATGAATTTAGATATTTTTCTTTTACGTAATTGTACGTTCGTTCGTTGAGTTGCATTTTACTTACTATTTCGTATTGGTTTTTTGGCTGTGGTTAACCAGTCCGCTCCCAAAATATCATTCCAATTAAGGAAGTAAGTACTTTTCTTTGTTTAGTTTACGTGTTTTTTATCACACGCGTTTCGCGAAAAAACATAAATTATACCCCATATTTGACAGCATTACACGTAGGGATTCCTGTACAAATCCGCCAGAGGATTGTGTTTTGGTGACAACATGCGTTGTAATAATTTTAATGGAATAGACGCTGTAACCTTTATTTCTTTTTAATTTGAGTGAACCATTACTGTCACGCCCATGCGCGTAGCCTGTGGGTTGCTTTTCATTAAAAAAATCTTTTCACCGAACACACGCTTAATTAACTTTGCGGAATTTGTAAATATTCCATTTTCGCATGTAAATTACAATGTACCTACCATAATTTTTCTCCTAGTACTTGCTCGAAAATGGCTTCATTATATTTAATAAAAACACACGTACGTACATTGGCTCTTTCAGGCCTCTGACATTAGAGAAAAGTACTATACAAGTCTCGGCCGAAATGGCAATTCACTGCCTTAATACTTAAAAAAATAATTTTAAAATCACTTGTGTCTGTCTGTTATATTACCTATTTTCATGGCCATACCAAAAAATCCAGGCATATAAGTAATCACGGACCTATAGCTGTCCCACATTCCTCGTTTGAAAATGGCGTACGATCCGAATCGCTTGATATCATCCCAACACGGGCAAACGACCTCAATCGCACACGGAGTAGGTACAAAGTCAAGGGGTTAATAAACTGCTGAAAATTATCTGTTATGTAAACATCCGTCCCGATAGGCCGGGAGCACCTTCACAACGTCGCTCGAGCCGATAGCGCTTAACTGTGGTTCAACCATGGTTCAACGCAACGCAATACGCAATTCTGATAAGAGATGGATAATGCTACGTCAATTTACATACTGTATCTACTGTTTCTTAATAAGTTTAGCAAAAGTGAATAGGCATCTTTTAGACAAACACGCGTCAACCTGTGAACAGCGTCAACAAACCTCACCACTGCTTTTTTTTGAGCATTATAATTATCGTCAAGCGCAAGCTTATCATCATTAGCCATATATATGATAGTAACTTATGTTTTTGACGAACAAAATATGAAACTAACTAACTGAAATATCAAGTAACTACAGATTAACCCGCGTGGCTTGTTAGTTTTATCTATGTATAACTTTCGCGTTAACTAAAATAAATAAATTTAAAAAAAACATCCAGTCACATCTTAACATAACCTAAAACATCCAAAAAAAGATTATCATAACATTACTTATACTTATAATATACTTACTTGAAATATATGGTATACTTGAAATATTATCAAAACAGATTAACAAAGGCCATTAGTTCCGGAATACTTTTGCAAGGCAAATATTATATTTTCCTGTCTCCTTCGGAAAAAATCCCTTAACCAGCCAAATAAAATGATTCTTTTGATATGTCCCTTTTCAACCTTTATATCTATGTAGAATTTGTTGAGTACAATAAAGCAATTTACGTTCATCCGGCATCCTATCCTATAGGCAGCCAGTGGATAGTGGATACCGATGTCAAAATCTATTGTTTTACTTAGATGGAGAGCTGATGGAAAAAAATAATTAAGTTGTTGTTGTTGTTGTACCTTTGATTGTATCTAGATACTTTTATACTAATATTACAAATGCGAGTTTGAATGGATGGATGTTTGTTACTCAATCACGCAATAACGGCTGAACGGATCTGCATGAAATTTGGCACAGAGATAGATTATAATTTGGGGTAGCATTACATAGGTATTACTTTTTATCCGGACAAATTAAGGAGTTCCCGCGGGAACCAAAAGAACCTCAATCCACGCGGACAAAGTCGCGGGCATCTGCTATAGTATTATCATATACGGTATACCTGAATTGCCACCAAGCTTCCTAGCTATAGAGAGGCAGCGTTGCCTAAAATCAATTGTCTCACTCAATTAACCGATGACAGTTACACTCGAAGGGCGCATTGTCAGTGTTCCGATCGGCGAGAAACAATGACTATTGCTATAACAAACAGTAATTGTGTTGTTTGTTGCGCCCTTGTGTGGTATGTGCGTAATTGTGGATGGACGGGCGTTGACGGCCGCCCTTGTGCGGTATGGATGAGCTTTGAAGCCGTTTCGATAGATTTAATCAGTGTTGCATGGAAATAAGATGATTGCATGTATGAATATTGTAGAAGTGGCCAAACCGTTTCGTCCAATATTATAATAATGATGGTGTAAGGTCAAGGTTCAAGACCCTCACCCTTATTAGATATCGGACTTGTTAAATTTTAAAAGTGTTCATGCTATACTATTAAACAGGTGGGCGGAAACATTAATGGAAAACACAATGACCTGGCAGCCTTGAAAACAAAAAAAAGATTTATTCCGAGTAAGAACTTCGCTTATAAACATCCGCCAACCCTAATTAGCTAAGTACTTACCCAACATAGTCATAGACGAGGAGCTGGTGCCAGTCATAATGATTTCATCGTTATAATTTAAAGTAGATCCGGGTAACTTTGAAACTAGAGTGAATAGGCAACTTCTTGGCCCTAGGCAAACGATCAATCTTAATGAAACGAAATGTTTTACTCATGATAAGTTGGTACTCTACCGCTCCGCCGCGCGCCCGGTTCGAGAAGCAGACTCTACTGAGCAGAGCCGACAAGAAACTCAGTTCTTTTTCAAATATAAAAAATGCTACACTATCAACTATATAGACATACGATACTATCGTAATGTAACAAGTTCGCGCTATTACACTGACTTGCATGCAACTTTATCATCTCTTGACCTCATCTAGTTGGATTTTAAAGTCAAGCTCGCTGTTTTCTCTTCTTCCGCTCGCTTCTATTCCTATCCTACAACTCATTATCATTACTTCCATACAATCCATCCATCTTTTCTTTGGTCTTCCTCTACTCTTTTGTCCTTCCACATGCATGTTTAATCAGTTAGTGTCTAAAATGAATAAAAACACATTATTATTATTTATTATTATTTAAAAACAATTATACATTCTGATACATTTTATAAAGTCCATTAAAGTGTAACAAAAACCTGATTAGGTTGATCATCACATCCATTGGTTTGATTTCTGTAGGTACTGGAATGAAGCAATTGCAAATAACTGCAAAGTATAAACTTAAGTATAATGCTTGCCTTGATATTATTAATTTCACTCTATGTCTTAAGATTTCCAACAATCTTAAGACATAGAGAGATTAACTTTGGGCCATTCTGATGCACACGTCAGACCAAATGTTCTTATTCATTTTATGTTCATATTATCTAATTCGTTTTATGTTTTGTTTATTATTTTCTTTATTTAATTCAATTTCCACAAGCTCCTTACCTATTACCGAGTTGCCTAACATAGTCAATAGGCCAATGCGAACAATGCCACACACGGCCAAACATCCGGTGGCTTATCGTAAGAGTTCCGAGGAAACCGACGATTAGCCGCCATCAAAGAGCGCTGACGTTTCAAGATTTTTCTCAACTCGCCTGCGCTACGTTGCACCCATATGATCACTTTGCTTGAACTGCTATGTGTATAAGACATACGTATTAGGTATGCCCATGAATCGATAAAGATTTATTGCATTACTAGGTGATGCCCGCGACTTCGTCCGCGTGGTTTAAGTTTTTTTGATTCCCGCGGGAACTCCTTTATTTTCCGGGATAAAAAGTAGCCTATGTCACTCTCCAGGTCCTCAACTATACCCATGCCAAAAATCGCGTTGATCCGTTGCTCCGTTGCGGCGTGATTGAAGGACAAACCAACAAACAAACACACTTTCGCATTTATAATATTAAGTATGATGTATCTGTCACCATTCGGTCGCTCAATAGCCATTACTGAGTATCACGATCACTACGGAGAGAAAGATTTCGTGAAATCTGACTCCACCGAGTCACGGTACCAAATCCTATTATTTATCACTGATCATACGGAGAGCGTCGTAGATAGTGCGCATTTTTTGTAATTAAAAATATATATACTTCCATCCCGGGGAAAGATATAGGCTATACTTCTTATCCCAGACAAAGGGAATAAAAGAATTTTAAACAACGCGGGCGGCTTCATCTAGTATACCTATTACCTATGCTAAGTTACGCAGTTTTAGCTCATTATAAAATGAAATGTTTATAAAATTACTTGTGTATGTATGTACTTAAATTCCCTTTTCAGGCTTTGTCAGATAACAATTAGGTACGCGTTTGCATATCAAACTGTGACGAGACTTTCTCTTGAGAAAATATTCACGAGTTTTGTCCAAGATAACAGTTAACTGGAATTATAATATTGTTTAAATATGCATTTTAGCGTTTCACTGCTAATTATTTTAATTAAATCCATCCTTAGGTTCATTAGCAGGCGGAAGCTCGGAGGCAAACGTTACAGCTAACCTTGTTACCGTCTAATAAGCATATTCTGCTCACACAGCGCGACGGAAACACAGCGCTAGATGTAGTTTTTGAATCTAGACTGTTGCCAGCCGGTGCGGCCGGGCCGGATGAATGGCGTGCATGCGCGTGAGTCGATTACGCAATGGGCCGGTGACGCAACGTCGCGACTCCGACACCGCGCACCGTTGCTTGTTAGTATGCAAAATAAGTGAAATATCCGTGTCGCCGTGCGAGGTATGCGCTTACCGTTCCGTCGATGGATGCGCATTGCGCTCGCCTTCGCCATTTCTTCTTGTAAGGGGTGTATTATACTTAGGTCGTCCTTCAGTAAATTTTATTTATTATGTCTGATGATGAAGCAGGGAAATATCAGTGGAAAGCGGCAAAATCTATCTCGAATAAAAAATAAAAAGTTTTATCTACACTAATGTTATAACATTCTACTTATGTTTCCAATACTTGACTTATAATTACTAATGTTATAGCGCAGATAACAAAACACTCAATTTAAGCAATTTCACATGATGGTATAATATCCACATCGATATCGTAAAATCTCATTATAACATCAATAAAACGCGACCAATTAACCTGGCGAGCCTTATGTCAAAATCCTCATATAAGTTGTATAAAATTTTGATATTAGGCTGGCTTTTAAAAACAGTTGAGTTATACGTGAAAACTTCGTCGAAACTACTAAACTTACATACAACTCTTTGGTAAGATCTTGTGCCAATTAAATAAAAAACGAACAGCGCGCGCTCGCTCCTGATTGGCCCTGCGCGCGCAGCTGCGCTCTCATTGGTTAGATTTTAATGGCGGCAAGTTCACTGTGACAATACACGTACGCGATAAACTATTGTCAGCTTTTACTCTTGTTGTTTGATAAATTGCATTAGTGAAGATAAAGTAGTGTATGCAACTGCATATAACACGGGTATTATATGACAGTTGCATAAACTACTATAAATCGACTAACAGCGATCTCAATACTCCTAACATAACTTGAACATACTTGTAAGTTGTTAGTAAAACTTCAAACCCAACCTAAGACATGCAGGCCTTTTTGTCATCAAATACTGTCAGTCGAACTTGTTATCAAATGCCCTCAGAACGCATTTGGAGCTGACCCGGACGTTTAACAACAAGGATTTGCGCGACTTTCGTAATGTATTTTAACTGTCATGATACTTTAACATATTGTAAAGTTTTGTCACCTGAGGAATTACTGTTGGGGTCCAAAAGCTTCCTTTCCAAGACTATACTTTTAAAACTGTCAATTTAGTTAAGTTTAGTAATGTACAACAGAATTAGCCACAATGCACACGTCTGTCGAAGTCATTATAGAGTCCAGGGAACGCGATAACATAATCTCGAACATAACAGATGCAAAGAGCAAACACTTTAACGTCATGTCTAGACCGATAAGCTAACTCCTGTACCGTAACCATCTTAAGGCTAATTAATTACATACTGCGTCAGTTGCTTAATCATTCCGGTCAGACATTGCTTGCTGTACAGTGCGTTTCTATGGCAGCTGGAATAAGGGAAGTTTATTTTGCTTAATTTATTTATGTTATTTATTAAATCAAAAAAATACAATCAACATGATGCGCAGTAACTCAGTAATTTTGAACTTTTCAGCAAATTTTTGTAAGAATTTAAGCTGTTGTATTTTACATGATTATCTACAATTTTGTGTCCGTGAAATCTATATTATTCAAATTAAGTAAATGGAACATTAATTTTCGAGTAATGTATGCACGAAGTTCCACCGAATACGTATACAATATTCTACCCTATTCCGGGTAACGCAGAGCACTTCAATCAAGCCAATCTATTCTTCTTCCTTTTATCTGTAATCTGTGGATAAGTTAGGTTATAGGCACGTTATAGGTACGAGTACTTATTGTTGTTGCAACATAGTTAAGATCTGTCGACACTCGACAGATTATACGTCACTCATTTGACTTTAGTTAAGTATATATTTTGCACACACGAAATTCTTAAACGGAACAGCTTATAATATTGATAAACATAGACATAATATAATATCTAAACTTACTTAAATATACATATCAAAAATTTCGGAACCGGCAGGATTTGAACCTGCGTCTCTCTGGGAATCGCGCCCTGAGCGCCTTGACCACTCGACCACGGTTCACTTACCTGCCAGTGACGAAATTTGAGATATGCATCTTTAATCCAGTCTTTTTACGCGACTGTCTGTGCCATCCAGTAGCGATATTAATGTATCGAAATTTCCTCGTGTGTGAAGCACTGTAATAAAAAATTATAAAATTAATATAATATCGTTGAAAACAAATAAAATCATAAACTGTCATCTGAATTTATTTCCGTCCCTACTTACTATACGTCCGTCGCCGAATGGCAAATTGCAGGCGCATGACTCAGTGGGGTGCCAAATCGGTAGGACGGACCTCATTTGTCGAACTTTGACATTATGATGCCGGTGAACTTGACACCAATGTATAGCCGTTATTTAAAAGAATTCACGACCAAAAACGTGGTTCAGGATTTTTTGGAGAAGATACATTTTTGGCTATTATTGAGAAGGCTTTGAAACAAACGACCATCCATTTTGACCATTGCATCGCTAAAACGTTTCAAAAACATTTATTTTATATCTGTACTGTTAACACCTCCATGTAATGGGACTTATCCATACAATTACAATTCAAAAAACCAAGTTTTTGATTTTTTGTTTTTATCTTTTACAAAAATTTTTTTTTTAACGAAATTTGGTGAAACTTACCTTTTTATGTCCCAAATACGCTGTAATTTATTTGATTAAAAATATTTATTTTTTCACCTTATTTTGAATTAATATCGAAAAAGCACCCTAATTTTCAATCGAAAATTCACCCGTCAAAATATCAGCTTTTTTCAAAAACTAACTATATTATAGGGATAACTTCATATTATTAAGAATAAAACGATCTACCTACCCAGAAAATTTTATTTCTCGCGTTCACAAGTTGATTTTACCGCAGGTGTTGCATCCGTATCAGTAAGCAGTCGCAAGGTCTTTCCACTCGATCGGCTCCGAGTCGACGGTTGCCGTCTGCTTGATTGTTGACATGCCCCATTATCGGTAGTTAGGTGCACACGATAAGGGTGTGTTTCCACCAGAAACGTGCGAGGTAGCTAAGCGGTGCGTGAGGAAAAATCCACCAATACGATAAGGCCCGGAATCCACAAGAGCGGAGAAGACCGGAGATGTCTTTAGCGCCTGCTAATCAGATTATTATTTATAAATGACTAAGATATTTTCAAGGTTACCATGTTTTTACAATATCATTAAAATAGTAGGATACTAAATTTCGAATCGATCTGGCCTATGGAGGTTGCTCACATCCCCTTATTAACTAGAAATGAGCTGATGCTCTTCGAACGCAAGAACAGATTTGATTGACAGCTATGAACACTCTCAATAAAGTCGCCAATCAAAGAAAAATTAAATAAATCAAAATCGGATCATCATCCGTTTAGGAGCTGCTATGTCACAGACCGATAAACAGATATATCTATCAGTTTGCTTTGAAGGTTAAAAAATTTATTCACTTTGAAAACTGCAACAAAATTGCAAATATTGCAAAAATCCAACATTTTTCGTTCATAGGTATCCATTCACCGATATCGTTGTTTCTATGCAAATGCGCTGTGTGAAAACTGCGCAGATATTTCAGGATATCTATTAGCTTGCCTAACATCACTGAGGGCTGAGTCATGCCGCATGCGGCTTGTAGGAAATAACCGTTGCGTTTGTGCTTTATCTATATTTATGTTCTCCGGCGCTAGTATAGTCTTTATCACTAGGCTCCGGTGCTTACGTACTCGTAATGTACTACCTGCTATCTATCCTGTATTGTTTTAAGTGCACTATAAAAATGACAACCGAGTGACGATATAATGACGATTATCTAGGGTTGCCAAATATCTACTGTTTGCCACTAACCTAATATCTAGGGTTGCCAAATGTCCTTATGGATGAACAAGTTCCTTTTCAGCAAACTGTCCTACCACATCTATAATGAATGATCACCCAGCAACCTTTGCAAATTGCGCACGTATCATTGACCTAACAGTAACAACACACGCACTCAAGAATCTGTGATTTAAATTAGGTAAGTAATTCTGAAAAATATCTACTTAACAAAATATAGTTAACGTTTTATTGTATTTATACTATTACTTAGTTAAAAGTTAATACACAAAAAATTTGTTCAAGGATGCTTTCTTGCGAAGTATCACTGTTCTGCTCTCCTAATCGATCTGGCAACCCTACATTTATTAACTATCGTGTCAAATCAAATAGATAGGAAGGTACTAAGTTTATCACTTAAACTATCGCTTGCGGCTTGGACACTTAAGGAAGTTGTAATACGTGGAATTTAACGACCTTCCTGGCGCAGTGATGCGCGCTGGGGTCCTATACGTGGGATGTCCCGTGTTCGAACCCCGGCAGGGGCATTTTGGAAATTTATAATGGACTAAAATATTAAAAACATGAGCTTCGGCTATGGCTAGTTACCACTAACTGGGTTACCGGCAAAGATGTGCCGCCAAGTGATTTAGCGTTCCGGAAACCGATAAATGCGGATTTCATTTTGCTGTCACGCCCCATTAGCTAGCCCAGTACCAGACTGCTTAGTAACTAATTATCCAGGTGAGATCGCAGTTAGGAGCTAACTTGTAGAATAATTATACACACGTGCCATACTGAGAACCACCTCCTTTTTTAAGTCGGTTAATAAATTGCGCTCAGCAGTGTTACTGTGAATACACACCTGAAGCGTTGCTGCAGTTGCACACAGGGGGGTTACTACCATCACAAGGCAGTATTACTTCAAAAGGATAGTTTTATGTCACGTACCTTGACGTTTCTTAAATAAGGATTATAATTCTAAAACACCAACAATATAAAACACTATATGGCTTTAGGCGATGGTAGTATGCCCCCTGTTGTCAGCGCTCTGCAGTGTGACATGCACCGACATAATATGTCGGTGGTGACATGCTTCAGCTTTTCCTCCTGCCGTGTCTTGAAATTTCCATAGCGCGTTGCTGCCGTTTCAATTTGATACTGCATCACATAAAATAATATGCTAAATAGCACTGCGTTCAAATTAGTAATAGTGTTGAAAGTCGCGAGGCAAAACTGTTATCAGTTATCACTTATCAGTGTCACCCACATACATTAGAGAATATTTCCAAGTATAATTTCAAAGAGGAAAAACCACAAACCAAATTAGTTCATGGTAAAAATATCGCAAAGGAGACCGATGCATTCCAGGAAACACAATTTACTCGGGCAGTATCTCTGAGGCACAATCTCTGAAGTGTCATCCCATTATGAACCTTTCCTACACGTCATAAAGTTAATGTTCGCATCAACGAGCGGTGAGAAGAATGGAGCGAATGGCCGGTTGAGAATGTTTGCCGCTGACCTAAGTGGTCAATAATGATCTGTTATATTACTTTATGTTTGGTACCTTCCTTACTTCGGGACAGGAGGAAGGTGAGGCATATTTTACTACCGACACTATCTGCTTCACGTTCGTTATGCTGATATACCGTACGGAAGTAATGGACTGGCACCTCTATCGAAGTTTCGATAAATATGTCGAATTCCTAGTCAGAATAATCATACAAAGCTGTTATGCTTATCATTTCACGGGACGCAAGACTATCTTTCTACTAAATTTCGCCCTGACAGATATATTTAACCTGTGGTGATAGGTTCCTCTATTGAGCCATGAAAGACAGGCACACTATCGCATTTTTAATTAGTATAGAATCATGACGACGCAGTGGTGAGCGCTGTGGTCTTATAATAGGAGGTCCCGAGTTCGATCCCCGGCAGAGTCCATTTATAATTTCTGAATTTTGCTTTGATCTAGTCTGGTTTGGGAGACTTCGCCCGTGGCTACCTACCACCCTACAGGTAAAAGACGTGCCGCCAAGCGTTTCGGTAGGATGCCGTGTATAAACCTATTAGGGGTATATAACTGCCAGATCCCTAACAGATTAGCCTGCTACCATCTTAGAATGCATCATCACTTACCACCAGGTGAGAGTACAGTCAAGGGCTAACTTGTAGTGAAGTAAAAAAAAGAATGAATAGTTGTCTATTCATGTTCAATATAATTCAAAATAAATTAGAGCAAAATAACTTCAGTGATCAATTCGCTATGATACATCCATGCAAAATAAGATTGTATGCTTGTGTCGCGTCGTTGCAGGATCCTTCTAACATTATTATAAAGCGAAGCCGGTGTTGCTCTCGCCGTTTCATGTAATTAAAACGGCATCGTCGGCGAACTTCGTTAAATAAGGCTTTATCAGTGCACGGCGGAACAGTTATAAATAATTTAAGTAGAGCAAGTTATAATGTGCGAAATTTTTCGAATCGCCGAGCTGTTTACGATGACCTACATATTACAAGAACCGTCCATAGAAAATAGAAATAAACATATTGTTATGGATTTTTTAGGTGGATCCGATGTTGGAATTATAGGTGATGGGTTCCGTTCTAAAATGGCATAAGGAATCGTTATCCTCATGATGCGACAGTGTCCATGTGTCCGTCTGTCACACTTCCTTAACTTCAGGAACTATTTATGCTATTTTGTTCCTATATAGATTTAACGATTAAATTAAATTTAATTTAATTTAACTATTTTGGGGCGCCCTCCAGCACGATGGACCGATGACATTAAGAGGGTGGCGGGATATGGCTGGATGAGGAAGGCGGAGGACCGGGTGTGGTGGCGTTCTTTAGGATTTAGGAAAGGCCTATGTTCAGCGGTGGCGTCCGCAGGCTGAAATGATGATGATAGATTTAACTAGACACTACTAACGTAGCTTTCTAGTTCTCTCTCTGTCGTCTTGTCTCTACTTGTCAGAGGGGAGGGTCACATAAGATCGGAAGAGCCGCAATATAAATAATTGCTCTCATTGGACATATTATTATAATTATAATAAGCTTTTATATTAAGTATATGATTTAAATAATAAAAAGAAAATATTGTAATTTCCTTAAAAGTAGTAAGTACCTACTTTAGTAGATTATTTTCATTAAGACACTATTAAATATGTGATTCGTGACTCGGGTTCTGAATATCTCTTGAATTTTGACCTTCTTCGCGATAAAGCGTGTACTTACTTATACTGTTACGTGCAGAGTCCAGACTTAACTGGAATTAACCAGAAAAAATGATAATCTCTAAGTAAAATAAAACCGGCCAAGTGCGAGTCGGACTCGTGCACCGAGGGTTCCGTACAAACCTGTAGTAAGTAAGCTTTACGATTAATGAATTTAATGAACCGCAAAACTAACTTTGTTTGTAGAGGTTTTTTGTTAATATAAAAAAAAACTATGCTAGTTAGAGCGTTGGTTTTATTTTTCCTGTAAAATATACATAAGCTTCTATTGACCATAATTATTTCAGATTTTTCAATTGGTAAACTTCGGAGATAAGGGGGGGGGGGGGGGGGGGGGGGGACGGTATTTTTTCGACATTTTGCCCGATAAATCAAAAACTATTATGCATAAAAATAAATACAAATCTGTTTTAGAATGTAGAAATATAGCCCTTTCATATGATATCCCACTCAGTATAGTTATCATACTTTGAAATTAAAATACAAACCCCCGATTTTCCCCCTTTTTTAATTAAACTAAAAATAATTTTCGATTTTTTTTATTTTAATGATGTTATGCCACTATTATACACAAGTATTCCAAATTTCAAGTCGATAGCTTTAATAGTTACTGAAATAATCCACTGTGACAGACGGACGGAGAAAGTCGCACCTTATGGGTTCCATTTTTACCATTTTGGTACGGAACCCTAAAAAGAGCTGTTGTCATTGTCGCAATAAAAAGTAAAACAAGTTTTTTATTCGGTCATGAACTTACCATCGTGAATTTATTTACTTTATCGTTAAGTAAATTGTTAAAATAAACTCAAACATAAGTCTGACTTTACAAGCTCTTCAAAGTTCAGACTTTACAAACTAACATGCGCTTTTATTTTCCTTATCTTATCAATGAAGTTCAGATAGCTTTAGGCTCGATACATTCAGTCTAGGTGGTCGTACTACTGGTTTAAAGCAAACACACACTATGGAGTTCGACTGGAAAGGACATACTTAACGTTTGCGCGAAAAATTCGTGTCGGAGGACGAAGCGGCGCTGTCCTGTGGCTGACTTTCTTCCTCCAGACAATTTTTTTGGTCCCTAGTAAGATAAGTTAAGGTGAGATAAAAATGAGGTGCATTAAAAACAGTGATCATTACTCTAATGCTTAGATCTATAGAGCGAACTTTTACTTTGCTTAAACTTAAGACATGGTTAAAACGAGACAGATTTATGTTACTCATATAAGTCCATCTCGTTTTAACTCTAAGTAAAGTCTGAGTCAAGTCAAAGTACGCTCTATAGATCTCAGCATAAGTAGCTCTTGCTATATCTAAATATGCCAGAGGTATGGAAATACGTTTCCAAAGAATAAGACACTACCGTTATTGAAACACCATGGATGGATTATTAATAAGATCTTAACATTTCGCCAGACACCTATATCGCGTACATAAGTACTTAAGTGCGGCCTGGGTGGTCGAGCGATTGTTATTCCCAACACATTGCAATACCTACGCCTACATAATCCAAGGGATTATGAATGCCTAATAAAAATATTTGCATGCGTTTGTATTTGTATGCGTAACCATATGACATCATGGTTTCATAAAGTGATAGAAGAAAATAAATCTCTCAAGTGTAGGTATTGAAAATATAAAAATTTAAGTTATGCTTCACTAAAGCGAGAAATTCAGCATTGAACCTAGCCCTGTGAGTTCTCAACGTTAAGGTGCCTTATACGGATTTCATGATGTGTCATCCTTTTCCAGGTACACTTTAAAGAATCGGGAGTCACAGCTGTGGGGATGTCATGGTATCAAATTAAAGGTCATTTCTTCATCTCTCGTTTGACCTTATAAAAATGCACACTCCAATACAAATTTTCTGCATAAATACGTTTCTCCGAACGCAAGATCTGCTGAAAATGACGAAAAATGGGGTCCGGATAGGTACCCATATAGCTAGATCCGCTGCATATTTTAACTTGAATATTAACAATAAAGTGGGGCTTATATAGTCCTCTATCCATGGTGCAAAGCATTAAGCATACAAATAAATATGTTTATAGTTTATGTGGCAAAAAAAAAATGTTTCATACATTTTTCTATGAAAAGAAGCCGAGCGCTAGGCGTTTGGCGCTCAGTACGCGCTGAGACGCGCTCGTGGACGCGTGGGTGTATCGCTTTTTTGCACGAAATTTATTACGACAAAATGAACACCGTGTTGTGTACTGCCATAGAGATATAATATTCTCTATGTGTACTGCGCTTAGAAAAACTTGATACCGACATCCACAAAGAAGGAAGTTCTCAAGTGTAGGCGTATTTTTTTTACCCGATTACGGCAAAGCCACAAGGAAAGGGTATGTTAGGAATATATATGTATGTATGCATGTATGTATGTTTGTATTAAAAAAAAGTGAGCGCCATTTTGAAATTCTTTGTTATCGTACCGATTTCGTTCAAAATCGATATCTGGGGTTCCCTGGGATCACAAAACAGGAAACTGTTACCAAAATTTTAAAAAAGTCAGCGCCATTTTGAATTTTTTTGTTATCGTACCGATTTCGTTCAAAATCGATATCCGGGGTTCCCTGGGATCACAAAACAGGAAACTGTTACCAAAATTTTAAAAAAGTCAGCGCCATTTTGAAATTTTTTGTTATCGTACCGATTTCGTTCAAAATCGATATCTGGGGTTCCCTGGGATCACAAAACAGGAAACTGTTACCAAAATTTTAAAAAAGTCAGCGCCATTTTGAAATTTTTTGTTATCGTCCCGATTTCGTTCAAAATCGATATCTGGGGTTCCCTGGGATCACAAAACAGGAAACTGTTACCAAAATTTTAAAAAAGTCAGCGCCATTTTGAATTTTTTTGTTATCGTACCGATTTCGTTCAAAATCGATATCCGGGGTTCCCTGGGATCACAAAACAGGAAACTGTTACCAAAATTTTAAAAAAGTCAGCGCCATTTTGAAATTTTTTGTTATCGTACCGATTTCGTTCAAAATCGATATCTGGGGTTCCCTGGGATCACAAAACAGGAAACTGTTACCAAAATTTTAAAAAAGTCAGCGCCATTTTGAAATTTTTTGTTATCGTACCGATTTCGTTCAAAATCGATATCTGGGGTTCCCTGGGATCACAAAACAGGAAACTGTTACCAAAATTTTAAAAAAGTCAGCGCCATTTTGAAATTTTTTGTTATCGTCCCGATTTCGTTCAAAATCGATATCTGGGGTTCCCTGGGATCACAAAACAGGAAACTGTTACCAAAATTTTAAAAAAGTCAGCGCCATTTTGAATTTTTTTGTTACCGTACCAATTTCGTTCAAAATCGATATCTGGGGTTCCCTGGGATCACAAAACAGGAAACGGTTACCAAAATTTTAAAAAAGTCAGCGCCATTTTGAAATTCTTTGTTATCGTACCGATTTCGTTCAAAATCGATATATGGGGTTCCCTGGGATCACAAAACAGGAAACTGTTACCAAAATTTTAAAAAAGTCAGCGCCGTTTTGTAATTTTTTGTTATCGTACCGATTTCGTTCAAAATCGATATCTGGGGTTCCCTGGGATCACAAAACAGCAGTCAATCAAAAAAAAGTCAGCAGTGAACTTTTTAAAATTTTGGTAACAGTTTCCTGTTTTGTGATCCCAGAGAACCCCAGATATCGATTTTGAACGAAATCGGTATGATAACAAAGAATTTCAAAATGGCGCTGCCGTTTTTTAAATTTTGGTAACAGTTTCCTGTTTTGTGATCCCAGGGAACCCCCGATATCGATTTTGAACGAAATCGGTACGATAACAAAGAATTTCAAAATGGCGCTGACTTTTTTAAAATTTTGGTAACAGTTTCCTGTTTTGTGATCCCAGGGAACCCCAGATATCGATTTTGAACGAAATTTGTACGATAACAAAGAATTTCAAAATGGCGCTGACTTTTTTAAAATTTTGTTCATAGTTTCCTGTTTTGTGATCCCAGGGAACCCCAGATATCGATTTTGAACGAAATCGGTACGATAACAAAGAATTTCAAAATGGCGCTGACTTTTTTAAAATTTTGGTAACAGTTTCCCATTTTGTGATCCTACGGAACCCCAGATATCGATTTTGAACGAAATCGGTAAGATAATCTTTTATACATTATTTTACAATCTCAAAAACTGAGTATTATTGTAGCCGCAAGTATTGTTTCGGCGCATAAATAGGTACATAATATTTACCGCGGCCAACAGCGTAAACAAGTACCTAGTAAATAAATAATCGTCTAATATTTTCAAGTAACAAAATTGGTCAGTTGGCTATAAAATCGAGCGTCTCTACGCTCTATAGCTCTACGCTCTCGTAAAGCGTGCATATATATGCTGTAGTGTGACGAGTTGTATACCTATAGTTGAGTTTTTTACCTATAGTTGGTCGCGGGGTAAATGTTTAAAGGGCCTTAACACTCATTGTACATTCATAGGTGTAAGATCGTGAGCGAAATTATCTACTTCTGAAATCTTTTTCTGAGCTTTTAAAATAGAAATTCCGATTCTCTCATTATTCATTGTACAGGCTAAAACCTAGTTGAAAGGAATAATTATTATAATGATTGGCATTGCAGTCAAGCACCAGTGCGGTAAATTTTAAAAAATATAGGTAGATAGGCGAAAGAAAGAGCGTTATATATTAAAAATATTAATATTAAGCATGGTAAAATAACAAATTACTGCTTTCACGCAGAAGAAGTTACAGGTTACAGACCTTCAGCAAGTTTTTACTTAAATATAATTTATACTTTGTAGTAAGTTCAATATTAATCCGGTCAGCCTTAACCGGTTTATGAAAGAGCTATAAATGGGTCCGAGATATCATTAAAAATGCACGCGAATACAGTTTTGCCTACAGCGGGCGTCGGGGCGGGTCCGGTCGGACGCGAAATTAGCGGTTTGTTGCTTTGTCGGTAACATACAGTATCGTTTCCTGAAACGACTTTATAATGGACTTGAAAAGAGTTCTGTCAGGTCGTTTTAGAGCGAAAAAGCGCTAGGGACCGGACAGGACAAAACTTTCGTGCGAGACCTTTTTGTCGGTGGGGAACGACAGTTTGTATTGTAGCCTAGTGTGCTCACTTGATTTAAAAGTGAAGGATGCGGACTTTTTGTAATATACAGTCTGGTTTTGACGTACCTAACAAAAACGTTACTTACGGGCCTCGACTAAAGACTTATTTTATCCCTTACATATTAACTAACTACAGCGTCAAGTTTCCTTCACATTACGCTTAATTAAAATCGTAGCCAAGACTGCCTGCCTTTGAGCGACTGCGGCTTTTACCCCTGGGTGTCGTAGACCCTAAAGTTGAAACGTGAATTATTCACAAATAAAGGAAAAGTTGTATTTTCGACACTGAGAATCTCCTTAACTACTGCTCGTTTCATAATAATCTTAAACAATGAATTCAGATTTGACAATTATTTACAACTAGATGATGCCCGCGGCATCGTTCGCGTAGATTAAGTTTTTTTTAATTCCCGGGGGAACTCTTTAATTTTCCGGGATAAAAAGTAGCTAGCCTATATTGTGTTTCCCCGGGATGTAACCTTTGTACCTCCATACCAAACATGAAAATCGGTTGAAAAGATGGGCAGTTGAATCGTAGCATAGCAGACAGACATAAACACTGGCAGAATTACCTTTGCATTTAAAATATTAGGTATGGATAAATCAGATCCTGGATTAATATCATTAACAACCACAAAAAGTGTCTGACTGAATTGAAGCTGGGGAGTTTTAACTAGCACCAATCTCTTAAACATCATCTTGAACAGAACAGATGATTTGAATCCCGGGAGTAACTAAAAATCCCTTCAGGTAATACTAACAATATGTACCAAACTTAAATAACTTAAAAAAAAAACTACAAAGGGCATTCTTACTTATATTTTGTGTTTGATATGATTACTGCTATACTCGTCAATTTAGTTTTGTGAAACCTTTGTTTCAGGATTGGCAATTTCATTTGCTTGAGGTCTTAAATAACAAATATTAGCTACTCACTGTTTCATTTCAAGCCCCATTTTTATCCCCTCATTAGAACGCCTTGCTTCTTTCCTACTAATGAAATTAAAACGAGATTACATTGGATTTTCCGGTTTGTTTAGGTACATGTTATTAAAGTAACAACTCTACGCTCTGCTTAGAGCGTATGGAACATTTTAACCCTAGTGCAAATGAGATAAAATATCTAATTAACTAACTAGGTAGGTATGTACTGGCGTATTATATTTCAGTAGTTAGAGACTATAAAAATAAGGTCATTTACTCTGACTTATTTGACACTAACCGATGCCCGCGACTTCGTCCGCGTGAATTGAGGCTTTTTGGTTCGCGCGGGAAATTTACCCGGATAAAAAGTTAACCGATGCCCGCGACTTCGTCCGCGTGAATTGAGGCTTTTTGGTTCGCGCGGGAAATTTTCCCGGATAAAAAAGCTACTGCCTATGTGTTAATCCAGTCTATAATTTATCCCTGTGCCAAATTTCATCCAGATCCGTTCAGTCGTTCTTGCGTGATTCAGTTATAAACATCCATCTAAACTTCCGCATTTATAATACAGTATGGATACAGCAATTAAATAAGTAACTAGTTAAATGTAATCATTTATTTAGCTACTTATTATTATTTACTGTCTGGTAATGTTACTGTATGTACTATGTACTGTCAAATGTATTAAGGATTTATTCTCAGACAGTTTTATAATTAAGACTTGGAAAGTTATTTAAACTTAGCACAGAAAACGTCTGTAGGTCACAGGTATTCTATTACCAAATATATGAGAAGGTACGTGTGGGCGTCGGTGTTCTTTGAACTTTAATTTAAGGTGCCTTATACGGCTTTCATGATGTGTCATCCTTTTCCAGGTACACTTTAAAGAATCGGGAGTCACAGCTGTGGGGATGTCATGGTATCAAATTAAAGGTCATTTCTTCATCTCTCGTTTGACCTTATAAAAATGCACACTCCAATACAAATTTTCTGCATAAATACGTTTCTCCGAACGCAAGATCTGCTGAAAATGACGAAAAATGGGGTCCGGATAGGTACCCATAAAGCTAGATCCGCTGCATATTTTAACTTGAATATTAACAATAAAGTGGGGCTTATATAGTCCTCTATCCATGGTGCAAAGCATTAAGCATACAAATAAATATGTTTATAGTTTATGTGGCAAAAAAAAAATGTTTCATACATTTTTCTATGAAAAGAAGCCGAGCGCTAGGCGTTTGGCGCTCAGTACGCGCTGAGACGCGCTCGTGGACGGGTGGGTGTATCGCTTTTTTGCACGAAATTTATTACGACAAAATGAACACCGTGTTGTGTACTGCCATAGAGATATAATATTCTCTATGTGTACTGCGCTTAGAAAAACTTGATACCGACATCCACAAAGAAGGAAGTTCTCAAGTGTAGGCGTATTTTTTTTACCCGATTACGGCAAAGCCAAAAGGAAAGGGTATGTTAGGAATATATAATATGTATGTATGCATGTATGTATGTATGTATTAAAAAAAAGTGAGCGCCATTTTGAAATTCTTTGATAACGTACCGATTTCGTTCAAAATCGATATCTGGGGTTCCCTGGGATCACAAAACAGGAAACTGTTACCATAATTTTAAAAAAGTCAGCGCCATTTTGATTTTTTTTGTTATCGTACCGATTTCGTTCAAAATCGATATCCGGGGTTCCCTGGGATCACAAAACAGGAAACTGTTACCAAAATTTTAAAAAAGTCAGCGCCATTTTGAAATTTTTTGTTATCGTACCGATTTCGTTCAAAATCGATATCCGGGGTTCCCTGGGATCACAAAACAGGAAACTGTTACCAAAATTTTAAAAAAGTCAGCGCCATTTTGAATTTTTTTGTTATCGTCCCGATTTCGTTCAAAATCGATATCTGGGGTTCCCTGGGATCACAAAACAGGAAACGGTTACCAAAATTTTAAAAAAGTCAGCGCCATTTTGAAATTCTTTGTTATCGTACCGATTTCGTTCAAAATCGATATCTGGGGTTCCCTGGGATCACAAAACAGGAAACTGTTACCAAAATTTTAAAAAAGTCAGCGCCATTTTGTATTTTTTTGTTATCGTACCGATTTCGTTCAAAATCGATATCTGGGGTTCCCTGGGATCACAAAACAGCAGTCAATCAAAAAAAAGTCAGCAGTGAACTTTTTAAAATTTTGGTAACAGTTTCCTATTTTGTGATCCTACGGAACCCCAGATATCGATTTTGAACGAAATCGGTAAGATAATCTTTTATACATTATTTTACAATCTTAAAAACTGAGTATTATTGTAGCCGCGAGTATTGTTTCGGCGCATTAATAGGTACATAATATTTACCGCGGCCAACAGCGTAAACAAGTACCTAGTAAATAAATAATCGTCTAATATTTTCAAGTAACAAAATTGGTTAGTTGGCAATAAAATCGAGCGTCTCTACGCTCTATAGCTCTACGCTCTCGTAAAGCGTGCATATAATATATGCTGTGTGACGAGTTTTATACCTATAGTTGAGTTTTTTACCTATAGTTGGTCGCGGGGTAAATGTTTAAAGGGCCTTAAGTAGTTGTCAAAGCGTAACTAAGTCCTACGCAAACGTCAGGAGAATATTAGTCAAACGATTAGAATTTCAATGAATAGCTTTAATTAAACAATTAAAAGTAGAGTCGTTTTTAGATATATTCATGTCAGTTACTTTCTGTTTTTATTAATAGCAGACTAGATGATGTCCGCGACTTCATACGTGTTTCTTTATGTTTTAAAAATTCCGAGGGAACTTTTTGATTTTACCGGGATAACAATTAGCCTATGCCACTTTCCAGGTCCCCTAATATAGCTATACAAAAATCACGTCGAACTGTTGATTTGTTGCGGCGTGATTGTAGGACAAACCAACAAACAGTAGAATGTATCGTCTAGATCATATTACGACTTGTAAACAAGACTGGGACCCTAGTGAGTCGTGCGAAAATAATACAATGAAAGAGAAATATTTACAAAACGAAAAACACTCATAATTTATCAAAACAAAAACACTTCAAATCCTGAATGAAAAAGTTCCTCTATTTAGTAAAAAAGACCCCGTAATTATTCCGTAGAAAGTTATTATTTTAAAAATAAACGAAATGAGAACCTTTGACGTTATAAGTACATCTAGATCCCAAGGGCAGAAGTATTGGCAATTTTATCTTACTAATATTATAAATGCGAAAGTGTGTTTGTTTGTCGTTTTGTCCTTCAACCACGCCGCAACGGAACGACGTGATTTTTGCATGACTATAGTTGAGGACCTGGAGAGTGATATAGGCTACTTTTTATCCCGGAAAATTAATAAATTAATTTGCAATTAAATAACTTATTCCACGCGGGCGAAGTTGCGGGCGCCGCGGGCTAGAAAATAACGCAAGATTCGTACTCACCGTGGATCGCGTGGGTGTCCCATGCCTCACCGGTTCTAGAGAAGGCTCTATTTATAGCACATAAACACGACTTACTTGATACATTTCTATTGAATTATTCACTTGGGATGTAGGTGGAATAATGCTATATTCTAAAATTATTGTAAATGTTTAGGAATTACGATACTCGTTTTAGCCTGAGGAAACTCTTTTGATGAAGTAAATAACAAGGTTAGGAACAAGGTATTATAATATGTAAGAAGGTTGTGCTACCTACGCTAATCTGAAACAGGGATATGGGGGTTGTGAGATTCAGAATTAAAGAAAATACCGATATAATAGATGATGATCTTCTAACGGCTGAACAGATAATCTCAAATCACTCTCGATCAAGACACCTTTCAAATAAAAAAAAACTCATAAATAAATGAAATAAATGTTTCCAGTACGTAAATTCGCCTAACCAGCATCTAGGTAATCGTTAACAACACTTATTATTATTTAATAATATTTTATCAACCCTAAATGTTTTCAAAGGACATGTCCCAGTTCAGTATGGAGGGTGGTTTTTTATTCTGAGTGTCAATGAACCAGAACCAAACTGCCATCACGTGAAAGAGAAAAAAATATAACATTAAACGCCATTTAAATAATAATTTTATAAAACCCCGTTTTTTTTTAAAT
The DNA here is from genome assembly GCA_917051295.2 of Erebia ligea. Lineage (NCBI taxonomy): Eukaryota > Metazoa > Arthropoda > Insecta > Lepidoptera > Nymphalidae > Erebia > Erebia ligea. The sequence goes on along the minus strand of OU785237.1, from coordinate 4,694,523 downwards.
TAATTATGAAAAATATCGTTTGTAGAAAATATTTTTCGATGGATGGCAACACTAAAACTTGGGTAATGCACATTATTTGTGATTATTAATATTCCATTTCGATAAACTACCCATTTTCCACTACATAGGTAGTACATACAACAATATAAGATTAATAAAATATAATAATTGAGTATTTGAGACATTCGTAAAATAATTATTAGACAACAATAAATCACCAATAAACTAAGATAAACAAAACTGACAGTGACATTTGACAATCACCCAATGACATAAGTGACAAAAAAAACACAGAAAAAAAATCAAGTTTTTTTTTTATTGTTGATAAAATTCAGACAAAGATCTAAAAAAGCCACAAAATAAAAATATATTTTTCTCCAAATTGGGGTCCTTTAAAAATGTGTAAATAATTCTAAAAGCCATATTTTAGGATCTCTATTCACGTGTATTAAAATCATCTTGGTTCATGTTCAAGGCCCAATCTTGGACAAGTCCTTTAACAATAAATGATTACTTTTAGATGTAAGTACTTTATTGAATAGGTAACTTTTTGATTACAGCCGACTCTCGTTAATTCGAAACTCGAGGGACTCTTAAAATATTACGAATTATCGAGTGTTTGAAATATCAAATGGCTCGAAATTTTTGAGAATAAAACTTCGAATTATTAAGTGTTGATCAATTATTATTTACTAACTGCTATTCTTTAACAATGACAAAAGTTTAGAGGTACATTCGTGTGCATATTTATAATGTGAACTAATTAATCTGCAAAAGTGTGTGTCAAACTAATCATAACAAAAACAAAGACTCGTGTACGATGATGTACCTCCTTACAATCTTTCGGTCTCTTTCTCTCTGCAACTTTGAATTGTTGAGTGTTTGACGCCGATGAGTTCTAATTAACGCGTCGTTTTGTTACGTAGCAATGATTTTTTTCGTTCGAATTACCAAGTGCATAAAAATGTATTTATTTAGTTCGAAATATAAAGAGATTTTGTAGGGAACTCGTGATAACTTTGAATTATAGAGAGGTTCGAATTATCGCAGGTTTGAATTAAGTAACGAGAGTCGACTGTATTTGATAAAAATAACACCATTCATAATAAACTATTCATATAATATTATAAAGTAGAAGATAATAGAATGTGGAATAAAAATAATAGAATTTACTTATCCGACCAAATCACACGGTCTCTCATAAAAAGAAAACAGCTCTAGGGGATTTCCGGTGAAAATAAGGTGGAAATCCTTACTTATCACAAAATAAGGCAAGGCCCCGGGAGCCTGTCAATCAATTGGAGACCCAATAAACAGTTTGCGGGGGACGCGGCCGTATATCGGGCGAGCGGATGGGAACGGGCTGCTTATCTGTCATTGAGCCTTTGCTAATATTAATTCTGCACTCACGTGGACATAATACTGTGTGAAACTTCTTTACTTAGCTGTACTCCTTGGACTTTACTTACGGATAAAATTTTAATATTACTAACCGACTTCAATACAAGGAGAAGGTTTTCAATTCGACGCAACGCGTATTTTTAATGTTAGAATTTAAAATGTTTTTTACATTTTTCCAAAATGTTAAAAAATAAATCGATCAATATACGGGATCAATTAAACGTACTTCTGCTTTTCTCTTAATGTTATACTTTCTTTGCTGCTCGGTGTTCTCTCATTCCAGCGAAGTGAACCAGCGAATACTAGAAGCTTTGAAAAAAAAAGAATTTAAGTAGTATCTAACCATTTTTATTTTGAGTCCTCAAGAAAACGCAAGATTATTCTTAGAAATAATAATTATCCAAGTACAACAGTAGGTAACTACTTACTACTTTCTTGCCTTGTTGCAAAACCCAAGGTCTTTAGATTTCGAATTGTAGAAAAAGGGGTATTTCCGTATATAAAAAGTGATATAGCTTCCATGATTATTGACCGATTGTTATGGTAATGGTGTTAAAAGTTGCGGATGCAGGTGAGAAAGTTTAAGTTGGAATTTTGAAAATCGGCTGGGAACTTTTATTGAAAATAATATTTTGTAGCTGCAAAAAGGGTTGTGCTTGTGGATGTCGGAAGAGTGGCTTATACTGCAGTGTAGCATGTCTACAGTGCAGCGAAAATAGTTGTTGTAATACTCCACCTATAATTGAAATAGATGAAGTCGAAGAAGATCCCTAACACAGAAAAAAATTTAAATAAACAAATATAATATTCATAATTTTTGTTTTTTATTTTCCTTCATTTACTTTTTTTTCGATCACTATATAAGTAGTATATATGTATATATTAACTTAATTTTGGTATATAAAAATGTTCTTCAGCCTAATATTATGAATACAGCCATTTAAATTATCGAAATTATATTTTTTTTCAAATCGAGATCACAATTTTTTAATGGGTAAACTTTTTTGTATATATTATAAGCTAAATGTTTGATTCAATGTTACTGAAATCCGAGGTTTTCGTGTTTTTAACGCCCCAGGCACTCCACTAATTGTAGTCATTCAAATGTACCCTGTACACAGTTTTTGGGGCTATCGGTCATCCCTTGTAAAATACACTTCTAATGCTACAGCATCTACTATTTAATTATAGTAGGTAGATATAATAATGGAGCAGTAGTAGTAGTAGTAGGTACTAGGTAGGTATGATAAATAACTAACATTGTCAATTTTCTTGTGTCCTTAATGGTACCCACACTAGGTAGTACCTAATAAGTAGGCACATAACAGATTGTACCTATATGTTGTCTATATTGTCATCTAGATCTGTGATGGCGTTGCGGATGGGTTACCACTTAACGTTACCGCAAGGGCGACAGACAAAAAATCCGTAATCCGAGCGCTGAGCTCCAAATGTGCGTGGGCCGCCCACTAAGTAGGCTTTTCCGACTGTGCGTCACAATTTTCGGCAATTATGGTGTCACTGGTTCAGTAACATTTAGGACACACTATTCATGCTGATGAGTTAGGGAACATTGTTTAGATACGTACGAGATCAGCTTGAGATGCTTAAAGATATAATTTATCTAATACATAATGTGCACAAGTGTAAGCGCAATCACGTGTACACTATTTTTGCCCAATCTCATGGTCCGATGGATCGGTAATACGAGACGGCCGAAGAGAGATCAACCATCAGTACATTCGGCTTTACTTGCTGTAATAACACTCAACTTCCTAACTCGAGCTGCTATACTGAAAATTTATTGACTAAGAAAGAGCAAAATAAGAGGGAAAATGCGAATAAGCTTTCTTTGGAAAACAGCAATAAGAAATACTAAGAGAACCTGTTAACTTGTCGGTATGAAACCCTGTTCTGCGAAAAACTACAATGTCTCACAAACGACGGCGCGGCGGTATAACTTCAAGTTTAACTGAAGCTGGCGACCGCTGATTTTCCTGTAACTTTGAGTACTTAATTACTGTGCGACGAATTCACAAGGCTAGGAAACAATTTTGTGGTAATGTAATTCTTGTATGTCTTGGCGTAGCGGCTTGCTCATTATTCTTAAGGTGTGACCAGACACACGCGGCGTTTGCAGGACACAATTCTACCGCGCGCTAGTGGCGCTAGTAAGGACTTGAGGACTATACCCAGTAACATAAGCGCGGCAGACGTCCAATACCAGCGCGTTTTATAGTTTTGGACACACTTTTTGACTATAATAAATTATAGATTTTCAATTAAAATTAAATTCATGCATAACTTTGTAATGGATTTAATACGTATAGCATTGGTAACCGGTATAGGAAAATCATCAACCGTTCTGGAAAACTCCACAAAAACGTCGTCAATAACACAGTATTATTTCCCAGAATAGACCTGCATGAACGGCGGGTTATCAGTTCCCATTATAGTAGTTTATTTAAAGTGACGTTTCAACTTAGCGAGCATGCATTTTTTATACTTTTCCTTTCATTTGTAGAGTAGAGTTTCTCTACATAAATTAAATTGTACCTTATGTTTCTTACGATATTTGTTTCAGCCCTCAGTATATTTTTGACTCGACCCGGTTTGACTTGACCTCGGAGGGGTTTGATTTATTTTTTAAATGTTTTACTCTTCACGACTATAGCGCGATCATCGCTAATGCCTTCTTGCATCAAACTGATTTTAATCAGTTAAATTTCGTGATGCTGTCACATATTTATTTGCAGGTTAACATAAAAAGACAGATATAGAAAATTAAACTTATACACAACCAAATATGTTCTGAAATTGAACCTTAATGTCCAAAATATGGTTATTTAAATTACTCTACTAGTTCAATACATCCTGATATAAAATTACGGAATTTTTAAGGTTTCCCCTGACGGCAAGTGTAATAATTTTCGCGCGGTTCAATTTAATGTAATGCGGCGGACAAGTGAGGTGAGCGGCCCGAACTGATTCATGGCAGTTATCATAACACGGTTTTGTTTTTAAAATATTGCGTAAAGAGCGCATTGTGGAAACATACCATTGATTTTTACACTTCACAGCGCATTCCTCTTATTAAATTAATGATAGTCGGGATTTTAAACGTTACCGTTGAATTGTACCGAAATTGTATTATTTTATTGTTTTGCAACTGTTATCCCCATAGGTACTTTTTGAAAACAGGATCTAACTATGAGTTTTGTGAAGTTTGGTTTTATAATAGGCTGTTTGATCGTTTACTATTCTAACCAGCTCTCCAATCATGTAAGAATGTTCGATCAAACGTTTAAGATTTTTGTCAAAGTAAAATAAACCATAACTGCATTGAATTAGAGCTCAATTTCGTCTTCCCATTCTTATACGTTTAGGTATGTACGATACCCTAAGCGTATACGAATGGGCAGACGAAATTGAGCTCTAATTCAATGCAGTTATGGTTTATTTTACTTTGACAAAAATCTTTAACGTTTGATGAACAATTCTTACATGATTGGGGCCCTGATTTCAATACATTCGGTTTTATGCGGTTCAAAAAATCAAATAATAAATATTATAAATGCGAAAGTTTGGATGTATGGATGTATGTTTGTTACTCAATCACGCTCCAACGGATGAACGGATCTGGATGAAATTTGGCACAGAGATAGATTATAGTCTGGAATAGCACATAGGCTACTTTTTATCCCGGAAAATTAAAGAGTTCCCGCGGGAACCGAAAAACCTCAATCCACGCGGACGAAGTCGCGGGCATCAGCTAGTTAGAACATATTTTACAGAAATTATTTGTATTAATAAACTGTACTTAACTTTTACAAACACGAACAAATAGAAATAGAAATATTTTGAGAATGAATTTCAGAATGCCCTTCCTACCGAGAAGAACCAGCAAGATTTCGGTGGTTGTTTTAAAAACAGTTTGGATGAATAAAATGCAGCCAGTATAAACGTTGGGATGAATCTGAGTGAAAGATCGATATATTTCGATTCTGTTCACGGAAGTTTCTTTGATGAATTATTAAAATAAACCCTCATAACTCGGCTTTGAGGATGTGGACCTATATTTAATATGAGAGTATTTATGCACAATGAAAAAGCCTTTTGTGACCTTTCGGCGGGTCGCTTATGCGGATCATGTAGAGTTTACATCTAGTTCTTATTACAGAGAGCATTAGAGCTTAAATGCAATGAGTTAAATCCTTCGTGCCCTCGTGCCTCGTACGGTTAACCTCAGACGATGCATTAATAATGCCATTTTATAAAACCAACGCAGCCTTCTAATCTAGGCGGAATTTGTGCACATTCCGGAAAGTTTCCAGAATATAATAATTTCAGTTTGTTTTGTACGGTTTTCACTAGTTCGCTAGCTACTAGGATAAACCACACTCTCTGTAACGATATTAAAATAATGTAGCATTATGACAAAATTAAAGGCTTGGATAGACGCATCGCGCTACGGAAACATGACGCAAGCCTAGAAGTTTGTAATAAACGCTATGCAGTGTTACGTCCTTCGTTGATTGTATTGTGATGATTGTCTTTCCATTGTAAACACTTTCAGTGACGTTTGAGCATTGGACGTCCCTGATGTCCCGCTCTATGTACGTCCAGCCCTTTTTCTTATAAAAAATATTAATGAGTTATTTGGTTTTTGTTTACAGGTAAGAGCATGCGATTGTATTACTACTGAAGACCGAGAAACTGTCTGAAATAGAATAGAGAGACTGAAATAATCTTACTTTAAGTTCAAGCTAAATCTGAGATAATTAACTAAAGTATCGGTTTCATCGAATTCCTTTTATTCTGGTTGTGTCTAGGGGCCTAGTAGGAGCATTTTACCTGTATTTTGTCAAGCGCTTGAATGACAGAAAATGGGACGGGCGCTTGTTCAACTCCCTAAAAATCTCAGTTACTTTAACGCGATCAAATAGGTGAAAAATATCCGTCTAGGCCCGCTGAAGTAGTCAGAAATGGCTGACACTCAAAACGTAGTGTGATCCAGTAATAGGGCAATATCATTCAGTTCCATTAGGTACTACCTGTCGATGTCGAACGTTCCGATGAAAACATTTTCTATTAAATTTTTTCCCTTTCCCAGTACAAATTATTCGTAAGTAACTCAAAACAACCCTATCGTTATTAAGAAAAGGCTATTAAGTATTTATTAAATATCAATTTCCAAAACAAACAGTTGTCATCATTCTCCAAGGGGCTTATCACAGCACGGAATAGTATTACAGCTCGACATTTCTGAGGATAATACGTCGCCAATGTCGGACTATCTAAGGCTGGGTCCACATTATGTATCATCATGGCTAACCATATAAAACGAAGTCATAATGTATCGTTCAATGAGAAGGCTTTCTACTGGACAAAGTATAATTATTATCATCGATTCATGATCATCATCCAAGTTTCTCGCTAGCCTACTATTGAACACGGTATCCTTCATATTGAGAAGAGCTCTCAGACATGCAAATTTCCTACATTATAGAATTCCATCCGTCATGATCTAGATATCAATAGCAATCAATATTAAATCAATCTAGATCAATATTATACTATATATAAATTATATATTGGATGGATTGATCGATGGATGTTACTCAATCACGCCTGAGCGGTGGAATGCATCTGGATAAAATTTGGCACAGGCATAGATTTTAGAGTGGAATAACACAAAGACTACTTTTATCCCGGAAAATTAAAGAGTCCCCGCGGGATCCAAAAAACTTCAATCCACGCGGTCGAAGTCGCGGGCATCAGCTATAATCATAAATGCCGAATGCTCTCGGTTTTGCTCGGATGGAATTTCAGAATATCATTTATTATTTGGAATCCACGTACGCGTCAATGACTGGTTAAAGTGTCCTGTCTTGCCAGTCATTGGGACGTAAATTATTCATGAAACCATTTATATTAGTAAATAGTGATTGAACTCCACTTGGAAAGTTAGTCTGATGACAGTGATACGTCCTGACGATTTTAAATTTATTTCTACCCATCGATTTTATAACCGACAAACGACAAATGTGGAGACAGCCTACTATGTGTTTTATCGGCAATGTAGTGACGTGACTCATAACATAACGCCTTATCGAAGCGCCACACCTTGTCTCTTACTGGGAAATAGTGATGTGCAGTATCGGTACACGACAATTTTAATCAACGCTTAAATAGTCAGCATACAAAATAATATCAGGGCATAAATTGATAAATGTTGCTTTGCGGAAACACATGAAACGGAAGTATAATCATAAACAACTCAACTAGTGGCTGTTTGTTACAGTTTTCGAACTATATTATTTATAAATATTATCGGTATAACATTATTTACAGTTAAAATATATCTAATCTATCTAGATCTTTGTAACCTAACCTGTGTTTTTGAATAATATACTGTTTTTTTAAAAAAATCATACTAAAATATAACAATATAATCAACTGAGGATTGAGGAATAAAGAGTTATCAAATTCATTAGTCAATATAAAATATTTTCTTTGCTTGACATAAATTTCTTATTTTTTAAATACTTAGGAATTATGTTAGAAATAAAACTAAAAAGTACCTAAGTAACATGTTACATAATCAGGACGCAGCTTTATATTTAAAAAAAATCTATTGAATGAATCTCAAAATAGAAATGTCCTTTGTACCTACTCGTGATGAACTTAGTAATTCTAATATTAATAAAGTTGTCGCTGGGAAGTTATTATTATTATCCTTTAGTAAGTTAGTACTATAATTATTATTACTTAACTATATTCGTTATTAATTAATGTTATAAATTACCTATATAAGTCTTCTATTTTTTAGATCTTCTAGTTATTTTCATAGCAGCTGCTTACCTCAATACCTACTATTATTGTGGTTTTAATTTAATACCTACGTGGGCTAAAATAACAAGGGCTTTACGTGTTATATTTATAGAGTAATTGAAATTATATTTTGGAAAACTAAATTAGGTACATGTAATTGGATATTCGTTAATTAAATCAGTATATTCCCACCACCTTAAATTTTATTATGATTTTTCAGCGGATTTATAAAATGCTTCCTTTAGTTATTATTATACGAAACATTTTAATATATTATTTAATGGAGAAGATTCATCATGTTTTTTACATAACATAACTAGTCATTTATTGAAAGCTTTCATGTCTTACATACTAATACAATGTACTTAATATTAGCAGTTAGCATGCATGGACATGAGGCCCTGTCAGGGTATTGCTAAAAGTTAACATTATGATTTGTTAAATTATCTAATTATTATGATTAACTAGCGATCCGCCCCGGCTTCGCACGGGTAGCACTAATAATCCTAATCTATATAATATAAACTATCCTATCTCTCAAGTTAGATCGAACTGCACATGGTGTGCGAATTTTATTATAATCGGTTAAGTGGTTTAGAAGTCCATTGAGGACAAACATTGTGACACGAGATTTATATATATAGAGATTTATTTAGCATATAGATGTAATATACGATATACTTACCTAATTAAGAATATGTTAAAACATGTGATAATAATTTACATATTTTTATATTTAAGTAATTAATATAGTTAGTTTAAGTTTTTAATATAGTTTTAACGCAATGGAATTAAAAATAGATCAATAAACTTGTAAATCAGTGTTTTTTTTAATCCATCAATAAACTTTCACCTTAATTTTTGTAATTACTTAATTTAGTATTAAAAAAAATTAGAAACCTTCTCAATTACATGTAGTTGATCATATTTCCTTTTGATCTTACAAAATTTAAAATACTGCACATAATATTTTATTTCATTGACAGTTTTACTTACTTTTCCTAGAGAGGCAACTTTGTAGGTAGGTACTTAATGGGCTTTGTTTTGTTTTACATATATATATTGGAACTCTTGATTTGCCGGGATAAAATTAACCTGTCCGTATGTCCGTAGATGCAAGCTATCTCCGTACTCGAATAAGTGAATTTTTGGACGACTTCCGTGGCGCAGTGTGTAGTGCTGTTGTCTTAACGTGCGGAAGTCCCGGGCTCGATCCCCGGCAGGGTCAAATTGGGAATTTATAATTTCTGAATTTTCCCTGGTCTGGCCTGGTGGGAGGCTTAGGCCGTGGCTAGTTACCACCCTACCGGCAAAGACGTGCCGCCAAGCGATTTAGCGTTCCGGTACGATGCTGTGTAGATACCGAATAGGTGTATGGGTTTAATAAAACTGCCATGCCCCTAACAGGTTAGCCCGCTACCATCTTAGACTGCATCATCACTTACTATCAGGTGAGATCGCAGTCAAGGGCTTACTTGCAGTGGATAAAAATAAAAAAGTGATCCTGAAAAGGTAACTCAAAAAGACACACGGCGTTCTTATAATTCTAGGGATATATGTAGTTATTTAGCCCCAATATTCTAACCTGGTATATTATGTGCCTTAATTAAAATGGTTACAGGCATTAAACATTCGCCTTACGTTAAGCGTGAGATGTTAGAAAATTTGAGACTACCTAATACTTTTCCTAAGTAGGCACGCTTAACTATGCCTAATTAAAAATGTGTTCCTTTGTGCCTAAGTTACTGTGATAACTTGTGATATTACATGGTCGTGACTTGATAAGCCGGACGAATTCAAACTTATCGCGCACAAATATAAGTGGTGCCCTGCGAGTTCGTACACAATCTCTAACTGAACTGAAATGACAGATCCGTACTGCCGTACAGCCAACGCTTAAAAGCCATATTGTTTCATTATTGTTGAATTTCGTGTTTTACAATATTATCCTTATTTTAGAAAGGTCAAGGTAGGTACGTGACATCAAACTGTATTTTTGAGTAATGTTGCTTATGTAAGTATTACTTAAGCGTTGTCAGTATGGCCCCAGTGATCACTCTGTAACCTAACTAAGACGCAGCGAAATCTCATGATGCTGAAATCTCGAAAAATTTTAAATATCTGGCGACTTTAATTGATTAAAATAATGTATGTGTTATCTATACAATGCAGTTATTTTTCCTAACTGCAAATAAGTAATACGTACCTACAAGCTTTTTTGCAATCTATCTGCGATGGTTTGCATCCATCTTTACAACGCTTATTTTGACCCAAAATATCGCCTTTTGATTCAGGGAATATTGACATCTGTGACGAAGAACATTAAGTTCTTTTGTAGTAATATGGACGTATAACCTGAGTACCTGCATAGATTGACCGGAATATCGATAAATAAATTTAGGTCGATTTTTTATGTCACGAGGGTGCGTTGTGTTTGAACAATGCACCTGTGTGCTTGCTGTTCAAATAAAATGGCCATGTTTGGTGTATGATAAAACCATTTTGATAAGACACATAAACAAATAGATGGCTACCTACCTAAGTACTGAAATAACACAATCTCTATATATATAAAAATCAATTGCTGTTCGTTTGTCTCGCTAAAACTCGAGACCGGCTCGGACTATTTAGCTGATTTTGGTTTTGAAACGCTGCAATCGGGTTCTAGCTTCAAGGCAGGACAACGTCTGCCGGGCCCACTAGTACAATATAAAAGAATATGAATATCTTAAAGCTGACAGCTACCAGTTACCACTGTCAAAGAATAAGTTTGACCACCCAAAGGGGTAATGCTGATCGCATCTTCGGTACTACGCCTCGCTGCGGTGTAATTGTGAACTTTAAGAATTTAGTGTTAAATTTTAGATTATTTTATTGTTATCATAAAATTATAGCATGACATGTATATGTAAAGTGGTGAATAACAGAGCAAAAGAAATACGGACACAAACATTAGTTTTATTATAACAAAGGAAAAGATACGTCAGAAATGAGGAAAGTAAAAGTTGTTGCGTATCAAAAAGTGCGTAGATAAAGAAAATAAAGTGTCTCTCCCTCACCGGATGTGGAGTCCAGAGAGCTCAACAATGAACACCTGTTGTTATTGGTGTATCGTTTTTTACGTAGCCCACGGTGAATATCCGTTTCATCCGGTTTTCGTTAACTGTGTAACGAAATTTAAAAAAAATGGTTTTGATGGCAGTAGGTACGGTAAGCTCTGTATGGAGTTAATAGTGTCAATTCGTTTGTAGGTACATGTAAATTATTAGCAGGAGTTCCGCTGGCCTGCTGTCTGCCGTTGGGCTGGTATGGAACCGGAATTCCTCTGTATTGAATACAATAAACTAAATATATATTAATATGCTCTAAACTCACCCGCCCGTTGTATATATTGTTCTTAGGATGCCACGATCACCAGTCAGGAGTCCAGATAGTGCACTTTTAACTTATTATTCACAAAAAGGATAGTTCAGATAATTATTTCCCCGACCGCAAATATAATACATACTATTCCATATTTTGTGAGTGACAGACAGTGTTGTTTTTTAATGTGGTGTGTCGTGTAGTGTGCCAACAATATTGCGACCGAAAAAGGTTGCATATAATATTGAACAGTACACAATCTAAGTTTTATCAATTTACATTTTTTTATGCAGTGCTATTCCTTTCACATTGTTTCCCGCGGAAATTGAAAGCTTTACTTTTAGAAGGGAATTTGATTTTTGATATCTATATATATATAAAATTCAAAGTCCTGACTGACTGACTGACTTATATATCAACGCACAGCCTAAACCGCTGGGGTTAGAAACTTGAAATTTTGACAGTAGGTTCCTTTAGTGACGTAGGCGCTCACTAAGGAAGGATTTTTCAAAATTCCACCCCTAAAGGGGTGAAATAGGGGGTTAAAGTTTGTATGAAAGTCCGTCATTTCTAAAGTTATATCCATGAAACTTGGTATAATATGAGCTACCAGTAAAAAATAAAGAAGTACGTGTGTCACAGTTTTTCAAAATTCTACCCCCAAAGGGTTAAAATAAGGGTTGAAAGTTTGTATGAAAGTTAAGTTATAGCCGTGAAACTTGCCACTTGGACTTCCAGTTAAATATGAAGGAGTACCTACGTAATTCACCATTTTTAAAAATTCGACCCCCAAGGCCGTTAAATAGAGTTTGTCCTTCAATCACACTGTAGCAACGGATCGACGTGATTTTTTGCATGGGTATAGTTGAGGTACCCTGGAGAGTGACATAGACTACTTTTTATCCCGGAAAATTATGGAGTGCCTGGTGAGGAAAAAAAACTTAAACCACGCGGACGAAGTCGCGGGCATAAGCTAGTTATGCATATAATTATATGTGAATAGCATCATTATACAAATTAATAATTTCAACATTATCATAAGAATTCAACGCTGACAAGCGCGACGTAGATTTTGCTGTGAGAAAAAGTTAATTGTTGTAATAACCTACCTACTAGGAAACAAATGACAGCTATAGGTCAATTTTGATGAGCCCAAAATGACCGCTGTCCGCACTATCTTGCATCAAAAAAACAGGATTTTAAAATTCGATGCATATTTTTAGCTACTAAGTACTTCAACCACTACAAGTTAGCCCTTGACTGCGATCTCACCTGATGGTAAGTGATGATGCAGTCTAAGATGGTAGCGGTCTAACCTGTTAGGGACATGGCAGTTATATTAAACACATATTCGGTTCTTCACGACATCGTACCGGAAGGCTGAATCGCTTGGCGGCACGTCTTTGCCGGTAGGGTGGCATAAACTGTGTAAGGCTACCTTTTTATAAGTAACTCTTAAATATGATTGGGTACTAAGTTGTACTTAAGTTCTTCTAAAACAATTCAACCTTTATCACTTTATACTCGGACAAAGCCGCAAAGTAATTTTATCATTTAAAATTATATAGGTACTCGGTCAAAGCCGCAAAGTAATTTTATCATTTAAAATTATTTATTTAATCATTTTCCGCAAATCATCTGACGCACATAGCCAAAGTTAATGACGAATTATTTCCTCTAAAATTAATCACTATCAAAAGCTGTTGTTGTCGTATTTATCAGTGATAATTTGATAACGGGCCGGAATGCGGCGCCGAAAATATTCTTATCACCCATGGAAACTAGTTCAGTGAGTTCCGTTTGTGCCACAGATACTGGAAAGTAGAGCCGATATTGAGAACTTTTTTATATCGACATTAATTTTATCCTAAGTATTTTTTATGAGATCAAATAAATATGGTCCCGTGAGAAACTATATATAAATTTTCTATTTATATGGTACCTATATTCATTGGGTATGTAGGTAATGTAAGTTGTTCACTATCTAAAATTTTATTTTTCCGTACATGATGTAAGAGCCATCACTCAAGTAAGAGTTATTCTTTTATAAAGTACTTGTAGTTTAGGACTGAATCTGTTGTAGAAATGCATCTGTTAGTTACGAATGTTTATCTAATATGTAAACGGTATAAAGTTTATTTTGATGACAGCTGTAATATACTCACCAATTTCGATGGAACAAAATTAATGTTCGATGAATACAAAGTTTAATATAGACGTAGTTAATAAACGAATATCATTAAAAGTGCGCGTTGATCTGCACGTATTACGAATGAGGAAACGATTAACAATAACACCGGATCAATATGTAAATTCGTTAAATGAAATACGCCTTCAAAGGCCGCCGTTTCCCCGGCGACGAGATCTCGATTCGCTATTCATTATTACCACTCTATATCGAACGCCAGCAGTATAACGAAATAGCCTGCGGTACGGCGACGTAATTATTGTAATACAAGAAATGGGACCGGGTACACGGTTTTCCTGTCTCCTTAAAAGTTATGGGCGCCTTGTAACTAAACTACATACTTAAAATTGAATGAATCGTAATACATCCAATAGCAGTCAAATACCCCATTACATCAGGTAAATATCTAGCTGTCGTGAGTTTCGTGTCTTATTTGCATATACACAATGATTGCTTACTGTTGTATTTAGATACAATAACCATATAGGCCTTTAAAGCTGTTGTAAAAACTATAGAGCTTCTTTAGTTCCATATTGCATAGTAAGTAGGTAAAGTATTCTCGCGATACGCAATACAGCATTTTGATTGATATCGTGCATCTAAGTTGAATTAGCACTTTGTACATAATATTGTAAAGTAGTATGCTGTAGTAGGTAGGTGTAGTACAGATATCTACCTGTAGGTTTCCTCGAATTCACTTAAACAAAAGAAGCAAAGCTGATATCCGAAGGCAGCTGCCGAAACACCTGTGCCGATCGCCTTGTATCTTACGATATATGCATAACATCTTTCGATTCCTTCGACTTCCATTCTTTGTTCCTTGCATTTATCGACTAAAGATAACAATGCGCTTGTTTTTATGTCCGATTTATGCATCAGATTACTTAGCTTGTCTGCGTTTTATTTTTCTGAATAACTCAGTAATGAAGCTCACGAAAGCTACATGTTTTTTTCCCGATCGGTTGCCTGTTTCGTTAATTTAATAATTTTAATCTTTTAAAAATATTCTGACAAGTTTTATGTGTCATTTGTAAATCTTCTCTAATATTTACTGACTTAAATGTTAATATTATAGTCGTTAATCTACTCTGGCTGTTTTTCAAAAATCTACAAATTGAGGCCCTGCAAGATAAGTGATCAGATAAAAAAGCCTCAATCCTTTTTCCCTAACTGTTACACTTATTGATATATTAAATTGTATAACTTCTCTAACTTTTCTATAGTGATCTAAAATGGGTATGCCAGCATCAAGGAAATAGTTAAAACTACTAACTGCTTTCAGGTTGCTAGCCTAAAAGTCTTTTGATTCGAACCGGCAGAGTACTAATCTATCACGAACACTCACTACTCTTGATATGTTTAAACAAACAAAACGGACAAATTCTCCACAACGTCTTACGGCCACGTCATAAACTGTACGCGAATCTATTCAAAGAAACCATATTTTCATACCTTAAGGGTGTAGATATATTCTTGAAGTGTGAAAGTATTTAAAGTGTTAGGTATAACAATGGGTGCAGTTAATATTATGATTTTCTCCCCGCTCTCACTTCTCAGTCGCCCAAATGATTGACCGAACTATTTTTGGTTTATTTCATGTAGGAAAACTTGTGCTTCTTATAAAACTAGACGATGCCCGCGACTTCGTCCACGTGGATTGAGGTTTTTTGGTTCCCACGGAAACTTTTTAATTTTCCGGGATGTTAATGCAGGGTATAATCTATCTCCATTCCAAATTTCAGGCAAATCCGTCCAGTAGTTTTTGCGTGAAAGAGTAACAAACATGCATATACACATACAAACTTTCGACTTTATATATATTAGTGAGATGTCAGGCCTCTACCACCACAACTATTTTATAAATCGCCCCCCGCTCTTAAGTTGCGTCTAGACTCTAGCTTTTTGCGATCCCCGCCACCCCGGGGAAATTACGTACCACCAAGCAATAGCATTACTAGTCCACTGCACCTAATAAATATAATTATTTTCTCTACCAAAACAATAAAAGTTCTTTCACTTGGGCGCAAAGATTAGATATTTATCGTGTTATATGGACGTTAAATTTCATTTTAACTACGGGTATATTTATTGTCCCGCTAATTGATTCATGAGATCGGGACGGCGATAAATTTGTAGGTACTATTGTGAAATAAAAAGTTTTTATTGATCTTTGATAGAAATAATGATTTGTGCATCGTTTCCATTATAGTTATGTGATGTTTTAATGTTTCTTGATCACTAGGTGCGACTATTTGCAAAAATGGGTTTTGCCATAAACTTCATTCTGTTTACTACAACCAAAACCGAATGAATACATAGGAAAACGAATGATCTAATTCATTTGCAAAGTTCTACTTTCAAAAACTGCTCTAGACGAAATAGGGATCTGCCTGCCGAATGGCGTACTTGAATCGATTCGTTTCCGGAATTGTAAAAGAGATCTCCACCACAGTCTAAGGAGATAGGTACGTTCTTTCTGAACAGTCGTTCGTCGGAGGCGTCTAGACAGAGCTGGCTGCGGGGTGACAGGGTGACGGAGGAAACTGACAAAATTTTCAATACAAATTTCTGCCACTGTAAGGTCAAATTAGTATGCAGTTTCTTACCTCTCTCAATGACAGGTGAGAGTACCATATCTCTAGCTGCTACAACTGTCATTTGTTGGATAGAAGCAGGCGTTACTTTGCTTTAATCCGATGGATACACGGACAGCTTGACGCAGTCAGAATGGACTGCTTCAAGTTGTGACTGCAAAGTGAACTACAGTCTTCTACGTACACACATACATGAACCGCTCGAGCAGTTGCGACTGCTTCGGGCGGATGGCAGCAATTAGCAGCAGTTATCAATGGTAGCTTCAAGCTGTTGGCTATAACTGCAAGAGCGGTCCATGTATGTTGATCACTGGCTAACTGCTCGAGCAGTCCGTGTATTGCCGGCCTATGACTGAATAATATATACTTCTTACTTACGCTGTGCCTCCACAGTCCGCAGTCATAGTCCGAGGGACACCTGTCTAGGGAAACAGGTTCCGCCGACCGTGTGAATGGACGTGATGGATCTTCTCATACACCGAAACTGGTTTTTTATTACTGAGCCATTCTATTTGTTTCAAAATATTGTTTCATCTTCTCAATAGCCGTCAATAGTCATACCTGCTCTGGCTACTTACTTTGCTAAGTTTATTGGAAACGAATGAATGGAGAGGACATTACCTACTTATTTTTTTAAAATTTTGATGCACTGGCTCTAATGATCAATTATGTGAAGTGTATGATTGTACTAAAATCTACTCAGAATCTAATTATCCTCTTTTCTTTTTCTTTATATAGTTCCAATACTACATCGAAGCTAAACCACAAAGTAACAATCATTTTTTAATATTATGCTAATCGCCGCTTTCTAGACTTAATATAAATGGCGCTAAAAGAAGCTTTCGTTTACTCTTCGATTGCTTTTCGCCAGATAATACATTTACATGAGACTTTCAATAAAAAAAAAAACCTCGATTAATAGCTTTCCGTGTCTTGAAATATGTTTTCAATTTTCTTAGCTTCCTCTTTCCTGTCTCTGCTCTGTTCATTGTATTTCTATTACACAGTTAATTCCTGCGAATTTTATCTTACAATTTCGTTGCGCCTCTTTCAAGTGCCGTTGTTTTGAAATTATTAACATGTTAATTGTATTAAAACATTAGGTGTTATGCCTTCATATAACCTACAGTGATGAACATAGGGTTTAATCGTTTGTATGACGTATTTTACTTCTTCCCCTATGGATAAGTCTTTAAGGCTATACTATGCTCATCATCATATTATAATAACTGATACTATACTACTGAAATTATATTAAATCACTAGCTGATGCCCGCGACTTCGTCCGCGTGGACTAAGTTTTTTCGATTCCCGCGGGAACTCATTAATTTTCCGGGATAAAAAGTAGCCTATGCCCTATAATGGTGAAACACGTACTTCTTCATATTTTAACGAAAACCCAAATGCTGTTTCATGGCTATAACTTGAGAAATTAAGGTCTTTCATACAAACTCTCAACCCCTATTTCACCCCTTCGGGGGTGGAATTTTGAAAAACTGTGAAACACATATGTTTTCATTTTCAACCCGCAGCTCATATATCAAGTTTCATGGCTATAACTTGAGAAATTAAGGATTTTCATACAATCTCTCAACCCCTATTTCACCCCTTCGGGGGTGGAATTTTGAAAAATTGTGAAACACATATGTTTTCATTTTCAACCCGCAGCTCATATATCAAGTTTCATGGCTATAACTTGAGAAATTAAGGACTTTCATACAAACTTTCAACCCCTATTTCACCCCTTCGGGGGTAGAATTGCGGGATAAAAAGTATCCTATGTCCTACCTCGTAGTATGGGCTCAAATCGTGCCAAGTTTCATTTGAACTCATTCAGTAGTTTCGGCGTGATGCGCGGCCAAGATACAGACAGACAGACAGACAGACAGACAGACAGACAGACAGACAGACAAAAATGAAAAAAATTACAGATTTGGCTTCAGTATCGAATAATGAGTGCCCTCCAAAAAAAATTTTCAAAATATCTTCAATGTACAGAATTGGACCTGTTACAGTTTTATTATAAGTATAGATATTGTGGGGAAGGGTTTCTAAGATTTGCCTAATGGTGGGGTCCACAAGATGATTTATTTATTTATTTTTTAATTAGTACGGCACAAGCCTATTACACTAATTAATTAAAAATGACACAGCACAACTTAGGTACAATTATTAATAACAATAATAATTAATTAAAAATAAAAATAATTAAAATCACACAAAATTTGTTGAGAAATTACACAACACAAATTAAATTAAGTAATAACAATAATAATTAAAAATTAAAATCTCAATAAAAATAAAAATAATTAAAATTTGAAAGAATCGCCTCGAAGTCGATGTCCGCGACTTAACGCGCGGCGTATTAACAAATTCCATGGGAACTCCTTGATAATAAGTTTATATTCTTCTCCGGGGTGCAACTAGCCTTTGCACCAAAATCGGCATAACGAACTGCCCATGAAAATGAAATTAGACGGTAAAAATTACGCCTTGTTCCGGCACACAGACAGGCAGACAAACTTTCACATTTATAATATTAGTATGGACTCAAATTCTCCCATGTTACAACTGAAGTTAGTAGTAATAGGGGACAAAAACATTACCCACGTTACTACTGGTAGTGTAGTAACCCGGGTAACGAATGCAACTTCAATAATTTTCGAAAATTCTCAGTTTTTGTTATAAACCATACCTAGTCCGTTATTACAAGAAAATCAAAAGCATGATAAATCGACCCCATAATAAATGGTTAGTGCAGTATTAACGAAAGAAATTGCCTCAGTTTCATAGAATTGATAGTGGTAACAAACACGAAATCGTTTAGAGGCGAGGTGCAGCCGCGTAAAGCGCATGAGTCACAATAGCTGGTCATAGACCTGTAAAACCTGACTTTGGGTTATCTTATACCCTGAAAAAATTGTACCTACTTCTACTCATAAGGATATTCCAAAAAAATTGGTTCCTTGATAGCTCGTTAGCGATTGTTGGATTATCTGATATAAATAAATTAATTATTTATTAAAGGGAGTTTCCACTGACCTGTTTAAGTTCTTCATCATAACTTTAATCCATTGCAGACTAACTACTGAGCTAGCATAAGTTTGGCCATGGTCCACCACGCTGGCCAATTGATATAATTGGTAGACTTCACACACCTTTGAGAATCATATGAAGAACTCACGCGTATGCAGGTTTCTTCACCGTTATAGCAAGTGATATTTAATTTCTTAAAACGCACATAACTCCGAAAAGTTAGTGGGGCGTTCCCGGCTAGTACCTAAAGGTTCTTGGATTCCGGGGATCGAACCCCCGAGCACCCGATCTCCGCTAAATTCCTGAAATCCTTAAGTTAAGTTTGATAATGAAAGTTCGTAATATTTATAGTCACTGCCTTGTGCTATGAGTTTCAAACTGCTCATTTCAACATGTATTACCAACAATACGCTAACTTGTCATAATCGCTGTGAAGTTATCACCATCTGTCGTATGAAATCAAGTCGGGCAGTCAATCGGCTGGCCTTTGCAAAGCACTGAGTGCAATAATAAACGATACATTATTGAGCGTGCTGTAAAATGCACGTGTACGTAGGGTTACCCCAAGCTCACTATTTTAATTTTCGCCGCTTAAGAAAAAACATTTTGAAAATGTCTGCAAGAATTTGGCTATACTTCAGATTGATTAATTTAGGGTCAGTTCAGACCAAGGGGCACAATCCTTGCGCAATTATTTGGTGTCACTGAAATTGTAGGATAACTTATTATAGACTAGATGATGCCCGCGACTTCGTCCGCGTGGATTAAGGTTTTTTGATTCCCGCGGGAACTCCTTAATTTTCCGGGATCAAAAACCCTATGTCCTTCCCCGGGATATAAGCTACTTCTATACCAAATTTCAGCAAAATCGGTTGAAAAGATGGGCCGGGAAAGCGTAGCAGACAGACAGACAGACACACTTTCGCATTTATAATATTACTACCTGATGCCCGCGACTTCGTCCGCGTGGATTTAGGTTTTTTGGTTCCCGCGGGTATTCTTTAATTTTCCGGGATAAAAAGTAGCCTATGTGCTATTTATTCCAGACTATAATCAATCTCTGTGCCAAATTTCATCCAGATCCGTTCAGCCGTTGGAGCGTGATTGAGTAACAAACATCCACACATCCATACATCCACACATCCATACATCCATACATCCATACATCCATCCAAACTTTCGCATTTATAATATTTATTTGATATAGTATGGATATTTGTTGGTGTTTTATTTCGCTATGCTAAATTTTAGCCTATGTGCTATTCCAGACTATAATCAATCTCTGTGCCAAATTTCATCCAGATCCGTTCAGCCGTTGGAGCGTGATTGAGTAACAAACATCCATACATCCACACATCCATACATCCATACATCCATACATCCATCCAAACTTTCGCATTTATAATATTTATTTGATATAGTATGGATATTTGTTGGTGTTTTATTTCGCTATGCTAAATTTTGACAGTATAACGTCATTGGTAGTCCTATTCTTAGTATATGTGAATTCAAATTAATGATTATATTTACACGAAATCCTTTGAAGCGTGGTAAAGCAAATTTCCGAAAGTTTATGTGATTATGCTAACCCTATTTAAATCAAACTACCTATTGTTGGGAATACCCAGGCCGGCGCCATACCATGGCGTGACTTTATTAGTCAATCATACACGAAAGTTATTGTTTTGCTTGTAAAATTAACCCACTGTAACTTTTTTTTATAATAAACGAGGTGACGAATAAAACATGTTATTCGCTTATGCTAATTAATAAATTTCACTGTTAATGATAATAAAACGATAAATTTAATATATTAATCACCTGTGTATTTGAGTATGAACAAAGTAATGTACCTATGTGTATTTTTTATTTAGTATTCTCATTTGGAAATAAATATAGAGAGCTATTGTAAGCATTTACATTATATTTTAATTAAACACCCTTTTGCGTACGAAAATAGAGGAGTTAAAATTACATAAAACAAAAGGTAAAAGCACTATATTAAACAAGTAAACAAGGTAGCATAATGTAAAGATCTAATTCACATTCTACACGGGTCTACACACTTATCGAAACTAAACTATACCTAACTGTACCCTGGCTAGTACGGCTTCATCTTATTCCGTGACCGAAAAATCTACAAAAGAATAACCTAGACCTGAAGCAGTAAAATACAAAATAACATTTCTTTAGCTAAGCAAGTAGGAGTGTCTCTAAAGTACAGGATTCGAAATCAAGAGATCCGCAAGAGAATCAAGTTCACTTACATAGCCCAAACCATGAGTAAATTGAACTGGGAGTGGGCACCGCTTGTATTTGGAACGATGGTTGTTGGAGCTGGAAAGATCTAGTACCTTCAGCACGGTGGGTGGCGGGAAGCGGCTGGATGAGGAAGGCTGTTGACCGGGTGTGGTTGCACCCTTTGTGAAAAGCCTATATTCTGCCGTAGACATCCTCATTTATCCTCCTGTGAGTATTGAAAAGACGACCCAAAGGCCCACACAGACGAAATTAAGTGTTGCACTCCCTACTAAGTACACAAATCAGGCATGCAATCTGCCGCAAGCGACTGTTTGTACTTTATTTACGTCATTGCCCTCAAAGACCTAATAATTTAATCAAAAACACCACGACCGCTTCGTAGTTCGTAGAACCGCCGGCTTTGATTGCTCGGAGACAATCGTAATTGGCCACTCTATATTCATTATGTCAACAGCGCTATGTCACACAGCGTAATATAGCATAATCTATTTGCAGCTAGGTAGATATATATATATCTAAATGTACCTGTATAAAAAAGACTTGTCATTGCTGACTGATCAATCAATCAGCGAGCAGCCTAAATGAAATTTTGACAGTAGTGACCCCGATGACTAAGAATTTTTGGAAATTTCACCCCGAGAGAGGTAAAAATTTGTTTGAAATATCTCCGTCCGTATGTAATAATTCTGTCCGTAACATCTCGACTCCTCGAGTTATAATACATATTATATATACGAGTATCTAAATGTAAATAAAATACTAGTCCTGGTCCTGACTGACTGATCTATCAACGCACAACCTAAATAATATTTTGACAGTAGGAGTTTTTTTGGTAATTTCACTCGAGGGCCTCGAGTGAAAACACAAATTTTTGAGAGATATAGAGTTTTTGAGAGTTAGAGAGAATTTTGGTTACTCTTACTTAAGTTTTTTAGTATTTTTGGAAACTACATCCCTCACTTTTCAATAAATTTCATTAGGAACGAATCCGGATCGGGTCAGCTTATTTGAGTTTGTAACTATGTACACCACAGATGTAAACAATATAAAACGAATCGGTTGAAGCCTTGGAGGTCAAAGTACTCTATAGTCTATACCTACATATTAACGAATTCAAATATTATGACGATACTTGTAGAAAAACTACTTTGTCTAGACGCGATTTATTTTGGTCATCGTTTTGGATGCCTTGTAAGTTGTAACTATCGTGTAAAATATTCAAAATGATAAATGGGTTGTAGGTTATTTTGGTTATTCCGATTTTATAAGTTATAAAAGAGCATCATTATCATCCCAATTCCCAACCCATCGCCAGCTCACTAGTCACTACTGAGCACGAGACTCTTAAAAGGTTTAGGGCTTTAGGCCACCAAGCTCGCCTAGTGCGCATTGGCATCATCATCCTACAAATTTCGATTTGTTACTCGTAACTTATCTTTCAATCATACCTACATAATCATATACATAATTAATCATACTAAAATTATAAATGCGAAAGGGTGTTTGTTTGTTGGTTTGTCCTTCCATCACGCCTCAACGGAGCAACGGATCGACGTGATTTTTGGCATGGGTATTGTTAAGGATCTGGAGAGTGAGTGGAGGCTACTTTTATCCCGGAAAAGTAAGGAGTTCCCGGAGGAATCAAAAAAAACCTTAAACCACGCAGACGAAGTCGCGGGCATCAGCTAGTGATTTATAACTGCAAAGTCGTTGGTAGGTCTAAAATGTTCACTAAAAATAGTTGAGCATTCACAGAAGAAATTCGAGACGACAGATTCAGACCATTGCCCTTATTTACTCTACTCGAAGGATCGCAAAGCTACCCGTACGTCACAAGACCCACAAGGGTCATCAAACGGTTGATATAGTAACTTATATTCCACCGCATTTCGGTCGACGAGCCTGTAGTGTGTGCTATCCCTTATAGGCTATCGGGTTTCGAGCACCACACTGAGGCTTCACTGTGCGGAGCCTGCACGACAAAGCGGGTCCAATTAAACGTGATGTGCTTTGAACAGTTTGTACAATGGCATAGGAAAGCACTTTCTAATTCATTAATAATTCGGGCCTGCGAAACTTCAGCAGCCCCTCCTTGAGCGTTTTCATTTATTGCGCGCCTCGCGTGCGGTGGGTATGCTCTATTTTTTTTTTATAGACAATACAAAAAGAGCCCTACTACGGCTTAATTATTTCAATCAAAGCAGGAGTATGCAGGAGGCTAGCGCCGTAGTCTGTCTACACACACGCCTGCTATACAATCATATGAAATCGTACAATTACTTTGTTTTTGCCGGTAGGGCGGTAACTAGCCACGACAGAAGCCTCCCACCAAAGTAAATTCAGAAATTATAAACCCCCAAATTTCCCGACAGGGTCAGCCGGATATCGAACCTGAGACTTATACGGAGGAAAAAGGAGGTTTTACTCATAAAATATGCCTACTACTAAATAAACTGATTACTTATATAAACCTTCATAATAACCTACAGTACTGCCTACGTATAGAGACAGAAATTTTGATAAGGTACTTTTAGAGTTTCACTCAAAATGTGACATGAGGAAATGCGTCGTGGGCGAGTAAACACTCGTCTGGGAACTTAATTGTATTCGCTTTGTCACTTGATATCATTCATACTTTCAATTACGATACTTCCAACAAATATAGATTACCAGATAATGCACACGGCGTCGTCCGCGTGGATTAAGGTTTATAAAAATCCCTTGGGACTTTTTCCATAATCACAAATTACATTAGTGGTATCTATTAGTAACTAACTCATAAAAAAAAAACAATCAGGACTGACAATTTTTTTGTAACGCGACTCGTGAGTTTGTATAAGGTAACTGGCGTATTTTATAGGGTTTTCGTTTTCTAGAAATTCCAAGTGCAAAATCACAAGTTTCTAAAACCAGCGGCTTTAGCAGTATACGTTTATCTCAGTCAGTCAGTTTTTCCTTTTAACTAAGAAGGTTTGTGATTTAAGAAAGGTATTTCTCAAACACTATGAATGAATTAGTAATCCCTAAAGAAGGTTCACTCCAATAAAGCACTGATGTGGAAAACACGGATAATGGTGCTACGAAATGCGTTCGTGTCCGACGGTTAAACACACGCCTTTGGTCCAAAATGTCAACATTCGTTACACCGACACATTAGGATTTGGGCAAGATTTGCTTGATTGAGGGTTGTTTATTTGATGGGAAGGAAACTTAAATTATAATCTTATTGCCTTGCTGAGTTATGCAAAAATTGTTTGAGATTATCTCCATAACCTATCTTCTCTTATACTTTTATCGCAAACAGATAAATAAAATTAATTAAAAAATTAAAGGCTTTATTTTCGCGTAGACGTATGGCGCTTCCCTAATATTTCGTGACTAGATTCGTCCTTTGCCTAAATCAGAAGGCTTTCTATTGTAGTAAAATCGGAATCGATTGTGGCGTACCGAATTTCGCCTAGTCTATAATCCCAAATAGTTCAGTTTGGGCCAAGGGGACTACTTTACTCTGAAGCATGGAATATAATATTCATACAAAAATAATTATAAATGCGAAAATGTGTCCATCTGTTACCTTTTCACGGCCCATCCACTATAATCCGTTACTTAATTGAAAGCTAGTGTAACGATCGCAATCACCTCTGATTGGTAAACGTTTTCGCTATTGCCCAAAAATCCTTTGGAAATCCTGAAGAATACCTTAAATTCAGCCCATCACAATTGAGAATGCACCAATGATGCAGCTTTTCGATACTTGGCTAGAATGTTTGATATAAAATTTGTCCAATACTTTGCTCTTCTCCTAAAGGTATCTGTCTCTTTAGGAGATCTTGTCTCTTTTTCCTTATCTGTCTACATCAGATAGGAAAATGAAAGTAAAGAAAATGATTTCCATTCTTGAAAGATCGGGACAATCCAAATATCGTCTATGTCCAATGGGTAAACACTTGTCTCCGACCCAAATTGCCCTCACTTGTCATGCCGAGGGTACCTTTGCGTGACTTACAAAAATGCCTTATTACTCCCCTCTATTGGTACAATTAGTGACGGAGAAATATCGTTTGAATAGCGGATTATGACGTTTTTATTTTTCAAGTTTTGTTGGGAAGGACAATAACATTCTGCTTTAGTTGTCGGACGAATCATTCAATATAAAAGGGCAGACTTTCGACCAAAATAAGCTTGGGAATGTTTTTAGGAGGGTTTAGATTTTTATAACTCTTCGATTACAATAAGTTCATAAGAGACATGATGACTCTTGTGTGGGGCACAAATAGTGACGTCTATATTATTATTATTAGTTTTTATTTGTTTGTTATGGCCAATTTACCGTGATAATTATTTCGCATAAATTTTGACTCCTCTTATTTGTGTTAACAAGTTAAAGATAACCTGTTGAACTTTGACTGGGTATTATATTAGAATTAATTTCACAAGTTCTACACCCCATTCATATAAGCTAACTACATACCTACTAGTTTTTATAATCTGACTTATAAAAACTTGTATCTGAAGCGTTGTAAAGCTTGTTTTTATGATAGCTACCCAAGACCGTTAAGAATATCTAAAGTTATGTTGTTTTTGTGCTTTCAAACATAAATTAAAAACACCCCCGTTGGCTTCAACTGTTGCTAAGGGTTTTTATTGTTAATTAAAGTAGACACATACATGAGTGGTGTTCCGTTTTTTTGTCGTACACGGTTAAATATGGTGCGGTGTCGTTAAACCGCCGCGCGTCCTTGACTAGGGCGGGTCGTTGACGTGCAGGCGGTCATTCCCGCTCCCCACAAATGCACATATAGGGTATCCACCGTAACTACTGTCCGTGGGTAACTGTCCATTACCTTGGAAACAAACAAAATATCGGGAGTGGTGACTTTTGAGTGATAAACTTTTTCCGATAGCTAAATCTGCTCGCGCATCTTTACCTATCGGATGAAGATCGTTAAACGCTAGGGTTTCTTTCGAACTGTTTCGGTAGCTTAAGAAGCACGTACGCACTACGCAGGCTACATGGATTTTCTTCGATTAATCTTTATCAAATATTTCGTCCTCGTTTGGAATAATTTTAGTCAAGCGTTATTTCTGTAGTCTCCCATCATAAGAGAGTACCAGCCATTCGAATATCCAAACGGGCCGTGTCCGTATTAAAACCAAATAGTTGGTGAGCTTGTGCACACGCGACCGATCGGACCCTCTTGATCGCTACATCCATACCTCCGACACGCGCCTCTATACTTGAAAAGTTCCCGTCACCCGCGAACCTGGATGGACTTGTACCTCTTGGCATTTTGTTCTTTTTACTCTATTCTGTATAAAATCCGTGTTTTGTTGTAGGGATTCAACTTTCCCTCTAACACAAAAAACTTGAACAGAAACTCAAGAGGTCGCCAATCATCGTAGTTGCATAGAACGCGCGTCACAGTGCGATATAGTTATTTGTGTTACATGGGGCCAAAGAAAATTTTTGTTCCCCGAGGGCGCTATTTTGAATTCAATATACGCCGCCCGAGAACAAAAAATTTGGCCCCGAGTGACACACACTATTTTTCATCATTACGTATGAGAAAAAGCTAGGAGTATCAACCTACTATGTATGGACATTACCTATACGTTTAAGCACCAATCAGAAGATACTCCTATCAACCTTCTATGTAATTGTATAGACATTATTTAGACGTATATTTAAAGTTTAAATAAAATGTAAAGACGTATTTATCCGATCTACAAATTGATCACGTGACTTCGGACCAATCAGAACAGAGAAATGCAAAGTCGTATATTCGATCAACAAATTGATGACGTGACTTCGGACCAATCAGAAGAGAGAAATGAAAAGTCCTATGGGCCTACAAGTTACACTTTGCTCCCGCTATCCTCTGAAGGCGATATGCGTTTTTTGAATAGGTATGATGAAAAACAATTTACACCCAAAGAACTTTAAATTTGCACATGACGCTATTTCACAGATACACGTATCGCGTTGGCAATGTCTTGTTACGAGTACGTCTGACGCGTTAAGTGCACGTGAAAATGTAGCCTTGTGAAAGACACCCAATCTGCAGCTCCCTAAGTCATTGACCTATCCTCCTATTAAGGATCCGTGCTTTGGGTTTTCGCAGACAACAGGGCATTTGGAACCCATGCATCTATCACTTTTACATCACTACTTTATAGTTAAACAATAGATTGTTCCACACTTTGCGACGACTTTGATGGATTAGGTTCTTACCAGTCGTGTACGACCTTATTTTCTTTTGAAGCCTATTTCTTGTTGAAAACAGCTCACAAATTTTCGTATTCAACATTTCGTAAAAACGTTTGTTTAGTTTAATCTCCTTAGCAGGAAACTCGTCGCTGAAATACGGCGGCAGAGATTGACCGTGCAGAGATGTAATTAAATGATAAACAAATAAAAGAGACCGATGTCATTAGCATCGGGGACGGCGTACACCACACGTGGCCCGAGAGCTGGTGGGCAATATTTCGTAGTTACTTAATTCAACCTGTAAAGTTATTTATTTAGATATTTTTATTGCACACACAACTATACAGTAATACAATTAAAAAAGAATACTAAAACTACAAAGAAACGTGCAAAGGCAGCCTGATTGCTAAAGCAAAGTAAAGTTAGTTAGTTAAAGTTAAATATTTATTTGGTGATATATTTTACAGGAAAGGTTATTAACATTAAGAATTTTACGCTTAAAATAGGAACTGTTTCACCGAATAAAATTCATTTTCAAGGATGTTTGTAATATGAAAATGGTTTGGTGAATCTGACATTCATCTTTATTTTTTGGCAAGTTAACAATTATTATGTTCTTTAAATACGTACTGGAAAACCTGTTCAATAGTATCAAGCTGAAATTTTTGTAGATTCAAATATGTTTTTTTATCGAAAACAAGAATAATTAAAATAAGCTGGTGCTTAAGGCGGGAGGTAACTATTAATTTGTTTCCAGAATCGTGCTAAAAGACAAGTTAATTAAAATTGAGTCCTTGCAATACCTACTTGGCAATAGCATGCTTTTCAGTCAATTGAGTCGATCTGAAATAGCTCGCAAGATTATCTAAACATACACCGTGAGCCCACTATTGACTACCTGATAGTAAAGGTTTACAATACTAACTGAGGACTAAAAGAAATTCATTAATTATTACCACCTTTACCTGAGGACTGCCTTGTAGAGTCGTTAGAATATTGACCGAGTCGAGTCGACCTACCAGCTTTCATTAAGCTCGTCCCTTTTCCCGCCATCTCTCCAGCTATCTCGATAGACAGCGATTTCCCGCTATGAACTCTATCCCAGAGGAAATTAACTTCTTATGTTTCACGCCTCTCTTCGGCCGCAGACAATTGGATCTTTCCAACGCAAAATTGATTGTTTTTTGTCACATCCACACCAATAATTGCCCGCTTGCAATTTTCGGTCGTCTTCGTCTCCGGACCGAGGAGATTTATATAAAGCAAGAGCTACTTAGGACTTATGAACTTTTAACGAAGGAAGACAAAAGTTGACCAATATTACTGTCCCTTGAGTCTTCCTACACTTCCACACCCTGCGCGGTCTTGCGTCGCGTGTCACCTGTATCTAGCGCCTCCATATGACTCGCTTGGTGTCATCCGTCCATCTAGCGGGGGTCTTCCTACGATTTCCAGTGCGGGGTCGCCATTCCAACAGTTTTGGACTCCACCGTCAATCGGTCCTGCGAACTATATTGTGCCCCGTCCATTGCCACTTCAGCTTTGCAACTCGGCGAGCTATGTCGGTGAAACTGATTCTCCTACGGACCTCCTCATTTCTAATTTAATCATTTAGGGATAGATACTGACTAAAAGTGACCTGTGACGTGATAAGACTGTACCTATGTAGTTTTATTTTACGATTTAAATGCCGTTTTGTTCTGTCTGTCAAAATATATTTGTCTGTCTTTTTAAATATCCTTGTTCTGGTCTCCACGGGTGATGAACTTATTAAAAGATGCGACGTCATAGTCCATTCGGGTTGGTTTTTTTTACCGATGCCCCATATTTTTATAACGGTGAGATTAGTTTGCTTGCGTTTTTTGTCCATTTCCAAGCATTTCGATCGTCGATGCCGCCGCGGTTGAGAAAGTGAAACAAAAACTTAAATTGAACGCCCACTTGCTCTGATTTGAATGTTTTCAATAAAGACGCGAGCATACTACTGTGATGAAAGGTGTTGCTGGTTGCATTGCAATTTGGTTTAGCAATCGACTCATTTTAGCTCGCCGTAGCGCCACGACAGAGTGTGCACGGTGCACGTCTTTAAATAAAACTTTATGATTTCCGCGACTTCGTCGGCGTGGATTTCCCGTGGGAACTCTTTTTATTTCCGGGATAAATGATTAATTAGTCTGTGTCCTTCCTGGGATGTAATGTAACCTACGTCTGTTAAGTGTACCAATTTCCGTCAAAATCGGTTGGAACGGCCGTAAAAGCATAGCAGACAGACGCATTTACGCATACCTATTAAGTACGGATGTAATGACTGTCGCCTTAAGTTTCATCTAGACCTTATACCATAGAACCATATACTGTCCACAGAACCAAGTATATGATTCGTTTTAAGTTTCCCATTCTTTAGTCCATCACTGTTGTAACAACCTTTAACCCAGTGGTGAGCCAACGGTAAACCCAGTACATCTTGTTACTTCCAAATATTAATATACCCATATCAAATCGATTCCACGCGCACGTTACGTGTTTCAGGGACCCCCATAAAGCGGTGTTTCCGCACTGCGTCTATTATAACTGCTTTACGACTGCCGGCTAAGTATCCCTGGCGCATGCACGTTAGGGCCTTTTCCGACTGTAGAGGAACATTTGCCTAATGTGGTTAAATCGCTTTGTGCAAACATAAGCTAATTTTTGTATAGCTTATACCAATTTAGTTGAAACGTAAAACATTTCAAAGCAAAATCGTCGTCGTCGGATTAGTACTTATCCCCTAGGTATGAAGGTTATCGATGTCCATTGCTGATCATACATTCTTATACGAAGCCAGCGACATTGGTGTCGTAAGTCGTCTGTCTGTCCAGTAGGGACTGTCTTTCGATATGTTGCCGCCAATCCAGCGCTTCACGATTCGTTGAACTATACTTATGCCAGATGCTGGTCTATGGGTCACCTAATTTTTTATATAATTACGTGGAGATTAACAAGAGAGATCGCATGGCAAACAATCGCGATATTTCACATCATTTTGTTTTAAGTTATATTTAACACTGAATCTATAAAATAGCTTCTGCCCCGTGCTTAACATCCCTTATTCTCCACCCGGGGTTTTGAGTTTAACCCAATGTTCGTTGTAATCGCTCACTGTTAATGGGGGGTCATATTCGCGGTACTTAATTGCACCCCACCGCGGCGCACCTAGCCGCCTAACCATAGAAAATATCCAGCTAATATCGCCACTTCGACACATTATGACACTCACCTACTTCGGGTACGTCAAACAACAATCCAACCACTTTCTAACAATTATTCAACCCCAGTAGCAATTCTGTTAACATAACCCAAGTGCCCTGTGTACTATTTGTATGATGAGTACATTTAACTTAACTATAGAGAAATTCTTACTTCTTATTTTCATACTCAGTTTTTATATTGGGCCCTAAATAAAACTTTTTCAGTGTTTTGCGCCGGATTAACACCTTCTTGTACTAAGTGCTTAACTTATACCGAGTTAACGGTAAAAGAAAATATTATTTACTTAATAAAATAAAACTAGCGATATTTTTTAAGAAACGAACACTTTGATAATTTTGATGATATTATTTAAAACACACAGCATTTAGTTATGTAGGGCGGCTGTTCCGAAGCAGGTTTGCAATGATGAACTCCTTTTGGGGTGTATAACTATTTAATTAAGTGGTATAACAAGTGGTAGGTATAAAGGTATAACAAAATGTAAAAGAATATAATAAGTAAAGATGTCTGTTCGCACCGAAGTTAGGTAAGCGAAAGCACTAATTGTCCAGTTTGACGGATTCACGTCGGAATCTGACACTCGTGGCACGTTTCGCTGACGAGGGAGACCGGCAGCGTAACACCTCCGCCATCAGATGAGCAATTATTTGGTGATGAAGGCACCGAATATTGCGGCATTTCTGTAATCTTCTAAAGGTCTTCTATAAATGGTAATCTTTCTGCTTCGTGTGTGGTCTTTCATCTGCTCTATCAGAGCCTCCTTGGACAGAGAGATAGGCGAGGTTAAACACGTTTCATCTATCTCCTGTAACAGTACTGAATCGAAGAAGATAGTCTAGTATAGTAGATGCATTTGGTGAACACCTATTGGTTGGACTTCTTCCACTGCTCGCTGGGTTGTCTAATTATTCCTTCGGGCTTTCAGCCTCTATGTGCATAAAATCCAAGAAATTGGTTGTGATAACAGGTTCGTACAGGTACTATGACTACTACGATAGGCTATTATTACAGACTGGGCTAAACTACTGAAATATATGATATACCTATAAGCTAAACTGGTACAAAAATCTGAACTAAATGTAAAAGGAAATCTAAGGACTACAACTTCTAGAATTCTGTAAAATAATAGCTAAACTAAACGTCTGCTCTTTATAATTAGGTTTTTTAAATAAGAAATGAATTTCTAAGAATAGGATGTTAATTGGGTATAAAGTGAGAGTATGCTTGAATTGCTGGATTGGCTCAAAATATCTTGCATAATTTTCGGTTAAACGAAAAGTAACAAAAACTGAGCGTTCAGCATACATCTCTAATTGCTCATTGTCCTTATTAGTCGCATTGTGACGATAAGTAAGAGCTTTCGTTATCTCAGATTAATGGAAAAAGTACCTCATTTATAATTAAAGATTTCTTGTAAGGCCTAGTCTATAGATATATTCTAAAATGTAAAAAGTGTATAAAGTAAAACTATAAAAAGGTTTAAAATGTATATTTTCTAATTTCAATAAAATTCTAAAAGTAATTAAATCTTCGTAAACCATTTTGGATAATATAATGTAATGTAATATAGTGTAGTCCTATCAGTAAGTTGAAATGTGATACTGGGAATGTCGCGAGCTCATCGGACAAGTACTATACTTAGTTGGTTTTATTAAATTAAAGTGTTACTAACTGAATTGAGTACAACTATGGAACGTATTAATTTTTTGGACGTCTCTTTAATCGAGATTTTTTAAATGGGCCATGACTTTTCTTAGAAGTAGGAGTTTCCAGGTTTGAATATTTTGATTTCGTACAAATAGTTTTAGATGAAGTCGGTAGTTTAGTTGGACTAGGTAATTTTCCATCAAAATTCGAATCAGTAGTAGTGGAACATAAGTTTTCATCGGTATTATTAAAATCATTGCGTTTAATTAGAATGTGATCGTATTCTGCTAATTTTAACTTCCATCTCATTATGCGTGTGCTCGGTTCTTTTTGATTCGGTAAATTTTGAAGGTCAGAAATTATTCTAACTTTTTGATTAAGAATGAAAGGTCTGAAGTATTTTGTGGCCCAGGTTATTGATAGAAGATCCTTTTCTATTTTAGAGTATTTCAATTCGCTATCATTTAAAGTTCGGGAAGCGTATGCGATAGGTATATCGGTGCCAGAAGGGCCTTGCGAGAGTGTTGCACTTAAGGTAAAATCAGACGAGTAAGTGGCCAAATTAAATTCTTGTTCAAAATTAGGATATGCTAGGATAGGGATATTTTTAACCAGATATTGACATTGTTTGAAACAATCAATGAATTCAGAAGTCAAATTGATTTTTGCACCTTTCTTCAAGCAAGATGTTAAGGGCTTGGCTAAGCTTGCAAAATTGGGTATGAATCGTCTGTAGTAACCAAGAAGAGATAAAAATTCTTTAATTTCCTTCCGAGTTTTAGGTAGAGCAAAATTTAAAATCTCAGACATGTAATATGGGTTCGGTTGTATGCCATGTGGAGAATAGATATGGCACAGAGGTGTATCGTGTTTGAAGAATTCAGATTTATCTGTATTAATTTTAAAATTCAAACACCTTAATCTTTGTAAAAGAGCACGCAGATTCATTAAGTGTTCCTGCAATGATGTAGAGAAAACTAAAATTTTGTCTGAGTAACCTATGCAATTTAGCAGATCTAGAAGACTGTTATTCATAAAACTAAAAGCAGCACTACCATTTTCGAAACTTAGAGTTGTAAAATACAAGGACTTGCCTAACTTGTCTAAAACGTCAGTTAAGTTTGAAATCGGATACAAGTTCTCTACAAAATTGGGATTGAATTGAGGATGGTCATTAATGGAACTTTTATTTTCGAAATAAAATAAGTCCGAATATTCTTTGACAAGATTAATTAAATTAGTTGCCTCTTCTTGATTTAATTGATCTGTGGGCAAATGTAATAATATGGACTCATAATTCCGCTTATCGTCGGCGGTGTCAATTTCACTTTCACACCTAGCTGGCATGTACTCGTATTGTTCGTGGGAATTATGTTGGTTAGATTTATAAAAATCAAAAGGAATTTGAGTTTCTGGAGTTTCCAATATACTATGTAGATTTAACTCTACTTGTGAGAAATTTTTAGGATCAGGGTCGGGTTGGTATGGAATGTAACTACTTGATGGGTATTGAGGTTCTGTAGAAGGAATATGCTTTTGGAACCTTGGGTATCTTCGTGACCTTTTAGGGAATTTCATGCTACTATAATAATTTCGGTGTGAATAAAAAGAATAAGGTCTATCACAATTTTGATAAAATTTGGTTCTATTCTGTAAGTAAATTATATTCAATTCTTCTTTTGCAAATTCCAAAGCTTTTTCTAAAGTTGGGGGTCTCATACACCTTAATCTTGACCCTAACGGTTCTCTTAAGCCTCTCAAGAAGGTCTTAAGAGCTATACTATGGTAGAGTGTTCTTTTTGCGTCTATAGTAGTTTTAACTGTATCGTGTAACTCTATGTATGTTATAATCGTGGAAAGTAGAGTTTGGACTTTTTCATAAAAATTTGAAACTGTAGTATGACCTTGAGTCAAAAGGGATAGGTCTGTCAGTAATGCAGTTTCGTTTCTATGATCGGCGAAACAATTGATTAATGTAGATTTAATGCTAGGCCAATCATTGGAAATGCCGTTAGTTGCTAAGGTTCTGGCGGCAGATCCAGTGATTTTATTTAAAATTCCATTAATTAAAGAAAGATTTGAAAGCTCATACTCTGGAGCCGGATTAAGAAATGAGCGTACTAATTGGTCGGATAATTTTATAAATCTAGTTAATATATAAGAATTTCCATCGAAATTCGGTAAAAACTTAAGTGACTTATTTATTCTATCTAACAAATCTACTTGACTAATTTCCATAATTTTAATTGAAAATTAAGTAATTTATTTTAACTATCACGGCTAAAATTATAAGACTAACACGGCTAAAATTATAAGAACTACGCGGGAAAGAAAAACCTTGAAGGTATATTATAGAACCCTGCGCAAAATTTTATACCACAACCAATAAAAAAGATTTCATGGACTTACATAACCAAAGTCGCTGGCGAGCTTCGATCCATCGATGTTCAGTATGACTCGAAGTCTTCAGCGGCAGCTTCTATGACAGCAGCTCCTTGTAGGTTCTGTCGTCCTGTCAAGGAAGTCGAAGGCGTCGACCTGATTTTTAGGTGATGCACGAAGACCTTGAAGCAGCAGAACGATCCTTTAAGACTGCGCCAGTTATGTAGGGCGGCTGTTCCGAAGCAGGTTTGCAATGATGAACTCCTTTTGGGGTGTATAACTATTTAATTAAGTGGTATAACAAGTGGTAGGTATAAAGGTATAACAAAATGTAAAAGAATATAATAAGTAAAGATGTCTGTTCGCACCGAAGTTAGGTAAGCGAAAGCACTAATTGTCCAGTTTGACGGATTCACGTCGGAATCTGACACTCGTGGCACGTTTCGCTGACGAGGGAGACCGGCAGCGTAACAATTTTGATAATATTATTTAAAACATACAAGTTAAGCTAGTATTTATCCAGACCAAATAAAACATGTAAATGTTTCTTGAAATCCTCGCTATCACGTCAATTAGACGATAAATTCTGTATGACTATAATGAGTCATGTGTGACCATTGAGCCGCAGGCATCATCTAATGAGTTATACCTAAAAGATTGATGGAAAATTAGCTTTGGCTTATTATTGTCAAGTAAATTGTAAACGCCTGTCGTCCTTCTGGCTTCCTTGGTTTCTGCCGGGTATACCTTAAGCACTTGGGCAAGTGCGCCCAATCCTTGTATAATTTCTTATTATTTCTTATTTCTTATTTGACTTAGGTTTAGTGAAATAAATATTTGTTAATGTTTAAAGAGGTTCAGTATTCGCATCCGTTGGCTGTGACGTCACCCGGGTCACAGCTGAAAATCAGCGTCCGGCATCATGCATGCATTTGTATGTATCATGCTGGGCACACGGCTAAGCTGTACACCCATTCCGGGTGGTGTCACAGACAAACATATTTGTGTGTACAGATATGTATGACAGATGTTTGTCTGCAACACCATTTTTGAATAAATGTATGTTCTTTCTTTCACATAATCCCGAAAAGTTAGTGGTGCGTGTTAACCGGTTAAAAGCATTACGTCTTACTAGTTACTACCGACCTATCGTCTAACTATATTGTTTTCTTAAGAGTCTGTTAGAGTCTAATAGACTCTTAAGTCAGACAATACAGTAGTTCAAAGCGATTGAGAAACATTAGACGGTCTGTGGTTTGCCGCAGCGGTGGCGGCGCGTCAACCAGACGCCAGGGATACGATTGGACTGTGTCTAGTGTCTACCCGATACTCTAATTGTATCAATGTTTTATACTGTACGTCTATTGTCTATCATACTGTTTATATAGAAATATTTAGTAGCTTGATACCGTGTAGGAAAGTTAATGTATAATTTATGTAGGTTGAATGTCATAGGTAGGCTCAACAATAACGGGCCCAAACAAATACATACCAATTTTTTTTAAAACGTAATTTTTTTTACGCTGCTAACATTGAGCCCTCGACTACAATCTCACGTGATAGCAAATATTATACATACAATAGAAATTAATAGAGATTACAGGACACAGGTAGATGAGTGAAAAAAAAGTGGATTTGCTCATCAGCCGAACAATATATACCTATATTTTGTGAAGGAACATAATAATGATGTATCGGATAGTAAGAATAAGTAGCCTGTTCGTACTTAGTGGTAGCTATCAGAAAACATTTGTCTGTACATGCGGAAAAGAAAACCGTATGTGTTTTGAATAACATGAAATCGAAGGGTATAGAAAGTAGGTATTTTGGCAGATATTTTCGGTATGCGTATCCGAAAAGGCCGTAAGGGCGAATACACACTACGGGCAGGACACGTCCACTTCGTAGGGACATTTTGACACACATTTTGGCTTTTCGCGGGAATCTATGCAGCTGCGTGAAAATGCGTGCGCGGACTTTTTTTTTCGTCATATAATTTTTTTGCCCGTAGTGTGTTTTCGCCCTTTCATGTTGGAAACATAGTAGGGATTACGCGCGTCGCATTTGCATATAATAGTGTTATTTGCATTCGGTTACTGTGGCTTATATTTTACGACCGCTTATTTTTCAGAAATTCTTACTCGATTGCTGCAGTGTACCTGACTACCTGCCTAATTTATGCAAAATACGGCCCATGATTAGACTACCTACTGTCGGCTGTTTTTAGGGTTCCGTACCTTTTGTATCATAATGGGAAGACGGAATCCTGCAGAATCGCTTAATTAGATGTCTGTCTGTTTGTGTGGTGAAGGCTCTTATTCTCTAAAACGGCTCGAAGAATCACGATGTAATTTGTATGTTTTATTATTGCCTCTAATTATTGCTGTACCAAAAACAAACTTCAAATTTAACAAAACTTTTTAAAACGTATTTTGTACATAACTTCAAGTTATCAAAACTTATAGAGCACTTCCTGTTGAACATTTATATTCTTGAAGAGTTCTTGTGGCACAAGTTGTGGCAAAAAAGCCGAAGATCATCAAATCCTGGGAAATGCGTGGGAAATATTAAACATAAATATTACATGGCTAAGCCTTAAAACTTTTGAAAGCTTCAATTAATTTGGAAAATGTAGCTAAACGGACTTTTTTCATTTTGAAATTTAAAGCACCATCTCGGTTATGTTGTTTTGGAAGCAATCGAATAATTCAATTAAATAAATTATTCGTATCCTTCAAATGTACGGAACCCTTGGTAGGTGAATTTAGCTCGCACTTTGCCGGTTTTTTTCTACCTACCTATTTTTAGTAGTCAGTATTATTGTCTTAAGTTGATGAATAATGTTGTCCTTGTACCAGTTTTAGTTTCATGTTTACTTTTGAACGTTCCTTGCCGTTTCCTAATTGCAGGTAAGTAATTTTGCTAATTTTCCTACGTATTACCATAATATTATGTTTAATACTGAGACCTGAGTTAATGCCGAATCGAAATGTACCTATTTATTTCTTCATAATTTTTTTAGTTTTTCGTTGAGACAAGGAACGAAAACAAGAAAGGATGCCGAATCAATATTGAAATAGATTTCTTTCTTGAAACCTTTTTTTAGTTTTTCGTAGTCACAGAACAAAGACAACAAAAATCATAAAATATAAGCTTTTAGAAAAATATTGCTTCGCGAAATTTGTGAGAGGGATTAGAACCTGCGACATCTTGTTAATGAATTAACACTCGGTACGGTCGAACTTCTACCAACGGAGCTTAGTATTAAGCGTTTTGTGTAATTCTAGCGATAAGAAACCATAAAGCTTTTATTTATTTATTTAAGTAGAACCTTCTTGGAAGCGTTCGAAATATTCACTAACAACGACTTCGTCCGCGTGGATTTAGGTTTTTTGGTTCCCGCAGATAAAAAGTATCCTATTGTGTTATTCCAGACTATAATCTGTCTCTGTGCCAAATTTCATCCAGATCCGTTCAGCTGTTTTGGTGTGATTGAATAACAAACATCCATCCATCCAAACTTTCGCATCTCTTCTCTTCTCTTCTCTTCTCTCTCTGGGCTTTTCCGCACTTAAGCACAAAAGTGCCCGTTGTGCGTGAGACCTTTGGTGCGACTCCCCGCTGGATCACTCCAGCCAGCCGAGCTCACTCCAGAATCCAAGCAGGCCGCCCAGGTCGGCGAGGACTTCCGGGAGTGCTGCTGGGGAGCCAATGTAGGCTTCTCGTTGAGTGGTTACAGCACTACACTCGAGTAGTACGTGTCTTGGTGTCTGCTCGGTCTCCATGCAGGCTCTGCACAGAGGGCTGTCGGTTATACCTAGAACATATAAGTGTTTGTTAAGTGGACAGTGTCCTGTTATCATGCCTATAACAGCCGTCCTGAGTTTAGCTCTGTTTAGTTGCAATAGTTTTCTAGTTAAGCGTTGGTTTGGGCTGGGTATAGCCTCTTTTGTTTGTCTACAGATGGTGGTGTTTGCCCATAATCTGGCGTGTGTACCTGCTGTTTGTTGTTTTAACCAAGTCTTGTACTCACTGAACGGTATTGGAACGATAGGTTCAGGTCCCATTACCTTCAGGCTTGCGGCTCGTCGAGCTAGTTCGTCGGCTGCGTCGTTACCTATAATGCCGCTGTGACCTTTAACCCAGCCAAGTGATACCAGGTTTGATTTTGTTAGTGTTTGTAGTGCGTTGTGGCAATCCAATACGAGCTTAGATGTGCTCGTGGTTTTGGCCAATGCTCGTAGGACTGCCTGACTATCACTATGAATGTTAATATGAAAGTTTGTTACCTGTCTGTCGGCCATAGCCATGGCCGCCGCAGTAATACCGACGCACTCCGCTTGAAAAACAGAGTTATTCTTACCGAGCGCGCGAGCGATATGTATGTTTAGCTCGGGACAGTACACTCCTGCACCCGTTCCCTGGCTGGATTTTGACCCGTCGGTGTAAACGTCTATCGTATCCATAGTAGTTTTGTGTATTCCGGTCTCTGAGATGTTGATCTTATAATCTTTCTCGATTATGTGTTCCTTCTGTGTTTTGTCACAGATCCATCCTAGCATTGGACACATCTTGTTCTCACCTGACAGTATCCGGGTGTGTCTTGTATTTGTGTCTTTCCACAGCCCATAAGTTTTAATTCTTAGCGCTGCGAGGGTAGCTTCTTCTCTTATGTGGAGATGTAGAGGTGGAATTCCCAGTATTACCTATAAGGCATCCGTTGGGGTGGTACTCATGCAGCTAGTGATCGCTAGGCATGCTTGTCTTTGGAATTTTTGTAGTTCCTGTTGAGTTGTCGTCTGAAGCGTTCTGGGCCACCATACTAGTGACGCGTATGTTAATGAGCTTCTTACCACTGTGAGATACAGCCAAAGCATTATTTTTGGTTTTAGACCCCAGGTTTTCCCGATCATGCGTATAAACTTTCGCATATTTTTGACCGAGCGAAGCGAAGGTCTCTGAGTCTACTTGGGTGAATTGGCACTTGTCCGTCCGTCCGTCTGTCAGAGCCTTATAACTTCTGAATTGCTGGACATAATTACTTCAAATTTAAATATAATATGTAAACCGATGGCCTCCCGCCGAATATGGCTTAAAAAGTTATAAAAATCTTTATTTCAGGGGGGCTCTCATAGAAGCGAATGCGAAGTAAAATATTTTTTATAGCGTTACATAGGGTTGCAGTATATCATTTTAAAGATAATTAGGAGTAGAGTCCAAAAATATTTTTTTTTTGAATTTTTCTCCTAAAATTGACGAAATGGGGGGCTTTCAAAGTGGCGATTTTCTAACGTCCAAAGTTGACCTCAGAACTCTCAATTTTCTGAACTCTCAAGCCTGAAACTTGATCAATTATTTGAATTATATCCTGTACTTGAAGAACAGATACTAAAATTAGATAAATATTATAAGGAAACGAAATTATTTAATTTTTAATGATGATGATATTTTTAACAGAACTTCACACTGATGTCAATAGATGGCGCTCTGTGAAACCGCGAGGTTTCAGTTCGGGGCGAACCACTAGTATAATATTAGTATAGATGAACTTTGAACGTTAAGCAAGCTGTGTGCTCACTCTATGCCATAGAACAAGAGAATAATCGGCAAGAGTCCTGTGGTGTTCGCTTAGCGTGCTCGAGAAAGAATTTCAATAAGTTGTTTTCATTTGCAAATTGCGCGCCCCGAGTCCTGACGCGCGACGTCACCTAATGGAATAGGAATCTGAGGCCGCGTGCCGACCGCCCGCAAAGATGCTTATTGGATTATAGAGCCTCTTTTATGGATTCACACTTGACGATTTTTATCGCCTCATTAGTTTGCGTGTTGCCGATGACATACCGCTCTGACACATGGTCGCTATGCTGAATATGAAAATAAAATAAAATGGCGGAGCACCTTTATTATACTGCACACCTTTTTATTGTAGCGTGACATGAATGCAATAAACATTGTCTCTTCTGGTTCTAAATTCGGCGCGTATGGTTTTTTTTATTTTTTAATGTATGTCGGTCCATATCTCCGTGATTTCTAATTAACGAGACAAGTTGAATAGGTAGTTCTTAAATATTAATACCAAAAGATGTATAATTTCATGTAGATCATGGCCACCTTATGGCAATATTCCATGTCTAGACTACCTCCGGAGTCCGGATTGGTAGCTGGTCTAGTAATCATAGAAATTATTTTGATGGAGGTATACCTACATAATTAATATTCCTAGTAAAACTCTCAGGTGTCGGGCGTCATCAACGGCCGATAAAGAAGGAGCAGCCGTGGCCGTTGAAAAATGCCAGTGACATTATTAACATCTCTGGGATACATTGGTATGCCGCGACGGACGCCCCGAATGCCATTACTCATTTATTCATCGCCCGCACGTACTTTATGCTGAAACTTGATGTAATATGACCGCAATAAACACGCCCGGCTTTTGTATCGTGCAAGATAGACATATAGAGAGAAAAACTCTTTTTTGCCACACAAAACATAAGAATATAAAGAAAACATTTAAAAAATACTGAAAAGAAAGTGCGCAAGGAAGGTCTTATCACTAAAAGTGATCTCCTCCAGACAACTCATCCATTAAGAACCTATTAAAACGCTTGCTTGCTGTGTTCTCGTGTCTTCGTCCACGATATAGCTTTTAACGGTAGAGCGTCATTTGGGAATAGAGTTCTTCATAGGTAACATTCTCAAATGTATGTGAAGTCTGCCAATCAGCACGTGTTGGGCTATAGTCAAACCCTTCTCATTCTGAGAAGAGACTCGCTCGATAGTGGTCCGGCGATATCGATATAGGTTCAAATAATGATGAACATAGGATCTACGAGCTACGACTCTACGAGTCTAGGGTAGAGAGTGTCGCAGTGAGTGTCCTAGCTTTTTAAAAGTACTACAAGAAACTAGAAAGCTACAAGCCCGGATTTTGTACCGTGCAAGCTTGAACGAATCCCGCATCTTCTGTTATAGACAATAATATACCTACTCATATCTACGTGGTACCAGCCTAGAGTATGTAAAGTTGCAGAGTTGTCCCAGCTAGTGGTGAAAACTGCTAGATAGGGTTTCTTATTGAACTGTAACTGTAGAGGTAGGTACATAGACGATGGCCGGAGAAAGTAGGGTATGAGGTATAGAGTAGGTACACAATCGCGTCTTTGTTCGAGAAATACCGATAGCCCCAGCGTTTAAAACCAAAATGGAAAAATGGTCATGAACACGACGTTATATATCTACTGCAAATCATCAAAATTCTTCCACTAGCCCGTTATGATATAGAACAAAAGTTTGTACGTCATAAAACAATATACCTACTGGCATTTACATTATGCTACTTCAAAAACGTGTAATTTTACGCAAATTTAATAACCAAAAATATAATTTAATCGCGCACCTAACCTAACGTCCATTCCACATTGCTATGGAATTTTAATCAGCTCTTCAAAACGGAAAATACCCGCGGCGGCACCACTCGCACAGTCGTTGTGGTAACGCGCGGTTATTATTCGTGCTATAATAACGTTAGGGCTAGATCTTCTAGGCAAGCGCGCTCCACCTTAGGCTGCATCACCACTTGCAGCCAAGCGCTGACCTATATATTTAAAAAAAAAAAAAAAAACCTTAGTCGTTTGTCGCGCGACAATCAAACGAATCAACGAATTTTGACTAATGCGCAACATCTATCACCATAGAGGAGTGAAACTAGGTGTTTTTTACAAGCTAAGCTCTTATCTAACAAGTCCAGAACTCTGCATTGGCTTCCCAGCGACACTCAGGAACATCCCCGTCGACCTGTGTACGTACGACCTCTAGGACGGCAGGGAGCCGCACCAGAGGTCTTACGTACAGCAGACGCCTACGTCTACGTCTACGTAATTATTATTATTATTAAATTCTTTATTGCATATATACAAAGAACAATATACAAAATTACAGACAAAAGGCGACCTTATCACTAAAGTGATCTCTGCCAGGCAACCTACGTGAATGGATCGTAAGTTTGCTGTGAGACGGGAAGTACTACGTAAGTGCGGAAAGAATCCTAGGACACGAAGAAAAAGAAGAACTCAAGACTCAGAGACGTCGTCAAAAATCGTAGATAATGAGATGAAATGTACACAGTCCAGTCCTTGGCTTATGGTCGCTATGGTAACTAGTAACGAATGTGTAACGGTGGGCCGCGCCAAGAACGCGGAAGCGAATTTTCCAATAAACCGAGCAATAAACGTACCTATTCGTGACCGCAGCGGGTTTATGCCTTCTCTTGCATTCCTGTTGCCCGCTCGCAGGGTCGCCAAACTAACAAAGATTATGATGATACGTTGTTTTAGTCACAGAAAGGACACACAGTGGCTAAAAAGTTAAGGCCGAGTTTCTTGCTGGTTATTCAGGTTAGATTCACTGGACGATTCAAAATCACTTGCAAAAGTTTATTTGAATAAAAAACATTTGTACTGAATTGAGTGGTAGATTCAATTGAGCGCTCTGTAATTAAACGCGCCGAACTGAAAATGTCACCTCCTTTTTGGAAGTCTAGTCGGTTAAAAAGTTAATTTGCTGACTTAAATGTATTTTTATTGAATGAGAAGTTGGCCCTTGACTTGCGATCGCAGTAGTGATAATAAGTAAATTAGAATATAGTGCTAACATGGGAAAGGCATTGTAGTTTTTGTAACCTACATTGGGTATTTGACAACTAGTCAAATAAATTATTCTTTAGTGATTGTTCAATAAAGTAATAAAATAAATTATTATATGGCGATTTTTATATAAATTGTTTAAATAGAGGTCCCAAAATCGTAATATTACCCTCCTATTAGTTTTATGTTTGAAATCGATATTATATACTATCGATTGAAGTAAAAAAATCCGTCGAATTTTAAAGACGTCAAAAGTAAATCTATACTAATATTATAAATGCGAAAGTTTGGATGGATGGATGGATGGATGGATGGATGGATGTTTGTTACTCAATCACGCCCCAACGGCTGAAAGGATCTGGATGAAATTTGGCACAGAGATAGATTATAGTCTGGAATAACACATAGGCTACTTTTTATCTCGGAAAACTAAAGAGTTCCCGCGGGAACCAGAAAACCTCAATTCACGCCGATAAATACGTAATTTAAATTTTAGTAATACCTAGCTCAATCGAGATAATACCAAGATCAACCGTGATGAATCATTGAAAACATCCTGTCCGAACATATTTAATGTTGCATTCTCGCAATTAGCACCAATAAGGAAAAAATTATAAATAACATTGCAATCTTGTTGCCTAGAAACTTTTTCTAAGACTTCCCAAGCTCTTAGTAATACATCCTGCGTTCTTAGAATCACGTTTGGACCTTAAACATACAGCCAAGAAGCTCGTGGGTTTTGTGTTGACTTGATAAAAGCTGAAAATTTGTAATAAGTAGGTAACCTATTATTATTACCAACGGAAGGAAGTGATTTCCACGATACAGGGAATCCTAGTGTGGAAATCACTGCCCTCCTTAACTGATATTTAATAACTTATCATTGTTGTGATTTTTATATTAAACAAATGAAATGAATAATTGAACCATCTGTTTCAACTTTCAGTACCTACATCAAGTATTTCCCGTTAGATATCGAGGAAGTTATGCGGAGTACCTTAACATCAACCCATCCTTTGGCTTAGTAGATTTACGATTTATATTAATAAGGTTATTTACTTTGTCATTATAACTCACAATGTCAAGAATCTATCCTTTTTGGACTATTGCCAAAATTTACTTTAAATGCGTCTACCACTAC
The DNA here is from genome assembly GCA_917051295.2 of Erebia ligea. Taxonomy (NCBI): domain Eukaryota; kingdom Metazoa; phylum Arthropoda; class Insecta; order Lepidoptera; family Nymphalidae; genus Erebia; species Erebia ligea. The sequence goes on along the minus strand of OU785237.1, from coordinate 4,649,576 downwards.
TACTCTACTCGCCTGAAAATTTGCTGTTGTCAGTCGTTGAACCTTTCTTGAAAATTTTAATTGCCTTTCTTAATGAAGATAGCGGAGAGAAGTCGTAGAATTGCGATAACTGGCCCACTCTCGAAAAAGCGCTTGGGCCCCTCATCGTATATATGGACATTATTAATTCCTTCTCAAATTTTCCCACAAGCTCTACGACCAATAGGTATTAAGATTTAAACGTAATCCGTTGGTTTGCAATAGAATAATTTAAGATTTCCTGGTTGCCAGCTTATCACAATAGAACCGTCAGTTCCGTCCCATATAACTGTTAAATCATTTCCCTTCAATCACTATTGTCCGGTGTACGTCCTAACTAGCCAGACATGACTCAACCGATATGTGGGCAGCCTCACGCGACATTACTTCTCTTGATATGATTGGACAGCAAAAATCCTTATCAAGTTAGGCTCGAGTGTAAGTAATGAGGATGACAAATGGACAAACAGTCACCATAAGTATATTTTTATCAAAAATGCTTATTTTTGTATTCCTTTAGACTTTCTTGTTATGGGGAGTTTAGTAGTGCCAGATCAGTACAATGAACTTCAACAATGTTAATGTTTTTATGTTATACTTGACCATGACTGTGCTTATAAAACCACCTACGCTTATTGACGCTATAAACTTAACCATGACTAATCATTGAGTGATCACTTAAGACAAAACCACAATGCTTTTCAGGCGACAGTCTTCTTTACCGTTAATAGGCAAAGGTGTTCTATTCCACTGAACCATGACAGAGCAAATAATTTAATTTATGTTACAATCCGCGTGAAAATTGACCGAGCGAAGCGAAGGTCTCTGAGTCTACTTGAGTGAATTGGCACTTGTCCGTCCGTCCGTCCGTCTGTCTGTCTGTCAGAGCCTTATAACTTCTGAATTACTGAACGTAATTACTTCAAATTTAAATATGATATGTAAACCGATGGCCTCCCGCCGAATATGGCTTAAAAAGTTTATAAAAATCTTTATTTCAGGGGGGCTCTCATAGAAGCGAATGCGAAGTAAAATATTTTTTATAGCGTTACATAGGGTTGCGGTATATCATTTTAAAGATAATTAGAAATAGAGTCCAAAAATATATTTTTTTTAATTTTTCCCCTAAAATTGACGAAATGGGGGGCTTTCAAAGTGGAGATTTTCTAACGTCCAAAGTTGACCTCAGAACTCTCAATTTTCTGAAAGGCTGAGGCTGAAACTTATCAATTATTTGAATTATATCTTGTTGTTCAAGTACATATATAATAATTATATATGTACTTGAACAACAAGATACCGCGAGGTCTCAGTTCGGGGCGAACCTATAATTATTGTATTGAATCCTCTCAAAAACGGTAAGTTAAACGCACTTATAAACTTCTAAACCGATAAATTGTTTTATTCGTGTCGAAAACTCGAATTGAATTGAAACGTTCCCAGCGAAGCTATTAGTTCCCACACGAAAAATTGCCGACGTATTTGGGCGAGACATACATTGTCCGCTTGTTTTCCAGTCATCCACCCGATGCATTTATTTATACGCCGTTTGCGGTGGACGGCTACCCCGAAACGGGACGCAGCCAGAAATAGCCTCGGTGCAGTCGCACGACAATTGACTCGTGGAGCCGCCTGTGAAAGGGTAAAGGCCGGGATACACACGTATGTATCGCGTATTAAAGCTTCACTGGAAAATTAGTATTTAAGTAGACATATAGGTAAATAGGTTAACTACTTGTTTTTTTCCTTCTCGTTAAGGAAATAAACTAGTGGTTCGCCCCGAACTGAGACCTCGCGGCATCACAGAGCGCCATCTATTGACATCATTGTGAAGTTCTGTTAAAAATATCATCATCATTAAAAATTAAATAATTTCGTTTCCTTATAATATTTATCTAATTTTAGTATTTGTTGTTCAAGTACAGGATATAATTCAAATAATTGATCAAGTTTCAGGCTTGAGAGTTCAGAAAATTGAGAGTTCTGAGGTCAACTTTGGACGTTAGAAAATCGCCACTTTGAAAGCCCCCCATTTCGTCAATTTTAGGGGAAAAATTTAAAAAAAAATATTTTTGGACTCTATTCCTAATTATCTTTAAAATGATATACCGCAACCCTATGTAACGCTATAAAAAATATTTTACTTCGCATTCGCTTCTATGAGAGCCCCCCTGAAATAAAGATTTTTATAACTTTTTAAGCCATGTTCGGCGGGAGGCCATCGGTTTACATATTATATTTAAATTTGAAGTAATTACGTTCAGCAATTCAGAAGTTATAAGGCTCTGACAGACGGACGGACGGACGGACGGACGGACGGACGGACGGACGGACGGACGGACAGACGGACGGACGGACGGACAGACAAGTGCCAATTCACCCAAGCACTCAGAGACCTTCGCTTCGCTCGTTCAAATATACTGAAGATAAGTTGAGTTTTTCTCTAGTCTAGGAAATTCATACTGAAGCTGGGTTGACTAAAGTTTTGTTGTAGTTGCTAACCGTTTACAACTAGGTACTTTATTAGTTAGTAGTAAAAATGTAGTAGTTAACGAACACCCAAAAAGTCAATTATTATAAAAGCTGACAAGTCAATGTACCAGGCCAGCTTTAAAAGCTGGGTACCTACAGAAAATTTATGTTGTTTTTTTTTAAATTTAAGTAAGTATATGTTGTAATTTGTAGGTTCTCTTTATACGTAGATTTTCATTTAAAAAGATTTTCAAATATCCGACTCAGCGGTTGGGCAGTAAAACCATACAATTTACTGCTTATCTTATCTCTAAAAATCTCAATCTTGCGGGCATAGCAACGGTACGATACGATAATATAATATACGTCTCCTGTTTTATTAATTCGTATAATATAGTTCCGTGCATAGTTACTGAAAGATAGCCGCTATTTGGTTTTCCCACTATTATGAGCTTTTTTGTGCTCAAAGGGTTCTTCAAGGAACATTTTGGCATACGTTCTATTACCAATACCTACTTGATCTGCTAGAGTTGTTGCTCCAACCATTTCTGCGAGTTGTTTCTTCTTTAGTCGAAGTACAAGTTTTTCGACTTTTTGGATAAGTTCTGGCGTGGTCACCTCGATGCTCCTGCCCGGCCTCGGGTCGTCTTCAAGGGATTCCCTTCCTTTTGTAAACAAACTGTGCCACTTGTACACCATGGTTTTTCCTGGACAAGAGTCACCGTAAACCGATGGTCGCAACTGATTTTCCTTGCTTGGTAAGGAACTTTATAACGGCACGATATTCGATTTTTTCCATATTTCAATTTTCACTCCTGATTATGTTGCTTGGTTGGCGATAGCTCAAAGACTAATGGTCTAATAACAATGAAATCTCGTATTTATACTAATTATGAGTCACTAAACACGTTACGATCCTAATGAGCCTAATCACCCCCCTCCAACCCTCTCATTCCGCGAACTTAAAAACCCTCCCTCGTATATGGCACCTGCAGACAAGTGTATCACCGGCTTATGCCTGTTGTATCGTTCCTTTCGGTCGGTGTGTTGATTTTATTAATTTATTATTGTGACTCACTGTTTTCCGCGTCGATGTCACTTTCGATTGAATTATTGGCACAGAATACAAGTATAAATTTAGCTCTAGGCGATTGTTCTTTATTGAGGTAACTTTCCCACATGAATTACGTGTTAGTAACTACTCCCACATCTTGATGTTGGAAAGAAATGTCTTTTAAGTTGAAAGTTTGAAGCTATTCAAAACCTTAACATATCTTTACAGGAATCTGTAGGTACTAATTTCAAGAACCTCCATAGTTCAACGTTCAAGGTAAAGATGATAATGAACTACTACTAATAATAATTTTTTAACGAATCAATTATCCTGGTCTTTTAAAAAACCGTCACTTTATTTCACCAATTTTCAATATAATATTATGATGTACCTACACACTACCTACATAATTTATTCTAGTCCCATCAAAGAAACGCCCTTACGTTAAATGATGGCAATGACAATTCTCCCATTCGTCATCGACATCGACAGTCGCGTGACATCTACAGCGAGTGCTAATTGTCGCCTGCTCGCGATCGTTACGGCGCGGCGCCGCATCGACTTGTATCGAGTGCCTCGGGATTTCACTCCAGCATCTGTACCCGTAACGTTTGTTTCAACAACTCGACAACGTTCATAGATTTCGAGGGTCGTAACTCTGATAATTAATAAATAATAATTAATCAGAGTCCCTAATATGTATATCAAGCGTCTTCTTTTAAAGTAATTTACACATGCCGTAACGTCTACAAATTTTTATGACAAATGATTTTGCTAGCTGCTGACATGTGACTGTGAACTAAAGCCAATTTTTCAACGTTGAGGTCCATTAGAATCTGGGATCGATTTCAGTACAATGACAATTATACTGGTACTTACTACCGTGTAACGATGGCAATCAAATGACAAATGCATTTTAGCAAGAGTACCATAAATTCAGCCAACCATAAGTCACAAAAAATGAGATTGTAGACACTGGAAATCTATTGACGCTGTCGATATGTGTAAGCTCGTACTAAGGGTAGGTACTGATTTGAGCCGATGCAACTTTCGCTCAGGCACGATCTCGTCCGCGCGGCTCTGGCTGCATTTCTTTTTATCTTCGGTAACATTGTTCGCGTTTCAAACGTTTTGTTTTTTTTCTTAGCGTTTTATCGGCGATAGACGGGTGCTTTTAGCGGTGCGCCGCACCGTTGCAGTGATGTAGAAATTTTATTGTGCTTTACCGAATAGGTTTCAGTTTAGTAGGTATCTACCTTTCGAGTAGGCAATACACGTGTATTAACTTTCTTTGCTTATATAAAACTAGGTGCGTCCGCGCGGATTGAGGTGTTTTAGGGTTATGAAAAAATATTTTACGTCCTATTCTCAGACCTACCGAATATACACAAAAAAATTCATAAGAATCGGTCAACCCGTTTCGGAGGAGTTTTGTTACAAACACTGTGACACGAGAATTTTATATATATTACCTAGAATCTAGATGATAAGATTATCGGGACATTCAATTATTTATTTTTATTATATACCAAGATATAAAATATTTATAAGTTATGACCTACTACTCAGCGGTTTTTAGGGTTCCGTAGCCAAATTTGGCAAAAACGGAACCCTTATAGATTCGTCATGTCTGTCTGTCTGTCTGTCTGTTTGTCCGTCCGTATGTCACAGCCACTTTTTTCCGAAACTATAAGAACTATACTGTTGAAACTTGGTAAGTAGATGTATTCTGTGAACCGCATTAAGATTTTTACACAAAAATAGAAAAAAAAAAACAATAAATTTTGGGGGTCCTCATACTTAGAACTGAAACTCAAAAATTTTTTATTCATCAAACCCATACGTGTGGGGTATTTATGGATAGGTCTTCAAAAATGATATTGAGGTTTCTAATATTATTTTTTTTCTAAACTGAATAGTTTGCGCGAGAGACACTTCCAAAGTGGTAAAATGTGTGTGTGTGTGTGTGTCCCCTGTAACTTCTAAAATAAGAGAATGATAAAACTAAAAAAAATATATGATGTACATTACCATGCAAACTTCCACCGAAAATTGGTTTGAACGAGATCTAGTAAGTAGTTTTTTTTTAATAATTTAAAACTTACTACAGGTTTGTACGGAACCCTCGGTGCGCGAGTCCAACTCGCACTTGGCCGGTTTTAAGGTATAAAATTTCAAACGTATTATCGGTGTTGAGGGAAAAATCTGCCAATTTATATTTATTACGATGGATTAGACACCCAGTCTCACTCTGACGGTATCCATTGTGATCGCCAACATAATAATATATAGGCCCTGACCAATGGAACGGCAGCAGAAAAAAAATCAGCGTTACAAAATTTTCACAAAGCTCAATCTTAGATAGTACCTAACAGATGAAAAAAAAACATACGCGCCGAATTGAGAACCTCCTCCTTTTTTGGAAGTCGGTTAAAAAAATGGAATGTTGTCAACTAGATCATGATGCCCGCGACTTCGTCCGCGTGGAATGAGTTTTTCATTTCCGGAGGAACTCCTTATTTTTTGGGATAAATAGTAGCCATGTCCTTCCCCGGGATGTAAACTCTACTAAATTTTATGAAAATCGTTTGAAAAGATGGGCCGTTAAAGCGTAACAGACAAACAGACACACTTTCGCATTTATAATATTAGTATGAATGGTTTTGAATCAGTCATTTCTGACGGTTGGCCAATCGGCCCAGAATGCGGCGTTGTCTGCCCTGAATTGGGTCGCGACTCGCGGCCGACCCTCTCAGTTCGCCAATACTGGCCGAACTGACCGAACGCGAATGCCGAAGTACAAAATAGAAGAACTTGCAACGAAATCCCACTAGCATTATTTTGTATAGAGGATAAATCTTTTATTCGAATTTTGAACTCTATACTTACGTGATTTCCTTAAAAAAAATTGTCCTTTTAATATACTACCTGATGAGAGATATAGGATACTTTTTATCTCGAAAAAGAATGAAGGATTTCTACAACATTAAATCAAATATCAAATAAATATTATAAATGCGAAGGTTTGGATGAATGTGTGGATGGATGTTTGTTACTCAATCACGCCCGAACGGCTGAATGGATCTGGATGAAATTTGGCACAGAGATAGATTATAGTGTGGAATAACACATTGGCTACTTTTTATTCCGGAAAACTAAGGAGTTCCCGCGGGAACCAAAAAACCTCAATCCACGCGAACGTAGTCGCGGGCATCAGCTAGTTAAATATAAATCCAGGCCGAAGAACTTACGGACAGAGCTCACTAGTGTCCTCAAATTGGAGTGATGTTATTGATTGGTTTCAAACACATCACTACTCATCCAAGCGTATCCCTGGCGAAAAGGCAACCTTAGGCTTATTACCGTTCACCATTATTATAATGGTAATGGTAATACTAATAAGTTTTGTTTAAAATAGGAGCACTAAAATGATTAAACTCATTATCTTTGTATGGAATCTCTTTGAAAGCATTGTTCGTATCGCAATAAAGTGCAATGAAACGTACGGGCTAAATGTATATAATCCATTGTTTTTGTATCAGCCAATATCCAGCCAGTTATCGTATGGTAATGACTTAGAAAATCACAATGTTGCTTGTGAAGAGCGTCACGGCTCATTTGCGCTTCGCTCACTATTGCCGGTGCGGTGCAGGGGGACCATACCTACTGCATACTGATTACCGATGCACTACGGTGATCGGAATCGGCTTCAAATCTTATCTTTACTAATATAATAAACTAGCTGAAGCTCGCGACTTCGTCCGCGTGTATTATGTGTTTTTAATTCCCACGGAAACTCTTGAATTTTCCGGGACTAAAAGTAGCGTATGTCACTCTCCAGGTCTTCAACTATACCCATGCATTAAAATTTTAATAAAGTGGTAAGTATGTTTCACCGTGCAAGAGAGCCTTAGCCAATCTATTTTTGGGTTTATCGGTATTAATAAACGATTGACAATCACAATTGCACCGATAGGCGCGGGCGGTTCGATAAATCGATACACGATGTAAAAACGTCGCGCGCACGCAATGTGGACCAATGTTTATTTATAGGCTAGATGCATTGCACCTGGTGTGGACTGTGGAACCAATGTTTAGAATAACTAGATTTGATTTGATTTATTTTTATTTGTTAAAGTGAAGTTAAGTGGAAACGCACCCTTATAATAAGGAGGGAATAAATTTTAATGTTATTACTTATTATACAAACAGCCCCATCGGACGCTTCGTTTATCAAGCTAATTTTTACAATCAGCTATGCCCTAACTACGAATGTAATTTGGGGAATATTGACTGCGGGGTCGCAGTGTAAATAAGCACTAATTACTTACTGGTTGCCGACACTGATTTGTGATTGTTTATGTTTAATATTAGTTATTTAATCAAATGAAAAGCTAAGTAAATAAACTAAAGGCTACGCCACACTGCCTACTAGATTTCCTGTAAATTAGAGGTGTCACATACATAAATACCACTGTATATTTTGATAATTTGTAGAAATTCTTAAATTTTGACAGTTATAAAGGGTTTTATCTTCTGTATACCTATTTGACTATATATAAGTTTATTTGTATTGTAAACCTTTATATTTTGAGATTTAGCTTGTAATAGCTTTGTTTATGAAAATTCTGTAAGAGTATACCACACACTTTGATTCTGTTATCATATTATTAAGTATTATTTTGTTGGTATTACAAAGGTAAACCATACTTTTGCCATCCACAAGTTCATTTACTGAATAACTATTGTGTAATAAAGGTCTTGAATTAGAAAACTTGAATTAGTATTTCAACAAGCGTTGCAGTCCAAGTAATAATTTGGTCATTTCAGAAATTGATCATAAATTTATATAAATTTTGCTATTTTTAAGGTAATCTTGTTGAACTATTGATTAAAATTACTACTTTAACCAACATAAAGGTTGTGCCACATTGGACATTTTTTTAAATACTTGTAATACATAGTTAAGGTTAGATTAAGTTTTTTTTGTATTTTCAATTATTTAGAGTTTTTACTTATAGGTACTTTAGGTTAAAACTGATTTTGTGTAACGATTTTGATAAAATTTTTTTGTAATTGAGTATACTGGGTTCTTAACTTATACCTTAGGTGTACAACAAATTTTGTAAGTATAACATTTTTATAATTACTGTAACGGGAATACCACCAATATACTTACTTAACATTTTTGCAGTATCTAACATTTTGATAATTCAACATGAAACAAACTTGTGTTAAATTCCGTTTTCTTTTGAAGGTTAACTCAACTTTGAGATATTCAATTGTTTTGAAATACCAGCACCCACAACGCTTGGTTTATGAAGTAAGTATTTAGCATTACCAAGTTAGTCTAGACTCTAGACTGTTTGAACATTCTGTTTTTCAACAATATTCAATTAAGTAGGATTTTGATACGATAGTGATGTACTGCAGATTGGCAGTTACATTACCATAGTTCAGGTGATTCAACATTGTTGAACAAAAGTTGGCGTGACATCTGGGTCGATTTCTTTAAGGAGCTTGATTACGTCTTTAATGTTTTTCTTCCTCTTATCATCCCCTTTTCGCTGTATATTTCTGGCTGCGCCGTCACCACACTCGCTGTATAATACTCTCTTGCCATCCTCGATTTCCAAATCCGTGAAGTTCGTAGCACAGATCTGCACTATACTTAGTTCATCTAACACATCTATCTTGTTTTGCACGAACGTTAGGAACTCGTTGATAATAATAGACTTAGTCGCCATAGTCTTACACTTGGAACACTTGGAACATACGTCACATTTTAAACGCGTAGTTATCGCACTGTACACGTCCGCACGCGTCAGCACCGACCGACAGAAAATGAAGAAGAAGAGAATTAAGAAGAAACGGAAGCTTAATTATTACTCGAGGAACTCCTTAGTATAGATTTCGATGCAAAATCTATGTATATCTATATACTACGGAGTTCCTTATGTAAAGATTAAGCGAATCAGCGTGCTGAATGGTCTTCAAAAAGAAAAGCGAAAACTTACAAATCACAAGCGATATTTTGTAAGGAATGCGCAAAAAAAGGACAAAATAAGCAGAAAAGCACAGCGAAAACATTGGCCGCGCGTGTCGTTGGACAGTTACCTATAGCTATGACAAGCACTCGTTCCAATTTGATGGCCCCGCCGAATCGCCGCGACCACTCCATACATATTACAGTCGGCTTAGTACATGTTTGCATATCTCGATCATCGTTGATAAATGTCAAGTATAGACACCATAACATCAGGTTAAAATGGACATGAAATTTATTTCGTCCGAATCTGTAGTATCGAATACATCTTTTTACGCCCTTGATTTTCTCCCATTGTTGGTAATAACTTACTAGGCCTCCCCCGTATGCACACTTTTACTTACTTCCTTTTGGTGATGTGACAGTCACACACAGTCCCGCCCGGAAAATCTCCTTCCATTCCAGTAACAAATTATTTATCTTTGGTCTTGGTGGTAGACATGCCCTTCCCATTTCCACGGTACCGAATAAACGACTTTAAACGATCATCTTTAGGGCCAATTTACACTAACATTATACTCGCAGTGTTTCAACGTCCGATGTTCTATCAACTTTGTCGAGATATGCAAAGTCGTACTAAGGGTACAGTTCGCTAGATAAATACACGCCGGTGTCGGTATATCTCGTGAAATATGGCCGTGTCCTGACTGCATGAAAGGGAGAATTAATCAGCCTAACTACCCAATACGGAAAACCCTCAAGTTGTCCATAATTTAATCACAATAAATTACTATAGATTACGTTTTGTATCCTAGCCTAGCTTTGCGTCTATAAAACCCATACATAGTACAAAACTATGGATTTTATAGCGGCAAATCTTTTATATCATACAATAAAAAAACATTCAGAGAAATAAGTCCTGAGCCACTCACTCACTCATTCGCTGACTAACTCATCAACGCTGGCCCACGGGTTCTGGCTGGCCAAGCCTTTAGACCTAGAAAGCTGAAATTTTGCTCAGAGCCAAAGGGAACCCTTTATGATAATGACAAGGAACAAGGCCGAATTTTTCGAAATTCCTACGGGAGCGAAGTGGCGGGCGATCGCTAGTATTATTTCAAAGGCGATAAAATTGGCTGCGTAACTATCTTTCTGTTAATTGATATGTTCTGGAGTTTCCGCAAGAGTCTGACTACATAGCATAGTAATATTATGTCAATTATTGTTCATCATTGTTCATGTTGAATGCACAATGAATGAAATTAAATGACAAAGTATTATTTACCTCTGAAAAGCATTTACGCAAAACAGTAATTTTATTTTACACGCATAAAATTGCGGGAAAATGTTATCCAAGTCTTTAGTTTACTAAGAGGTGCAACGACTCGGACATGCACCACTGAGTTTCTTATGATTTGCTAAATAATAAATATTTACAGTTCATTAAGTATTCTTGGGTGAAGGAAAACATTATGAGGATACTTGCGCGTAACGGGAAGAATTCTGCGAATTTCACCTTCTTCCGTTAACCATCATCGGATCTATCGCGTTTGAACTGAAAGCCCGAGAGCAAGTGAGATTGTTATCTGTTGCGGAAGGAATGTCATAAAAGCTCTATCCATTGTCTCTATAATTTGGTTTTGAAGTTTTCCCAAACGTGCCATAACCGGAAATAAAAAGTTGAAACTTCACCACAACTTTTTTATACGTTCATAATATTTGTATAGAAATTCACGTGAAATGTCACGTGACTCAATATTGGGTGTTGCAGTCTGGTTCCAATAGCTTGGCAACTAGGCGATCTATTACTAAATAGCTGGTAGCATAATCTTATAGTTCAAAATAATTATGTTAACTTACTAAGTTACTTACGAACTACGTGTCAGGAATAGTACCTAATTATCCTTAGTCATGGGCTGTAGAATAATAATTTTAAAAACTTAAGCTTCGCACGAATTTCCATAAACGTTAGTCACTTTCAACCCACTTGAAAAAAATAATGCGTTCGAAACACTCGTTGAACAAAATATCAAGGTAGGGTGAGTAAAGAATGCAAATGGGTTGAGTTAGGAAATAAATATTAGTGGGATGAGACTTCATAGGCTGAATACGGAACGAACCCTTTTATCTCGTAACAAGCACTTTCCCAAAATTCCCGACTAGCTCTTGGGTCATAAGCTCACCTAGACCTACCCGCCGAGTAGAGGCCAATGCCCCGCGGTAGCTAGCACGTTAAGACTATCGTCTAGTGACGAAACGCGACGCGAGTAGGTATTTTCAATAATGCTATCTGTTTCACAACGCTTCGCTGCCTTGTCCGTATCGTGCGATAGAGAGAGTTGCAAGTCCAGTAGGCATATGCCTACATTTTATTCTTAAAATATTGTTTCGGGTGATAACGTTTTTACCCACCCAAACGTTTACGAAATTAGACAATTTTGGTTTCATTAGATTCAGTACACCTTAATCTAGGCTCGTACGTTTTATTTTTTTAGTATTTTAGTTTAGTTAAATTTAAAAAAATTAAAATACTCCAGGAAGTTTTTAGGTCAAAAATATGGATATTTAGACGCTAATAACTTTTAACATAAGCAATATTTCTTTAAAATGAATACGTACGAGCATAGTTCTTCATTGTATCTGCAACATTTCTAAAAATTATGAAAATTGGACAACATTTACGGGAAGAAAAACATTATCGCTTTTTGTATGAAAATTTAAAACTAGACGATCCTCTTAACATTTCGATTTACGACTCAAACTCTAATTATTTATTGTTCTTGATTTATTTATTTATTATTTATTATCTGATGAGACGATAATTTTAGTCATATTTTACTGGTAATTTACATGAGTAGGTAACTACTTTTATTTTACTAGGAAAATTTACAGCTAGGTATAGAGAAAGTAGATAAATATTAAAATAAATACAAAAGAAAACGAAAGCTAAGTAATTAAAAGTTTTTCCAGATAGAAATTACATAAGATAGAAAAGCTCGCATGGGAGATTTTACTTTACTTGTTAGGCATTTGTTACTCTTTTGATTTTTCGGTATACGAGTCGAAACAAGGCACAATATACAAGCAGAGTGGAGCTTAGTTTAAGTTGTTATCAGGAAAGACGCTGAGTTAGGCTTTTAATTTTTATTTTGTCATAACGGCGTCCTTTGAGTCTCATCTGTGTTTTGTTTCCAGTATAGCAATTTCAACCGTAGCCCGAAGTCCTAAAAGTTGAGTTAGAGTTGTTATCGAAAAGAATAGTCTCCGTTCTGCCTGTATGCTAACTCGCTAATACTTCAGACTAAAGATACATTTCATTGATAGTTTTAAATATTGTAATCATTGGTTTGGCTGCGCGGTCCTCAATCATGGTATTACTTTCTCATTGTCATGTTTCGAACGCACAGGCTTTCCATTATTATCGTCCTGTTAAAAACTAAGACTTAAGTAGATAAAAATAAAGGTCATAATGCTGTACACTTTTATTTGTTTTTAATAAAGCAGAGGGTGCAGAATGCGGGCGTGGATAGATATTCGAGTTAGCCTATTATTTGAACGTTCCCGGCTTTGGTTCCCATCAATCATGATTTATTTCTTCACTAAAATAAAATAAACGCATTACACATTATACTCAGTATCATCATCATGCCTTCGAAATTAAATTTGGAACTTGGATGGTCATTATGCGTTCCTGCCTGGACACTACTTAGATACATATGGATACTTTGGACCACAAGTGATCCAAATGACTTTTTAATTTTTATAAGTTTTGAGATATTGATGTAGATTGTAGATGCGTTTTAGATTACAATGCAGTGAGATTAAGTCATAAATATTTATTCAATTTAGTTAGGTACACTACACTTATTGACGTCCAGTTACATAAAAATATGATGGTGATAATCAGTTACGGTATCTTAAAACTAATGCTACGATGGAATGTTTTGCCAAAACCTATGTACTTAATGGTCCAAAGATACCGAAAATGCATAGTTCTAGGATATCCATTTTATGCCCTAGGCTACACAATAAATACTTACTTAATTGGGAAACGTGAGAATTTAATAACAAAAAAGGAAAGCCTGTTCGTAGAGAATCTACGCTCTGCATCATGAAATTCGTCTCGGATGTAGGAATATTTAGCCAATTAAAAGCAATGTAAACTCGTCACCCTACGAGGTTCGATTTGAGTTAGCCATGCGTTTCATACGATTAGTCTTAACAAAGCTGTTATGAGAGCGAGCCCTCCATCGATATGAAGGGGAGCAACCATGATTGTACCTTCCAGTACCTATCGTAGTTTTTTTATCTTATTAAGTAAGTGACTAAATTTGTTTAGTTTACGCCAAAGGAAATCCAGACATACTTAAAAACAGCCAAGTAATAAATTTACGTTATGAACTTCCTTACATTTTCGTTAAAAAAAGATAATTTTTTATACTCTTAATTAATTTAATTAATTATACTCGTTTGATAAAGCCTCGGTCAAAGAACCCGTGGCGGCAGCTTAGCAAGAGGTCATACTAAACGCGCGTGACTGCACTCTGCAGTCAGTAGCAGGACAACAGATCCTAGTAATTTGTACCTATTACGAGGAACTGTATGAAGCGCGCGGCGGAGTGTGTTTGGAATCGCGTTGTGTATGACCAAGGCTTCAAAAGCATTAACACATTGAAGTTTGACGTTACTCGTTGGGCGTTAACAAAAAAAATTATCCCATAGCCGTACAAAATGATTCCCTACAGAGATATACGTGGTAGTATTGCCCAAATGTGGGCTCCTAAAACTGCACTTAGTAGATTGTACATTAATCCAATTAATTCTAATTTAATTAATTAATATTGTAATGTTACATAATATTATATTATACGCACTTCTTACTTTTCTGGTTTATGTGCGTTTTAAGAAATTAAATATTATTTGCTGTAACGGTGAAGGAAAACATCGTGAGGAAAACTGCATGCTCTCAGGGGTGTCTTCAGTATGCCGATCCGCACTAGGCCAGCGTGGTGGACTATGGCTATACCCTTCTCTTCCTGAGAGGACTCTCATGGCCAGTGGTGGGCAATAATGATATAAACGCTATCATATAAAAAAAACCTCCAGACAATTCGACATTAGAATATTTTCCTGTATTTATCATTTACGTAAAAAGTTGTGTTCTTAACGCGGTAAAATGTCTTTAAGAAGTGTGTACTTAATTGTTTGTAACTGTTGGTTTATGAGCTGTAATGTTTGCCGACGCGAAAGAATTACTACTTTAGCTGATTGTTTTCTATTTCTGTTTCCTTTCCATCTTAACCTCCACTTTTTATACTAATTACTTTGCGGCTGGATGTTGCCATTTGCACATCAAACAGATTTGCTAAATGCTCAGTGAATAGAGTTGCTAAGTGATTATTTCCTGTATTAAACTCATTGTAATGAGTTAGTTACATTGCAGACTGCTGCCAGACGCAAACCTACTTCAGGAACTGTCTACAATCATAGCTTACTGATAACGTTTATATTTGGCGAAAATTGTTTTAATTAAGTATAACATAGTCTTTCAGCGAAGACAGCGGTTGCAGGCGCGAAAGGCGCGTACACGTTTTATGTGAGAATTAAATAATATGTAATACGTCAGAACTCGAACTCACACGCACCTACCACTGCATCCCCAAGTCCCAACCCTGTACAGTTACCAACAATACGCGTTGGTCGAATTATGATTACGACCCCACCTGTGATGTCAGAATCTACGATTGGATTTTATTATCTACAAGCTGATGCCCGCGACTTCGTCCGCTTGGTTTGAGATTTTTCGGTTCCCGCGGGAACTCTATAATTTTCCGGGATAAAAAGTAGCCTATGTCCAGACTATAATCTATCTCTGTGCCAAATTTCATCCAAATCCGTTCAGCCGTTGGGGCGTGATTGAGTAACAAACATCAATCCATACATCCATACATCCATCCAAACTTTCGCATTTATAATATTTATTTGATAACGTATGTCAGCTTTGCTTTTAAAATTGAATTGAATTTTTAGAAATGATAATATGAGTTTATTAACATCTTTGTTTAATTGAGTTTATTTAAACTGATATTTGACTCATTCTATGTATTTATTTCTATGTATTTATTTCTATGTATTATATATATGGGAACGCCATATTGGAATAATTTACTTAAATACAAGTATTTTTTTTTTTTTTTTTAATATATAGGCTAGCGCTTGGCTGCAATCAGACTGGCTAGCAAGTGGTGATGCAGCCTAAGGTGGAGCGCGCTTGCCTAGAAGATGCCTATTCACTCTTGATTTGAAGGTACCTATATTAAAAGAGGAGGGAAAAACGGAAGCCGGAAGGGCATTCCATATCCTAGCGGTTCGAATTAGAAACGAGGAAGCAAAACGCTTCGTACGAGCCCGCGGAATTTCGACTGCGTAAGGGTGCAGACCTTGTCGATGCCTTGCGGTTCGATGATAAAAAGGTGACGGAGGAACCAGATCGAATAGTTCCTGGGCACACTCGCCGAAATATATCCTGTAGAATACCGACAGACAGGCAACTTTGCGCCGATGTTCCAAGCTTTGCAGCTTCGAACTGACCAGCGCTTTGTTACCAATAAGTCTCCTGGCGCGACGATCCACCGAATCCAATGCATCAAGCTGGTACTTGGCAGAGCCATCCCACAAATGGCTGCAGTACTCCATGCACGACCGAACTTGTGCTTGGTACAGGATAAGAAGCTGTTCCGGCGTGAAGTACCGCTTGACTTTGTTGAGGATGCCAAGTTTCTTGCCAGCTGTTTTTGCCTTGGATTCGATGCATTGTCCAAAGTTGAGGTTGGACTATATGTTGATACCGAGGAGCTCGACACTCGGTAATTGGAATGTTTATTTTGACGTTTGAAAGTTAGTCCGCTCCTTGCAGACTCAGCGATTATTGAATACTTTTGTGTTTAGATCGCAATTTGATTTAGAGCTTATCGATAGCAATCGTGGCCGGATCAAATGAATATTTTCTTTATGTTTATCCAAGTTTTTATAAATCTCTCGTGAAACCGCTACACGTTTAACCATTTATTCGTGCAAGTTTTAAAGAGAGTACAAAAATATATCTAAAAGCTATTTAATTATTGACCTACTTCTGGAATTATGCTTACAGGTATTAAAAATAAAGGCTATTTTATTTATTTATGAACCACCACATTACACAGATGAATATTTTAAGCAAATTACCCCCAAAACCAAAGTGAAAAGTATTCGTGAATAATATTTGCGCACCCATGAATCACCGCTCTAATTCTTCTATAGATACTTGAACAAAATTAATGATGGAAGAATGAAAATTTCTTCCCTTTCCCCTCTTGGGGCCCAAAAAAATGATCCGCAGTGAAATCGGCTACGCCATGTTGACGTCATTATACGGTGCGTCAAAACACGATGTTGACGACCCCGATGACTTGCATGATCCGCCCCGCGATCTCGTATCGATCCTACCCACAGGCCACTCACCCAAGATACCAAAACAACACTAAACGTACCATCTCAATGTTTGAAAAGGCACTGGCAATCAAGATACGGGCTTCCCTAGTTTAGTGGTCAGGATTTCTATGTAGTAGTCTGTAGATTACTACGACTAGATGATGCCCGCGAATTCGTCCGCGTGGATTAAGATTTTTTTGATTCCCGCGGGAACTTTAATTTTCCGGGATAAAAAGTAGCCTATGTCCTTCCCCGGGATGCAATGCAATCTACCCCTGTACCAAATTTCATCAAAATCGGTTGAAAGCGTAGCAGACAGACAGACAGACACTTTCGCATTTATAATATTTGTATGGGTTCTAATTTTCTATCGCAGTAAAAGCTAAAGGCCGACAAAAAGTTAGACCATGACATACATTAACCGGCTTTATTTATGAAAAAATGCGCTTGGCTGGATGAGTAGCGCCTCTATAGTCTATACCGGGTCTTTAATCTGTAAGTTAAGACAAGACACCTCGGTAGGTCATGTGATGACAATATGTCTAAGCTGTCGATGTTATTTAAGTAAGTTAAATTAAAATGTGGTTTTTTGGTGGTCATTTAAGTAGGTACTATTTTTGGGTCAACGATGATTATTTTGGAGTCATTAGATTTAATAGGATAGCACGATGTTAAATCCAAGCGGACGAAGTAGTGGGATTATAAGTTGATTCATTTGGTGATTATGAGAGACGTGTGATGATCTAAATTTTAGTATGGTCTTGAACTAATAAATGCTTTCTTTGTTCCAGGTAAGCTTTCGACTGTTGTAGTGCCTACGGTCTATAGAGACGAAGTCTCCTTTTCACGTCCCGCTGCGTAATGGTAAGGCTTTTGCCGATGGCTGAACAGATTTACGTTAATAAGGTGTCGTTAGATTTCGTAGCTCGGATTGTATTGAAGTCGTTTATTTCGTCTCGATCTTAGTGTTTATTTTTTTTACGGCTTCAGAGTACGTTTTTTATTACTTTTGGTTTTGTTCACGTTCTCTAAGATGGGTATGACCACTGTTTCGTGAAATTAGTTAATTTCACGCTGTCGATTTACACTGAAGAATAGCTTAATTTTCACTATCAACAACGAATTATTTCCAGCTCTTTAAGTAGGTATGTTTATATATTCCTGAAAGATTCTGTGACATGATTTATCTCAAAACTTACTATAATAATAAATAGAGTAATTGTAAATCATAATTTAGACTTTTTCCCTCAGCTTTTTGCATATCATTAATTATTATCTTTCAGGAGCATACTCATTCCGGAAAAATTCTTTTTTTTTTTTTCATTTAGTAAGGTACCTAATAACATGAAATTTCTAGTTCACGTAATTTCAATTATTGTAATGACTGGCTGAATTTATGGTGTTCTTACTGCAAACATACTGTAGCCAATAGTGAGAGTGTCAGCCAAACAGAGGCGATTATAATCGTCACACTGTAGCTTGCTGTTAGATGTCACTGTAACTACCGCAACGGACCTTGGGGTTTAAAGAAGTGAGGGATGTTAGGATAAATATGAAACAGTTTGGTGCGACCACTTACGACTCAAGACATTTCTATAAACACAGAGTTATCATTATTATGTTGTCGATAATATAGATTATTATCGTCAAGATAATCGTCTGTGGCATCACAATCGGTAACTTTGTGATAAATTACTACAAATGTAGATGTTACCGGTGCTAAATGTGCTTTAACGTTAATGCTCCGATGGCAATTAATCATGTCAGAGACTTGTTACCTGTCTAAACTGTTAACAAAAAGTCCGTCGGTGATCGCTTACAATAAACCGAGACGTAAATATTTGGTGAGGAGTTATGCAATCAGTCTGCGGCGATGGTCTGCGGTTATGTTAAATATTTGTTGGTATTGTTTTTGTTACCATAATACGTGGTTTTTTATCGGATATTCTTTGATGAGTATGCTCAGGAACTTTACAACTTTATTTCACCTTCACCGTTCTACCATACAACAGCGGAAACCAACAGCGTTGGCAATTGGCATCCCTATGTGGTTGATTTTCAATGGCGAATATATACTCGAAAGTGTTTTGCTATATACGAATCCCCTTCCGTTCCGACGTACATTTTTTTTGTCACGTATTACATAATTGCCTTCAATGCAAGGCCGAAGTGAATAGGCATCTTCTAGGCAAGCGCGTTCCAACCTAGACCTCGTCATTAATGCCTTTGCAATCTCTGTATACCTTGTATGTTGATATGTGTGTCCTTTGTTTAAGAGTGTAATGGCTAATTCTAGTACACTATCTCTAATCTACATTGACAGAACTTCATTTAGTGCTGTCCCTTTTCGCAGGAAGTATTAAGAAAGAGATGGTTATATATATTTAGAGCTGAAATTTAAGTTTAGTTTAGAGATTGTGTATTCTGTTGTGTAATTCTGTAGAATTAGCCACAAAGTAGGTTACTAATTAAATGTGCCACCCCAATCATAAGCTGCCACAGTTTCGGCAGGTCGTGTATTTTGGCTGAGCACGTGGCATCGCGCCGCGCGCGGGTGTAATCGGCCTAGCGGGTGAACATTCCAATTCACCGGTCAAGGAACTGTTACACCGCCAGCACCATTACACGAGATTGATGGCCTAATATCGCGATGAGCTCGACCGGATATCGACGAATGTGCATTAATAAAATACATTTAATGTAATTTTATATGTAGTTATCCTGCTCATATTTTCTTCTTGTCATTATAAATTCAAAAGTGCATTCGTTCGTTTGTGTGTCCTTCATTACAGCCGCAACAGGGCAATGGATTGACGTGATTTTCTGCATGGTCAAGTCAAAGATCAAGAGAGCGACAAAGGTTTATTTTTATCCCGAGTTCACACGGGAACTTTAAAAGCCTAAATCCGCCGGACGAATTCACGGTTCTAGTAAGACATTATAGTTCACTGGTCTAGGAACGGTTACTCCGACTCTGCTACATTATACGAGATTGAAGACCTAATATTGGTCTTCAACCTAGTTGAACCGCCAACCCGCATTGGAGCAGCGTGGTGGGTCTAAGCTCTAATTCCCACTCTCCTATGAGAGTGGAGGCCTGTGCCCAGCAGTGGGACGTTAATGGGCTGTAGTGATGATGATGATAGTGATGAAGACCTAATTTCCCGATGAGATGTCCGCGTATCGGCGAAGTTACCTGTACTCTAAGTAATAAAATACTTCAGCCCTGCGCATGAGTTCTGGCGGGCGGTGTAGCGACGTGACCCCAGATAACAAGCCAACAGCAATTAGTACCGCCGTCGCGTCGCCTACAACGCCCTCCCGGAATTCAGGTGGTGGTGGGTTGGCCGTGTTAGACTGCCGGCCCTTCGGACTATGAGAGTGAGGAAATAGAGAGTGCCACTGTTTATCGCACTCATAGTATCTCCATGTGTCGTTGACTAATTTGGCTTGTGTCTGTTGAGATAAATTAAACTTTGAGTTGTTATACCTGGTTTTACTGTTTATTTATATTACTAGATATTGCGCGACTTCGTCCGCGTTAATTAAGGTTTTTTGATTCCCGCAGGAACTGTTTTACTTTCCGGGATTAAATGTAGCCTATACCTATGTTCCAAATCGGTTCAGGAATTATTAGTGAAGGAGTAGCAAAATCCAAATTTACAAACATCCAAACTTTAACATTTATTTATAGATAAGTAAATTAGTACTATTTGTAGAACAACTAGTTTAATGCATGCTTAATTAAAATCACATACATATTTGTACACCACACTGTGGTAGAATACTAGGATCCTCTATCTGTTAAGAACATCTTTGTGCAACCGTATTCCACAAGTAAATAATTTGAAGTTTGAACATTTTTAATATTATAATATGAAAGTTATGCTTCGGGCATGACTAACAGTAATTATGCTTTTTATTTTTATGTGCATAGTCCATGTTTTCGTATCGACTGAACAGTCAAGAATCGCGATTAATTCTATGATCGTCTTGATATTACCAAATTAAATTTTTCCAAAGTATCAAAACGTCTCAAGTATCTAATAAGGAAAACACAGGCGGAGATTTATGAAAGCAACAAAGATAAGAAGTTATTTGAATACGGATGTTGCCACTCGCCGCACCGAGTGCCGAATTTCTAAGAATCTTTATTCTGTACCGTTGCAATATTCCTTTAACGCACCGACCATGAACCGGTGATCACTTTCATTTTAACAACTTTTAACTTGTTCCGCTTGTGCCCAATACAGTTTAATATCAAAATGTAGGTACTTTTAGTTTTTTGATGTGAAAAGTTGTCTACCTACCTTTCGTAGCAAGTACCTACATGTGAGGTGCTTAATATTAAGCTTGACCATTGGAAGGTTGAAAAGTTGAAAGGTTTATTTCGTAATTTATTACTAGGTCATGCCCGCAAGTTTGCCCACGTAGATAAGGTTTTGATTCGCGCGAAAACTCTTTAATTTTCCGGGATAAAATGTAGCCTATGGTAGCAGGTCAACGGCCTCATGTTTGCAGTCATCCTCATTATAGCGATTGCATTGTACCTAGGTACTAAGAGTGTCCAATCAGTAAAAACGCAACGCATAGGTATAAAATCGACGGCGGCGGCGGCGGCGCGGGCCAATATCGTAATGCGAGACTCGGCCTCGCGCCCCGGTTTACCCCGCGTTATCGTGCGCCTGATCTGTTTGATACACCGGACGCCCGCAACGCCACGTAAAGCTTGCGACACACTGAACTGTTTTTGTGCAAATATTTGTTTGTTATAAAGTTATCGTAATAAGCTATCTGTGTTCCAAATCGGTTCAGTAATTGTGGCGTGAAGGGGTATCCAAACTCTCGTATTTATAATTTCAGTACTTAGGAAGTAGGACTAGATGATTCCCGCGACGATTTGCGTCTATTTGGGCTTTCTGAGAATGACGTGGAAACTCTGATTTATTGTGATTAAATGGAGCGTAAGCCCGTATCTGGAATGCAACTTGCAAGCCTGATGGGCCTCGAAAAGATTTTAGACATACACGGGCATAATATATAATATCCAATAGGTAATTTAATTTGGTGGTTAGATTTTTAACTTGATCCTGTTTTATCACATTTTGAATTGTTGTGTAGTAAAAAGTAATCCAAGATTAACCTTCCCAGTCCCTAGTGACTTTTACAAATTTAAATGAATTGTTCACTTCATGTAGGACAACTTTTGCCACTTACCTATAAAGTCTGGACTCTACCACCGGTTCGGGAAACAGATTTGTGCGGGCTTCCTAGCAGTCTGCCTGTTATATCATCGCGTTTGGTGTGCCCGACGCTTTACCCCACTATACGAAGTAGTACGTAGTTACGTACGGTTGCTAATCGCACCCCCTCATCAAATACGCCGCTATAATAAACAAACAAAACATATGGCTTACGAATTTATTTGCGGCTTTTGACAACGTAACAATTTACAACACTGACATGAAGGGGTTGTGTTTTGTGCAATTGAACTTTTGAAGGGTTTCCTGTTTCCTTTAAATTGCAGCAGAACGCAGGCAGTTTAAATAGTATAGTTATAGTTTTGCCCTTCTAGTCCAGTCAAATAAGATCTGAAATCAAAATTTTGGCACAACTTTGCATTTTTGATATATGTAATTTAGTTTTAATGATACAAAAACAACGTGTAAAGGTTTTCGTGTCCACACCCCCCAGCAAGGGTTGAAAAAAATATGTCAAAAGTGTTTTTTCGCAATTACTCGAAAACGGTAAAAAATAGACAAAAAAAGTTCTAGTAAGAATATGTAGAGCTTAAAATCTATATATATAAAATTCAAAGTCCTGACTGACTGAGTGACTGACTTATATATCAACGCACAGCCTAAACCGCTGGGGTTAGAAACTTGAAATTTTGACAGTAGGTTCCTTTTGTGACGTAGGCGCTCACTAAGGAAGGATTTTTCAAAATTCCACCCCTAAGGGGGTGAAATAGGGGGTGAAAGTTTGTATGAAAGTCCGTCATTTCTCAAGTTATATCCATGAAACTTGGTATTTGAGCTTCTGGTTTAAAATAAAGAAATACGTGTTTCACAGTTTTTGAAAATTCTACCCCCAAAGGCGTTAAATAGGGGTTGAAAGTTTGTATGAAAGTCCTTCATTTTTCAAGTTATAACCATGAAAGTTGGTATTTGGGCTTCTGGTTTAAAATAAAAAAATACGCGTTTCACAGTTTTTGAAAATTTTATCCCCAAGGACGTTAAATAGAGAGTTTGTCCTTCAATCACGCCGCAACGGATCAACGTGATTTTTTGCATGGGTATAGTTGAGGACCTGGAGAGTGATATATATAGGATTTATCCCGGAAAATGAAGGAGCGCCTGTGGGAATTAAAAAAAACTTATGCCACGCGAACGAAGTCGCGCGCATCCTCTAGTTTTACATAAAACAGTTCCTATGACTTTTTTTTCTCCGGTCAAAATTGACCGAGTTAGGGAGGTTTTTAAGTTTAAGGGTGCAAGCTCCATATAGACTAAGAGATATCGGAAATATCTCCGATTTAAGTTATTTTGAATACTGCAATCGTATAGCCTCCCCCCAGGCTTCGGCCGTGTCTAGTAACCACCCTACCGGCAAAGACGTGCCGCCAAGCGATTTAGCGTTCACGATGCCGTGTAAAAACCGATTAGGGGTATGGGTTTAATATAACCTCCGTACCCCTAACAGGTTAGCCCGCTACCATCTTAGACTGCATCATCACTTACCATCAGACCGTGAGATCGCAGTCAAGGGCTAACTTGTATAGTTGATTAAAAAAATGTATTTAAAATAGTAAAAGGAAAATGACATGGCTGAAAGTGTAAACTGGTGACTTTTCTGTGCAAATCCAATCACATTGAGTTTGTAATTTGACACAAAAAAACCGGCCAAGTGCGAGTCGGACTCGCGCACCGAGGGTTCCGTACAAACCTGTAGTAAGTTTTAAATTATTAAAAAAAAACTACTTGCTAGATCTCGTTCAAACCAATTTTCGGTGGAAGTTTGCATGGTAATGTACATCATATTTTTTTTTAGTTTTATCATTCTCTTATTTTAGAAGTTACACGCAAACTATTCAGTTTAGAAAAAAATGATATCATTTTTGAAGACCTATCCATAGATACCTTACACGTATGGGTTAGATGAAAAAAAAATTTTTGAGTTTCAGTTCTAAGTATATTGTTTTTTTTCTATTTTTGTAAGAAAATCTTAATGCGGTTCACAGAATACATCTACTTACCAAGTTTCAACAGTATAGTTCTTATAGTTTCGGAAAAAAGTGGCTGTGACATTCGGACGGACAGACAGACAGACAGACAGACATGACGAATCTATAAGGGTTCCGTTTTTGCCAAATTTGGCTACGGAACCCTAAAAATATGTACCTACGAGTACTTTACACATGGAGCTCTTACAGTGATCGGTAAACATGTAAACCGATTTGAAAACTACGCGTATGACCTGCGCAATGTACTATTTGTTCACTGAATTTTATTTTATTTATTTATTTGCTGTGCGCTTGCGCAGTCCATGCTACAACTTACAACTTTAGATTGGAGTTTTGCTTTTTCGGACTGCATGTTTTGCGATCAGTAAATTACCGCTAGTTATTGATTACTAGTAATAAAAAAACTTGACTAAGTACATATTATTATCATCATTTATCATAGACGAAAATGTATATGTACCTACTGATGACTAAGTCAAGATTGTGATTGTAGATATTTTTGTGACCAAGTGTAAAAGATGGTAGTATCATGGTTGACCGAGCGAAGCGAAGGTCTCTGAGTCTACTTGGGTGAATTGGCACTTGTCCGTCCGTCCGTCCGTCTGTGCGTCTGTCAGAGCCTTATAACTTCTGAATTTCCGAACGTAATTACTTCAAATTTAAATATAATATGTAAACCGATGGCCTCCCGCCGAATATGGCTTAAAAAGTTATAAAAATCTTTATTTCAGGGGGGCACTCATAGAAGCGAATGCGAAGTAAAATATTTTTTATAGCGTTACATAGGGTTGCAGTATATCATTTTAAAGATAATTAGGAATAGAGTCCAAAAATATTTTTTTTTGAATTTTTCCCCTAAAATTGACGAAAGGGGGGGCTTTCAAAGTGGCGATTTTCTAACGTCCAAAGTTGACCTCAGAACTCTCAATTTTCTGAACTCATCAATTATTTGAATTATATCCTGTACTTGAACAACAAATACTAAAATTAGATAAATATTATAAGGAAACGAAATTAGTTATTTAATTTTTAATGATGATGATATTTTTAACAGAACTTCACACTGATGTCAATAGATGGCGCTCTGTGAAACCGCGAGGTCTCAGTTCGGGGCGAACCACTAGTTATGCTTAAGCCAGAAATATATTAATGCTTAAGCCAGAAAGTTTAGTGTTTGCCTGTGACTAAGGCAGGGAATTATTCCACTGCATATTCGTATTTCATACCAACACGAGTCGAATACAGACAATGCCTCAAAAACCGCAATCGGTTCTTATCAGAATGCACATATATGATTCGCTATTAATGTACCTATCGTACAGTGATTTGATATTCAAAATGTCTCATAAATCATAACAAAGTTAGCGGGGAAGGCGCTGAGGAAGTGGGGAGTGGGGACACAATAACAATGCGCGTGCGCCTTCGGCGCCGCAACGCTCCAGTTGTTTTAGCCCGACCACAGTTGGCATGGAGAAATTTGCTATGGGTAACAGGCAACAGCTTATATCCTCAAGTTTGATGACCTGTCGCCTCGTAACTAACTTGTGGCCCTAGGTGAACGACAAACGCGGTAATGCGACGCGACGCGACAGGAACGAACGGTAGCTGACCCTCCCGTGGTCTAAGTTGTCGCGTAGATAAGTTTGTCATTTTCTATGGGGACGTATCGCGTCGCGTTGCATCGCGTCGCTTTTGTCGCTCACCTAGGACAACGGGACAAATTACTTTTTACGTAGACTATTCTTTATAATTATGTTTATTATATATATTCTAAAGGCAATTTATGTTATTTACGATAACTTTGGTCGACAACGCAAAAAAAAGGCTTTCAGTTAGGAAATCGCGTAGAATTAAACGCCCGCGCCCCTACTTTTGTAGGGGCGCGAACATTTTGTCCTTTCAACTTTATTAATAACGGTAAAGAAAAAAGTGACTGTTTGTCTAGTCTAGACTCTATTTTACAAACTTTTGTTGTGACCATCCCAGTTTGGTTCCTTTTAATTCCTCGTCCTCGAACTCTATCTATTAGGTATGTTTAAAAGGTTAGTCTGTTTTTTTATTCCAAAAAAGTTGTTTAAAAATAGCAGTTAGTTTATACGAAAGATTCGCGAATGCACTTTGAGCGCGACAAACCTCGCAGTTCACAATCGTTAGTCTAGTTTGCTAACAGTTGCGCGTCGCAACCAACTTGCGACCCCTTTGCACTTTTTCGGTGTGGAACACTACCAGTGGAAAGTTCTCAAACGTTTTCAATTGTATCTACGTGGCGCGGCGTCGCGTCGCCTCGAGTATGGCACCGGCACGTTAGCGCCTTTTATACTCGCCTGAGTTTTCCAGTAGTTTAACTCGTTGTAATATCATTGGTGTCTAAAAAGTTTGAAGAGCTAAAGGGTCAACCGACGTAGTTTCTTAGCTACTCACAGTGTGACATCAGTGAGACAATCACCTCTGCTTGGCCAATACTCTCTCAAATAAATCCATTGGCGCAGGAAGAATTCCATAAATTCTGCCAATCACAAGTCAAACCAATATAAATTGAAGCATTTATTGATGAAATTTTTTCGCAAACGATTATATGGAATCTAGAATGTTACTGATTAATTGATCAAGTTAAGAGTAATGAATACCTTATAAGCGCTAGAAAACTTACGCTTGAATACAGTTAAGTAAATTCCAATAATTCGGACTTTTGAATTCGGAATGAGTATTCTGATTTATGTCGAAAATCATTGCTTCATTTTGCCAAATTTGAATTAAGTGGTTAAGTGCCTAAAGTACCATCTTGACAGCGACAGTTGGCAAAAGGCCATCCTCCCAAGCTGCAGAAGCTACCTTTGACATTAAGAAGTCGGACTTTGTCCGGGGGTCATAAATGTGGGCGACCTTGCAGGTAGGTATATTCTCGTCGGCCGCATTTGCTATTTCGGAACATTGACATCGATCCGAGAGAAATTGGAGCAGCATCTTTGGCACCTGCGGTGCACCAAAATACGGCTGGCGAATGCTAGATTGATCTGAACCGGTCCGCGGCTTCATAATAAACCAATTAATTTTGATACTATGCTATGCTATGGGGTACGTGCATATTCTTCTGAGCTACTGAGTATTCTCTCCGAGAGACGCCGAATCCTAGTTATTAAAAAACAAAACAGATATGAGCGATATAACAATTAGCGCTAACAAAGAAGAGAGAGTATCAACAATGAAATAACTGGAGCTGTTCAAAGGGCTTCAATTTGAAAGAGCTCACAGATGCTAACGACTATTTTTTTTTTTTATTGCAAGATAGGCTTGCGCTTGACGACAATCACGCTTAATACAAAGCAATGATGAGGTCTAGGTTGAAGCGCGCCCGCCTAGAAGATGCCTATTCACTCTTGCCTTGAAGGTACTTAAGTTATACGTGGCAGGGAATACATGTGCTGGAAGGGCATTCCACATCCTAGCGGTTCGAATTAGAAACGTAGAACAGAACCGTTTCGTTCGAGCTGACTGGACGTCAACCACATAAGGATGCCAACGCAAACGGTTTCTTGCTGTTCTGTGGTAGAACGGTGAAGGGGGAACAAGGTTGAAAAGTTCCTGAGCACACTCTCCAAAGTATATCCGACTAACAGACTATACGAGTTTAAGGACACGTTTAATTAAGTTTGAATACAACAATAAACATACTTACTTAGTGTTTGTCTGTTTCTTAAGATCCGATTGAGTTCAAACTTTATATAGTTCTTCTATTCAGAAAGATTTTTAACCTCGACATACAAAAGTTAGCGCGCGACTCGCTTCGAAACGCATACCGAGGATCTATTAAATAAACACAATGGTGCGAGCGATTTGGCAAGCATAACGCAGTCGTTACATTTGCATGAATTTAGGCAATAATGAAGCATGACAACAGCAATTTTCCTCATCTTCGTACTTACCGTGGCGATATTATTAATTAAACTACGTCAACCTCTGTCCGAGACGAGGAATACGTAGATGGTGACGTTATCACGCGACTAATTTAACACAACGATGTAAACACCGTTTCCTTTGTTTGATCTTGCAATAAAGTTCGAAGAATAATCTGAGTTGTCATGCACTACTACTACTTTTAAATAATATTCAACTGTTCTAGATCTTTAAAATTTAGTAAAGAAGAAGTGTAGGTATGCAAAACAATTATTCTTTATGTATCATCTTGTATCGGGCTGGTTTTCCTAATTTTTAAGTTCTTGGACCTCGTTATAGGGGTTTTTTTGGGAATTAATTTGTCTGGACTCCCTTATTAAACAAAGGATAGGCCTTTTATCTTCTTACATTATTAGGCTAATAGCATCGCAAAAAATTCTTTGATTAAGAAAAGCTCAAAGCAGCGAGTGAATGTACCGCCGATGTTCTTTCGAGCCGATTTTTGTCATTAGGGTTCCGTACCAAAATGGTAAAAATGGAACCCTTATGGTGCGACTTTCTCCGTCTGTCTGTCTGTCTGTCTGTCTGTCCGTCCGTCACACTCGATTACTTCAGTAACTACCGAAGCTATCGACATGAAATTTGGAATAGTTGTGTATATTAGTGGCCCAAAGACACTGGAATTAAAAAAAATTGGAAATTATTTTTGTTCTTATTTAAAAAGGGGGGAAAATCGGAGGGTTGAAATTTAAAAGTGAGATAACTGTACTGTGTGGGGTATCATATGAAAGGGTTTACTTTGTACATTCTAAAACAGATTTTTAATTATTTTTAGTCATGATAGTTTTTTGATTTATCGGGGAAAAAGTAAAAAAAAATACCGTTCCCCCCCCCTTATCTCCGGAGTTTACCAATCGAAAAATCTGAAATAATTATGGTCAATAGGAATTTATGTATATTTTACAGGAAAACTATAGCCAATGCTCTAACTAGCATAGTTTTTTTGATATTAACAGAAAACCTCTACAAACAAAGTTAGTTTTGTGGTTCATTAAATTCATTAATCGTAAAACTTGCTACAGGTTTGTACGGAACCCTCGGTGCGCGAGTCCGACTCGCACTTTGCCGGTTTTTTTTTAACTTCTTGGTACTCGTTATTCGAGATTTCTAGGGATTAACATCTGCGTCCCTTAATTATGTAATATAGAATAGAGTTGTTTAATCCTTATAAAACATACCTATTATTTAATAAAAAAATCTTTGATGGTTAAATTGTGCCCCTAAGCTGTGAGTACCTACATGTATCTTTTTTTCGACCTGGAGTTGTACTGGTTTCCCACATTTTAAAGTTCTTGGTAACTAGTTACTTGTTGGGATTAATATCTGCAGCTGTTTAATCGTTATAATATTAGGCTACAGCCTATCGGCACAAAACAGTATTTGATTTCTAGATTATGCTCGCGACTTCGTTCGCGTGGACTAAGTTTTAGATTCCCGCGGGAACTCCTTAATTTTCCGGGATAAAAAGTAGCCTTTGCCCTTTCCCGGGACCCTAAACCTATCCCTGTACCAAATTTCATCATCGGTTGAACAGATAGGCCGTGAAAGCGTAGCAGACAGACAGACAGACAGACACACTTTCGCATTTATAATATTAGTATGGATTAAATAGTGCCCTAAAGCATGAGCACTCTGCACATGTACCGCCCGGTGTTTCCACTTAGCGCGTTATTCACGATCCAGTTCGAGTATCGACCTCTCGGTCTCGGATAAGATTGTATCAGATTCGCAAATTTCACTCGCCACGATTGCGTGGCGTCGCGTCGCCCAAGGTGACCGGTGCGTTGACATTGAAACGCCTTGATTAGATCAGGCGGTGCGGAATCGCGAATTGTGTTTATTACTGGATCGGTTGCCGACTCGCCGGGGACGTGCTTACATCGTAATAGAATTAGTTGATATATCCACCTAGAAACGGCCGTGACATTTCTTGGATAATCGCTACCCAAATTTTAGTTTCTTAAGGTTTCTTTTAAGTAGGAAGCGATAACCGATAACTACCTACGGTATTGTTTCTATGCACGTCTGCTGAATGGTTATTAGAATCTACTGTGGTTGTTTATTTTCATACATGACAGGAAAATTTGTTACCACGTGTATTTATACTTAATCATTAACCAATAATGAAGAAATTTCTTGAATTTTTGATACAACTCTTGTCTTTTAAACTTTTAATTATTGTTAAGTCACTTTAAAAATCTTAATGGGATTACGATATTGATAACTAACTGAACCTCATCTTAATCCTCAAATAAATATAACTATCTGTATCTGTAACTATTTGTATCGCGGTTTATCCAAATACCTGGAGAGGCATTATGAATTAAATAGGTCACATTGTTTTTCTGTAGTTTTTAAATAGGTATATAATTTAGATAAATTAATGTCTCATCATTTAAGAAATATAGCACATAAGTCATTAGATAATTAAGTAAGTAGATATAAAGCGAAGTAGGTTGACGGGCAGTCTGGGTAGGTCCGGAACGTCGGAAACTACTAGGGGTCGCCGGAAGAACAGCGCTGGAGTGGTGCTCAAACACCACTTTAGCATTACGCTGAGGTGATGCCCTTTTTGGGATTATTTGTGGCACAATAATAAAAAAAAAAAAGAAAAAAAAAAGTTAAGTTAGTTTAAGTAGTTCTAGTTTCAATTTTATGTCTTATGTTTTTTGAAATTTTTGTTTGTTCTTTGGTTTTGTGTTCAAATCCCAAATAAAGACTTTATTTATTTATTTATTTATTTATTTAATTTTATATCAACATATTATATACGATCCGACTTCCGAATCATTTTTTTTGTGTAGTCGATTACCAATTTGAAATCTTATACGAAATAATAACTGTTGAACAACCAAAATACCATATTGATTGAAGTCTTCTGAATACGAATTTATGTGTAGAATAATAACAAGATTGTTCTCAGCAAATGCTGCTTTTAATTGATACCCATATCATGGGGGTGCATAAAAAATAACTAGTCTGCCATCTTTTGGAGTCCGCCGTATTGGATTAAAAATGAAGTCGATTAGCTATAACCATGCATTGTCATCCAAACTAAACGTGTATGCAAAATTTCAACTCAATCGGAAACCGGGAACTGGGTCAATTTTACATGATACTATCTCAAAGCTTGTAATAAATTTGCTTATAAATAGTAGGTAGAGGAACTTCTAGGAAGGTACGAGTAAATTATGTTGTTAAAATGGAGTAGGTATATATAAATTTTGACGGTTGCTCAGTAAAATATAAGTGGCGAGGGCAAGCATGGCAACAACACAGCGTCACACTCAACTCATTAATCCGATTCACTGCGAGTGCTGGGGATATTTATTTTCCTCTTATCACCAGGTGTTAGTCTTGGATGGCGAACGTATTTCATTGAATTTATTCATGACACATCTGAGGAAATCGTTAGGCACCCGCTATTATGTTTGAAAACTTGAAAAACTCCTCTTTTCAGACATTTTGTTGTTGAACGGGGCGAAATTGGGAGGAGGAATTCTTGATTTTGTATTGAATTAACAACGATATCCAATTTTTGTTGTGATCCTACCCTAATCACCGTTTATAAGGCCCAGAGGATGTTTGAAAATTTCTAAATATTTTGTGACTCGAAGTTAAATTTATTCTTAGAATCTTGACATCAATTATGATTCTTCAAGATGATAATAATGGGTATTTATTCTTTGTTTAAAAGTTTTTTCATCATACCTATTCGAAAAACGCATATTGGCTTCAGAGGATAGCGGGAGCAAAGTGTAACTTGTAGGCCCATGGGACTTTTCATTTCTCTCTTCTGATTGGTCCGAAGTCACGTCATCAATTTGTTGATCGAATATACGACTTTGCATATCTCTGTTCTGATTGGTCCGAAGTCACGTGATCAATTTGTTGATCGGATATACGTCTTTACATTTTATTTAAACTTTAAATATACGTCTAAATAATGTCTATACAATTACATAGAAGGTTGATAGGAGTATCTTCTGATTGGTGCATAAACGTATAGGTAATGTCCATACATAGTAGGTTGATACTCCTAGCTTTTTCTCATACGTAATGATGAAAAATAGTGTGTGTCACTCGGGGCCAAATTTTTTGTTCTCGGGCGGCGTATATTGAATTCCTCGCTACGCTCAGGATTCTACTTTAGAACCCCTCGCTACGGTCGGGATTCTACTATAGAATCCTTCACTTCGCTCTGAATTCAAAATAGCGCCCTCGGGGAACAAAAATTTTCTTTGGCCCCATGTAACACAAATAACTATTGCTTGATCTTGTTGTTTTGATTGTTTTTGGGTTTGCGCGATATCAATTTATTATTATTTGTGAAAGGATATTTTTTAGTTTAGTGCAAGATTTTAAGTAATTGTAGGTATAATTTACTGTCGCTCACGTATCCTTTTTTATCGCATTATCTGTACTTCTATGCTAATATTATAAATGTGAAAGTTTGGATGGATGGATGGATGGATGGATGAATGTTTGAATGTTTGCTACTCAATCACGCCAGAACGGCTGAACGGATCTGCATGAAATTTGTCTCAGAGATAGATTATAGTCTGGATTAGCACATAGGCTACTTTTTAGTTCTCGCGGAAACCAAAAAACCTCAACCCACGCGGACAAAGTCGCGGTCAGCAGCTAGTAAATATCTATATTCTCTCTTTACTGTGTCACTAATGATTTTCATTGATTTTTTTCGAGCGATAGATGTCCGCTGCTGCTGTCATTTGTACGGGCATCCACAAGCCGCGGTTTCGCGCCGCGACGCCATAGTCTAACAGCTCCTTGATGACATTAAAGTATTGACTATTAACTGTTGACTATTGACTATTGACTATTAAACAACCCAGTTTTATCGTATGTTTATCGTTTCCAAATATTCCACTGAAAAGTTAATGTTTTAGATTAGAAACGGAGGCAAAGCGTACAAATAAATGGCGGATAAGGGGAACAATTCGTATAATACCTTGTACCGTCTTAGTGGTATCACGATTATCGGTACGTCGCTGGTTCAGGCAGGGGCCGTGATTGGGTGCAGCGAAGAACGCTATTAAAACTGCGATCGGTATCTTGCTCCTGTCACGTGTTCAGAAAGCCCGCCGGCTAGCCCAATCGCGGTTCGATTTCGTTCTATATCTACTCCATTCTTAGTAGAAGTCTCATTCTAGATAGCAACGCACTCTATTGTTATGTTAACACTATTAAAATATTCATGCTTGTTTGCGTTCTTATTTAATGCGGCTCATTATTTTTCAATACAGTTGTCAAACATGGCGCACTTTCAGAGGCTGTAGTTATGATTCGAAAATTGAATCTTTCGCATAGGCATCTTACTTTTACACGGTCGTGACTTACTTTTACAAGCTCGACACTTACTTTTGCAGTTTAGTTTTAAATTTTCCAAGTCAATTAAAAAAGTTTAGTAGCAAGGAGTTTTCATACATAGAATATAATCGGATAGGCTTTTTACGAGGAAAAATGAATGAATCCGTACGTTTTAGCATTGAATTTCCAAAATTCTTTTAAATGGTTGTTGATTATATTTAATTACCAGTTTTAATTTAATTATTTTCAACATTTGTCAAAAATCGAATAGGCTGTATACGCGTAGGTACGAAACCGTAGCCTAGTTTCGTTGAAAAAAAAAAATATGTCCAGGTGTAAAAACGCGCCATTTGCTGAAATTTTTTATTTTTTATGTGATAAATTGATTATATTTTTGTTAATATGAGTTCTAGTAGTAATGATGAAATGGAATTAACTCCACCAGATATTTTATCTGAGGCGAAAACTGCGCAAGATGGAATTTTGCCCCCAAAATCTCGAGAAAGATATATGACGGCTTACAATAATTTTATTTCATGGAAAAAACATAAAAAAACTAAGTCATTCTCAGAAAATGTTTTGTTAGCTTATTTTCATGAATTGAGTGGAAAATATAAACCATCTACATTGTGGTCAAGTTATTCCATGTTAGGTAAAAACTATCTCAATTTTCAGAATTAATTACTATGTACGTATGTATGTTGAAATAAACTTGTAATTCTTTGATTTGTTTATTACTATTTCCCACAACTGTATTGAAAAACGTCGTGTGATACACGGGTGTGAAGGTTATTGCAAACTCGTGACATTAAAAACCCTCACCTTCGGCTCGGGCTTATTAATGACAGCTCGTTTGCAATACCCAAGTAACATTTATTTCGGGCCTAGGTTGTAAAAAATGCCTTTAGGTTATATAAGGGTCGTCAAAAGGTTAATGATTTACTATCTGGTCATAATAAGTACTTGAGAATGATTATTAAGTCCTAAAACCAATTGTTTATTATTACAACCTTGGAGCCATTTACAAGAGTTTAAATTAACGTTATTTTGACCTATGAGTCAAGAGCATATAGTCTTAGGATCTTATAGCTGTCGCAGACTCCTGATTAAGTTCTGGAAAGGCTAGAATTATGCTAAAGTGAGATCTAAAGGTTTAATTTTTAACTTTGATATTACCATAAAGTTATGGAATGTTGAAATCATTTATAAGTAATTTTTAAAACCTTCCTTAAACCTTTAGGCTCTGTAAGAGTTGTCTAGGCGAACAAATTAGGACTACGTGGTGAAAACCAAACCAATAAGCTATTGTTTATGAGCTGAAGGCATGTTTAAAGTCCTACGAGAATATTTTAAGCTGTAGAGGCATATCCTCAGTTGTTTTCGCGACTTCAAAGCAGCATTACCTACGATTGTCTTGCAAGATGAGCCGACACAGGGTGATTTCATAAAAACTGAGTGGACATTTCAAACGTAAAGTGCGTAAAAATTTCTTACGAATATTGAATACATCGGTAAGTTTTTATTATTTTTATTAATTATTATTGTAGGTAGTGTGGTGACTGGTAAAGACTACTTATTAGGGTTCTTACAGGTTGGCGCTCGCTGTCGGCGACTGTCAGCGACAGTGAGGTCGCCGATTTGTATGACTCCTTATACCTAAATATAAAATATGAAGTATGGCTAATCTCGACATGGGGTCTTATGGATTAAAACTAGGTTGTTCGCCTGTTCTATTTTAATTATTTTTACAGATCATTGAAACCATCGAAGATGCACGACCTCTTGAAACCCCTTCAGTTTCAAGTACAGATGACACGACACCGTCGGAAATATTTGAGGAATCACAAAACAGTAAATCCAATGATGGTGATGATGGCAGTTTATCTGAAGATAGTGAACACTTTGAAGTTCATACATTAGAAACAAGTGTTGATACAGCAAAGCACTTAAGAATGTGGTCTTTGAAACACAAAATTAAACACGTTGCTTTGAAAGATCTGTTAGACATATAAACGAACGATCCTGAAACTTCCTAAGGGCCCTAGATCCTTACTACATACTCCCTGTGGCAATAATATACAAATAAAAAATGTTAAAGGCGGTCAATACTGGCATTATGGGCTTGAAACTTATGTCTTCGAGATTTTTTTCATGATGTTAAAGTTGATGAAGAAATTTCAATTAAGATGAATATAATATAATAATTATATGTTTTGCATATCCTTTTGACACTATATGGAATTTTTTCCCGGGACAGAGTTTTCATGTAACATGCTGCTGGCTTCTGATCTTGGGGGCCAAGACAGAGTGCCCTATTTCTCCCAGTCGTTGGGTACAACGGAAAGGCATATTTTTCCATTCTCTATGGTTTGGACGACCTTATAAGGCATACTGAAAACAAAACACAACTTTAAATTATTGAAAGAGCCGAAAAGATGTACCTACAGTACTTACTTAGAGTTTACCGCTCGGCATTTCTCGGCTGTTATCGAAACAGTTCAGAAGTAAAAAATACACGAATTACATTGCTGTATATTTAAACACCGGGCTCAGCACTTGTAAAAAAGTGTATTTGAATAAAAACATTTCTATTCTATTATATTCTCAACACTGTCGTTACCAATCAAACATAATCGAAAAAATAGGAACTTACTTGAACTCTAAGAGCAGCCTGTAGCTGTTTGTTCAATACTCTTGTCGAAACGTCAAACGCACGTCTTCCTACAACCAAAGCTTAAAACACGCTTAAAAGGAACTAATTGTGCTCAGCGGTTGTTTTCGCGACTGGCAAGTCTTGAACAACTCCTGGCGATAACCTTAAAGCTGCGAAAACAGCCTTGTCGTTTTAAGTAGCTCCGCGAGATTACCTTTGGCTCTTATTTTGGCAAACATTAAGAGCTTCTAGTTGTTACAGTTCTGGACCAGTTATTTTTAATACTGTCTAGTAATTTTCTAACGCCAGCCATATTTTTTCACTAAAATATAACAAAAATCTAAACAAAAAGCAATATTTTAAATCAATAAGGCAAAATTAAGAAACGTGTACGATTCAAAATAAAATGTTTTTACATGGATATAAGTTTTATTAATTCTAATGCGACTTATCACCAAGTAACTAATTTTATAATAATTTTTATTGTATTTATTTTATTAAAATATCTTCAAAACTTTAAGTTACGAAAGGCCCGCCTCGTATATAGCACTATTATCTTAAAGTTTCACGATAAAGTGCCAGTCGCACTATGTTTTTATTTTTCCTGACTTCAGCAAGTTACTTATTATTTTTTATGAATATAACACTTGTACCAATGTAGCCATTTTGAAACTTGGTTTAATGACAGGAAAAGGCGCCATTATGAATTATTTTTAAATCCACGATTCTGTGTAAAAAAATTCTTACACAGAAACCTTTTAGAACCCGCGAGTCCTGGAAAGGCATTTATTCATGTCCATCAAAAAGGTTTTAAGTTGTCATAGAGTTACATCCAAGACTAATTTAGAACTTAAAAGCTGTCTGGCAAGGTTATATTAACCATATATTAAGGTTGTGAAGGTTATATTCGGGTTCTGTGTAAGTAGTTGGAAAGGTTCTGGATTTGAGCTATAGGTTTTGCTGTAGCTCTCAGAAAGGTTCTACAACGAGGGCCCTTTTTGCACTCAGGAGGTTAATATAAGGTTAATATAACGTAATTGAGCCTATTAAGACTTACGAGCAGATTTCCATACAAAGGTTCTAGAACCTTTACAAAACCTTTCTAAAACCTAAAATGTTACTTGGGTAACCTACTTTCCACCCTTGTATCACAATATACTATTACCATCTATAGTGTTAAAGTTATTTCATTAACTATTGAATGCAAACTTTAATATTATGTTACCTAATTAATAAAATCGGCCAAGTGCGAGTCGGACTCGCGCACCGAGGGTTCCGTACAAACCTGTAGTAAGTTTTAAATTATTAAAAAAAAACTACTTACTAGATCTCGTTCAAACCAATTTTCGGTGGAAGTTTGCATGGTCATGTACATCATAATTTATTGTTTTTTTTTCTATTTTTGTGTGAAAATCTTAATGCGGTTCACAGAATACATCTACTTACCAAGTTTCAACAGTATAGTTCTTATAGTTTCGGAAAAAAGTGGCTGTGACATACGGACGGACAGACAGACAGACAGACAGACAGACAGACAGACATGACGAATCTATAAGGGTTCCGTTTTTGCCAAATTTGGCTACGGAACCCTAAAAAGGTCATCGATGGCATCGATGGTGCGATGTGTATTTTTAGAAAAGTCTTATGATTTAACAACTTACGAACTAGTTCCAAGTATTGATATTAAACATGCGCCGTTAATTCTGCAAACAAAGTAATCATAAAAAGGACATGACCAGTAACTGCCCTCCGATTCGGGACAATGTGCAGGATTTTCGTTTTTACAGTAAGGTTTAAAAATTAAAACCGAAATTACTATGGATTTATTATTCCGAATAAGGTCAAGGTTAAAATGTCTATAAAAACAATACTTTTATTGTTTAAATCTTAAGCGTCCGGTTTCCTCTTTAAGCACTACTCCATTTTGGCGTCCCGTTTTATCCATGCCTAATAATAATCTTGTTACCCTACATGAATACCATATAAGTACCTTTGTTACTATATTATGAGTGATTTATTTTTGATCAATTAAATAGTAATGAAAAGGAAATATATTAAAAATAATAATTTGTTTTTACTATTTTTGTTAGTTGACAAGCCTCAAACGAACAAAGCATTTTCAAGTAACCACTGCGTTTAAAGGAACGTAACGCCCTCTGGCATTGCATCTGTCTGCCATCTGTGGTCGAATAGTTGAACAAACTCGCTAACCAAACCGTTTAGCGCCATCTGTTGTCGAATAGTTGAAAAGACTCGCTAGCGCCATCTAGTGTGGCAAGCAGTACAATGTAGCGTGATTTTTAAAGGAATTACATAATTCTTGCAAATATAGTTTTATTATTCCAGTATTATCCTCATCCATGCCCAAATAATGCAAAGCTTAATTATTTTCCTGAGAAACGTGGTTAGCAATACTTAAAATATTTTTTTAGACTCGCTCACCACAACAACTAGTGCCATCTAGTGTGGGAAAGCAGTTTTTTGGTGAAACTTCTTTTATTTATTTTCTCAGTTTTCAGAGCCTTCAGACTCCTGAAGCTTTTTATCTGAAAGCTATAAAATATAAAAATTTCAATAATAAAGAGTTCATTGCTGCACATTAATTTTTGATATCCAGGCAAGCTCCCATAGTTGCGCTGGTCAAGTCCTTTAATATGGAAAGCCATACCAACACAGTCTTAAGAATACTACAACTTAGACATACAAAAAAAAACACCTTCTCTACGTCAATTAAGTACTAGACATTTAGACATTCTTCTCGTTCTTAATTTTAGCATGTTCCTTCTTAGCACTCTGCTTTGTATTTGATAAACAAATTATAGATCAAAAATTCAAAACCATCGCAAGTTGAATAAATTTTAACCATAACACGGTTATTTATCGAATACTAATAATAATTTATTATTAGTAATAATTATTAGTATTATTATTTTTTTAACACTTTAATTTTGCTCATATTAATAATGTACCTACTTTTTTTTTTTTATGTTTCTGTATTTTGAATATGGGTTTGTAAAATTGCCTGAAATAATAGTAGATTGTATTATAAGGGAGCAAAATAATATTTTTACGGCGAGGGCGCTTTTTTGAATCCAGAACGAAGTGAGGGATTCTAGAGTAGAATCCTGAGCGTAGCGAGGGATTCTTTAGTAGAATCCTGAACGTAGCGAGGGATTCAAAGTACGTCGCCCGAGCCAAAAATATATTTGCGCCCGAATGATACACTCTACTTTTCATCACCCTGTATGAGAAAATTTGGTTCCCGCGGGAACTCTTTAATTTCCCGGGATAAAAAGCATATGTGCTATTTCCAGACTATAATCTTTTTTTTTTTTTTTTAAATCTATCTCTGTGCCAAATTGTATCCAGATCCGTTCAGCCGTTCGGGCGTAATTGAGTAACACACATCCATACCACCATACATCCACACATCCATCCAAACTTTCGCCTTTATTTATTTAAATTATAATTTTTTTTTTTTTTTTTTTTTTTTTTTTTAATATGTATATCCATATAGCCCTTTCGTTAGTTAAAATTCTGAAATTATAAATTCCTAAATTGACCCTGCCGGGGATCGAACCCTGGACCTCCGCACGTTAAGAGACAGCAGCGCTCAACACTGCGCCACGGAGGTCGTCAATTTGCGTTGGCGCTGAACACTAAGATGTTCCAAATTCAATAAGTGCGCGGCAAAGATAATTGCGGCGCACTTACGAGTATAAAGAGGATTAAAAACTCATTACTGCCCGCTAAAAGTTTCTTATAGAAAACACCACCTTTGGGCGCACATAAAGGCGAATCAAGTCGTCCTTTTCGAATACATGGGATGAAAAAAATATTTATTATTATTATTATTATAATACAATTAATACTCCGACAAGTTAGTCAGAACCATCCCAAATTTAATAAATTTTAACCATAACACTGTAATTTATCGAATACAATTATTACTTACTACACATCTTTTCCTAAAATATCGTTGGGCCCAGTTGAAAAATTAAATTCGCTCGTAATGTAGTTTGCGTCATTCGGCTTTATTACAAGCATGATGAGTGGAACCTACGCAAATATCGTTCGTTCATATTGGTATTGTTGAAAATCTGTTGTTTCACAAATTTTTTCTGACAAATCTCTGGTCTTGCGAAAGTTAGCAGTTGCCGCTCTACCAGCCAATCCGGCATGACGAGTCATTTAGCCTGGTTTGATAAAAGTTTACCAAAGTTCATCATCATCATCATTTTAACTCATTGTCGGCTCACTATTCAGCACGAGGCTCTTCTCAAAATGAGAAGGGTTTGGATAGTCCACCCCTCTGGCCAAGTGCAGGTTGACAGACTTTACACACCCTTGAGAACATTATGAAGAACTCTCGGGTGTACACGTTTCCTCACGATGTTCAAAACACCTTTTGCTCCTTTACCATTTCAAGCATGTGGATAATATTTCATTTCTTAAAACCCACATAGGTAACGCACTCCAAAAAGGAGGTGTGTGCCCGGGGCTCGAATCCCCGACCACCGATTAGGCGGGCGTATTTCAACCCCTAGGCTATCGCCACTTACTGCCATAGTTATCCCTTTAGAATTAGCCCGCTATTATCTAAGACTGCAACAGCTATGGGCTAACTAGTCATCGAATTTAAAAAATACCAAAGGCGTTCACTCATAGGACATTAGGACGTTGCGCTTTGTTTTCCGTCAAGTTTGTTTCGGCCTTAATGGGAACCGGCTGTTTTCTTCGTCAATATCGCTCGAGGCTGGACGGGGCAAAAGGCCGGAGAAATAATGGGAATTATTCGTCGCGCCGCACAAACTCGCGACGGAGTATCGATAAAGGCAATTTGACGAATAAATGGCTCGGTAATGATTGGCCACTCGCTCGATTTAGGCGTTCTGGTCGCTGGTATACTCAAGACACTGCGATCGGCTACACTAGCAAATAGAAGTCGTCAAAATAAATGATAAAATCGAACATTATCTTTCTATCAAATCAAATCAAAATCCTATTGTTCAGTGGGTCACATTGTACAATTTGTGAAAGTCAATAGTATTTGTTTAATTTACTTAACAATTAGTAATGCGATCGTCGTCCTCAACCACCGAGTAGTTTGGTTGTATGGTCTGTGTCGTCAACCAATAGACGTCCATTGCTCATAGGCATAGACCTACTCGTAGGTCAGTTTTAGGAACTTTCACAAGCCGCGGTCTTGCGCCGCGGCGCGGTGCCTGAATCCAGATTCCAGCGGCTCCCAGTGAATCGCTTGATGTCATCGGTTCACCTAGTGATGGGTCTGCCAACGCTATGCTTTCGAGTTAGTTAATTTACTACCCCGTTATTGGTTTCAGTAAGGTCAATTAATTGCAATAATAAATTAAGCTCACTGTAAATCAAGCAAGCACAGGGGTAAGAAAACTGTGACACAATGAATATAGTTTTTCATAGGAACACTTCAAACTTCAAAGTTTTGTCTTTGGTGGTATAATCTTCGATGCGAATAACCCATCGTTTAAGCTTGTAAGTTGTAGCGGTCAAGCTTCTGCGTTCACGGTGGTCTACGTGTAGCGTAGGAGGGCCATTTCCGTCGCGCTCCAGGAGCCTTTATTAATTCTTTTTTTTATCAACAACTTCTTTTTCATGCGTTAGCGAAGAATAATGATCATTTATAAATACTTATGCGATTTTTCATAGTGTTTCGTAGTATTCATAGTGTGTTATTTTCTTTATAATAATAAGAATTTTATTTATTGCAACTTCATCGAGATGAAATAACTAAACATTTGTTATTGTACTGCTTGCTGATTTCAACATTTTATCAAAATCTGTTATTGCATATGAAAAAATTTCTTTCTTTTCTTCGTCTGTTTCTTATGTTTTCTGTAATTAAAAATCAGTTACTTATGCATTGGCTTTAGATTGCTAAACTTATTCACATATTCTTACTTACTATCCGGTGAAGTCAGAAAAAAACTTAGCAGTTAATAAAAAAAGTTTGATATAGGTATCTAGAATCATAATGTACTAGGAATTTAAGTAGGTACTAATAGAATTATTATAGTAGTTTATACACCAAGGGGATAAAGCACTGTTTTATGTCACGGGCGCTACATTGAATCCTGAACGTAACGAAGGACTCCAAATTTAACTCCCGAGCGCAGCGAGGGTGTTATAAGTTAATTCCCGACCAAAGGGAGGGAATTAAGATTGAGTCCTGAGTGCAGTGAGGGATTCAAGCGCCCAAGAAAAAAACTGCTTTATCCCGGTGGTGTATACTCTACTTTATACTTCTACCATAACAGTAAAACAAACTGTAACGGTTAGATATTTATTGCAAATCATAGTAAGTAGGATACATAGGTCTAGTAAATAATAAAAAGAAAAGATGCAGGTATACATACTCCTTGGTTTAAAAACTTTTAT
Source organism: Erebia ligea (assembly GCA_917051295.2). NCBI lineage: Eukaryota > Metazoa > Arthropoda > Insecta > Lepidoptera > Nymphalidae > Erebia > Erebia ligea. The sequence goes on along the minus strand of OU785237.1, from coordinate 4,606,978 downwards.
GTCAAATGGTATTATGTCAAATGGTACGGTCGTTTGGTCGACCAGTCTGGAGCCTAGACTCTGTTGTGCATATTTACAGTATGGGGTTGGTCAACTAGTTGGGCGATCGATCGACTAGATTACGGCCCTAGGGCATGAAGACTGACTTTAGACCCGCAAAAGTATGATTAAAACAGTAGTAAAGGTATGGTAGAAGTATAAAAATTGTTTATTTCTCTACAACTGCAGCATTAAAACAATATTAGTCAAGCCGCCAGTCACTACCCTAAGATGTCTAATCGTTTCCGCAATGAAAATTGAATTCCGTTTATTCTGAGCCGTTTGAAATTAAATTCCCTCCAACTGCGTGCCCTATCGGCGCATCGCTCAAATGCTTGGTGCGACGCCTCCTGCGCCATTATTGTGCACCCACCGATGCACCCTGGACATTATTGTACTCGACTGCGTCGGCACTTTTCTTTCATATGGTAATGTGAGCTCTTCTATCTTAGACAGGATAGTTGCTGGCATGCGACCTGTAGTAAATATCTCATTATATTGTCCTACAAACTTATCTGATCCGGTGATCGCGTCGCTGTTATCAAATGAAGTGTTGCTAATAAATATTAAAAATAAAATAAAAACAAAAACTTAACAGGCGTAAAAATTTGTTCCAATTTTGGCCAACGGGCCAGATAAGTTGGTGGGGTTTTAGATAATTTCTGTATCTTGGTTGCTTCTATTCTTGGTATGTAAGTATTGGTATTATTATAAGTGGTTATTTCCTAACTACCCTATAGTTCATAGATACATAAAAATAATAATACCCTATAGTTCATAAAAACGCCCTGCTTTGTTTTAACTAGAAATATATAATAATACTAGCTGATGCCCGCGACTTCGTCCGCGTAGTTTATGTTTTTTTTGATTCCCTCGGGATCTCTTTAATTTTCCGGGATAGCCTAGGGCACTCTCCAGGTCCTCAACTATACCCATGCCAAAAATCACGACGATCCGTTGCTCCGTTGTGGCGTGATTGAAGGACAAACCAACAAACAAACACACTTTCAAATTTATAATATTAGTATGATATAATTTTTTTTTATTTTTTTTTTATCCACTACAAGTTAGCCCTTGACTGCGATCTCACCTGATGGTAAGTGATGATGCAGTCTAAGATGGTAGCGGGCTAACCTGTTAGGGGCATGGCAGTTATATTAAACCCATACCCCTATTCGGTTTCTACACGGCATCGTATCGGAACGCTAAATCGCTTGGCGGTACGTCTTTGCCGGTAGGGTGGTAACTAGCCACGGCCGAAGCCTCCCACCAGGCCAGACCAGGGAAAATTCAGAAATTATAAATTCCCAAGTTGACCCTGCCGGGGATCGAACCCGGGACCTCCGCACGTTAAGACAACAGCGCTGCACACTGCGCCACGGAGGTCGTCAAATAACTAATAATAATTGAATAACTGCTTTGTTATGTTACTAGATAAATGTTCTACATACTCATTGTCTTTGTCGTTATTATCAGTGTCAATACTATTGGTTGTGAAAGAGACGTCATTATCTCTAACTGCGTGCTCTATCGGCGCTACGGTCAAATGGTTGCAGCGACACCTCATCAACACTTTATAGGACCCTATATGCACCCCTCGTTTTTTTGGTGCTGGCATAGTTTTTTTTAATATTGTGTTAATCTTGACTGATGCTATGACTACAGCTAATCATATGCAGGATAAAAATAAAAAGGATATTAAAATTGAAACACCACGGTTTTACTTAGTAGTTTTTAATTTTTTTCCTAGGTTTTAAAGGTCCTTTGTCGACTCACCCTCGGTAATGCAGAAGTCAAAGCCAGACCACTCCCCTCAACTGAAAGTTGCGGAATTCATAGATAAATTAAGAGTACTAAAATATTGATTGAAGAAGATACGTGCAATCCATGAATAGGTAAGCGTAGGTAGCAGTAACATTTCTTTAACTTTAACATCAAGATACCTTAAAGTAGGCGTTACTTTGCGGAAGTCCATGATTATGAAGGAACTTGAAATTTAATTTGCTATAATCCGCAACAATAGGCAAATATATGTGGTACAGTGTATCTTGCACTTGCAGCTTGCAATATTCACCACACCACATAAATCTTCCAAATTATTCTCAACGTACGTTTCACTCCGACACCGGAGCATACACACATACACACATACATATATATACACATACACATATATATATATATATATATTTAGGTATACAGTAATAGGGGGGGAGGGGGCGGGGCTTCAGTATGTCATGTCAAAAAGGTATAAAAGCCGGCCCTTTCGACACGATCGTCACTTTACAATCGTGCATTGTCGAGTCAACATCTCCTGAAGATGCTCCGGTGTCGGAGTGAAACGTACGTTGAGAATAATTTGGAAGATTTATGTGGTGTGGTGAATATTGCAAGCTGCAAGTGCAAGATACACTGTACCACATATATTTGCCTATTGTTGCGGATTATAGCAAATTAAATTTCAAGTTCCTTCATATTCTTTAACTTTAACATCAAGATACCTTAAAGTAGGTAGTTTATACTATTAAGTATACCGATGTTCTTAGTTGTTTGAAATACACTTTGAATAACAACTAAGCGAGAGATCGTCGGTGCTCAACTATTTCCACCAAAGATTTCGAGCTCCGAATTCTCTGAATAGCTGCATGCGTTGCTGTCAAATAAGCGAGGGGTGTTGGGTGTAATAGCTTTAATGTTCCCTAAAGACGATACTGTGTGCGGAATTATTAGCTGCAATATTGAAATATTTGTGTTTCCAGACACTTTATACATGCCCGCTTTTACCCATAACACGAAGATAAGACGTGTACCAAAAGTCAAAATAGTCAAACTCCCTTCGCGCTTATTCCTGTCTGGTTTCAGTTAAATTATAGCTCACTAGATGAAGCTTGCGAATTTGTCCGTGTGAGTCCAAGTCCAGTGCGAACTCTTATTATATTCCAGGATAAAAGTAGATACTTTCGGTAAGATTTCATTTGGTTTAATTTATACTGGGCCAGTGATCTGTGTATGATGCAATAGATTATGCTTATGCATAATCTATTGCATCATACACAGATCCTACAGCTCAATCCATTTTTCTTTTATAAGAAAAATGGCTTGAGCTGTAGGTACATAGGTATTTACTTTGTGAGGGACCTTTGAGCAGAAAGAGGTAGAGGTCCTGTTTTTAAAACTTTGATATGTAAGCCGTATGCACTGAATAAACCCATCATTGCACGATTGTTTATAATGATCTCACATAAGTACCTAATTCCTACTCTCACATTACTGCGAATCATACTAATATTATAAATGCGAAAGTGTGTTTGTTTGTTGGTTTGTTGGTTTGTCCTTCAATCACGCCTCAACGGAGCAACGTATCAACGTGATTTTTGGCATGGATATAGTTGAGGACCTGGAGAGTGACATAGGGTACTATTTATCCCGGAAAATTAAGGAGTTCCCGCGGAAATCAAAAAATTAAACCACGCGGACGAAGACGCGGGCATCAGCTAGTGATTTATAAATACGACACTCAATATTCTCAAATGATTCATTACATGAAAAAACATTCACTCGGCGCTTTCTCTCGCGGTTATTTATCTCATTTTCGCCAATTTAATACGGGCACCCGCGGAATGCGGATCGGTTGATTTCCGGAAAAATCTCCCTGTCAACGACCGTGCCCGATATAGTGCGGGTCCGTTAGCCGAGTGATCGAGCTGGACTCCTGCCACCGGCGCCGGCTAATTATAAACATGCATACGATATACGGGCATGGGCGTCGAGCGAATCGAGGGACACCTCTGGCTGGTAGCCTTCACCTTTTATACCTATTAAAAATGCGCAAGTGTTTGTCCTTGTCTGATCTCTTTGTCTGACTTTCTGGTCTGTCACTTTTTTGACGAATCACTGAATTCATTACATTCACTAAAAATGACAGCTATAGTGTAACGATCGCAATCACCTCTGATTGGTTGATATTCTCCCACTATTGGCCAAAATCCATTGACACAGCCAAAATACCATAAATTCAACCAACCAAAACAATTGAGACTGTAACAATGATTGATTCACAATCATCCTGACTTTGACGTTTTGCACACAGAGTAAAATCGGAAGGGAAAAGAAAAAAATTAAATCCACGCGGACGATGTCGCGGGCATTATCTTGAACGATATCAAGTCCAGAGAAAATTCGTACAAAAGTAGGATCGCTATCAATATGATAACATCGTCAAATCTCGTTTGTATCGTATCTTGATAAGGATGTTCTCCCAATTAAGAAGTTATTTCTGTTATAAATGAACATCATCCCACACGCCACATTCCCACGAGATTAATTGGAGAAAAAAATAATTTACTCTGTGGGAGATGATGAGTAATTAATTGCTTGTGAATGCAAACATAATATGATTTGAATAGCTCTGTTTCTCAAGAAAATGTAAGTTTGCGCTCTATAGCATAGTTTACCGTGTAAAAAACACGATTATCTGGATCAGAACCAATGAAAGAAAACACGACGACAGATGTTTTGTTTTTAGTTGTGTGGACTCATCTCGGATATTTTTGTGCGGGCGGATTCCTAGCTCTCGACGCGTGACGTTTTCCCCGCCAGAGGCATCTGGGTCCCGCGTCAGTTGACCAAAACATCGAGGCCAAATGTCCATTCACGAAGATATTAGGTATATTATTACTCTTTACTTTATAGGTGTCGTTGAGATAACGTGCCAGTCGCGTCCACGCAGTCGATTATTACGGACAAGTACATTACTAGAGTAGTAACGTCTCGTCTACCTATTTGTTTTAAATTCCATTTTCACTTTGAATACGCGTGAATCAGGGAGTCGCGTCGCGTCGAGCAGAAATCGTGAAGTGTTGAGCAGATAATTGCTAGTACACTACGGGATACGTTAGATACGTGCTTGTTTACTCTGGTGTTAGGAGCGTTATATAAGGTCAAAAAGTGTTGTGTCCGAGTCCAGTGACCCACCAGCCGTGCGTGAAGCCGGGATGGTGCGCAAGGGGGAGTCCACTGGCGCCCTCTTTAGGTCTCTGGCTGACACGCTTCGGTGGCGCTCTTTCCGCGCCCTAGCAATGGTATGTACCGATTTGACTGACAAAACGACTCACACCTACCATTGCGGTTAGGGGCCTTTAGAACCTTGCTGCAATATACTTTATTCTGAAGTTTTATATAATTAATTACTAGCTAATGTCCGCGCGACTTCGGCCGCTTGGATTTAAAGGTCTTTTTGAAAATTCCACGAGAACTCTTTAATTTTTCGCGCGATATAAAGTACCTAGTCTATTTCAATTTCCAGGTCTGTTATTATAACCTTGCAAAAAATCAGGTTGATCCGTTCCGACAAATGACAAACCAACAAACAAACTCTTTGCATTTGTAATATTGAATTGTAGATTGAACTGTCATAAATAGTTAAAAGCAAATGTTTCTCTAAGTTTGACCGAATCACGAATGTTTGTTCAAGTAATAAAATCATATTCTATTTTCAGACGTTATAACAAATAGAGTAAAAAAGTAGAGCTTCTACTCTGTAAACAGATTATGATATTGAAAATGCGAGTAGTTATTTCGATTGTATCTAATGAAAATAATTATATCAGGTTTGTTTAAACCTGAGTTTTAAACCTATTACTTTATAAATTAACTTGCTGATGCCCGCGACTTCGTCCGTGTGGAATAAGTTTTTTAAATTCCACGGGAAAACTCAATTTTTCGGGATAAAAAGTAGTCTGTGTCACTATCCAGGTCCTCAACTATCTATTCCCATGAAAAAAATCACGTCTATCCGTTGCTCTGTTGCGGCGCGATTGAAGGACAAACACACTTTCGCATTTATAATATTATAATGAAGTATGATAGCGTGAAGAAGAAAAACGTGTAGAACAATAACAAATTTAAAATAAATATCTGCAATCATTTATCTAATTATGGTTATTAAGTATAGGTTTAGCTACGTTTAACGCTCAATTTTATGTCCACGTGTAGAATCGTTCTAGAATAACAATAGTTTTTTTGTTGTTAGGTGCTTCACTCCTTTTTAGTCATACAAGTTGCAACTTCATACATGCCTTGATTCTCAACTAATGATGTGAGTGATGATGCAGTCAGATGGAAGCGTAGTCTGACAGTTATAATGATGCTATACTATCATTATGGTCATTTTGGTTTTGCTAAGGTACCTACTAGCCATGGCCGAAACATCGTACCATGTCCAATTTAGAAATTATACTTGTCTGAATTATTGTCCTAGCCGGAAATCGAACCCGGGATGTCCCTCCTATAAAGACAGACACAGCGTACAGGGAAGTCGTCTAATCTGTAAGAGTCTATGCCACCGTCGGTGTTAACGACTTCCAATCGCGTTGGGTGATGGTTTGCTCCAGCTGGAAACGTTGCCATGGCATCGTAGTAAACAGCTTAGCAGTATTCAGTCCTCACTAGCCAGTTACAGATACGAACCGCTAAGGTGTGGAATGCTCTTCCAGCGCACGCATTTCCTGCCACCTACCAATAGGCAACTTAAGTACCGACCTGCAAGGCAGGAATGAATACCGAATAGGCATCTTCTAGACACGCACACTCCAACCTAGACCTTATCATTGTCGTCAAGCAGCCCATTTTGCAATAAAAACATCGTAAAATTTAAGCTTAGCAGTATTCAGTCCAATATTTAAATCTTTGCTAGTACACGTAACACGTAGTTCCGTGACCAAATTCATGATGCATTAGCCGGCCGTTTAAGATTTATAGTCACTGTCCGAGGGAATAAGTCACGTGCGAACACGAAGGAGATAAAACCTGCAGCGCTACATTGTTTGCTACAACATAGAGATTCAAGGGCCGACAGAGCGGCTTTTGTGAACATTTCGCGCTCCATCTTTAGGCTACATCAACACTTGCCAGCAATCTGATTACAGCCAAGTGATAGTCTATAAATTTAAAAAGTTCAGATCTCATGCTTTAGTTAGGACATTAGTCTAGTAGAAACGTAGAAACATTGTTCATAAATTACAAGAAGATCAGTGCACAATATTCCATTATAATTAATTTTGAGAATTCGGCAGACATGGACGACGCCGCGCGCCGTCAGCTTATATTTCCAGTACTGCAAAATGCTTTGTCTAAAATGTGCTAGAAAATGCAATATCAATTCAAGGCTGAATGCAATGCACGTGCGGAATATTTTCAGCACCAGTTGGAAAGTTAACGACCGCTTTTGATTATTCATGGGGTTACTTATTGATGAATGCAATGCGAGTCGCAATTTAAAAATAATTAACAAGGTTGTTTTAAAGACTCTTTCTTGGCCTAACTACCACATTGTCACCATCTGTCACCATTAAAAAGTTTAAATGTCTTCGGTCACTACAATACTCGTGGATTCTCTACGCCTGGTTAATTCAATGGAGTGACGTAAGGTCGACAGCGATTAGTAATAATAAATATCTTGACGTACTTAAACGTTACAGCTCTTTACGCCTGTTTTAATATGGGCTCTCATTACTACACGTCTCTTAAGAGATTAATGATATCGTATCAACCCTTCTTCCTCTAAAAGTTCACCTGTCTTCGACTGTACACGTCATACCTTCAAAAGAGGTAGCTGGAGATCTGCTTTGTTTGTTGGAAAGTCATTGCACATAAAAAAAATACAATGTACAAAGGCGATCTAATTTATAGAGGTATTCTCTTCCAGTTAACCTTTGGTAGTGGGGACAGCGTTAAAGGGGTCTTCTGCTTCGTAGCAGTTAATATTGCTGATCGCATATTGTACCTAGAAAGCGCCGCACTTACCTACCGAATTTTTTCCATGTACTGAAAGGGAAAAAGTGCGTTGTTTACCAGTCGTATGGTAATGTGCGGTCTACTTTTTACGATATGATGCGGTACCTATCCACATATTATATGGCCTATTGCCCCATGGGTACCTACAACTTTGCTTTTTTGCTTCTACACTAATCTGATCCTTATATAACAAGGTTTTGGCCCTGGCGTATCACCCTCGACAGAGCTTTCGCGGTCATCGTCTGTTGTTTTTGGGAGCGAATCAATGTATCTGGCCTCGTCATCTCTACAATATTATTATAGTCTGACAAAATTATACAAGAGACTGCCAGCTGCCCATCATATAGGTATAACAGTTAACATAATTACGACATAATAACACGAATAACATAATTAGGTGGTAGATTCTTACGACTCATAAGTGGCACAAGTTGTCCTACATGAAATAAATCTTTTCTATTTCTATTTCTATTTCTAATTTAGGTTAGGGGACTAAATCACACTTATTCATTTACTAGCTGATGCCCGCGACTTCGTCCGCGTGGTTTAAGTTTTTTTCCCCACAGGGGCTCCTTAATTTTCTGGTATTAAAAAAGATAACAAGTAACCTGGTGTCACTCTCCAGGTCCTCAACTATATTCATGCAAAAAATCACGTTGACCCGTTGCTCTGTTGCGGCGTGATTGAAGGATAAACTCTCTATATAACGTCCTTGGGAAGCGAATTTTCAAAAATGGTGAAACTCGTACTTCTTCATATATTTAACGGAAAACTCAAATACCAAGTTTCGTGGCTTTAACTTGAAAAATGAAAGACTTTCATACAAACTTTCAAACCCTATTTTACCCCTTTGGGAGCGGAATTTTCAAAAACTGTGAAACACATATTTCTTATTTTTTTACCGGTAGCTTATATACCAAGTTTCATGGATTTAACTTGAGAAATGACGGACTTTCATACAAACTTTCAACCCCTATTTCATCCCCTTAGGGATGGAATTTTGAAAAATCCTTCCTTAGTGAGCGCCTACGTCACAAAAAGAACCTACTTGTCAAAATTTCAAGATTCTAGCCCCAGAGGTTTAGGCTGTGCGTTGATATATAAGTCAGTCAGTCAGTCAGTCAGGACTTTGAATTTTATATACATATATAGATTATGCGTTCGCGTCCGTTCAGCTGTGTAAAGCTGATCCATAGAAAACACCAGTTTTGTATGGAAAAAAGCTGAATCAAACTGGCTGTAATTAGTAATTAATTTTACGACATCTCTGGTGCAGCGGTCAGCGGTGTTACATGCCTAAGTCTAGGGTAGGTCACAAGGTTTATGCCTGGTTTAGTTTTGAGAGCCAGCTCAGTCGCCCGTTACATCTACGCTGTGTTGCACGAAACAAATTTAATTGACCGAGCGAAGCGAAGGTCTCTGAGTCTACTTGAGTGAATTGGCACTTGTCCGTCCGTCCGTCCGTCCGTCCGTCTGTCCGTCCGTCTGTCAGAGCCTTATAACTTCTGAATTAGTGAACGTAATTACTTCAAATTTAAATATACTTTGTAAACCGATGGCCTCCCGCTGAATATGGCTTAAAAATTTATAAAAATCTTTATTTCAGGGGGGATCTCATAGAAGCGAATGCGAAGTAAAATATTTTTTATAGCGTTACATAGGGTTGCGGTATATCATTTTAAAGATAATTAGGAATAGAGTCCAAAAATATTTTTTTTTTAAAATTTTTTCCCTAAAAATAACGAATTGGGGGGCTTTCAAAGTGGAGATTTTCTAACGTCCAAAGTTGACCTCAGAACTCTCAATTTTCTGAAATTCTGAGCCTGAAACTTGATCAATTATTTGAATTATATCCTGTACCTACTTGAACAACAAATACTAAAATTAGATAAATATAATAAGGAAACGAAATTATTTAATTTTTAATGAGCTTCAGTACTTTTAACATAACTTCACAATGATGTCAATAGATGACGCTCTGTGATACCGCGAGGTCTCAGTTCGGGGCGAACCACTAGTTAAAGTAATTTTCGATTACGATGGTCAGCCCTCACCTGGCGGCTGACTTGAGTCAAATCGTATGTAAGAACCTACTTACCGCTCTTATATATCACAAACTACTATTAATCACAAGTCTATAACTACAATTCTTATTTCTTATGATTAAATTAGTTTAATCAATACTTAAATTTTTGAATTCGTTTCTCGCACCTCAGCGCTAGTGGTTCAAATACTAAGTAAATACTTAATCTTGAACTTGTTGGCGAAATTCAGCTCTTGAAAAGACCAATACGGATAGGTACTTAGTACTTACCTAGAGATAAATTATAATCAGTGCATTGTGTAATCTGGTGGTGAGACTAGAAGCGAAGATAAGCACGTGCGCCGTATCACTCTCGATATCGCACGGACGCATCGCGCGGCCGTCAAAACAGCACGCGCGATAGTAAACATAGTTGATGTAAGACTTTTAATAGATAGCTATTGCGGTGGCTGAGGTACTAGTTGCGATAGCGCATATCAATCCAAAAGCGCTTCTTTAGTAATGGTAAAAAGGTAGAACTGCCCCCCTATTCTCTAACTCAGTTGCTACCAAAAAATGAAAGCCACCGACATATATTTTTTTCCATTGAAGGTTTGCTAGGAAAATGTTACTTTTATTTCATAGCAAATCAGGCGGCATTTTTCTTAATTTTCTTTTCTTAATTTATACACAACACAATCTCTTAGTTATATTTAAAAAAGTTTATGTATTACTAGCTGATGCCCGCGTCTTTGTCCTCGTATTTAAGTTTTTTTATTCCCGCGGGAACTCCTTAATTTATCGTGATAAGGTGCATAGTAGCGCATGTCATTTCCCGGAACACAACCTGTACCAAATATCATCAAAATGGGTTGAACAGATGGGCCGTGAAAACAAACAAACTCACATTCGCATTTATAATATTAGTTAGGATTTATCTATATATTCTTTCTCGCATATTTCGCCTTCTGAGCAGACTAGCTTTCCAGACTGCAAAATATATTTAAAAAATATGTATCCAGAGTGTAAGTTTTCATGTTAAAAATCTAAAACCTAGTCTGAGAGAGGTCCATAATCCACACTTACTGAAACACTTACCTCAATACCACACGGTGTCTAAAATCACGTTATTTTCAAAAGTAACACTAGGGGGGCCCCTACAAGTTAAAATACCAAATCATACTATATCATAATAATATTCGTTTTAAAGATGCTATGCTCATACAAATGTCTGATTTACGTTTCAGCGAGTGTCTGGGAATATAACTATGTAGTTCTCACTATCTGTCGGATCCAGGCTCGACGGATCCACGTTCATCCTTATTAACTTAGTTACTCAACAAAGGTAACAACAATACAACAATACAGAATAGATACATAACGATAATAACGATAATCTTGAGAATTGCAAACAGTCGTCTAACGATGTTTTTGTAAACTCGTTACGTCGCGACACCGAGATCTGTCTTGCTCCACTTAGCTTTTCAGGCAAAGCAGTTTGTTGCCTAGTTCCTCCTGCCTACATGGGGGGCCATCTTTACCGCTTTCTCGGAACCGTATCTCTACTCTCTGTTTGGATCTTTTTTTGTTTTGACTTTGATGACTTTACTTAGGACGGCTTGCACAACAATGCCTAAACTGATTTTATAATTTTTTTTGATGCTGCCCCTTTTGATAAGTTTATTCCGGGGTTACATTAAAAGGACAGTTATGGGAAATTGAACTTGAACACATTTAACGGCCTTGTACAAGAGAGCCTTAATGTCAAAACGAAACAGATTTATGATAAAAACTTATTAACTCCAAAGTCTCACCTTCTGTTGTTGTGAAAGCGTAACGGTGATTTTGGAATCACGATTACAATTCCATACTTCAACTGCCAGTTAACGTCATCTTGAAACAGACAGAGTATCAACAAATCAGAAGATTTGCCATTATCACGTGCTATAATAGTATAGGGTAGGCTTATACCTACAGGGTCCCTCTACCCTGTTGAAACACGTGTGTGAATCTTAATAATTAAATGAATGGCTTCATTTTTATAGCTTAGCTCATTTAAGGCCTCGTGAAAAAAGGGTCTATAATTTATGTGATTATGCTATAAAATGAAGATATTGATGATTTAGTAAACATTTGTTACGCAACCTATAATAACCACAAACCAAAGATACGTCTATTATTTATTTGTTGGTGAGAAGACTGCCTTATCTTCAAGAAACTACCAAAAAGGGACCAAAAGAAAAAATCTCTCATAATAACTAACAAGGCATCATTATGCTACAATATTATGAGAGAAACAGAATAGTGTTCACAAAGGATCTCAACAACCCAAACTTTAGAAATACGACATTGCAATACGAGGGCATAGCCATATTTCCCTCTAGCTGTATTAATGATGTAAAGACGAGCCATCGCATCGAACTGTTCACTACGACAAGATGCAGCTGCTTTCCTTGTTATTACTGTTTCCAAGTACGTCCTTTCTTATAGCTTTTGATCCAAGTCATGAGCGAAGAGCGTTTTAATGAATGAACTAGAAGTTTAATTCGCTATAATCCGCCACAGCAGACAAATCTATGTGGTACAGTGTGTGTCTTTCACCAATAGCATGCGAACACCCACCACCCAGCAATTCGCGCCGGTACAGCACCACACCACACAGATCCTCCAAATAATATTTGTTGTGAGCCTAAATAGACTTGCAAGCTAAATATTTTTTTGGTAAATTTAAAGCTGCTATAGCTAAATAAAGCTGTTAAAGGCGGCATTGCATTGAGCTATCGGCACTGTGAAATAATTCAGCTGCTTTCCTTCTCAAGTTGAGTTTCAGAACAGATGTACGAGTATGATGCCTCTTTACATTCTTTAAGAGGCAAGATGTTTTTTTGATTCCCACGGGATCTCTTCAATTCACCGGGACTAAAAGTAGCCTATGCCCTTCCCCGGGACGCAACCTATCTCTGTACTGAACCATCAAAATCGGTTGAACAAATAGGCCGGGGAAGCGTAGCAGACAGACAGATACACTTTCGCATTAATATAATATTAGTATGGATGTATGACGTATGTAATTAAGAAACACTCAAATCACACAAAGTGATGTCTGCATTTACACGAAGTCTATATGTTCGTCGTAATAGCAATGCACTAACTGTTTAATTAATGTCTAGATATGAAGCTCTGTTTTGTTCCTCGAGGTGGCTTGTTTCGTTAAATGTTTGAGTCCCCAGACAATTCCGTTCCTATTTAGGCTTGTACATATTCAAATAACGTTTGTGTATGAGTTAACCCCAAATTAACGGTATTATAGGGCATTGCTGGCTAAAAAAAAACTTCAGTCGAATCTATCTTCTTAAATCGGTTATTTACTTGGACCGCAAGACAATCAACTATAGCGTGCTTTGTATAAACAGCAGGCTGTTGATATTCTCGTATTTTTGTGTTTTGTATCAGTCGAGTTTTATTTTAAAACCACAACTTTTCCACCCATAATATTGTCACTACCGGCTTTTGCAAGTGACTTGAAGGCTAAGACCTTGTTGCAAATAAAACAGTTCACAGCGTCTCGGTAATTGCTAGTGGCATAAATCCTGTAATGTGTGTGGCTTTTTCCTTAATCCCTTTTTCCCCTTTTTATTTACGAGTGAGAAAATATGACTGGAGAATGAAGATGTTCTTACAATGTAGGGAGTAATTACGACGTTGTTAATAATATTTATTTGTACATGACTGTTTCCTAGAATTTATCGCATGCGTAAAATTTTTGTTAAATGTTCTTGTAGGTACATGATACAAGACGATAAACGCCTAAAGCGTAGATATAAGAGAATTTATTGGAAATTGTAATACGGTTTCGATCTTGGTATGACTGATAGATAGACGTTCGATTCGTTATCGTATTGCAATGCGATATATCGGATCGGACGCGTTACGTGACGCGTCGTCTAGGCGGCGATGGCATGCCGTATCGCCGGAGCCGCCATCCGCAGAGATGACTATGTTCGCTCTCATTCATTAGAGGGGTGAGGGGAGGGTGCAAGACGTCGCGCGCCGCCCGACGATATCGATTTTGTCCCATCCCCCGCCCGCGCCACCCCACGCCGCTGCTCTCAGCATCCGACCTCGAGTGCTCTCCTCTCGCGCCTACGGACACCTCCGACAGAAACTACGCCTTAACGACATGACGCCACAGCTCAAAATTCCAACCCATGACCCATGCGCCGCTGCGTCCCGCCGATCCCTAATGGACCCTCTGGCCGAAAGTCACTCGGTCGAGATTGCACTGCCACGGCGTGATACCCTGGTCCACGCCGGTGGAAAAAATAAGCTTTTTGTTACAATTAAAATGGTAAATCAAACCAATTTTAGTAATTGCGAGGTCAAACTTTGAAGTGGCAGCGCACGGTGAGGGCGGGCTTTTTGAACGCGTATGATTTTTAATGGGCGCTCTAGGGTTATTAACGTACGACGGCCGGCCGGGGCCGAATAGCGAGGGCTCGATGAAGCGTGTCTTATACATTCGCTGATTTACCTGTCGCTTTCTACTTTGCCAGTACATCTGCAGATGCAAAAAAATCCACGCACACGGCTTTATTTTTAACGCTGAAAGATGAACCCTAAGACATATTTACTCGCTTGCGGCTACGACTTGTGCACTTAAAATCCCTATGTTGTCTTCATTTCTCTCATAAAATACATCATGAGGAAAATTTGCGCCGATTTACGAACAGGGTAGTCAATCATTAAGCTTTCAATGTTTGACTACCCTGTTGTCAGGTGAGGTGGGGTGGTCAAATACACATACCTACTTTCCTCCGACATTATTAAAAAAACTTAATGATTAAATATTTTTGCGTGTTAATTTATTTGTGCGTGCATCGCTAGAAAACGAAATAACAGATTAAGGTAACTATACGTGAGTTTATCCGGGAGTTATCTCCCGGATAAACTCACGTATTATGTCGGAAAATGTACCTATATGTATAGTTATAATGAATATCACTCATGATAGTTTAAACGTTAAAATAACAGATTAAGGTCTTTGAATGCTAATACTAAGGCATAAATACCTACTTTGTTCAAAATCGGTTCTCTAAAATCCGAGATATATCTCGGCTCGTATTTCGCGCGCAAAGCCGTGGACAAAACCTTATAGTTCTCAAGTATACTTTAATCTTGTAAATTTAAATGGTTCTCTTATCTAGTTTCTAGTTGTAGAATCCGGTTTTCATAATTTGTTATCAAAGTAATTTTAGGGCTAAAGATCTTATCTGGGCTTTTCATTTTAGGTACTAGATGTCGTTTCTTATAGTTTATCGACTAATGGCTTTCATAACAATAACCGCTATTTGTGTAAACGATTTAGTATTATACTCGGGCCCGATACCAGTTGAAAAGGTATAGTACCTACCTATAAGAAATTATTGAATGCTTGTTTCAACGCGCGGTTTCGTCCGTGTGGCTTTCCATCCATGCAATTGTACTTGTCCTGAAAAAGACTGTTTGCTTATTTTATCAAAGTAGCTTTTTTTAAAAACAAGGGCATTAAATAGAGACATACATGCAAACGATATTTTACTTCAATATACCTATGCGTAATCAACATACAATTTCGTTTGGTTCAACCGATTCTCCCTGTCCACTGTTGGACGCAGCAGTTCCATTCATGAGTCCTGCCGCAGGACTCGTGAATGGATTGTCACATTCGATTATCTTGTCCAACGGCTCCTTGCATCTTGTTTCATATTCTCTGTTCAGTGTCTACCTAGTGTAAAATCTGCATACCCTGTGGTTTATGTGCGTGGTTGGTGCGGGTATGCCATTGCCAGACCATGGAATTCGAGCTTTCATATACGGGATGATTCAAGCTATATTTCCTGCACATTACAACCTCATTTTTCTTCCTACTTATTTCGGTAGCCCTGGCTTTTTCACGGATATATTTAATTCTGATTTAATTAAATAAAGTTATTGCAAGCATAGCCTTCTCCATCGCCCGCGTAGTGTTATCATTCCCGCAGTAGGTATCTTATCAGGCTCATAGTTACTGCAACATACAGCCTTACGTTCACTCATACAAAACAATTCCTTCGAGTATCACAACCTGCAAAAGATATTTTTAGTATCATTTGAAGTCTAATAACCGATATCATCGATAGGTACTAATAACCTTATATTATAAATGCGAAAGTTTGGATGGATGGATGTATGGACGGATGGATGTTTGTTACTCAATCATGCCAGAACGGCTGAACAGATCTGTATGAAATTTGTCACAGAGATAGATTATAGTCTGGAATAACACGCAACTTTATATCCTGGAAAATTAAAGAGTTCACGCAAAAAACCTTAATCCACACGGACGAAGTCGCGGGCATCAGATAGTACATTCTAAATTATATTTCTTATCGTCATCAGCCTTATATATTCGCAAAACGACATCGCGTTTTAACAAAAAGAAAAATTTACCATCTGTATTATGTTCTGTGTAGGTATTCAAGACCGCGGTCTATGACCTGTTTTGTCATAACATAGCTCGTATTGCCGTAGGTCGCATGAATTAATGGATTATGCATTGTTTTTATTACATATCGATGTAGATACCACAATACGCGGTGCACGCTAGGAATGCATAACGCATAGCACACTATTGATAATTTAGTCGGTCTGACAAAAAACAGCGTCAAATAGAACATTTTTTACTGCTGCTATGCAGCTATTCTCCAGAAAAACGGAGCAGTAGGTACAATCCGACGACTCCGATTTTGGACAGGGACTTTACGCACAGATGCAGCATACTTTTGTATCTAACTACCGAGTGTCCGTGGTTTTACTTCCGTGGGAATTTTGAAGATACCGGCCTCTATGCAAAATACCAGCCTTCTAGGTCCAAGGGTTATGAGCCAGTCAGTGAGTGATTGATTGAGCCAGAACTTTCCTGTAAATATATGTGATTTCTAGGATTTTCTGTCTAACCAGACTATAAATTACCATTATAATACCTATACACTGTATAACTAGTAGGTCGGATATAGATGCATAGACGCAAGGCAGGTATAATGCATCGGGGTAGGTGACCACGGTTACGAGAAAACAGGATATTTTTTAATCAGTCTAATTGAATGGTATCGATTCGTCTGGGATCCGAGTTTATAAAGTAATGATGGACCAGCGTAGCTACCTAATTCATGTTCACGGTTTTGGAAACTTTTACCCTATACTACATTTTGACCGCGACTTCGTTTACGTGGACTTTTCAATTTTCCTTAATCAATTATCACTCAATCAGAATATTTATTTGAGTGCCTATAGGTACGAGTACATATTTGATTCCTTCACATTCCTTGATCTCTGTCGTCGTCCTCTGATCAAAGGATGTTCAGTGTAGAAAGAAGGTTAGGATCTCTACAGGCTTTCGTGGCGCGTCCAGCCGCTCCCAGCTACTTACTTACTTGGTGTATGTTTTTTTTTATCCACTACAAGTTAGCCTTTGACTGCGATCTCACCTGATGGTAAGTGTGGATGATGCAGTCTAAGATGGTAACGGGCTAACCTGTTAGGGGCATGGCAGTTATCTCGTATTAAACCTATACCCCTATTCGGTTTCTACGCCGAATCGTACCGGAACGCTAAATCGCTTGGCGACACGTCTTTGCCGGTAGGGTGGTAACTAGCCACGGCCGAAGCCTCCCACCAGGCCAGACCAGGGAAAAATCAGAAATTATAAATTCCCGAATTGACCATGCTGGGGATCGAACCCGGGACCTCCGCACGGTAAGACAACAGCGCTACACACTGCGCCACGGAGACGGAGGTCGTCAAGGTGCGTCCCTCGCGCCAGTACCTTGGGACGCCAACAGCGATTGCGTAATATTTTGAGCTTATTAACTTCGAAGCCCTATAACTATCATCTGCAGTCACCACTCATTAGTTCAGCACTGATCGAAGAGGATTTTACATGCAATGCAATAATATTCTGTTATAATATTACAAAAATATTATTTGACCGAATCGAATACAGAAAAACTAGTTACAACTATTTCGTAGTAGTAGATAAATAAATCGTAATATGATTGTCGAGGAATTTTCTATTTATAACGTGATTATTGTAATGCTAACATAATTTTTTCAATACACTTGCTCGCAAAATGCACTTACAGAGGCAGTAAACAGGGCTTGTAAGTTAAATTTACTGCCCTCGTGCTTTTTTTTTGCAGAATTTACTGCCCTCGTGCTATTTTTTTGCAGTTTTTTTTTAATTTTTGTAAGGCCACTTTACTTCTAAATAAAAAGTTTTCTTGAAAGAAGGTTCTTATTGATATTGACTTTGTATGTAGAAAACTTAAAAAATAATAACATTTAGATGTAGATTGATGAAATTAATTCATGAAATTAAAAATTGTATTTAATTTAGTTAATTAAAATTGTTTTAAGTTTTATAAATCAAAAAAGTAAAGGCTGAATAGTCCAGGCTGATAGTTAAGAGCTAGAACCTAGAGCCATGAAGCCAATTAAAAAAAACGCAATTACAACAACGCGCTATAGATAGGTACTACTAAAATCTTGAATCTGTGCGCGCTATTTTTAAAAGTTTCATTGAGTTTTTCTTATAAATTATTAAATAATAAGATGAGTGGTATAAGTGATGTGTAATAATAAAATTAAATCAACAATAAGGTATTTTAGCTGTGAGAAAAAAGCCGCGCTTGTAATAGCCGCCGAAAATCTCGACTAAGTATGGGCGTGAGAAGCCATTTTCTAGTGAGTACCTAGTTCCTACCTACTCGACTTTTAATTTCAAGTTTTCTCACAAATGTATTGAAAAATATCGTGTGATACACGGGCGTTAAGGTTTTAACAAACTCGTGACGATGGTCAGCCCTCGACTGGCGTCATCGGGCTGACATTAGTCAACTCGTATGTAAAAACCTATTTACCGCCCTTATATCACAAACTACTAATACAATTATACCTCAATGTTATGGTTGCTACGTGTTTAATGTACTTACAATAATGTGTTATTTCCTGTACAGGTGCTACCTATAGCACGTGCGAAACGCTAAGTTAATTTTTAATCAGACATCATAGACTTCATAGAGTTTTTATTTAATTAAAATCTTGTTGTTTGCCGCTTTATGAGGCTTATTTCTTGTTGAAGAAATTATATACCCGAACTATGTCTGATATCTGATTGCTGCATATGGAAAGAGTGTGCACTCCTTAGAAGCTGGGTTGTCTAGCTTGTACGCTCTTCGCTTAATCTATAATCATTTATTAATCTGTAACTAGGTAGATTATGAACTCATTATAACAAAGTACATTAATTTTATTTATTAACTCGAATCATCAGACATGAAACGCTTTTAAAGCTATTCAACTGGTCTAGAAACCATGTACTTAGTAACGGTTTTAATGATTTATTTATTTACGCTTTTGTTCGCGGCTTCGCTTAGGTACGTTAGGTTCAATTCTCATACAAATTTCAAACCGCCAAGGGGTAGATTTTTCTAAAATACTGTCTCAGTGGATAGCTATAGCTATAGCTATAGCTATGTTTATAATTAAGTTATTTCTAAGTTATGTGTGGCAATAAAGAATTTATCTATCTATCTAATTACATATATGTATTCCAAACAGCCCGTTTCGCTCAGTGGTTTGAACTGTGCATTGATAGATAGATCAGTCAGTCGGTCAGTCACCTTTTCCTTTTTTATATTTAGGAATTTAGTTAATTAGTATAAATAATAATTTTAGTCTGATCTAGTTTAATTTATGTGAGTCCTTTGTAACTCGAAATAAAGTTCTATTTATTTATTTAATGGGTACACAAGTTCAAATGTCTCCGTTTCCTTCATCAATTTGTACTTTATACACAGTACAGTGCAACAAATCCGATTAAACTCAGTTCCGGGGCGAGTGTTCTGTAGGCGCGGAAGAGACGCTATTATTTCGCGAAAGGTCCCCCCTGCATTGTCCTCAAGATTCAATCGAAGAGCGCCGTCGGCTGCCGGGCCATAGTGCGTTAGGGTGCGCTTCCATTGAAGCGTCCGGAAGCTGAGTCAGGCCCACTACCTATAGGAATGGAGCAATGCGATTTGAAATCCGTGTCTCAACTCGCATCACTGGAGACATTGGTAGAGGAGAAGGCAGATATAAGTATATGAGAAACCCTAAAGATTTAAATAGCAATTCCAGTCGAGTTGTATGGAGCGCAGTAGCGCGGGGTGAAATTAAGCGAGGTAGAGCTTCTGCAAGCTAGCATGTAGCATTCATACAATAGAATATATTTTTTTTCAATCCACTACAAGTTAGCCCCTTACTGCGATCTCACCTGATGGTAAGTGATGATGCAGTCTAAGATGGTAGCGGGCTAACATGTTAGGGGCATGGCAGTTATATAAAACCCATACCCCTATTCGGTTTCTACACGGCATCGTACCGGAACGCTAAATCGCTTGGCGGCACGTCTTTGCCGGTAGGGTGGTAACTAGCCACGGCCGAAGCCTCCCACCAGGCCAGACCAGGGAAATTCAGAAATTATAAATTTCCAAACTCTGCCGGGGATCGAACCCAGGACCTCCGCACGTTAAGGCAACAGCGCTCAACACTGCGCCACGGAGGTCGTCAAGTACACACAAGTAGGTACAATATGTCAAAATACACTAAGTGATTAGTGTTTGCAAAACTCTTGCGTGTTAAGAATTTAAGATCCGTTCCAGTATTGGGCCATAAGCTGTCACCATATTCTGCTGTGACTGATTCCTATTAGTGTTGTAACTGCCCGTCCTCGCGTCGCTTCTCTCCTCCACTCCGCTCAGATTCAGCAGAAACCCCTTCAATGGGAATGCACCCTTGGGATTCTGATTTAAATTTGTCGTTTGTGCCTCAGACATTAGTCACGATGTTTGTCGCTCTCAGTGAGAACCCGCTTCCCGAAAGAGACTATTATTGGACTGATGGACGTTTAAATAATACTCTTCTGATTTGATGTATTGCTCCTGTGTTACCATCCTATTGATTGGCGGGGCTTAGGTTTAGCAACCTTAAGATGTTTCTTTTATTTGAGAACTTAACAAATATTGTCGCTTTTATCGTCAAGAAGTTTAATTCAGTTAAGCACCTACATTTTTTACTATAAAAAAAGTAATCATCGACGCATAAACACCACAAAAACATGTTATATATATACCGACGATGCGTGTCATTAATGGATAGCGATTTGTAAATACCCTGGTTATTATGTAAATGCCCTTCAAAAGCGTCTGCCCTGACCTGCCTCAACGAGGGGAAAGCTTGGGGTAGGTTATGGCATTGCATCCGACCATTCGCCCACTGCAAGGGTGGTTTTGCATAAGTATACCCCGGTTTGTACTTACCGCCGTGAATGTGTCTGTCTACCTTAATCACTGGATTTATGAATGCTGCGGTATAATTATGACTCCCGTATAGTGCATTTTGCCATATATACGTTTTGATATGTAATTACATGTCCATACATTCAACCCTCGAAATGTGCTGTTAGCTTAGTACGCTGTAGTTGTGCATACACGCTTTATTTATAGCGATTGAAACTTGCGCTTTTCAAAAGCCACTTAATTGTTTGCATTGAGGTGTACCCACCCAATGTACGGATTTTTAGTTTGTTATAAATTTTAAATCGCGTACTAAGAGCAGAA
The DNA here is from genome assembly GCA_917051295.2 of Erebia ligea. Lineage (NCBI taxonomy): Eukaryota > Metazoa > Arthropoda > Insecta > Lepidoptera > Nymphalidae > Erebia > Erebia ligea. The sequence continues at coordinate 4,585,447 of OU785237.1, read as the reverse complement.
ATAAACACGGGATCGATATGGGCCCGACGGTCCAGAGTCGCGCTGCGTTCTCCACACAGATCAGGAATGGAATTCCGCCCCGAGCTAATCTAAGCTGTTGGGTATCCGGCAGATGATTAAAAAAGCGTGCGTGCCCACTTGACGCACAGTGTTAGCTTTTTGCATGGGTGTGCGGTGCGGTGGCACTAATGAAACGGCGTGTGCGTCGCGGGCTACGTACGCGGGCCTTGCATTGGGTCGGGTCAGTGAACCCGCCCGCCCACTATCGGGGTAAATGTGCCGAATGCACACAGATGCGCGCGCCGCCCGCCCGCCGCGCCCGCTCGCCCCCGGCGCGCCGCCGTCGCCGCTGCACTCTGCACGCATCCACCCCCGACCCCTCTTAAAACTCCTAATTGATTGCGCAAATTTTCTCGCAATAACTGTCTTTTTATGGTGATAATGATGTAAACTTGCGCAGTTCCGCCGCTTTAATTGATGTTGCGACGTGATCTCGCGGCGTCCGCAGCCCGCCGCCGCCGCCGGCCGAACTCAAACCCGACGACGGGCCATGAAAAATTAATTAGCGTGCACTCGTATTAGCTTTTTAGGGATTCCTGCGTCGAGACTCGTTGTGTGGAAACAGATTTCTGCCCATGATGAGGCGACGTCGCATTATAACGTGTAATCCGCTTTGAATGCGCTTCCGTTTCATCTCTATGCATAATCTTGAGCTACAGTTTCGTTGTGCATATATTTTTCCGAAGCATTTCAACTATCCATACTATTACCATAAATACGAAAATGTGTCTGCTACACATTTTCATGGCCAATCTGTTCAACCGTTTTTGACAGAATTTAGATAGAGAGATGTGTTGTATTCCGGGCAAGGACATAGGCTACGTTAAAGCATACATTTAAAAAAAAGTTCGCATTGGATTTTAAAATAATCTAAGGCTGAATTCACGGGTATCCTATAGGTAGTATTTGCTTATTAGATAAGAGGATAGTAGGTAATTAGTTCCTGTTGCACTGATATCAATGCAATATCTGCCAATCCACACTTGGCTAGTGTGGTGCACTATAACTTAAATCCTTCTTATTCTTAGAAGTGAAAACTGTGATCAGTAATATGCCGGTGGAGATTGGTTGGGTGACGAACGAATACTTAACCACCACCACACCACCACTATAGTCCATTAACGTCCCACTGCTGGGCACATGCCTCCACTCTCATAGGAGAGGTGTTGAGCCGTCGGTTCCAGTTATTATCACTAACATGATAATAGTCGTTAAAGCCCGCCAACCCGCATTGGAGCAGCGTGGTGGGTCTAAGCTCTTAATGCTTAACGAGTTAAGCTTATTAGTAAAAGTATTCTAGATCACTTGCTTCAAACAGTGAAGGGGAAACATCGTGAGGAAACCGGCTTGCCCGGGAGTTCTTCATAATGTTCTCGAAGGCGTGTAAAGTCTGCCAATCTGCACTTGGCCAGCATGGTGGACTACGGCCAAACCCTTATCATTCCGAGAGGAGACTGTTATTTTTGAAACATATTTGTAAACGCACTATGTGCGGGCTATACCTACATTAATGTCCTCCCGACTGAAATTTGGCCACGGCGGCCTATCTCCAGAGAGATTTGCCATCTGCGCGGGAGATATTATAGTGCACAAGTGTGCATGCGCATTCATTCACAGGTGCACTCTCTGTTCCTTTACTCTCATAGCCCGATGGGACGGAAAATCCGACACGACCGGAGAGAGATCAGGCGCAGGACCGACGGCTTTACGTGCTCTCCGAGCCACGGGGGTGAAATACCGCCAACTTTCTAACTCCGGGCTAGTGGCACAGAATAGGTAATAGTAGTGCTAGTGGTGAGAATTTCTTGTCAGAAAAACCCAACGCTTGTTGTGGCCCGACGCGGGACTCAAACCCTGGACCTCACACCTATTACTCATTATACCTACATAATGAGTAATCGACACCTCAAACTGGATCCTGGTGGTGGAACTCGGTCCGAGGAACGAATCCGATGACACCACCGTTACGTCATACTCGGCCCGATGATGCTACGGTGACGGAATGCGTTTAAGTGACTACCCACTGCCCATGTTGTCTAAAACGAGAACAATGTTATACATGTGCCAGTTTATAAAATTACTAGCTAATGCCCTCGATTTCGTCCGCGTGGATTAAGCCTTTTTTATTTCCGCGGGAACTCCTTAATTTTCCGGTATAAAAAGCCTATGTAACGTATCGCTATATTTACCAAATTTCATTAAAATCGGTTTAACGGATGGGCCATGAAAGTGTATCAGACAGACAGACACACTTTCGCATTTATAATATTATATAGTATGGATTAATGGTTTTCGGTTATCGGCATCGTTGGTCTAGTGTTTGGCATGTTCGACTGCGGCCGACGAGGTCCCGGGTTCGAGTCCCGGGTCAGGCCATAAAAAGTATTGGGTTTTTCTGACTAGAAATTCTCAGTACTAGCCCGGAGTTAGGAAGTTGGCGGAGTTTCACCCCCGTGCTTCGGTGAGCACACGTTAAGCCGTCGGTCCCGGTTATTATCACTAATACGATAATAGCCGTTAAAGCCCGCCAGCCCGCATTGGAGCAGCGTGGTGGGTCTAAGCTCTAATTCCCTCTCTATAATCTATTCTTAATATGAGAGTGGATGCCTCTGCCCAGCAGTGGGACGTTAATGGGCTGTAGTGGTGGTAGTGGTGGTGGTCATCGGCCAACAGCAACTTTCCATAATTTGTCGGTTATGAGTTATGACCGTGCCTATACGGCCAACCGTAACAACTCCTACACTAGGTCGGTCACCGCAAACGAGCTGCGATCTAATGCGGCCAACTGAATTACAGCTTACATTAGTCGGTGACCGAAAACGGCTGCAGCTTGATACGGGCAAATCTACCTAATGTAAACGCGCCATAACGATGATCTGTCCACAAGTTTCGACGACCTCCCTGGCGCAGTGTTGAGCGCTGTTGCCTTAACGTAGGAGGTCCTGGGTTCGATTCCCGCGGCAGGGTCTATTTGGTAATTTATAATTTCTGAATTTTCTCTGGTCCGGTCTGGTGGGAGGCTTCGGCCGTGGCTAGTTACCACCCTACCGGCAAAGACGTGTACCGCCAAGCGATTTAGCGTTCCGGTACAATGCCGTGTAGAAACCGACTAGAGGCATGGGTTTAATATAACTGCCATACCCTTAACAGGTTAGCCCGCTACCATTTTAGACTGCATCATCACTTACCATCAGGTGAGATTGCAGTCAAGGGCTAACTTGTAGTTGATAAAAAAAAAATTAAAAAAATCGTAAGATACAGTGCGCGGCGGCTACCTGTCCAACGCCGATCCAACAAGTTGTACCTAAATAATAACTTATATCACGATTGATCCCGCCTGTCTATCCGTCTGTATGTTTATCTGTTTGTATGTCTGTCTGCTACGCTTTCCTTGCTCATCTTTTCAACCGATTTTGACGTTCAGAGGCGTGTCCTTCCCCAGTATGCACTGGGGAAGGACATATCCTACTTTTTGTCCTGTTTAATTAATGAGTAAAGGGAACCAAAAAACCTTAATGCACGCGGACGAAGTCGCGGGCAACATCTAGTAATCTGATAAAAAGCGTGATTATATTCGCTCCAGCAATGCGCTGGTATGATTGTTGTCAAGTGCCTATATCGAATCAAGTCTATCTTGTTTTTTTAAACTTTGTGATAATTTATACATAAATAATATCAAGAACACAGATTTAACATGAGTTGGTCAATAGATCCCACAGTGCGGCAGTCGGCAGTGCAGTTGCTTGCCAAATAACTAGCACTGTAGCATTGCATTAACGCGAGAAGCTCACGTCTTACGTGTGAGCGGGATCACTCCTTCGCAGATGTACAGCTACTGGACGAGACTGTCAGTTTGATATATACAATTATATATTTTACTAGCGATCCGCCCCGGCTTCGCACGGGTAGCACTAATAATCCTAATCTATATAATATTAAACTATCCTATCTCTCAAGTTAGATCGAACTGCACATGGTGTGCGAATTTTATTATAATCGGTTAAGTGGTTTAGAAGTCCATTGAGGCCAACATTGTGACACGAGATTTATATATATTAAGATAGCGATCCGCCCCGGCTTCGCACGGGTAGCACTAATAATCCTAATCTATATAATATTAAACTATCCTATCTCTCAAGTTAGATCGAACTGCACATGGTGTGCGAATTTTATTATAATCGGTTAAGTGGTTTAGAAGTCCATTGAGGACAAACATTGTGACACGAGATTTATATATATTAAGATTGTTTTTGTCCAAATCCACTGTAACGCTTATTAGAAGTGATGGTGTGGTGGGTTAGCGTTTGCGTAAAAGATGCTTTTTCACTCTATTGATTTAAATATATTCTAATTGGTATAGCATACTGATTCCGGAAGAGTATTTCAAACCCTAGCTGTTCGTAGGTTGAATGATGAGTGATAACGCAATGCAAATATTATGTGCCTTTAAGGCACATAATATTAGTAAGGCTTCAACCATTATAATTACAAACGTTACTTAATTAATATTATAAATGCGAAATTGTCTGTTACGATCTCACGGCCGTTGAGATCTTTGATATAGAGATAGTATCCTAGGATCAGACATAGTATTTTCTAAGAAGTTCCTTCGGTAGGAATTTTAAAATCCGAAATTAATGTTTAATGATTCGGATGGAATGGAAAATCCGAAAAGACTGGGGAGAGATTAGGTGCGGACCAACGCGACGGTCAAACGGCTTTGAAAGGCACGTGGGTGTAACACTACCAATTAATTAAAACCGAGCTGCTACTGAGAATTGTCAGAAAAACAAAATAGCTTTTCTTGAACCTACCCTAGATCCAAAACTCGGGACCTCATGATCTGTATTCGAATAAGCTAACCGATTAGATCAAAAAGGCAGTTGGGAGATAATAAAGTGTCACATCCAGTCCGACTCTACACGCAGCGTTCTTCCGTTGTTGGTTATTCAATTACGTGGGGTGGCCAATGAAACGAGCACTATTGCACATCCAAATTATTTTCGGCGGCTCACTTCCGACCGCGCCGTTTAGCGAGATGAGGGCAATCCGCTAATTCGATCCCAATACACTTGTTTGAGTGCGGATTGCGTTCTTTGCTACGGTTTACAACTTTTCCTTTTTAACAAGGGAATGTTTTTCGTATTTTCCGGCTGCCCTATTCTTTAAGCGCTCAGCTTACGCATACGCTGATACAGCGGCGAAACGTATTAGGGATCTAAGTCAAGAGTCAAATATTACGTACTAGAATCTTCTATTCTAGTGTATAAATATTTGACTCTTGACGAATGAAGTCACGGTTATCAGCCGGTGACTTCGTCCGCATGGGCTAAAGATTTTCTTCCCGCAGGAACTCTTTAATTTACTCCTCTGTAAAGTAGCCCATGTCCTTCCCCAGGATGAAACCTATCTCCATACCATATTTCGTGAAAATCGGTATCGTTAAAAGCCGTGAAAGCTCAGCAGGCAGACAGGCATACATGCACACTATTGCAATTATAGTATGAATTATGGAATAGTATGCTACAATATTTAGTATGGATATTTATCTTAGCAGTGGTATCTTCTTGGCTGAGATTTGTGTAGCCATCTCCAGGTCTCCTGTTTTTTAAAATCGTTACTACGGGTTTGTTCACACATGAACATTTCACCCCTAGCCCTAGGTCACATACCATCACAATAAATATATAAGTACATCCATGTCATCTTCTTTTTAGCACTCTGGCCTCTCGCAATAACGTATAGATAGGTGAGAATTCTTCCAAATGCTTCTTCCTTAATAAAGACCCTGTGTTTATGTACCTTTAGTTCCTAACCACTTGATGATATTGAATATTGCAGTCTCTAGCACCTATCTTACCTATGATTGAAACTCGATTATACACGTGTAACGCTGAAATCGTTGATTGCTGGAGTTCAAATTTGGGGTGCGTTGTACTGACCGCATTCAAGAGATTGATGGACAATAAATCACCTTGCGCAACTAATAAATGGTAATAATATATTGGCGGATGGTTACTCAGTTTAATGTAGAATTATGATAAGTTGCCCAGATATTAGTAGTTATGCGAGTCAAGGTGGCCAGTGTTCGGAGCCAGTTTCGAGATATTGTGCGTCATATCTAAATCATAAATATCGATTTGTAATTAGTCATATTCTTGGAATTGAAAATTATTACTTACCACAGATCTGACTTTGATCTTAATTTTCCTGGAAGTACCTCAAATATTTCTAATTCAAGACTTGTTACAATCCAAGCCTTCATTGATGATGATGACAGCTTGTAACGTCAACCAGATACTATACTTTCCAAGTTGATTAGGTAAATAATCTTAATGAGTAATAATAGAGTTTGGACCTAAATAATACTCGCTACTGAATGGCTGAAAAAAATCGGTCTGAGCTACAAGAATAAGTAATTTCCATATATATATCAGGTGTTTAGTAATAAGGTATATCTAAAATTACAACCATTAAGGAGCGTACGGGCTCAATAGCGAATGCATATAATAAATTCACGAAGTTTACGTAGCCGCACGCTTATCTACACCCAGATGTAGTTAGCAAATTTTGAATTGAACTCGGCGAGTCGCGACGACAACTCGAAGCTGCCGACGCCGACTCTACCGCCGCGGCCGCGCCGTGCTGCGAATTGCGATCTTCGCGTTTCCATCATCGGTTTCATTAGATAGTTACCCGTCGCCCGAATAGTTGATCATGTCCCGCTATCAGGTGCGCTGCAAACAAAACGCTGAATAGAGGCCGGGTTAAACATGCACGACGGGTGTACGGGTATAATTAAAGTTTAGGAGACGCTCACGTCGCCCGTTAACCTCGTTATCGGGCGCTGGAAGTGGGTGAGACGCGGCGGGGAGGGAGCCAGCCTCGGGGTTGGGGGGAAACGGGGAAAATCAATGACAGCCGCCGCGCGCCGTCTCTCCCCGGCCCGACGCTCATCTCGCCACGTGCCGCGGTCACTGGCCTGCTCGCCACCGCCGCCGCCGCCGCCAACGCCGCCGCTGCCGCCGCCGCCGCCGCTATGCCGCAGATCGCAACCTCTCCCGTAGCCACCCGTGCCCGGAGCTGATTGATGGTGCCACTCGCAACACTGACCTTAGATACCGAACCGATCACGAGGACTTTCGATCAAACATTGTCAAGGAAATACGCTTTCATATGTCGCACGGACGATTTATCCCACCCACCTTAACACACTGCTCACTGAAGTATACTAGGGCGGCATAGATATAGGTGTAGCGATGCCTCGGTTGTCAGGGCGCTCGGTCGCCTGTGAAATATACTCCGTATTAGGTATGTAGGTCGCAGCCAGAAATTTGGGTTATCGTTTGGCCGCGTCGATATGCGACACTTCCGCCACGCTGCGAATGGTATGCAGACTCCAATATTATTATTGGTCGCTATGCAACTTACGTAACTGTGGGGACTGCCAGAGCGTCAGGCTTCAATGACGTGGCATATTTCGGATGCACTGGTCATTTCGGGTTGTCGGCATACATTTCCTGTTCCTTATGTTATGCAATACGAGTAGTTACTTGTATAGCAACTTTGATACAAAAAGTTGGACACTACTTACTACTTAATGTAAAATATGTAAAAGTTTGGATTTGGATGTTTATTCCTCCTGCACGGTACAATGACGAAACCGATTTGGTTTGAATTTGGAATGCAGATAGCTTTTAACCTGAATTAACAGATTACATTTTTCCTGGAAAATTAACTAGTTCCTGTAGTTGTAGTTAATCAAATAACCGTAGTCCACGCGGCAGAAGTCGCGGGCATCATCTACACAAAGATAAATCTCTTTTTATTACAATCTCATAATAATCATGATATGTGACATCTACAATAGCTTCTAAATTCTAAGCTGAGTAAACATCGAAGTAGTGTCGAAAATTACTTTTAAGTAATATTTCCACAAGGTGACCTTCGCCCTTAACCTCCACAATTTCCGTAAGACCCTTCCCCAGCTATGTCTTATCTTATAGGAACTCTTTATAATTTTGTTATTTGAATATGTATCAAGCATTTTTCCCTGTAGATCTTGATAGTATCATGTTCTACTCACTCCATAGAATGTTTAATTAGAATGAAGAATAATAATTACAAAACAAAGGCCCTATAAGTATCGGAAATCTATATCAATATTAAAAATGCGAAAGTGTTTCTTGTTGTCTGTTTTGCCTTTTCACGCTCAACCAATTTTGACGGAACTGGATACTGAGATACGTGCATCCCGGAAACGGATACATATATGCCACTTTTTATCCCGGAAAATCAAATTTTGCCCGAGATTTTTAAAACGAGATGAATTAAATTATAATATGAATGCAGCATTGGCAGATAATAGATTCAAACCCTTAAATTTTTGCTCCCCGATTGTGTAAGGAAATCGTTATCGTAATCGTTTGTCAAACGGATAATCCGGCCAGTTTAAGGAGTTCATAGATGCCTGCACGAGAAAAAGCATGTATATAAACTCCTTAAACAGGTCGAGTAATACGTTTTAAGCTGTCAAATAATTACGATTTGCTTAGCCATTATTGGTCCTCTGGTCTGTATTTGTGAACAACTGAGCAATCGCGTCCAATAGCGCGAACACAGTGAGTCATAATATATCTTCGGCTAGACGCGACGCCGACGGTGCCGCATTAAAAAACCCGAGGATCAACGAACTGCCTAGATCCGTCATCCGAATCCCATGCGTTGCGCCGTACGAATACACCGATACAAATAAATTGAGGTGTCTGTCTGCCATTTCTAAATAACTGCCTATATGTAGTAAACTGGTTAGGATTTTTGCCAAGGCCCTATCAGGTGGTTACGAATAAGAGCCTCTTACTTTTCGGAGCAATCTAATATATAAAAATAAGTCGGGTTTTCCTTCCTGACGCTATAACTCCAGAACGCACGAACCGATTTCCACGGTTTTGCATTCGTTGGAAAGGTCTCGGGCTCCGTGAGGTTTATAGCAAAGAAAATTCAGGAAAAATTTCAAAAGAAAAGCGGGAAAATCTTAAACCACGCGGACGAAGTCGCGGGCGTCAGCTAGTAATATTATGTAACTATACGTTCCAAACCTCAGCAATTAAATATAACAGTGAAGGAAAAACATCGTGAGGAAATTGCTGGAAGGTGTGTGAAGTCTTGCCAATCCACACTTGGACAGCACTTTAGACTATGGCCTACTCATTCTGAAAAGACACCCGTCCAAAACTAAACAAAGTATGTTCGTCAGCATATATTTTGTTCGAGCTCAAGTTCGAAGCGTCTCTCCGAATTTGGATAGGTATATCTTTCGTGTCGCATCTAAGAGGACTGAGTATGTATTGCGTGAACATGGAGGCATCCTATATTATTTTATAAAAAAGATTAACCCACGCGGACGAAGTCACGAGAACCATACAGTGTTTTATATAAGCGTATCGAACGTCGTCGATCAATGTCACCCGCATATTTGGGTCAACGTCCGGCCAAATTCCCGCGCTCCCCTACCCTCTTCATTTCCTATAATGCATGCGGATACTTTTTTTACTGTGGATTCTAGTTTACGCAGAGCTGCTATGGAAATTGCTATGAAATTTCGAAATTTCGACGTACGTGTGATCGTCATCGTCTAAAATAGTTTTTTCATAAGCACATAAGAATGTTAATCTAAAAAGCAAACTCTCCTGAATGATTCCCTCCTTGAGAAACTTTTCGAAAAAGTTTTAATAAAACGCAAGTGAACCGTCTCGATGACAAATTCCTTGACAACAGACAAGTATGAAATATGTGTCAGGTTATTATAAATACGTCACAAATGGTGGCGATTATAAACAATTATACTATCACATCCATAAATTATTTCTACGACCCGTTCGTGCAATTATTTAAGATAAGATAATTTTAATATAAAACTGGGAAATAATAAGTCCGTATACCGGAAACATTGGGTAACCTAGTCTTAAATAGTTTCGAGCCTATTCTAACTAATTAGACGTAGAAAAAGACTTCATCATCATCATCATTAGCTTTCGGCCCGTTTTGAACCCGGGCTTGCTCCAGTCTATTTCTCCATCCCTTGACTCCTTCGCGGCATACAAGTTATCCAGATTTTGTCGTCTTTAATTTCCGATTTGTTGGATTTAGTCGTTTTAGTTCAAACATTATTAATAAGGGCTTCCACTCAGAATTACCGCCTTGATACTATTCAAAATTTGTGTTCGTCTATATACGTAAACTGCTATTTTAACTGTCCGTATATGAACTACTAAATTCAAACCAAAACATCAATGTTTATAATTATTATCGTTACTGTTAGTTAGTTAGTAAGTTTCCTGTCTTCATGCTACCGTAAATGTAGGCAATTGTTTTTAAAGTTCCACGACCAATCTTATTACGTAAAGCCTCCATCCTTCACGATTTTTCCTCCAAGACGTTTTTATTAACGTCTAATCCCTCGTCCACATATATTATGCACGATGTCAAAACAGAGCGTTCTAGGCTTGCCTAGGGATTAGCGTTGTATCGGCGGAGTATGCTTGTAAAATTTGTTGAAAAATGTATTTTCAATCTTATACGGTGGAGATTCCCGGCTTAATATTTCCTGTCCTTATGCGGACCCGTTCGTTTAAAACTAACAAAGTTATAAAAGTTTTGCGTTTCGATATTATTTTATTCATCCTGAATAGTGCGGTGTGTGGGCTTTTTGTTACTACAGAAAACTTGTTGACATTTTGAAACTGCTCCCTGTGGAGATTTTCAGTTATTTAAATTGTTGATCAAACATATCCATTATTTAATAAGTAGTTAGTTATTTGAAAGCTGTCTAATGATTTACCTAAGGGAATTTGATTTATAGGCTGAATTTATGGTATGCTAGCTACCTTGCATTTTAGCCAATAGGGCGATAGCGTTCGCCATACTTTAGATGTTAAGCTACGGCAGCGGCCCCAAATAATCGGATAACCTCTGTAAACGTTTTCACTTACAAACTTCACAACAAATTATAAGACAAAGCTTATTAACGTGATTCATTTCCCTTGCCCACAGGTGTACTACGCAAAGAAAAAACGGAGAGCGCAACAGTACCTCAGTGACGACGGCTCACACAAAAAGGAACGGAAGCTCTACAACGATGGGTACGACGATGACAATCACGACTACATCATCAAACAGGGCGAGAAGTTTCTCGACCGGTACGAGATCTCGTCACCGATCGGCAAGGGCTCGTTTGGGCAGGTGAGACACTTATTTCACTTTGTTCTTCAGTTTGAGTTCATGCTAAACATATTATTTCTCAAATGATGGTGATAATTATTTTAGTCAAATTAGACTTAAAACTACAAAAGTTCCAAATGCACCCTGGTTTGAGGAGCCCACGAATTATTATTCTAAGCACATGAATATACTTAAAAGTGTTGCTTCCTTTCCTTTTTCCTTCTTTATATTATATATATCTAATATGTAACTTCCAGTCTATGTACCTTCATTAAGTATATCACTATATATTTATAAATTTCTCACGTGTCTTCGCACAATTCGTCCAAATAAGATTTCCAAAACTTTCCACTTTGATAATGGCCTACCAAGGAACACCTTTGGGACCTCACTTATAAAACTTTTACAACATTGTCGAGAGATAAATTTATTTTGGCAATAGAGATTGCCGTGAGGTAAGGCTGTGTTTGTTATTTTAGTGCTATTAAGCGAAAAGTTTGTCATTTAAGTACTATGCCTGTCGTTACCAGTACGTCTGATGAAACTTACAGTTCGCAGTATTTCTCTATATTAAATCTATGAGTTAGATGCAAGTTACGTGTACGATTTGGTTGAAATTGTTATCCTAATTTTTTATGTAAAATATTATTTCTATTGATTTCAGGTTGTGAAAGCGTACGACCACGAGGAGCAGTGTCAAGTAGCGATAAAAATTATTAAAAATAAGAAACCTTTCCTAAATCAGGCACAAATAGAAGTCAAGTTACTAGAAATGATGAACAGAGCAGATACCGAAAATAAGTATTATATAGGTAAGTCCAAGCTTGTCTCCATAATATTGCCAAAGAAATTAATCCCTTTCATTTTTCCAAATGAGATATTTTCTTGGAATAGTTTTGACGTCTTATTGGACATTTCGAGAACTGGGCATTCTGGGATTCTTAGACCAAAGAATTGGACCTAGCAGGATGGATATACTAATTTAAGCATCGGCGATCCTTTGGGATTGATGATGTGTTATTGTAAAGTAAAGAGCAGGTACTGCGTGTGATCATATTTAAGTGCATGTGCTTTGCCCCTTAATTGATATTCTTTAAACAAATTAGAATACCGTTAAGCTCCCAATTTAATTTGCTTTAGTAGAATTCTATAAGACGTTGAAATTAGATACCTTACTACTTTGAATTCTCTAACAGAAATGCAAAACTGGTATTCCTTCATAGATAACTGTTTTTGTTTGAATAATATTCTGAGAATAACTAAATTGTCCCATGATTTTAGGACAACATTTTCAAAATTAGGGACTGTATGAACATTATAAAGTTCTTGTTATGCGATTAATGGCAAACATTCATCTACTTTATAACTTAACTAGCTGATGCCCGCGACTACGTCTGCGTGCTTTAAGTCTTTTTTAATTCCCGCGGGAACTCCTTAATTTTCCGGGATAAAAAGTAGCCTATGTCAGTCTCCAGGTCCTCAACTATGACCATGCCAAAAAGCACGTCGATCCGTTGCTCCATTGCGGCGTTATTGAAGGACAAACCAATAAACAAACACACTTTCACATTTATAATATTAGTATGATTAGTCAAATAGTCCAGCCGAATTAGCTTATTTTGAAACGAAAAAAACAAAATTGTTAACAGGATGGGTACAGTTGGAAATGGTAAAGTGGCGTATAATAAACGTAAAAAAAAAAATGCCTGAGCAGGGGTGTTTCCAGATAAACATGGGGGATGAAAAGGGGTGGAATTTTGGATTATTGTGATTTCCGGCGAAAGTTGAAGTCGGAGAGAAAAGTGTACAATAGAAAAGTGGTAGATCATAAAAAGATCTACAACTTTTGTGTGAATAATTTTTTCACATAACCTCAAAATCTCCGAGTAAAATGCGAAAAACCGCTTTTATCGTTTTTTATTTTTCATTTATACAAAAATAATTTTATTTTGACGAAACTTGGTGAAACTATACCGGTTTGTGTCTGAAATATCCACAAATTTTTTCAGATAAAAATATTAAGAGACTTCCGAGATAATCACGTTTTTCGGCCCAAAAAAATATTTTTCAAATTAAAATTCTCCTTAGGAAAATTGTCGTAGAGACTTCTTTCAGGTCGCAATTTTTTCGTTTTGAGTAATACTTTCTTGTGAAATAATAAAAAAATACAGTCCCCATTTAGAAACATGCTCAAAAATTGGAAAAATCAAAAAATGAATTTTGCAACCATCCTTTTGTTAATAATTTGTTTAAATTTTCAAATAATTCTTAAAAACTAATTGCACTATTCAATTGTACGGAAAAAAATACAAAAGATCCTTAGTTTTATTATTTGATAAAGTACAGAAATGGTTGAGCAAAGAACGCTTTCGGATGTAATGATAGCGCTCATTTCTAATTGTTCCGCTTATCTTTTACCCCTCGAGAACTTTGCCACGGCCTACGCAGTCTGCGTACTTTCTTTAGGTAACTAACTATTTAGTTAGTTCCACAATGATGCTAAATCTGTCTTACAAAATCTCTTAACCAAATTACGGCCCGGAGGGTCCAATTCCCCGAATGTCTAGTATGTCTGTTACGCCCAATTTGACAGGGCTAAAATTAGTACCATCGTTTTCTTAGTGTTCCGCACACTAACATTTAGATCTGTATAATATTTTAATTAAAATAACAAGGTAGCCTTGCGCTTGACGACTATCATTCTCAGCGCGTTTGGAAAGCAATGATGACACATTTCTATACTACCAATTATTCACCTAGGTAGGTAGTGAGGATCTATCTTGGAACAAATTCTGAGTCAGTGTAATTTACGTAGAGCGCGCCACCAGACACCTTGTTCTGGTCAGATCCTCAGAATATAGTCTTCGTAACATCATTAAGTACCTACCCTTAGTATACGACTTTGCACATTAGATTAGGCATTGAAACTCTATAATACGGTGGAAATTGAACCATTTTAGGTCCATTTCACTGTTACGGTGTTTCGACATTCGAAAATTAAAAACTCATGCCCACCTCCTGCTTACGTATTTCTATGTGAATTATAAAAATAAACTTACGCAATTTTCTTAATTTGTTTACAGTAAAACTGAAACGTCACTTTATGTGGCGGAACCACCTGTGCCTAGTGTTCGAACTGCTGTCGTACAACCTGTACGACCTGCTACGAAACACCAACTTCCGCGGAGTCTCACTCAACCTCACGCGGAAGTTCGCGCAGCAGCTATGCACCGCGTTACTGTTCCTTAGTCAACCTGGTGAGTTTACCTTTTTTAGGGTTCCGTAGCCAAATGGCTATTATGGATTCGTCATGTCTGTCTGTCTGTCTGTCTGTCTGTCTGTCCGTCCGTATGTCACAGCCACTTTTTTCCGAAACTATAAGAACTATACTTTTGAAACTTGGTAAGTAGATGTATTCTGTGAACCGCATTAAGATTTTCACACAAAAATAGAAAAATAATACATTTTGGGGGTTCCCCATACTTAGAACTGAAACTCAAAAAATTTTTTCATCAAACCCTGGGGTATCTATGGATAGGTCTTCAAAAATGATATGTTGCGCGAGAGACACTTCCAAAGTGGTAAAATTTGTCCCCCCCCTGTAACTTCTATAATGAGAGAATGATAAAACTAAAATAAATATATGATGTACATTACCATGCAAACTTCCACCGAAAATTGGTTTGAACGAGATCTAGTAAGTAGTTTTTTTTAAAATAATTTAAAACTTACTACAGGTTTGTACGGAACCCTCGGTGCGCGAGTCCGACTCGCACTTGGCCGGTGTTTTTTAGTCTATAGACCAGCGCTTGCCTGTAAAATCAGACTTGCTGGAAGTAGTGATGCAGCCTAAGCCTTTCTTACGTTTAGCACAGTCTAAGGAGATACGTTATTTCCGTATAATATGTCTTTCCATAGATACTAGTCGTTCGAAGGAGGCGTCTAGACAGAGCAACGCTGCAGGGTGACAGGGACGTGACGGAGAAAACTGGCAAAATATTCAATGCAAAATTCTGTCACTCTAATGTTTTTGTGCATAGTTTCTTCTTTAAAAAATTACTTGAGTACTAAGATTAAATTGTTTAATTCTGGGGAACATGATTTTGGGCCAAATAATAATCCATATAAATATTATAAATGCGAAAGTTTGGATGGATGGATGTATGTATGTATGGATGTATGTTTGTTACTCAATCACGCTCCAACGGATGAACGGATCTGGATGAAATTTGGCACAGAGATAGATTATAGTCTGGAATAGCACATAGGCTACTTTTTATCCCGGAAAATTAAGAAGTTCCCGCGGGAATCAAAAAAACCTCAACCACGCGGACGAAGTCGCGGGCATCAGCTAGTATAATATACATTGTAATTTTATTCCCATCAATCTCTACTTACAGTCAATAAGTCGTATTGTTTACTACGATAATGTGTTTACGTAAATGTTTTTTTTTTTTTTTTCAGAACTAAATATAATTCACTGTGATCTTAAGCCTGAGAATATATTATTATGCAATCCGAAGAGGTCAGCCATCAAGATTGTGGACTTCGGCAGTTCGTGTCAACTAGGTCAAAGGGTATGTTGATGCTTGATAATTAAAATATCTTTTGTCGAAATCGAACTGGTCACGTGGTCATGCAAAATGTGGGAGGAACATTCATTAATACAAACTTATTAGTAGCCACGGAAGCTATGCCATGAACAACCCGTAGATTTACAAATCCGAAAATGGAACGGGATATCGGGCATACACTGCGTCGCAAGTAGGCGTTGGATTGGAACCCGCAAGGTCAAAGAAAGCGTGGGCCGCCAAAACAAACTTGGCGGCGTACTTATTATTACTTGATGAGGCGAAAAGATCGGCCTCGCGTGGGGCGATCTGAAGCATAAGGCGTCCGATAGATCGTTTTGGGAAAGAGTAGTGTCTGCCCTCTGCCCCGAAGAAGGGAGATAGGACTAAGGCCCACTTGCGTAACGTTTGATTTAAATGGCTCCTAAATAAAATTAGTTAAATGTATTTAATTTCCTAAATGCATTTAACTTAAATGTAATTAAGCACGCCTTGCACAACCACTTCATTTTGAATATTTAACTAAATACGTTTAACATGTCGGTAAAGCAGTACAGTACGTTTCGTTCTACGTATTTACGGCCCAGATGTGAGAGCTTGTATTATTCTTATGCATTTTAGAAGTTGTAAGCCAAAGATATATGCGTAAACTGAACTTTATCAGTCAGTAGCATTTGGATACGGTTTTATTTGCGGCCTTTGGTTACTGGTCTGTGTTTGTTATTCTCAACTTGTGGTTCTCAAGTTATCTTGCGTTGTAAGCATAGAAGATATATCTTGCTCTGGTTATTAACTTCTTTTACTGGTCGGTATTTGTAAAAATTATGTCCGAAATAGGTGGTGTTTTACGCAAACGTGCCCGTAATTTCTCGCGGGAAGAACAAATGTTATTGTGTAGTGTCATGGAGCCCTATATTCACATTGTGGAGAATAAAAAGACGGATTACATTAAACAACATGTCAAACAAAGTACCTACTTGGCTTAAAATAACCGAATTATATAACGCCAACACAAAGAGTGTTCCTCGTACCACGGAAAATTTGCTAGCGTGTTATAGAAACATGAAGAGAAATGAACATGATGAAGAAACCCATTTTGTGCTCACTAATATTCGTCAAAATCGTCTTTTACGTTTTACAGCGCTTATCTTGTCTCTGATGACAACAGCTTAAATACGTTTAGCGCCGCTAAATAGCCATTCTGGGATGTTTAAATTTGACAAGTCGCTAATTGCAATTAGCAAAAAAATTTACGTTGTGCAAGACGCTAATTGTATTTAACCGTTTAAATGCGTTTAAGATGTTTTTAAATACGATTTAAGGCTGTTACGCAAGCGGGCCTAAATGATGAATTAATAACTAATTAAGTATAGTTAAATGTAAAATAGTAAAATTTAAAAAAGGAAAAAGATATTAGACCGGCTTACTTGGTGAGCTGCGATAGCGGCACCGCACAGGCTAGTACTGAAAATTTATTGTCAGAAAAACCCAATACCGGCACGGGAATCGAACCCAGGATCTCTTCAACCGCAGTCAAACATGGTAACCACTATAGAGTAGAGTAGACCAACGAGGCAGTTAAAATCATTGACGTATTAGCTCAAAATCATAAGGATTGCATAATGCAACATTTTGTTATATATATTTTGTTATCGTCTCATATGTTTCGCTATTCACGCCATATTATGTTGCCGCGACGCGTTCATTGGCTCGATGAAATCCCCACAAATGCCTGCTTTGATGTGCGCGTGCGATTATTTTAGCTCTCCATTCATAATTCTAACTATTACGTAAGCATTTTGATAACATTTGTCTTAAAATAGCATTAGTAGGTAGAAACAATATTATCTTGTAAAATGAAATTCTAATAATCCGTGATTAGAATTTTTTTGTGCGGATATTTTATCAGAGCTGTCGAAATTTTTGAAATTTGAAATGATACAAGTTTACAACCTACAACAATATTAAAATTTATGAATGGGTTGAATGCTCGTCATTCTACTTAGTACCTAGGTACTTATATTTTTTCTACTATTTTAATTTTTAAGCACCATTAAGTAGGTAATGACAGCTTTATTTATTAACACTTGGCCTATATAGGCCAATTAGTAATTCAACTTAAGCATAAGCTTCTATTTATGAATATTGTAATTACACAGAAATGAAAATTGAAATATAATGTTTGTAATATACCTAAGTTATGTTAAATATTATAACATTATTTTATCAAAAATTATATATAAGTAGTTAGTTGTCTATTAATCGTTATGTGCATGAAGTTTAATCTCCACAAAAATGTATGCAGATTCAAGTAACTATCATACATTTTAATCGACAGATTTCAAGTACTCGTATCTTTACTTCAACGTTTTAAATGCAGTCATAATATTGCCACACTAGAATGTACAGTTCTAAAGAAAAACACACAAGTGCATAAAACGCTACAGGAGACACTTTATAGATAAAATATTTGAAAGTATACCAAGGAATGCCTACGTATTTTATTTAAATGGAAATGGATAGGATATTCTAAGCACCCATTTCGTGATACACATGGGCTAATTGTTTGGGATAAATCACTCCGGGGTCTTCAGATTTAGTACTCCATTGGGCAAAGGTTATCTTCAATTACGCGTAAATGTATTTAACTCGGTACTGCTCGAGTTATTGTTCCCGGCTGCGATTGAGGAAAATTTATTGGACTTTGCACGTACGGTCGCCAGTAGGCGGTACTACGTCTAATGTGATAAACACTCTTTGTCCCTGATTCGGGCCGCTTTGTAGCTTAATTTAAGTACAGTAAGAACTTAGTAGAAAATCGGGTTTCATACACTCAATAAAACATTCGGTTATTATATTACTACACTAGATGATGACTTCGTCCGCGTGGACTTAGGTTTTTATGGTCCTGTGGGAACTGTAACATAAACATTGATGATAAATTAAACTACTGCCTGTCTCAGCAGAATTATTTTCCGAACCGGTGAAAAAGTTTAGACATACATTATCATAACCGCCATAAGTTGGTCTACGTGAAACCTAGTCAATATTCTGGTATTTTACTATAACTGTGGAAAAAAATAATGCTATTTAAAAATTATACCAGTAGACATAGTTTGCAGACCTACTTTACATAAAGACAAACATACATTTTATAAAGCTTACCAGTTAAGTTTACCTAAGTTTTCCTTATATTCTTGGTGTTATTATCAGTTAAATTCGACGAAAAGGCCAATTTCGTCGAATTAATTCAACGATTTGTTTCCTTGAACGCAAAATATATGCCGATAAGGACTTGTATGTGTTAATTGGACTAATTGAGATGACCTGTGCCTTGAGCCTATAATGTACTCAAATCAAAACATTCGGTACATTCCGTCTGGTCACAATTTGGCCATAAATCGTCTGTAGATAAGATATTTTGCTCATATTTTTTTCTGTTAAATCTTGACTCAGTATTGTTAACTGATAAGGATTAGGCTCTTCTACTCAACAAAAGGCAAATTAGGGCTTTATTAACTTCAGTTACTTAAATAGACTAATTGAAATGACCTGTGCCTTAAGCCTACAATGTACTTATATATCAAAACATTCGGTACATTCCATCTGGTCACAATTTTCTGTTAAAATCTTGACACTGTATTGGTAACTGACAAGGATTAGGCTCATCTACTAAAAAACAATAAAAGGTAGGTAAATTAGAAAAAAAAAATTTAACCCCATAATTATGTTTTAAGAAATGTTGAAAAATTTAAGGCCCTTTAAACATTTACCCCGCGACCAACTATAGGTAAAAAACTCAACTATAGGTATAAAACTCGTCACACTACAGCATATATATGCACGCTTTACGAGAGCGTAGAGCTATAGAGCGTAGAGACGCTCGATTTTATAGCCAACTAACCAATTTTGTTACTTGAAAATATTAGACGATTATTTATTTACTAGGTACTTGTTTACGCTGTTGGCCGCGGTAAATATTATGTACCTATTTATGCGCCGAAACAATACTCGCGGCTACAATAATACTCAGTTTTTGAGATTGTAAAATAATGTATAAAAGATTATCTTACCGATTTCGTTCAAAATCGATATCTGGGGTTCCGTAGGATCACAAAATAGGAAACTGTTACCAAAATTTTAAAAAAGTCAGCGCCATTTTGAAATTCTTTGTTATCGTACCGATTTCGTTCAAAATCGATATCTGGGGTTCCCTGGGATCACAAAACAGGAAACGGTTACCAAAATTTTAAAAAAGTCAGCGCCATTTTGAAATTCTTTGTTATCGTACCGATTTCGTTCGAAATCGATATCTGGGGTTCTCTGGGATCACAAAACAGGAAACTGTTACCCAAAATTTTAAAAAGTTCACTGCTGACTTTTTTTTGATTGACTGCTGTTTTGTGATCCCAGGGAACCCCAGATATCGATTTTGAACGAAATCGGTACGATAACAAAAAATTACAAAATGGCGCTGACTTTTTTAAAATTTTGGTAACAGTTTCCTGTTTTGTGATCCCAGGGAACCCCAGATATCGATTTCGAACGAAATCGGTACGATAACAAAGAATTTCAAAATGGCGCTGACTTTTTTAAAATTTTGGTAACCGTTTCCTGTTTTGTGATCCCAGGGAACCCCAGATATCGATTTTGAACGAAATCGGGACGATAACAAAAAATTTCAAAATGGCGCTGACTTTTTTAAAATTTTGGTAACAGTTTCCTGTTTTGTGATCCCAGGGAACCCCGGATATCGATTTTGAACGAAATCGGTACGATAACAAAAAAATTCAAAATGGCGCTGACTTTTTTAAAATTTTGGTAACAGTTTCCTGTTTTGTGATCCCAGGGAACCCCGGATATCGATTTTGAACGAAATCGGTACGATAACAAAAAAATTCAAAATGGCGCTGACTTTTTTAAAATTTTGGTAACAGTTTCCTGTTTTGTGATCCCAGGGAACCCCAGATATCGATTTTGAACGAAATCGGTACGATAACAAAAAACTTCAAAATGGCGCTGACTTTTTTAAAATTTTGGTAACAGTTTCCTGTTTTGTGATCCCAGGGAACCCCAGATATCGATTTTGAACGAAATCGGTACGATAACAAAGAATTTCAAAATGGCGCTCACTTTTTTTTAATACATACATACATACATGCATACATACATATATATTCCTAACATACCCTTTCCTTGTGGCTTTGCCGTAATCGGGTAAAAAAAATACGCCTACACTTGAGAACTTCCTTCTTTGTGGATGTCGGTATCAAGTTTTTCTAAGCGCAGTACACATAGAGAATATTATATCTCTATGGCAGTACACAACACGGTGTTCATTTTGTCGTAATAAATTTCGTGCAAAAAAGCGATACACCCACCCGTCCACGAGCGCGTCTCAGCGCGTACTGAGCGCCAAACGCCTAGCGCTCGGCTTCTTTTCATAGAAAAATGTATGAAACATTTTTTTTTTGCCACATAAACTATAAACATATTTATTTGTATTCTTAATGCTTTGCACCATGGATAGAGGACTATATAAGCCACACTTTATTGTTAATATTCAAGTTAAAATATGCAGCGGATCTAGCTTTATGGGTACCTATCCGGACCCCATTTTTCGTCATTTTCAGCAGATCTTGCGTTCGGAGAAACGTATTTATGCAGAAAATTTGTATTGGAGTGTGCATTTTTATAAGGTCAAACGAGAGATGAAGAAATGACCTTTAATTTGATACCATGACATCCCCACAGCTGTGACTCCCGATTCTTTAAAGTGTACCTAGAAAAGGATGACACATCATGAAATCCGTATAAGGCACCTTAAACAGACTTCTGCTCGTGAGCATGCCATGCCATGCTATATATGTCATGCCATCTGCCATTTTATTTAACTTTAAAGTAAATAAAACCTTTCCGAATGGTCTTAGCTATATTGCGAAATAACTGTTCATTTTTCTCTCCCACAGATATACCAGTACATCCAGTCAAGGTTCTACCGATCACCTGAGGTCCTCCTAGGTATACCTTATGACCTGGCGATCGATATGTGGTCACTAGGATGCATACTAGTCGAGATGCACACAGGCGAGCCCTTGTTCAGCGGAGCCAACGAACTGGATCAGATGAACAAGATCGTCGAAGTACTGGGGATGCCTCCGGACCATTTGCTAGATCAGGTCAGTTTCACAAGCAAGTCTTCCTTTTTGGTTATCTCTAAATAGAGTTATATAAGTGGTATCTGTTGTCTTGATTACCTCTGTCCTACCTACAGTTAGCCATATTGCACGTTATAAGAAAATGTCTTGTGTCTTATAAGTTATATCTCATATTTTGTATGGGCGTGTCTGATAAGACAAGAAAAAATATCTTGTAATATGTATGGTCTCATGCAACAACCATTGCGACTGAATTTCTTGACATTTCTAGACAAGACACAAGAAATGTTCTTGTGATGCGCAATAGGCCTTAAACGGTATTTCAAGATTAGAGAAATATAGGTGGTAAGTTCGAGTTCAAAAAGCAATACCCCCTTTGCTTAAAACACAAAACCCTTGCTTTCCTCCAATAACTTTTTAATTAATTTCCGAAACATCCAAAACTATCGTGCGACTTGCACACGAAACTGCAAAACATTGGAGACTGCAACGAATAATTATTGCTCCGTACGCGTTCTGGATGAAGATATAATGGCTCTTAGCTCGCGATAATTGTCTAACTTTCAACAATATGTAGCCGCCGCGCGCCGCTTAATTGTGTAACCATAGCGACACTCCGGCCCACTTCCATTGTTAATTGGAAATAAGAAAACTTTTCAAACACTTAAGATCTGTTATGAAATCTACGGACGTGCTACAAGCGTAGCCTTGCGCCTGAATCTTGTTTGCGCCTTTTCGTGACAAAAACTTCAGTCACTTGTGCGGTTACGACATTAAGTTATTATTGAAATTTCAAAGATAATATTGTTCTCAAAAGGAATCCATACTAATATTATAAATGCGAAAGTGTGTCTGTCTGTCTGTCTGTCTGCTACGCTTTCCCGGCCCATCTTTTAATTTTGCTGAAATTTCTGAAGCTGAAGTCGCGGGCATCATCTAGTATGAAATAACTACACGCAAAGTCGTCCATTGATAACCGTTTTTTTTAAATTATTGTTCCAGAGTACCTACTCAAGAATTATTTTTTCTTCATTTCCATTGGCTAGATTCACCAGCTTATAGACGTGTTATTATTATAAGCTCTTGACTGCGACCTCACCTGATGATAAGTGATGATGCAGTCTAAGATGGTAGCGGGCTAACCTGTTAGGGGCATGGCAGTCTTAATCTGTCTCGGTATTAATTAATTTATACAGAAGATGTAGTAATCTTATTGTTTTCTCTATTTTCAGGCACACAAAACCAGAAAGTTCTTTGACAAATTACCAGCGTCAGAAGGCGGTGGTTACGTTCTAAAGAAAGTTGCCGGCAAAGACGGGTATGTTGTAATTTATATTTATATGGAGTTCAGATACACAGAATATGCTGCATGTTGTTTAAATCCTGAACTAGGGATACATATTTAGCTAATGCCGTAGGAAGAAGGAAGGCTCGCATGGCACATTCGCGAGCAAAATGCTCGATCATTGTGGCTTGTGGACTGACTGTCTTCGTAGTTGTTTGGTCGAGAGTCGAGACAATGAGCGCCTGGTAGTTGCGATGAAATACCGTATACCT
This sequence comes from Erebia ligea, assembly GCA_917051295.2. Taxonomy (NCBI): domain Eukaryota; kingdom Metazoa; phylum Arthropoda; class Insecta; order Lepidoptera; family Nymphalidae; genus Erebia; species Erebia ligea. The sequence goes on along the minus strand of OU785237.1, from coordinate 4,561,881 downwards.
ATTAAAAAAGCTAAACTCGGCGTCAATAATATCGCATCGAATGGATTTTATCGAAATATCGGATAAAAGGGAACGTCGCTTCACTATTGTAAAAAAAATCTGCGTCTATGAAGTAATGCCTTTTTTGTCGATGGTTGCCTGTCAAAAATTATGAAACTTCATAGGCGTGCTTATGTTAAAAGTAAAATAAATGGTTGGACAGATATAGTGTTTTAGTCTACTTTTTACATCTATATATATGAAGGTACTAGATGGGTCCTTTCATAGAAAAAAATTGGGTGTCCGACCTGTAGAGCGCGCTGCACACCTGTATAAGCCTGTCTTTGTCCCCGCCATAGCGCTGTCCCGCTTTTCAGACTAGATTCTTCTTCTTCTTCTTCTTGGTGATGTTTCGGTTCCTCCATATCGTCCGCAGCTTGTCCATGGCAGACCTAGATATAGCCATGCGTCGCTTGATTTCATCGATGCAGCCCCCGTTACTCGAAATCAACGCTCCTAAATAGACGTATGATTGGACCACTTGACAGTTAGCTGTGTGACTTCTGGCGAGTTCTTTTTTTATTCGGTCGACAATCATAACTTTAGTCCGGTTGATTTTGAGGCCAAACTCGAGACTGACGCTTTCCATCCTCTGAAGAAGTTCTTCCATATGGCAATTACTAGTCGCGAATAGGGTGGTATCGTCCGCGTATCGTAAGTTTGAGATTACTAAGTTCGTCAGACTAGATGGCGTTAGTAAAGTAAATTCACATTCTTTGTTTGACATGGCCCGTCTATGTAAATTGAGGTCGTTGACTTCTTAGTGATTGCTGAGTGTGTGGTACACGTTTTGTCTGTTGTTGCAGCGGATACAGAAAGTACCGGGCGGCGGGCACGCGGCGGCTGCACGACATCCTCGGCGTGGAGGGCGGCGGGCCCGCGGCGCGGCGGCGCGGCGAGCCCGGGCACTCGGTCTCCGACTACCTCAAGTTTAAGGTACGCTTGTTAGGAATAAAGATCATAATATCATACTTACTTATATTATAAACTAGATGATGCCCGCGACTTCGTCCGCGTGGATTTAGCTTTTTTGATTCCCGCGGGAACTCCTTCATTTTCCGGGATATAACGTACCTCTATACCAAATTTCAGCAAAATCGGTTGAAAAGATGGGCCGGGAAAGCGTAGCAGACAGACAGACAGACAGACACACATTCGCATTTATAATATTAAGTATGGATTAGTATGGATGCGAAAGTGTGTTTGTCTGTCGGTTCGTTTGCATAAGCTAGTATTGAATAAGTTTCGTATTGGCCGGGCACAAAAAATCACTTGTTTTCAAAAAAAAGTCTAAAAGATCTTCTTTTTTAATTCAGTAAGTTGTTACGCACATATTTTCATAAGAAATGGTTATAATATTATCACCGTTTTATCCCTTTATTATCTGATCAATAAGCTTGTATTTGGGTGTTGATACGAAAATAGTCCAAGGGTTGAGCCCACGCAACGACGGCCACGAAACTTGCACGAGTAAATTGTGTAACAATTGGCCTGACAACAATGTAAAGGCCTCACGAGAGATTTTATTTAAGTAGTTAATTTATTACACTATATATACACATACATATATATTACACTGATATGGTCATATCAGTGGGGGCAAAGGGTTCGGAACCAGGGTCGGCATCGTTTAGCTAGATACACCTGTTTTCAGGCAAGACATGCTGAAAAATCGAATCATGGAGCTTTTTGGCTAGGGTAAGCGATGCTTTTATGCCTTTATGTCGTGCACGCCACTGCTGATCATCATCTATTCTATTAAGTAGCACCAAAATAATCGAGGAAAAAATCTATATCCAAAATGTTCATAATAATGTGGCCAATTCTGTATAACACGATCTCTAAACTAAACTACCTATAATGATACCTCTTAATCTAGTTTTGTCCCTTTCCGCAGGGAGAATTATGAAAGGGTTAGAATTATTTATAATGCTGTCATTTTAGTTTAGTTTAGAGATTGTGTGCAACAGAATCAGCCCCAATAAGGATCAGAGTGCGTTTTCCCGTTCGACGTTTTGTCAGTATAACACATGGGTTAATTTTTTTTTAAATCCACTACAAGTTAGCCCTTGACTGCAATCTCACCTGATGATAAGTGATGATGCAGTCTAAGATGGCAGCGGACTAACCTGTTAGGGGCATGGCAGTTATATTAAACCCATATAGGTACCCCTATTCGGTTTCTACACGGCATCGTACCGGAACGCTTAATCGCTTGGCGGCACGTCTTTGCCGGTAGGGTGGTAACGAGCCACGGCCAAAGTCTCCCACCAGGCCAGACCAGGGAAAATTCAAAAATTATAAATTTCCAAACCCCGCCGGGGATCGGACCCGGGACCTCCGCACGTTAAAGCAACAGCGCTCAACACTGCGCCACGGAGGTCGCCAAATCGTTGATCGTTTGTTGTTGTCTTTCCACCTAATAAAAATATCTGTGTCGATTTTCCAGGACCTAATCCTGCGCATGCTGGAGTACGACCCTAAGCAGCGCGTGACGCCGTACTACGCGCTGCAGCACAACTTCTTCAAGCGCACCGCCGACGAGGCCACCAACACGCAGCAGGCGCAGTCGCACCACCAACACGGTCAGTCAGTCAGTTTTTCTTTCATCAAATTTTGAGTAGTTCCAGGAGCTGGGAGTTGGCATCCTTATGTGGTTGACGTCCAATCTGCTCGCACGGATCGTTTTTGCTCGACGTTTCTGATCCGAACCGCTAGGGTGTGGAACAGCGCACGTGTTTCCTGCCATGTATAAATTAAGTACCTTCAAGGCAAGAGTGAATAGGCATCTTCTAGGTTAGCACGTTCCAACCTAGACCTCATCATTGCTTTGCGCTAAGCATGATTGTCGTCAAACGCAAGCCTATCTCACAATAAAAAAAAATACTGCGTTGCCTCTGGGAGCACGACATATGCTGGTCCGGGGTCTGATCTCTCTCCGGTCGTCGTATTGCCGTCGAGAATGCAGGTGCAATATGACGACCGGAGGCGGCAATAATGTGTGTTGTGTGCACACACTTGTGCATCTCCTGTTAGATTGCTAGTCTCCGATGGTATAAGGGAAAGTCATACCCCTTGCAAACAATGGATCTAACCGTGATGGCAAAACGTGCACTCGACATATTATGACGCGCCGTCATCCTACGAAGCTTCGCGGTTGTAACTTATAATATCAGAAATACAATGGGTCTTTTCTAATTTTTACAACGACGTCTTTTAGTGTTTCGGCACGATGCCGTGTTGAAACCGATTAGGGATATGGGTTTAATATAGCTATTAGGTTATCTACCATACCCCTCACAGGGTTAGCCCGCTACCATCTTGACTGCAACATCATCATCATTACCACCAGGTGAGATCGCATTCAAGGGAATACTTGTGGTTAAAAAAACGGAATAGCATGGTATCTTATGTAAGATCAAATCGTTTGTAGTGTCATTATACTGTCATACAGACCTAAACGTTTTTTTAAACTTGGTAATCAGTCATCAGATATGGATACAAATGCAAGGGGATGAACTTCCACAACCTTGATAAAGACATTGTATGTACATAAGTTTAAGTATGTTAAGTACATCATAATATATGAGTAAAAATTATGGTAAGTTTAATTTGTCAGGCATACTGGAAGTTTATAATAATACTTACCTATATTGGTATAATATGAATATATCATGGCTTATTATTTATTGGTGTTTATGGGCGTACCCAATTATTGCATTATTTAAGCATGAGAACCAAACAATTTTTTTCAAAGAGTTTGACTAGTGTTGTACACAATGGAGTACTATCGTATGAGAGCCTCCTTACTCTCTTGTGTCAAAATGTTTCCTTCCTGACGTCAGGCCACCTCTGACCCGTTGTCATAAGTGAGCGGCGAAAGCGACGCGACCCAATGCCTAAGCTTTTGAACGCTTTTAAAAGGAATCGATCGTTATGTTACCAAATAATAAACTTTCACTTTAGACTCTGCTCCCATATGGAGACACGGCACGGCATGGGATTTTCATCCGAAGAAAAGAAATATAACATAACGATATAACAAAAAAATTGAAATTTCAATCATGATCATCGTAGGTACAAAAACACAATATTACGCACTACCGTTCTGTATTGTCTATGGGCGTAGGCCCTTGGCTATTAGTAGCCATGTTTAGACAGTCTAAGTCAAACTTCTTGGTAGAAATATTTTTGTCTCCTGTTTGAACATCTAAAATTAACTAATTAGTTTTCTTTGTCATATCAGGAGACCCATTATTTTTCCTAAAAGGTGTGGCGTATTAAGCGCTTATTGGGTACGGCCATGTTTGGTGTCGATCGCGAAATGTTTTTTCAAATGTGTTTTTAATTTCTGATATTGTGTAGATTATATTTTTATGTGTAACATTATCCATTTTCAGTTTATATCGTGTCTCAGCTAATACATGACGCTTTCATCAAATCATTTCTTACTAACTAATTGGGTTCCATGGAAACTGTCACTAAAATCTTTTAAAATTCCAAAGCCTTTTCAATGATTTTGAGCCTTGACCATTCTAAAAGATAATCTGTATATTAAAATTTTAACTTTCCTGATAGCAAATGAGGTATAGCCAAAGTTATTTTTCTATTGTGCTTTACTGATTTCTATAGAGCAAACTTAGATTTTGGTTACTTCATTTAAATTTTAAGCAAGACATATTTCTTTCAGAGGCCTAAAGTATAATCGCCAAGGTATATGCTCTGTAGATCTCAGCTTTAAATAAAAAAGCTTCTATAAGTCTATGAATGATGTCGAGATCTTAGTCTGCTCCAGCAGAGGTTAGTCTCTCTCTCTCTGCGTCGTATCCCTCATTGCTGAGGGTCGTGACCCCCATTCCATTAATCACATAATGGCAGGGGTTTTCTTGGGATAATAATTTCAAATCTAGATAATATGCTTTGATTGAATACAAAATTCAATCCAAGCATCACTTCTTTAAGACCAGTTTTATGAAATATTGGATAGAAGCAGGCTTTACTTTGCGGAAGTCCATGATACTTTAAGCTGTCTTATGAATTATTTATAATTAAGTTTTGGGGCAGGTAATTTAGTAAAGTTGTTGTAATCTAAAAGATTTAGTAAATATTTTTCATGAAATTGTTAGCAAAGGTTGAACAACAAAATAGAACAACAATTTTGGCTACACCCATCCAAATAAACCTTTCACACTATTCATGCAATACCCCTTGTTTATAATGGCGATGTTCCCGCGGCAGATGGCCCGGACTTGCGATGACTAGAGCGCACGGGCGGCCCTCCCTCGCGACACTAACGCCGCCTAGTGCCTAACATTGTACCCAGGTCTGCCTCTACCTCTACGTTACCCCCTGTTGCCAAGTACCCCCGGAATGCCCCCTTTTGACCCCTTTGAACCCCGATTCTTCATATTTTGACAAGAGTAACTTATAACTGCAACAGTGCTACTTACTTTGTAATATAGATTTCGAAAGATTAAAATGAAAGGTTAGATTTTTTTTTGAGTACATTAACATTTGTAAAGAGTACAAGATACAACATTGTTAAATTGTAACATTTGTATGAAAACACAGCTCCTGTTCAAAATCTTTTAATTTATTAATTTGGTCAATAGTACGTACATCAGATAGATAGATTAATCTTCAGATAATTCTGTTGCAGTTATTGGTTTCTCTCAATATTATGGGATCTCCGATCGATTTATTTTTGCATGATATCATCTATCGCATTTTATTCAGTGCATGGCTTATCACTGTTAGATTGGTTATCTGCAACGGCATACAATCCTATCATAAAATTAATTGTCTTCTCAATGAGATATCCGAATTATTTGAACAGTAAAAGTTCCAAGAAATTGGTTAGTTGCAGATTAGTGCCAATCTTATCATATTTTATTATTTTATGTATCACACGCCTTATCTAAGTATTGGTTGATAACGAAACCTCTAAATAGGAACTATTAGAAAAAGCCTGTCAAAATATATATTTAAGAAATCGGTTCACCAGTACTAGTATTTTGATTAAGTAAGTAAGTAATTCATAAATTAGTTAGATCCCCTTAGATTTAGAATTTAATTTAGTTTGTTGTTTTTAAGCCGAAATAAATTTAATCGTCATCAGTTTACCTAATTGTAATTAGTTTATATCAGTATTTTTTTAATTCAGCCCCTGACGAATTGCCAATGCATTTCCAGCTTTTGAGGAATGTATTTCTCTGCCCCTTGAATAGCCTTATATTGGAGTTTTGAAGGTAAAGATAATTTGCACCTTTGCAATTTATTTCGGCCTAAAACAAAAGCCACATAATTTCGTATGAATTGCTAAACGTAAATGTTTTGTTTGGTGATGTTCAGTGGCCGGCGCCCGGCTGTGGGGCGGCGCAGAGCGCATGGAGGTCGAGGCCGTCCGGCGCGACGACGACATGCTGCAGCCCGTCTGCCAGCTGCAGCACTCGCCGGTCGCCATCCACTAGCGTCGCGCACGCGCCGGCCCGAGCCGCCCCGGGCCCGGCGCTGTGCCGGCGGCCGGCGCCGTGCCCGCCGCGCCCGCGCCCGGCGCCAAGCGCACCCGCAACCGCCGGCGCAAGCACCCCAGGAAATGAGGACCGGCAGTGACAAGCGTTGACGATTACGACGTGCACCGACTTACTAAAGTGATGACGTATAGTGAAGCAGTAAAGTGCGTGCGCGACTCGGGGACGTTACGCGAGTGAGACTTTTGCGATGTGGACATGAAGTGATTTTGTATGAACTGTGTTATCAAAAGATGTCGCTTCGAGTGCGTCGCGCGTACGCGTACTTGAAATTGACGAGTGCTCAAAGGATATGAGTATAATGGTTGTGTGCGTGTGGACGTTCGGCGAGAGAGGACGCGAAAACGTCCGACTCGCACGGAACGGCTTAGTATAATTCCTTGCTCCATAATCAAAGACGATAGAGTTAATTAACGCTCTAGTATTTCGTAAGGCGGAGGATACGCGTGAGAGTCGGTTTAGTGTAAGTAAAGTTAAATCACTCTATATTTTAGAGGACGGTATAGACTACCGGCGGTAGCGAGTAATCAATAGAGAATCGGGACACCACGGCGTCGGAATAGTACTCTAGTACAATATGTGGCAACACTTGCGGACTGAATCCATATTTATAATTCTATATTTTTATTTAATGCGATAAGTCTGATTGTAAAAAAAGTAAATGACGGCGATTTGTTACGTTGTAACAGGATTGTATGTATCATTGTTCGTACCGCTTCACGACCGTACTTAGTGCCCCGGCCCGAGGCCGATCGCATCCGGACGCATCGAGGGCATGAAAGCTAGGTTTTTTTATTGTTACGCAATGCATATCAAGGACGCAATATGGTAGAAAATAAATATTGTACATAATATTAGGAGGCCGACTAATAATGGATACAGACTGCAACTTCAATCGGTAATATAGTTTAGATACGTCTATGCTAGGTAAGCTTTCCTTCAGTTAATTATCGCAAGCTTTATATTTTTTCAAGTGTCGGCAACTGATGACTGAGAAATCAAAGGGCCAAAACTGAATTTCATTTATCCGAATACAACCGTATAAAAAAATAGTTTAAAATAATAATAAAAAATTATGTATTTTTTGAGTGCACAGATTGATTGGATTCGATACTCCTGACGTTGAAATCATTTGAAACTTTGCCCTCGCATTTCAGAGTTGTTGTATATTGTAAATGTTTTTATTTCCGATCTCGAATGCGCGAGATTTGAGTCTGTACATCAATACACGCATACTGTGTAATACAATATTATAGGTTATTTTTGACCCATCGGATTATTCAGACGATATGTAAAACAAAGAATAGTGTATAGGTAATTCTATTAAAAAAACACAAAATGTACTTGTAGGTTACGGGAATGTTGAATCATATATAAAAATTTTTGGGTATTTCAGATAGGAGTTAATAAATTAAACTGACTTGTTCAACCTTTTTGGATTTGAATCTACAATAGACTAACCTCATTGCAACAGACTGGTCGTAACTTTGTAATGGAGATATTTTGTATAGCGTACACTGAATCACTGCCTTATTGTGCCGGAACTCTGAGAGACTCCGCGCGTCGCGTCGCGTCGCGTCTTGTATCATTATGCAGGTCCGACCGGCACTGTCGCTGTTTCGCTCGTCATGTCACTGTCATTGTCACGCTCAGAAGCAGTGATACAGCATCTCTGTATGCTCTGTATACGTGTAACGTTGTCTCCGTCTCACACTGTGCCACCTGTCTCGCTCTGCAACACCGTGTGACAGTATCTCTGTCTCGCTCTAAAGCCTTGAGACAATCTCTCTGTCGTACTCTGCTCGATGGTGCGACACAGTTTTGCTGTCGCGCCTTGAGGCCTTGCGACAGTGTCTCGTCGCGTCCTGAAGCTCTATTGTTTAGTCCCACTAACTTATCCAGCCCGTTGACAGCGTCGCTAGTAAATATTAAAAATAAAATAAAAACAAAAACAGGCATTAAAATTAGTTCCAGTTTTGGCCACCGGGCCAGATAAGTTGGTGGGACTGTACACAACCACTAAACTAAATTAACAGGAACAAATCTACTGCTGTCCTTTTCCGTAGCGAGCATTATGAAGGGGATGGCAAGATTAGTCCTGTTATTTTTAATGCAGCTTAGAGATTGTGAACAACAGCATGTCTGTTTTCTGAAGCTGATACGGTGACCCTGCGTCGTCGCCCTGAAGCGATGCGACAATGTCCCGTGTCGCACTGAAGCGATGCGACAGTGTCTGTCTCCCCCTCAAGCTATGAGACGATAACCCTGCAGCGATACGAGCGCCTCGCGGCGCGACGCGCGGCGGCCCCTCGGCGGCTCCACGCGGGCGCCGCGATTTAGCAAATTATATTTTTTTCGATTGTGTATAGTTCGTGACGACTGAGTCGCCCGAACGTGGAGCCACCGAGGACGAACATTGCAACTGAAAGCAGATTTTTTTGTGCTGCAGAATGTTGCCGTGATTTTTTATAAGAAAGATAACTCCCCCTACCCCCGAAAAGTTATTTTAAAATTAAACAAGTTTGTATGGTACGATTATTTTCATACATGAAGCATGAAAGTATTCTCTTTAACTTGCGTTCCTTAGCTCGGTAAGCGCTGCGACTGTTTTCTCGTACTATTTATTGTTTTCATTGTAGATTTGAATCTATTTCTAATCTCTCTGGTCTGAAATATAAATTTTTCGAATATCTGTATAATATTTACTGTATTACTTAATACTTTTTTGCTTCATGAGGTTATAGGATTGTTAGAGATGTAAGAAATAGGTATGGAAACATGTTTTCGTTTCATTCTAGGAAAGTTACAAATTATACCAGCGGGTTTCCGAACAGTGTTGACAATTTTTTGATTATTTTTTGTTCCAATGAGTATTTCTTTTTGTTTCTTCAATTACTTAAGTAAATCTGACGAAGATTGTTTTGTTATTTAATCATGCAAAATGATGTTTTTTCACCACGTGCGTTAACATGCAAATGTTATTTCTTTGTTTTTTTTAATATTTTATGCTCTATGTTATTCAGGGTGACTCGTCTTGTATTCAGGCGTTTCAGTAAATTATGTAGTAGTAAATAACTGTTATTTTAATTTCTTGTCGCCGTGAATCGTAAATTTGTCATCGATTATACTAATTATCTCTGTTATCATGTAATTACGAGTCATTCTGGATTCACATGTATCAGCTGCCTTAGGGTCAGAACAGACAGAGTGGAAAACAGTTCTTGTAAGTGCAAGAACAAAGTCTGAACGATACGGCAACTAACATACAGTTTTGTCTCAGTAGTTCAACTAAATGATTTATGTCAGTTAAACTACTGGGAAAAATAGTCTCATATGTTAAATTGTTGAACTAATCAGAGTACTAAATAGTTTGTCAAAAGCAATCATGCAACTGTTTGAAGATTTTTGTATAATAATATTGAGCATTAACTCCATTGAATTTTCTTTAAATTATTCAATCATAATTATCAAAAGGGCTCAAAAGGTCTTAGAATACACGAGAATACTAGAATACTTTTTACACCATTTATTGACATAATGATTTGTCACAGTCCTTATCTATTTCTGTTTAATCATTTATTTTACTGTTGGCAGCTCGAGTCAATGATGTTCTAATGCGTCACTGATTCGATTTTCGATAGACATCGACTTTCTTTATGGGGAAGTTTTAATTGATTTGACACATTGATATTTATTTTTGCTCAACATATTTTATTGTTTTATAAACATACCCAAGCGTTTATGACTAAGTATATTATTGTATGTAAATTAAAATAAATCATTAAATGTAATATTCAGAATCAGGCAGGTCATAGAAATGTGTTGTGCATGGACAATCAAGAGAGCTAGTATTGCAGCTTCGTGACTAATTTGAAAAGGAAATTCGTACTGGTAATTACTAGATGAGTATACGAGTTACGAAATATCGGAAAAAAGGGAAACGTCGCTTCACTATTGTGAAAAAAAAATCTGCGTCTATGAAGTATTGCCTTTTTTTTTCGATAATTGCCCGTCAATATTTATGATACTTCATAGGCGTGCTTATCTCAAAAGTAAAATAAATGGTTGAACAGAATATAAGGGTCTGACAAAATGAACGACATTTGAACTGCAAGGTGACCGCTAAATTGCACTTAATAGTCAGTTTTATTGCAGTTGACATAAATGCAACGCAACTAGGGACCGACTGCGTTGTTAGCGTCTAGGTTGTAGTACATGTACACAATGTAGTGTCAATGTAGTGTGATCCCGCGAATTGTGCAGTTAGTTAATCGGCAATTGCGATGCATTTGTTTCAACTGCTCAATTAGTTTATTGATATCCGGCACAGCCCGTTTATATTTAATCCATTCACATTTCTAATAATGACTTAAATATTGTTATATTGAAGTCATTATTAGAATTTTGTAGGGTAAATGTTTGAACTGCAGCACGGGATAGCCAACCTTACAGCGAGAGGTAAAACAAATTGATAACGGACTGTAGTTAACACAACATTAAGTAATGCCTGATTTAAATAGCTCAACGCCCATCGCTACACGACAGTACAGTTTGTTCTTGATATTAGCAATTTCATTAACTAATTAGTGTAAGAAGAAACCGCTCATGCTTGAGCAGTTTTCCGCTCGGTCTGCACTAGCCCTTACGGGAACCTGCCATACAATATTATTTTACATAATCGAGCCTGAAATAACGTGATAAGAGAACTGGAAACACCAACCTATTGAATAATTGTAAACCAATACTAAAGGATGGCCCTAGGTGTTTCGCTTGAGTATGTATAATACTGTATTTATTTGTATTCGTACTGTGACATGATATATAGTCGACGCAAGTTGGCTGGGTGCGCGAGAGCTAAATGTTTATTTCCTATCGAATTGTCAGTTCGCAGGCACTGTAACAATAAAAGGATAGAGCTTTATGTCACTAAGTTTTGTATTTTAAATCAATAAACGATAGCAATGATTTTGTTATTTTTTAATTCCTTTACAACCCTATCCTCCTGCATCGTTTTACAACAGAGCAGAAAGAAACCCCGAGTGTTGACATACATTTATGGTTGACATAGCTTTATTGCTTAGGTCAATCATCCGATACGAAAGTGGAGTTATATTTCTCTCCCGGAGCCCCCATATATGGGCGCCTTCAAATTTGTCGCAAAGTGCCGCGCGGAAGCAGCGCGGCTGCAGCGCTGCGGTCGCGCTGCTTTGTAAATCCATATAAGTAAAAAACACGCGACTGCAGCGCTGCACCCGCGCTGCGGCCGCGCATCAGTTCATCGATCGACTAGTGACGGGACTGCGCACGTATTTTTGTTCAAGTCTAAACATGAACGAAAATCAGGTAGAAGAATTTATCGATGAGGTTGAGAGTCGTCCAGTACCCTTACTCTGAGATTGATCGAATTTAAAATACGGTCTCACTAAGTGAGGTGAATTACATTTGCATCAAACTAAAATGAATCTTAATCTTATTAATTTAGAGCTCAATTTCGTGTATGCATTCACAGCTAGCGCTCCAAACGATACGTTTCGAAATTTGAATCGGTTGCACTGAATTTGTGGCTTTAAATCAAGAGTTTTTGGGTCCATTTTAGTTTGACGCAAATGTGATTCACCTCACTTAGTGAGACCGTATTTTAAATTCGATCAATCTCAGAGTAAGGGTACAGCAATATGGGATTCGAAGTCCGACAAGTACAGCAATAAAATCGAAAAGAAAAAGGCTTGGGAAGAAATATGCATTCAATTTATTGACAATTTCACAAACAAGACTCCAAGTGAAAAAAATGAAGCATGTAAGTACCTATAATATTATGTATTATTAACACAACTACTTTATATTTTCGTTGTTTCGTATTATTAGTAACACAGAGCAGTGTTTCTTCGTCAGAGTCCATCGTGAAAATAAATATAGGTACAACCCTATGATGTCCGAACCTCGCGACAGGAGCGCGACCGCAGCGCTGCAGCCGCGCTGCAGCCGCGCTACGCTTTGCGGCAAATTTGAAGGCGCCCTATAACGTACTCGTACCTATAGTAAGTCTATGCAAAATGCTAAGGCCTTTTGCGCATTATTAGAAAATTTCTTGTGTGAAATGAAATGAAATGATGGGCGATGATTTATTTTACGTAGAACAACTTGTGCCACTTATGATAAGTCGTAAGAATCTACCACCGGTTCGGAAAACTGATTCTACTGAAAATAACCGGCAAGAAACTCCGCAGTTGCTCTTTTCATAAACAGAAAAATGTTACACTTTGTAAAATATAATATACAATGCATAGGTAAATTAGTATAATAACCTCGACATAACATGGAGTTGCCATTGCCATTTTCAAAAATCCTTTCTAAGCGGATGTCTACGTTTTAATAGCTATCTGAGTGCAAAATTTCAGCCCGATCCGACCAGTCGTTAGAGCTGTGCGTTGATAGATCAGTCAGTCAGTCAGTCACCTTTGCCTTTTATATATTTAGATTCAGTCGCATTGGTATTTGGTTGTTGTATGAGACCATACATATTAGGTACAAGATATTTTTTCTTGTGTCGGATCAGACACGCGCATACAAAATATATAAGACCTTGCTCGTAAGACACAAGACATGTTCTTCTAATGCGCAATAGGCCTAAGGTGTGGAACGCCCTTCATACATCCAAGAGCAAGAGCTTATAAGCATCTATAACTCGTTATCACAATCTAGGCGGAAAATAGAACACTGGAAAGTGTCCAGCAGATAACCAAAGTTTGAAAGCAACTTGCTAGCCTCATGAAAGTGGGTCCCTTTCAATGATAAAGGAACTATTTTCCTACCTTCATGGTCCATATTTCAAGCGTGTAGCTGGAAACAAGCGGCACAAGACCGTGCTCTGTGGCGATCCATGCAGGAGACCTTCGTCTAGCAGTGGACGTCTATAGGTTGAGACGACGAGACGATGATGGTCCCTTCACGGTAGGTAGCAGGTACCTCCTACTTCCATGGCTAGACTGAACTTTAAAATTGTAATGATGGTAATTACACATGGTAATCACTTCTGATTGGTTAAAAACTCACCTAACGCCAAACCAAATGGCGCCGAAACATCGCCGAAATCTATCGTCGCAGCTAGGATACCATAAATTCAGACAATAAGTAATAACCATGATTGGAGTTGCAACCTCCAATCATGGTTGGAGATAGATCCTGTAGGTTTTACATGATAGACCTTCAGCAAGTAATTATTATTTAATCTCTGCCATCAGCCACGGGCTAGTAGCAGAAACTAAAATTCTCAAGTCTCATTTGTTGTTTAAACATAGATTGTTACATAGATTTATTGTTCAAACATAGGTTTGACGACTTTAGGTATTAATAATTCTTAAGCTTAAGACCTAATTTCACAGCAAACTAAGTTCACACTTATATCTACCTAGGTACTCGTATTAAAGAGTATAACATCAAGATGGATGGATGGATTAATTAAGGATTTTGTAAGGATATCCGGCTCTACAGATGTCTATATCTATCTATATCTATACATAAAATAAAACTGTAACAGGTCCAATTCTGTACATTGAAGATATTTTGAAAATTTTTTTTGGAGGGAACTCATTATTCGATACTGAAGCCAAATCTGTAATTTTTTTCATTTTTGTCTGTCTGTCTGTCTGTCTGTCTGTCTGTATCTTGGCCGCGCATCACGCCGAAACTACTGAATGAATTCAAACGAAACTTGGCACGATTTGAGCCCATACTACGAGGTAGGACATAGGATACTTTTTATCCCGAAATTCTACCCCCGAAGGGGTGAAATTGGGGTTGAAAGTTTGTATGAAAGTCCTTAATTTCTCAAGTTATAGCCATGAAACTTGATATATTATGAGCTGCGGGTTGAAAATGGAGACATACGTGATTCACAGTTTTTGAAAATTCGACCCCCAAAAGGATGAAATAGGGGATGAAAGTTGGTATGAAAGTCCTTCGTTTCTCAAGATGTTTTACAAGTTATATCAACGAAACTTTTTATTTTGGCTTACGGTAAAAAATAAAGAAGTACGTGTGTCACAGTTTTTCAAAATTCCACCCCTAAGGGGGTGAAATAGGGGGTGAAAGTTTGTATGAAAGTCTGTCATTTCTCAAGTTATATCGATTAAACTTGGTATACAAGCTACCGGTTGAAAATGAAGAAATAAGTGTTTCACAGTTATTGTGAATTTTATCCCCGAAGGGGTGAAATAGGGGTTGAAAGTTTGTATGAAAGTCCTTCATTTCTCAAGTTATAGCCATGAAACTTGGTATATGAGCTGCGGGTTAAAAATGAAGACATACGTGTTTCACAGTTTTGCAAAATTTCACCCTCAAAGGGGTGAAGTAGGGGTTGAAAGTTTGTATGAAAGTCCTTCATTTCTCAAGTTATATCGCTGAAACTTGGTATACAAGCTACCGGTTAAAAAGGAAGAAATACGTGTTTCACAGTTTTCGTAAATTTTACCCCCGAAGGGGTGAAATAGCGGTTGAAAGTTTGTATGAAAGTCCTTCATTTCTCAAGTTATATCCATGAAACTTGGTATATGAGCTGCGGGTTAAAAATGAAAACATACGTGTTTCACAGTTTTTCAAAATTCCACCCCCAAAGGGGTGAAATAGGGGTTGAAAGTTTGTATAAAAGTCCGTCATTTCTCAAGTTATTTCGATGAAACTTGTGTAAGGTTTATTATTTCGATAGTTGTCAATTTGACTTATTTCATGACTCTTTATCCAATTTGACCTGGGTGTACATTGAAAATATTATTAAGTTAATACTGTTTGTCAATATATCTCATGAGACAAGGAGTGTAACTACGTCGATATACTTAATTTAATTAACTAATGTTTAAGATTAGTCAATATCCGTTTGTTGACGTATATTGACATACTGAGGTGGGAGTGATAACAACTTTTATAAAACGAGAACGTTTTGGATCTCATGATTCATTCGATGGACGACAGTAGACGTATTCAGAGATTAAGACGTAATGTTGCCAATTGCTGTATTATTCAATGAAGTGTTAAATTTGTGTTATGGAAGTGATGAATATATTGATTTCGCGCAAGATTCGAGTGATATTTCACGGAAATCTACCTCCGAGCCTTTTAGCTCAGAAGTGGGATACCGGGAAGATAGTACAGTTATCATCCCGTTGAAGGACTACGCCCAAAGGAAAAAAGGTGATGTACAATTTTTTTTTTTATTTATGATTTTCTTATTTCTCGGCATTCATGTTTTCTTTTATTTAAATTTATTTATTTTTGGGTATAAGTGAAGCCAGTGATGTGTTTATAAAATATGTTTTTTTTTCTCTCTTCCGAGTTGAATACGCAGGTGATAAAGTTCTAGTAATGACAAGATACTTATTTACGTTTGCGGTTTCATGCCCGTAAATTGTTTAATTAAAGGAAACCTGAATCGTGAGGTATAAGCACTACCTCGATAAAGCCTAGAGTAAACGTTAATTATTTATTTTATTCAAATTTATTCATTGTTTTTAAAGAAAGTTAAAAGTACCCTTAAAACCTTGTAAACTTGTCTGGGGGCCGCACATTTCTCTAAAAACTAGTACATGGATACAAGTATTTTAAGGACGTAATTCAGGTATAAAGTACCAGTAACACAGCAACGAAAAAATAAGTAGAAGTGGGCGAAACAAGTGAACAAAAGTAATTCAGAGATGAACGAGCAATTTCATAATAGCATCATACATAATAAATTGAAATTGTGGGGTAGTTTGCGGAGTCCTGGCGCCATGCGTTTAAACTTTGGGGGTTCGAGATACGGGATAGTTGGATTTGGATATTAAGGAACGTGTACTTTTGTATTATATTTATTTTTAAACTGGGTATCGAGGCAGCGCCCAGGTCGAGCAGAAGTGAATCCACTGAGGAGCCGCGTGAGAGGCTGAAATGGAGGTTAACGAGGTGCTGAAGGGTCTGCTAATGCAGGTTGGGTTCCAAGTGGTACAGCCTTGTGAGTTCAAAAAAAATGGTTGAATGGTTGATTGGTCTACAGGGGCTAATACTTGCCGTAAGTACTTTTTGTTTCCTTTTTATTATTATACGAAGATTTTGCTTTGGTTAGATTTTAGTTAGACTCTCAAGCCGCGTGAGGCTCGGTCGACCAGTGGAGGTGGTCTGAGCTGTCGTGTCGTGCTGTATTGGTGGGAAGGCTTGACGCTGAACAATGTAATGGCGGAATTTATTCATTAATTTTTGAGAGCGCGTTCAAAAGGATTGCAAGGAGAAGCCCTAGACAATTTTTGCTTAAAATGTGGTACCTAGGCGTGGCAAGGCTTTAGTTTTCTTTGAAACAAAATTAAAACTGATTTTTGTGGGTCATACACGTTAGGATTATAACCACAGAATAGGTTTATGACTAAGGATTTGAATTAGATATTTCATTTTCCCAAGTGTTTGATTTTCTTGTTTGGTTAAGCCAACAATCTAAAATAGTAACCAGAGGTATTTTATCTTTTTGGATAGAAGATTCTATTGAGAACACCTAACAACTGAGATAGATTATTGTAAAAGCTAGTGTATCACATTGATCCCAATAATTATTGTAGCCTTCGTCTTGAACCCTCCCTTGTTTGTTTGAGTCGCCTTTGAAGCTGGTCAAAATGGTTGAAAATACCAGTAATAGTCTAGAGAACCCTTTGAACCCGTGTTTCTTTTAATCGCATTTACGGGTGGTCGAAATGATCGCAAAATCCTAGTGGTAGGCGAAAAAAAGAAAGCTATTTAAGACCTGTGATTTAAACAATTCATAATATTGATAACCTGAGGTCACAATTTGTGACATTCTCCCTCTAAATCGCAATTGTAGGTTGTCATATTATTGTTGAGACGATTAATCGCGACTATGATCGCAAAAGGGACTATGAAGAGTTTTGTTATTTCCATAATATTAATATGATTTCATTTTATTGGTTTCAAGTTAGTATTGGCTTTAGAACTTTACGTTTGTTTCTGTAGTCTACGGTTCTACGTCCTTAAATAATAATTAACTTTGGTCGTTTAAGGGAAATCACTTGGTGTGTCCCAACATTTACTTTGGAAATTGGATGTTGTTTTTGACCCTTAGGTGTAGTTGTGAGTGTAATGTTGAAAATACGCATTGAAAAGAGAACGCCCTTTGGAAGTTCTTTTGAGAAAAAAAAAGAACGAATAATAAAACTTGGTATTTTTTTAATAAATTTAGTCATAAAAGGGGTGACGATATAATTACAAGTGATCTTGTGACCTCGTTCCACATGTTTCAGAAATTAGTTACAATTCGGTTTATTATCTCAAGTCGAGTAACTGGGGGTGTGTTCGTGACGAAATAATGTTTTCGAAACTTCGAGTATTTAACGAGGTATTACAAAGCGTCAAACCGTTGACATTGTGGCATCTTTCGACTATATAATAGAGGACCGAATAAAAGGGAGTTTCCTAATAGTTTACATTATATTATAACAGCTGTAAAGCTATTACCGTTTAGGCACTGCGTGCGCTGCACAATACCTAATGTTGAGTGGAAAGGTAACTTGATTAGAATTTGGTTAAAAATAAGAATATTAGATTGAAGCCGTTAAAATGCTACGGTTGATATTATAAATGGTGTTACATTATGATTTCATATGTATATATATAGAATCAACTTTGTGGCAATTTTTTTGAGTGTAGTCTTGAACTCTTTACCTGATAGTGGTGGTGATATAGTGATTTCAAAAAGGTCGAGACGTCGGCTTAGTTCTTTTTACATGTACGAGACCGCGAAGTGCTGTTTCGGCCGAGAGTTGTATTGCGTTTCTGGAAAGCTTTTGTATGTTTTATTCGCTAGATGGGAAATGGTTAAAGCGTCCCTACTTGAGTATCGGAGGTCTGGAAGGGGCTGATGTAATTTTTACGTATTTTATTTATTTATATAATGATGCCATCTCCGAGCAAATGAGAGAAGGCGATGTACGGGAGGAGATGATGATGATGATGATGAGGGAAATAAAAATCTTTTATACACATAGCAGAATAATTGTTTTAATAAAAAAATGATTTATATCAATATTTTTGAATTATTATTCAAATATACTCGGTTTCTGGTACCTCTTGGAGGTGAAGATAGGCGGTTTTGGATGGCTGATTGGGTCTCCCTTGTGTTTTACTCTGATTGAGTTTCTTTTCTCATTTAAAATTTGGAAAAATATATACGATAGTACCTGGTTGAATTTCGATTTTGTTGTTGTGAGTGAAACAATGGCGGACTTCCAAACGAATGTTGAGGTTTTCTCCTCACGTCTACTGATGAAAGGATGTTTTAAATATTAAGGATAAAGAATATTATCAGTTTTGTCTTAAGGATTGCTATTTACAGGAAGTCGGAAGTAAAGATATTCCAGTTCAAAGTTTTTGAGGTTGATATTTTTGACACCAAGACGGTCGGGCAGTGGTCAGTATTTGGAATATTTGGCGGGTTTGCCTGACAAATAAATGTCTTGTGCATAGATGTGAGAAACCTTGTGGATTATTCTCTACTGAGTTTACGTTATTATGAATTACCGGGTGTACGTTGGAGGGACGTATGTGACTCCTGATCTCTGAAATTATTGTTTGGCACAAAACATAAGAAGTCAAGGTGAAGTGAAAAAAAGGGGTACTTAAGACATTATCGATCGATTCACTATCTATGGGTCGGGATTCAGGAAGATAGATAATCTTTCAATTGATCAATTGAGTTTTCAATAAATAGTGGTTTTGTCTCCAGACTTAAGTAAGAGGTCCATACGTGTCAGGTTTATGGTTAAATAATTGGTGTTTGGATCGTAATGTGATTTGGTGGTCGCGACAGCGATTGGGCCCGGGAATTAATGTATTGGATCAAAATCTTCGCGTTGCAGCATACCTATTACTCCCGTGGTTTAGATGAGAGTATAAAAATATTGAGGGGGGGATTAACAGAAAATTATCTTATCTAAATCTGTAGTTGTTGTCGTTGTGGTCCGCGCCGATATTCTTGACTGGAACGAACGGAGCGAGGACAGGTCTCATTAGGACTGTGGCTAACAAACAGGATTTAAAGGCAATCATTTGAACTTGTGTATATTTTAATTTTATTTGTTGTTACGATTTCTTAGCATCATTTTAATTGGGATACTTATTTTCGATGGGAAAGGAACTTTGTTTCTACTGGATTAAAACCTAACGGGAATATAATAAATAGGAATAATCCAATTTTTTAATATAAACGCAATTCGAAAAAAATTCAAAAGCGAAAAAAAAAAAAAAAAAAAATTTAGCATTATGTGATGGGTTAATACAGGTACAAATGACTTGAACATTGGTAATGAGTTGTGTGGTATCATATAATAAGCAGTACTGGAAAGTTTCAGAGAAAGAAGCAACGGAAGACGATGAGTTGACCCCAGGTGAGAAAGAGGCTGACTTAGGGGGAGAGGATCTGACTAGAGGAGGCAAACTCGAGGTAAGAGAAGGTTTGAGTTAAGGAAGGTTACCCTAAGTGTAGAGGGTCTAATGGAAGATTAAATCCTAGGTGGAAAGGATCTAATCTAAGGAAGGTAAAATCCTAGGTGGAAAGGAATGGAGGGTTAATAAGGAAGGTTGAAGCGCTGGATAAACGGTCTAAACGAACGAAGGGAATCCAAAGGTGGAGGAGGTGTGTGGCAGAGAATCAGAGATGCGTGCGTGGTAAGTTTTTCCTTTGTTCTCGTTTCTTCTTACGCTTGGATCCGGAATAATAGCAGTAAAATATGGTGTTGTGAGTATTGTAACTAAATGCAAAGTGCTTTACTGGAAGAATCATGTGTCGCAGTCGGAGTTCAGGTTGTTAACTTAAATTTAGTCTTGAAGCAATATGGATTAATTTATATCTTTTATGTTTTAGGGTTATTGATATATGTATTATGATTTTGGGTTATTGATATAATATATATTATATTTTTGGGTTATTGATTATGGGAAGCAGATAACACCGTGACAGATGACTATGAAAATTGAAGGTGAATGGTGTTGCGTCCAGGAAACTCTACGTAAAGGGCCTTATGGAAAGAAAGTCCGAAGTAAAGGAGTGATTTTCAATGCTAGCCCGCTACGTGGGCAATTGATTTGAACCCGCAATTATAGAATAAAGAGAGGTTATACTAATGGGTTCAGTAGGGCGGTGTGTCCAATCCAAGGTAGAAATGACGCATACAACAGGACTAAGATTATTAATAGTATCGTATATGCGCACTCGTATTGCTTCCTTCTGGGAGCGATTGCGACAAACAAAAATAGGTCATTCTTGGGGTGATCGGTGAGGACATGTCTAATGATATAATCAAGCTTTGGCGCTCTGTCCGCCGAGACGCGGGTAAGAAATGGGGAGTAGTTTTGGGAAATGGGTTGGGCTATTTATTTGATTTGCTATTTTTATTTTTATGTTTATTCTTATTTGTTTTTTTATTTTATTATTTATACTATTGTAACATTGGATTTTTATCTGAAATAAAGAGCTTATAAATATTGTTATTAAGTGAGATTAGGTCAAGCTTCAAAACGCGAGGGGACTCGCTTATGATAGGATGGCCGAGCTGTAAGGTTTATTATTTCGATAGTTGTCAATTTGACTTATTTCATGACTCTTTATCCAATTTGACCTGGGTGTACATTGAAAATATTATTAAGTTAATACTGTTTGTCAATATATCTCATGAGACAAGGAGTGTAACTACGTCGATATACTTAATTTAATTAACTAATGTTTAAGATTAGTCAATATCCGTTTGTTGACGTATATTGACATACTGAGGTGGGAGTGATAACAACTTTTATAAAACGAGAACGTTTTGGATCTCATGATTCATTCGATGGACGACAGTAGACGTATTCAGAGATTAAGACGTAATGTTGCCAATTGCTGTATTATTCAATGAAGTGTTAAATTTGTGTTATGGAAGTGATGAATATATTGATTTCGCGCAAGATTCGAGTGATATTTCACGGAAATCTACCTCCGAGCCTTTTACTTGGTATATCCGCGCGGACGAAGTCGCGGGCATCAGCTAGTTGTCTAATAAGCGTTTAGGCAAACCGAGGAAAGTTCTTTGTTGTTATTATAAAACTTGACGCCATGACGCTTTCGAACTTAAGGTAGGTAGTACTGTGATGTAGTTGTGTGCGGTAACTGTGACGGACACGTAACTACTGAACTAGAAACCGCTTCTAAAATCCATAACAAAGTATGAAAAGAGGATAGACAAAGAAGCTTTACTAAACTTTGACGACCTCCGTGGCGCAGTGATGAGCGCTGTTGTCTTAACGTGCGGACTGCGGAGGTCCCGGGTTCGATCCCCGGCAGGGTCAATTTGGGAATTTATAATTTCTGAATTTTCCCAGGTCTGGCCTGGTGGGAAGCTTCGGCCGTGGCTAGTTACCACCCTACCGGCAAAGACGTGCCGCCAAGAGATTTAGCGTTCCGGTACGATGCCGTATAGAAACCGAATAGGGGTAGGTATGGGTTTAATATAACTGCCATTCCCCTAACAGGTTAGCCCGTTACCATCTTAGACTGCATCATCATTTACCTAACATCATCAAGGGCTTTATTATGGTGGATAACAAAAAACAACGAAATTTCAGATGACGATTCTGGTGAGAGTTGATAGGAGATTGATATGGTGCTATAAGGTCAGGGGGAGTAAGTGAAACATACTTTACTGTTTTTTCTATAAAATGACCTGTAAGTCAGTAAAATGATTGTCAATTTGAATAACGATTAATGATATATACTCTTCATTAAATCGGCTTTCATAAGACATGATCTTCAAGCTTTCTAATCGTGCAAATAACGATGAAATTACTAATTAAAAGTAGACTATGGTTTTGTTTCACTTACCCCCGAAATGGGGTAAGTGAAACTATGATTAGAACTCGGTAAATATGAGGCCTATAGATCTATTTCAACAAATAAAATGGCATCTTTAATTGCCTCAATCGATTACGAGTCTCAGTGAATGGCTATATGGTCTAATTTCTTAAATAAATGGAAAAAACTGAAAATGGGGTAAGTGAAACATAGTCGCCAAGTCAGGGGTAGTAAAACCAAAACAAAAATTGAGTATGTTCTAAATTTTTATTAATTTTTTAGTTCAATAAAATAGCTAACACCATGTTTACAGTATTTGTAAGTCTTCTTCTATTCACCAATAAATATTCATAATTTATCTACTGATTACTATTTTACCTCTATATGGGTTGTTTTCGAAAATCCTTTCTTTGCGGATGCCTACGTCATAATATTTATTGGTATGCCAAATTTCAGCCCGATCCGTACAGTGGTTTGAGCTGTGCGTTGATAGATCAGTCAGTCAGTCAGCCACTTTTTCTTTTTATATATTTAATATATTAACACTTTTATAGCTAGTAGCTCCCTCAAATGTTATCATAATAATTATGGGAATAAAATTAAATAATATACTATGACTCCTAATAAAAAACATATTCTATATAACGAATATGTGTGATAAGTTTTATCAAAATCAGTACAGTTGTTTTTGAATGACGCTTGAACAAACAGACTACTAACAATAGTTTTATAATTTCTAATAATTAATAAGTTTGGTGTGGCAGACACAAGATGACCTATAATCAAATAGGTACATAGTAGTTTTTTTTAAATAAGATATAATTAAAAGAAGGTTGGTAATATCTGAAATGAGGGAAGTGAAACATATGTTTCTCTTACCCCGCTCATCTCTGTTTCACTTTCCCACTCGGAACTTTTAGTGACTAGAATCTTTACCATGTCTTAAATTAATAAACTAAACTGTTTTAGACAGAAAAAACAATTGGAACATTAAATCTATACATTATTCTAAGTACTTACAGCAAAACACTGTTGAAAACTCTATGAATTCACTTTAAAACAAGCAATAAATAAAAGCATGTCTAACTCGTGTTTTGAGTTTTGAAAAATGACAAATTTCTTTCTTTAATATAATCTTGTAGAATTATCGCAGCGACATCTATGTTAAAAAATTTAAACCACTTCGTCGTCAATACTGTTGTACCGACTGAGAGCAAATATCGTTAAACTACATAGTTTGTTAGTTATGGCTTTGTGTTTCTCTTACCCCACCGTTTCTCTTACTCCCCTTGACCTTATTGCTGGATTATTACATTTGGAAGTCCCTCCTGGGGGCATACTAGCATCGCTTAAACTTTAAAGCAGTATTATTTTAATATTGATTACACTCTTATTTCAGAATTAAAACCCTTACTTTAGGGACGTCAAGGTACTTACGTCGTATAGAAGTGTACTTAATTTTAAAATACATAAAACTGCTTTAAGCGATGGTAGTATACCCCCTGTTCCAGGTCCTGCTCAATCTGACGGTAATGCGAGCGTTCTAATCTAATCTAATCTAATCTAGCCTGTATTGTCACACGACTGGGCAAAGGCCTCCCTCCGATTTTTCCAAATCTCCTTATGTTGTGCTACGATGGGCCACTAAACTAGGAATTTGTCTAGTTCATCACGTTATCGTAGCCTCGGCCTACTATGCTGGCGTTGATGATCTTGGGGGGTCTAGAAGGAAGCAGATTTAGCCCACAAGTCATCTGGCATACGGCCCAGTCCCACTTGAGAGAAGCTGCTGCAAGGCCAACGTCGGCTACTAGCGTTTGGATCGTATGTCTGAGGTTCTTACACGATCTGCTAGTTTTAAACCTAGAATGCTGCGTTCCATGGCTCTCTATAATACTCGTATCTCTATATAATTAATCATCAAATAAATAAATGCGAAAGTTTGGATGGATGTATGGATGTATGGTTGTATGGTTGTATGGATGTATGGATGTATGGATGTTTGTTACTCAATCACACTCCAACGGCTGAACGGATATGGATGAAATTTGCCACAGAGATAGATTATACTCTGGAATAGCACATAGGCTACTTTTTATCCCGGAAAATTAAAGAGTTCCTTTTAGTAGTTCCCGGGAACCGAAAACCTGAATCCACGCGGACGAAGTCGCGGGCATCAGCTAGTAATTAATATTGTTTTAAGTTTTTACTTTTTATCAAAACTTAACCTACTTTTGGTAGCATGGCTAATATTATGTAGGGACCTACTACCTACTTAGTATTTACGATGAATAAGTGACTTTGTTTTTAGAATAGCATTCTCATTTCTAATGTTTGAATTGTTTTTTGTTTAAAATTTTTGGCGCCTCCACTAATTTTGTGGTAAGATCGCAAAGTCGAAAATGTATTATTGTGACGTCATTTTTGTTTAAAACTTGCTACTAGTTGGTATCATTTCATAATTTCGCCAGTCTCACCATATCTCCGATAGCCGTGATCGTCTAGTGGTTAGGACCCTACGTTGTGGCCGTAGTAACCCAGGTTCGAATCCTGGTCACGGCAGTGATCAAACACTGTTACGGCGGAGATTAAGTTTTTTAATTGCGTATTTAGTTTTTAGTTTTTTTTTAAACTGAATTGGTCATAAAAATTAGACTATTATGAGCTGATTTTTTCCACTCCGAGTAACGTTTAATCCACGAATTCATTGGTTGTTTTGACTGATATTGGATAGTAGTTATGTCAAAATTTCAAAATTCCCAGGATAAACGTTATTCGGAGAATTAAAATCAAGAACCTAAACAAAATAATCTAACATTTTTGTTTATTTTCATCATTGATGTTGAATTTTATTTTTCATATTGCATTTTTGTTGTTAAAAATCTTGTTAGCGCCATCTATAGATGCGGTGTTGAGTCACGATAAAACGTACAGTTTCGTTTTATTGCGTTCTTCCCCGTTCCGTAGGCATCAGCTTTGACATCACTTCTCGTTGAAATTCTATGCTCTGCGTCATCTAGGTGGCTGTACTGGTATTTGTTTTGGTTCGACTACGCACCGCAGCTGTTCGGCGTTCGCTATCATAGAAATCTGTGAGAGAAAAGGAGTGGTGATTAGGCTGTGTTTGGCAAAAATTTATGTTTTATATATGGTTCCCGGCCGTTTTGACACCTGTGCTCCTAATAACTAATGCATTAAGTTGTTACCCACGTCGTATATCGTCGGGAGTGTCGAATAACCGTGATAAATGGTGTAATTAACGTTGTTAACTTTGGTTATGACGTTTACTACGTTATTTGCATGTGTGCGTGTGTATTCGTCGTGACAGCATTGCCGTTGATTGTTGGAGCGAATCTTGTAACGGGATTTTTTGTGAGAATGCTTGTTTGGGTAAGTTAAAAATGTTGTTTTGAACGCCTAACCTAACCTCTGTGCCATCCATGCCTGCAGCTCGACTATACATCCATAGATGTGCGTCTCTGACCTCGATACCCAATAGAGTTCGTGATGCTATTCAACCGAAAGGCGCATTTCTGGCGTTGACTTTTTTGCCAATTGAGATTGTGATTCTTTAGTGGCTTCATTTAGCATAATACTGTGTTTTATTGTCTTCAGTATGTACCATGATCTTGATAAGTTACCTACAATTGTTTAGAACTTAAGATTTAAGAACATAAAATACTAATTAGAGATCAGAGTAAGGTATTACGTTTTAAAAATTTTCTAAATTTAAGTAGATAAGTAGGTACTTATGTAATCTAAAAATACCCTAATTTTTACGAAAATCTGAAAATATGTTTAAGTGTAAGTTAATTAGTATTAAGTCCTCTATGAACTCCTTCTTACGGGTTATAAAATAATAATGTTCCTGTAAATAAAAATAGTAAAAATCTTCCGTGTTAATGTCAGCAACATTCAACACGACACGAGACCTTAAACCTTCTAGATACCGTTAGAAAATATTATAAATACTTAAGTAGGTACTTTAGTAAGGGTAAGTAATAAGTATACAAAATTGAACAACTGTTACCCACAGCTGTTACCAAATTCATCAATGGTAGTAGACTAGTACGGTCTATCAAATACCTATCTACATTCGAACAAATAAAGCTTACAATTATGTATTTTATTGGTGCTTTAATTTAAACTGGTTCTTAGATAAGAACAATACTGCATTACTTACTACTTAGATAAGTAGTAAGTAATGCAGTAATTGTTATGTTTATATATCTTATCATGGCCCAGAATTCAAGAGACGGAATTCTTATTCATACTAGTAATAATTATTATGTAGGTACTAGCTGATGCCCGCGACTTCGTCCGCGTGGATTGAGGTTTTTCGGTTCCCGCGGGAACTCTTTCATTTTCCGGGATAAAAAGTAGCCTATGTGCTATTCCAGACTATAATCTATCTCTGTGCCAAATTTCATCCAGATCCGTTCAGCCGTTGGAGCGTGATTGAGTAACAAACATCCATACATCCATATCTACATCCATCCAATCTTTCGCATTTATAATATTTACTAGCTGATGCCCGCGACTTCGTCCGCGTGGATTGAGGTTTTTCGGTTCCCGCGGGAACTCTTTAATTTTCCGGGATAAAAAGTAGCCTATGTGCTATTCCAGACTATAATCTATCTCTGTGCCAAATTTCATCCAGATCCGTTCATCCGTTGGAGCGTGATTGAGTAACAAACATACATCCATACATCCAAACTTTCGCATTTATAATATTAGTTAGAAGTTAGATTATTTGATTGATTTATTTGATTAACCTATCTTAATATTATATTGTGAGTAACTGTAAGTAGGTACTATACGTAAATGGAAATGTAAGTACTCAGAAAGAACTTAATATTTTATGCTAAGCTTTTAAAAAAGACTGATTGTTGTCTTTAAACCATGACTAGTTTGTAGCATTTCGAGACTGTAATAACTTTACAAGCGTTCTTATTAGAATAGATTTCAGTGCTTACCGGTACAGGCTGCCTTGTCAAACTGGTTATTGATTTAATAAACAATTCACTAATGCTACACCAACGCTTCTACCAAAGCCAAAATTTATCTAATTTTGTTAGGTACGTACAAAACCTAACGAATTCTAATTTACGGACGTTTGAAACAGGCGAAGAGAATTTAACTCTGTTACGAGATAAAGGCCAGATAATATGCATACAACCCTTCGAGCATATTTTATTTGACTTAGGGCTAATTTTTCAATCGTCAGATAAATTTTATCGAAGGAATAAATTTGACGTTTTGGCAGATTTTCAATACAAAACCTGTCAAAACGTCAAATTTATTCCTCCGATAAACTTTATCTGACGATTGAAAAATCAGCCCTTAAAATGCTCGAATCAGCTTATAGCAAAACTTATTACCTACATATTTTGCTCATTGATGTATAATTTTGCTAATCCAAGAAGAAGGAACCAACCGTGGAACCAACGAATTACGAACCTATTTTTTTCATAATTTCATGATTACAATAACATTTTGAAATGTCACTTTGTCAAGTAAAATTAAAACCTGACATCTAGACTTCAATCACACATCACTCTCAAACTCCGTGAAGTCAATCTTCAAATTATTAGTTTGCAGATTTCCCTCCCGGCCTCCAAAATTTCCCGTTACCAGAAGAAACCCATTAAAAGTCTATTAAACAATGTTCTAAATTTGCTAAAGCGCGGCAACAAAATGTTTGGCAAAAAACCTCCCATTAAGCTTGGACGCGAGCCGAGCACGAGTGCAGCGAAAGGCAAAGAAGCGCTGCCCGAAGTGGCCTTAGCAGCCATCCTCTCCTACAAAAGGCAAAAAGACATCGGCGACTTTATGAGTTTTTTCCTCGCTGCTCTCGACCGGAATTCCGATTGGCTCAACGGGGTCGTTGGCAAGCAAACTAACTTCAGATGCGCATTGATGGTCGGAGCCGGACCGAACCGATTTCAGCTCCAGGAAATAATATACCCGAACGACGGGGCCGATGTCCATCTCGAAGTAGAGCACAGGGATAGTGAAGATTTCGATAAAGTTGCGATCGCTGCTATACTGAATCTAACCAACTATGAAATTGAACATCTCTTAAGGTATATCAAAACTCGTATATATGAGAATCCTTTGAGGGAAGATTTGCTCAAAGGCAAGGAATTGGGAATCAACTTTGCAGTGTTGAGACCGTTTTATGAAAATCAGTATAGGCTCGTGGAAAGAATTGTTATCGGGAGTTCAATGAGATGCGTTGAACCTCAGCAACAGAAGAAAAGAAGGCGTGATGAAAAGTCTATTCCTAGATTGAAAAGGACTAAACGAGGAGATACAGTAACTTAGCTACAGCTAGCCATGAATTTTACATCCAAAAATGTGCATTACAGGTCGTGATCAAACATTCAAACTGTTTAAATTGCATATCATATTTAAAAGAACAGAGTTTGAACTGCATGTGCCATTTGTATAAAATAGATTGAAATTAATGGTTTCTCGTTATGGTCCACCACAGTGGGTCATGTAGCACGTAATGACGGCAATTTAGGGCGACTGTAAAACGCGGCGATCAAGGCAAATTATACTCATTTCTGCATTGATAGCTTCCGATTACCTATGATGGATGGCACGGCATCGGCGGCGAAATTTAATGTGGCGAAAATATTTTGAAATTATACATTCTCCACTGTTATTTTGGCGATTCATTATTATACACTAGATATTGTTCAGTCCTTCAAGCATACAGTTGAGTCTGATGGCAAATTACATACTTACTTCTTTAAAAATTTAATACAAAATCTCCCAACTAACAAAATTTGGTCGTATAGTTTTCGAGACAACGTTTTGGTTATAACTTGAGGTCGGACCGTTTTGGTTATGTAGCTGTCGTATTAACGTATATATGACGCGAAATAGGCGCAAATTATAAAACTTTTATTCGTATAGCGATCGTGTCATGGTCGTTTTAGTGGCTACTTGGTAAGAAATAGTCATATTAATATGCGATATACGACTAATATTCGTATAGCAGTCGTAAAAGTGATTAATTTTATAACCATTTTGTCGTGTTGTGATCCAGTAGACGTTGTATAAACATTGGGAAGTAGTCATCAGCATTATCTTTTTGCGGATACTAGTTATTTACAGTGCGCAAGTGAGATCAAAAAAAAAAAAACAAAATAACTGTTTACAAATTGCAACCATCAGGTAAAAGTTTGTCTGCCATATTTATTATTGAATATTCACTATTATGTATTTGGTGTTCGTAGGTAACAGTATATACTTTTCTAAGGGAAGTTAAATTTCTCGACGATTGTATGTACGTTTTTTTACAAATATTTAATGCCCCCTTCGAATAATTGCAAAATGATATTAATTAATTTAATTTAATTTAAGATTTCTAGTACTTTTACATTTATACGATTTTAGGTAATGATGATGACTATTATATGATGTCATTATGATTTTAAGTCGCATATCTTACCATTTTATTTATTTTATCATCCATTTTCAGGGTACCGTAAAAAAGTGAAAACCCGTGAGGTAATATTTTATTGAATTCTCATTATGGTGATAATTGCTGATGTCGACAAATTTTTAACTAAAAACGATTTGAAGTTATTGAAAAGTTCTATATGGCCATGGATAACAACTCAATGAATGAACCAGAAGCTTAATTCGCTATAATCCGCTACAGTAGATAAATCTATGTGGTGCAGTGCGTGTCTTCCACCAACAGCATGCGAACACCCACCACCCAGCAATTCGCACCGGCACAGCACCACACCACACAAATCCTCCAAATCACTCTCTACGTACGTTTCACTCCGAAACCGGAGCATCTATCATATATATTTATATGTAGCGGTTGCTTCGCAATCGTGCATTGTCGAGTCAACATCTCCTGAGGTTTAAGTTATGTTCCTTTTTATAGAAGTCTGAATAGTTACTGTATCAAAGATATATATATATATATATAGGAACATATATATATATATATATATATGTTCATATGTTCCTTTTTATAGAAGTCTGAATAGTTACTGTATCAAAGATATAAATATACCTATATGATAGATAATTTATAATTCCAAATTATTTTTCCTTTTTTATAGAAGATTTAGATTTAGAGAAATTGCCTAATTGTGAGTTATAAAACGTAAAAAATAATTGAAATAATAATTATAATATCTAAAAATATGTGATCATTTAGATATATAATAATTTGTTTCGTATCCTAGTTTAAGATTTATCGACAATCTCAACAAAATCTAAGATGAATAAGTATAATAAGAACTAGTATGGCGCGTGGCTGCGCGGCCCGCTAAAGCGGACCGCGTAGTGGACCGCTCGGTCCACTGTCTACTTACTCGCTGTCATACTATCCTGGTTTACTGTCTACGTGTTCTGAACTGAACAACACACTGCTATGCTAGTGATCACAGTGGAAGCGCCAGCACGCCAAGCGTCCGACGTAAAAGAAAATTCTCATAAAGGAAAAAACATAAAACAAAGACCACCAACCCCCCACCCCTCACCCCTTTGTATACCTTTGGGTGCCATCGAACTTCGGCAACTTGGCTTTCGTAATGGCGAACCGACAATAATTATTCTTCCATAAAGAACAAATCTTGTAAAAAACCATTTAAAAATCATGCATATTTCCTAACTTCTTCTACTCTCTTCAATGTTCGTAGATTGTGGTTTTCGGGTGGAAAATTATCAGGGCCTGAAAGTCTACTTGATGAGCAAAAAATTAAGATGGCAGGATCTGCCATCTTAATTTTTTCTGCTCATCAAGTAGACTTTCAGGCCCTGATAATTTTCTACCCAAAAACCACTCTTCCATATTTTAAATACTGTCTGAGATGGCCGTCATCTTAAATCCGCCATTTTGGATTTTTTTTCAGCTCACTGCCAATTGTATGAAGTTTCGAGTATTTTTTGTTTGAGCAGCCCCGACCTATCTTTAATACCCTGACCGTGCTCCTCACCCATCATCCGAACCTTCGATCATCTCCATATTTTTTTCTCCGAACGATTCGTCAAAATGAGAATTCTTCCATAAAAACAAATCTTGAAAAGGAACCGTAGTCTTGCATAGTTCTACACTTGTAGCCTCTTCAATATTCGCCATACATTTTCTATGGAACATAAATTCCGCCATGAACAAACCACTCTTCCATCTTTTATTAATACTGTCTGAGATAGCCGGCATCTTGAATCCACCATTTTGATTTTTTTTTCAGCTCACTGCCAATTGTATGAAGTTTCAAGTATTTTTTGTTTGAGCAGCCCCTATCTGTCTTTAATACCCTGACCGTGCTCCTCACTTATCATCCGAACCTTCGATTATCATCTCTCTCCATATTTTTTTCTCCGTACCATTCGTCAAAATGAGAATTCTTCCATAAAAACAAATTTTTAAAAGGAACCGTACACTTGTAGCCTCTTCAATATTCACCATACCTAAATTTTCTATGGAAAAATAAATTCCGCCATCTTGAACTTTTTTCCTGTTCATCAAGTAGACCTTCATGTCCCGATCATCTTTTGCCAAGAAACCACTCTTCCATCTTTTATACTCTCTGAGATAGACACCGTCGAAATTTGTATGGCGGCCATCTTAAATCCGCCATTTTGAATTTTTTTTCAGCTCACTGTCAATTGGATGAAGTTTCGAGTGACATTTGGTCGAGCACCCCCCACCTATCTTCAATACCCTTTTCTATGGAAAAATAAATTCCGCCATCTTGAATTTTTTTCCTGTTCATCAAGTAGACCCTCATGTCCTGATCATCTTTTGCCAAGAAACTACTCTTCCATCTTTTATACTCTCCGAGATAGACACCGTCGAAATTTGTATGGCGGCCATCTTAAATCCGCCATTTTGAATTTTTTTTCAGCTCACTGTCAATCGGATGAAGTTTCGAGTGACATTTGGTCGAGCACCCCCCACCTATCTTCGATACCCTGGCTGGTGCTCTTCATCCGTCTTCGAAATCCTCAATCATCAGCTCTCTCTGTATTTTTCCTCTTAATGAATTTTTGTCTTCTATACGAAACGATTAGTGAAAAAAAAAATGTTCATACAAAATTTTACAGGAGAGGTGATCAATCAGTGAATCAGCACGAGCAGCTATATATATATTAATTTCATGACATGTGATTGATGTTTCATTAAAAATATTTTTATGTGATTATTTTGAGAATGCTTGTATCATGTTTCAATAAAACTAGTGATTTAAGGTGCTGTTTTATTTAATACATTACAAGGTATGGAGAAGAGGTACAAAATATGTATATGATTTATAAGTATTAGCCACTAGTTTACATTTAACATCTTTTATGGTGAATAATATTGACTAAGACTTAATTAAATCCATTTCATAGCATTTGTATATATTTAAAAATGTCGATTCAATCGGGATGTCAAAGGCCGCTATTACATTGTGCAAACATTTGCCGACGAGCGTTACTTTGTTATTGGCTTCCATTAATGATTGTATTTCAACAACTTGGTCTCTAGTACTCAAAAACCATTTGTTTCTTTCTTGCTTTGACAGAACGCATGTTTCAAGATGTAAGATCAAGATACGCTCATTGTTAGCAGTCTGTTGTTTAACATATACACTCTTAGTATTACTGTCGTTAAAGGGTTGTGCTTCAATATCAGTTCTTTCAGATAACCTTCTGGCAATTTGTGCAAGTGGGCTATTTCCTTGTCTAAGTAATTTCTTAATTGAATATAATTTATTTTCAAAAGGGTATGCGTTAAAGTTTTGTAGTTTGCCGAACCTTTTGACATCATCAATTACGTGTATAAGATTATGAACGTTGCTTGTAATATAATCCTTGCCATAAAATTGAGCATAATTTTGGACAAATATTTTCATCAACTCTTCAGCAACTCGGAGAAGAGTAAAATGTTTCTCATTGGACATTATTGTCACTGCGCAAAAGAAACACATAAAATGCTCGTAGGCTTCGTGCGGTAGGACATCTTCTATACTTATAATAAAACTGTAACATGTCCAATTCTGTACATTGAAGATATTTTGAAAATTTTTTTTGGAGGGCACTCATTATTCGATACTGAAGCCAAATCTGTAATTTTTGTCATTTTTGTCTGTCTGTCTGTCTGTCTGTCTGTATCTTGGCCGCGCATCACGCCGAAAATACTGAATGAATTTAAACGAAACTTGGCATTTTGAGCCCATACTACGAGGTAGGACATAGGATACTTTTTATCCCGAAATTCTACCCCCGAAGGGGTGAAATAGGGGTCTACGGAACCATCTTCCGATTCTTTGACACTGCCTTGTCTAAAACTTTTGTTGAGCTCTAAGTATGTTTTTCTTACTTTGCGCCTAAAACTACCGCTGGATTTACATTTCTTCTACTGTTTTAAATCCATTATTTCAACTGTTTTGATGATAAAAGCAGAGTTTAACAAAATCCGAGAATCGAACTATTAAACAAAAAACTTGTTTAGTATAAGTCACCAACAAGATAAAATATACAAGTTCAGTTCGTAAAAGAGTACCACGTGAAATCATTAAATAACTAAAATGTTTATAACTATAACTTTTAAAAGCAGTTCAAACTCATAACTTAAGTTAGTTATTTAGGGCATATAAATATGAATATTGGGCTTATAAACATTATATAATAGTCGTGTAAAGATAGTCAAAAATCATATAAGAAACGTTTATACAGATGTACGTTTAATAAGAGTTAAATATATGGACTTTACATGATTGTCATGTAGAAATCTTATTACTGTTAAAAAGTAGTGTTATGGTCGGCATTATAACCAGATTATTATTGTTATATAAATTAATGTTATACAACATCAAGTATGTATTTTAAAGGTCACAGCTGCGATATTTATAAGATGATCATATAATTTGGTCGTGTAAACGATTACAGGACTAAATTAAATGACTAAAATCTTATACGACTTATTGTTCGTTTAATATATTGTTACACGATTAATGGAAGTTTGAGTTACATCTATATGACTTCTATACGACCAAATGTCATTTAGGCTTTATTTTATAGGACAACTTTGCTAGTTGGGCTATATTTAATTTTATTTGTCATTTCACCACCAATTTCCATAAATACTTAAAAGGATTATTAAGTACATAATTACTTAGGATAAAATATATTGAACTTCAAAATGGAAAATCTAAACTTTGTGTACTTACTTAATAAAAAAAATAACAGCTCAATGCCCTATTTTCTTGAATGCTGAAAAATCCGTGTATATTGACATCGCTGAGTTTACAGTGAAGCGGGGGATGCAAAACTTCGCTAAAAAGACCCTTGTTCTTTCAAAAAGAAAAAAAAATGAGGTAGCTGTGTACACCTGCATTGGTTGCTAGAAAAACTTCCTGGCTGTGTTGTCAATGAGTAAGTACTAAAGTTTGCTTAATCGGCTAGAACACAGGATATAAGCAGATTCCTATTTCTGTGGGCTGGAAGATAAATGTTAGCAACTCTTTTTTTCTATTCGTACAGCATAAATATAAAAGTTCAAATAAGGCATCAATAAAATTGATTATGCAAACCCGAGAGCAAACCACTCGATTTTGAACTTAAGTAGGTACTTAATTTTTTCGATTTTGATTATGTATTATTAAATAAAACAGCAAAAACGGCAAAAATCCGAACAAAACAACAAACAGCAAAAACGGCTTCTGATAAAGTTCCTGTGCAAATATTTAAATTAGGCATCGAAAGCGGCCCAGAGCAATTTTTGGATACGCAAACAATAATCAGGCCCCCCGTCCGTTACTCTTTTCATCTGGCAAAGCGGCCTTCCGGCGAAGATCAATATCACGGAAATCGGGGCAGCCGTGCGCGTTCGAGCTTCTAACTTAAGCCATTGAATTCATTTGACGAGCTATTACAAAATAGTACAAAGCTACATCAATCATTATCACCATCATT
Organism: Erebia ligea; assembly: GCA_917051295.2. Lineage (NCBI taxonomy): Eukaryota > Metazoa > Arthropoda > Insecta > Lepidoptera > Nymphalidae > Erebia > Erebia ligea. The sequence goes on along the minus strand of OU785237.1, from coordinate 4,526,520 downwards.
CCAACCCATTGACGGCTCACTGAGCACGTGTCTCCTCTCCTCTTAGAAAGGTTTGGCCATAGCCCACAACGCTGGCTAAGTACGGATTGGCAGACTTCACACACCTTTGACGACCTCCGTGGCGCAGTGTGTAGCGCTGTTGTCTTAACGTGCGAATTTATAATTTCGAACGTTGGGAATTTATAATTTCTGAATTTTCCCTGGTCTGGCCTGGTGGGAGGCTTCGGCCGTGGCTAGTTACCACCCTACCGGCAAAGACGTGCCGCCAAGCGATTTAGCGTTCCGGTACGATGCCGTGTAGAAACCGAATAGGGGTATGGGTTTAATATAACTGCCATGCCCCTAACAGGTTAGCCCGCTACCATCTTAGACTGCATCATCACTTACCATCAGGTGAGATCGCAGTCAAGGGCTAACTTGTAGTGGATAAAAAAAAAAAAAACCTTCGGGAACATAATGAAGAACTCTGCATATACGAGTAGCTGGTTGACGGTTTTGAAGCAAGTGATATTTTCATACTCCGAAATGTAAGAGGTACGTGCTCGGGGATTGAACCCGCAACCCCGTATAGGAGGTCGGATGCCTAATGCTAGTTGCTACAATATAATCTGTATAAGCTACAGCAGGTTCATAATAATACAAGACAGCAGCCGACATGATGCGATCTAAGGGGTGATAGGACCGAATTTATAATTGAGTTATACTTTGTCCGCGTGGATATTGGTTTTTAAAATACCGGGAAAATATTCTCTCTGGGTATTTATCTAAGTATATTCATGCAAAATATCGCCTATCCGTCGTTGCAGGACAATCCAATGAACAAACACACCTTCGCATTTTTTGATTGAAAACATCTATGATTTAAAATAATTAAATAGGCTACCGACTTGTTAGTGGTCATCAATCGGCGTGTTCCATTTTTGCATCATGTTCCACGAACATGGACCTCCCTGACGCACTGGTGAGCACTGTGGTGGTCCCGGGTCTGATCCCCGGCAGGGTTAATTTGGGAATTTATATTTTCTATAATTACACCACCTACCCTAACGGGTTAGTCCGCTACTATCCGAGACTTAGGTATCACCAGGTGAGATTATAGTCAAGGACTAACTTGTGGTGAAAAAAAAAACCGGCCAAGTGCGAGTCGGACTCGCGCACCGAGGGTTCCGTACAAACCTGTAGTAAGTTTTAAATTATTAAAAAAAAACTACTTACTAGATCTCGTTCAAACCAATTTTCGGTGGAAGTTTGCATGGTAATGTACATCACATATTTTTTTTAGTTTTATCATTCTCTTATTTTAAAAGTTACGGGGGGGGGGGGACCAACATTTTACCACTTTGGAAGTGTCTCTCGCGCAAACTATTCAGTTTAGAAAAAAATGATATTAGAAACCTCAATATCATTTTTGAAGACCTATCCATAGATACCCCACCCCACACGTATGGGTTTGATGAAAAAAAAATTTTTGAGTTTCAGTTCTAAGTATGGGGACCCCCAAAATTTATTGTTTTTTTTCTATTTTTGTGTGAAAATCTTAATGCGGTTCACAGAATACATCTACTTACCAAGTTTCAACAGTATAGTTCTTATAGTTTCGGAAAAAAGTGGCTGTGACATACGGACGGACAGACAGACAGACAGACAGACAGACAGACATGACGAATCTATAAGGGTTCCGTTTTTGCCAAATTTGGCTACGGAACCCTAAAAAGCGTAAAACAGTAGAACATTTGCATTCTTTCTTATAATCTGCTTATCGTTACCAGAGACATAAATCAATTTGAGTCATGGTTTGAGAATAAGTTGGGTCTATCCTTGGCCCTTTTTTCTGCTAAGTCGGGCCTGCGGGAGGATTAGGGGCCGCTGACCGCCGAGTAATTGGCGTAATAGTTATGTGATTTATTGACAAGATTTATGGACTCCATAATAATAAGCTTCTGTTGGGAGTTGCGTTCGTGAACTCGCCATTAGTCTTAACAGAGATTGATGGGTGAATACATTTTGAATCTTGTTTCATTACTGTTCTAAGCTTATTTGGGAAATGGGTAGGTATAACTAATTCCCACTAGTTTAACTGTTTAGTTGATGTAATAGCAAAAAGGTCTGAGACCCAATAAAATAAATATCGCGGTAACATTAACAAATAATTAACAAGTCATAAATGAATCCCTAAACCAACCAATAGTAGCCAGCAGCCCTAATCTCTAACGCAGTGGCTTTTAAAAAAACGAAATCCACTGACATAATATTTTTTATCCATTAAAGGTCTTCTATGCAATAAAAATAGCGTTTTCATAGCAAAACTTCAATGGATAAAAAATATATGTCAGTGACTTTCGTTATTTGATAGCAACTTGGCTAGGGAATAGGGAGGCTGGCACTTTTTTCATGTACTTAGGTACTTGACACTTGTGTTACTTGATATGTCGGAACTCTGATATGTGGTGGTGGAGAACAACTTGTATTATTGGGTCGTAATTCCTTCTTCCATGATTATTGGTGATTATTGATTACGTGATGTACAATATGTGGTGGTGAAGGGTGATGTGGATTTGTTTCGAAAAGGATTTGTGTCCTTGGACTACTGAACTTTAGAACGTTCTTGTTGGTACTAAATGCGTTAAAAGAATAGATAGGTAAGTATCGTGGTATCGGTTTTATTTTTTTAATCAAATAAACTTATTAAAAGTGCTTTTGAATTGCTTTAAAAAAACTATTTCAATATTTCCAATATATTTAGACAAATTATTGTATTTTTCCTGCAAAAATGGAATTTATTCAGTGGAAAGTCTGCGCATTGAAATGGACAAAATGTGTTAACTTAAACCCCGACATTTGGAGCCGCCTGGGAATCTGACCGCAGTCCAGATTTAATTTACATCCAGATTTCATTCCAGATTTCTTTTATTGATTGTAACTGGGCTCTCAATGTAAAATTGTTAAAGTACGAGACCCACGGGCAGATTGAGCGGGCAATTCGCTCAGTTACTTGTAACTGCTGAGAAGTTATAATAAATGTCAACTGCTCGAGCTGGATATTCGATCGAAGATGACACTTGAACTGCGGTTGCAATCGCCTCTCATTGGTTAACCTTAACACTCTTCTGATATTGGCCAAAATCCATTGTCGCAGCAAGAATCAACCAATCACAACAATAACAGGGAGCTAATCATAACAATTGAGACTGTAACTAACAGTGGTTGATGCAGGTTTTACTTACCACCTTTGTAACGTTACCGCGTTACCACTGGTCCAGCATATAATATGGTAGCATTTCCCTGGTCTGGCCTGGTGGGAGGCTTCGGCCGTGGCTGTTTACCACCCTACCGGCAAAGACGTGCCGCTAAGCGATTTAGCGTTCCGGTACGATGCCGTGTAGAAACCGAATAGGGGTTATGGGTTTAATATAACTGCCATGCCCCTAACAGGTTAGCCCGTTACCATCTTAGACTGCACGGTATCACTTACCGTCAGGTGAGATCGCAGTCAAGGGCTAACTTGTAGTGGATAAAAAAAAAAAAAACACTCTTTAGTCGTTACCAACAGTAACGAGTGTTCCGATACTCGAAATCTATCAACGTTGCCGAAATGTGTACTCTTACTAGTCTCCTGATAACAATATACAAGAGAGTTTCCTCAAAAAGATCTTCGGTACATACGATAAGTAAATAAAGCTAATGAAAGGCAGAGTTCCGCAAATACGCGCCCGTAAAATATTAAAATTTGCCTCAAAATTTAGTAGGTAACGCCCTTTATGGCTGCGGTCGGAGAGATGCCATATTTACTAGAGCGGGCAATGTCCCGCAAAGCGGCCACAATCATCTGCATGGTGTAGTTAAAAACATAGCGACTAAAATGTAGTGAGTGATATTCATTATCTAAACAAAATTAAAACGACTGAACTAACGTTTTGTCAAAGTATGATCCACTTGGGGCCAGGGGCCATTTTCATAAGTCTGTTCACTTAACGCAACGCGGCGCAAAGCAACTGTTTACTGTTGGGAGCGGCAATAGGCAATACGCAAAGCAGATTATAGTGGTGTATTTACGGTTCATCATCTACAATTCTTAATTTTGTATGCTTTTTATTTTTAAATGTATAGGCTAGCGCTTGGCTGCAATCAGACTTGCTTGCAAGTGGTGATGCAGCCTAAGGTGGTGGTAAGGTTGTGGTACTATTAAACACTTCAAATTTTCGAGTGCAAATATTTTATTTGTAGTCAATAAAATTCATTTATTTATTTGCCTAACCATCTCAATTCCATCATCAAAATTTGACGCAAACGTAAAACGAGTTTTAGTTATTTGTTATACAAGAGTGAAAAATTGTTTTTTAACCGCATGCTCAATTTTGATGACCGAGCAAGCGAAGGATTCAAAAATTAGAATCCTGAGCGTCAGCGAGGGAATCAAAAGAGCACGAGGTGAAAAATCTTTTCACTCGAGTGCAACACGTAACTTTTCATCCCACCTCAGCGAGGAAATGACTAAATGCAAAAAAAATCACAAGATAATTTTATTTCCGTTTAGGTATTAACTACTACATTATGAAAGGTAAGTATTACAGAATAATCTTAACAAATAATACTTAGGTAGGTATAATTAAGAAAAATTGAAAGTAACGTTGCTACAGTTACCTAAGTTGAGTGTAATATTTTACGTGAAAGAAAATGGTGCGCGCAAAGCAAATTAAAAAAGTACATCAAGAAGGTTACGAGTGTGAGTTTTTAACAAATTAAAAACGGTTGTATGGAAATTCGGCACCATAGACGTAGAAGTAAATAGGTTTTAATGATGTTTTAAATTCACAAACTTCATAGACGAGTGATATTTACTAACGGGCACACGATGTTCTAAATTCAATTTACTTTATCCTCAAGAGGATAATAACGGCTTTTGCATTCAGATATCGAAGAGTAAAAATACTCTTTCCGAGATGGTGGGATGAAAAAGTTATTTTTTGACGTCTGATGTTTTTTAAGTGAAAGATTTTCTCTCCTAGTACTTAATATAACAACTCTCTGGCTTCGGCTATGAAAAGAAACTGCGAGATTGCGGTGTAAAGCTATAATCTAAATATATAAAAGGCAAAGGTGACTGACTGACTGATTGACTGACTGACTGACTGACTGACTGACTGATCTATCAACGCACAGCACTAACCACTGGTCGGATCGGGCTGAAATTTTGCACTCAGATAGCTATTATAACGTAGGCATCCGCTAAGAAAGGATTTTTGAAAATTCCACCCCTAAGAGGGAGAAATAGGGGTTGAAAGTTTGTATGAAACTCTGTCATTTCTCAAGTTATATCCATGAAACTTGGTTTACAAGCTACGGGTAAAAAATAAAGAAATATGTGTGTCACAGTTTTTGAAATTTCTACCCCCGAAGGAGTGAAATAGGGGATGAAAGTTTGTATGAAAGTCCTTCATTTCTCAAGATATTTCTCAAGTTATATCAATGAAACTTGGTATTTTGGCTTACAGTAATAAATAAAGAAGTATGTGTGTCACATTTTTTCAAAATTCAACCCCCACGGGGTATAATAGGAGTTGAAAGTTTGTATGAAAGTCCTTCATTTCTCAAGTTATAGCCATGAAACTTAGCATTTGGGCTTTCAGTTAGATATGCAAGAGTATGTGTTTCACCATTTTTGAAAATTCGAGTCCCAAAGGGGTGAAATATAGAGTTTGTCCTTCAATCACGCCGCAACAGAGCAACGGATCAACGTGATTGCACGAGTATAGTTGAGGACCTGGAGAGTGACAGTGCTGTGGGGAAAAAACTTAAACCACGTGGACGAAGTCGCGGGCATTAGCTAGTTTTTATATACAGCGATAAATGCATCTATGGTTGTTATAAAGGAGAGAAACATAAAATGGAACCACTTTAAGGGTTAAATTTTTATTTTAAACATAGAAAGGGATTTTGATGGCCCCCCACGTCGTGAAATCGCGTTATCTTTAGATTTAGAGCTTGTGGGTGATAATAATACGCAGTGGAAGTGGTGATTCAAACTGCCGTCCTGAAGCGTTTTTCCAAGGACCACCGACGATAATTTGTGGCTTCGATACGACACCAAAACTGACGATACGAAGTGCTATAAAAAATATCAACCGATTTCTAACCGTTAAGTTTGAGCGTGTATCTCATTTTTTACGTATAATACTTAATACTAACATACGAAAACAGCACATTTACAGTAATAACATGTAAACAGAAAAGTCCTGACTCACTCACTGACTGACCCATCAACGCCCAGCGCCAAACCCTTGGACCTAGAAAGATGAAATTTTGCTTAGAGATTCCCTTTATAATCTAGACAAAGAATAAGGGCAGTAATTTTTCAAAAAATCCATAGAAGCGAAGACGCGTGTGCGCTAGTTAATTTATAAAAGCGGTAATTATTATGTGCATCATAGCAATTAACTTCAGGCTGCCTACCGAGTTTAAATAGAGCATTTTTTTTGTATTACTGATAGCTTTTGAACCTTTTTTGTCGTTTGGTGACTACAATCTACGAATGCCGTGTCATTGCTATAATCGTAAAAAAACTTACGAACGAGATATCGTATATGCATAAATCGTATCGTGCGGTGTTCCGTGCAAAAAGTAAAACACTATGCGCCAACAGAGCGTCTCATTCCTCTGATTTACACTCGACCTGTGTGTGAAATATCGCCCTTAATTCTATTGATGTCCGTACATTTGTGGAATCACTTCCACTTGTGCCCTTTTCATTTAAATTATAACATGTTTCATAGATTTATGATTATGAGTTTTTGGGGCCAGCATCTATGATCTAATTCTGTGCAGGTAAAATTATTTAATGATACATTTTATCCGGCCTACTTACTTGATAAAAGCTTTTTTATTAGTTTAATATTTTGTTGTTACTAACTTTGAATTCCGCGACTTCGACTGTGTTTCAATGCAGGATTTTTTTGTATATTGTATAATATTATCTCAAATCTTTAGTGTCTACTCGTGTATGTGTCTAGTTTATAGAAAAAATCTTCATGCCAATGCTCAAGAAACTTCAAAGTTTCCAGAGCCTTGAGTTATTAAATAGTTCAGTTCAGTTAGTAATTCCTTCTTCATTCATTTTATAATATTTTTCAAAAGTTACAGTTTACCCTAATTTTGCCTAATTTTGCTTGATTGGCTTCTCTATAATTTAGGAAAAAAGGTATTACATTCTTATTTACATAATATCTTGCATACATTTAATTTTAAAGATATACATTTCATTCATTTTAACCTACCCTCCAGCATTTTGAAAACTGGATTTTCTACGTTATTCCTTACTGTCAATGCAAATAGGCTATTCCTATTACTGAATTATCATAACGGCCTTTGTTTAACAAAGCTATCAGAATACACGTGTAATGTTCCCAAAGCGCCATCGACCTAATACATTTTCCGCTCTTTATATTTTCGAGCATTTTGGTAATTGCTTGTACTAAAATCTCTGCAGTGTTACGGGTTACGTACCTATTTAGAAAATAATAGCATATAAAGTATATTTTAATTTTAATAGTAACTGTATTTTAATGCCAGTTATTTTATTTAAGTATTTTGGCTGAAGAAAAAAAGGTTAAAATATATGAAATTCAAGAAGCATGTCTTTGAAGTCCGGTTGATTAATGACTCGGAAAAGTTTCAAACGTATAAGAGTTTGTCGTCACCTATTTAAAATTTTGATAGCCCTTTATAAATTGTTCCGTTAGTATTTCGCGAATGTTGTCCCATAACTTCGCAACACATATAAAAGTCGGGCGGCCATTAAAAAGCCGTCGTGCGTCGTCCCACATCTGTCCCCGCTCGAGGTAATCCATCGACCCTTACTGGCCACCTGCTTCCTGTCAGGTTGTTGCTTCTTAAGGGCAGTGATCGCTTCTATGTATTCCTTATATTGTATATTGTATTGAGGCAAGGCCAATAGTTTCAAAGTTGAAACTTTTTTAGCAAAATTTTCTTATTCGCATTCATTTGTGAGACCGCAGTCAAAATTCAGATTTTTAATTAGGAACCTATAACCAAACGTTCAATGTTATCTATGGTTAGAATAGAACATTTACTTAGTTATTCAATAGTTTTATCCGCATAAAATATATTATGATTATTTTTGTGAACAATATGAAGAAACCTAAATAAATTACAACAAAAAATAATAACCCTCTACGTACTTACTTCGTCCAAGCTCTACAAGCATTCATTAAATGTATAATTCTAATTTCTACTAAATATATTCGAAATGTCTCGAATGACGTAACTATAATTCCACAAACTTATCTGACCCGGTGACAGCGTCGCTAGAAAATATGAAAAATAGAATTTAAAAAAAACTTAACAGGCATACAATTAGTTTCAATTTTGGCCATCGGGTTAGTCAAGTTTGTTAGTGGGACTATACTTTGCATCGACGTAAGTACCAAGTCTCAAGTTTAAGAGAACAAAAACAGGTTGATGTATCATAAATTACATCAACAAAGTAAATTATCCAACGAAAATATATAACACTGCAGAACCAGCCTTTTAGAGCCAACATAAATTTCACTCGGAATACCCTTTTTCATACTTGATATACGCGTCACTCGATCAAGAGGCTGTAAGGGTTGTAGGTTTTCTGATAATATCTCGTCAGGACAAATTTGTTTGTCATGTGGACATAAGTGGATAAAGGCAAAAACCCTTAAGTTCAACAATATAAAAGGATATTTTCTTTATACAACTACATGACCTTTTCGAAAACTGTACTGATAAGACTTTCTTGGCAGGATCTCTTCAAATTAGGGAAGATCTTATAATATTTATTTGGAATATCTCAATAGTAGTTTTATTAATTTTCGAAAGGTAAAGGCATTGATTATTATAAGTCTATGGGTAAAGGTTAAGATTTCAATTTCACTGAGACTGAATAGAGACTACAAGAGATGCTTAAAATATATTTCTTCAACTACAAAACAAAGTAAGTACCATGATTTAGTGATATAAATAAAAAGGTGCGACTCAGATGTTGTTTTATTCATGGTTAACGTTATCCGTTCACGCACTATCCAGCTATCGATTCCATAAACCATGGCAACTTTAAATATGAAAAGAGACAAGAAAATCGCGTCAGGTTGTAAGGGTGGTCATAAATATCTCTCTCCAGATAAATATGTATCATTGTCCGCTGCCACGGGCTTCTGATTTCGAAATAGGGACTGGGAGCTTGTTTTAGGGTGCAAAGCTTTCTTGAGTTTTTATGTTTTGGAAGGTGGCCGGTAGCTATGACGGTAGTTACTGGTTATCTGCAATTTTACAGTAATAGCAGCAGTTGATTTAGGTACTTATAGCTGAAGCATTTAGTCGGTAATAGGTATGAAATTTTTGTTATAATGGTTGTTGATATTATAGTTGCCATCGTTATTAAAGATTAATTTCATTCATAATTAATTTTATATAAGTAACCATTATGATTTATGGGTATCAATTTATTGAATGTAGCGTTATCTCGTTTTACGAGCATGTTTACGAGTAAGTAGTGTATGAAAATATTAAACTTTTTCTATCTAATTTAGTAAATCCATTCTAATATTATAAATGCGAAAGTGTGTCTGTCTGTCTGCTACTTACGCTTTCAAGGTTTATCTGTTCAACCGATTTTGATAAAATTTGGTATGGCGATAGTTTGTATCCCGGGGAAGGACATCCCGAAAAATTAAAGAGTTCCCGCGGAAGTCAAAAAACCGTAATCTACGCGGACGAAGTCACGGGCATCATCTAGTTTTACAATAGATGCAATGATTTTTTTTCCTATTGTCATTTCAAAAACATGCCCTAGAAAATCCTAAAATTCTCGATAATAAATATAAACCCAACCGCCCAATGCTCCCGAAATCCCGATGACGAATGCGCCCATGTTCTCTTCGGGACGGGTTATATAATGCGTAAAATTACTGTCTTCAACTGCCTTCATACGTTATGTGTTATGTTTTTGCGAAATGTCTCTATTTGTTTAGGTTTCGAAGACCCACCATTTTTCCTTTTCAACTTCCTTTACACAAGACATTTTAGAGGTTTTCCTTAGTTTAATTTCTTCTATAGGTTTATCGTATGTCAAAGATGTTACATACAGTTTTTTATCTTAATTATTCTAGGAAAGCTTATACCCTCTATTTTTAGATATTTTGGTCGCAATTAAGATATTATTAATTATTATTATTAATAATAAGTCATTATTAAGTAAACCTGCAAACAATACTCTTAGTTTTTGGAATATGTAGATAATATTTAGCCTTTCAATCATAAGAAATTAACTTTCAAACGGTTCGGTTTCACAGCAAATAAATTTAACTTTAAATTCCACTTACCTTCGAGTTTTAAACTGTAGAAACAAAACTAGTTATTTCTCCAGTTCAAGATAGTGTCAAAGCGTAAAAAGGGGTTGGGGTGGTCACGTACAAACAACTGGAGTTTAATTTAGCGGTGATTAAAGTGCTACTGTGGACCGAGCGAAGCCAGTTCGTGTGGCTTTGGTGTCTTTTAGTGCTGCCGCTTCCGTGGGCTTATTAATTGTAGATACTTTTCTCGCTAATTCTCTTACAGTTTTATAAAGAAAGCAATCTTGATTAGAAACATTTAAATAAAGGTTGGATGATGCGCAAGTAAGATCAGATTATTTTGCAGGGCTTTGCTGTTTAGAGTAAATGCCTACCTCCTGAGAATGCTCTGGTCGAAATATAACTTTCGTAGTAGCTCAATATTATGATCCTAAGTACCTACGTTATTAGTAGCGGGAGGGCTGTTGCACATTTAAGTTATCTCTGTTGACGTTAACTGTTGCTGGAAACCTTAATGATATTTTTTTATTCTCAGGCTGACTCTTGATTGGCCCCTAATCGATTGTGTACGGAAATCGTAATCGTTTGTCAAACTGATAATTCAACCTGTTTAAGGAGGTAATAGATGCCTGCACGTCAAAAAAGCATGTATGAACTCCCTTTATAAACAGTTCAAGTAATACGTTTTAAGCTGTCAAATGATTACGATTTCCTTAGACAATTGGGCCTATGATGGTTAAGAATAACACGCAGACTGGAACGAAGAAGATGAATACCAAATCTGCATACACCTTGAAAAGCTATTCGTTCAACGTTATCTATGAGAGCCTACGTTCCGACTATGAGAAAAGGGATCTGTGTATTTTTCCCCGAAAGACTTTATTAAAAATTCAAATGCGGAGATGAAATAGGCTCAGTGAACGAGGGTGAAATTGATCTCAGAGATCATGAGCGTACATTTTGCGTTAACTTTAAAGCGTCAATGCATTTCGCCGTTGAAATTATGTTGAGTGTGTTTAATATTTATACAGTAGAAACAACTTTTGATGTTGTTTGTTGAATATTTATGGCGTCAGATGATACTTAAACTAAAGTCATTTTTGTTTGTATGTACTTTGGTATATTTTAGTGAAGTTTGTTGTTTTAGCTGATTTTGGCATAACGATCGAGCCTAAACCTACATGATAGAAGGTGATGATGTGACAGCAGAGGGCATGAAGGATGGTTGATAGAACCTGCATAAACAACACAAAGGTTGCGAACAAACAATAATGGTAAGATTGTGTTCGTAGATTTAGAAGCATTTTGCACTGATTGTTTTAACAATTAGTTTCAAACGAGAAGGTGGATTCACCTGATGTGCGGGAAAGGATTTGGCGATTGATTAATTAATATTTATTAAAATAATTAAAATAAATTGTTAATTCGTCCTTTATATAGAAATTAGGACAAGACATTTTTTCATAAAGGTAGTGGTTCAAATCTATAATTACCCTAGTAATTTTATTGCAACGTCAGAGCTATTTCTTCGACATGAAAAGAAATTGCCGTAAATTAGTAGGAACCGGGCCCTTTGTAACGTTTTATTTAATAATGCTTTGTGCAGCCCTTCGTACAATAATTGTAAATTAATTGCGATCTCTAAGCCAGCGGACTTCCTAATGGCTTATTAGAATTACTATAAATAAATTAGGGACAACCTTGCCGCCTTTATTAATTTCGCAACTGGCTATTGCATGGGGCTTTGTCTAGATTTATTATTCTACTAGCTGATGCCCGCGACTTCGTCCGCGTGGATTGAGGTTTTTCGGTTCCCGCGGGAACCCCGGGGAATTTTCCGGGATAATAAGTAGCCTATGTGCTATTCCAGACTATAATCAATCTCTGTGCCAAATTTCATCCAGTTCCGTTCAGCCGTTGGAGCGTGATTGAGTAACAAACATCCATAAATCCATACATCCATCCAAACTTTCGCATTTATAATATTTATATTTCATGCTCTAAATGAGACCAATAAATTATATAAAGAATATGAAATGGTTTCAAATCGATAATAATTAAACTAAAAACACCCAAATTTTTTTTATTTGAATCAACCATGCGCAACGTCATATACATATTAATGGTTACGTCAGATATTTTTTTTATTATCTAGTTTTCGCTAGTAATTTTCTCACCTAAAAAAACGACTTATAAGCAAATAATAGTTATGATGATCCTAAGCTATTAATATTATTAAAGAAAGAAAAACTATTAAAGAAAAAATCATGCATTAAACAAACAGCTATTGATATTATCGATGTGCGTGTCTTTAATAAAAATTAAGTTAGATTTCTGCATTGGCATTGATGTATCGCGATCTAGTTCATTGACTTCGTTATTGCCTTGACCAATTTTTGAATGAAACAATGAATGTGTTATTGATTGTAAAAACTCGAACGAAATTTGTCGATACAAGAATATTTTGTCCTTTATACGAAAGGTAAGGAACAAAAAGTCGAATAAAACTAGATTCCGCTCGTCGGTTTTTTTTAAAATTTATTTATATATCAACAAATTTTACAATACACACATATTTTAGTACACATTGAAAAAACCAACCTCAATGCATAAGCGTCTGCGTCTTGTGATGAATACAGGCTTCTTAAATCAATTAAAAATCATAACTAATCCCACATTATAAGTACTAAAAGTAAAGATAAAATAACAAACAGATATTTGAAATACCTACTAATCCAATCATTAATTCATCCCTGCGGGAACCAAAGAAACGTCTTGATTATAGGTTCGATAGATTGGTTTCAAACGTGGTGATATTTAACTAAACAGACCCTGATTAGCCAGACGTTAGCATATGAGGTGACAAACTGGCTGAAATGGTAGTATAGCTTCCTCGAACAGATGGATATGGTGATTAAAATCAGCAATCTCATCGGGTGTTAACCTTTTGAGTAGAATCAGCCTTTGATGAAACTCAACGGAGCCTATCGAACAATATTCTATTCTTTACACGAAGAGCTGTCGAGGGAGGAGCAAAAAGGTGAATTATTAGATTTCGCACGGCTAGTGGTTTCAATCGTGGCGATATTTAATTAAACGGAACCTCATGGGGTTTCGCAGACGCCGCGGCAACGTTACCACTTTAAGTTCTTATAGTCTGGCGCTGTTATTTTATTTAGTACCTACTTATAATTTGGAACCCTCGTAGCTTTAGTTTTAAGATACCTACCGTTACAGATGATCACCATCATGTTTTATTATGTAGTAGATGATGCCCGCGACTTCGTCCGCGTCACCGAGTAGTAAGTGGTCCGCGTGGATTAAGGTTTTTGATTCCCGCGGAATTCTATTTAATTTTCCGGGATAAAAAGTAACCTAAAGTATGTCCTTCCCGGGTAACAAACTATCCCTATACTAAATTTCATTTAAATCGTTTGAACAGATGAGCCGTGAAAGCGTAGCAGACTGACAGACACACTTTCGCATTTATAATATTAGTATGGATTTGGACGTCAATAAATGTACAGTGTACCTAATTTGAATAAATGAAATAAATAAATTTTGGCTTAGGAGAAGTTTATGTGATTGTTATAACGATTTATCACCACGGAATCTAATTTATTATAACAGCTACTTTTAGCCCGTAGTTAGTAAAGTTACTTCTTAAACTATCGTACAGCAATAGTTAAAAAATAGTGATAGTATAGTGGGTAAGACGGTCTTACTTACTAAGACCTTGGTCTGGTATTTGGGGACTCCAGGGTTCGATCCCGGGGTCAGGAATCTGAATCCTTTCTAATTTATAATATGGATTGTAAGCAATTACAAAAGGCGAAATTAGACTTGTTTAAAGGCGAAGGAAATATCGTGAAGAAACCTGCTGCCTCAGACTTCTCCATAATGGTACCAATACTTAGCTGGCTAGGTGGATTATGGCCTAAGCCCTTCTCACTCTGAGACTTTTCACATTTATTAAACCTGACTATAAGGCGTCAGACACGAAACTAGCGACGGCAGAGCGATGTCGACAGTGAGGCGATGGTGGTCCGAGAGCTGGCGATGAATTGCGGAAAGGTCCTTTTGGCAAGCTGAAATTGTGAAAAAATAATATAATTTCGTCAATTGGCGATTCCAGTCCTGCCAGTCTGGTAGAGCGTTAGCGGTTATTTCGCGACTGCACAAAATATACCATTTACAAAAAAAAACCAAAAAAAAATAATTTTTTTGGCAACTTTTTTTTTTATCTTTAAATTTAGTACTTACTTATAGAATTCGGAAAAAAATCCCAGACGTTTTTGTCGGTTATAAAGTATAACAAGGCCTCTTCAAAATCCTTCCCGAAATTCGTCGCCAGCTCTCCGACTGATCGCATCGCCCCGCTACCGCTGATTTCGTGCCCGTAGTACACTAATGGTAGGTATCTATTATATACATTTTCTGATTGTTTTAAGCCTTGTATATACATCGATGAAAGCTGTGTAGTTGGACCGGCTAGAGTAGCTCTAAGCAAATAGTGTTTTAATAGATTCTTCAAACAGCCTCTTAACCTACTTATTAACATATTTCACAGTTACAGAGTATTTAGCTTTATTGCTGGCTTATGCAAATATTGTTTTATGTGCTTAGTTATATTACTTACATTTGCATTTAGATAACTTTTTCTATTTGTTCCTCTTAGTTCTGCTCCAGAAAATTTTATTTATTTTCTAACGCAAAACTGAATTACCTGCCGTTACGGTAAAAAGTACCGTCCTCTTTTTATTTTTTTCTCAAACAAATTGGATCAGCACGTCGACGGCCCCAGGGAATCTTCTGGCAGATTAATTTAGTCCTGCGTAGTTTCGTAATATGAGTTATGGTTATCCGAGGATACTTTAAAAAAATGCTTTATAATGGACTATGATAAAACCGTATTCTTTTTATCTACCTTCAAGTTAGCCCCTGGCTGCGATCTCACCCGGTGATAGTAAGGAGATGATGGAGATAAGATAGTAGCGAGCTAACCTGAAAAGGTTATCTTTTTTTATTTCTTAAATTTATGCACCTCTGATTTCTACGTGGCATCGTACCGGAATGCTAAGTAACAAGTAATTTGGCCAATGTCAGTTTCGAAAATGCAAGTAATCCATACTAATATTATAAGTATAATTTATAATATAAGTTTGTCTGTCTGACTGTCTGTCCGTCTGTCTGTCTGTCTGCTACGCTTTCACGGCCCATCTAATGAACCGATTTTGATGAAATTTTGTAGATATATATAGATAGAGATAGGTTTCATCGCGGGGAAGGACATAATATGCTACTTTTTTCCCCGGAAAATTAAAGTTCCCACGGAAATCAAAAAAAAAAATCCACGTGAAGGCGCATTAAATCTGGCATGATTTATAAACAACTAATAGTACCTTTATAAAAATTGCTTATGTGCCATAATCTAAGAGTTCTGGGCACTCCAAATGTAATACAACATATCATCGACAGTTGCCATAAGTGGACCTAAAGCCATTAAACCGTCCCTTTGGCGATAGTTTCCCAAGTCGTTTGAGAGACTCAGGTGTCTTTTTGAATGGTTCTGCTGGAAATCATTTAGTCGGTCCCTTTTACTCGGTCCCTCAAGAATAATTTAGTTCTATCCTCCCGCTGAGGTCGTCCTGGAATCAGTGGTCGGTATGGAATGACCATCGCTTTCAGACAAGTTTAAAAGCAAAGCTCTTTGGAATTGTTCATTAAATGGGGAGCCCGTTATCTATTTGTGTCGTCGTTTGATTGATCTGTGGCATTTTACCTTCGTAAGCGTTTCGTTAACTGCCTCGTTGGTCTAGTGGTCAGCACTTAGCATGTTTGACTGCGGCCGACGAGGTCCCGGGTCGGGCCATAACAAGTATTTTTTTCTCAATACCAGCCCGGAGTTAGGAAGTTGGCGGTGCTTCACCCCCGTGTCTCTGAGAGCAAGTTAAGCCGTCGGTCCTGCGCCTGACCTCTCACCGGCCGTCTCGGATTTTTCGGCCCATCAGGCTATGAGAGTAAAGGAACAGAAAGTGCACCTGTATATGCGCACACACTGCACTATAATATTTCCCGCGCAGATGGCTAATCTCTCTGGAGAGATAGGCCGCCGTGGTCAAAATTCGGTCGGGAGGACATTACCTTTGATAGATAGTTGGTGCACGAGTGTTGTCATCTTGTGAAATCGTCATCGTCACAAGAGGCGAAATCATGTTAGTAATGCTTTCTCTCTGTGTTGTAATCCCCAATACTCAGGGGCAGAAATCACAAAACCTTAACCCACGCGAACGAAGTCGCCGTCATCATTTAGATTAGTACATCTATTATAGTTTCATCTAGTAGAAAATTACATGAGAAGAGTATTCAAATTATGTCTTCATAATATACTTAGGTATACTAGATACTTTATTATTTAAATTACTTACGTAACTTATTTGTTGGAATCCTCAACCAACCCACATATTCCTTTCAATTCGGAATCAATCATCCACACAATGCCGCACCAATTTTATTCCTTCAATGGTGAAATCTCTCGAATCCTAATGTATTCCTCAACAATGAAAAGCTCTTTCGTTCGCTTCACAAAACCTCAACTATTCTACACACCTAGGTCTAAAATAGTCCATATTGAATGCATGAAAATAAGTAAAATATTGGATTTATGATTGGACGGTTTGAATTTTTAAAAATTTTACAGTAAATACTAAATTTCCACGTCATAGAAAAATACTAGATGCGAAATTTCAAGTTCCTAGATCCAGTATTTTGAGCGGCAGTTAGTCAGTTTTGCCTTTCATATATAGCTAGTAATATATCTGATGCCCGCGACTGGATTGAGGTTTTTGGTTCCTGCGGCAACTCAGTTCAGCCGTTCTGGCGTGATCCATCCATCCAAACTTAGGTAGGTACTTAAACAACTTAAGCATTTTAGTAGGTATAAACCCCCTTTGGTGATAACAATAACTAATTATATATAAAGCCTAATTTCCATAAAAAGCGCCTGATTATGCAAGGCCTTGAATCTTTTCTCCCGAAGAAATGTTTTTACCCAATTTACATTTTCACGGTAAGATCACGTGGTTCCTGGCGAGATTTACGCACTTTTCGCGGGCTATATTTTACATTAATTTCGTGTCAATTTTGGGGGACGCTTATTAATAAACTTGATGAGCCTCCGACTTTTAAGCAAGGCTCTTCAATTTTATGGTTATTGGTTTGAATAATGTGGAAGGGCACACCTTTAAGTACCAGCACCATCATGTTTAATAATACAATAACTTATTATTAAACATGATGGTGATAATCAGTTACGGTATCTTAAAACTAAAGCTGGTTCCAAAAGAGCTCGTCATTGATTAATTTGCTATGAAAAATACTGGGCTCTTTTGTACACTAGCATCGTATAGCATTTTTCATTCTCGGTCTGCTATAATAAGCGTCGGTGGCTGAGCTTTGACCTAGAATCAGCAAGGCAGTTTAAAATTTAAATACAAGTACTTTTAATGAATAAAAATTAAAAGTTCTGAATTGAAAGTGTCTGTATTTATTTCCTTTCCATTTAAAAGCACCGCAGGCAGACTCCATCTGCTATAATAAGCGTCGGGGACTGAGCTTAAACCTAGAATCGGCAAAGCCGTTTAAAATTTAAGTATATTTTAACTAGCTGATGCCCGCGACTTCGTCCGCGTGGTTTAAGGTTTTTGATTCCCATGGGAACTCCGTAATTTTCCAGGATAAAAAGTAGCCTATGTCATGCCAAAAATCACGTCGATCCGTTGTTCCGTTGCGGCGTGATTGAAGGATAAACCAACAAACAAACACTTTCGCATTTATAATCTCGTAAGTAGGTATGATGAATAAAAATTAAAACTTCTGAATTGAAAGTGTCTGTATTTTTTCCTCTCCATTCAAAAACACCGCAGGCAGATTCGATCTGCTATAATAAGCGTCGGGGGCTGAGCTCAAACCTAGAATCGGCAAAGCCGTTTAAAATTTAACTAACCGATGCCCGCGACTTCGTCCGCGATGGTTTAAGGTTTTTGATTCCCGCGGGAACTCCGTAAATTTCCGGGATAAAAAGTAGCTTATGTCACTCCCCAGGTCCTCAATTTATTATACCCATGCCAAAAATCACGTCGATCCGTTGCTCCGTTGCGGCGTGATTGAAGGATAAACCAACATACAAACACAACAATTAAGTATGATGAATAAAAATTAAAGAAAAGTTCTGAATTTGAAAGTGTCTGTATTTATTTCCTCTCCATTCAAAAGCATCGCAGGCACTCCGATGCGGCGCGGTAGTGGGTGCACTCGAATTGAGTGAATGACATTTTCATATTTTAACAGCGCGGTGGTGCAATAAAACTTTGGACGGATTTCCGCTTTACCTATGTTACCTTATAATTTACCTTTACCCTTACCTTTACCTTTCTCTTGTTTCAGAATTTAGTCATTTGTATTACGTTTTGCGCCTTTAATAATCCATACTAATGTTAT
This sequence comes from Erebia ligea, assembly GCA_917051295.2. Lineage (NCBI taxonomy): Eukaryota > Metazoa > Arthropoda > Insecta > Lepidoptera > Nymphalidae > Erebia > Erebia ligea. The sequence goes on along the minus strand of OU785237.1, from coordinate 4,507,687 downwards.
ATATTTGTGAGATGGTGATAATAAAAAAAAACCCCCGGCTGAGTTTGTGCTCTTCTCAGACCAGTGTGCTTAGCATGCGCACAACGAGATTATCTCGCGACGAGAGAGAGAGATGTTGTCGTTGACGGCAAATTTTTCATTTACCCCATGCACAAAATGCGGCATATTACAAGAAAAAAATAGTCGACATGTAAAGGTTCGTAGAGAAAAATACCACAGTTATGAAACATTACTTTTATCTCTACTTTTGACGTAACGAGACAAGTAACCATGTTAGCTTCGGTAGACAGAGAGAGATAACGGGTAGACATAATTTTACTCGTAGTGCGCATGCTAGCCATACAGGGCGCGTTTGGACCCTCGTCGCTTTAGTTTTAAGATAGGTACCGTAGTTAATTATGACCATCACGTCTTATACTTTGTATAAGCATGAGGTTCAGAAGGTGTACTTTGTAGGTACCTAAATATGTTTTGAGTTTGAGTTTGAGTAAATGCGAAAGTGTGTCGGTCTGTCTGTCTGTCTGTATGCTACGCTTTAACGGCCCATCTTTTCAACTGACTTTTATAAATTTGGTGTAGAGATATGTTACATCCCGGGGAAGGACATACTTAGTCTATATTTTATTGCGGAAAATGAAGAAGTTCTCTCGGTAATTAAAAAAATCTTAATCCACGCGGACGAAGTCGCATACATCATCTTGTAGTTTTATAATTTTTTCAATACAGTTGTCAAACATGGCGCACTTTCAGAGGCTGTAGTTATGATTCGAAAATTGAATCTTTCGCATAGGCATCTTACTTTTACACCGTCGTGAGTTACTTTTACAAGCTCGACACTTACTTTTGCAGTTTAGTTTTAAATTTTCCAAGTCAATTAAAAAAGTTTAGTAGCAAGGAGTTTTCATACAATAGAATATAATCGGATAGGCTTTTTACGAGGAAAAATGAATGAATCCGTACGTTTTAGCATTGAATTTCCAAAATTCTTTTAAATGGTTGTTGATTATATTGAATTACCAGTTTTAATTTAATTATTTTCAACATTTGACAAAAATCGAATAGGCTGTATACGCGTAGGTACGAACCCGTAGCCTAGTTTCGTTGAAAAAAAAAATATGTCCAGGTGTAAATACGCGCCATTTGCTGAAATTTTTTATTTACTATGTGATAAATTGATTATATTTTTGTTAATATGAGTTCTAGTACTAATGATGAAATTGAATTAACTCCACCAGATATTTTATCTGAGGCGAAAACTGCGCAAGATGGAATTTTGCCCCCAAAATCTCGAGAAAGATATATGACGGCTTACAATAATTTTATTTCATGGAAAAAACATAAAAAAACCGGCCAAGTGCGAGTCGGACTCGCGCACCGAGGGTTCCGTACAAACCTGTAGTAACGATTTATGACGTATTAAAAATAAAAATTACGTTTGTTGTATGGGAGCCCCCCTTTAATATTTACTTTATTGATATTTAATTATTTATTTTGAAAGGTAATATACAAGTTAATATTCTGTGAAAATTTGAACCGTCTACCTGTTACCGTTTTTAATATTGAGCAAAAAAATACGAAAAAAACACGTTTATTGTATGGGGACCCCCCTTAATATATATATTTTTTTAATTTTTAGTATTTGTTGTTATAGCGGCAACGGAAATACATCATTTGTGAAAATTTCAGCTTCCTAGCTATCACGGTTTATGAGATACAGCCTGGAGACAGACAGACAGACAGACAGACAGACAGACAGACAGACAGACAGACAGACAGACAGACAGACAGACAGACAGACAGACAGACAGACAGACAGACAGCGGAGTCTTAGTAATAGGGTCCCGTTTTTACCCTTTGGGTACGGAACCCTAAAAACTAAGTCATTCTCAGAAAATGTTTTGTTAGCTTATTTTCATGAATTGAGTGGAAAATATAAACCATCTACATTGTGGTCAAGTTATTCCATGTTAAAAACTATCTCAATTTTCAGAATTAATTACTATGTACGTATGTATGTTGAAATAAACTTGTAATTCTTTGATTTGTTTATTACTATTTCCCACAACTGTATTGAAAAACGTCGTGTGATACACGGGTGTGAAGGTTATTGCAAACTCGTGACATTAAAAACCCTCACCTTCGGCTCGGGCTTATTAATGACAGCTCGTTTGCAATAACCTACTTTCCACCCTTGTATCACAATATACTATAGTGTCATAGTGAATAATACTTGTAACAAATGGAGGTCAATTCACTGCTGCAGGGCTTTTTACGTTACTATTGAGCTAGTTCTTTTTTGAAACAGCCAGCTCTTTTTTTTATCCACTACAAGTTAGCCCTTGACTGCGATCTCACCTGATGGTAGATAAGTGATGATGCAGTCTAAGATGGTAGTGGGCTAACCTGTTAGGGGCATGGCAGTTGTATTAAACCCACAGATCAGAGAATCAATTAAACCCATACCCCTATTCGGTTTCTACACGGCATCGTACCGGAACGCTAAATCGCTTGGCGGCACGTCTTTGCCGGTAGGGTGGTAACTAGCCACGGCCAAAGCCTCCCACCAGGCCAGACCAGGGAAAATTCAGAAATTATAAATTCCCAAATTGACCCTGCCAGGGATCGAACCCGGGACCTCCGCACGTTAAGACAACAGCGCTACAAACTGCGCCACGGAGGTCGTCAAAACTCTTGCCTTGTCCCAGCTAATTAGGGTCCGTTTTCCTGTATAAGAGGTTAATTGATAGCTTTGTACTACTATATTGAGCAACGTATTTTTTTGTCACATTTAATTTTTCGTGATATAATTTCTACAATTTGTGAAATCAACTTTTTAAGAAGTCGACGAAAACCACCTGAACGATTTATTATGTCTTTATCATTGTCATAGAGGCCGTTATTATTCAAGCTTTGGTTGTACAGCTTTATCTATTTAGAGACTAGAGTAGATATTTTGTGGAGTTGAGTTAACTCTTTTACTTTGACATACGGTTAAAATTGGAAGAGAAACTTAAAAAAAGAAGGGAAAAACGGAACCAAAAAAAATCTTAGTATGAGTTGTTATCAAAAAAGACGCCTCGCTTCTTCCGGTGAGCGCTGCGCCTAACATCTCTTTGAAATATTCATTCTTCACAACGTTTCTGTGCAACGATTATGTGGATTAAAGCTTAAGATCGCAGAGTTAAGACGTTGCTAGAAGTCTGGAAAATCTTGAATATTTAATTCTCTGTACGAACAAGACTTTGTAATTATGATCCCGTCAGTTCATTCCTCTGGAGATGGAAAATGTTATGTTATATTTAACTGAGATTTTAATATAATTACATTAATTTTAATTTAAATAATTATAATTAAATTTACGTCCTTTTGTCGTAGCTGTTTCTTTAGAGCAAAGTTATTGAAAGGGTGGTAGACAAATATTAAGTAAACCGAAGAAAAACTGGCCAAGAAATGGTCGTTCTTTGAATCTCCTACGTAATTTGCTTTAGCACTTGACTCACTTGGTAGTTAGTGATGATGCTGTCTAAAGCGCGCTAACCTGTAAGTGTAGAGGTACGGCTGTTATTATATTATTATTAAACAAGATGATGCCCGCGACTTCGTCCGCGTGGATTGAGGTTTTTCGGTTCCCGCGGGAACTCTTTAATTTTCCGGAATAAAAAGTAGCCTATGTGCTATTCCAGACTATAATCTATCTCTGTGCCAAATTTCATCCAGATCCGTTCATCCGTTGGAGCGTGATTGAGTAACAAACATACATCCATACATCCATCCATCCAAACTTTCGCATTTTTATAATATTTATTTGTAATTCCCGCGGAAACTCCTCAATTTTCCGAGATAAAAAGCCTATGTCCTTCCCCGGGATACAAACTACTCGTACCTCTGTGCAAAATTTCATCGAATTCGGTTGAAAATATAGGCTGTTAAAGCGAAGCGACAGACGGGCAGATAGACAGACAATTAATTTATAATAAGTATTAGTATTTAGAATGGATTAAGTTCATAGCCCTCATCGGTTTCTACGCGGCATCGTACCGCAACGGTAAATCGCTTGGCGGCACGTCTTTGTCGATAGCTAGCCACAGTCGAAGCCTCCCAAAACTAGATCCCATTGCCCAATTTCCGAATTGCCCTTGCTTGGGATCGAACCCGGGACCTCCCAATCTCTGCGCTCGATACTGTGTCAAGGAGTTTATACCTAAACATCACTCTTACCAGTACCTATAAAATCAGTAGGTATTATCACCGCCTAAGGAGACATAAGTATAAATGTATTATTATTACGTTGTAGTATTACCCTACCAGTACCTAATAAAGTATTAAAATTGCTTTTCCAAAGAAACTTGTTGAATCCCGGCATTTCGTAACTTCTGCTCGTTTTTGCCGTCTCACGCGATTCTCTCAGTCCGAAGTCTCTAGTATAATATGAATTTGTTCAGAGTGAAGCAAAGAGGGTCTATTTTCTAGACCATCTGAGCTTATTGCTATAATCTGACTACAATGGATTCCCTTTTTACCCGACTGCGGAACGCACAGGGTTATGTGTTCATCAGTCTATATATGTAGGTATATTTCCTTTGTGTCGCACTACAGACAAAACGGCTGACCCGATTTTGATGATACTTGGACCACTAGATTTGTCTTAATCTTCCGAGTGTCATAACGGAAGCCGAATTTGAGAAAAAACAAAATGGCGCCCACTAGAAGCCATATTGTAATAAATTTAAAAATGAAAGTCAATAAACTATGGCAAGTGGGGTATCAATTAATAGGTCTTGTTCATTAGTTAGTACTCGAAATTGTAGAGTTGAAAGTAAAACTTTTTGATGACCTCCGTGGCGCACTGTGAAGCGCTGTTGTCTTAACGTGCGGAGGTTCCGGGTTCGATCCCCGGCAGGGTCGATTTGGGAATTTATAATTTCTGAATTTTCCCTGGTCTGGCCTGGTGGGAGGCTTCGGCCGTGGTTAGTTTCCACTAGCGAATGCGAAGTAAAATATTTTTTATAGCGTTACATAGGGTTGCGGTATATCATTTTAAAGATAATTAGGAATAGTCCAAAATTTTATTTTTTAAATTTTTCCCCTAAAATTGACGAAATGGGCGGCTTTCAAAGTGGCGATTTTCTAACGTCCAAAGTTGACCTTAGAACTCTCAATTTTCTGAAAGGCTGAGCCTGAAACTTTGTTTGAAATTATTTGAATTATATCCTGTACATGAACAACAAATATGTACTAAAATTAGATAAATATTATAAGGAAACGAAATTATTTAATTTTTAACGTGTGTTCAGTATTATTAACAGAACTTCACAATTATGTCAATAGATGGCGCTCTGTACAAGTTTATGGATACCGCGAGGTCTCAGTTCGGGGCGAACCACTAGTTTAATCCGTGCTTTTCTTTTCAGTTCAAAGAATGCAAATAAAAGCTAAGGAAGTAGGCAAAACAAAGTGTAACTTGCGGGTACTTTTCATCAAGGCTGTGTAATAAACAGTAGCGTACTGAGTGCGAGCGAAGTGGGGCGTCGTAAATTATCAGCAAAGGGCTACCGATACAGAAGTAAGGCGACACATAAATCCTACTGGCGCTATAACGGCTGCCACTGACTTCGGGTAAACTATTCTAGAGTCGCTAGAAGTGGCAATTGCTTGGATTTATAACTAATCTGAAGGCTTATTTTTTGTAAATATATAGACTGACGTATGCTAGCATGTGGTGATGCAGCCTAAGGCGCTTGCCTAAGATGCTTCCACTACCACCACCACTACAGCCCTTTAACGTCCCACCGCTGGGCACAGGCCAGAGGCCTCCACTCTCATAGGAGAGAAGGAATTAGAGCTTAGACCCACCACGCTGCTCCAATGCGGGTTGGCGGGCTTTAACGACTATTATCATGTTAGTGATAATAACCAGGGCCGATGGCTTAACGTGCTCTCCGAGGCACGGGGGTGAAACACCGCCAACTTCCTAACTCCGGGCTAGTACTGAGAATTTCTAGTCAGACAAACCCAATACCTGTTATGACCCGACCCGGGACTCGAACCCGGGACCTCGTCGGCCGCAGTCGAACATGCCAACTACAAGACCAACGAGGCAGACTAAGATGCTTATTACTTTTGATTTGAAGATACCAATATCGAAAGGGAAAATGAATTAGAAACCATGGGAAAATACTTGAGTTTACAAAAGTGGGTAGTTCTTTCTAAGAACGAAAATTAGATTGAATAACTCTCCAGAACATACAAAGACGATTGAGAGACTTATTTTACAATTTATGAACTTTTATTTATTCAAATAAATATTAACTTCAGCCATATGAAAACATTAAAAACACAAAAGATTTTTCCATCTTAAATACCTAATGTATTCCAACAAATTGTTTCTCTGAGGATTCATTTTATTTTTTTCACTTCTAGAAAATTGATATACCGCAGGCAGACTCCATCTGCTATAATAAGCGTCGGGGACTGAGCTTAAACCTAGAATCGGCAAAGCCGTTTAAAATTTAAGTATATTTTAACTAGCTGATGCCCGCGACTTCGTCCGCGTGGTTTAAGGTTTTTGATTCCCATGGGAACTCCGTAATTTTCCAGGATAAAAAGTAGCCTATGTCATGCCAAAAATCACGTCGATCCGTTGTTCCGTTGCGGCGTGATTGAAGGATAAACCAACAAACAAACACTTTCGCATTTATAATCTCGTAAGTAGGTATGATGAATAAAAATTAAAACTTCTGAATTGAAAGTGTCTGTATTTTTTCCTCTCCATTCAAAAACACCGCAGGCAGATTCGATCTGCTATAATAAGCGTCGGGGGCTGAGCTCAAACCTAGAATCGGCAAAGCCGTTTAAAATTTAACTAACCGATGCCCGCGACTTCGTCCGCGATGGTTTAAGGTTTTTGATTCCCGCGGGAACTCCGTAAATTTCCGGGATAAAAAGTAGCTTATGTCACTCCCCAGGTCCTCAATTTATTATACCCATGCCAAAAATCACGTCGATCCGTTGCTCCGTTGCGGCGTGATTGAAGGATAAACCAACATACAAACACAACAATTAAGTATGATGAATAAAAATTAAAGAAAAGTTCTGAATTTGAAAGTGTCTGTATTTATTTCCTCTCCATTCAAAAGCATCGCAGGCACTCCGATGCGGCGCGGTAGTGGGTGCACTCGAATTGAGTGAATGACATTTTCATATTTTAACAGCGCGGTGGTGCAATAAAACTTTGGACGGATTTCCGCTTTACCTATGTTACCTTATAATTTACCTTTACCCTTACCTTTACCTTTCTCTTGTTTCAGAATTTAGTCATTTGTATTACGTTTTGCGCCTTTAATAATCCATACTAATGTTATATATTTGTGAGATGGTGATAATAAAAAAAAACCCCCGGCTGAGTTTGTGCTCTTCTCAGACCAGTGTGCTTAGCATGCGCACAACGAGATTATCTCGCGACGAGAGAGAGAGATGTTGTCGTTGACGGCAAATTTTTCATTTACCCCATGCACAAAATGCGGCATATTACAAGAAAAAAATAGTCGACATGTAAAGGTTCGTAGAGAAAAATACCACAGTTATGAAACATTACTTTTATCTCTACTTTTGACGTAACGAGACAAGTAACCATGTTAGCTTCGGTAGACAGAGAGAGATAACGGGTAGACATAATTTTACTCGTAGTGCGCATGCTAGCCATACAGGGCGCGTTTGGACCCTCGTCGCTTTAGTTTTAAGATAGGTACCGTAGTTAATTATGACCATCACGTCTTATACTTTGTATAAGCATGAGGTTCAGAAGGTGTACTTTGTAGGTACCTAAATATGTTTTGAGTTTGAGTTTGAGTAAATGCGAAAGTGTGTCGGTCTGTCTGTCTGTCTGTATGCTACGCTTTAACGGCCCATCTTTTCAACTGACTTTTATAAATTTGGTGTAGAGATATGTTACATCCCGGGGAAGGACATACTTAGTCTATATTTTATTGCGGAAAATGAAGAAGTTCTCTCGGTAATTAAAAAAATCTTAATCCACGCGGACGAAGTCGCATACATCATCTTGTAGTTTTATAATTTTTTCAATACAGTTGTCAAACATGGCGCACTTTCAGAGGCTGTAGTTATGATTCGAAAATTGAATCTTTCGCATAGGCATCTTACTTTTACACCGTCGTGAGTTACTTTTACAAGCTCGACACTTACTTTTGCAGTTTAGTTTTAAATTTTCCAAGTCAATTAAAAAAGTTTAGTAGCAAGGAGTTTTCATACAATAGAATATAATCGGATAGGCTTTTTACGAGGAAAAATGAATGAATCCGTACGTTTTAGCATTGAATTTCCAAAATTCTTTTAAATGGTTGTTGATTATATTGAATTACCAGTTTTAATTTAATTATTTTCAACATTTGACAAAAATCGAATAGGCTGTATACGCGTAGGTACGAACCCGTAGCCTAGTTTCGTTGAAAAAAAAAATATGTCCAGGTGTAAATACGCGCCATTTGCTGAAATTTTTTATTTACTATGTGATAAATTGATTATATTTTTGTTAATATGAGTTCTAGTACTAATGATGAAATTGAATTAACTCCACCAGATATTTTATCTGAGGCGAAAACTGCGCAAGATGGAATTTTGCCCCCAAAATCTCGAGAAAGATATATGACGGCTTACAATAATTTTATTTCATGGAAAAAACATAAAAAAACCGGCCAAGTGCGAGTCGGACTCGCGCACCGAGGGTTCCGTACAAACCTGTAGTAACGATTTATGACGTATTAAAAATAAAAATTACGTTTGTTGTATGGGAGCCCCCCTTTAATATTTACTTTATTGATATTTAATTATTTATTTTGAAAGGTAATATACAAGTTAATATTCTGTGAAAATTTGAACCGTCTACCTGTTACCGTTTTTAATATTGAGCAAAAAAATACGAAAAAAACACGTTTATTGTATGGGGACCCCCCTTAATATATATATTTTTTTAATTTTTAGTATTTGTTGTTATAGCGGCAACGGAAATACATCATTTGTGAAAATTTCAGCTTCCTAGCTATCACGGTTTATGAGATACAGCCTGGAGACAGACAGACAGACAGACAGACAGACAGACAGACAGACAGACAGACAGACAGACAGACAGACAGACAGACAGACAGACAGACAGACAGACAGACAGACAGCGGAGTCTTAGTAATAGGGTCCCGTTTTTACCCTTTGGGTACGGAACCCTAAAAACTAAGTCATTCTCAGAAAATGTTTTGTTAGCTTATTTTCATGAATTGAGTGGAAAATATAAACCATCTACATTGTGGTCAAGTTATTCCATGTTAAAAACTATCTCAATTTTCAGAATTAATTACTATGTACGTATGTATGTTGAAATAAACTTGTAATTCTTTGATTTGTTTATTACTATTTCCCACAACTGTATTGAAAAACGTCGTGTGATACACGGGTGTGAAGGTTATTGCAAACTCGTGACATTAAAAACCCTCACCTTCGGCTCGGGCTTATTAATGACAGCTCGTTTGCAATAACCTACTTTCCACCCTTGTATCACAATATACTATAGTGTCATAGTGAATAATACTTGTAACAAATGGAGGTCAATTCACTGCTGCAGGGCTTTTTACGTTACTATTGAGCTAGTTCTTTTTTGAAACAGCCAGCTCTTTTTTTTATCCACTACAAGTTAGCCCTTGACTGCGATCTCACCTGATGGTAGATAAGTGATGATGCTAAGATGGTAGTGGGCTAACCTGTTAGGGGCATGGCAGTTGTATTAAACCCACAGATCAGAGAATCAATTAAACCCATACCCCTATTCGGTTTCTACACGGCATCGTACCGGAACGCTAAATCGCTTGGCGGCACGTCTTTGCCGGTAGGGTGGTAACTAGCCACGGCCAAAGCCTCCCACCAGGCCAGACCAGGGAAAATTCAGAAATTATAAATTCCCAAATTGACCCTGCCAGGGATCGAACCCGGGACCTCCGCACGTTAAGACAACAGCGCTACAAACTGCGCCACGGAGGTCGTCAAAACTCTTGCCTTGTCCCAGCTAATTAGGGTCCGTTTTCCTGTATAAGAGGTTAATTGATAGCTTTGTACTACTATATTGAGCAACGTATTTTTTTGTCACATTTAATTTTTCGTGATATAATTTCTACAATTTGTGAAATCAACTTTTTAAGAAGTCGACGAAAACCACCTGAACGATTTATTATGTCTTTATCATTGTCATAGAGGCCGTTATTATTCAAGCTTTGGTTGTACAGCTTTATCTATTTAGAGACTAGAGTAGATATTTTGTGGAGTTGAGTTAACTCTTTTACTTTGACATACGGTTAAAATTGGAAGAGAAACTTAAAAAAAGAAGGGAAAAACGGAACCAAAAAAAATCTTAGTATGAGTTGTTATCAAAAAAGACGCCTCGCTTCTTCCGGTGAGCGCTGCGCCTAACATCTCTTTGAAATATTCATTCTTCACAACGTTTCTGTGCAACGATTATGTGGATTAAAGCTTAAGATCGCAGAGTTAAGACGTTGCTAGAAGTCTGGAAAATCTTGAATATTTAATTCTCTGTACGAACAAGACTTTGTAATTATGATCCCGTCAGTTCATTCCTCTGGAGATGGAAAATGTTATGTTATATTTAACTGAGATTTTAATATAATTACATTAATTTTAATTTAAATAATTATAATTAAATTTACGTCCTTTTGTCGTAGCTGTTTCTTTAGAGCAAAGTTATTGAAAGGGTGGTAGACAAATATTAAGTAAACCGAAGAAAAACTGGCCAAGAAATGGTCGTTCTTTGAATCTCCTACGTAATTTGCTTTAGCACTTGACTCACTTGGTAGTTAGTGATGATGCTGTCTAAAGCGCGCTAACCTGTAAGTGTAGAGGTACGGCTGTTATTATATTATTATTAAACAAGATGATGCCCGCGACTTCGTCCGCGTGGATTGAGGTTTTTCGGTTCCCGCGGGAACTCTTTAATTTTCCGGAATAAAAAGTAGCCTATGTGCTATTCCAGACTATAATCTATCTCTGTGCCAAATTTCATCCAGATCCGTTCATCCGTTGGAGCGTGATTGAGTAACAAACATACATCCATACATCCATCCATCCAAACTTTCGCATTTTTATAATATTTATTTGTAATTCCCGCGGAAACTCCTCAATTTTCCGAGATAAAAAGCCTATGTCCTTCCCCGGGATACAAACTACTCGTACCTCTGTGCAAAATTTCATCGAATTCGGTTGAAAATATAGGCTGTTAAAGCGAAGCGACAGACGGGCAGATAGACAGACAATTAATTTATAATAAGTATTAGTATTTAGAATGGATTAAGTTCATAGCCCTCATCGGTTTCTACGCGGCATCGTACCGCAACGGTAAATCGCTTGGCGGCACGTCTTTGTCGATAGCTAGCCACAGTCGAAGCCTCCCAAAACTAGATCCCATTGCCCAATTTCCGAATTGCCCTTGCTTGGGATCGAACCCGGGACCTCCCAATCTCTGCGCTCGATACTGTGTCAAGGAGTTTATACCTAAACATCACTCTTACCAGTACCTATAAAATCAGTAGGTATTATCACCGCCTAAGGAGACATAAGTATAAATGTATTATTATTACGTTGTAGTATTACCCTACCAGTACCTAATAAAGTATTAAAATTGCTTTTCCAAAGAAACTTGTTGAATCCCGGCATTTCGTAACTTCTGCTCGTTTTTGCCGTCTCACGCGATTCTCTCAGTCCGAAGTCTCTAGTATAATATGAATTTGTTCAGAGTGAAGCAAAGAGGGTCTATTTTCTAGACCATCTGAGCTTATTGCTATAATCTGACTACAATGGATTCCCTTTTTACCCGACTGCGGAACGCACAGGGTTATGTGTTCATCAGTCTATATATGTAGGTATATTTCCTTTGTGTCGCACTACAGACAAAACGGCTGACCCGATTTTGATGATACTTGGACCACTAGATTTGTCTTAATCTTCCGAGTGTCATAACGGAAGCCGAATTTGAGAAAAAACAAAATGGCGCCCACTAGAAGCCATATTGTAATAAATTTAAAAATGAAAGTCAATAAACTATGGCAAGTGGGGTATCAATTAATAGGTCTTGTTCATTAGTTAGTACTCGAAATTGTAGAGTTGAAAGTAAAACTTTTTGATGACCTCCGTGGCGCACTGTGAAGCGCTGTTGTCTTAACGTGCGGAGGTTCCGGGTTCGATCCCCGGCAGGGTCGATTTGGGAATTTATAATTTCTGAATTTTCCCTGGTCTGGCCTGGTGGGAGGCTTCGGCCGTGGTTAGTTTCCACTAGCGAATGCGAAGTAAAATATTTTTTATAGCGTTACATAGGGTTGCGGTATATCATTTTAAAGATAATTAGGAATAGTCCAAAATTTTATTTTTTAAATTTTTCCCCTAAAATTGACGAAATGGGCGGCTTTCAAAGTGGCGATTTTCTAACGTCCAAAGTTGACCTTAGAACTCTCAATTTTCTGAAAGGCTGAGCCTGAAACTTTGTTTGAAATTATTTGAATTATATCCTGTACATGAACAACAAATATGTACTAAAATTAGATAAATATTATAAGGAAACGAAATTATTTAATTTTTAACGTGTGTTCAGTATTATTAACAGAACTTCACAATTATGTCAATAGATGGCGCTCTGTACAAGTTTATGGATACCGCGAGGTCTCAGTTCGGGGCGAACCACTAGTTTAATCCGTGCTTTTCTTTTCAGTTCAAAGAATGCAAATAAAAGCTAAGGAAGTAGGCAAAACAAAGTGTAACTTGCGGGTACTTTTCATCAAGGCTGTGTAATAAACAGTAGCGTACTGAGTGCGAGCGAAGTGGGGCGTCGTAAATTATCAGCAAAGGGCTACCGATACAGAAGTAAGGCGACACATAAATCCTACTGGCGCTATAACGGCTGCCACTGACTTCGGGTAAACTATTCTAGAGTCGCTAGAAGTGGCAATTGCTTGGATTTATAACTAATCTGAAGGCTTATTTTTTGTAAATATATAGACTGACGTATGCTAGCATGTGGTGATGCAGCCTAAGGCGCTTGCCTAAGATGCTTCCACTACCACCACCACTACAGCCCTTTAACGTCCCACCGCTGGGCACAGGCCAGAGGCCTCCACTCTCATAGGAGAGAAGGAATTAGAGCTTAGACCCACCACGCTGCTCCAATGCGGGTTGGCGGGCTTTAACGACTATTATCATGTTAGTGATAATAACCAGGGCCGATGGCTTAACGTGCTCTCCGAGGCACGGGGGTGAAACACCGCCAACTTCCTAACTCCGGGCTAGTACTGAGAATTTCTAGTCAGACAAACCCAATACCTGTTATGACCCGACCCGGGACTCGAACCCGGGACCTCGTCGGCCGCAGTCGAACATGCCAACTACAAGACCAACGAGGCAGACTAAGATGCTTATTACTTTTGATTTGAAGATACCAATATCGAAAGGGAAAATGAATTAGAAACCATGGGAAAATACTTGAGTTTACAAAAGTGGGTAGTTCTTTCTAAGAACGAAAATTAGATTGAATAACTCTCCAGAACATACAAAGACGATTGAGAGACTTATTTTACAATTTATGAACTTTTATTTATTCAAATAAATATTAACTTCAGCCATATGAAAACATTAAAAACACAAAAGATTTTTCCATCTTAAATACCTAATGTATTCCAACAAATTGTTTCTCTGAGGATTCATTTTATTTTTTTCACTTCTAGAAAATTGATATCCCTAATATTGGCACTAAACAAAGCACAGGCGGTATAAACAGCTAATTCCATTACTAGAATAGCTGGCGCGGGGTGGCTGTGGACAGCCTTATTGAGCTTTTGAGATTAGTTGGTTCTTAAGGTCGGCACTGCGGGTAATGATCTTGGAAGCAAAAGGGTTAAGAGATAAAAGCCTTTATTTATTTCTTCCTCGCCGAAACTGACATATGGCTGGACTCGCCAAACTAATCAAGGAGTGTTAGACTTTAAATCAGGGTATAGAGAGTAGGAAAAGGAAATGTATGGGGGAATAGTTATTTTGTTATTTACAAGTAGGAAGTTGATATTAGTAGTAGTAGTTTAGCGAATTTCGAGAAGATGACATAAAGAAGACGAGTAAACATTTATTACTCTGAGTCTAGCTTAAATAATCTTCATTATTAAGCTAACCGGGAAGCGGTATGGCTATTATATTAAAACGATACCCCTGATCGGTTTCTACCGCCAAATCGCTTGGCGGTATGTCTTTGATAGCAGGGAAGAAACTAGCCACGGCCGTAGCTAGTTCTTTGTGGCTTAGTATCTTCTCACCGGACGTAATTTGATATTTAAATTCCCAAATACTCTTCCACTTATAAAACCGTCGCTCATAACTGCGCCAGGGAGGTCGTTAAAATTTTCGCACTTATTTTCCCTAAACACCCCTTCAGCTTTCATTTGAAGAATCCTCTGCCTATAATCACCGCTTGTATCTACTATCTATAGCTCAAAGATAAATAACTAGATAGAAGTTCGCGAGTCGAGTCGGTGGATAAGGCTTTTGAGAATTTCACAGCGGAAGGTTACGACACACGGGGGAACGATGCTTAATAAACTCCGTAATTTAGCGCAAACGCCTTGACTGCAATAGAGTTATTAGTTGCAAGCTTTTGCCCACAGCTTTACTCAAGTGCACTGGCCTTTATCTTAACAATACGTTAAAGACTTGCCCTGGAAATGTAACCATCACTATTATATATATATATGTGGTTATATGTCATAACGGCCGCAGGTTTAATGAGTTATGACTGATCATCGATATAAGTATATTAAACATCGCACGCGTATAGCCCGTTAGGGCTAGAAATATTGACAGTAAATAGGTTCCTTGAGGGGACCTGTTCGTTGGTTCCTTTCGTAATGTTATTTTGAGAGATTTATATTGATTTAGACTCCTGACCTGTGATTATGATTATTTGAAAATTGTTAAATGCTTATTTTCTTTAAAACCGCCTTCAAGATTCCTGAGAGCAAATCCTGTCTCGAAAAGTTAAATTTTTCACCTCATTCAAAAAAAACACCAGAGTAGGGAACAAGTTAAAGACAAGACAAATTAAGTTTAGAGACAATGGAATTATAAGTATTTATTAGGTCAATGTTGAAACAAGGTTTAATGGACAGTGTTGCATAATGAGGTTGCATAGGGGAAGAATTGGCATTAATAATATTGTGATTGAACATTTTATCAATGTCTTATTGGTCAATCCACAATCAAATTTATAATTAATTAAAATTTTTGTTATTATATTATTTTTTAAATATTTCCAATGGAGATATCTGAAAAATCCGATGATGAGCATAATGACGAAGATAGCGAAGACGTAAAAAATGCTGAAGATCGCCAGAAAATGTCAAACAAGTCCTCTCATCACACTATCGATGAGGATGAAGATGATATTGAGGATGGTAGTAAAGCTCAAGAAGAAGAAGTTGAGGAGAAAAATGCTAGAAAGATTCTGAAAATACCATACAATGCCTCAACTAACATGAATGATTTGAATATTTTCCATGTAAATTCAGCTGATGTAATCAGGTATAGAGACCTTACCGCAAATAAGCTAGCATACAAAAAATTTGGAAGCTATCGCATAATAATAAGTGTAGGACATCGATGGTGTAGAATAATAAGCGGAAGGCAACATAAAATACCGATAATAAGCATTCTTCTCGGTCCTACGCTGTTGACAGAGTGGCCTTGGCTACTGAAATGATGTAGGTAGAAAGAGGCGTCTTCACTTAACTGCTGTGGTTTGGGCCACCTTCTCCATTCCTTCACGTTAAGATATTGGATTTATAGTTTAGATTTTTGTAACAAACTTACATTTAAAATAGTTCCAATCAACACTTCCAAGATGCACGACAATTCAATCAGTCGATCTTGATAATTTCAAAAGTATAAATATTTTTTAAATTTTTACAGACAAGCAATGAAAAATTTTCCACTTATCAATGAAGTCGAAGAAAGCCATGTTCCTTCGCACGCTGAAGTCCAACCAATGACAGAATCAAAAGTCCTGCCTCGAAAGCTGAATATCCAAACAGTCAAATCTAAAAAGCATCGTAAACATAATTCAGAGCATGCAAGGCTTCGAGACAATAATGCAGAGCCAAGAAGACGCCGGGGTAGAGCGGCCAAGGCCGGGCCCTCGAGGACAATAAAAAGACCTCATGTTATGTCAATGTGGCTAATGCTGACTCTGCAAACAATCTCTAAGCAAAACTAAAATGATAGAATGAGGAATGATGAAACTAATTTAATCACTAGACTATTCGATTATTGTGATAAATTAGTTTAATGGTAATATTTGAATTTGTTTCGTGCGTGGAGCGACTAAAATGTAAACAGTATTTTTTCGTAATGGTTCTTCCGGAAAGGGCCTTTTAAACCTGTCAATTTAGATTTTTCGTTCAAACGAATCATCCACAGCTGATGTAATCAGAAATTATTATTGAATGTTGAGAACAAATCTCAAGAAGGTCAACCAACATTTTGCGAAAAAATTAAATTCTTTATTTTAATTAAAACAAAACTGTGCAAGCATATATTTTTTTAAATTTTATTATATTTATTGATGTTTTTGTTTTTTTTCTATGATATATTAAAAATCTCGATTGGAACAGCTAGAGACGATTTACTTTCCTTTTTTTAGTTTTTATCCAATTTTAGGTTGTTTCAGGGAAGTCGTCAAAACAAATGGACAAGCTAAGTTCTTTAATATTTTAATCGTAACGTATAATAACGTATCCCAGATTAGTACAGTCGATCGAGTAGCGAAAAGCGTTCAAACTCAGTCCTGTATCGTTGAACTGTGCCATCGTATTTCTGCAATCTCTTAGCGGATCGTATCATATCGGAAATTGAATTTCCGATTGGCTCTCCAGCGCAGCCTGTAATGGATGGTCCCGCGGCCCCTGTTTCGCGAACTTCATGAGAATGATAGATAGTAATACTTGGAATAAGACTTCCCAGTGTGGAAATTGAACAATGTTTAGTACTTTCTCCGCTACTTATTCTCTTCGAGTCTGGCGAGAATAATAAACGGACAGGAATTTATGGATAAAGTTTGTGGAACAGTTTTTTTTTGTTATTTATTGTAGATGTTACATTTTTTAAACACTACGTCCTTGTATTTGTAGACATTATTCACAGGATAATCTTCTAGCTTTTTAAAAATCTTATAAGGCGTTAATAGCTGTTGACTTCATGATATCAAGTACTAAAAATTGTAAATCCACTAAACTAATAATAATCGTAACTAGAACAAACAAATTCCATACCCCAACACCTATGTCTGATTTTCTTTGACCTCTCGTTATTCCAGATATTTTCTGCAACGTACTTGCAAATTATGGAATCAACTTCCTCCTGCTGTATTCTGTCAAAACTAATATATATGGGGCTAATACGTGCTAATACACAAATTCTTCAAAAGACAGCAAATCATTGGCGGTACCTTTGGTCCTGCACGTGTTCATGGGCAGCGGTGATCTCTTAACATCAGATGACCTATTACTAATTTGCTCGCTATCAATTTATTTAAAAAGCCGTCTGTAAAAGGCGTCGTTGGATATCTCGTGACAAGGTAAGTCTTTTCGCTTTTCTATAAAGGAAAACAATGAAAACTCATTGCGAATTTCCCGAGTAGGATTTGAACCTGCGACATGTTGTTTTCGACCCGGATCTGCTTCCGCTGCGCCACACAGACCTTATTTCCAGACTAACAAATTCCCCGACTCAGCATAACAAAGCGTTTATAATGAGCGTTCAGATATTCAGTACCGTACCTATTAACATAATTCTGGGCGTAAATTACCGGCGCTAACGTGCTCAAGGTTTCCGTGCATCTCAACAGACAATAAAATTATGTAGGTACCTTTTCTGATTTCCCAATGATCATAGCTTACTTTCTAGAAATTTTGACTAGAAATTCTCAGTACTAGCCCGGAGTTAGGAAGTTGGCGGGTTTTCACCCCCGTGCCTCGGAGAGCACGTTAAGCCGTCGGTACCGGTTATTGTCACTAACATGATAATAGTCGTTAAAGCCCGCCAACCCGCATTGGAGCAGCGTGGTGGGTCTAAGCTCTAATTCCCTCTCTCCTAAGAGAGTTGGAGGCTTGTGCCCAGCAGTGGGACGTTAATGGGCTGTAGTGGTGGTGGTAGTTATAGCTTACTTTTACCTATTTGGGTTCCATAAATTTAAAACACGCTTTTGTTAGCTTGATCCTCGGGTTCGATCCCCGGCTGGGTCAATTTGGGAATTTATAATTTCTGAATTTTCTCTGGTCAGGCCTAGTGGGAGGCTTCGGCCGTGGCTAGTTACCTACCTACCGGCAAACTCGTGCCGCCAAGCGATTTAGCGTTCCGGCACGATGCCGTGTAGAAACCGGTAGGCAACAAGAAAACGACATCAACTATATATGGAAATTATGTAAAATTGTAAAAGCTATTAGAAGACATAGCGACGGTTTGTTGTGAATTAAAATAAATAAATAACAAAAACGGAGTTAAGGAATTTTCATTTGTAATATATTTCTTGTCCAATTCGTTCCATGCTCATGTTTTCCGTTGTCTGTGCTCGATTTGACAGATAATATAACGTGTATTGAGAGATTGGGTTGGCTTCGTTGGCCGTAATATGTATTGGGATTGGGTGTATTGCTATTGCATTTGACTCGTGTGGAAATGCATTTTGATTTATGAGTACATCGGTAAGACATTTTGTGTCGATATAATTATTCCCTTTGTCTTCCTACATTTATTTGCATTTGAGATCTATTATTATCATCATAGTGTTGCCTATCATCATCCTCGAATTGAAGTTTGGCGGCCATTATGTACCTTCTCTATCTAAAGCCGTCTTTTAAAGGGTAACTAATATAAGGGTCCTGTTCAACCCTTATATCGTTCAACTATTATCAAGATCTAATAACCAGTTCATTAATTTTGTGAGATAGCTATTTAACTAGCTGACCTACAGGTGGCTTTTCAATCAAACTAACTAAAAACTAAGTAACTAAAAAAATAAAAATAAAACTAACTAACTGCATTTTACACTCTCTACACAACTCGTAGACTTACTGAATTTTGTTCTCGTGAAGAGAAAGCTTTTGTCTGGAAACATGAGATATTGCAGAGGTTTTAGGAAAATTTCAATTTTCTTTTAATCCATAATAATGTTATAAATGTTGTCAGACTGACGGCCGTCTATTCAAACGATATGGACGAATTTTGGAAAAGGATAAATAGGCTACTTTTTATCCCGGGAAATATAGAGATAACTTGCCTGCCCGTAGACAGAAATAGGTTACTTTCTGTCCTGAAAAGCCAAAGCTTGCTCACAGGAATTAAAAACGAGGGGCCATACAGTGCCAACGCTTAACGCCATATTGTTTCATTATTGTTAACTTTCGTGTTTTAGAATTATTATCCTTATTTTTGGAACGTCAAGGTACGTGACATTAAACTGCCATTTTGAGAAATATTGTTTAACTAGATGATTTCCGCGACTTCGTCCGCGCGGACCTGGTTTTTTCGATTCCCGCGGGAACTCCTTAATTTTCCGGGATAAAAAGTAGCCTTTACCAGCCTATGTCCTTCCCCGGGATATGACCTATCCCTGTACCCAATTTCATCCAAATCGGTTGAATAGGTGGGCCGTGAAAGCGTAGCAGACAGACAGACAGACACACTTTCGCATTTATAATATTAGAATTTGGACGCGTCAGCAGTATGGCCTGAAACTGAAATACGTATAGGCGGGCAAATTCAATCTTGATAAAAATACCCATTTGCCAAAACCACGCCATGAAATGATTCACTCAGATCGCGAGATGACAACGCAGATACCGTTCGCAGTTTTCAATGGCGCTTATCAGCCTCGTGACATGACAACCGCCCGTGGAGGCAGGGAAGCGGTTTTTTGTTGGCGTGATTTGTGAAGAATTTACAAATAAAATGACGTCTCATTTTGTGTGTTGACTCGGTGGATCTCGGGGGAAAGGCTTCCTCCGTGAAGTGTGAAGAAAAAAAATTGTAAAAAAAATTCAAGATTATAATATGGCATCGGGTAACTTTAAAATACCCACCGTACCACCAGAAATACAGCCAGGGGTACGGTGGGTCTGAAGCACAGAAAGCAGATTCCTTGTTCCATGGTCTGAAGCGTGAATGAAAAATATTGCAAAGGATTCTTCGCTTCAGAATAATTTATATCTGCTTTAAAAACGCGTATAGCGAGAGAGAGAGAGCTTTGCAGAGCAGAGTCCATTTAGAATGTATACAGTTAAATGGAACTGCGTAATGCATTTTTTTTTTTGGGGTTACTTGGTGTTATTAGAAGGAAAACATTGCTTCTTACAAAATAATATTCTTATTTTTCATATTTTGAGCGTAAAAACACTACACATCGATAAAAACGACAGAATTGTTCGTCCAGGGAATCCGCTGTATGTTGGAAGTTGGAGCAATAATCATTAAAGTAATTAAAACCAACAATTAACATGCATTGTCCATTCCAGCGTCGGTCCAATCTGCGGGGTAATTTAACTTGTACGAGTTGGGTCCAGGTCGGGACTCGACGGGGGACCATACCTCATTATTAGAACTCGCCCCGAATGTCCCTCATACGTGTCGGAGTATTCCGATGTAATCTTAAAGCATGTATGTACATGTTGGGTGGTTTACTGATAAGTATATAGCTAACCCGTTGTTCTAGATGAGCGACAGAAGTGACGCGACGCGATAAGACGCTTGAAGATGACAAACTTGACAAAACTGACAAACTTGTCTACGTTACAATGTAGGCCACGTGTAGGGGCAGCTACTGTTTGATACTGTCGCGTCGCGTCGTATCTAGTCGCGGTGTCGCGTTGGTCGCTCACGTAGGACAACGGTTAAATCTTTGGACAACCGTTTTGCAAATTGCAGGTCGTTGTTTCTCTAGAGTCTAGACTCTCATAATCGCATGAATACCTACCGCACTATTTAAGTACATATATCAAGAAAATACTTGTAAAATGAGTCAGTTTCCGCTTGAAGACATTTTGTCAGAAGAGTTCTGAGGTCAACTTTGGACGTTAGAAAATCTCCACAGCCCCCCATTTCGTCAATTTTAGGGGAAACAATTAAAAAAATATATTTTTGGACTCTATTCCTAATTATCTTTAAAATGATATAACCGCAACCCTATGAAACGCTAGAAAAAATATTTTACTTCGCATTCGCTTTTAAGAGAGCCCCCCTGAAATTTAATGAAGATTTTTATAACTTTTAAGCCATATTCGGCCGGAGGCCATCGGTTTACATATTATCTTTAAAATTACGTTCAGTAATCCAGAAGTTATAAGGCTCTGACAGACGGACGGACGGACGGACAAGAGCAAATTCCCTCAAGTAGACTCAGAGACCTTCGCTTCGCTCGGTCAAATATTAAAAGTCTATGTTCTCCGTACCTTTTTATGTAAACAAAAAACCATGTTTATATTTAGGAATGTCCATAGTCCAATGGATTTAAATATATGAACCTTTGAATTTCAGTACACCTCACCCGTAAACCGTTGAACTATAGAACCATTCAAATTACTCGCTTCTCATATTATTACGACATTACATAACCACACACTCTCTTGTACTTCAAAGGAAGATGTTATGAGGAAGCAGTCATATAAAACAGTACATTAACATTTATTACATCGTCTACCTACGAGTGGAAAATTAGTTTTTACGGAATGACGAAATTCCCGCCGAGCTTAATGAAATTCTGTCTAATGAGATATCTCAGTCTTAACGTCCCAAACTTTGAGCTGGCTTAGTACACTCCGCACGTGTGACAGACAGTTTCCTGTAAAATGTTAGGCAGATCTGTCGTAAGTGTACACTTGCGACATTTGACGACCTCCCTGGCACACTGTTGAGCGTTGTGTCTTACTCTTAACGTGGAAGGTCCCGGGTTCGATCCCCGGTCGAGTCAATTTGGGAATTTATAGGCTTCGGCCGTGGCTAGTTACCACTCTACCGGCAAAGACGTGCATCCAAGCGATTAAGCGTTCTGGGGGTCTACTCTCTTTCTCTCAAACGAAACTTCGCAAACGAACGTAATTAGTCGGTTATTAGACCCACACAAAATCGTTCAATCCAATCGGTCACGAAAATTTTCTATGGATCCGTACTTCGTCTGCGTGTACGAAAACGAAATAGAGAGGAGCATAGAGATAATATTATGTAGGAGAGGAGATAACGAAATTTCGTTCGTTTGTTTGCGAAGTTTCGTTTTAGAGAAAGAGAGTAGACCCCCTGGTACGATGCCGTGTAGAAATCGATTAGGCGTATTTTAATATAACTGTCACGCCCGTAACAGGTTAGCCCGCTACCATCTTAGACTGTATCATCACTTACTGATACAATCTAAGATGGTAGCAGGTGAGATCGCAGTCAAGGGCTAACTTGTAGTGCTAACTTGTACTGCCGACTTATTGTAAGCGGATTTTTTTAACCAAATCGCGTTTTTTATCGAAATTCAATTTAAATGTCAAACTTTTTGATCGCTCTGAAGTGGTAACCCATCGGTCATCACTCATCAACATCAGTGATGACTTTAAGCGCTTTGAGCGACCTTTCCTATAAAGTTCAACCAGTGCTATTAATTGGATTATATACAGCGCTAGTCAAAATTTTTAAAAGTGACTGTTTTTTTTTTTTTCTGTTATTGGACTTTCAATTTGCTTAATAAATATAATTTGCTTAATATATTTCTTATACTAACGGTGTGATCTTGACACTGTACTATGTCTCTGGTTGTGTAAAAACATATTTACTTTCGTCGTGACCAGTGCAGAAAAGCGACACGACAAAAAGTGGTCAAACAAATAGTCTAATGTGTTCTAACGCTAACTCGCGAACTAAGCGAATGTAAACTCCGCACACACTAGCGTAGGTTGAGCTTCTCACTTAATAATGAATTAATTAGTGCAACGTTGAAAGTTATACTTACCTACATAGAGTCAGATAGCAGAACTCAGGCTTAGCGTGTAGAACTACCTAATACTTACTTAGGTATCGCTTCCAAACAAAGTTATTTTTGGCTGTGTGCCTGAGGCTTTAGTTTCGTGCTCGGAGTTTTGATCAACTTCTGTTTAAACGCTTGACTTAGTTGTGAAAGCTATCCTTTACCAATATTTCCTGTAGTGGATAAAATTTAAAAAGATTTTGTCTGTTTATGTGACTAACGGCATCACGCTGGGCGAATTCGAATGCAACTTATCACACTCTGGGTTAATTTAAAATAAACGTTAGCTCCGAAAACCTTTCGGGTTCCTTCAGGATAGTAGATGAAAGTTGTTGGTCAATTTTACTGGTGTTTTTACTCAATAGTTCCTTCAAATCTGAACCAATTTTAACAATTATTTTTTCTTTACAAAGCTTAGGTATGCTATTAGGTTTCGTCATTATCTGATTAATAATTCGGAGAGAGTGGTTGGAATTCTTCAATTGGTGACAGAAAATCAATTATAATTAATCAGTGTAATAACTTAATAAAAAATGTAATTTTAAGTTTTTATTATACCTACTTCATAAAATATTAGGTATATGATGAATAATATGTTAGATTCTAATCTCTCACTGGTCGTTACGAATTTGATTAAGGTAAGCCCACCCGTGCGAACCCGGGTCAGCTAGCTAAAAAATACTAAGTTAAAAAAAAGCCAAATATTGAAAGAATCTGAAAAGAAACCGTACAAAGCCGTGCATCCATATAGCTGGAGCATAAAGCATTTTCACGGCGTTAAAAATGTTTTACGAGTATAGCCAAAGCGAACGCTTTTCCCCGTTGTAGAAGGCCGAGTTCCGTAGTAAAAAAAGCCTAATTTCCTGTACCCTTTCATTTATACCCGTAACCCGGCAATCTGGGCCCTGTAGCTTATTTATAGGGGTCCCGCTCGTTTGATGGGCGGCTGTCAGAATGCGTAATGATAAAGGTTATAAAAAAACTCGCAGACTTGCGTCCTTTACAACTCTCGTCTTATGTTGCTGTCGCAAGTTTTAGGCGTTTGCATATCGCATGAATTTTACTCACGGTTTGAAATGAAATGAAATGAAATGAAAATACACTTTATTGTACACCAAACTAGATCCAAAACAGAAGAACATAGACACATTCACAAAGGGAAGAAGCTGTACAATAGGCGGCCTTATCGCAAAGAAGCGATCTCTTCGCGATTTAATAGTCATCTCTGATAAATATTTATCTCTTTCCTATCTTCCAGCCAGAAAGTTTCACAGCTTTTGCAGTCTACTTAGTCGCAGATGGAGAACGCCGCGAAGCGCAAATTGGATTCACACTATTGATTAGAGGCGGGAGAGTAGACCTGTGTAACAAAAATTTTAGCATCCGAACCGAAGAAGATTGCAGTTGCGTTTCAATACCAGTAAACCAAAAGATGCAGAAGTCTTCCTAATCTACCTATGTACTGTATCGCAATCTAAAACATAATTTATTGGTATAACCAAAGATAGCGTAATATTTATGCATCATAAATCACCTTTGTCACAAAATTTATCACGCGCAATAAGGGCGTATTCTGGTAGAGATTTCAGTCTAGGTTAATGTCACAAAAACTTAAATTAAAGAAGTAAAGTAGCTAACAAAAACGCAAGTCTACTCTACCGCAGGTCACAAAGCTCAGTACAGTCATGTAGGAGAGTTTACGAGTGTTAGTTTGGTCGTTCGCCCATAGAAATGATATGCTATCGTCTCTATTTTTGGACGGCCTAATTCACGGGGTCCCCTTTATCCTGACGCTATATGGGGGGACGGAGTATCGCGTTGAACCGTAGACATGTAAATTGACATGATGTAACGGTTCGCCTGCTAGTATTTCAGATTGTGCGCTGCACGTTTATTCCTGTTTTGATAGTGTATTATTAGTTGGTATTGACCGCCTCGTTGTTAGTGGTTAGCATATTCGACTGCGGCTGACGAGGTCCCGGTTTCGAGTCCCGGGATAAGAAGTATTGGGTTTTTCTGACAAGACATTCTCAGTAGCCCGGAGTAAGGAAGTTAGCGGTGTTTCAACCCCGTGGCTCGGAGAGCACGTAAAGCCGTCGGTCCTGCGCCTGCGCAGTGCGCACACATTTGTACACTATAATTTCTCCCGCGCAGATGGCTAATCTCTCTGGAGATAGGCTGCCGTGGCCGAAATTCGGTCAGGAGGACATTATTATTATTACTCGTAGTTGGTAGCTTTCAAGAACTTTGGTGGAGTTCTAAATTTTTCATACTTAGCATATATTTGTCAAGGTCTTGGTAGAAGATGATCGCGATTTGTTCGCGTGGTTTAAGTTTATTTATCTATTTCCTACTTAGTTTCCTCAAGGCTAAAAGCCTACTTCCTCGGGATAGGTACAAGCTATCCCTATACCAAATTTCATCAAAATCGGTTGAAAAGTTCGGCCTTGAAAGCGTAACAAACAAAAAACTCACATTTGCATCAATATGTATGTTATTAAGTCATATTATGTAAGTTCAAATTTAATTTTATTAACTTGTAAACTTATTTCTTCGTGTGTGAAGCACTGTAATAAAATTATAAAATTTATTAACTAATTGTTCTATATTTATAACACACGTAACTACAACAGTTACATGTGTTATAGTTTCTTATTAGGTACCTACCTAGATGGGTATTAAGCTGAAGCACCAAGAGTGAAGTAAAAGCACAGAATAGGTAATAGTAGTAAGTAAAAGTACGTATACATTTCAAACACCTCTTTCAAAAGCATCAAAGGGTCCGTATTTCTCGGCTTTAAACCCATAAATTTAAAGGGTAAAGGCACCTTATAACCGGGCTATTTGACTTTTCTCGCTGTAATGCATTAAGCGGGCCTTTTTCAAAAACAGTTTAAATTCACTTTAGCTCGCCTACTTAGGGGCGTTGCTGGCTTGAATTTTAAAAAGCAACCTTAATTACGCTCAGCGCAGATTCAAATGGGTGAGATTGTTGAGGGATGAATTGCTCCATTTTTTATTGTTTATTAAATCGCTTTTTGTTATAGCGCGGACTATTTTTAGAGTGCAGCGGGTTAATGGGATGGTGTTTCCGCAAATATAATTTTTTGTAAAAGTTACTGTTTTTGTTCTCTTTGTTTATTGTATTTTTATTCAAGTTACTTTACGATAAGCAGGCGAGAATGTTTAGCGTATACTTTTTTTGCAAAATTTTGTATTTGTTTTCAAACTAAAATAGCTCGTAATAAGTATTCAGTAGGTACCTACTAGGTGTATACAGCAAGTTCTTATTACTTCCATTGAAAATAACTAAAACAGTAATGAAGAGAAATAAAAACAATAATGTCAGAAAACCAAGGACTTGTCACTTTACAAACTATTTTGTTAATGAAATTTAAGGAGTCCTCGCATTTTAGTAAAATACATCACTTTAAACGTAACAAATCTTTCAATTCTTCTATTGCTCTTACTTCAAAAGTTTGAAAGAAGATAATATATGTATGCGACTAGCTTTAGTTTTGGGTTGTCAAGTCGTATATCATAGATAAAGGACAGTAGAACAGAAAGATAAAACATGCCGTTGAAAGATGGGTGCGGGTGTAGATAATGTCAAAGGGTCTTTTCATCTTGTCAGGTTGGCATGGTTTGGTACTGGGAAACACACAGTTTCACACAGTGTTTCCCTTGCAAAGGCTTAAACATTAACATAAAATTAAACCCTTTGACTGTTAAGAGAAAATTGTGAAATTGCTTGTTTCACTATGCGTTATTTTTTTTAATTTATATACTAGCGCTTGGCTGCAATCAGACTTGCCGGCAAGTGGTGATGCAACCTGAGGTGGAGCGCGCTTGCTTAGAAGATGCCTTTTCACTCTTGATTTGAAGATACTTACATACACGATAAACAGCTTCTTCAGTATGACAATACTATTATTATCTTATTAAAGAAGCTGTATATCTTAACTATTTAAGGAATAAAACAATTCATCGTAATAGAAATCCAATGTTTGCGCTGCACATGCATTGTGCAATTTGCACTTATGCATCTGGTCGTAAGAGATAGTAATAATACAAACCATAGATACTAATACCTACTTAATACAAAATATGCGAAAGTAAGTCTGTTTGTTTGTTTGTTATTCAGCCTAACAACTGACAGACGTGAGTTTTTTTTGATGGATAGGTACGTATTGTTGAGGACCTTGAGAGTATCATAGGTTACTTTTTTCCTGAAAAATCAGACAATGCCCTTGGTATTTTAAACCTTAAATCCACGGGAACGAAGTAGCGGGCATCGTATAGTGTAGTCATTTATCCAAGATTTATAACTGGGAGCTCTACAGTGCTTTCAAATCTTGCTTTAAATTGTTTAATTTTATATAATAATAAATACCGGTAGAATAGAGCTTATAAGTACCTACGCACTTTCAACTTCACTGTAATTACGTAACGTAATTAACCACGTTATAGTAGGGAATCAAAACTGAAGCACTAGCCTAGAAACTTTCGCATACAAAAGTCATTGAGTAAGAGACCACAGAGCAGCAAACCTCAAACCTCATTTAAATAAGACGTTAAATTCCCCTTGGAATAATTTACATTTGACCCCCGTTATGACTCATAATATTATAATAAGAATAACGGTATTTCTATAATAAATAAAAATTCATATCAAAGTCAAGGGTTATATTCTATTCAAAGTGGGTAGTGGAAGCGCTGTACTTATACTTTTTAAACGTCGATAAATATGATTAACTAGCTGATGCCCGCGACTCCGTCCGCGTGGTTTAAGTTTTTTGTTATTCCCGCGGGAACTCCTTAATTTTCCGGGATAAAAAGTAGCCTATGGCTATGTCACTCTCCAGGTCCTCAACTATACCCATGCCAAAAATCACGTCAATCCGTTGCTCTGTTGCTGATTTAAGGACAAACCAACAAACCAACAAACAAACACACTTTCGCATTTATAATATTAGTATGATTAAACAACTAGTAAGAATGTGATGGAGAGACACAAAAAACTCAACCGGTTAATTTGCGCGTTCCTTTAGGTATATTAAACTTAGAACTTATTAAGAGTCAAATATTAATAAGCGCCTATAATTGACTTTGATTACTATAAAGTTCTGCCATAAGTTACCGTGCAGCTTATGTTATTTACTGAATGCCAAAAATTGACTTTGACACGTCCGGTGACCTAGTGAACACCACTCAAATCGAGTCCACTTTACTGTTCGACATTGCTGCTCTAGGGACATGGCAACTCTGGCAATAGCAATAGCAAACATTCAGAGTTCTGCCATAAAAGTACTGTAGAGGGGGTATTAAAACAGCAAAGTACACTACATTTACTGAGTCTTGTTTGCTTTCAACAGAGGCTATTAAGTAGTTTACTACTGAATGCAGAACTTGTACTTTGCCTCGTTATGAGCTACAACTCTATGTTATTAAGAATTCTATGCATATTTATTACTTCTGATATTTTACCTACCTGCCTAAAGCCTAAAGCGTGAATTCTTCTCTCTCTCCGTCGATGGTATTCTTAAAAGGAGGTCATGGCCCGTTCAATTATAGTCGTTTTATAGATACAATTAAAAAGAATTATTATAATAAATTATGTTAACTTATTTATTTTAGTTCACAATACAATTTTGAATCACATTAGGGATGTAACCTCCTTTTAAATAAATTTAAATACCTGTGTCAGGAGATTCCGATAACAATCAAAGTTACAAAATTCTATTTTTATACCTGACAATTATTAACATTATTAGCACATTTTTTTAAAACTTTAATTATAATTAACAATAATGAGATGGTTCCAAAATTTTTCCGTTTACGAATCTTTTTGTTTACCTACTGAAAATACCAAAAAACTACATACTAAATTAGACACTAGGTACTCGTCACCAACTCAACGATTATATTATAAAAACAACTCGTTATCTTAACAATCTAACAAACTCAAAGCGTGGAAATAATGAAAGGGATATATTTATTATATCTTCGTATTTCATCCGTGATGATGATAATTTTCTCTTATTTTGTAGTCCAAATGACTGCAAATGTGGCTCTTTTCGGATGAATGGCTTTCATCAAGATCTTTTCACGCCGCTGCACAAATCATCCCTCTTCAGTCCTTATATTGCGTTAGCGCAAATTGTCTCTCCTATTTATGATCATTGAGCTTGACCACGGAGGAACAAACGTTAAACATCTATTATTAATACGAGTGTAGATAAGTACACATTTTGACAACTTCGATAAACTTTGAGTATTGAGTGAAATACAACAAATACGAATAACTTACAGTGTGATCTTTAAGTGCCAGGCCCAGAACAGGTAACTTTTTAAAATATAAATTAGTTGAATAAAAATATTGGATAGGAGCAGGCATACTTTGTGGAAGTCCGTGATAACCATTTCTTAGTAATCAGAAGCTTAATTTGCTATTATCCGCCAAAACTGACATTTCTATGTGATCATTATTTAACCCGGAAATATTAGTATTTCAGCTTGAAATGCATGCACAACACCTCATCACACAAATATTTCACTCTCTCTCTTGCTTACTTGTGCATTCTTAACTATTCACTAATAGTTAAGAATGCACTATTAGTCAACACTTCCTGTGAATGCTCCAGAATCCAGTGTCGAAGTGAACGTATGCTTCACTCGAGACTCGAGTGTGTTTTGGAGGGCTTGTATGGTGTGGTGTAGCATAATGATTGCTGTCAATCCTGTCTGGTGAATTTGTAATCAGTTTACCATTTTGCAAGACATCGCTACTCTAATAATGTGACAACTCTGTGCTTATATAAGCATAATTCAGTTCTTCATTTGCACTTCTTTCATCAAATGCAGTAGCTTCACGAGTTTTTCCCACATCTTTATATTATAAACCGTTTTTTTACGAACAAAATTACGCTGGATGTGTTTATTCAACCGTTTTCTTCCCACAATATTATATAATATAAAACCAGCGTTTACGTGTACATCCTTGTGGCTTATTACATTTTTTAATAATCCCTAAATTTTCAAATTACTATGTGAAAAAAAAAGGTTTTCTAAACGATTTCAATGTATAAATTAGCAATTATTCTTGATAATACAAATTTTTTTGTTATTGAACAGCCTAGGTATTTATTTACGCGACACATAACATCGTATAATATGTATTATCAAAAGTTGAGCGTAGTCACTCGTTAATGTTAACTATTGGACGTGCGACTGCGTTCTAAAACTTAGATTTAAATTGTACCACTAGAATGTTATTTACAGTTATTTTTTCTTCTATTGTTCAGCACTTTCAGCTATATATAAAAGTTATTTGAAATGCTTTAATGCTGTCTTTTCGCCGGAAATGCAAAGCAGACGGGGAAATGGATATTGAATTTCGATTTTATAGAAATACAAAAGTTCTCCAAGCAGCGGAAGCTGGTTCTAGGTTTCATTATTATTTAATCGGGAAATTGTTGTTTCAGTTTGAAATGGATGCATAATAATTAGTGTCACTATTTTTTGTTTAAAACTATATTTCAAGGTTTAGTTGCTTTATTACGTTTTCCAACTCAACGCGGCATTGTACCAGAACGCTAAATCGCTTGGCTGCACGTCTTACTCGTTTGGGTAGTTGGGTGGTGTTTGTTTCCCAAATTGATCCTACCTGGGATAGAACCCGGGACCTCCTACTTGTAAGATAGCGCTCAACACTGCACTAGCGAGGTTGTAAAAATTTAAAAAAAAAAACTAGGTAAATCCACTCGGGTGAAGAGCGGATAAAGAGTAAAACGGCCAGTTAAGTATAGTAATGGCGTAATAAGTTAAGTATAGTAATAATAATGGCGAATCTATATGGTGCAAGAAAATATCCCTGATATATACCGACCATTTGTCGCTTGCCGAAGGGCCATTAACTTGCCGCCGAAAGGTTTCTATAATGTACTTCAAGGGCATTAGTGTACCCACAAGGCGTTTAAGGGCGAAACGTACGGCCTCCCGAAGTGCTTTCCAACGGACGTCATAATATACTTGTTGATTGATGTCGGAGAAATATGGGATTCTTTTTCGGCACTTTATCTATCGAATAGCTGATGCTCGCGACTTCGTCCGCGTGGTTAAAGTTTTTTAATTCCCGCGAGAACTCCTTAATTTATCGGGATAAAATGTAGCCTATGTCACTCTTCACTCATCGATGAGAATAGTTTTTTAATTTAGATATTAGTAAATGTTATGGTTAACTTTTACTATTAAATTACTGTTATTACAGTACATGTTTAGTTTTATTTAGATTTTAGATATTATTCTGTCTGTTCTATTGCAATAAAAGAAAAACCCAGAACAAATCTCACACCAATATGACTATTTTATGTCTAAAAATGTGTTGCCAATTTATTCGGGATTTGTAAAATTGCATTTCCCCATAATGCAAACATATTATTTAAATGCAATTCGGAAAACTAGCAGTTACGCTATATTCCACATTCGGTGAATTGCGACCATTTCTGGTCAATTTTCTTCAAATAGGAATGCTTCTAAATTTCTTTTGTCGATCCTATTACCCGTAGGAGCATGCTATACGCTCAATATTTATTGCTTTAAGGTC
Organism: Erebia ligea; assembly: GCA_917051295.2. NCBI lineage: Eukaryota > Metazoa > Arthropoda > Insecta > Lepidoptera > Nymphalidae > Erebia > Erebia ligea. Next base: position 4,475,987 of record OU785237.1, on the reverse strand, counting down.
CAGCCTCACTTGAGATGCACAGAGCAGCGCGGCACGTAGCGGCAAATATTATTATTTGTATGGGTTTGTACGGGGCCGCGTCGCAGAGTGAATCTCCGTGCTGAGATTTTTAAAACCTTAATCCACGAGGACGAAGTCACGGGATTTATCTAGTAACGTGACGGCAAATGGTAATGAACCCACGCCAAAGATTGACAGCTATTGGTCCAAGATCCCGCGACGATCAGACCTACGTTATTTTATTAAAGCTGAAAGTTTTTCTATGTATGTCTCTTCTATGTTCTTTTCTATGTTTGGAAGGTATCAGGTAGAAAAGGTGGCATCTCAAATTCGTTACGGTGCAAACGGAGCTTAATGCTTTAACGAATTTGAGGTGCCACCTTTTTTACCTAATACCTTCCAAAGCAACCACGATTGAAACTTCATAGTCGGGGATCGTTTATTAGAGAAACTATTAGAGACATACATAGAAAAACTTTCAGCTTTAATAAAACAACGTAGGTCTGATCGTCGCGGGATCTTGCTCTATATAGTTAGATGATTGCAATCACCTTGACTGAAAGCACTAAGCATAATATTGGCTATGCTCAAATCACCGAGAAGTTTGACAGCTATAGTGTGACGAACGTAATCACCTTTTTTTGGTCTCAAACTCTCCCACTCTTGGTTAAAATGCACAGCAGTAAGAATCCCATAAACTCCGACAACAATAATAAAGTTTGTTTAACAAATAACAAAATACTTCTATTGCTATGTTATAGTCACTTCTGTCATGCTAGTTCTCTCGAGATAGACCGCGATAAAAATGTCGCGATAAATATTGAGCGTGTAGCAAACCCTAAGTTACGTAGGGCGTTGCGTATACAAAGCTTAATATACAATTTAAATTTTGTCCGGACTTGTAAACGACAGAATCCGGACTTACATTATACCACAGAATAGGTAATAGATTATACTTTGACCCTTCGTCCAGGGGTTCCCAACTTTACAACCTACCTTTGCCAAATAGAGCCTTTAGGTTTTCCAATTTAATTCTCCCTGACTTGCCCAAACTTCAAGTATTTAGACCGCTGCGATTTTATGTCTTCAAGTTAAAGTTAATATGAAATAGAAAATTTTGATTGAAATATAGACTTTTACAATACCAGCAAGCAAGTATTGCTTTTGAATCATCGTCTACGACTGGTTTCGAATGCCCATCATATCGAGGGACCTACAAGAACTTTGTCTTTCCAAATAAACCTTCCTTAAACTTTGACTTGAGTTCTCAAGAACTGAAGAGTTAAAGGTTAGAGTTGAAGAAGTTTGAGGTGTTGTCTATTAATTACCCATTGTCTGTAAGGAAACTTTATAAATACAATTTTAGAGAAAACCGTTACGACAGTGGCAGAAACGTACTTTTTTTTTTATCCATTACATGTTAGCCCTTGACTGCGATCTCACCTGATGGTAAGTGATGATGCAGTCTAAGATGGTAGCGGGCTAACCTGTTAGGAGCATGGCAGTTAATTAAACCCATACCCCTATTCTGTTTCTACACGACATCGTACCGGAACGCTAAATCGCTTGGCGGCACGTCTTTGCCGGTAGGGTGGTAACTAGCCACGGCCGAAGCTTCCCACTAGGCCAGACCAGGGAAAATTCTGAAATTATAAATTCCCAAATTGACCCTGCCGGGAATCGAACCTGGGACCTCCACACGTTAAAAACAACAGCGCTCAACACTGCGCCACGGAGGTCGTCACCTTACATTTAACTAAGGAACTACTTATATGCTAATACTTACCGATTTTTTATCGGAGGAAAACCTAGACCAGTCATCATTGCTTTTTACACCATGATTGCCTTTAAGTGCAAGCCTTACCTTGTAATAAAACACTGATTGTACTAGTTGCAGATACAACTAGCATCGATACTAAATAATTTTCATTGTTTTCGAAAACTGTTACAACTGCAGTAGGGAGCTCATTTTTCAGTACACCACAGTGTTCTACGTAACTTTTCAATATCGCTCCATTACGTAGTAATAATAAAATTTTGTTTTGTTTGAAATAATTCAAACAACGCTACTTGTACGTGTTTAGTTTTGAAAAGTTTGAACGTAACGTTGTTACTTGATTGAAAGTTGATGGTTGAGGTGGTTGAGATAATCAGCTTCAGCATTTGATAACATTAATTTTAAATTGTCCAAATATCCCATATTTCAAATTCTATTCTTTGACCTAAAATATTATAGTTTTGGAATTCACCTCCCATCCTCTTTTATGTGACTCTAATAATAATAATTAATTATTCATTGAATCCTTACCTTACAATTTCCAACAAATATAAGGAATAGGTACTCTTTATTCATTACTTGTTTGATATTTGTAAGTAATAGACTTTAAATATATGCTTAGTTCGCTTTAATTTAGATTTTTTATTCCCGCGGGAGCTTCTTAATTTTCCGGAATAGAAAGTAGCCTAAGTTTATCCTTCCCCGGGATAACACCTATCACTATGGTTATACCATCAAAATCGGTTGAAAAAATGGTGCGTTAAACCATAGCAGATATTAGTATGGAAGTATGGATTGTTTGCCTGCTAAAGCTTCTGGTGCGTATATACAGAGTAAGAAAATATATTTAGAACGACAATTTTTTATATTCTCTTTTTGAAATATAGGTTTTAACATTACCAGTTTACTATTAAAATAAGACAATTTGGTATATATTTCGAGTGTCAAGTTGTTCTTATCGCAATTCTCTGAAAGACTTCCACACCGCAGCCCCCGTTCCCTGTTTCCGTACAATTGAGGCCCTTTCGCGAAACTTCTCAACTGCTTTCAAGGGAGTGATAGCCGAGTTCAGTAATTTTAACTAATGACACTTCGCACACTGAAGAGCCTGCTACACGCATAAACTTGTCTCGCGCCGCCATACATGCAGCCAAAAAGTGACACTCTTCTTCTTGGGGGAGGAACTACGCTCTGCCGAAATACTGGCCCACCCTGTCAAAAATATGCGACAAACGGCGAAAAATCAAATATTCATAAATTGGTATTTTTATTTCTACTAAAGTAAACATACATACTTGAAAAATAAAATAAACAAATTTATACAATATTATACCAAAATCTAAATAATAAATGAACTATAAAATAATTTTAAAATAAATTCATATATACCTAACAAACAAAAAACAAAATTGGTCTTGTGCAGCTTATATTAAACCTAAACATAAGACTCTACTTTTTACTTTGAAAAAATAAGTAGTTAAGTAAGTACCTATGGGGATAGGTAACTACTTATTATTTCTATACGTTACCCTAGTATCGGCCATGATTTATGACCGATGCGATGTATCAAATCGCCGAAAACGCCTATATTAGATAACTATAGCGATATATAACGCCTATATATTCATGAACATGAATTGCGAATAATGGAAGTTTTGCTTCGTTGAAATTGCTAATAAAATTAATCCGTCGTACTAAGTTTATTAAGAATTATTAGCGCGTAAACGATTTCGTGATTTTTTTTTATGTAGCTTCTTATAAATGGATTATAATTTTGTGGAGCGTTTTGGAATTGACTGAAATAATGTCTATCGGGCGATGGCGATGAGTGGTTGTATCGGACAATAGTCTTCTTCGGGCCGTGGTGCTTGATAAACGTAGCACTTACTCTGGATGATACAGAATATACAATGAAATATTTAGGCTCGGTTAAAATAACTAAACTTGTTAAATTTTATGCGCGTCGCTGCTCATTTCCCTAAACTTTACGAGGTCGTTAAAAATTTGACGTTTCTAAATACGAAGTTCCTTTACGTTTTTGGCTTTTCAATTAAATATTTTATGACTTAAACTCTTCTTCTTTAACGTACAGATTAACCAGTTAATTTATTTTCTTCAGAATCGTATTTCAGTAGGTACCTACCTATATGCGGATTCCCAATTCTGTGGTCGCACATAATCACTCTCATATTGTTTATAAACTAGATATAGATAATTATATTTTAAAGGCGTAGTCTAAGGCTACTGTTACCTTTTCAAGACCTTTTAATGGCCTAATGGATGACCATTAAACCGATGTCGAAAAAACTTAGGGCAGATATAGCTTGCATCCCGGAGAAGGATACAGGCTGCTTTAAAACAAGGGAAATCGAAGTGTTTTCAAGTGGTTTTCATTCAAGCGGACGATGGACGAATTCACGGCAATCAACTAGCTTTTATTGTAAAACTGCCCGTGACTTCGTTCGCGTAGATTCAGGTTTAACTCTTTAATTTTCTGGAATAAAATGTAGCCTATTAAACAATAGCTATCTATCTCCATAAAAAAATTCAGCCAAATTGGTTTAGTCGTTGTGGCCTGAAGTAACAAACGTCTAAAAATACAAACTTGCAAACCCTACAGAGTACAGACATATAAACTTTCAAAGTTTTAATATTAGTAAGGTAAGATTTACTTAACTTCATTAGCATTTCTTACCTAATTGTTTTAAGTTATTTGAAGTATAAATTTTCGCCTGTGGACGAATTTCAGAAATTCCCTTTGAAGAGAAACTACAAAAGGTATTAGTTACTTTACTTGTCCCTTCTGAAATTTCTAGTATCTCCAATTCTGAAGCACTTCAAGTACTACACTTGGCTCAGTCCCATTGTCTTGTGACAAATGTCTTGATGGACGAAATCATAGAGATTTAATATTACTAGAGCGTGCAATGTACTGCAAAATACACTAATTATGACTAGATCTTACAATAAATCATCATCATAATGTACATTGTGAAAAATTCACTAGCTGGCAACAATATCACTATCTATCCTATGATGCGATTCTTAAGATAATTTATTAAAGTAATAGAGATAATTTTCATTCAATTCAATTTTTCAAGAGAGTTTTTCATTCAATGGTGGATCATTGCATGTAGTGCGATTGTAATTTTTAAGGAGTTCATAGATGCTCACTTATCGATAACCATGTATGAACTCCTTCATCGGTTCGAGTACTTAATAGATACGTTTTAAGCTCAAATGATTACGATTTTTATAGAACTCATATGCAGGCCTAAGTTTTGCTCCTCCAGCTATAATTATACATCTCCATGTCAAAGAGACAGACAGCACTATAAAGCTCTCAAATTTACATACAAATAATTGTACCAGATTGCGTTCCCTGAACCGTTTTGCTGCGAATTGCTTTCATTTGTATAATTCGGCTGCCACTTGATTCAGTTACGCAGATTTTGATGTAAAGGCTCTTGATTAATTTCCGTTTTGCTCCTTTCACTGAACTCCGCCTGTGTTTGTACCTATTCCCTTCATTTGCTTTAATTTCCTGTCCTTTATAAATTTTAATGAGTCCGCTACTGGTATTCTACTTTTCCAAGAAAATTCTTTACATAAAAAAAGTGATTTTCTTATTGGTAAATTATTTATCATCTTTGCTTGTAATTTAATTATTAAACTGTAACTAATAAATAAATAAATTATTATAATTGTTGATAAATATTATGAAAATTTTAATTGGAGAAAGGGGTAGGTAATGTTCTTAAGTTTTAGAATGATATAATTATGAGTTCTTAATTTCGACGACCTCCCTAGCGCATGTGATGAGCGCTGTGGTCTTATAGTGGGAGGTCCCGGGTTCGATTAATGAGAATTTATAACGGCCAAGCGATTTTGCGTTCCGGTACGATGCCGTGTAGTGCCGTGTAGAAACCGATGAATGGGTTGAATATAATTGCCGTACCCCTAATGGGTTAGCCCACTACCATATAAGGCAACGGCTAACTTGTATTGAAGCCTCGTAGCTTTAGTTTTAAGATACCTTCGTTAATTATCACCATCACTTCATATACGTTGTATATCTACTTGACGTTCATTTAAGTGTACCTACTATTATCTGACCCGGTGACAGCGTCGCTATCTATGAAAAATAATAACTAAACAAGCATAAAAATTTGTTCCAATTTTGGCCACCGGGGCAGACAAGTTTGGGGGACGACATATTTCGACTTTGACTTTTGTTATGTTTTCTCGTTTGATATGATGTTAATAAAAGTATAGCTATTAAATTGAAATTATGAAGCACTAGATGATGCCCGCGACTTCGTCCGCGTTGATTAAGTTTTTTGAAATCCCGCGGGAACTTTTTAATTGTCTGGGATAAAAAGTAGTCCTTCCCTGGGACACAGCCTATCCCTGTACCAAAAGTCATCGAAATCGGTTGAACGGATGGGCCGTGAAAGCCTAACAGACAGACACACTTTCGCATTTATAATATTAGTATGGACTCACTACAACTTTGAATAAAAAACATAACCAAGAATCGGATTTACACAAGTTTTCAGTAAAACTCTATCAAGAACTCAAGAGGCTACCTTCAACACAGTGCAGCATTAATCACAGGGGGCAGACGATAACCGCAAGGCGCTCTCAAATGGGCGCACTTAAAATAATTTAAGCCCCGACCACAAAACTTAAGCCATAAAGGAGCAGAGACAAAGTCTGGGACATTTTTCATTAGAGTGCGGAAACTCGGGCCGTTTCCTCGTAAACAATTATAAGATGTGTCCGGTTGAACTCATTGCCCGCCTATTTGTTTCGAGTTGCATTGTTCTTAAGTTTTAAGTCATAAGTCATAAGTCATAAGTCATAAGTCTTAGGTCATAAATATTTATTCAATTTAGGTAGATACACTACACTTATTGACGTCTAGTTACATAAAAATTTCACGGTGATAATCTGTTACGGTATCTTAAAACTAAAGCTACGAGGGTTCCAAGGGGTTTTAGAATGATATCATTATGCTTTTTAAATCAAGAACCGTTTTCTCCTCCGCTTTAATAATAATTGGTATCTACCAATCAAGATAATAGGCAAGGCGATATCTTCTAGGCAAGCGCGCTCTACCTTAGCACAGAATACTAACTAAGTATATCTTAGGTAGCAACACCAGTGACCACTTGCCAGCCAAGAACTATTTGTACTTCTTAATCTTTTGTTACTCAATCACGCCAGAACGGCTGAACGGATCTGGAGGAAATTTGGCAGAGAGACAGATTATAGTCTTGAATAACACATAGGTTACTTTTTATTCCGGAAAATTAAAAAGTTCCCGCGGGAACCAAAGGACCTCAAGCCACGCTGAGGAAGTGAGATAGTAAAAAATAAATTCAGACAAATTGCAATTAAAAATTCACCTAAAAAAATTTTTGGACGGAAAATAAACCCTAATAAATATCTGCTGTGGACAGATAAGGGGACATGTTGAGTAAATGTGGCAGGCAAATTTGAAAATGCTTTTCAAAACTCCAAAACAGTACCTATCAGGGCACCCGAATCTCGGACTCGCTATCTGGGAAGCCGGTTTTAATTAAATGCTTTAACTATCAGATGAAAGGGGCTTTTCAAAAAAGATACGGCTGCTATAAATTTTTTGTTTCAATAAAAACAACTCTTAAAATACTCTGTCTTGTACATTGTTTAGGATAATGGGTTTCTAATGGTAATTCTTTTTCTTTTTACCCCCGTTGCTTTGGCGTTCCGCGAGAAGGTACTAAGGAAGAAACCTTAAAATATTTTTTTGCGTTTAGTTTTTTATAAAATGCAAAAATAGACGATGCCCGCGACATAGTTTGCGCGCATAAACTAACCTGTGCCACTCTCGCGATGTGATGAAGGGCAATACAACACACTTTCGCATTTATACTTCTGCTATTAGTCAACGATTTTTTATATTTAAGTCAAAATTTTGAAACGCTACTGTAAATTACAATGAAGGCATATTAGTTATCTATACTTCCATACTAATATGATTAATGCGAATGTTTGTCTCTCTATCTCCTACACTTTCTCGGGTCATCTTTTCAACCAGCTTTGGTGAAATTTAGTACAGAGATAGTTTGCATCCCAGGACAGACATAGCCCATACTTTTTATCACGGAAACGCAAAGAGTTCCCACGGAATCCTTGAAAAACCTGAATCCAAGCTGACGAAGTCGCGGCCGTCGTGTAGTATTTTAATAAAACGAAATTACTAAGGACGGCTATAAAATTTAAGGACCTACGAATTAATGCTGGAAGTAATTTGAGTCCCAAAGATATGTACCTACGAGGGGACATTTTATGTATATTTTATTTGAACTGACTTCTCTCTCTGTTATTTTAAGGGCTTCTGCTGTACTAGAATAAAATATAAGTGAACTTGATTTAATGCTTGTGTAAAAGACTAAAAATACTTCAAGCAAAGTATTTTACTTTCCATGGTATATCCGTACCGCTTAGTGATCACAAAGGGCTCTTGGGTATACATCTCTCCCAACCTCAATTTCGGGAAAGGTATCGAGTCAAAGGCCAAAACAGCTGCCAAAAAACTTGGTATCCTGAACAAGGTGAAGCGGTACTTCACGCCAGAACAGCGCCTCACTCTTTATCAGGCACAAGTTCGTTCTGGCATGGAGTATTGCTGCCACCTTTGGGATGGATCCGCCAGGTACCAACTCGATACATTAGGACTCGATAGATCGCCGGCCCGAAGAATAATAGGCGATCAATCACTTACGCACTTACGTAGTTCTTTTATATAATCTGTACCCTCTTTTTTAAATATAGAACATCATTGGCTGTGTCTATTATAATCTCTGTAATTAGTAAGAAGTTAAATTATTGTTCATTTATCGTTCTACACAAAATATACAGTGGGGCTGATTCTAATTTTAGTTTAGTTTAGAGATTGTGCACTAGCACAATCTCTAAACTAAACTAAAATTAGAGCATTACAAATATTGCTAACCCTTTCATAATACTCCCTACGGAAAGGGACAGAACTAGATTTAAAGCTGCCATTTTAGTTTAGTTTAGAGATTGTGTTATACAGAATCAGCCCCAGTGTATCATTCTACACTAAATATACAGAGCGGAAAATATTATATCTTTTACTCGTATAAACGGCGCTCATCGAAAACATTTATCCCAGATATAGTGCTTATGTGTTTATGGGCCGCTAGTGATAATAAGTACCTACATAAATATTTGGCTATTGCTTTGAGCAATTCGGGAAGATCATCCATGTTTTATTGCCCATGAAAACGGGCGAAAATCACGTTTTTATTCCCTACTATACGTATTGGATTAGGGTTTTGTATTTCTTTCCATTTCATAACTACAAACACTTGTTTGCTGTAAACATGTAGTAAGAGAAAAAGGAGAGTCATGTATATTTTACTTACAATTACAAAAACTTATAATTGAAATTATGATTTTAAGTTATTTTTAATTATTTCTAAGTTTAACTGATAATTTTTGTCTATGTTATTAATAAATTATACTCCTTCACGTAACGTCCACTCTAAATAAAACACTCACAGACTGAGAGACTAAGCACAGCTCAAATAGCCACTGGATCTAGGAGCATTGAATTTTTGCACGGGATACTATTCATACATAGGTGAGCAGTTGAGCACGAAAGGATTTTTGAAAAATCATCCCCTAATAAATTCAAAAATCTTACTTATCAGGTCAGTATGCCATGTAAAATTTAGCTTCGACTCCCTGCCTACGTACCTGGATCGACCCTATAGAGCGTAAGTAGTAAACAGGGGATAGTGGGGAATCCCATGGGGCACACCGATCATAATACCAACACCAAAATACCAAGACCAAACAGCAAGTTACACATTGAAAATTAAATAATTTCGTTTCCTTATAATATTTATCTAATTTTAGTATTTGTTGTTCATGTACAGGATATAATTCTAAATAATTGATAAGTTTCAGGCTCAGCCTTTTAGAAAATTGAGAGTTCTGAGGTCAACTTTGGACGTTAGAAAATCGCCACTTTGAAAGCCCCCCATTTCGTCAATTTTAGGGGAAAAATTAAAAAAAAAATATTTTTGGACTCTATTCCTAATTATCTTTAAAATGATATACCACAACCCTATGTAACTCTATAAAAAATATTTTACTTCGCATTCGCTTCTATGAGAGCCCCCCTGAGATAAAGATTTTTATAACTTTTTAAGCCATATTCGGCGGGAGGCCATCGGTTTACATATTATTTTTAAATTTGAAGTAATTACGTTCAGTAATTCAGAAGTTATAAGGCTCTGACAGACAGACGGACGGACGGACGGACGGACGGACGGATAAGTGCAAATTCACTCAAGTAGACTCAGAGACCTTCGCTTCGCTCGGTCAAAAATATATTTCTGAACAACTTTGCTTGGCTTTATATGTTACCGACTACAGAGTTAAAGAAAACAACTCAGTTTGCTGTTTACCTACTGTTGCGAAAAAGCAAACAGACCGTTCATTTCATTAAATAGTTAAAGTAAATCGTTTTTCAGAACAAAAGCGTTACGAACACATTTATTGTTGCTATAGAACTCAAAATAAATATAGAAGTGTTCCCTTCTTTTTGGCTTTGCTTAGTCGGATAAAAAAGCGCCAAGCTCCACTGTTGTGCGGTGGCATTATTTAACAAACTCACATGTCCATCGAAATAAAGTTTTATTAATCTTGCTTCATTTGCTAAAGATACGGCTGTTTCCTCGTCTAATATTAAAAATGAACGCGCCTACACATTAGTCGTCTAACAGTAAAATTCAATCGTAAAAGCCTTAGACTGAATGACCAATTTGTATTGCTCTCTACCTACCTTTGTTTAGGTATATACCTAGTTTGATTGGAGGTGCATTCATTTTAAGATTAGAAAACCTCTACTTACTGCCGCCTGCGATATCGTCGATAGATAAGATCCGATATAAAGTCTTTTTCGGTCTCCAGTGTAAAAGCTTCCTCAAAATTGTTTCACTGTAGGTTAACGTGCAAAATTTCGTTCTTTGAAACATAAAATGAAAAATGGTTCAGCGGTTGATATATTGTGATTAGGTCATATATGGATAGGTACACATTTTCGCATTCCATTTAACCATTTCTATTACCATATTTATAGTTCTTCGATTGTTGCAGCATTCAACGGTTATTTACCGACTTCTCACAGCTGAGAGGCGAGGAAACAGCAACAATTATTACTTTTCTTGTTCAACTTAATACATTTGCTTTTGTTTCGGGAGGTAGTTTTTCTGATTTATATACGCGTTTTTGGATTCGTTTATCATTCTGTCGACATGTTTGCCAACTTTTCCCATACGTCTAGTACTGGCTAAAACTTGATGTTTGTGTATACTTTGGTTTTGCTTAAACTTCTGCAGTGTGGTTACGAATAACATCATCATCATCACCATTGTCATCATTATTTCAAACCATTGCTGGCACCAGTCTCCTCTCAAAGAAGGGTTTGACCAGAGTCCACCACGCTAGACAAGTCTGGGTAGGCAGATTTCACACCGTGTTGAGAACATTATCCATCAACCACTTCCCGTCACCCTTTTTATTCGGTCCATCGTGCTTCAACTTAATTACTGATGGTTTGGGCAATAGCAGTGACCTTGGTTCTCCTGCGGATCCATAAGAAAAATTCCGTCAAGGATTCGAGGACGGGAGTGGAATAAAATATCAAAACAAAAACACACCCCTTTGTAATTTTTTTCTAATTTATGTACACTGCACTGTTGTGGATTCCAGCACGATTGTTTATCATTCTCTCGACAAGTTCCCAACTTTTCCCATACGTCTAGTGCCGGGGAAACTTGGTGTTTGTTCTTATTTTTTGTTCCGCGGGAACTTTCGTGTGGTTACTTTTGTACCGGGTTATGAATTGGTTGAAAGTTTTTGTGCGGTTTATGACTGTAAAGTTTTAATGTGCTGCATTTTTAGGCTGTTTGGTCTTCGTTTTATCTTTTGAGAACAGATTTAAGTTCTTCTTCTTAGAGCTGTTAATTTATTGAGTAAGTTTGAACTCTTGCTTTTAATTTAGGTACGTTTCCTAACAATTAGGTATATTGTTCCCATATTATATGGACTATGGAGCCCTGTCTTCTAACTCTACGGCCGGTTATGAATCTGTAATAATATAACATTTTACCTTTTTGGTCGTCAGTTGTAAACCGTAATAAACATACTAGACTTATTTATCTTACATTTCGCAAGTACTCTTGTGTGGGTGTTTATTCATCTTAATTTAACCCAGCACTCAGAGAATCGAGATAAATGTATGCAAATCGTTCCGCAACGAAAATTCATATGGAATGCTTGTAATTTTCCACTCACTTCGCATGCAGAGTTGATTTCAGTAGGGTTAGTATGAAATTAAAAAACACCAAAGTTGATAGAATTCGAGCATCGAGACATTATAATGTTTAGCTCAAGTTATTCCACATAATTATGTAGATATCTACAGTCAGCTCCAAATGGAAAACTAGTAAGTTGAAGCAGGAGTATTTTTGACTTATAATAACTAGTGGTTCGCCTCGAACTGAGACCTCGCGGTATCACAGAGCGCCATCTATTGACATCATTGTGAAGCTCTGTTAAAAATATCATCATCATTAAAAATTAAATAATTTCGTTTCCTTATAATATACAAATTTTAGTATTTGTTGTTCAAGTACAGGATATAATTCAAATAAATGATCAAGTTTCAGGCTCAGCCTTTCAGAAAATTGAGAGTTCTGAGATAAACTTTGGACGTTAGAAAATCTCCACTTTGAAAGCCCCCCATTTCGTCAATTTTAGGGGAAAAATTTAAAAAAAAAATATTTTTGGACTCTATTCCTAATTATCTTTAAAATGATATACCGCAACTCTATGTAACGCTGTAAAAAATATTTTACTTCTCATTCGCTTCTGTGAGAGCCCCCTGAAATAAAGATTTTTATAACTTTTTAAGCCATATTCGGCGGGAGGCCATAGGTTTACATATTATATTTAAATTTGAAGTAATTACGTTCAGTAATTCAGAAGTTATAAGGCTCTGACAGACGGACGGACACAATTCACTCAAGTGGACTCAGAGACCTTCGCTTCGCTCGGTCAATAAATTTTTAGATAAACTTACGTCGTTGTTGTCGTCTACCGATAGATTCACTGTTGGGCATAGGTCTCTACATAGGTGGGGAGCTTCCACTTCAGGTTCGCAACCCGTCTAGCTATGTTACATTAGTTCTTCTACTAATCTATTCATTTCTGAAGTCATAATATGTCTGAGGTTTACGTCGACGCTCGAATTCCATTAACCTTTTACCGATGTAAAATCTCATACTAGCTCTATAGTGCTTATTATGAAAACTCTTGATATGCACGAGAACAAATAACTGTATTTAAGCCTTTATTTAAAGTGTACTTAGCGTTAAGTCCGGCGTTGTATTATGAACGTGGCTGCGGGGAAACGTTTTAGCTGGCTTTAAGTCCGTATTAGTAGTAGGTAGTATTTTACATTTTAGTGTTGAGTTTAATTTTTTCTCATATTTCTTAATTGAAAATGACTTTTAGGTGGAAATCATACGCGTGGAATGGTGCCAGTAATTCTAGCTGCATTTCTACGCTGAACTACCTACTCGTATAGCTTTATTCTTTGTCATTTTAAGTTAGTCCATATTTTTACCTGACTGAACCAGAAAATAGGTTGGAATGGGTTGTGGTTTTATCTGCTAGTTCATCCGATGATACATTATTTGAAAAAAAAAAAAAAACTAAGATGAACATTCGTATGGATGACTCTTATAAATGAATCGTATGAATCACTTGCTATAACGTCTTGATAGCGTCTGATACTAGTTCCAGGTAGCGTTTTTTAAAGTAACATTAAATATTTATTTATTTTATTTTATATAATGAATTTAAATATTTTTTTAATTACTTTTTATGTCCCTACTCATATTAATCCGGTCTTCTCCCTTCCTTCTGCATTTTTCTTACTCGGTCGAGAGCTTCCAGGTCTTGCACGCTTCGTCCATCCGACGATACCTGCACATTCCAAGAAGGTAGTTAGAAATCGATTCCGTTCCTCATTTTTTACGCACAGATGAAATACTAATCCATACTAATATTATAATTGCGAACGTGTGTCTGTCTGTCTGCTACGCTTTCACGGTCCATCTTTTCAGCCGATTTTGAACCGAACCAATGAAATTTGGTATGGTGATAGGTTGTATCCCGGGGAAGGACATAGGCTACTTTTTATCCCGGAAAAATAAAGTTTCCGCGGGGTTAAAAAAAACTCATCCACGCGGACGTGAAGTTGCGGGCATCATCTAGTATAGTATAAATAATAATCGAATAGGTTAAGAAATAAAACCGGCCAAGTGCGAGTCGGACTAGCGCACCGAGGGTTCCGTACAATCCTGTAGTAAGTTTTACGATTAATGAATTAAATGAACCGCAAAACTAACTTTGTTTGTAGAAGTTTATTGTTAATATCAAAAAAACTATGCTAGTTATAGCGATGGTTTTATTTTTCCTGTAAAATATACAATAAGCTTCTATTGACCATAATTATTTCAGATTTTTCAATTGGTAAACTTTGGAGATAAACATTTGGGGGGGGGGAACGGTATTTTTTTCGACATTTTGCCCGATAAATCAAAAACTATTATGCATAAAAATAAATAAAAATCTTTTTTAGAATTTAGAAGTATAGCCCTTTCATATGATATCCCACTCAGTATAGTTATCATACTTTGAAATTTCAAACCCCCGATTTCCCCCCCTTTTTAATTAAACTAAAAATAATTTTCGATTTTTTTTTATTTTAATGATGTTAGGCCATTATTATACACAACTATTCCAAATTTCATGTCGATAGCTTTAATAGTTACTGAAATAATCAACTGTGACGGACGGACGGACGGACAGAGAAAGTCGCACCATAAGGGTTCCATTTTTACCATTTTGTTGAGAACCTCTTCCTTTTTTGAAGTCGCTTAAAAAAAGAGATCACCGCGTCTTGGTCCTTTGGAATAATTTGATTTAACTCTGGGAAACTTGGATTTTCCGTTCCGGGGGACAAAAGTAGGTTCCCTATGTCCGTCTCCAGGATGCAAGCTACCTCAGTACGTAAATTACGTGAAAATCGTTCAAGCAAATTAGCTTTGAAATGGTATAGAAGAACATAGGATATTTGCATCATAATATTAGTATGGATAACTAGAATATTATTTTAGAAAGCAACACTCGCAAAACATAATACGTGTAGAAGCACCAATGCATAAATCACTGGAACTACGTGACTTCAACGCGGAGCGAGTTTGCTTAGAACTGTGAGGAAACTTCAAGACTTCATTGTTAGTGATGAAACTTGCAGCGATTATGTGGCAACTTTGAATGTACCCTGCATCTTGTATGAGCCGTGCAGCTTGCGAATGTGAACGGAAAGTCAACAAAGACCGGTTATAGGGGAACTTTTATAATAAACCTATACTGTTATATTAACTTGCAGTTGCAAAAAGTGATCTCAAGTTTTACTGTGAAGTTTCATAGAAAAAAGGCTTGCACAAATTTCAGGTGTCGTTTAACAAGATTCTCGGGTTCCAAGGTACCCTAAGGCTGCAATCACACTAGTTACTTTTACTCACGTAAGTAACATGAGTAACTTACGAAATTATCTACGTTAACATAATGTTTGTGAAACAAAATATTCATCTCTATAGACAAAGAGGGGATACACAAAATCGACTTACTAGAAACCGGCATAAGCTAGTCGCAAAAGCATAATGCCGCAATGTCGTCTACGCAAGGTGCAGAAATCCTTTGTGGGGTCGAGTATTTTACCTTTTATAATATGGTTCCAAAAGAACTTTTGGACTTGCCGTTACACAAATTTAAAAAAAACTGTAAAAGAACACTTGCTCAGTCGGGGCTATTATACAATTGACGAATTTCGTAACGACAAAATTGTCTGGAAGCAACCGACTTTGGGTCCAGCTCCCCACAGGACAGTATAATAACTAACACTATTGTATTTAATTACATACTTACCTACGTAATGTAATATATCATTTAAAAAAAAAAAGAGAGGAACTGCTGATTTTCTTGCAGGCTCTTGTCAGCAGAATCTGCTTTCCAAACCGGTGGTAAAGTCAAAATATGACGTAACATAAGAGCCACCTGTATGTCCTATATGTTTTAAATAAATGAATTGAATTGAATTGAAATGCAAACAATCTTGTATGTTACTAACGAAAGATTTTTACTTAAAACTTACAATAATTTGAATTGAGGTCTTATGATGACTCCACACCGGAAAAGTCAATGTTGGAAGAAGGATCAAAAGCATGTTTCTGGTAGGCGCTGCATATAATATTAATATTAAAAAAAAACTACTTACTAGATCTCGTTCAAACCAATTTTCGGTGGAAGTTTGCATGATAATGTACATCATATATTTTTTTTTAGTTTTATCATTCTCTTATTTTAGAAGTTACAGGGGGGCGGGGACACACATTTTACCACTTTGGAAGTGTCTCTCGTGCAAACTATTCAGTTTAGAAAAAAATTATATTAGAAACCTCATTATCATTTTTGAAGACCTATCCATAGATACCCCACACGTATGGGTTTGATGAAAAAAAATTTTTGAGTTTCAGTTCTAAGTATGGAGACCCCCAAAATTTATTGTTTTTTTTCCAGTTTTGTGTGAAACTCTTAATGCGGTTCACAGAATACATCTACTTACCAAGTTTCAACAGTATAGCTCTTATAGTTTCGGAAAAAAGTGGCTGTGACATACGGACGGACACACAGACAGACAGACAGACAGACAGACAGACAGACAGACAGACAGACAGACAGACAGACAGACATGACGAATCTATAAGGGTTCCGTTTTTGCCAAATTTGGCTACGGAACCCTAAAAACCGTTTCTGTGGAGATCTTTGTAAGAAACATGTCTTGCAGTCTTTGTCTTTCGGTGCCCGCACTCTAGGAAACCTAGGAAACTACGCCATCTTGTTTCCCAAGAGAGTTTTAATTGCATTTTCATGCCTAATTATTTCTTTCATAATTTCAGGCCTCGATAACCTCTCTGGCTTTGGCGTGCCCTATATTTATATAGCGATATATTTTCTAGTTATCAAGTTTGATCATTTTCGCCTTGGCTCCGGACCACCAAGTTATTTTGCATTAAATGTTTTTTTCTTTAAGATGCTCTGCAATACTACAGCGCAGTATGTATGTTGTATAACGCTGTGTTGAAATATGTTGAACAGGAGTAGATAGGGATTAGAAATGCCGCACCAATTTCATAGGCAGTGTTTTCCTTTCCATGAGACTGCATCGTTAAATATCGAGAAAGATCGTATTCAAACTATAAGTCTCACGTCTGCTCGGTAGGAATGGCATTTCAAACCAATGGTGGATTCACTCGACCCGATTCAAAAGCACTTGTAAAAGTTTATTTAAATTAAAAAAAACATTAATTTTTTTTGAAGTTAACTTATGAAAAAGCACCGTCAAAGAATTATAAAATAACATTATCTATGAAAAATTAAAAAGAGAATAGTAAAAAAAAAATTGGCAGTCATAGGGACTGCCGATATAAGTGAAAACTTATAACTTTGAATTTTAGTATTAAAATTACAAAAAAAAAAAAATTAAAATATAAACCTTAAAACTAAGTTACTAAAGTTTAATTACGAATGTAGTATATTATATTTAAGACCTTTTGTCTCGGTAACAACGCGAGCATGGGGCAGCGAGGTGTCGGTGTCGGTGTCGGTGACGCGAATCCACAATTTTACCCCCTACCAAAAAGTGCTCAACGCGGCTAAAGAAGTTTTCACTTCAAAAATTCATTCGATTAATTATTGTACATAAATCGTCTTTTAGTCTGCTTTTAGTTAATTTTCTCTTCAAAGCGAAATATCTTATGCAAATTTAAAAGGCAACCTTTTTACCTCGGCCTCATAGACTCCCCTTAATTGTAAATCTAATTGAGTTTGCTAACGATATCTTTTCATCAAAACGTAACGCCGACGCAATGTAAACAAGAATATTCCACTTGTAACGTTGTTGTAAATTGAGACATTTTATATCATTTTTTATTTGTTGACTTGTTGACTCAAATCTAATGGCCTTGTAATTATTTGTGGAATAAAGAATAGCATCCTTATTTTGGAGACATAATTGCTTGACTGGCTGTTACTTTTACTGGCAAATTATCCTTATACGCCTGTATAAAAGTATTTCAATTTCAGTTCAAGAATGTATATAGAAACCGCTGGGTGTCTTGCCTGCTCTTCTGATTGTAATTTCAGAGGTAGCATAATGGTAGACTATAGACTCGACTATCCCACTAAGTGGACGGACGATCTCAAGCGTGCAGCTGGGAGCCGCTGGAAACAAGCGGCACAAGACCGTGCTCTGTGGCGATCCATACAGGAGTCCTTCGTCCAGCAGTGGACGTCTATAGGTTGAGACGACGACGACGACCGATAGACTCGACTTATCATAGTAACTGTTAAGAAGGCGTACGTACCTACATTACTTTCCAAACGGTTGGTTGAGTCCCTATATAGGTGAGTATATTCTATCTATCTATCTAATTTAATACATAAATGGGTTACTTTCTTAGAAAGCTTACCGCGTACAACCAAATCGTATTAGATATCTTAATAGAAATAACATTCAATTTATCGGTCACGCACGTCACAAAATATTTAATTATTCGTCCCAGTAACGGCCGAATAGCCGATAAGGCGTCCCATATCTTGATATTTGTCCACAAATTACGGTAATCGTCGTTGTTAACCGCACCATGACACGCGAGTGCGTTTGGACTGCCGCTGTGTATAACTCAATTTCAACATTAAAAGGGTAGGCTGGGTCAACTGTAATTTTTTATTAGATAGGTACCTTGGAGCTTGGACGGCCAACATAACCTTCCGAAGCAACACTTCCAACTTGAAGGAACTTAGGGGAAGGAAGGCTCTGCTCTGTCTTAAGAAAAAAAAGAAATCCTGAAGTTTTCCGGCCATATTATCTCCTGAAATGAAAATGAACCTTAGTACCGGTGCAGGCTAGAAGGAAAACGAGTCAAAGAACGTTCACCTACGCGATGAACCAATTTGGCGAAAGAAAGAAAAAAAAAAACCTATTCACAATAAGGGTTGCAACCTACGGATTTTTAGGTACGTTTTACGACCTTTTAGGTACGCAACCCTAAACACCAAGTGGTTACCTCTTGGCCAAAGGTGCCCCATCAAGATCGGTAAATAGCCAACCCTTAGTCTGAAAACCTTCGCCTCCTCACCTTCCTCCTCCTTTTATGTATACCAATATTTTTAATGCGAAAATTTGGATGGATGGATTTAGGGATGTAAGGATGGATGAATGGATGTTTGTTACTCAATCAGGGCAGAACGGCTGAACGGATCTGGATGAAATTTGGCATAGATTATAGTCTGGAATAAAACATAGGCTACTTTTTATCCCATAAAATTAAAGAGTTCCCGCGGGAACTAAAAAGATGCGGACGAAGCCTCGCCCATCAGCTAGTTACGTATAAATCTAACCCTGAAAACTCTGAAATACTCTTATTGTTTGCACTAACAACAATGAACTCAAACATTTTAAAATAGAATGTTGACCGAAACCATTCATTTTCTTAAAAAAAAATCTTTCATTCTTATTACAGTTTCTTCAGAACATTTTCATAGCTCTTGTTGTGGCTCTATTCAGGAATTCATACGGTTGGTTGATTTTGAAGCATTGTATCCAAATTGCTCGTCTGCGGCGGAAGAATACAGGAATACCCGAAGTAACGCGATTATTCCGTTGTCGTGGCGTTTTAAATAATCTCCAACCCTCTCAATTGCACTTGAAGTTGTAGGAACACCACTTCCTTCGTAATTTGAAAAACATTTTCAGGTAAAATAAAACTTTATAGTATTTAGTTCGTGTCTCTCTATGTGATGATATATTATGTATACTTAGATGCTATTTCGCGAAAAAGCAGATTTAATACCATACATGTACCTATATGTATAATACAAATAAGTAAAGGGTACGTAAGAAGAAAACTAGTTGTTGATAATATGAACAGTTTCAGCCGACAGTCTGTCTGTATTTTCTTTCTTGCTCCCATAGAAATTTAGAAAAATCTGGCCTTATTTCAAACTAGCTGATGTTCGCGACTTTGTCAGCGTCGACTGAAGTTTTTTGGTTTCCGAAGGAACTCTTTGATTTTCCTTTGTGTTAGGTGTTCCTTAGCCTTTGTGCTATTCCAGACTACAATCTATCTTTATGCCAAATTTCATCCAGATCCGTTCAGCCGTTCTGACGTGACTGAGTAACAAATATCCATCCATCCAAACTTTCGCATTTATAATATTAGTATAAATTGCATTGTAAAAGGGAACCTAGTCTGTGCAAAGTTACAAGTCCAAGTGTTTGGTCTGGGTTTAATGAGTGAGTCAGAAAGTAACTTAGTCAGGACTTTTCTTTTCCTTTTTGGTTTAGATTATTTTTTATGATAATATATTTTTTCAATGTAATTATATATTTTCGGCTACTACATGGCCATCCTAGTTACCGAACAGCGTATTGTGTGTGATTTCAATCCGGAAGGCTTGAATGCTCTCTTTGTTTCTTAATGGGATCCGCGAGCCATCAGATACGAGGGTGGCGACGGTAAATGTACAGTGATTTACTACATTATGTATTGTGCTTTTTGATTGTTGACGATATTATATGAAATGGGTGGGGATAAATGTATGTTTTTGTCTGGAAATGGACAGGTTTTGGGTAGGATGTTGATGACTCTGCGGGCGCAGTGGTGGTATAATTAGGTTGTTCCAGGTTCGACTCCCGGCAAGGGCAATTTGGGAGTTCATAATTTTTTTTAAAGTCCCTGGTCAGGCTTCGAGCTGTAGCTAGCGGCATAAACATCCCGCTGTACGATGCCGTGTAGAAGCCGATTGGGGGTATGGGTGCGATATCCCAGGCAAGATTAGCCCGCTACCATCTTAAATTGTATCACAGACGAAAGTCTCGAAACAAAAACAAGTGAACCTAATTAAAATTATTATACTTATAATATTTCAGATTTTGTTTCAAAAAATTATAGCCTGTGTCAATCGGGATGATGTAAATATTCTAAAATACCACATAAATCCAAATCTGTTCAGGCATTTAGAAGTTATGGTCGAATAAAGAAACTCACATACATACATGAAGCCTGAAAACATTACACCTATTTTTTTAGGCAGTCGAGTAAAAAATGTAGCTACAGCAAATCCGTGACTGGAATATTTCAAAAGCAAACGATTTCACCGATGTAGGCTGCACGTATGAAAGTAACCAGCATTTGAGAACTAAACCCCTAATAGTCAAGTCCTCCTGTTCTTTCGTAGTCGAGAGGGTTTATTAATAATGCACTCTGAACGGTTGTCCGAGAGTAAAGTGCGAATTACCCTCATTCCATTGAAAATTCACAACATAGGGTCCGAAATACTCAGCAACGATGATACTAGACTGAACGCTAACGTTTGATTTTTAAAACATGGCAGTAGTTGTTTTTTTTTAAATTTACTACAAGTAAGCCCTTGGCTGCGATCTCACCTGATGGTAAATGATGGTGCGGGAGAACCTGTTAGGGGTTTTATAGGCCTGGTTTTATAGGCCTGGTTTTATAGGTTTCATATAACCTGTTAGGCCGGTAGGGTGGTAACTAGCCACGGCCGAAGCCCACAAGACCGACCAGAGAAAGTTCTGAAATTACAAATTGACAAATTGACCCTACCAGAAATTGAACCTGAGACCTCACACGTTAACACAACGGCGCTCAAAACTGCGCAAAGGAGGTCGTCAATATGTATACGTATTGGTTTTTTGCGGGAACTCTTTAATTTTCCGGGATAAAAAGTATCCTTTGTCCTTTCCCGGGACTCAACCTATCTCTGTATCAATTTTCATCAAAATCAGTTGAACAGACGGGATACACTTTCGCATTTATAATATTAGTATGGATATAAGAAATGTCTTGTTCTTAAATATAAGCGCGTTCTTTATTTAATCTCATTTATAAAGCTACTTGTAATAATCCCATTACAACTAATGCGCTATAAAGAAAGTGCTAAATCAATTTAGCTCAAGTCGGAGTTACGGAGTTATGAGCGACGGGTCGCAGCTGCAAGCGAGCGCGGGCGATATTCTAGATAATACAAGTTTTCTTGCACTAGATATATAAACAAGACTAGCTGATGCCCGCGACATCGTCCGCGTGGTTTAAGTATTTTGTTATTCCCGCGGGAACTCCTTAATTTTCCGGGATAAAAGTAGCCTATGTCCTCAGCTATACCCATGCCAAAAATCACGTCGATCCGTTGCTCGGTTGCGGCGTGATTGAAGGACAAACCAACAAACCAACAAACAAACACACTTTCGCATTTATAATTATAAACAAGATTACTGAACTATCTAGATAAAGGTAGAGTCTCTCATATCGTATCGAACTAAGACCTCGATCTACGCTTAAGATCAGTCTTAAACATAGATTGACCACTACTCGATAACCTGTTCTTAGTTGATGTCGGTTTGTTAGGTAACTAAATGATGCCCACGACTTCGTTACAATTTTACATTCGTTAATGATGTATGCGTAATTAATAATATCAGATAGTCAGTTTATTTATAGATTTACTTTTTTTTTAATTTATAGATTAACGACAACGAGCCCAGACTTTAACATACCATACTTAAGTCCACAACAAAATATAGGAACCTTACAAGTAATTTGTGTTGGCATTTTCTCGGCGTTCAGTCCGTAACGAGGTCATAAGCTATCTAATGGTGGTTCAGTAAATGAACTTAATGCATCCCCTTATCGCGTACACTCGGGCTTATCTAAAAAACTCAGTTCGTGGGTCTAAACGACCGATTTAATAAACTCGATCGCACCCTAATGGCCGTAATTTTCGCGCGAGGGTTAACAAGCTCCGGCCGAAACAAATGTTGGTGCATTCGTCAACCGCTTATTTGCACGGGGTAGGACAGACCGAGCGCATTTGCAATTGCCACAGAATAAATTATCCACAGTCGCTAGTCGAGTAGATATAAAATTTTGCATCTCGCTCCTAAATTCACTAGGTATTGTCTAGTATCGTTAAGGAGAACACATTGTTCTTTGTAATAATAATTAATAACGTTCGATTAACGATGATTCAACATGTTTAATAATTATAATACGCTATGTTCTTGGTAAATATATAATCCTAATGGGTTAATAATGCTATGGGTGTTGCCTTTTGCGATAAACAACGCGGTTTGCTGCAAATCTGCTGGAACTGTTAGATGAGATCAGCTATTTTTGCTAAACAGCCAACGTAATAAGGTCAAATTTTCATGTCTTTATTTATTTTTTCATTTGTTTAATTAATTTTTTAGTGTGCAACACCTGTGTTATTTATTCTTTCTTCTTATTATTAACATTTTTGAAGGAGAAAATGAATTAATGTATCGAAAGATTCAAAGTTAAATTAAATTAAGCCATAAATATATCCTTGTATATTTATTTTAGTATCATGGATAATAATATAAAGAATATTTATAACTCGTGTTTTACATTACGCTCAAAATATATTTTCAACGCTGAAGTGAATTTACAACGCTGATAGAGTACCTAATGCATACAAATCTACTTAACTGAATTACTTAAGTCTACAACTTTAAAAAGACCATAAAATCTAATCTACCATAAAAATATCTCTGAAATCCCTGCTCTGTGCACATTCATAATAAGCCCCATAAAAATATGATTGCCCATGGTATTATTTTCTTGATTGTTCAGCGGTTTCCTGTGCTTCATAATTTACTTACTGTTTTCCCCAAATTGTATTCTGTAATGCGAGCCATTTGGGGAATTTAATGATTGTTTTTCT
The DNA here is from genome assembly GCA_917051295.2 of Erebia ligea. Classification (NCBI taxonomy): domain Eukaryota; kingdom Metazoa; phylum Arthropoda; class Insecta; order Lepidoptera; family Nymphalidae; genus Erebia; species Erebia ligea. The sequence continues at coordinate 4,452,226 of OU785237.1, read as the reverse complement.
TGAAATTTTTATTTTATTTTATTTAACTTGTTTTTAATGAATTTTAAATAACGGGCTGTTTTTATTTTAAACATGGAGTCTGTTCTAAATTCTATGTTATTATCTTACTTACGTATAACGTATTATAAATATTGGAATCATGTATTTTTTTCATTAATGTATACATTTTTAAGTAATTTATTATTATAATAATAAAAAATCGTCTAACTCTAAATTACTATCGAGAGGGCTAATGTTATACCTATACTTTTCTGAGGTAAATGCTACGTCTATCGACTTCGTGCTACGAGTATATCCATAAAAAGGGTAAGAGGCCAACGCTACACAGAGAGAGGATATATTATTGCTATTTAACTCAAGTTTTTAGACCCAGCAGGTGCAGCGGTTTTAACTTTGAATTATTCCTTGATACGTCTTATTATTTTGGCGAGTGAGCTTATTTAAATACTAGATTATGCTCGCGACTTCGTCCGCGTGTATTTAGGGTTTTTTTAATCGCCGGGAGAACTCCTTAATGTTCAGGGATATAAAGTAGCCTATGTCCTTTTCTGGGTCCCTAAATCTCAATAGTAAATTTCATCGAAATGGATTGAAAAGATGAGCCGTTTAAGCGTAGCAGACAGACAGACACACTTTCGTGTTATTATTTTAATATAGTATGGACTTAAAACATACAGTAAGTACCTACTCCCTTTTTAGGGTTCCGTAGCCAAATTTGGCAAAAACGGAACCCTTATAGATTCGTCATGTCTGTCTGTCTGTCTGTCTGTCTGTCTGTCCGTCCGTATGTCACAGCCACTTTTTTCCGAAACTATAAGAACTATACTGTTGAAACTTGGTAAGTAGATGTATTCTGTGAACCGCATTAAGATTTTTACACAAAAATAGAAAAAAAACAATAAATTTTGGGGGTCCCCATACTTAGAACTGAAACTCAAAAATTTTTTTTTCATCAAACCCATACGTGTAGGGTATCTATGGATAGGTCTTCAAAAATGATATTGAGGTTTCTAATATCATTTTTTTCTAAACTGAATACTTTGCGCGAGAGACACTTCCAAAGTGGTAAAATGTTGGTCCCCCCCCCCCCCGTAACTTCTAAAATAAGAGAATAATAAAACTAAAAAAAATATATGATGTACATTACCATGCAAACTTCCACCGAAAATTGGTTTGAACGAGATCTAGTAAGTAGTTTTTTTTTAATAATTTAAAACTTACTACAGGTTTGTACGGAACCCTCGGTGCGCGAGTCCGACTCGCACTTGGCCGGTTTTTTTAATATAGCTTAAGACTTTCACTCCAATCCTTTTCTAATGAGTTCCCTGAAACACGTACTACTCTTTTTAGTAGCCTTAAACGCACTGCATTTTTCTATTCCTGTAAAAGACTAATTAAAATTCCCTATATGAGGGTACTGGGCGAACCATGAAACTATTTTCTATCCAGTACCCTTACTCTGAGATTGATCGAATTTAAAATACGGTCTCACTAAGTGAGGTGAATCACATTTGAGTCAAACTAAAATGGACCCAAAAACTCTTGATTTAAAGCCACAAATTCAGTGCAACCGATTCAAATTTCGAAACGTATCGTTTGGAGCGCTAGCTGTGAATGCATACACGAAATTGAGCTCTAAATTAATAACATTAAGATTCATTTTAGTTTGATGCATATGTAATTCACCTCACTTAGTGAGACCGTATTTTAAATTCGATCAATCTCAGAGTAAGGGTACAGGTCGCTACCGTATTTTCACTGATACCATCTCGACATGATTATTTATGCCAACGTTAGGGGAGAATAGCTCCTTCGATATGCTGCTTTCTTTAATATATATGTGGTTTGTATTACAGAACTACGGTTATAACAACAAAGAGTTTTTTATTAGTTATTATGATATTATAGTCTTAATTTAAAAATAATATACATATAACTAACTTCGAGCATTTAAAGATTTTTAACCTGGGGCCATTAACTGCCAACGCTTGAAGCAATACATAAGCAATATAACTACAAAATGACAGTTTGATGTCACGTACCTTAAAGTTCCTAAAATAAGGATTATAATTCTAAAACACGACAGTCAACAATATGGCTTTAATGGCTTTAAGAGAGTCGCAGGGAGCCGCTGGATCCAGGCGTGTGGAAATCCTTGCAAGAGGCCAAGTCCAGCAGTGGACGTCTATCGGTTGAGGATGATGATGATGGCTTTAAGCGTTGGCAGTAGGGCCCCTGAATTAATGAAGCTAAAAAGTAGATACTAGCTGACACAGTCAAAAAAAGAAAAAAAAATTAAATCCATTTTCTTTGATTAAAAAGAGCTCGTTTATGTAAGTAGCGATTATGTACGATGGGTAATAAATTCCATGCCGACTGTTTGCAACAGTTACTGAAGCTTAGGCATACTTACTGTATACATAGATAGGTACTCAAGTTTTTCAGTTCCTTTGTTAAGTGGACCGTTAAATTGTGAGTTATGGTCGGTTCACTAGTCTATAGTAGCAGAATAATAGTTCAGTTTTCTTTACAAAGGGGAATTTTTGAGGACATTATAACAAAATTGTGATAGGGATGATTCATAGGTCAAAAATAAATTATTTCTTATTGATGATTCACATATTCTGTTAGAAAATCATTTCACAATATCAATTAAAGAAAAAAAGTGCGTTTAAATTTGATAACGTCACAACTATATATTGCATATAAACTTTTTTTTATCCACTACAAGTAAGTCCTCGACTGCGATCTCACCTGATGGTAAGTGATGATGCAGTCTAGGATGGTAGCGGGCTAACCTGTAACTTCCCTACTAGAAGCGCATTTTAAGAGTTGTTGATTTGATTGAGTTGTCATCATCCCTATTATAATTAGGTATATATTTAGATTTTTAAGTAATATGAAATACCATTAATTGGGTTATTATGACCGACGCGAGAGGGTGAAATAATCATTCAACCGATAGACATCAGATCACGAAGGGTAGGTATTCAATACTCAATTTATTTATTACATGTAGGGCATACGTAAAGAGACACCGTATGCCGCATACGGCGTCTCTTACGTTACGACATGGTTTGACCCTACCACCGGTTCGGAAAACAGGTTCTACTCCGAGCATAGCTCTCCATCGTCCGCTAAGTGACTCTGAGCCTTCTTATCAGGTCCTTAGTAAGTGACCATGTTTTGGAATCATCAACTCTTCACTAGTAACACACTTCTTCTTCTTCTTCTTTCGGTGCCTCTTCTATCGAAGGTTGGCGATCATATTGGCAACTTGAACTTTCGACACTGCAGCTCTAAATAATGATAGGGCGCTTTTATTGAACCACTGGCGTAAGTTCTTCAACTAGGATGTCCTTCTCCGTCCCACGCCTCTTTTGCCTTGTGTGTATACACACTGTTTGAAGACGTTCGTCTTCAGGCATCTATTTTTGTGTGCAGTGAGACACATGAGTCAAGACAAATTACTGAAGCCATTATGCTGATTTCGCTCACTAATTAATTTAAAACTGTCGTTAGAGAAATGTTCGATTTGGACTTCAAAGGAAAAGGTCCAATTAGGAAAATCACTCGCCAAACTAATTTGGCGCGAACTTTCCGTCTTGTTAGTGGAAATGTTTTACTCTGATGAGTCTGAATATGTGTCAAAGATTGAAGATAATGTACAGTTCGCGCGCGAGTTGAATGCAGAGTAAATGTATGTGTCACCATACATTTGCTCTGCATTCAACTCGTGCGCGCACTATAGCTTTATCTCAGCTCGTCCATTGATCCATACTAATGTAAATGCAAAAGTTGAGTTGATTTTTGACATTTATTCTTAGCATTTTGCTTAAATAGGGTTTTGTATAAAATAACGTACGCAATAACGTAGCAACGTAGCTATGCCAGAGTATTATCTGGTATGCTCAAACTCAAACTCAAGGTTCAACACCTATGTAAATATAGGTGTTGAACCTTGAGTTTTTATTCAAAATTGGTTCAAAATATGACAATAAAAAATTACAGTCTTTAGGAAGTCCAATACCAAAAACTGTATACATAAACTCTAATACATTTAGCTACTGCTTTTACTGTTGCTTTCCAAGAATTATATTAATTTCTATATCACTTTATACCTACAAATAACTTCTAGAAGTGTCACTTCAACTATCAAACTTACCTTACTCAGGTACTATAGATCAACTCATATTATAGGTTAAACTTAACAATACGAGGTCGCGATCTTACCTTGTTAACCGTAAAATGACGCTAATTAGTTGGAACGATGCTATGCAATATCAAGTCAACCCCTTTTATGGCTGAACTTTAGTGTGGTGTAAAGTTGAACTTCCCGAGAATTACATCCATACTTCCATACTAATATAATAAATGCGAAAGTGTCTGTCTATCTGACTGTCTGTCGGCTACGCTTTAACGGCATATCTTTTCAACCGATTTTAATAACATTTGGTAAAGGTATAATAGGCTAAACATATCCCCGGGAAAGGACATATACTACTATAGCTGATGCCCGCGACTTCGTCCGCGTGGATATACCAAGTTTCATCGAAATAACTTGAGAAATGACGGACTTTTATACAAACTTTCAACCCCTATTTCACCCCTTTGGGGGTGGAGTTTTGAGAAACTGTGAAATACGTATGTTTTCGTTTTTAACCCGCAGCTTATATACCAAGTTTCATGGATATAACTTGAGAAATGAAGGACTTTCATACAAACTTTCAACCCCTATTTCATCCCTTCGGGGGTAAAATTTACGAAAACTGTGAAACACGTATTTCTTCATTTTTAACCGGTAGCTTGTATACCAAGTTTCATCGATATAACTTGAGAAATGAAGGACTTTCATACAAACTTTCAACCCCTATTTCACCCCTTTGAGGGTAAAATTTTGAAAAACTGTGAAATAGGTATGTCTTCATTTTTAACCCGCAGCTCATATATCAAGTTTCATGGCTATAACTTGAGAAATGAAGGACTTTCATACAAACTTTCAACCCCTGTTTCACCCCTTCGGGGGAAAAATTTGCAAAAACTGTGAAATACTTATTTCTTCATTTTCAACCAGTAGCTTGTATACCAAGTTAAATCGATATAACTTGAGAAATGACGGACTTTCATACAAACTTTCAACCCCTATTTCACCCCCTTAGGGGTGGAATTTCGGGATAAAAAGTATCCTATGTCCTACCTCGTAGTATGGGCCCAAATCGTGCCAAGTATCGTTTGAATTCATTCAGTAGTTTCGGCGTGATGCGCGGCCAAGTTACAGACAGACAGACAGACAGACAGACAGACAGACAAAAATGAAAAAAAATACAGATTTGGCTTCAGTATCGAATAATGAGTGCCCTCCAAAAAAAATTTTCAAAATATCTTCAATGTACAGAATAGGACCTGTTACAGTTTTATTATAAGTATAGATTTATCCCGCAAAATTAAAGAGAATTCCCCCGGGAATGAAAAAACTTATTTCCCCGGATGATGTCGCGGGCATCAGCTAGTCTACTATAAAAATTAGGGCCGATTTCTCCATCTCCGTGAAACTTTTAACTTACTCGTCAACGAATAAATCGGCCTTATGACAAATGAGAATGACGTGAAGAGTTTGCACCGTTTTATGTCCTTTTAGATATTTTACAAACAATTTTAAAAAACACACTTATTTAGTAACAATTTGAGTATAATTCCTAAGTACTTAACTTCTCAATAACTCAATAACACCTAATAATCTGTTTCAGAAAGCAATTATTATTAATCTACTAGCTGATGTCAGACTATAATCTATCCCTGTGCCAACTTTCATCAAGATCCGTTCTGCCGTTCTGGCGTGATTGAGTAACCAGCATCCATCCATCCATCCATCCATCCATCCAAATTACAATCCATTTATAATATTAGTATAGATACTATAGATTACAAAAGATGAGATAATTCTGAATTGAGGCACTTACCTATATTTCTACACATCAGCAATAGGTACATAACAATTTTCTTTTTTAGGTGCGATATATAAAATCTATGCGAACTGATGACACAGCGCTCGTCCAACATTTTTACACCACATCAAGATTTCTATAAACAGTCAATGCTTTATGGCATAACGCCGTCCCAAGTCGCAAAACGCCTTAAGAGCTCGCTTTACGAGTTCCGTTTATATCCCCCCTCTCCCCCCACTCTGATAAATTAAATGTAACATCTTCAAACGGCGGAAGACAAGGCAATCTTCGTCGTGTTTTGAACGACTCATATACCTATAGTCTTTTGTACAACGTTTTGTCAATGTTTGGGAGCAGCATCGTGCTCTATACTAGATACTCGTAAATCTACAATAATCATCAATATAATATATGTAGACCTAGATGGGCCATTTCATAGAAAAAATTTGGTAGTCCGACTTGTGGTGCATGCAGCATGCTCCTCACCTGTCTTAAGTTTTTTTAAAGTTAACCTGGTTTTAGTTCCAGCCCTAGAATAGTCCAGCCCAGTACGTTAAAAAAAAGCAACCAAGATTAGTTACAGCGTAGATGGAACGGACACCTTAATTAATTTAATTAATACCTACCTAGACGTAGGTATTACCTGGACGGTCTAATAATATAGTTACTGAATTCAGTTCGACATTCTTTGTTTGACAGGGCCCGTCTATAATAATTATTGAGGTCGTTGACAAGAATCAAGATACTAATTCTGTTAATCTTTTTTTTTATAATTAAGTGTATTGATAAGTTTATACCTGTATAATATCATCACCCTAATAATATAAATACGAAAGTGTGTTTGTTGGTTTGTCCTTCAATCACGCCGCAACTGATCAACGAATTTGCATGGGTATAGTTGAGAACCTTTAGGCTACTTGTTTGGTTTCTATACGGCATCGTACGGGAACGCTTATAGTAATAGCTTCCACCAGACCAGACCAGAGATTCTTAAATTCACTCTGCCGGGGATCGAACCTAGGTGCCCCATTTATTATTAAAACCGCTTAAAAGCGCTCACAACTGCGCCAGGGAAGTCGTCAAAATTATCATTGTCTAGGACTGAATGCACTAAATAATTTATATATGCAAGTTTATATTGTTTGTAGATAGTCCTCGAGATCCCAAGCAGTTCCGTTGTTCCCCAGGAACACGATAATCCCGCCTGAGTGGGGCTTTAGAGGCTGCAGTCTGTAATTACTCACGGATAAGTTTATTTTGCTATCTTCAGAGGATGGAGTAATTGAGAACATCTGCGCGTACCTAATCCTTGATCGAGCTTTCATAAATTAATTTTGCTAGTCCGTCCGTTATTTTCCTTCTTTATCTTCTTTTTGATTTATCTTTATACTACTTATCTTTCTTATCATATCTTAAACCCATAAAAGATGATCTTAAAGTGAATATATTGCATGTTTGACATCAATGCAATTGATCGCAATTTAACTTTTTGTTTGGCTAAGAAAACCATAGTTGAACTAGTGATATTTAATTGTTCAAATTTATTCAGGAGCCAGGAGGTTGTTATTCCACGGCGGTTACTGCTGAAATTAATTCATCATCACTAAACATACGTTTAATTACAAAACTAATCGATTCTAATTTGGAATTGTTAGCGTATTCGAACAGCTTCGAATTTAAATCACCTGAAATAATAGACAATGCAGTATTGCGAATATTTAAATTTCCAGGCGACACCGCACCGCCTGCATTGAATGCATTGAGTTAAGAGTTTAAAGCACAGAGCAGCAAACTTCATACATATCAGGCGTCAATAAACGACTCCACTTTTCTTTTCAAAACTAGCGCGCTTATTTGCTTTGACACCATTTGTAAGTTATAGACTGACGCGTGCGTTAAAGATTCACTCATCTTTTGAAGATTAATTACGGGTGGTGGGGAAAATAGATCCATATTCTTGTTGTGCATATAATAAAGCCTGATGATTACAAAGAAGAAAAAGCTTGAAAACATTTATCTCTTTTAATCTTAAAAGCCTATGCCGTAACCAGGCAAGTGGTTAGTTAACAGACTTTTGAACCTTCAAAAGTATGTCAACTAACCTCTTGCCAACTTTCTCTAAACGACTACGATTACCTGCGAAATAGATTCTACGAATGGTCACAACTAGGCCACACGTCCCACCAGTTTACTATATGACAAAATGAAGGCTAAACTTGAACACCAGTCTTTGCCAGGATATCGCTACTCTAGTAACATGGCAGCTCTATGTTTGAATACATTATCCGTGACCATTTTATATGCTAGTTTGCTATTTTAATGGTGGCATATTTCATTTGCTTTCAGTCCATTTGAAATATTATTTGGAGCTTTCGTGTTATGTATTGTAGCGGGCGGTTCGGTTACTTTCTATTTAGTCACGTTTCAGGGAAAGATTTGTTTTCAACTACAAAATGTTGACAAATGAGACGGAAAATAGTGTATGGAAAATGCAATGCTTTATTAGGAAACTTCTATTTTACGGAAGACAGTAAAATATAATATGGAGAGATCGCTAAGCTTCCACCCGCCGAATGTGTGAATATTAAAAGATTGTTCTTTGATTGAAAAAAAATATTTGGAATATTTTGCTTAGGAATAGATCTCATTTTCCATTAAGTATGTTTTTTACTTCTAGGTTTTCACCGATTTGCGAAAATGTTCATTTTCCCTAACAACAGTTTCAAACATAATAATCCAATGTTAAACACAAAATATTTCTCTATGCTAGGGTGAAATCGGTACGGTCAACTAAATAACGTCTGTTCTGTTTTTGACATTTTTCTTATTAAGAAAAACCAATAAGAAAATCATATTCAGTATTCGGGAGCATTAACTCAGGCCATGAGATCGTGGCAACGTTGTACTGTTGATACTATATGGTATACTAGATGATGCCCGCGACTTCGTCAGCGTGGATTAAGTTTTTTTATTCCCGCGGGAACTTCTTAATTTTCCGAGATCAAAATCGGTTGAAAAGATGAGCCGGGGAAGCGTAGCAGATAGACAGACAGACGGATAGATAGACAGACAGACACACTTTCACATTTATATTATTAGTATGGATTACAGAATATAAATGCGAAAGTGTGTCTATTAGTCTGTCTGCTAAGCTGTCACGGTTCAACCTACTCGTATCTTTACGAAATTCAGTACAGAGTTAAGAGGATCGTCTAGTGACGAAACGCGACGCGAGTAGGTATTTTCAATAATGCTATCTGTTTCACAACGCTTCGCTGCCTTCTCCGTATCGTGCGATAGAGAGAGTTGCTAGTCCAGTAGGCAATATGCCTACATTTTATTCTTGAAATATTGTTTCGGGTGATAACGTTTTTACCCCCCCAAACGTTTACGAAATTAGACAATTTTGGTCTTATTAGATTCAGTACACCTTAATCTAGGCTAGTACGTTTTATTTTTTTAGTATTTTAGTTTAGCTACATAAAAAAAAATTAAAATACTCGAGGAAGTTTTGGGGTCAAAAATATGGATATTTAGACGCTAATTACTTTTAAAATAAGCAATATTTGTTTAAAATTAAAACGTACGAGCATAGTTCTTCATTGTATCTGCAACATTTCTAAAAATTAGAAAATTGGACAACATTTACGGGAAGAAAAACGTTATCGCTTTTTGTATGAAAATTTACAACTAGACGATCCTCTTAAGTTGCATCCCTGGGACGGATATCACACTCAGTAGTTCACTACTAAATTTCATGAAAATCTGTAGAAAAGATAAAACTATATTAGTATGAATACAAGTATCTCTTGAAAAAAGAACTTGTAAATTCGAGGAGTAGGGACTTCGCATGTCGGTTGTCTTTGTGAATATCTTACGCTCCTAAGTGCCCAGTGTAATTTATTATTGAAAGAAAATTCAAAGTTTATGACTTAAGAATTGCTCACGATATCTCCCCCGACGCGGGCTGACCGTCTTAGCTTCCTTTATAGTGCCTCGGAGATTTGGAAATGTTGTGAGTGGTTTTTAACTACCCAATATATTAAAAGATTTTGCATAAACGTTTGTGCTTGTTTTATGTATCCAGTTTGTATATCCTTTCTTAATAATATCTATGTCTATATATTGTGTAATGGTAGCACCTCTGATAATCTACAAATAAACACATTCAAATGACGTCTCAAAGTAACAAAAAAACCGGCCAAGTGCGAGTCGGACTCGCGCACCGAGGGTTCCGTACAAGCCTGTAGTAAGTTTTAAATTATTAAAAAAAACTACTTACTAGATCTCGTTCAAACCAATTTTCGGTGGAAGTTTGCATGGTAATGTACATCATATATTTTTTTAGTTTTATCATTCCCTTATTTTAGAAGTTACGGGGGGGGGACACACAATTTACCACTTTGGAAGTGTCTCTCGCGCAAACTATTCAGTTTAGAAAAAAATGATAATAGAAACCTCAATATCATTTTTGAAGACCTATCCATAGATACCCCACACGTATGGGTTTGATGAAAAAAAAAATTCGAGTTTCAGTTCTAAGTATGGGGACCCCCAAAATTTATTGTTTTTTTTCTATTTTTGTGTGAAAATCTTAATGCTGTTCACAGAATACATCTACTTACCAAGTTTCAACAGTATAGTTCTTATAGTTTCGGAAAAAAGTGGCTGTGACATACGGACGGACAGACAGACAGACAGACAGACAGACAGACAGACAGACAGACAGACAGACAGACAGACAGACAGACAGACAGACAGACAGACATGACGAATCTATAAGGGTTCCGTTTTTGCCAAATTTGGCTACGGAACCCTAAAAATACCAAATTGGGGCCTGCATCCCGATTGAGTAGGAAATTGTAATCGTAATCATTTGTATTAGTACCGAGCCGTTTAAAGGAGTTCATAGATGCCTGCTGATGCCGCTGATAGATGAACTCCTTAAATAATAAAAAAAAAAAAAAATAACACGTAATACGTTTTAAGCTGTCAAATGAATAGACAATTGGGTTTCTGAACCACCAAAGCCCAGACAACAGCAGGTCTAATATGTAAAACCGGCATTAATCATTGTTACAGTATCAATCGTTGTGATACACTATACACTGTTGAACAGTGAATTCACCACACTAACGATCGTTACTCGGTAGCAATAATTTTTCTATACTTATTATTATAAATGCGAAAGTTTGGATGGATGAATGTATGTTTGCTCAATCACGCCAAGGCACAAACATAGATTATAGTCTGGAATAACACATAGGCTGCTTTTTATACCGGAAAAATTAAGAGTTCCCGCAGGAACCAATAAACCTCAAAAATTCTCGCGGGCGAAGTCGTGGGCATCAAGCTTTGATAACTGCCAATGACGGAAGCTTTTCCTATTAACAGAAATAAACATAAACCTAATAAACTTCTGTAACTACTTATTAGTTTCATGGAAATAAATTATTATAAATGAAGTCTTATGATTACATAACGTGACACATATTTCACATCCAACGTTCCGAAATCCGAATGCAGCATCCGTTCTTTTTCATAAGAAATCAATACGTCTCGACATGCGGAGCTAATGCCCAATCGACACAAATCACACGGCTTCGCAACCGCCATCAAAAGCCCACCGTCTCGACCTAGATCCGTTTCCTGTCTATTATTCACTGCTAAATTTAACGCGAAGTCTCTAAAGTCTCGGGTGAGCCGTCCATTGACTATATTGGGAATGCTTTTTTTTATCCGCTACATGTTAGCCCTTGACTGCGATCTCACCTGATTGTAAGTGACGATGCAGTCTAAGATGGTAGCGGGCTAACCTGTTAGGGGCATGGCAGTTAAGTATATTAAACCCGTACCCCTATTCGGTTTCTACACGGCATCGTACCGGAACGCTAAATCGCTTGGAGGCACGTCTTTGTCGGTAGGGTGGTAACTAGCCACGGCCGAAGCCTCCAACCAGGTAAAAGCACTTTTAGGGTTCCATTTAGTCAATAATCTCGCCTGAAATATCTCGCCTTTTATACACTGTAGTAATGTATTATAAGTGTAACGGGCAGTCTCTCCGTCTATCTGCGTGTCACAGCCATTTTAAATACTAGATGATGCCTGCGACATCGCGTTGATTAAGATTTTTGATTCCCGCGGGAACTCCTTTATTTTCCGGGATAAAAAGTAGCCTATGTACTTCCCCGGGCTGCAACCTATCTATGTACCCTAGTTCGTCAAAATTGGTTGAACAGATGGGCCGTCAAAGCGTAGCAGACAGACAGACAGGTAGATGGACAGATAGACAGATACACTTTCGAATTTATAATATTTGTATGGATAACCTATAAGAGCTGTATCTAATGTTGATATTAAGCACATCTACTGAAGCCTGTTACCGGCTACCGCTACCAAGGAATGCTAAGACAGGTACAAAAAAAAAATTAGTTGCATAGTTCATGCGATGGACTGACAATATAAAATCAGTGGGTGATTCCTCGCATTGGTACAGCTTTCTTGCAAGAGGAAGGAGCTTTCTTCCTGATCCTAACTTTGATTAATTATTGACATCTGACTTAGACACGATTTTGAGAAAGGAAAGGTTTCTAAATTATTAGTTAATTAACTAGAACTTTTAGCGTAACTGGGGGTAATTTTATAAATTGCTTCAGGCTGAGCCGTAGCTTCTAATCGCATCATCTGCCAGCCGACTTGTCAAATGCTGACGCCGTAAACTTTAACGCAAGCGTTTATCGCCCGGATACAGTGCGGCCATAAACCGGGCTGTGCCCTAGTCTTTTAAACGGGTGAGTAAATAGCTCAAAACTCGACTCAAGATTCTGACTTCAAAGACAGTTCTTTGTTTTTGTTATCATTGTTTTAATCATCTGTATGCTAAATAACTCGTTTCAACCGTTAAATGAAGGTTTATCAGATCAACGTATCGCCGGCTCAATACTGACATGGTTCTCGTCGCAGAATGAGAAGTGGCGTACTGAACCAGCGTGTTCACAGTCCACCACGCTTGTCAATTATGGATTGGTAAACTTAATTCCCCTAAGTAGTACCTAAGAAGGTTATTACCTTATATGTTTTATATTATTGATTCAAGTATTTCCAGTAAAATATGTCAATAGGGTTTTACTTGGACTATCCAGGAAGGAGATAGCGGGGCGGGTCTAAATAAACTTGGCAGCGTACGGTTCTAAGCAAAGTAGTGAAAATAGGGATGACGTTAAACGAGCGTATGACGAGCAAGCATGACTCATGAGGGCTGCTTAAATACACTCGGGATGGCGCAATACTTTAAATTATTATGCGACACGGGGAGACGTGAACACAAGACAATCTTTGAAATGTACTTTGAAGATGGTGTATTGAACAGCTTGTGGCTAACGCTTGTTTAGTGGCTCCATCCTTCGCACCCTCATCAATCATTGGCGCTTCGGGCGGACATTGTAAACTGTGCTTAATTTCATTCTGCTGGATTAACTTTACGATGTGTGCGAATTGTTGCAAGAAAATAAAAGGAAATTGCTTATTTCGTGTGGTTTATTGTAACAAACTTATCTTTAAATCAAGAGTTAATAGGCATCTTCTAGGCAAACGCGCTTAACTTTCTATTGCACCACCACTTGCCAGCAAGTTTGATTGCAGACAAAATATAAACTATACTAACTATATTGCTAGACAAAAATATAAATAAATAAAAACAACGCTTTTAAAGCGTTTCTTTATGTATGTATGGGTAAAAAACTGGGTTAGGCAAGTTAGGGCAGTGAAAAGTTAGCAACTAGTCAAATCAGCAACTATTTTCCAAACGTCAAAACGCGTGCTTAGTATTGAATTTTGTATGAAATACCTACTTATGACGATATCCAAATTCTATAATGAATATCCAAATTCACTTTTTTACTTTTATCGATGGTTAAAAATGGTTATGAATTATAAAACTTATGGATATAACGTGTTTTGGGTGATCCTGTTATAAATCTATACTAATATTACAAATGCGAAAGTTTGGATGGATGTATGGATGTATGGATGGCTGGATGTTTTGCTTTGTTACTCAAAAACGCCAGAACGGCTGATCGGATCTGGATGAAATTTGGCACAGAGATAGACTATAGTCTGGAATAGCACATAAGCTCCTTTTTACGAGTACCTCGGAAAATTAAAGAGTTCCCGCGGGAACCAAAAAATCCAATCCAATCCAAGCGGACGAAGTCGTGGGCATCAGCTACTAGAAAATAATTTTTTTTTCGACAAAGGCAACATCCCAATTCGAGCGCTTTTACGTCTTCATTGGATTACATTTCTGGTAGTGTATTTTTAAGGATTCGATTACCGCATCCTTTCCTATTCTGTCTTCGGAAGGGGATTATTGGGTTTAGTAAGTCAAGGTGGAGTTAATATAAAAAATTAATCTATTTTAAGGAATATTTCACTTACTAGATGACGCCCGCGACTTCGTCTGCGTTTTCTAAAAATCCATATTTTAAAAATGCGAAAGCGTGTCAGTCTGTCCAGTCCATCTTTTCTATTGATCTTGACGAAATTTGGTATAGAGTTAGGTGGTATCCCAGGGAAGAATAGTAAATAGGCTAACCCTCTCTAGGCTATATCTATCTATCCTATAAATAGAAAATCCAGGAGTTCTACGAGATATTCCAAAAACCGAAATCCACGCAGATGAAGTCGCGGGCGTCATCTAGTCCATACTAATATTATAAATGCGAAAGTGTGTGTCTGTCTCTCTGTCTGCCATGCTTTCACGGCTCAACTACTCAACCGATTTTGATGAAATTTGGTACAGAGACGAAAAAGTAAAGAAAAGTAGCTATTGGTAGATAGATGCATAGTTTACACCCCGGGACGGACATAGGCTACCCGCTAAATGGAAGAGTTCCCGGGGAAATAAAAAAAAACCAATCAACGAAGTCGCGGGCATTAGCTAGTATAAAATAAACGATGGCGTTTCCTGCAGTCAACGCGTTGACCCATTTTAATCAATGTTGACCTGAATTGGTAACCGAATTAATGGCATGGCATTATCGAAATTTTATACCAACAGAAGTTGGTATAAAATTTGCCTGATCACGTTCCTCGGAAAGCACGTTAAGCTTCTAGTTCCGGTTGTTATTTTACCGTACAATTTGGAAGTGCAACAGTTTAAATTGAAAACGTTACAATAAAACTAGCTATTATGGCTAACTAGCGTAAGCTAATTACTATTACAAGTCATGTCCTCGCGTGGAACGGTGGCAAGAAAGCTGGCTGCATTCCTGCGTTAGACAGCCAGGCTGATTCTTTGCGTATAAAATGAACCAACCCTTCTATCACCATCTAAGGTATTATCTAATTGTTCACCAAAGTTTAATTTATTAATTGATACACAGTACAGTAGTGTCTTTAGCCAATAGATAAAGCGCTGTATATAATACTAACGATTGTAGTAAAGAATTTCCCAGCGTCTTGGGGCGGTCAGGTACATTCGTTACTGGCTAGTGGTCGAGACATTAAACTGAGCGTTTAAACATTTCCTCGTATCTTAATAGTCACGGTCTTAGCGAATCTGCTAGTACTTCTAATGGCGATCGCATACTACGAGACAGCTCGTCACGACTAGCACGACTAGCTCTTGCATCTTGATCGAGACGCGATCAAGATGCAAGAGAAAAAAGCAAAGAGGTGTGTCATTAAGATTAATGAGTCGAGAGCTTGGACGAATTAACCACGGGACGCGCGATATCGACCAAATTAGCCTTAGGTACCCCTGTAGCCACCTACTGTGCAGTTTCGCCATTAATTAAGATATTGTATTGTCATAGTGATCGACATAATATTCATACACTAGTGTCAATAATTGGACAGAAAAATGACAAGGCACCCTCGCCCCGCAAAAGTTAGTCGAACGTGATTTCATACATTTTTCTTACGTTTCCCCTCCCGAGTTTATTTGATCCAAGGTCGGAAGACATTGGTGCGTTCAATGTTCATGTATATTGTATACGTAGAAAACTTGTAAGGAAATTGTGTAAGCAGCTCTTTCTCGCCTTATTCTCTTCTTTTTTGATCGATTCAATTAATTTGACGACTTAGAAATGAGCTGTAAGATCGGTTTTTTGTATGTACTTACCTACAGTCGATGCGATATGCCTGATATTAATCATAATATAATATTGTAATAATGGCTTCGCTGTCAAAAAGTTAATAAAAATAATTCACTGTGCATTAATTACATGCACAGTATCCTTTTCGTTACAGAAAAATGCGTCTATTGCATCTCTTTTAGCTCTTGAGGGCGTAATGCGATCACCTTAATAGAAACTGTCTTAGCGTATCTACTAGCACACTTCTAAATGTCGCCATTGCAATAGAGAGCGTGATAATCCTAGAACACTAGGCTTTAGACTGGAGAGAAGCGCTGAGCAATCGATTTGGCAACTTGCCGACTCGATACCTGCGACCTAGTTCCGCAATGATCTTATTTAGAATAGCCTTTACGGGAATATTTGTCTACACTCAATTAAACTAGATACCCTTTGAAATGCTAAAATGTCTAAACTACTCGTAATATTATAAAGAGGAAAGATTTGTTTGTTTGTTTGTTTGTTTGTTTGTAATGCATAAACTCAAAAACTACTCAACCGATTTTGAAAATTCTTTCACCTATAGAAAGCTACATTATCAGCGAGTAACATAGACTTTTTTATTTTCAAAAAAATTAGAGATCCTTACGAAAATTGCAATAATGTGAACAAAGTCGGAAAAAATCGTCTCTTTTGAGAGCTTACGTGGCGTGCGCTGTGTAAATAGTCAAAGTTACACGAAAACAATGTATGGTGGAATTGTTCCTCTTAAAAAGTTCTAAAAAAAGTTTGCGGTAGCATATACGAGTATCTATATTTTAAGGTTGACTCACAATAACCATTTTTATGATTTTCAAATTTGGTCTAAACCAATGCTTTACTTGCGAAGGTGTTTTAACGACATAGATTTACCTTATCAAAATAAATTATTGGGATTATTAGTGCTACCCGTGCGAAGCCGGGGCGGATCGCTAGATACCCTTTGAAATGCTAAAATGTCTAGTTTTCAGGTTATATCTGGTGGGAATACAAACCTTTATCAATAAACCTTTAGCGACAAGTAGGTATACTGTATCAGGATTCTTATCAAGACGTAATTAATACCCAATAGTAATATATTATTCTTAGACTATAAAATTAATAATCCATTTTTTTTAACTTAATACCTAGTACCTTTTATATTTCAAGTTTCGTTTTATTTTATTTGAATGCTTCTTGAATCCTTCACTGAATGTAATTTAGTTGGATATTTTATTAATTTAGTTGACAATGCTTTTTTTACTTTATTTACTCATTGTAAACATGTTAATTTAATATGGACAACTGTTGAAATAAAATATTTCTATTCATCAAGGTCTAAAATATTTTTTTATTCAAATATATCAAATTAAAACTATGAAATACATTATAACAATAAATTAAAAACTAAACATTAAAGATATCATCCAAACCGCTGCAATGAGGCAATGTGCACTGGCGGCTGCGTTACCCCGTTGAATGGCCAAACTTATGTTGGTCGAGGTAACTGCCAGCTCTGCCAGCCCTCCTATCCGGTAACCTGTGAATTTAATCATTAAAAAAAACTATACAAATATTATAAATGCGAAAGTTTGGATGGATGTATGGGTGGATGTTTGTTACTCAATCACGCCACAACGGCTGTACGGATCTGGATGAAATTTGGCACAGAGATAGATTATAGTCTGTAATAGCACATAGGCTACTTTTTATTACGGAAAATTAAAGAGTTCCCACGGGAACAAAAAAACCTCAATCCACGCAGACGAAGTCGCGGGCATCAGCTAGTATAAAATAAATTAAATAAATTTTATTCATTATTTATTTTATTTTATATTCTAGATGATAAGCGTTATCATCCGCGTGGATTTAGATTTTAAAAAACCATGAAAAATATTTCAAAATACATCGATATTCTTATATTCCCCGCCCAATTTCGTATGCCAGACAACGGCGAGCCAAAAGGCAGATTTTAATTACAAAAGCCGCCGCAGGCCTGCGTTACTCATTGTGCTACCCGCCTTTGTTGCCTATACCTATTTGGAGTCTCATCTTTCATGCCTGAAAAAAATAGATGAAGTGTACAGACTTTTTTCTTTCTTGCTGAATTTAAATTGTGTTCCAAACCTTGCTAGATGCTTTCTAAAATCTACTTTTATAAACTCTTTGGGTATTTTTTGCTTAAGTTTTGCCTTAAGCATTGGCAGTATGACCCCTGGTTTCCTTGCTTGCAACGTTATATCGCCATACGGACCAGAGTCAATATAGAGGAGCCAGCAATGATAAATTTCTAAATTATTCTGTTGGGAATCGAACCCGAGACCTTCCACACACTAAACCACATTGTTCACCACTGCACTAGAGAGGTTGTCGAAGAAGATTGTTGCTCTACAAATAGATTGTTACAGGAACCATAAGTCAGTCGCTTTCGTCCACACTGGAGACCGGCAATCAATCTTGTTCATACATTCTACTGTCCCTCGAAACCTCGTCGACACGTAAAGGCCCGCACGCACGGGTGATTTTTTGCCAACGTCCATGAAGTTGTATGGAGGTGCGCGCACGAGGCGATTTTTTATCATGTATTTTAACATGTAATTTTTTTACTGTTGCCATGACGTCACGCCCACAGCACACACAAACCCATAAAATCTCCTTTCTAATCAAATTATCAATCTTTCTCAATTTGTAATAGTACCTATCCGATAAGAGCATCGTTTCGTCCTCTTTTTTTTATAAGATCAATCACGTTTTTGTCAATGTGATACTATTAGGTTTTTACCTTTGTTCATTTGTTTCGGCGAACAACTAACCTCGGTCCACAAAAAGCCCAAATTCCCATAAAATCTCCTTTCTGATAACTTGTAACGAACGTTGCTAATAACGTGCCTATCCGACAAGAGCTTCGTGTCACCATTTTTTATAAGATCAGTCACGTTATCGTCAAAGTTGCTGTTGGCTTTTTACCTTTGTTCATTTGTTTCGACAAACAACTAACCTCGACCCACAAAAAGCCCAAAATCCCATAAAGTCTCCTTTCTGATAACTTGTAACGATCGTTGCTAATAACGTGCCTATCCGATAAGAGCGTTTCGTCCATTTATTTATAAGGTCAATCACGTTATCGTCAAAGTGCAGGAAGGTAAACGAGCCGCGCGGCCGCTCTCCAAGATACGGCGAATAAATAGGCTTTTCGATACCTTCGTACCACGAAATTAGGGTAATCGATCTTTAGAGCGGAGTTACAAAATGTGCACCTAATTTTGGGTTGATGTTCTTATCACAGTATTCTTGGTGTTTTTTAGGGTTCCGTGGTGAATCAAGGGACCTTTATGGTTTTGCGTAGTCTCGTATGCTGGTATGTCAGTTTATTTGTCTGTGTATCACATGTGAGCGCCACTCGATGACAGCGCCGCTCGATGTTAGTGCCGCTTGATGACTACAGATGGCGCTGAACCTGTGGCGCGGCAAGGCAGTCTATACGCGTGGTTTTCCGCCATTAATGGCGTGACGTCACAATACTGCTTCAGAATTTACATTATAGCAACTTCAAAGTCTTTAACCATTCGATACTCAGATTTGCCTTGAGTAGCAAGTGTTCCAGAAAGTAGACCTATCTATACCTTGGTTGCGAGTGGTTATGGATTTAGTTGTTGTTATCTTGTTACATTGCAATTAATTTAATATATCTTATATGTTATTGTGTTTCTTCCTCAATAAATAATCGAGTCTGTGTGTTACATATTGTTAGTTTGCATCTTAAAACCCTATCCATCACCACACGCATGTAGGTCTATAACACATAGGCATTTTAAAATATGTCAGTTTATTTGTCTGTGTATCACAGGCATTTTAAAAATCAACTACATAGTACATAGAGAATTGTACAGTTAAAATTTGGGACATTTATTGAAACCGGTTATATTAGGCACATTAAAATTATTAAAAAGAAAAAAACTGGATACCGAACAAGAAGAGCCAGAGCCGTAAGTAAAATTTTGGGTTTACCGTTTCGACTTAATCTGCATAGGTAGGTAGGTACTCGTATTTTAAAATCATTATGTGGTATCCTATATTATAATATTTGGAAAATGTTTACCGTTTACGAAATAATGTACCTACGTCAAAGTTTTTGGCAAATACCATGTCTACGGAACCCTGCCTTACGCGTGTTCGGACACGAACTTGATAAAACTTTTTTTTACTTTTTCGAACGCTTCGGGTTCATTAGTTTTATAAACTTAACCGCATTGGAAAACACTTTGAAAATACTGTTTTCTTTGCTCAATATTAGGCATTTCATTGAAGACAGGCTTTGACACCGTTGTTTCTAAATTATGATTGTTTGTAGATCAATCATATTATCGGGTCAATTCAGTAAGGTGATTCAAGTTTGTTTACCGAGGATCGGTTACTTAAATGAAATATGGTGCCTTCGAACTTTTATTTTGTTATTTATTTATCACTAGGCTCATTTAAGTTAATTGTATCCCTACCTTTATTTGAATAAATATCTCCCCCTTTGAGAGAAACATAAATGAACACGAGTTAGTAAAAAAAAAATTTCATCAGTTTTTTTTTATCGTATTCACCTGTTGTATTGTGACTTATTTACTGTGTAACTAAATATGTACCTATTACCTTTGTCATGATTTGTTTTAAAACCAAAATGTTACCTTTCTAATTTACTGTTACTTATAAATCAGTGATAAGTATGACACAGATTAATAATACTGACCCATTGTCAGTATTCCCTTCTAGAGTCCTAGAAGCGAAGAGACGGGATACGACGCCATAGAAAATGACCAACTTGTCTAAAAGGTCACGTGAAGAGTCAGCTACTTTTGATACTGTCGCGTCGCGTTGAATCGTGTCGCGGTGTCGCGTTTGTCGCTCACGTAGGACAATGGGTTACTAACATCGACCACACAACCAATAGACGCCTAATTACTATGCTTTCGTAATGCAAACAATTCAGTCAAATGACTCAAGTAAGCGGGCGCGGGATACTAAACGCTGATTGGTCTACTCAAGGTCAAAAAAATTATAAATCAAATGGGATGGGGTCCTAACTCCTACTAATTATTTATCGATAATTAATTATCGATATACTCTAATTAATATTTAAATAACTCGGTAGGTTTTGTTACAAGGGCGTGGAATTATATAAGACCTATTAAGTCTGATGTGTTGTCTGAAAGTGTTCGCCCTATATGAGGAGTCTATTAGTTGTATGGTCGATGGTTACTATTTTTTTTTTTTTTTGTCCACTACAAGTTAGCCCTTGACTGCGATCTCACCTGATGCTAAGTGATGATGCAGTCTAAGATGGTAGCGGGCTAACCTGTTAATCGTACCGGAACGCTAAATCGCTTGGCGGCACGTCTTTGCCGGTAGGGTGGTAACTAGCCACGGCCGAAGCCTCCCACCAGGCCAGACCAGAGAAAATTCAGAGATTATAAATTCCCAAATTGACCCTGCCGGGGATCGAACCCGGGACCTCCGCACGTTAAGACAACAGCGCTACACACTGCGCCACGGAGGTCGTCAAATACTACTACTATACTAAATACTACTAGGTATTATACAGCATTTGATAAGTCGAGGTTATTATACGATCGATGATTTTCTGAATGACAAAGTTGCATGGAAGCAACCGGCCTCGCATCCAGTGACCCACAAGTCAGTGTAATACTTGTAACGTATTGTATGTGTAGTATTGTCTACTTATTGTAACCTTTTTCTTTTTTAAGAAAAGAGCATTTGCTGAGTTTCTTGCCGGTTCTTCTCAGTAGAACAGCTTTCCGAACCGGTGGTAGAGTCTTAAGGGACCGGCGACTGCCGCTCGCAACTTCTACTCGAACCGCAAATATAAATTTGCCGGTATATTGCTATCCCTATTTGGCTGAAGACACATGATCGCGTGCAAGCGCGATAGCAATATGAGCGTACAGAATTTGTTATACATTTAGTCTTGTTCCGTGAATACCAAAAATGATGAATGAAAAATTGTTGTGTTTTTAACTTCGTGTTGTTATTCTGTAACTTGACAATATAGGCTATGTTCCTGATCAATTAGTACGTGAGATATCGTTGGTTTTAATATGAAACAAATAAGGAGAAAACATGTCGTTTATGTCGCAAAAACATGCAAAACGCAATGTGCTTACATTTAATTTTGGGAAAGTATTTTGGAAAAATAATTATCCAGGGACCTAGATAAATACAAGTTCAATCTTAATAATCGCATAATATGGAGGAAATATGCTCGAATTACTAATTATTTTGGTATTACGTTTGTATGAGCAATTCACTCTCCGCTGGCGCCTTAACGTATCATAAGTGACACAAGTTGTCCTATGTGCAATAAATCATTCCATTTCAATTCAATAATATATGTAGATACATTGCACGGCTCACTGCTAAAAAATAAAAATGTTATGGACATGGAACGGCGTGTACACATCAACTAGACAAGAATGTAATGGCTGTGTGTTGTTCATATTGTGGTTTTTGTAGCGAACCCTCATTAGTGTCTGTCTGAATGTTAGCACAGTCTTTGTTTCCATGTAATGGTTCGAACAGTCTTTTTATTAACTTGGACAGATACGCTGTTCAATTTTTTAGCTTTAAAGGTTTCTATCTTGTTCTAGGTTGTGTATCGTGTGTTTTATGGTATCTTGTTTGGCAAATTTAAATATTGTTACCTAACTCGGTAGAACCCAGGAGTTGTGTAGTTATAAGTAGTAAGTACCTAATTATAATTAGTCATATTAAGATAATAATAATGTTACGTGTGGGTAGTTAAACAATTGCAAAATAATGTTATAAATTTTTCATAACATATAATTTTTTTGATCTAAAATAAAATCTTAATATTGTGAGTCAATACCCATCCTATCAATATTATAAATTCGAAAGTGCGTTTGTTGATTATATTAGTTCACACCGCAACGAATCGACTTTATATTTTAAATGGAGTGATTGGAGGACAAATAGTTCATATTTTGAGAATTAATAAACATTCACGTTTTCTGGGTTTCCTGCTGGTTGATTCTTGGATTATTAATTTTGTAACTTTGAAAAGATGCGCATCTATTGTCGAAAAGGAATGTTACCGAAACTTGAGAATTCGATTTTTTTTTTGACATTTTGAATTGTGACGTATTTTACGCCATAGAGATGATAGTTTGACGTCCTGTCAAATTTCACAATAATTCACTTCGTTCGGGATTTAGTTATTTTTCATCATACCTATTCGAAAAACGCATATTGCCTTCAGAGGATAGCGGGAGCAAAGTGTAACTTGTAGGCCCATAGGACTTTTCATTTCTCTCTTCTGATTGGTCCGAAGTCACGTCATCAATTTGTTGATCGAATATACGACTTTGCATTTCTCTGTTCTGATTGGTCCGAAGTCACGTGATCAATTTGTTGATCGGATATATGTACGTCTTAACATTTTATTTAAACTTTAAATATACGTCTAAATAATGTACATATATACAATTACATAGAAGGTTGATAGGAGTATCTTCTGATTGGTGCTTAAACGTACAGGTAATGTCCATACATAGTAGGTTGATCGCTACGTTCAGGATTCTACTTTAGAACCCCTCGCTACGCTCGGGATTCTACTATAGAATCCTTCACTTCGCTCTGAATTCAAAATAGCGCCCTCGGGGAACAAAAATTTTCTTTGGCCCCATGTAACACAAATAACTATTGAACAACAAAAGTACTTTCACATAAATATAGTATCAGAAGAATAGGATAAGTGGGGACTTGCAGGATTCTACCAATGCAGAATGGAAAGACAACACGATACACATTTTTGGTTACTTAGTTTTATTGAAAGTTTTTTCAAAAAAGAAACTTCAAAAAGACCAGCGACGTTTCCATTGAAAGTGTACAAAGCTTTGCTGCGAGTACTCTTTTAATTTACTAATGTCTTTTTTCCCGCTGTTACACCATCCCCTTCTTTTTGGAGCTCTATACCTATGTACTTACTGTTTTATACAAGCGACAGCCATTAGGAAATTGGTGAATTTTATCTTTAAATCAGTTTTTTCACCAGTGACATTTTATCATGTAAAAATACTTAATAGATGTTGCTATAACACTGCATTATATTCAATACCTATATTAACAAGTATAAATCAAAAATTTTAAATAATCCCCGACATTATGGGAAGTAGCTGAATACAAATTTTATCAACTAGAAAAGAGCTAATGATCTTCAAATGACTGAACCGATTTTATTGAATCATAGCTAAGAGCAATCTCGATCAAGTCTCCTTTCAAACAAAAAACTAATTAAAAATCGGTTCAGCCGTTTACGAGCTAAGATGCCACATACCGACACACAGATACAAAGATTCACAGATAGATACTCAAACTTATAACACCCCTCTTTTTACGTCGGGGGTTAAAATACGAAAGTGTATTAACACTTGTTTTTAGGTTTGTACTTACGCAACGGAATCACGATATGTCAGAGTGACATACTTGATATTGGTTTTTATCCTGGGAATCGAAGAGTGCTCTGGGTTAATTAAAACCTAAATCCTCGATTACGAAGTCGCGGGCAATATCTAGTACACAAATATTGGGTAAAGTAAGGTTGGCAAAAAGATTTGTATCCCGATATTACGCCACAACGTTAAAGTCAGTGACCGATATGCACGTAGTACGTACTTCAACACTCGTGTAACGTACTCGTAACTCATCAGGTGGCATAGGACATTGTAGGGCATGCCTATTGCTTAAATTCTCAGGACAATAATTTTCCTAGTGGGAGACTTTGGCCGTGGCTAGTTACCATCCTACCAGCAAAGACGTGCGGCCCAGCGATTTAGCGTTCCGGTACGATGCCGTGTAGAAACCGAATGGGGGTATGGGTTTAATATAACTGTCATGCCCCTAACAGGTTAGCCCGCTACCGTCTTAGACTGCATCATCACTTACCATCAGGTGAGATCGCAGTTAAGGGCTAACTTGTAGTGGATAAAAAAATACCATTTGCTTAAATTGTAGAAAATTCTAACTCTACTTACTTGAAGACTTGACTAATGTCTATTTACATAGGAAACCTACCTACTCTCATTACCTACCTACCTACTCTAATTATAATCAATTCACAATATTAAGGAACTAATATCGCAATATTACTTCATTATTAGCTTGTTTAACTATATCTAGGCCTGCAGTTTAGCTAAGACGCTTTCTGAAGTAGCTACCTGGTGGGGGGATGCCGCACCGTGCAGTTTTCAGTCTACTAAATGCCTAGTAGATTTACTCAGTATATGCCAGCCGTTTATATGTGATAATTCTCATAAAACATCAAAAATAATATGGGAATAACCTGAACTACATTCTACCTTAATGATGTTAGCAATAAGTTACCTAACTATTGTATAACTTTTTGTAATTTACTTGCCACAATAAAGACATTAAAAAAAAATTATGGGAATATCTCAGCTTTTCCGATAGTGTGGTGACTGTAGTTAAAGCCTAATGAGACAGTGCGCTACCCCAAGTCATTAGGTGGCGTCCTCGGTTGTTGAATGGCTTTTAAAAGACGAGCTTGTTTGCAGCCTCTGTTATTGATCACGGCCTGGATTTTTCTCTTATTTTTTAAGACACGTTTGAATCTGGTATTCTTGATTATTCAGGTTCGATTCACACCGGATTTTTATTGAAGATGAAAAAAAACTGTGTAAAAGAAGGTTATGTCTTCGATTTTTTATAATCAATATAAGTTATTAGATAAAGTTACTAGATATTGTCCTTAACTTCGTGTGGATTAAGGTTTGTGGAAATCTAGAACTCAGGAGGCTTCTTTCACGAAAAACTACTGAACGGATTTTTATAAAATTTAATATGTTTATAGACTATAGGTACATCGGAATAGCATATATGCTACTTTTTATCCAGATATTATCACTGGATCGGTATTACGTCGGGGCACAGCTAGCAACAAAATAAAATGGCTGCAAAATCCATTTATAAATTTACTTATAAAGCTTAAAACCTTAAATTCCGATACAGATAAAAATGTCGGGCAACACAAGAAGGGTTGACCCCAATTTAGTTTCCTAGATAACGTCCTTGATAACATTAATCAAGGCTCGTATCTGGCGGGTCCGAGCAATTTTCTGGTCAATGACCTTTTAATTTGCCACCCTGTGAAGTAATTTTTCACTCCGGCTGTGATGTGATAAGCATTAATTAGGCTGATGGCAAACGATGCGAACGCGCGGTTGGCGTTCGTTCAAGGCGCTTTCTGCTTTCTAATTCTACTTTCTTGCAAACTCACCTAAAATTCTTTGTTTTTTTACTTTTAAACGTAAGTATTTGCTTTACAAAAAAAGCTTATTTTGCAACAAAACGGCGGTTGCATACATGTGCACGCAATCGCTAAAGCTACGTTGCTTTAACTTTTTCTAGGAGAGGATCTAACGTCGAGTGCTGTCGAGGCTGTCGTCATTCTACTTAACGTCGTTTACAGATGTCAAACCCCTCGTCTCCAGCAAACTACGCTGTCTTGTTTCTATAGCACTCGTCACTTTCTTAAGAAACTCTAGCTTTAGCGGACGCGTTTTGTAGGCGTGAAAAAAATCGTATCAAATGTACGCGCCCTTAGGATCATTGGCCAGGACTATCATTAAAGTTGATGAAAAAGGGATTTCGGTCAATAAGTTTAAGTAATAACTGAGTTGTTCGTTTCCAAAACTTTCGTGTACCTAATGAGGATTTTATCAAGTCTTTTTTTCAATGTGATTAGAACATTTTCTTTGCTCTTCAGAAGAACACATTCCGTGTAACATTTGATACCAATTATTTTAGAGCGAAAATAGACTAGAGACAAAAACATAAATTTTAAATTATACCTATAGTAAGTATATGGTCATTCACTAAATTACATATACACTAAACGACAAGGAAAAAAACTTCATTCTGTCCAATCCCTAGTGCGTTTTTATTTTAAGATATTTAGGTTTTTTTCAACTAGAACTATGAAATTCGATGCCAAAATATATAATTTTTGCGAATACTTAGTTGTAATACTTAAAACAAACTATGGGAATTTACATACTATATTATTTTAAGATAGTTGTTGTCAAAAAATGACCGTGGAAGAAAGCCAAAAATTTTGTTGTCTGGTTTCAAAATAATACCGCGGGAAATTTTACTACAATAATAAAAAAAGAGTTGAATCCAAAAATATAAAGAAATCAAATGACAAAGTAGCCAAGTACATTAACCGGATCGTTACAACTAAACTCATTTTAAACTGTAGAATAATTTAAATAAGACGTAAAAACATAATAGGTATTTTGTTTAGTGGCCACCTTAAGGGCGATCGCATACGACTGGACTGCTGGATGCGTAAGAAGCGCCCTAAAAGAAATTCTGAGGCTCTTTAGTCCTAAGTGAAACAAATAACCTTTTAAAGTTTCGGCCAGACCGTCTGTCCCCAATTTTTAAGCTCGTCAGTAAAACAAGGAATCCCAGGAATACGTTTCAAGTTTGTCAATCTGTCCGCCTGTTTCCAAAAAATAATGTCTGTAACGTTAAAATTTATACAGAACTTGCTGAAAACATTTTATTAAATGTCCACGCGAGAGCCCAAAAAAAAATATTGGTTCCCCCTAATGTTTCAGAGTGAGTTATGAAACACGGAATACTGGCCGTCAGCATTATGGGGCTATGGATTATGCAACTCTACTAAAGGCGTGTTCTAATTACTGACATGCATTTGACCAATTTTTATTGACACATGACTATAAGGACTTTAAAAAGCTCATGATTTTAGCAGTGGCCGGCGCTGACGTAACCTCTATTCGCTCATTAATACTCACACGCTGCTCAATCTCATATTTTCAGTACTGAAAAAGCGCCTCTTGTGGCGATCTCATAACGTCTACAATCGCCTTTAGACGTAAAAACATAATTTGTTTAATGGCTCTAAACTGGCAAACGGAGATTATAATGAACAGATTCATATAAACGCATGTGTTTAAAGTTCGGAGTCTCTACACACAAACAGAGATCTGCTTTACGTCGCGTCGTCCCTGCATCTCATATTTTTTTTTAATTCTCGGATTTTAATTTAAGGTTACTTGCTCCTGCAACATAAGTTACTCTACTCCTAGTCTCTAGCTACGACTCGTCCTTACAGTGTAGTACCTACCGTAAAATTTCAAAAGCACAATTTGGTCTCCGCATTTCAAATAGGTTGCAGCATGCTGCGTAAGGCCGCAGTTAATTTCAATTTTTAATTTTTGCATTAATTGTTAAATTCCCACATTGCGGCTCCAACGTAAACAGCTTTTTCCTGTTGATCTAGGTGAGTGATGAAAGTGACGCGATACAACTCCATAGAAAATGGCAAACTTATCTATAGTGCGCGCACGAGTTGAATGCAGAACAAATGTATGGTGACACATACATTTACTCTGCATTCAACTCGCGCGCGAACTGTACGCGACATTCGACAAAATAGGCCTCGTGAAGGGACAGCTTTGATAGTATGTAATTTAATGTCTCGCGTCTTGTCGAGTCGCGCGCGTTTATCGCTCACGTGGGACAATGCCTTCGCTTCAATGCGGCAACGCTTTTTCT
The DNA here is from genome assembly GCA_917051295.2 of Erebia ligea. Lineage (NCBI taxonomy): Eukaryota > Metazoa > Arthropoda > Insecta > Lepidoptera > Nymphalidae > Erebia > Erebia ligea. Next base: position 4,423,560 of record OU785237.1, on the reverse strand, counting down.
CACTGCTTTTTCACTGTAAGAGCCGCGAGAAGAAGAGTCAGTCTGAGTTCTTTTATAGTTCCATGGTCTGATTGTGTTGGGTTGACTGGGAAAAAAGTTGTGGTGTGTGCGTTATTCGAAACTAAAATAGCTTTATAGTTTAGCCACTATAAAAACTGACACAGTTTCAACCGCTTTTACTGTCTAAATCTACTTAAAGTTGCATTATGTTGCTTTTAGTTTATTGTCTTCCTAATTTAATTTAATTTTACGATTTTAGTTTATTTCGCTGTGAAAACTCGAGTTTAAACTGGCAATTTGGAAACTGTTGCATCACGTCCACCAAATTAAATAATTTTAGAAATTCTCCTTCTTTTCTTTCTGTGTGTGTCTCTTATACCTGTAGCCTGTAGGTTACTGTGGTGTATAACTGTACTAGCTGATGTCCGCGACTTTGTCCGCGTGGATTGAGGTTTTTTAGTTCCCGCGAAAACTCCTTAATTTTTCGGGATAAAAAGTAGCCTATAAATAATCCAGACTATAATCTATCTCTGTGCCAAATTTCATCCAGATCCGTTCAGCTGTTCTGGCGTGATTGAGTAACAAACATCCATCCATTCATCCATCCATCCATCCATCCAAACTTTCGCATAATTCGATTCGATAAGTACCCGTCTGCACTAGATCATGCCCGCGACTGTGGTTTTAAGTTGTTGGAAAATCCCGTGGGAACTGTTTAACGTGGGGCCTTTTGCATAGATGCCTATGCCCTTCATTCGTATTCCTTGTTGCAGATGATCGTGACCTCTTACCATTTATTAAATAACTAGCTGATGCCCGCGACTTCGTCAGCGTGGATTGAGGTTTTTCGGTTCCCGCGGGAACTCTTTAATTTTCCGGGATAAAAAGTATCCTATGTGCTATTCCAGACTATAATCTATCTCTGTGCCAAATTTCATCCAGATCCGTTCATCCGTTGGAGCGTGATTGAGTAACAAACATACATCCATACATCCATCCATCCAAACTTTCGCATTTATAATATTTATTATATATTATATGATATATGATGGTACCCATTTACCAACTTGGGTCAACGTTGCTTAACAATCGCAATCGACAGATATGCTTTGACACAACTAAGCAACTCGTTCTTCAGTAACATAATATTAAAGAGGATTTTCCCGGAATAGTGATCCGAAGGAAGCTTTCCGCATACTTTTTGTGACGTACCTATTAATTAATTGCAAATTTTTAAAGGCAAAGATTATAATACGACGGAGCACTCAATGTAAATCCCATGACGCAACAGTCTTCTAAAATGAAACCGACGAACCCCAAATAAAAGAAAATCGACATTATTATTCAAATGTCACCAAGACCGGAAGCATATTTCATTTGCGATGACAGCATTTGTCATTGCGCCAGCGCTGACATTTTATTTCGTCGCTCCCAAACCACGACTAATTGACTCACCTTAGCTAATCTCTCACCTCGCCACCCACTAACTTCATATTTCTTTTTCAGATCTAAATACGGCGTGAAAAACATCAGACGACATCAAGATGGCGGCAAGGATTGCGCGGCAAACGTGTCGCGTCGGTCGCCATCTTTCAACTCGCGAAAACCGCTTCCTTGGTTTGATAGATCGTTTGAAATAGTCTGTGATTCTGTCGTGCGATTGGCCAGTGACGCTAGCTAGTGATGTGATAGTGCTTAGTGCGGTGCAGTGTTGTGTTATCATGTCGGAGGAGAGGTCGAGGCGGTTGTCGCAGATCTTCGACCCGTTGTCGAGGTTCACGGATCACAGTGGTGCGGGGCAATCCTCCAGTACTCCGAACAGCCCTCGGTTGATGCCGAGGCGGGCGAGGGATGCACCGCCGCCGCCGCCCAGGTACCTATAAGAATATTTTAATAGGTGATTCTAAGTAAGACGTATCGTAACTCTATGTAGGTTAGTAGAATATAATTATTCGTCTCAGTTAAGTAAGTAGTTTTTTTCATATTTTTTTATTTTTTCCTCATTAATTCTTGCCTCTTTTCCGAAAAAAGTCAGATTTTTTAAATAGGCAATACATGTGACTTATAATAATATCTCCAGACTCTACCTCCGGCAGAATTTAGCGGCATATCTTTCTCCGAAATCAATCGAAAATCGAGATAAATATTGAAGAAATCAGAAAACATAATACTTGTTATGGCCCGACCGACATGAACCTGGGACCTCGTTGGCCACAGTCGCACATTCTCAATATTAAAATGCTAAAAACTAAATATTAAACTAACTAAAAAATAAATTTAAAACAAATCCTTATATAATTAATACCTACTAACAATAAAATAAAAATAAAAATAAACCCCTAATCAAAAAGACCACCCCTGGTTGCCCCTGGGCCAAAGGTACCCATCAAGCTTGCAGCATTGCCACGCTGAATGGCGATGGATAACCTTTGAACCAGGTAGGAACCAGAACGTGGGTCGTAGCTTTCCAATTAGATTTTAATAATATTAATTTTATTTTCATTATAACTAAGTACTGGGAATTCAATTAGTAATAAAATAATTAAAATCATGACTCCTCGCCACAAATTGCATTGCCAAGCTATGATTAGATGATTTTACACGTTGAAAGCGTAATTGCAGTACGACATAGATTGATATGATGATAATTTCGCTAACTCTTACTTTGTAGAGAAACCACGCCTTAACTGGCGTATCAAAGCGAACCGCGACGTAAGCTAAATGTCCCATAAATCTCGATGTATAACCATTGATCTTTTCTAAATTGACTGATAATTCCCGTAAAGGTAGAGATTGGCTCGAACTACCAGCTAAGATTTTATAGCTCGATGTAAAAGTTACGCAATACTTTGAGTAACTATGTAAGTAGTAGCAATTCTTTCATAACCAACCTGTTGCTTATTATGATGTAATGTAAAGAAATGCAAAAGTCACTTTTACCTGTTAATATTGAGTACTTACATATTATATTTTTGGAACAAACAAACAAGTATTGCATGTGTAATTTTTTAATTAAATATATTTGTCAGAAAATATATTTTCTATAACATAACTTTCTATTAGTTACGTCCTGATTTGTAGTTACGTATCGTCGCTTAGTCGTCGCTATTAGCTTCACATATTAATTTACAGACACACTTTTCCTTTGAATTATACTTCAGTACGACAGGACTTTACGTTCCAGGTTCTGTCCAGGACCCTGAAGTATCTAAGTAGATCCTACAAAATTTAGGCCAGTAATTTTGCGATAAACCAAAGATCGACCTAACATACATACAAACGCAAAAACAAAAAGAGCGTAGAGATTTATATCGTGGGGTGTGATCTGGATTCTAAATAAGTAACTATATTCTAAAAAACTACAATGAAATCGGGTCAGTAGTCTTTTCCACTAACCTTACCTACCTACTGCAGATAAACACACAAAAAATCTCAAAAAAACTGTTTTGGCATAATGTGTCAGTATCGTGCCTAGATGATCAAGATTTTTTCAAAATATTCAATGTATACGTTTAAATAACAATAGAAGACGTAATAATCACTATCATACTAATATTATAAATGTGAAAGTGTGTTTGTTTGTTGGTTTGTCCTTCAATCACGCCGCAGCGGAGCAACGGATCGACGTGATTTTTGGGATGGGTATAGTTGAGGACCTGGAGAGTGACATAGGCTACTTTTTATCCCGGAAAATTAAGGAGTTCTCGAGGTAATAAAATAAAAACTTAAACCACGCGGACGAAGTCGCGGGCATCAGCATAGTTCATAATAATTATGAACGTTCAACGTAGTATAGTCCGACAAACTTATCTGAACCGGGTGTCAGCGTTGCTAGTATCTATGAAAAATAAAATAAAAGCAAAAACTAAACAGGCTTAAAAACTAGTTCCAATTTTGGCCACTAGGCCAATTAAGTTTGTGAAACTATACGTAGGGTTTATGTGCAGAATATAATGGCAATTTCTTTTCCAGACCAATCGCGCACTCCTCCCGCCTGGATCCCTTGGAGTATGAGCTAGCAGCGGCAGACCTCGGGTCCGTGAACTGGCAGGAACGGTGCTTAGAGCTACAACTGGAGCTGCATAGGAGTCGGCACCAAGCCACGCGGGTGCGGGACATGCTGAGAGATAAGGTAGGGCTAAGACCTAAGTAAAAGAAAAGACGTGCCGCCAAGCGATTTAGCGTTCCGGTACGATGCCGTGTAGAAACCGATAGGGGTATGGGTTTAATATAACTGCCATGCCCCTGACAGGTTAGGCCGCTACCATCTTAGACTGCATCATCACTTAACATCAGGTGAGATCACAGTCAAGGGCTAACTTGTAGTGGATTAAAAAAAATAACAACGTTAACTTAATAAGCTCTAATTCCCTCTCTCCTATGAGAGTGGATGGCTGTGCCCAGCAGTGGGACGTTAATGGGCTGTAGTGGTGGTGGTGGTTGTCAACTTAATAAATGAAATGAGCCTTATCGCTAAAAATAATAATTATTACTTAATAGGTTTAACAAAGAAAAAAAATAAGGGTTCCATACAAGGTTTAACACTACGTACTTTTTAAATACTTTCGTACAAGAGACAAGAGAGGATCTAAATTTGACCTCCTTGGGATCGATCCCGGGACCTCCCAATTATTAAGCCACAGCAATAACCACTGCACCAGGGTGATCGTCAAAACAATGGAAAGTGAATCAGCGGACGTTTTTTTATTCCTCTACAAATTATCCCTTCACAGCGATATTTTGTACAACAGACAATTTTATTGAATCCCTAGTGTGTTTTTACCCTAAGGTGTGCCCCGAAGCGTGAAGCTAATCTTATAAATAGCAACCTCGATGCCATCCCGCCCTCCGCTCCATTAGTGCGTAGTCAGCGGGTCGTGCCTAATCATACGTCGTCCTTCCATCCTTCACCAAATATTCCATAAAAATCATCCTTTTAGAAGAACGCCTTGATAAAATTTCAACCGTCTATGTCCATACTTACTATACTAATATTATAAAAAATAAAACATATTTTACTAAAAACTTTACTAAGAATTAAGCACAGTCAAATTTGACTAGAAATCCATGTCTATATATCTATACAATATACATACTTAATATTATAAATGCGAAAGTTTGGATGGATAAATAAATGAATGGATGGATGGATGTTTGTTACTCAATCAAGCCAGAATGGCTGAACCGATCTGGATGAAATTTGGCCCAGAGATAGAGTATAGTCTGGAATAACACATAGGAATCCCGGAAAATTAAAGAGTTCCTGCGGGATCCAAAAAACTTCAATTCACGCGGACGAAGTCGCGGGCATTGGACCGAAAAAAGCAAAACATAGGGACATGGCACGGACACATATAGATTTTATGGTGCAAAAATATTTTCTCCGTTGTAATTATGCACGGAGAAAACAGACAAAAACGATTTTATGGGGAAACCACCGAGTAAATGAAATGAAATGAAAATGATTTATTTCATGTAGGACAACTTGTGCCACTTATGATAAGTCGTAAGAATCTACCACCGGTTCGGAAAGCCGATTCTACTGAGAAGAACCGGCAAGAAACTCAGCAGTTGCTCTTTTCAAAATCAGAAAAATGTAACAATTTGTATATAATATAAAATGCATACGCTACGTAACAAGTAGGTATTACACTGACTTGTGGGTTGCTGGATGCGAAGCCGGTTGCTTCCATGCAACTTTGTCATCGAGAAAATCATCTATACTATAATACCCTCGACTTAACAGATGCTGATGAGTAGTAAACTAAACCGACTAACCTTTCTGAGAAGAGACTCAATGAGCCGGCAATAAGTTGAAGTTTTGACGATGAACCAAGATGAACCAAGATATTCACGCTTTGCAAATATTATGGACGCTACAATAAAATCGTTACAATCATACTAATATTATAAATGAGAAAGTGTGTTTAGTTTGTTGGTTTGTTGGTTTATTGGTTTGTTGGTTTGTCCTTCAATCACGCCGCAACGAAGCAACGGATCGACGTGATTTTTGGCATGGGTATAGTTGAGGACCTGGAGAGTGACATAGGCTACTTTTTATCCCGGAAAATTAAGGAGTTCCCGCGGGAAGTCGCGGGCATCAGCTAGTATTGCATATTGTAATGTTGTTTTCTTGTTTGTAATATGTTTCATTTGTATATTTGTGGTGTACATAAAGTATATAGATTATAGATACATACATACATATTCATTCCAATTCACCTGTTTCAATCTTGAATTAATGCGTATTTCCATGATGGATTCCCCTTTGTGCTATAGGGATACAGCAAACAGAACATACAAACGTTATTGGAAATTTACCAAATTGTATTTTCTATGTCTAAATTGCTGGAAAAGCACGCACATTCGTTAGAATGGATTCAGTTGTGAAAACAAAAAACACTTTGTGTCACTAAAAACCAAAACTATGTACCCAACAAAAAGTCCAAACACATCCGAATCCATTCGCGCGGAAACTAAAAGCGGAATTTCCGCAGGACGTAATGAAAAATGGATCAGACATCTATCATAAACTCTTTCCGTGATATCCCGGAACGCAAAAACTTACCGGCGACGTGAATAATGTCACGCGAAATTAAATCCCGGGCTATAAAGAACAGATGACGGGCGGCACGGATAACTTCTGGATTTTAGGCGCTAAGGCCCGTTTTGAGAGAGAGCCTGTAGGAAATTTTAAGGACGTGATTGAGAAAAGAAAATGGTAAATGATATCAAATGAAATGATTTATCCATTTCACGTAGGACAACTTGTGTCACTTATGATAAGTCAAGACTCTACCAACGGTTCGGAAAGTTGTTTCTACTGAGAAGAGCCGGGAAAGAGTAAAAATGCCGAGTAAAAGTAAAAACTTTAGTACATAACTCTGAAATATAGACTGTTTGGTTTGAAAATCAAACGCATTGATTCTTATATGTTTGGTGCTGTGGATAACTTGGACGTCATTATGAGCAACTCCTTCGTCATACAAATATTATAAATGCGAAAGTGTGTCTGTTTGTTGGGTTGTCCTTCAATCACGCCGCGACAGAGCAACGGATCGTTATAAGGTTATTTTATCGCTTGATCCTTTATCACCTAACGAATTTTATCAAACACCTACTAAGAATTTCCTACGAGCTCTTGGAACAGCAATGCTACTCTGAATTTAAATTGACGTCTGACAATTTCAGGTTTTTTGAGACAATTTATTTCCCCGAATCGTCCTTTATTGCTTGAAATCTTGGACGTAACTTGAACAATGTGTAACATAGCATATAACGTCGTATGTAGTCTTATTTGGTCACTGCAAATGCAATTTTCGTCTTCGATCAGAATGGATTCTAGCAATTTTACAGAACTAACAAAGTAAGTTTAAGACTGAATAAGAATTCGATCAATCTCACGGAAAAAAAGGTGTGGATTCAAAGTCATAGAATTTTCAAATTTGGGACTTTTAACGTATTTAAAAATAAAACTACAGCCCGTCAAACTTATCTGACCCGGTGGCCATAATTGGAACTAATTTTGATGACTGTTAAGTTTTTGTTTTTATTTTATCCATACTAATAATATTATAAATGCGAAAGTGTGTCTGTCTGTCTGTCTGTCTGCTACGCTTTCCCAGCCCATCTTTTCAACCGATTTTGCTGAAATTTGGTATAGGTAGAGGTAGGTTATATCCCGGGGAAGGACATAGGCTAGTTCCCGCGGGAATAAAAAAACTCTAACCCACGCGGACGAAGTCGCGGGCATCATCTAGTTTTCAATATATAGGCTAGCGACGCTGAAACCGGGTCAGATAAGTTTGACGGACTATACAAGAAATCCATTTGGCTTGTTTTATCATCCAAATGAAGAATCGTGCAACAAACTTCATCCATCTAGCGATGGCACACCTACACTGCCGCAGTAGCCAATAGATATTAACAAGACCTACTAACATCCTTATGTCACGCAATATTGTGGTGTCGGCACAACATGTCTTCTTCTTCCACTCGCTTGCCTATGTCATTCGTCAACGGTTGGTCAACGGGTTACCTCTTACACGCGTATCCCCTTTCATACAATGCATCCATCTTTTCTTTGGTCTTCCTCTCCTCTGTTTTCCTTCCACATGCATAATTAAACATTATTTCAGTAATATGATTACTATTACTAACATCGATGCTAGGTTTAATCAAATTATAAGAGAAACTGATCGGCAAATATAATAAACTGATTGCTTTATGGAGTGGTATTAATTTAAAAAGGACCACGATCACGATCCTATGTTTGATGTACGCCGCGGATGGGAGCCATAAGTTTTTATCTGAAGAGCCGTCCCATCAAACTGAAGTTGCGTGGAAAAGATTCTTTTTATCCCCCTATTGACTTATATGGCTGTCGCGACGCATTAGTTATCAATATTAGGGTCAAATCTGACTTCGGGATAGGAATATGTAGGCAGGGATAGTGGCGAATTTACTGATCTATGGCGGTAGCTCAAACCATTTGGTTTTAAAACTTGTATATATTATTAAAGTTTTCTTTGAAAGGATGTTAAGGAATTACAACGGAATTTTAAATAATTTAAATCCACTACAATAATGGCTTTTGGGTATAGCTAGTTTTTGCTGTTTAATATACAGTATATCAAGTTATAGTATTTTATGTTTTTTGATAACAAAATAAAGCTTCTATTATAAGTCAATTATACGTTAGGGGAAAAAAACTGCTCCCGATCGGAATCGCTTGTTGTGAACACTCGTTAAACTTTATAAATTGGCCCAAACGACTCAACAACTGCGCAATGCAACGCTTAATTAAAAGTTTCCTCGCTCCAATTTTCCACATTCTGGACGACTGTAATTGTCAAATCGTCAATTATTGCTTCACCGTTTGGAAGTTGGCAACTCGATCAAGCATTTTTATGTCTTTCTTTATACCAAGCATAGCACATTATTATGATAAATCGAAACATTAATAATTTCAATTATGCTATTTCTCAAAATTCATATCTCATTCTGATCCCTTCCACTAATAACATAATGGTAGGGGCTTTCTTGGTAAAATATTGTAGTACCTAAGCGATTTTTCTAACTAAAACTGATGCTTTAAGTACCTAAGTATTTCTGGTTGGTATTCTATATTGATTGCGTTATATTTATAGCGATGTTAAATAAATGTTATTTATTTATTTATTTTAGCGGAGGCACTCCCGTGTTCCCGGTCTGTATTACGTGTTTATTACAAAGTATGATATTTTCTTAACTTGATTGATGATTGATGCTATTGACATGTGAACCATAGTCAACAAGGTTCTGGAATCTTGAGATTTTGCATGAAAGTCTCTATATAGAAGACCCAATAAGAAAGGATATTCAGAAATGCCACCTTAGCAAAGACGGGGCAGATATATCCTGCCACAGCTATGCTCACTTTCTTTACTAATATTATAAATGCGAAAGTTTGGATGGATGGATGGATGGATGGATGGATGTTTGTTACATAACGGCTAAACGGATCTGGATGAAATAGATTATAGTCTGGAATAGCACATAAGCTATTTTTTATTCCGGAACATTAAAGAGTTCCCGCGGTAACCAAAAAAACCTCAATAGACGCGGACGAAGTTGCGGGCATCAGATATTAGTCCATGAATAAAACTTTACCCTTCAGATTTTATCCTCAGATTTCTTCTTCGGAATTGTTGACGCTAACACATTTTCCATCCCGGCAACTTCCAAACTTCACTTGTACGGAATATTCGTGCAAAAGCTGAAACATTGCGAAATCCCGCCGAGCCGAGCCGAGGTGCCATACATCTTTTGGGTGCATATTTTATTTTATACGGCCGCGTTTATTGTTACATCCTATAGCACTTTGGGAAATTCCATTTGAGGTTTTTCATCGTTTTGAGAGTGTTAACTTCAATTGACGCGAGTTCAATGCTATTGGGTTTAAGTGCATTTTAGCTATTTCAGAAAAGAGGCGCACTAACGTAGACTTTTAAAAAAGTTTAATTAAAATTTATGAACTACCTAGCAATTTGGAATGTTTGTTGACCGACCCGTTGTTCTAGATAAGCGACGCGATGTAACGCGACGCTATAAGACTCCATAAATAAAAAAACCGGCCAAGTGCGAGTCGGACTCGCGCACCGAGGGTTCCGTACAAACCTGTAGTAAGTTTTAAATTATTAAAAAAAATACGAAAAAAACACGTTTATTGTATGGGGACCCCCCTTAATATATATATTTTTTTAATTTTTAGTATTTGTTGTTATAGCGGCAACGGAAATACATCATTTGTGAAAATTTCAGCTTTCTAGCTATCACGGTTTATGAGATACAGCCTGGAGACAGACAGACAGACAGACAGACAGACAGACAGCGGAGTCTTAGTAATAGGGTCCCGTTTTTACCCTTTGGGTACGGAACCCTAAAAATGACAAGCTTATCAATGCGACAACGTTGGGCACATGAATGGCTAGCTAATAATAGCTACTGCTGGATAGCTAATATAAATGTAATTACACATTATTATATATTATTGTATGTACTTGTATGTATGTATGTATGTGTGTAATTTTGTAATCACGTTTTAAGCACTATAATAGAGACGCTGCCTATATCAAAAATAAATTATTTCGAACTGATTATTTAATAGAGGGTCTTCCAAAAGACGTAAAATTCACATCCTCGGTTAGTTTTATAACTATTTTAAATATAGATTAACGAAAAAAAGTGGGTTGTAATTTTATGACGTCGCAACTCTGAATTTCATACAACTTTCATACTAGAAGTGCGTTTTTAAGTTTGATAAAGAGTTGCTGATTTGATTGAATTGTCATCATCCTTATTTAGTGTTTAAAACGTGATTCCAGGTATTCTTTGTATACCGTAAGTATTGGTCTGAGGTAAGTAACTGACATGGATGATGATTCAGCGTGAATTGAGTGATCTATGGGTGATGTATGATTTCGTAATAGGTTTGGTGATGGATTGGATGGATGGATGACGCCTTTGCATCCGCACGATGCTTTTAGCCCGTGTGGTAGATATTTGGACTCAGCATTAGAAAATCATTCCCTTTTTGTTTTAGGACCAATTGCATGACATGTGGTTATATTAAACTAACAGTTGGTTATGGGTAGCGTTAAACTTTAACTTAAATAAAAAGCAGAATGTGTTGTCCCGTACTTATTACCATGATTAAGATTATTTTTTATCTAAAGAATTTACCGGGACAAAAATCCTACCCGAGGATAAAACTTATCTCTGTAACAAATTTCATCAAAATCGAAACAGACAGACACACTTTCCCATTTATAACACTAGTCTGAATATACGTATGTATTATAATCATTTGAGATTTCCTACCCGACAATTTAAGAACCCGTAAACCTGCTAACCGACATTTTAAGAACTTTTCATGAGTGTTGTGCATGAGATATTAGTATTATAACAAAAAAAAAATTCAAACATTAAAGATTAATCCCTCCTTAGTAGACTGTTGCAAAAAAAATATTAATTTTATTGAAATATAATAGTGAAATTCTCATTCTTGCAGAATACGTTTACCATTTTTACACTTTTGGGCCAAACTTTTCACCCATATAAATCCACGAAAAAATATAATAAATGACTTATAAAAAATACTAGTATGATAAACACACTCTTAAAATTGGACTGTTGCGATTCGTTTTTATACGTTCTATACAAAATTAGTTAATAAAAAAATCAAATCAATGTGCACGATTTATCAAAATTTACGCGTCACAATAACCTGTATTTCTTAAAAGTTTGGCGAATTTACTGAAAAAATAAAATTTCCCATGAATGTTTAGTATTTATATAACATAAATTGTAAAAAAATAAAGTTCTATAAAATACCTATATGACCAAAAAAAATATCAAAAGTCTCATAGAGTTCACGTGTAAAATGGTACTGCAGACCGAGCCCAGCTCTCTTCGAGGGAGGACGTGTAGCTGGACGGGCTCTTTTGTATGTGTGCGTGAGCTCTCTCACAAGCCTTTGTAAAAAACGTGTTGCAACAATACATAGCGCGACTGCCTTTGTTTGATGAGCAGAGAATGTTAGGTTCTTGATCCGATTCAATGATATCGAATGAATGCGTGATACGTATTTAATTAATAATTTTTATAACTATTAAATCATTTTGTACGATACATTATTATAATCTCATACTGTTTTTCACGTAAATCGGGATTTAATTATACGTTTTATTTGTATGGGTTTTGAACTTACTTTCCTGAAATTTTATATTTTCTTCATAATTGCCAAACTCAACGTGGCATACGTTATTGCTGAGAGATTTTGGTAGATACAGTTTTCATAGCATTGCTTATATTGATTTTTTTATCCACTACAAGCTTAGTTAGCCCTTGACTGCGATTTCACCTGATGGTAAGTGATGATTTCTATTCTACGCGACATCGTACTGGAACGCTCAATGGCTTGATGGCAGTTGGCACGTCTTTGCCGGTAGGGTGGTAATAATCAGCCACGGCCGAAGCCCCCGGATCCCCAGACCAGAGTTTACCTTTCGACAATAGTAACGTAAATAGCACTGCCTTTCTACTACTACAAACTACAAACAATATTATAAGTCATAAAATATTACCGCAACAATTTGAAATTCTAAAACGAAGAAGCTCATCATGAAAACAATTTAATTTGTATTTTGTCGTAAGCTGCATAAGGTATATATTGCAATACACATTTTAATACAATATTATTTCTTTTTCAAATTTACTTTGAGTAAAGAGCTCAATGGTCGTAAAGTTTTTATTTATATCATATTGTTTCGTTCCTGGGTTGTTTTGGATCTCTTACCTAAATTGATCCAATTATTTATGACCTAATATTATTTATGACCTAATCCTATGCACGTGCAGACTGTAAACAAGTAAACCTATATATCGATTACTTGAAAGTTGTTTTTGTAGTTTATCAAAATAACAATGGTATTTCCAAGACAACTAAATTGCAAATGGTAGGGATGTCTATATTTTTACATTCTATAAAACCTACAAACCTTTTACTGTCACTTTTCTAGTCGCTTGCGATCATTGAGGTACTCTGCTCTGCTCAACTGCTTCCAACAAAACCATAAAAGTTTAGTGTTTTTGTTTTTCTGACCTTGGCATCTCTATATGGACTTTGACAGTGTAATCAGTGAAAATAATATTCAGACCCTTGCTGTGTAATTGGATTGGAATATTCGCTTCTGGATTTGATTTGACTTGTTTTATATATCACAAGGTAAGATTATTCTATATTCGAACTAGCGGTCGCCCGCGACTTCGTCCGCGTACCATTTCTGACTTCCTATAAGTTTATGAAATTTTCCCACTGCAAGAGGCCTATCCACAAATGCCCTACCGCTGCATGGTAGGTAAATATCGCGACTTCGTAGTTCATACCCATGGACAGTTGCGTGCACAGAGTTTGAAGAGGTCGCCCGCGACTTCGTCCGCGTACAATTTTTGATGCTGTAGTATGTTTTATATTTCCTGAGATCTCGTGATGAATCATTGAGTCAGTGACCTCTGGCTTTTATATACGAGTATTATATAGATTCAGTTACCTGAAAGTTTTGAGATATTGATTTTTAATTGATTTACCGGTTGCATAGTCACTAGCCACTGCCGAAGCCTCCCACCAGACCAGACCAGAGCAGAGAAAATCCATACTAATATTATAATCAATGTTGGTATTACCAAATTCAGGGCCAGTTACACATAACTCAAGAACCCAGATGTTTATTTGCCGTGTGGACTGGCCCTGAGCATAATCTAAAAATCGAAATAATTGAAAGAGATTTAGATTTTTGGAAAAAAAACATGGAAGAAAAATTAGTAAAATTTTATTATAATTGTTTACTTCCAGAAATATTGGATTCCCGAAAAGCTAGATCTATGCCCCTCAGAGACACTGTTTTATGATTAAAAATATTTAATTTTAAGTATATTTAAATTAAATATTGTCAATATTGCTTTTGAGTTTTTTTTCTTTTTCTTTTTTATTCCTCTACCTCTCTAAAAACTTAGCCCTTGACTGCGATGTCACCTAGTGGTAAGGGACGATGCAGTTACTAGATAAAAATGGCACATTCGCCATCGTACCGGAACGCTAAATTGCTTGGCGACACAATTTAAACTAAACAACTTAATTTAAACCACTCTTTAGCGAAGACTACACACGTAGTCTTCGCTAAAGGCAAAACCAATTATATCACATACGTCTTCCATATACAAATTATCTAAGGGGCATATAAATTACTATTGGAATATACAATATACAAACACAAACAACATAAACAATCCCCTACAGCCCTTAGCTTTTTTTATTCCACTAAAACTCAGCCCTTGACTGCTTTCTCACCTGGTGGTAAGTGATTATGCAGCCTAAGACGGTAGCGGGCTAACTCGTTAGGGGTGTGGCAGTCATATCCCTAATCGGTTATAACCCATAACTCTATAACCCAAAACCCTTATCGATTTCTACACGATATCGTACTGGTATGCTACATCCCTTGGTGGCATCTTTGCCGATAGGGTGATAAATAGCCACGGGGGAAGTCTTCAAGTAGAACAGACAAGACAAGTTTAGGAAATTGCAAATTCCCGAAATAACCTTGCAGTGGTCAAATATCTTTTAACTAATCAATTACAATACAATTTAATTTAGACTTTATCGTAAAATGCATAAGGTGTGTTGTGCAAGACATATTTTAACACAATATATTTTCTTATTCAAACTTACTTTGAGTAAGGTCAATGGTCATAAAGTTTTTAATTAAAAAACAAGAAATTTAATTCGCTATAATCTGCAACATTAGGCAAATCTATGTAGGTACAGTGTGTATCTTGCACTTGTAGCTTCCGATATTCACCACAACATATAAATCTTCCAAATTATTCTCAACGTACGTTTCACTATGACACCGGAGCATTTTCAGGAGATGTTGACTCGATGATGCACGATTGTAAAGTTTTTTTGACTTTTAGTTATCTACCTAAATTGATGCAATTGCATAGTCCGCGTGAAGTATGGTAACATTTACATTATCTGATACCTGAGAGGGTTGCGTGTCTGTGATATCATTTATGACTAATCCTTTGCACAACTACACCTGCGTAAAACACAATACTATACGCTTATCTGTGAGTTGTTTTTGTTGTATACCAAAATAACAATGGTGTTTTCGAGACGACCTAATTACTCTAATGACCCATGTAGTAAAACTTGGTCAATAATCGTGTACCTACCTTAATTTTATTAGTCAGTAACAGTCAGATAGCCGTATAGGTTTTAAAACTTAAAAAATCATCAATTTTAATGATAAGTAAATAAATGAAAAAACATGTTGATGTATCTAAATTTTAGTCTTACATATACCCATGTGTATTATTTTATAAAAGTATATGTATGCCAAATAAACATTTATTCATATGGAAAATATTTAATTATATTATAAAAAAGGATTATAAAATTGTATCATGTGAAAATATTATGAACTTGACTACGCGAAGTATCAAAGTATCTTTACCGGCCTATGTCGTCTATGTGTGAGTGCAGCTAACGGTCTTACTGTGCGGTATACCTACAAATTCCAAAATTGGCCGACGCGCGAAAGGGCGCGCTAGTTTGCGGGCTCTTAACACCACCATCTTAGTTTATTTCGTATTCCCACATAATTCCTCGCTTCACTACATACGAGTGTAAGACCGTTAAAATCCAATTTCCCGCAAAGCTTTTAAAATAAAATGCAATATACAAGGTGTATTAGTCAAAATTCATGTCTGTCCGTACGGCGTTCCCGGGTGCATCGAATTTGTGTAGCTTCGGCTTTTACAAATCGCACCTTTGGAACTGTGCACGTTTACCACAGAGCAATGCAGGAGATTTGAGCAAAAATTTACAACGTACGAACGAGATTTTTCTATGAAAAGTTAGTTTATTTATTACACGACTGCCCAATAAAAGGAGTGTTTCAGGGTTCATGACGTATGTTTATGTGAGTTTTTTTTCCACTCCAAGTTAGCCCTTGACTGCGATCTCACCTGATGGTAAGTGATGATGCAGTATAAGATGGTAGTGGGCTAACTTGTTAGGGGCATTGCAGTTATATTAAACCCATACCCCTATTCGGTTTCTACACGGCATCGTACCGGAGCGCTAAATCGCTTGGCGGCACGTCTTTGCCGGTAGGTTGGTAACTAGCCACGGCCGAAGCCTTCCACCAGGCAAAATTCCACCATAACTTCTAAATGCATGAACAAAGGATGTATGGGGTATCGTTAGAATCCTTACAGTGACACTGGCTATAATTTAAAAAAAAAACGATATGGCAGGGCTGTTGTGTTTTTAGGGTTCCGTAGCCAAATTTGGCAAAAACGGAACCCTTATAGATTCGTCATGTCTGTCTGTCTGTCTGTCTGTCTGTCTGTCTGTCCGTCCGTATGTCACAGCCACTTTTTTCCGAAACTATAAGAACTATACTGTTGAAACTTGGTAAGTAGATGTATTCTGTGAACCGCATTAAGATTTTCACACAAAAATAGAAAAAAAACAATAAATTTTGGGGGTCCCCATACTTAGAACTGAAACTCAAAAATTTTTTTTTCATCAAACCCATACGTGTGGGGTATCTATGGATAGGTCTTCAAAAATGATATTGAGGTTTCTAATATCATTTTTTTCTAAACTGAATAGTTTGCGCGAGAGACACTTCCAAAGTGGTAAAATGTTGGTCCCCCCCCCCCCCCCCTCCCCGTAACTTCTAAAATAAGAGAATGATAAAACTAAAAAAAATATATGATGTACATTACCATGCAAACTTCCACCGAAAATTGGTTTGAACGAGATCTAGTAAGTAGTTTTTTTTTATTTTTAAACTTACTACAGGTTTGTACGGAACCCTCGGTGCGCGAGTCCGACTCGCACTTGGCCGGTTTTTTATAAATGTTCACTTGTTCAACGAATTCTTATGAAACTCGATTATAATATTTGAATAATATTTACCTACAAACGAAAGAAGAGTTCTGAATTGGTATTGAAGTTATTTATGTTTTCAAAAATTGTAACAAACATTTTAACTTTCCATGTTGGCATTATTAACGATTTTACCTAGCATAAGAACTAGTGGATATTTCGTTCCGTGAACAATTTAAACCAATAAGTCAGTACGTATGCGAATTAAGTAACGTAGGTAAAATAAAATTACCGTTATCGTGGGTAAAGCATACGCGGTTAAGCTTTAGTATATAGTTGAAACAGTTTGAAGTATTTTTCCATTATTTCGCTTGAAGAGCACATGTTTACTCTGTGCTAATCTCAAAAGGCCCATACATCACTTTGCTACAGGCGTTCTCAGAGCCGGTAAATCAATCGGCCCCAAATAGTTGCCGAGTATTGCAAATATTTTAATCTAAACTCGAATACTAGATATACCTACTCACATAATATATTATTGAAAATATTAAAAGCACACTAACAAATAATTGTTTCTAATAAAGAAATCTAAAAAATAATCTTGAAATTTTCAGTGACTTGAGCGTAAATTTTCATTATGTTAAAAACATACACCGAAATGAAACACATTTGTCACGTTAGCTTATTAACTCATGCTTACTTACAAAGTAGCTAACAAAAGTTACACTAGGGCCTCTAATATTACTCTAAAGCATCGTAAACCATTTTCGACGACCTGATGGAGGTCGTCGAAATAGCCGTCGAAACTCGAAAGGGTCGTTTGGGAATTTATAACTTCTGAATTTTCTCTGGTCTGGTCTAGTCGAATGAGGCAGTTCCAGTAGATCAGAGGCCCAATTGTCTAAGCCAATCGTATTCATTTGACAGATCATAACATATTTAAACTTGAACTTTTTAAGGAGTACATGCACATGCGTTTTGACGTGCAAACATCTTAGACTAAGAGATAACTGCAATTTTGGTAACTATCGCCAGAAAGGCTGATTCAGTGTTAGATGGATGTAGAGCTCTCCACTGATCTCAAAAGTGGCAGTCTGCCTGCATTTGGATGGCCCTTTAGCTAAATATGGGCGTTCAAAGACGGTTTATTGTTACCAAAAATGAACGATAATTAGAAAAGCTGATTCTTGTACAGTATTAAAGTATGCGCAGTATCTATGTAAACAGCGTAAAAACTGACGCATTTGGATGGGACTTTTTCTAGATATCAGCTTTCAAAGACGTTATAACCTATACTTACTATGCGTTCCTGTAAAAAAATATTAGCAATTATTATGTCGTCCCGTTGATTGCTGTTAATAATTTTTAATAGCGATCAACGGCGACAATGTTATTGCTAATATTTTTTTACAGGAACGCATAGTAAGTATAGGTTATAACGTCTTTGAAAGCTGATATCTAGAAAAAGTCCCATCCAAATGCGTCAGTTTTTACGCTGTTTACATAGGTACTGCGCATACTTTAATACTGTACAAGAATCAGCTTTTCTAATTATCGTTCATTTTTGGTAACAATAAACCGTCTTTGAACGGCCATATTTAGCGAAAGGGCCATCCAAATGCAGGCAGACTGCAACTTTTGTGATCAGTAGAGAGCTCTACATCCACCTAACACTGAATCAGCTTTTCTGGCGATGGTTACCAAAAATGCAGTTATCTCCTATAATATCTATATGACCTCCTTAAACAGGTCGAATTATACGTTGGACAGACGAATACGATTACGATTTCCTTACACAATCAGGGGCTGGTGGTTGGAAATTCTAGTAGGTACATGTATATTGAATATTAGCCAAGTACTATAAACAGTGTGCAGTTATTGTAACAGTTACCGTGTTCTGAACGATTCTGTCGATTTCACCGGAACCTAGTCCGAGCCAATGGCGTAAAGTTTCGCGTACACCGAGTTTCGCTTCGAACAATACACGTTTAGAAGTTATCGAGTTAACAATACACTGAACATGACAAAAGCAAGCAGAAACTTTTCAGTTAAACTAAGAAGTTAAGAACTCATTGCGATAGACAACTTGCTACTTGTTGTTTAGCAACCATTGCAGGTTGTATTAATTGGTACGTACTCATACTTTCAACAACTTTATGTTTATTAACTAACTAGAATCTAGATAATTGCGCAACTTGATTTCGTCGATTTTCTGGAATAAAATGTAGCCTATATTCCTCTTCGGGATGCAAACAATCTCTCTCTGTACAGTCAAAATAAGATAATAACGGATATACCGTGAAAAGGTAACAGACAGATAGACACACTTTAGCATTTATAATATTCTTACGGATTTATAAGATTTTTTTACTATTACCTAGTCTAGTAGGTACCAATTATTATGGTGCTTTTTATAATGAAAATCTAGCACGACCACTTAATTAATGCGTTATTTAATTTAAGCTTCGGGTTAGCATCCAGCAGCCCACATCAAGTCAGTGTAGGTAACGTATATTTATTCTGTATTATTAACATATTGTTACATTGAGTTTCTTGCCGGCTCTTCTCGTAAGTGACACAAGTTGTTCCTTATAAA
Source organism: Erebia ligea (assembly GCA_917051295.2). NCBI lineage: Eukaryota > Metazoa > Arthropoda > Insecta > Lepidoptera > Nymphalidae > Erebia > Erebia ligea. Next base: position 4,404,022 of record OU785237.1, on the reverse strand, counting down.
AATGTGTCGGTTAATTTAGTTCTTCTCATTTCTGATCAAACCCCGAGCATTGTTCTCTCCATCGCCCGATGAGTGATCAGATTTCTTATGAGGCTCGTAATCAGCGACCAAACGATTACGAGACATATCATCACTGCCAATACGCACTGTTCGAAGACATTAGTCTTCAGGCGTTGAGGAATTTTTCACGAGAAGACATCTCGAAGATTCCCGAACGCTGCCCAGCCGAGTTGGATTCGGCGGCTCGCCGCGGGACCACGGGGTGTGGAAGTCCTTGCAAGAGGCATATGTCAAGTAGTGGAAGTCTATCGGTTGAGCATGATGATGATAAAAATATGACTTAAAACAATAATTTTGAGCTTAGTGTGCCCCAAGTACTGCAACAGAAACCCATACTCGGCAGTTATATGAAACGATGGACACGCTCTCCATTCCATTTGCAGTATCTTTCACTATATTGGCAGTGATTTCATACTCGCCGCTGCAATCGAGAGCTGAAAGCGTTCGAGTGCAGAAACTGGAGCCGGATAAAGAGGAAATGTATAATAATCTGTTGCATTTTATTTATTTGCGAAATCAACGCAACAGCACTCGACGGTTTCACCTTGTTTCAATTGGAATTGAAGGCAATGAAATTGAAATTATATTTTCATTTGGTATATTGAATTTATTTTGATATTGCGTATGATTTAAGACTAAAGCTTTTTAATTAATTGAATAATACAATTTCAATTTATTATTTGAGTAACTTTTGCTGATTTTTTAAATAATAATATTTCGTTTATGCCTCAAATAGCTTAAAGGCTTTATTGTGTCTGTCACTATATTGACAGTGATTTCTTACTCGTCGCTGCAATCGAGAGCTGAAAGCGTCGTTCGAGTATAGAAACTAGAGCCGAATAAAGAGGAATGTGTAATCTGTTGTATTTAATTTATTTGCGGAATCAATTGAACGGCTCTCGACGGTTTCACCTTGTTTCAATTTAAATTGAAGGCAATGAAATAGAAATGATATTTTCATTTGACGTAATGAAAAAATATTTTGATATTGTATTGAATAATATCAGACTCGCATTTAATTACTTCAAGTAATCATTTCATTACAACTTGTTTTTACTAACGCTTGCGGATTTCTATGTTAAAAATAGTTCCTTTATGCCTCAAATAGCTTTATTGTGTTTGTCACTATATTGGCAGTAGTTTTAGAGCCGCTGCAGCAATCGAGAGCTGAAAGCGCTCGAGTGCAGACATTGGCGCCACATAAAGAGGAAATGAATAATCTGTTGCATTTTATTTATTTGCGAAATCAACTCAAAAACACTTTACGATTTCACCTTGTTTCAGTTTGACTTGAAGGCATTGAAATTGAAATGATATTTTCATCTGCTATTATGAAACCTAAAGTACCTAACCTAAGTACCTAGTAAGTATGGTACATTAACTTTTTTTTTTTTTTTTATCCACTACAAGTTAGCCCTTGACTGCGATCTCACCTGATGGTAAGTGATGATGCAGTCTAAGATGGTAGCGGGCTAACCTGTTTTTTTTTTTTTTTTTTTTAAATCTCCTTTTTGGAGACGACTGCACCCCTCCGATGAGAATCGGAGTCCTTTTTTTGTCAATTTCCCTTTTTTGTTCTTTATTTATTTCTTCAATTACTTCAATATATTTTTTGTGGTCTATGTATATATTCTCTATTTTCACAAGGCGGGTAAGTCACAGGCATTGATTTTTACCCAAGTAACTTATTATATTCTCATAATATAAATTATACTTGTAGTCTTTACCCCCTACCTGTGGCTTACGTCTTGTTCTTTTTGATCGTTATTTTTGCGATCTTCTTGCAGTATTCTAGGAAGACGTTCCTGCTTTCTTTTGTGGCAATGATATCGCTTAATGTGTCGCCACATATCCTTTTTCCAATAGTCTGCTCTATTTCATATCTGCTTCTTCCGTATATTGAACATTCTGTCAAGATATGTAGGACACTCTCTTCGCTTTGGTCGTCGCATTCACAAACAGGGCTGTCTTTGCATTTGAAGCGGTGCAAGTACTGACCGAAACCTCCATGTCCGGTCAGTACTTGCACTAGTTCTGGAGTCAATTTTATTTTCCGAATGATCCTTGATGCCTGTTCCGTGCTCGGAAAGAACATTTTTGTGACGCCAGCATTGGTGTTCTCTGCGTATCTCTTTTCCCATGTGGCCACCGATTGTTTCCTTATGGTACGCTTAATGTAGGATATCGGGCATTTACTATAATCTGGTGCTGACTTCTTGGTCCTTGCGGCTGCCTTTGCCAAGATGTCAGCTCTTTCGTTCCCAGATGTTCCGGCATGAGCATGAGCTCAAGGAACACACAGCACAAACACACAAAGGATGCATACAGGGATCGATTGGGGGACCTACATTTTGGAACGCGGTGCTTGACCCATTGTTAAACGAAGTGGAGGAGATGGGAATCCACTGTCAGGCATTTGCTGACGACGTCGTGTTGGTGTTTTCCGGACACTCTACAGAAAAATTGGAGGAACAGACTACTAGAGTGCTCAAACACGTGTATGAGTGGGGAATCAGCAATAAACTGAAGTTTGCTCCCCACAAAACTCAGGCTATGGTAGTTACAAACAAGTTAAAGTTCGACACTCCACGCATACACATGGGAAGCACGATTATAGAAATAGTAGAAGAAATGAAAATTTTAGGAGTGATCATAGACAACAAGTTAACATTCAACAGCCATGTTAAATATGTATGCCAGAAGGCACTTAATATATACAAACCTTTGGCACGTTCGGCGAAAATCAATTGGGGACTCCAACCGGAAATCATCAGAACTATTTACGTCTCAGTAGTCGAACCAATCATCTTGTATGCATCCAGTGTCTGGGCACAGGCGGCAAATAAGATTATGACGCAAAAACAACTGAACTCGGTCCAGCGGGGTTTTGCGCAAAAGATCGTAAAAGCATATAGAACGACTTCTCTCAATGCAGCACTAACCCTCGCTGGACTGCTTCCTCTGGACCTACGTGTGCAAGAGAACGCTCGCCTTTATAAAGCTAAGCGCGGGAACAGCGTAGATATAATAAGAGAAGACAGAGAGATAGAAGAAAAAACGTGCTTCCTCTTCGCACCGCACCCAGCCAAAGATGAAATCTATGACTTCGAATGCCTGGACGAACAGAAGCTAGAAGCCCGTGGGAACGGAGAAATAGCAGCGATGGAGATGTTTACGGACGGAAGTAAAATAGATGGCAAGGTGGGCGCAGCCTTGACCATCTGGAAAGGCGGAACCGAAACACAGTGCAAGAAGTTTCGGCTCGAGTCTTATTGTACAGTGTTTCAAGCTGAGATGTACGCGCTCTGCCGAGCCACTGAAATAGCCATAAAACAAACTGAAACCGACGTGGACATCCTCAGCGACTCAAGATCTTCGCTGGAACTTATTAGAAAGCCGAACACCTTCCACCCATTGGCATTTACCACGAGGCAAAATCTATATAAGCTGAGACAGCAAGGAAAGGGCTAACCTGTTAGGGGCATGGCAGTTATATTAAACCCATACCCCTATTCGGTTTCTACACGGCATCGTACCGGAACGCTAAATCGCTTGGCGGCACGTCTTTGCCGGTAGGGTGGTAACTAGCCACGGCCGAAGCCTCCCACCAGGCCAGACCAGGAAAAATTCAGAAATTATAAATTCCCAAATTGACCCTGCCGGGGATCGAACCCGGGACCTCCGCACGTTAAGACAACAGCGCTACACACTGCGCCACGGAGGTCGTCAAATACACACACTACACTATGAGACGGACATTCAAGTTGTTGAAATACGTCGTCTCGTCTTTAACTATTGCGGAATTCTTAAAAAAGTTTCTTCCTTTAAACAAGTATTTTGCTTCCAATAGAACTAAAAGCTTTATTGTGTCTCTCACTAAGATTGGCAGTGATTTTATAGACGCTGCTGCAATCGAGATTTTAAGGCGTTCGAGTACAGAAACAGCTGAAATAATCTGTTGCATTTTATTTATTTGTGAAATGAATTCAACAACACTCGATATAAAATTGTAGTAGTATTTTTATCGTTTATTTTGTTGGAAATGAGTTGGCTCTACAACCTCCTACTGATTTTTGTTATTTTTTAAGTAAAGGTACGTCATAATTTTAAGAATAGAGAATAGTTAATGCAGAATTGAAGCAACATAGCTTTTGGTTTCAGCCATTTATAATTCAAATCAAGCTTTAGTCAGGTACCTATCTCGAGTAAAATATATCAAAATTTCAGCATGATGCTTTCAAAAGGATTTTGAAACAGGTCCGTCAGGTGCGTCCCGGGGAAGGACAATGACATCTACATTTTATTCTGGAAAGTCAAGGAGTTCCCACAGGTTTTTCAAAATCCTACTCTCTGTCCCTATGCGAATCATAATGGGTTCGGGTGTTTGTTTTTTGGGATAATCCTACAAGTAATATTATAAATGTGAAAATTTGAATGTTTATGTTTATTACTCCTCCACGCCACAATGAATGAACCGATTTAACTGAAATCAGTCAAATCGGTTCTAAAGGAATGTAGATAGCGTATACCCTGAATACGCTACCCAGGTATTACAAAACGCGGATGAAGTCGCGGGCATCATCTAGTAAATAAAAATGCTTACGTTACCAGGTTAGCATAATCTTATCATAAAAGTAGAGAATACATAATGTCTCATGTTTATGCAAACATCGTGTTTCAACTATGATCCAATTTTACATGTCATTTAGTCATCCCATATTCATTGAACTTCAAAATGGAGGTCTCACGTAAAGCGCTCGCCTCTAAGTTAGTGTCATTACAGCCAGTAAAGTATCTCGCAGACAGGCAATCTCGGTTGCATTAGACTCCACGTCAAGTGTCATGTAAGTGATGGCACTAAGCTACTTATCTAGGAGTACCTACCTAGAAGCTTTAATGTTATGAAATAGTTATCATATAGCTAGAAACTTGACGACCTTGACGTTTTTTAGGGTTCCGTAGCCAAATTTGGCAAAAACGGAACCCTTATAGATTCGTCATGTCTGTCTGTCTGTCTGTCTGTCTGTGTGTCCGTCCGTATGTCACAGCCACTTTTTTCCGAAACTATAAGAGCTATACTGTTGAAACTTGGTAAGTAGATGTATTCTGTGAACCGCATTAAGATTTTCACACAAAACTAGAAAAAAAACTATAAATTTTGGGGGTCCCCGTACTTAGAACTGAAACTCAAAAAATTTTTTTTCATCAAACCCATACGTGTGGGGTATCTATGGATAGGTCTTCAAAAATGATATTGAGGTTTCTAATATCATTTTTTTCTAAACTGAATAGTTTGCACGAGAGACACTTCCAAAGTGGTAAAATGTGTGTCCCCCCCCCTGTAACTTCTAAAATAAGAGAATGATAAAACTAAAAAAAATATATGATGTACATTATCATGCAAACTTCCACCGAAAATTGGTTTGAACGAGATCTAGTAAGTAGTTTTTATTAATAATTTAAAACTTACTACAGGTTTGTACGGAACCCTCGGTGCGCCCTCGTTTTTTTTTAAATATAATTATAATATAGCGAGCAGGCGGGTTACCTGATGTTAAGTGATTACCGCCGCCCATGAACATTGGCCCATGAACACTGGTAGAGATCTCAAGTGTTTCCTTGTCCACTATGTTTCTGTTTTTCTACATATTGTATAACTTTTTGGTACAAAATAAAGTAAAAAAAAAAAAAAAACATTTGCAGCACCAGAGGAACTGCCAATGCGTTGCCTTTGAGAAATTTGTTTATCCGCCCTTTGAAGAGCGCCATATTTTAATCATGAGGGAACACGGAAGATGCAGAAGCTTGTTTAATTATCGTTGAAGTTGTGAGTCATATAAGAGGGAGGTCCCAGGTTCAATCCCGGTAGGGTCATTTTGGGAATTTCCGATTTATTTTATTTACTCTGGTCTGGTCTGGCTTCGGCCGTGGCTAGTTAACGCCTTACCGCCAAAGACGTGCCGCCAAGCGAATTAGCGTTCCGGTGCGATGCCGTGTACAAACCGATTAGGTGTGTGGATTTTTTATAACTGCCATACTGCATACATAGTTAGCCTGCTACTATTATAGACTGGATCATTACGTACCACCTGGTAAGATCGCAGTCAAGGGTGTGTGCGTAACATGTAGTGCATAAAAAAAGTTACTTTTTCTTGAAAAATATTCCCTTTTGAAGTTTTTAATAATGACTTCCAACTAATTTATTTATATAATAATTTTCCGGGATAAAAAGTAGCCTATGCCCTTCCCCGGGATACCATCTATCCCTGTACCAAATTTCATCAAAATCGTTTGAACAGACGGGCCGTGAAAGCGTAGCAGACAGACAGACAGACACGCTTTCGCATTTATAATATTAGTATGGATTTATTGGTTGAAACGATGATTAATTATTATTCATCTGTAATCATGCAAAGTAATAGAATAAAGACCCCTCGAGAGTAATATTTGTGTGATATGGAAAATAAGGTCTCGATATCCTCGTTAGAAGATCTTTACTCTTCTTAAAGTTGTGTCCAAAACTTTTCATAGACTTTTAAGGTTTTTAAGACTTTTTAAGTTTTCTCGTATCAAACACGAAACTGCTTTCGTCATTTTCTGCTTTCTCATACTCTATTCATTACACGTCAAAATTACACACGTCAAAGCGTTGAACGCTACGTCAATTTACCAGGTAAAATATCGTAGAAGACAGGCAATTTCGTCAGCATTAGGTGATAGGTCTCGTATCGAAGCATTACGTCTTTATTGGTAGGTACAGGTACATAGGTACATCACAAGATTTTTGCGTGCGTTAAGATGAGTCAACTATCGGCAATGTAGAAATGTATATGGAGCCGCACACATTAGGGAGACAGGATAAAACGTCGTTCCCCTCCGAAGCAGACGTTTCACGCAGACTTTTTGTCTTGTATGGCCCCTAGTCTGTTTTAGCTTTAGGAAAGGTTTGTAAAAAAATTTAGCGCTTACAGATTTTTCTTTAATGGCAAGTGATGTCGCCCCAACAAAACTTGCAAACAAATAACAAAATTTCGGGTTTATCCCTTATTTATTTCTATTTAGGTCAGCGTCGTTGACGAAAAAACGGCAAAAGTTAAATGGGACATAAAGCCCCTTTAAAAAGAATGTCATTACTACAGGCACATTCATCTCTCGGAACGCAGGAAGAAGGCCTTTGTTCACAACACTCATTTATTCGGACAAAACTTTTTTTTAACCGTTAATGTGCAAATTAACCGTCAGAAATGGTGGAATTTAACAATGCCTTTTCCGTCCCCGGTTTCAGAGTTAAATATTTTTGTCTGTGCCAGTGTACCTACATAGAGTATTTTGTTGTCGTCTCAACCTATAGACGTCCACTGTTGGACGAAGGTCTCCTGCATGGATCGCCACAGAGCACGGTCTTGTGCCAGCGGCTCCCAGCTGCACGCTTGAGATCGTCCGTCCACCTAGTGGGTGGTCGTCCAACGCTGCGCTTCCCGGTGCGAGGCCGCCATTTAATCACTTTGGGACCCCAAAGAATATTATATTATAAATGCGAGAGTGTATTTGTTTGTAGGTTTGCCCTTCAATCACGCCACATTAGAGCAACGGATCGACATGATTTTTTGCATGGGTATAGTTAACTAACTTATTCCACGCGAACGAAGTCGCGGGTATTAGCTGAGTATAATTTAAAGCTTTTGTTTGTCATGATGATTTACTTTTTGTTTTATTTACAAGTAACAATTGGGATTTTTTTTTTTCTTTTCTTGTATGAAAAATATACCACTGTCTGATACAAGCAGCGGTTTTGAAATTACGAAAGATCCTTGAGTGCTAATAAAGAGCTTTCCATTTCCATTAAAGCCTTACTTACTTAACCCTAAATAGGATCCGGGTTTCCAAACAGGGTTCTAGTTTAATTATTTAAAAAAATAAGTGAGGCAGAGATTTTCCTTCATCAAACATAAGCCAGGCCCGGTCTTTTGATTGAATTAACATGAAACTTTCGGCCCGGGCTGACAAATTTATCGCCATGAAATTTTTTCACCGATCCACCGTAAAAAGCAAGTTTGACTCCCGAATTTAATTTCATTTATTGGGATTTCGTTTTTTCCGTTTCCAATTTGCGCAAATTCGAGTTTCTGTTACCGGCTACCTTCATTTGAAATACGACGGTCCTTTTTTTAATTTTTGCATTGAAAAATGGCTCCTATACACATACATTACTAAGGCTTGCTAAAGTAACCTATAGAAAAGGATTGATTGTAGGTTTATTCTAAATCCTTCGGAAGCTCGGAATGAAGATTCTGGATCACCTACGCGAGATTCTGGGTTCGCGCTTTACAAATACTCTCTACCCCTAGGTCGGGCAAACAAGACTACCTGTAGTCGGGGTGTGCTGATTCGGTTTTGGTGACAGATATCTATCTTAGGTAATAGTTAAAGTACTTACTTAGCAAAAAAATATATCAAACGCTTTTATGGTTTGCATTTTTTTAATACTCAATACGAATAATAAATGATTTGTTTGTTAAATATGTTTTGTGAAATTAAAATTTGTCTGCTAAAAATTTGCCAAAATAAGAACCAGTTGTTTGTATACAGATGATTTTTTTGATTTTTTTTGGTTGTGAAATGAAAATTTGTCATGGTCACATATAAATTCCCAAATTGACCCTGCCGGGAATTAAACCCGGCACCTCCCACTATAAGACCACAGCGCTAACCACTGCCAGGGAGGTCGTCAAATAAAGCTAGCTCAAAAGCGTAGCACGCTCGGTAGAACATTGAAGTGTCATCTTTGTACATTATAGAGGCAAATAAACCGTGACAGGGAGGCATTCGGAGGGTGAGCGCGTCTCCTGCAGCGAGGGCTCGTGTCGGAATTTTTAATTCAATTATGATAGCGATCTTGTTTAATGACCGTCCTCTTGCAGGACGTTTTATGTCGCCCCCGCTTGCTTCGTGGCCCCTAAATGTTTATGTGACACGGTTGCCAATTCCCCTTTATAGTTACTTTTTTCGCTGCAAATGAGGCCACGAACATTTAGTAATTAGAGTGCACTGATACTTTTGTATGCTTCTACTTGTATACGAATTGTAATGGTGCAATTCCACCACTGAACAGTGTGCTGCGCAAATTTTCACGGTGGACTCGCACAAAAAAACATGTTCGCAGTAAAACGTTAAAATTAAACTTAATTAATTAAATTAAATTAAATTAAATTAGTTGTTAAACGTTAAAATGTTCGCAGTATTTTATTAGAGTGCACTCGAGATGATAATGTTTGCATACAAAATATGTGCTACACACGATTTTGGTGGAATCGCACCATACTCGTAGCAATTTTACCACTCGAAGTATCTTCGTCTTCATGAAATAAATACAGACGGACAAACTTTCGCATTTATAATATTAGTATGAAGAAGATACTTCGATTATCTCCTTAGACCCTGTTTCCAACAAAGCGGAGATGTGTTTGGATGGAGCGGTCCAATCAGAGGCCCAATTGTCTAAGAAAATCGTAATCATTTGAGAGGTTAAAACGTATTACTTGAAGTATTTTTAATCTTAAGTTGAAAATTCAACTCTACCTCTGTGTACGACTAAAAAATTTCCAACTTATGGTAGTGTTAAGATGGTAATTATTTTATGCAAAGTAGTACACTCCGAAGCAAGCATGTTCACAAAAAAAAAGTTCAGAAATCTCACGAAAACACTAAAAAAATTGTAACTCGAAAACTACCAAAAATCGCTGAACATACGAGTACATGGGGTATTTTCTGATAGGTCTAGGTACGAGGAATCAAAATATTTTTTTTTGGACGTCACTATTTGGACCAGCCTGCATAGGTTCGTTTCACAATTCACATAGGCATAGGTTTACGATTACTATTTTCATACATAGTTAGTTATTAATACATTAATGTATTAATAACTAGCTGATGCCCGCGACTTCGTCTGCGTGGTTAAAGTTTTCTTGATTCTCCTTAATTTTCCGGGATAAAGAGTAGCCTATGTCACCCTCCAGGTCCTCAACTGTACCCATGCCACAAATCACGTTGATCCGTTGCTCCGTTGCGACGTGATTAAAGGACAAACCAACAAACCAATAAACCAACAAACAAACACACTTTCGCATTTATAATATTATAGTATAGTATATATTATGTAGTATGATGATATGATGATTGAAGTTAAGAGACTTTTGAGTATTCATATTCATAGAGGCCATAAATATCACTAGAATCATAACAGTTAATCGTTAAGACCTATAATTACGTTACAGCGTTCTAGTACCTACGGAAGCCTCGTGTAGCGTTTGTTAAACACAGATGTTGCCCGGACGACGCGACGTATGAACACATTTGGCTACGTCTGGGTTTGATATGTAACAAACTATTAACACAGGAACCGCTTTCATAAATGAAACAAATACTTGTAGTTTGATTAGCCGACGCCCGTGTCTTCGTCCGCGTGGATTTAGATTTAGAATCCAGGGGGAAATCTTTGATTTTCCTGCATGTAAGTGAGTCTATGTCAATCTTCGTTATAAATTAATGAGCCGGTGAGAAGGTAGCAGACAGACAGATATACTTTCGCATTTATGACTATTACTAGAATCATCTAGCAACTTCGTCCACGTGGATTAAGTTCTTAGATTTCCGGGGGAACTCCTTTACTTTCCAGAAAAAAGTGCTTTACCGGGATGTAACCTACCCCTTTACCAAATTTCATCAAAATCGGTATAAAAGATGAGCCGTTAAAAAGCGTACCAGACAGACAGACAGACAAACACACATTCGTATTTATGATATTAGTATGGATTATGGATTATGGATTATTTTGCCTTTCTTTATACAAGTACCTATAGGTAAAAATATGACTTACTAGCTGATGCCCGCGACTTTGTCCGCGTTAAGTTTTTTGATTCCCGCGGGAACTCCTTAATTTTCTGGGATGAAAAGTAGCCTATGTCACTCTCCAGTTCCTCAAAAATAGATGCGAAAAATTACGTCGATCCGTTGCTCCGTTGGGGCGTGATTGAAGGACAAACTAATAAACCAGGAAACAAACACACTTTCGCATTTATAATATTAGTACGATATCCTTTGTCCTTAGTAAAGAAAGCTTTACTAAGGACGAAAGATAAAAGCTAATACCTGTAAACAAACGATACAACAGCATTACTGTACAAACATAGAGCTACGTATGCCATCCTTTACACTTTACCAAGACTAATCACTAATCAGGGTGGTGGTACATTACACAATAAACGAGCAAAAGTAAACCCCACATGTCATTTGCTCATCGTAGAGTACACGTATTGTCATTATGGGATTACAAAAGGACGTAGGATAAGGAAAAATGGCATGATATGTGTACATAATATACTTTTTCATCCCACCATCTCGGAAAGAGTATTTTTACTCCTCGATATCTGAAGGTAAAAGCCGTTATTATCCTCTAGAGGATAAAGTAAATTGAATTTAGAACATCGTGTGCACGTTAGTAAATATCACTCGTCTATGAAGTTTGTGAATTCAAAATATCATTAAAACCTATTTACTTCTACCTCTATGGTGCAGAATTTCCATACAACCGTTTTTAATTTGTTAAAAACTCACACTCGTAGCCTTCTTGGTGTACTTTTTTAATTTGCTTTGCGCGCACCATTTTCTTTCACGTTAAATATTACACTCAACTTAGGTAACTGTAGCAACGTCACTTTCAATTTTTCTTAATTATACCTACCTAAATATTATTTGTTAAGATTATTCTGTAATACTTACCTTTCATAATGTAGTAGTTAATACCTAATCTGAAATAAAATTATCTTGTGATTTTTTTTGCATTTAGTCATTTCCTCGCTGAGGTGGGATGAAAAGTTACGTGTTGCACTCGAGTGAAAAGATTTTTCACCTCGTGCTCTTTTGATTTCCTCGCTGACGCTCAGGATTCTATTAGAATCCTTCGCTTGCTCGGTCATCAAAATTGAGCACGCGGTTAAAAAACAACTTTTCACTCTTGTATAACAAATAACTATTACTCCTACAAGAGTATTATCCTTTAAGATTTGATTAGATTGTTTCATTGTCATTTTCCGTACAAATATTATAAAACTAGATGATGCCCACGACTTCGTCAATAAAGTTTTTTAATTCCCGGGTATACGCCTTAATTTTCCGGAACAAAATATCCGAGTAGCCTATGTCCTTTCCCGATATTTAACCTACCTCTATACTAAATTTCATCAAAGTCGATTGAAGAGATGGGCCATTAAAGCGTAGCAGACAGACAGTCACACTTTCGCATCATACTTCATACTAATAATTTAAATGCGAAAGTGTGTTTGCTTGTCCTTCAATCACGCCGCAACGGAGCAACGGATCGACGTGTTTTTTTGCATGGGTATAGTCGAGGACCTGGGGAGTAACATATTTCATTTCATTTCATTTCATTTCATTTATTAAATCGTTTGACTGTTACATAGTTGAAGATCTTAAAATAATTTTACATAGTACGTTTTACATAGGCGTAGAATAACTTATTCCACGCGGACGAAGTCGCGGGCATCAGCTAGTTATATTATAGTTATAATATTAGTATGGAACAATTGAAGCATGTATTCAAAAGTGTGTTTGTTCATCAATCACGCGAGTAACGAATCGACGTGATTTTTTTGTATGAGTACCTATACTTGAGGAGGTCAGGAGAGTGACGTAGGATACTTTATATCCCTTTAATTCAAAGCTTTTCCCAGGGTTTTTGGAACCTAAATCCAAGCGGGCGAAGCTACATTATGATTTGAGTTTTCGAATTTTCGCTTTTGAATTTCGCTTGTCTGTCGAATAGATAAGTTTGCTATTAAGATATTAAAAAATCTAGAGTTTAAAATAAAAAAGTTTGCGAGCAATGCTCAATGCGATTTGAATGCAAGTTCGTTATCTCATCGCCCGCGGCTACGTCTGCGATTTAACAATCCGATCGCCGCATCGAAGATCTTCAAGTTTTGTATTTAAGGTGGTTTCAGACGTAGTGTGGTTCAGTCAATACGAGCATATAAGCCCGTCAACGCTCGTATAGTTGCGTGTGCGGCTATATTACATACGGCTATATTATGTAATTCAACTTTGAAGTACCATGCTATTTTTTTTTTTTTTTTTTTAATCTTCTTTTTAAAGGGCTTTTACAGGTGACCTATATGTCAGCCCTATCGTTACACGCTATATATATTAAACCTTATTATGATAAATTCTAAATCTATTGCAATTTGAGAGAATCACTGACAAATTTATATACTTTCGCTGCCGAAACACTCATAGGTTCGCTAAAAATAGAGTTAAAAACACCATTCATTAAATTAAAATTAAGCTCATATGTCAGTGCTTCTCTAAAATTGCGGTTACGAACACATATGCCAATAGCAAGTGTGAAATATCATCAACTTCACCACATACTTCACAATTGGGAGAGTCACTGTTATTATCCATATTACATCGTACGTGTGGATTGAAATTTTTGAAAAATGGGAACTCTTTGATTTCCGACATAAAAAGTAAGTAGTGTCGTTCGGCTGTAAGTTGTAACGGTCCATCTTTTCAACCGATTTTGATGAAATTTATTATCGAGATCGGTTGCATCCCAAGCTCGTTAAAGACTTAGCCAAAGGCTTTTTATTTGGGACATTTAAATGAAAAAAACCTAATCCACACGGATGAAGTCGCGGGCATCATCTAGTAGTATTTGTATGGATATGGGCGTTCATAAGTATAATATGCCCTGGATAACGTCGACTAGGTACTAGGCTACTAGCACAGAATAGGTACATGGCACTACGTAGTACTTAGCTATTCTGTGGTTCTTAGTGTTAAAGTTAGGGTTATATTTTGATGTTGGAATTAAGCGATGATTACTGAGTTAGGCCCTAGTTTATTATTTTATTATTGAGCATTATTTTAAACAAGTTAACAATAACAAACATTATTAAGAACATTTTATAATTTTGAGTGTTGAATCGAAAGGGAAAAATTAGACAGTGACAGCTGACAATTGCTATAAAAGTGACAGGTACGAGTAATACAAAATGGCTGTCACAGACAATAAAATGCCATAGTTAACTGTTATGTGTCTCGTACACTTAATAAGATGGAGATAGATATATAAAATTTACACGACACTGCAAGGCGAATGCAAGTTCGTTATCCAACCGCCCGAGGATACGTCTGCGGTTTGACAACCCCGATGGCTGCGAATGAGTGCCATTAATGCATAAACATAGTTCGAACTTCGATCATTTTCGAACAATCTTCATATCCTAGCTTGCTATTAATACTTTTCTGTATCCTTTGTTTTGTGTTTTGGACCTATAAGTATGGGTGTATGAGTGTATGTATTTTTTAAGTTTTCCCCGTTTACCCCACTACACCTCAAACTTGTCTACGCGACAACGTAGGGTACGTGGGTCAGCTACTGTTTGATACTGTCGCGTCGCGTCGTATCGAGTCGCGGTGTCGCGTTTGCACCATACTCATACTCATGATTTTTTATTCAAATAAACTTTTACAAGTGCTTTTGTGATTTGTCGCTCACGTAGGGTTTTACAAAGGGTTAGTTAAAATGCACCTGACAAGTGAAAAATCTACGGAATTTTTGAAGCACACCTTTCAAAGCACATCACTTACGCGTTTCGCTCAGAAAATTTCTGCAATTTGTTTAACTCTTCTATTCTGAAAAACTTGACCATAGAATTTAGAGTAGAGATGCAACTGGATATTGAAGTAGAGTGAACGAGGTTTCATCTCTTTCTCGACAAAATATCTGTAATAAATAATAATATGTATGTTCTTCTCAGCTGCTTTTAAATTTTATCGATAAAACGATCGCATGAGCATATTTCTAAAACACGAAGGGCACTCATTACCATCAACATACGGAACTCGATCTCACCCCTTTCAACCCCGTCTCGAAGATAGTTTACGCGAGGAACGTTGACTGGAATTCAATTTTGTATGCTAAACTTTGGAACGTACGGCATGTATGAAACTCAACCAAAAATGATTATCGAATGCTCATCGCATATGGATGGATAATATTTTGATCTCAGTCTATAATCGATTTTTCTAGCATATTTAACCCGTATATTTTATCGATATTTTTTAGTGTAAAAGTCGTTGTTGTGTCGTTATATATATTTTTTTTTATCCACTACAAGTTAGCCCTTGAATGCGATCTCACCTGATGGTAAGTGATGATTCAGTCTAAGATTGTAGCGGGCTAACCTGTTAGGGGCATGGCAGTTATATTAAACCCATACCCCTATTCGGTTTCTACACGGCATCGTACCGGAACGCTTATTCGCTTGGCGGCACGTCTTTGCCGGTGCCACAGCCGAAGCCTCCCACCAGGCCAGACCAGGGAAAATTCAGAAATTATAGATTCCCAAATTGATCCTGCTGGGGATCGAACCTGGGACCTCCGCACGTTAAGACAACAGCGCTACACACGGCGCCACGGAGGTCGTCAAAAATAAAATAAAATATGTCACTGTATCTAGTAGATATAATGACGGTCGTATTTTTTTATCAATATCCGTTTCACGTACCCTGGTCCGGAAGCAAGTGAAATGGAATCTGGATATTGGCAGTCGTAGAGTGAGTGAAAGTGAGAGAGAGTCTTGATACTTTTTTTGCCATATCTCAGGCCTCATTTTCCCATTTTTTCCCATTTAGGGTTGAAAATTACAAATGCTTGATTTTTGGTTTAAAATCATCAGCTCGTTACAAATCAATTTTTAAAATATGCAATCAAGCAGGTAATGTACAATTTTACCTATTCGATTTGCTTTAAAGTATGCCCGCAAATTCATCCGCGTGGATTGAATTGAATATTTGAGTGAATTTTTAAAAAATCCTCTGAATATATCTATGGAAATAGCTCTATTTAAGAACTGGCAAATTGTTATCGGAATACTATAGATATCTTCTGTGATAGTATCCAAACCATTTATAAGAAATTTCTTACACTTTTAGCTTATCCGTCTTTTTATTGATAGTTAATTTATTTTCAACCTAGGTAACGCTGTAGTTACTAAGTATCCATCCATACTAATATTATAAATGCGAAAATGTGTCTGTCTGTCTGTCTGTATGCTACGCTTTTGCGGCCCAACTACTCAACCGATTTTCATGAAATTTGGTACAGAGATAGATTCTATCCCGGGGAAGAACATAGGCTTTAATCCCGGAAAATTGAAGAGTTCCCGCGGAAATCAAAAAACATCAATCCATGCGGTCGAAGTCGCGGGCATCATCTAGTTAGTTTAAATGATTATAGGTACTTAGTACCCTAATAATTTTCATGCCTTGTCCACATCGAAAAGACTCAATTGTAAATACCTCAGTGAAATCTGTCTAATTTTTAAGTTGATTCCATAATAATAATTATGTAGTCGTATGTTCCATAAGTATGTACGGAAAAGTAGTGAACAAAACAGTAGTGGGTACAATAGTAGATTAGTAGCCAAGGGCTGTAAGGCATCAATTGCAGCCCGAGATATTTAGGCGCACGAGCGCAGGGAGGGCGCCTATAGTTCGAGGGTGCAATTGATGCTTACACCCGAGCTAACTACTCTGCTTTACATCTCGATTGTGAGGTAAAGTAGGTCCTTATTACCCCCAAATGGAGCTTGTAGGTGACCAATTAGCGCTCTAGGGTAATAATGTAGCTAGAAAAGCCCAAGGGCGGTAAGTAATTAAAAAAAAAACTCTTCACTCTTTCAAAAAGTTCGCGTACATCTAACCATCATACTTTTTTTAATTACTTACCGCCCTAGGGCTTTTCTAGCTACATTATTACCCTAGAGCGCTAATTGGTCACCTGCAAGCTCCATTTGGGGGTAATAAGGACCTACTTACCGAATATGAGAGATGTAAAACAACGTTAATAAGGCCACGTGAAGCCAAGGGCTTTAATATTGCACCATGTTTGCATGTCAACTTTGACTGTGAAGGGTTAGTGAGTCCTTGAGGCGGGAGCGGCACGAGTGGAGCACCCTCAACGGTTTAATATCAGGAGATTACCGCCTCATTAATGCACGGTCATGCCACATTTAATGGTTTATTGCGAAGGGGACGTGATGATATGCCGACTGCGCTTGTTTTATTTGAATTGTTGACGAGTTATTACCATGTCTATAGTTTAAGACATCTCTATGTCTTGGGAGATATGATTTGAGTGGAAACAGCCGTTGAAGTGCTTTAACTAATGCTTAAGTTACTGCCGATTACGCACAGTTCATTATAATAGATTAGACAAATGGGTCTAATCATCACTGTCATTGTGCATTACGTAAATCTTATATGCTCTTTCATGATTAGTTAATGAAACGGTGTTGAGTGTTGTTGCCTTAACTTATGTTAAGTAACTATATAGAGTTAGCTATCGGTACAACATATTACATAACAGATAAGACAAACGAGTCCGAACAACTGTACAGGCACTCCTACTTCTTCGATTCACATGCTATGTCTAACTGCACCACCATTTTGCATGTGATTTTGACTCAATCATTTTTAAAAGACTTTTAAAAGACTCAAAACTTTAAAAGACTTTTTGTACAGGCAATGTTAAAGGTTTTTTCATCGGCAATTTTATTTCAGTCTTATTTTTATGATATATTGGGAATTGGGATCTAATGCGTTCTCCTTGCACCAACTATTTGAAAATCTTTTTCCTTTCCAGCAACGGCTGAGATTTTTGCTGGTTCTTTGCGGTAGAAATGGCATTCCGCACCAGTGGCAGATTCAATAGACGATTTAAAAGTGCTTGTAAAAGTTTGAGTTAAAAATCTTATAATTGACTAGTTTATGATTTTTTGATTCCCGCGGGAACTCCTTAATTTTCCGGGATAAAAAGTAGCCTATGTCACTCTCCAGGTTCTCAACTATACCCATGCCAAAAATCACGTTGATCCGTTGCTCCGTTGCGGCGTAATTGAAGGACAAACCAACAAACCAACAAACAAACACACTTTCGCATTTATAATATTAGTATGATTTCATGAGAAGTTGTCTTATTTTTTGAAATGATCAAACAAATTCTAAAGATCGGCTTTAATAATAATACAAGCTTGAGATTGGCTGATTTCTTTTGAGGGAATAACGTATTAAGGAGGCCATACACGTAAGGGTTTGCATGATGGTTTTAGCCGTACATGCATAACCAACAGGTATAACCGAGTTTCATATAACACATACACGTTAGGGTTTGCATGCACAGTTTTGCCATAAACTCTCAGTTGGAGCTACGTGACGAACTGTGAAGGACAGTTCTAAGTACTGTGTACCGTGTACGGTATACCAAACTTAACAATGGACGATGGCGATGTGATAGCTATACTTGGCATAACACGTCTTGTTCTACAGAACAAAAAAAGAAAAATCATCGTATTTTTTTTTCTCTCTTCTAACGTTACTTACTATGTAACGTACTAGTGATTCGCCCCGAACTGAGACCTCGCAGTATCCATACGATAGTTTTAACTATATATTATAATAGTTAACTTGCGAGCATGTCTAGATGCGCGCTCATATTTACGTTCATAGACATCATCAGTACTATCAGTAGGCTATTTTTTAATTCCACGTAAGATGGTGCTAACGTCTATATTATTTGTAAGCACAAACGAATAAACTTTAACAGAGCGCCATTTATTGACATCATTGTGAAGTTTTTTAAAAATACTGAAGCTCATTAAAAATTAAATAATTTAGTTTCCTTATAATATCTAATTTTATATACATTTTATATGGTACTATACATTTGTACAGGATATAATTCAAATAATTGATCAAGTTTCAGCCTCAGCCTTTCAAAAAATTGAGAGTTCTAAGGTCAACTTTGGACGTTAGAAAATCTCCACTTTGAAAGCCCCCCATTTCGTCAATTTTACAACAACAAACTGAGAACTATGCAGGCATGCTCGCCGAACGCCACACACGCTCGGTCATGCTCGCGCGCAAACGTAACCGAGCGGCAAAAAATATCAATTTTGATATTTGCTTGGTTGCATGTACATGCGCCTATGACTGTACAGTTTTATCACATACACGCTAGGGTTTGCCTGTCGGTTATGCATGTACGGCTAAAACCATCATGCAAACCCTTACGTGTATGGCCTCCTTTAGATCCTCAATACCAATCTTGTATTATTATTGTGTAATAAATGGAATTCAATTAAAAAGGCATTATCTTCCAAACTCCCCCTAATTGACATGACAAAAACAGATCGCGAGGGATTGATTATGAATTAGCTACCGATTTCATCTTGTCTTGGGTTTAGCGGTTAATACAGTACAAACGTATGTACCTATGTAGAGAATTCTAAACCTTATGTGCACTTTAATAAGCAACATTATTAATGTACAACCATTTCCCTATTATCTAAATTGGTTTTGATGTTGTTTAGGTTGATGGTTTGTTGGCATAATTTTAGATTCTTATTTCAAGTCCTAGACTTATAATAACAGAACTCTTAATACATGTGAAAAAAAATCTACGTTTCGAAATCAATAATTTTTGGACGGCATTCCGTTGGAAGCCATTGCTTGAAATATCAAAACGCTATTTTGTTTGCGAGAACATTACGGAATTTCGCTCCAGAACAAAATAAAGAACCAGCCTACAGCAACATTTACTTAATTTAAACATTTATTGCAATCCCATTATATTTAAACATCCAATAATTTCATTTAAAAGAATGAATCGGAAGTTTAATTAAATTGTACTGTTGTTGTACTGATCAACAGTACAACAATTAAATCACAAAAGAATGGCGAAACTGGAAAACAATATTAACATTCAAACTCGTAACAAGATAAAGGAAGTCCTTTTGAGGAATTTCCTTGACTTATCCTAAGGCGCAATCCTTTATTGAATTCCGCGCGTCTCGGAATTTCAGTGTGCACATTTTTGTAATACTCCGACTGCTCTTTCAACCTTATTACATACTAGAAGATGCTCGCGACTTCGTTCGCGTGGCATAAGTTTTTAATTCCCACAGGCACTCCTTAATTTTCCGGGATAAAAAGAAGCCTATGTCACTCTCCAAGTCCTCAACTAAGTATACCCATGCAAAAAATCACGTTGATCCGTTGCTCTATTTCGGCGTGATTGAAGGACAAACTCTCTATTTGACGTCCTTGGGGATAGAATTTTCAAAAACTGTGAATCACGTATTTTTTCATTACAGACCGAAATCCCAAACACCAAGTTTCATGGCTACAGCTTGAAAAATGACGGACTTTCCTACAAACTTTCAACCCCTGTTTCAGCCCTTTGGGGGTGGACTTTCGAAAAACTGTGACATACGTATTTCTTTATTTTTTACCGAAAGCCAAAATACCAAGTTTCGTTGATATAACTTGAGAAATGACGGACTTTCATACAAACTTTAAACCCCTATTTCACCCCCTTAAGGGTGGAATTTTGAAAAATCCTTCCTTAGTGAGCGTTTACGTCACAAAAGGAACCTACTGTCAAAATTTCAAGTTTCTAGCCACAGCGGTTTAGGCTGTGCGTTGATATATAAGTCAGTCAGTCAGGACTTTGAATTTTATATATATAGATTACATACCTAGATACAAGATTCTGCCAAGTAACTGCAAGTTTGTCTTTTAATTATGCCGCAACGGAGCAACAGATCAATTTGACTTTTTGCTTTTTGCATTTTCTATATTGTTGGAAACATAAGATCATTCATAGTTCATTCACCCTGTCAATTTATGAATGTACGATATGTGAACTATATCTTTCTCTTCTACAATAACTGCCACAGAGATAGGTCGTGCTCATTGTAATTTGTATACCTTTAATTAAATAGCTGTGCCACGAATCACGTATTTTGCATCTTCAAACCTACAGCCCACTAATATACTCCCACATTGGTCCTTCGAAAGGTGTTAATATAATAACTGGTGTTTGCAAGATTTTTTCAAGACCGACGCGGCCAGGCCACACGACTCGAGACAGTACGTGAGTCAGATTGCAGTATATTAAAAGGAGCGAATTAACCAGATCGCAGGTTATCCTGCTGATCAGCGACGAGAGCATATCAACTGTGCGATTGCAGGCAAAAATTATTGAGGTGGAGCATAAATTCAAAAATCAAGATGGCGCAAATCATGATTGTGAAATTCAATTCATCGTCATCATAATTTCACAGCGCAATCTCATGCGCTGCGAGCATCGTGCGAACCCCGCATCACGCATGGTGCATTTCGGCCAATAGCGGAGCGACGGCACGAATCCTGCGCGGGCGCGATCTAATCAGACAAGCGTTCCTGATCGTCCGCCGGCAGCCGAGCTTCGTGATTTGTCGACGAGGTGCCACATTGGCGCCACCAGTTCTTCAATCTTCATAAGTTCATTCGTTTGGGATCTATTTTTAGAACTGAATGCGTATTGCGTAGCTCATCCGCCATTTTATTGTGTGTTTTACTGGTGTTCATAGATAATAAGTCATTGTATTTAAATACTTATTTGTGTAAACCTACTAACCTAGTGATATTATTATTCCAAATTATAAATTATTGTGTAATCCGTGTAGTAAAAATAAATAAGTACTATTAAGAATAGTGAAAGATCAAAGATGTCGGAAACTAGTGAGCATAAATTAAAACAGCTTCGTGCTGCTAGGGGTTATACCAAAGCGTCCATCTCGCGATTATATCTATTTGTTTCCAACGAACAGGACGTTACGATGTCCAATGTATTTAATTTGGAAACAAAGCGTGCCAGAATTGTTGAGCTATTCAAGGAATACGAGTCATATAGCAAACAAATAATGACCTTTGACGAGGATGACCAACGTCGTGAAGATGTATCAGAGGTTGAAGGGAAATATTTTCACATATTGACCGTGTTAAATGAGGCTATTAAAACAAAGTCTATGCCCTCTCAGGAGGCTGGCACTTTCAAGGCTAAATTGCCAAAAATCGACATCAAAATTTTCACTGGTACGTACGCAGATTATACACCTTTTATCAACTTATTTAAAGCCGTCATACATAATGATAGGTCAATTGATAATGTTCAAAAATTGTATTACCTTAGGACTTTTGTACAAAACGAACCCTTTGACATAATAAAAAACTTGCCCCTTGTAGCAGATAGTTATGAGGAGGCCATCAGGCTTCTCGATGAGAGGTATAATCATAGGTTTAAAATTATTAATGAGCATATTAATTCCTTGCTTGACATGAATGCAATGTTGAAATCTACTCCAATTATCCTTAGAGATTTTGTGTCTAAAGTTAAGCAATGCCTATCAGCCTTAAAAAATCTAAGTGTAAAAATAAACACATGGGATCCTATCATTTTATCCATTTTATATCGAAAATTAGATACCTACACATCCCGGGCTTACCAATTTGAGCGAAGCAATGAAGACGAACCAACGGTGAATGATTTCCTGATGTTCCTGGAAAAGAGGGCCTTGGCATTAGAGAATGCGGAACCTTCAACTTCGGGCAAGGCTCGCAAGGCAGCGGTGAACATTACCACCAAACCAGCTGGCTCGTGCTCACACTGTAAGTCTGAACAACATAAATTATTTAACTGTAGCAAATTTAAAATCTTACCTTTTACTGAGAAGATGAAGTTTTGTAAGGACAATAGCTTATGTAATGTTTGTTTAAATAAGCATACAGGAAAGTGTAGATTTCATTTCCGCTGTAAAATATGCAAGGACTCAGCTCATTCTACCATTCTCCATGACAATACAGCCTCAGAGCAGCCAGTATCATTGATGTCTAACGTTAGTTCGGACAGAGTCTTATTACCTACAGTCAAGGTAAAGTTGTATGCGCAGAATGGCAGGGAAGTACATCTGAAGGCGATCTTGGATTCTGCATCGCAGATATCTATAGTTACAAGTAAGGTTATTGAAATCTTAGGAATAACCCCTAAGCGAGACAACACCAATATAGTGGGGATCGGCAATTCCAATAATGCTGCAAATTATTCAGTCCCCCTTGAAGTGTTTTCATTAGTCACACCTTATAGGGTGACAATAAATTGTCATGTGCTAAATAAAATCACATGCAATATCCCTCAATATAAAATAGATGTTTCATCTATTGTTATCCCTCCTGAGGTGGAGCTAGCTGATGTGGACTTTAACATCCCATCAGAAATAAATATGCTAATTGGAGCTGACATATTTTTCCAGGTGCTAACTCCAGAGCCGCTAGCGTCTTTGCAGCAACGAGCTCTGCAATCTGCTGAGAACCAGCATCTGCAACCCCGCTTCATTAGTACAAGGTTTGGCCATGTAATAGCTGGCGCATTACCACCACAATTTATTTCAAATAAAAATAAGGTTTCACTCTGTACAATTAATAGTAAATCAGATATTGATGAAACTTTACAAAAATTTTGGGCTACTGAAACAATACCAGAAACTTTCAGCGAAAATATCCCAGAACATGAATTATGTGAAAATATTTTTAAGCAAACAACCATCCATAAAAACAATAAATTTCAAGTTGATTTGCCATTAAAGTTGCCTTTGAGTCAAGTTAAAGATACTCTAGGTAATTCATTTGATTTTGCATTATATAGGTTTTTAAACCTCGAAAAGAAATTGCATAAAAATATCAATTTACTGTCAGAATATGATAAATTTATAAATGAATACATTTCATTAGGGCATGGTCACTATATTGATTTCAATTCATTAGATTTCAGTAAGGACCCTTTATATTTTATGCCACATCATGCAGTATATAATGAGCAAAGTAAGAGTACTCGGTTAAGGGTGGTATATGATTGTTCAATGCTCACAGATAGGAAAGTTTCTCTAAATAATCTTTTACTTAATGGGCTTCCTGTACAAAAAGATTTGTTTGATATTATGCTTTTATTTCGTTTTGGTGAATATACATTTTCAACTGATATCCGCCGCATGTTTAGATGTGTCAGTGTTAATCCAAAACATGCTAGCTTGCAAAATATTTTATGGCGGAGCAATGTTAATGAACAAATAAAATGTATACAGTTAGATACTGTCACATATGGGCAAAAAAGCTCAGGTTTTTTAGCTACTCGATGTTTGCATGAGCTCGCTACCAAATATAAAGAAGAGTTTCCTTTAGCATCATATATTTTAAACAATTGCACCTATGTGGATGATGCTTGCTATTCACATGCTGATCTAAACACTATTTTAGAGGCTAAGGAGCAAGTATGTAAATTGCTAAATAAAGGTGGCTTTACCACACATAAATGGGCATCAAATTGTCAGCAAATTTTGGATGGAATCCCTCCAAACGAGCAGCACTTTGATGACTTTGACCTACAAAAGAATAACCTATATCTAAAAACACTAGGGCTGACTCTTAACATTAGAAAGGATAGTTTTGTATTATCTTGTCCAGAAGCCTTTGATATTAAAAACCCTACTAAAAGACAAATATTAAGCTATATTTCGAAATTTTTTGATCCGTTAGGTTTCATATCACCCGTGATAGTAAGGGCTAAGGCATTTATGCAAAAATTATGGTCAGAAAAAATAGCGTGGGATGAGGTACCATCAAAAGGTTTATTGGCAGAATGGCAATGCTTTGCTGAAAGCTTATCTAATATGCAACCCCTATATATTGATAGAAATATAAATATTCCAAAAAAGGCTAAAGCTGTGCAGCTCATTGGATTCTCTGACGCTTCAAGTTCAGTCGGCTATGGATGCTGTGTTTATCTACGGGTGGTCGATGAATCAGGTAAGGTTTCACTTACTTTACTTTGCTCTAAATCGCGAATTAACCCCCGCAGCGATCAGGCACTCAGCATACCACGCTTGGAGTTAAATGCCATGCTCCTACTTACAAAACTTATCAATAGAGTTTATCAAACATTAAGCCTTAAAATAAATATAGAGGATACTTATTTATATTCAGATTCGCAAATTTCACTTGCATGGATAGCAACTGAGCCCATGAAACTCCAAGCTTATGTAGCTAATCGGGTTAAGTTAATTCGGGAACAGACAGCTAGGTGGCGCTGGTTGCATGTAACTAGCGAAGACAACCCTGCAGATTGTGTTAGCAGAGGAGCTGATCCTGAACAACTGAGAGACTGCAAGCTGTGGTGGCATGGGCCAGAATTTTTAGCGGACAGTAAGTATAAATTTGAACAAAATACACTTACCTTGACAGCCCAGGATGATTTGCCTGAAATAAAGAAAGGTATTCCGCGCTCTGTTACCAAGGTAACCTTAATTACTAAATCAGAAACTGAGTTTTTTCAATTTCTTGATAGATTTTCTGATATAAATAAAATGATACGAGTTATGGCTTATATACTTAGGTTCTGCAGTAACTTAAAAAATAAAACTGCGCGAAAGTCGGGCACGCTTTCTACCCTCGAGTTAGAAAATGCTTTACATAAAATAATAAAGCACGAACAGAGCATTCATTTCAAGCAGGAGATTAATGATTTAAGGTCCAGTAAAGAAAGTATAAAAGGTAATTTGAAACCTTTACATCCTTTTATCGATAAGGAAGGTTTAATAAGAGTAGGTGGCAGGATAGAAAATGCAAATGTTTCATTTTCACAAAAGCATCCTATTATTTTGCCCAAACAATCTAGAATCACAGATTTAATTATTCATAGTGAGCATATTAGGCTGCTACATGCAGGAGCTAAATTATTATTAGCTAATTTAAATCAAAAATACTGGCTAGTAAATGGCCACAGACATGTTAAAAAGATTATTTATAAATGTTTAACCTGTTTCAGAATGAAGGCTCAATGTGCAAAACAGCTGATGGGTTCATTGCCCGCTCAAAGAGTAACAGCTTGCAGACCCTTTCAAAAAATAGGTATAGATTTTGCAGGCCCTATTCAAGTAAAAAATGCACGTATACGACGCCCTGTATATACAAAGGGATATATATGCATCTTTGTCTGTTTTGTAACAAAGGCTATTCACCTTGAGCTTTCTTCTGATTTAAGCACTGATAGTTTTCTTTCTTGCTTTAAGCGGTTCATAGACAGAAGAATGGCCCCAATAGAGGTTTTTTGCGATAACGCTGGTTGTTTTAAAAAGGCAAGCAAGGAATTAGAATCTTTGTATAAATTACACAGCTCGCAAGATCATCAAACACTGGTGCAAGAGTATGCAGCTCAAAAAGGTATAACTTTTCATTTTGTACCGAGTTACTCACCAGTTTTTGCTGGACTTGCCGAAGCAGCTGTTAAGAGCATGAAATTTCACTTAAAGAGAATCATACAGAACTATGTATTAACGTATGAACAGCTTAATACAGTTTTATGTCAGATAGAAGCTGTTTTGAATTCACGACCATTGTTACCGGTCACAGCTGATGATGTAAATGATTTCAGTTATTTGACACCAGGCCATTTCTTGGTAGGTAATGCTCTAACAGCTTTCCCTGAAGAAGATGTACAATCAATGCCTATAAATAGGTTAAAATATTGGGAAATATGTAGTAAGGTCAGGAGTCATTTCTGGAATATATGGCATAAATATTATTTAAATATTTTGCAGTCGCGACCAAAATGGCGTGACGATTTACCTAACGTTAAAGTAGGATCTTTAGTTATATTAAGAGAGCCTAATACGCCGCCCCTAACATGGCCCATGGCCAGAGTTATAAAAGTGTACCCAGGCAAAGACCAAAAGGTTCGAGTGGTTGATGTTACAACACCTAGTAAAAAGGTCTATAAGCGCTCGCTATCTGGTATCTCTGTATTACCTCTAGAATAAGTTTGCACTATTTGGTATATTTATACTACCTATAGATTAAGGTTTCAGTTTTTGATTGTTTTGTCAAAACATATTCAATAGAATTTCATTTCTTAGACTAATTATTATACTTTTTCTAATTTATAGTTTTTCTAATTTATAGTTTTCTAATTGTAAAAGATATAAAATTAGTTAAATAAGCTATGTTTTGTTTTAATATTAATAATATTGTATCTATTAAGCTATAGGTATAAGACCTTGGTATAGAATGTAATGTAAAAGGTTAGCTTTTCAAAATGGTTTCTTGGCAATTCAATTATTGTTATGTTAGATTCATATAGGATAAAATAAAACCAGTTAAGTAATATTATATAATGTCAAATTTTTTATTTTCATTTAATTATTGCTACATAAACAAGTACAACATGTAAACCAGGATGCTGTGAGCCAATTTAGCGTTGCATTTTTGAGATTTCAATAATGATAGTTGTATTTTAGTCATTAGCAAGCTTCGCCGCCCCCAGCATGTTGGAAACATAAGATCATTCATAGTTCATTCACCCTGTCAATTTATGAATGTACGATATGTGAACTATATCTTTCTCTTCTACAATAACTGCCACAGAGATAGGTCGTGCTCATTGTAATTTGTATACCTTTAATTAAATAGCTGTGCCACGAATCACGTATTTTGCATCTTCAAACCTACAGCCCACTAATATACTCCCACATAGATATAATCGCGAGATGGACGCTTTGGTATAACCCCTAGCAGCACGAAGCTGTTTTAATTTATGCTCACTAGTTTCCGACATCTTTGATCTTTCACTATTCTTAATAGTACTTATTTATTTTTACTACACGGATTACACAATAATTTATAATTTGGAATAATAATATCACTAGGTTAGTAGGTTTACACAAATAAGTATTTAAATACAATGACTTATTATCTATGAACACCAGTAAAACACACAATAAAATGGCGGATGAGCTACGCAATACGCATTCAGTTCTAAAAATAGATCCCAAACGAATGAACTTATGTAATAATATGAATAAATATAATATAGGCTATTTTTTACTCCGGAAAATCAAAGAGTTCCCACGGTATTTTGAAAAAACTAAATACACATGGATGATGGCGCTGGCATCCCATGAATCTACCTTTTTTATAGGTTCATGTGGCATCCATAATAATTATTTAGTTATCCATGGTAAAAATTGTATGCGCATTCGCATGGTAAAAATGCGACAGTGTGTCTGTTTCTCTATAATACGATTTCGCGGTCCATCTGTTTAGTCGATTCGATAGTTTGCATTCTGGAGAATTCCTGCGAGAATTTCAAAAACGTATATAAATACATGTACCTACTTAAGTAAAAGTCGCGGACCGCGGGCATCATCTAGTTATTAATATTATCAATTTAAAAAAAATGGTTCCCCATTAAAATGCGGAGTGCAACGATCAATCCAGCTAACTCCAAATAAATATCGATACGTAACAAAAATGGCTCCCAAGCCGCGATTACTACAATGTGACCCCCCATGAGTGCACCTAAGTGCAGCAACACTAAATAATTCACCCGGAGATAGATGGCGCTAATAGGCCCCATACGTCACGTGGCACCGCGTAAATCCTCTGGTACTTTCGATTGCATTCCAAAATACCCCCATTGATGTATGGTAATAGTTTTTTAATTTTTTTATTCGGACGTATTTTGTGATTGATTTTGTTTACTATTATGATGGCGATAGTATTTTTTTAACACTTAGATTTACATTAATTTTGATAAAGCCCAAGAATTTGGACAAGTTATGCTTGTACTTCATGTCGAATATCTTGAGGTTTTACTTTGAAACTATTAGAAAATGACTTACTTCAAAATTTTTAATATTATATTTGTATCTGTCTGCTACGCTTTCTCGGCCCATCTTTTCAACCGATTTCGACAAAATTTGGTATAGATACAGAGATTGGTCGAATCCGGAGTTATTATAAAAATTAAAGAGTTACCGTGTGAATTAAAAAAACCCGTATCCAAGCGGAAGAAGTCGGAACCTTATTATGCAGTGTAAGATGCTTGATATAAGTAATTTAATACAATAGAAGTTAAGAAGAAAGTGTAGATCCATACAAATCGACTAAGTCTAGTCGATTTGTATGGAAAGTACAAAAATATAAACCCCCCTGATGGATACAAATCGACTAGGCTCTAGTCTAGTCGATTTGTATGGAAATTACAAAAATGTTAGCCCCCCTGATGCATAAGAGGGTGTTAAACGCCGGTCGCGGGCGATACTAATGCACTTCAATGTTATTGCGCGTTTATTTCCGACACGTGTCTGTAAATACGCGCCCACTTTTATTGCAGCCTAAACGAGGCGGTAGAAACGTACCGAAGATAAAAATGTCATCGTTCTTCTTCAGGCATTTTAAAGGTACTTTTCCCAACTTTGTTTCAATAGATGTCACCGTCGCGTGGTCCATGGAGATCTAACGTTCATTTTTCAGCATGTGAGAAACTCACATTTTCTGTCGGCAAACTGAATAATATTACAAATACATTAGCTTTTAATATGGCATCATCTAGTTATTCTAGTCTAAGGCCTAACACCTCTAATTTATATTTATTCTTCACCTAGGCTTACCACTCTGGTACGCGTGCAGGACGGGTAACAATGTCACTTATTTCTTCCTACCTCATCAGGAACCCTTTCTGGGCGTCAACCCAATACTTAATTATGGGTCGACCCGGGACGCGAACCCGGGACCTCGTCGGCTGCAGTCGAACATGCGCCAACCACTAGACCAACGAGGCAGTTAAACCCTGAAATATAAATAGATCCACTTCCGCAGGCATTTTAGAAAACCTTAATCCACGCGGGTGCAGTCGCGGGCATACGTAGTGTAAATATAATCTCTTTACCATCCACGTTACTCACGGGAAAACCTTAGTTACGGTCATTGAAACCTAAATGCGTTGAATCTTTTTACCGATTGCTTTCACACCCTCTCCCTTATAACAGTGGATTCATAGACTGCACTCAATCTTAAAACAATATCGCTAAAGTATTCATGACAAATCGTTGTCTAACGAAGAGAAATAACTACGTAAACATCGGATGTTTTTAGCATGGGGAGGAATTTTTGGCGGGTTGGCTCTACTGTAAGCGTTTTTCTTCCTGTGAGCTTTATTTTATTTTTTAGGTTCATTTACGGTTACTTACACTAATACATTCAAAAGTAATATTATCCTATTAAAAACAATTGCTCGCTAAATGTATTGACACATTTCCAAATACCTATTCGTTACTAACTAGATGTAAGTTTATGCATATTTAAAAGGGCAAGCAGTGTTGAATTTTCGGGTTTGGCTTGACTGACAGTGCTTTAAATAATCTATGAGCTTTGCTTTACCCTTTGTCTAACCTTAGTTATACTCTAAGAAAAACTAGTTATCAGAGAAGGAAATATTGGTAAAAGAGTTACTGCTACTCCACAGAATATTGCATTTGACTTTCAGTCATAATATGTACTTAATAGCTTTAAAAACATATGAGTCACGCGGAAAAGCACTTAAAATCTATAATAAATGAAGTTATAAAGATTGGTTCCAATTTTAGACTACAGGAAATCAAACAACTCGTAATATGGAAGCGTTTGTTTCGACTTTCAGCGCATTTCCCTTAATTCGAAGTATCCTGATAGACTGACTAGAAAATATGAGGTGTTCCCGCTCACACTAGCACCACATTTGATAAGACAGAAGTAGGGTGCGTAACTACGTCACGCCGTTTAGATTGATGGCAGATGCAATTTGGAAGCGACTCGGATTTATTGGCTATGATAAAGAAACATTTGCGGTACATTTTCATAATGGGCGCCCCCCATCGGTGCAATCGCTCTGAAAGAGTTGCGAGGGAAGAGATTGCCTCTTGTATAAACTTTATAGCATATTTATCAATATTTGGTTCCTGTTTAAATGTGACATACAAAGAATTCACCCTCCCAGCGCACGTGTTTCCTGCCACGTATAACTTAGGTACCTTCAAGGCAAGAGTGAATAGGCATCTTCTAGGCAAGCGCGTTCCAACATAGACCTCATCATTGCTTTGCACTAAGCATGATTGTCGTCAAACGCAAACCTATCTCACAATCAAAACAAATCTTTAGTTTTAGAAAAGTTTACGTTTTTATGGAGTGCGCTCCATACCAACTCTTCAAAAACTCTTCAAAGGGCGGATAAACAAATTTCTCAAAAGCAAGCAACTCATTGGCGGTTTCTCTGGTGCTGCAAATGTTCATGAGCGGCGGTAATCACTTACCATCAGGTGACCCGCCTGCTCGTTTGCGCGCTATATATATTTAAAAAAAAGAAGATATTTATCGCTTACTAGCTGATGCCCGCGACTTCGTCCGCGTGGATTGAGGTTTTTTGGTTCCCGCAGGAACACTTTAATTTTCCGGGATAAAAAGTATCCTATGTGTTACTCCAGACTATAATCTATCTCTGTGCCGAATTTCATCCAGATCCGTTCAGCCGTTCTGGCGTGATTGAGTAACAAACATCCATCCATCCATCCATCTATCCAAACATTTATAATATTAGTATCGAAGTGTACTCCAAGTGTCGACTTAAACTTCTGATACAATTATCAAGAGATAATTATAAAAAGATATGCTAAACAAAACAGTTTCTCAACTATTCCTAAAAGTTGCTCAACAGTACCTAACAATAATTATCTTTAAAATGTCTTCTTCTGTTTCAAAGTGTAACTTTTTAATTCAATCGATTAACTTAAAACAAGTTAGTCCCCCTTGTCTATAAGGAATGAATAGTGATCTCTCATTTAATTTACGCCCTGTTTCATAACTACGAATTTTTGTTGCAATCAATGCGACTGTCGCAATTCTTCGCATTGACTATGGCTTACACTGGTCAATTAAAATTAATTTGGCTTTAAAATTTATGAGAAAAATTGCTCACTTTACTCCTAGATATTGTATACTTGGCATATTCATTAACGATTTAAAACTAAAATTTGGCATTCGGAATGTAATATTCGTCTCTCTCTCTCTTAAAATTAGCCAACGAACGGCTTATATCACTACCGCTGATAGTTTCAAAATCCACAGTTTTAGCAAATGTACTTTGTATTCATATAATAATTGGAACGATTGGAAATGGGATAGTGAAAATCAAGTAGTGGATTGTGTAAGAAAATTGTAATCGGTTGCGTTTGTGAAGCCTAATTCGAGCTGTCGAAAACTACATACAAAGTTCGAGTAATATATAACGTTTGAAGCTCTTAATGAAATCATTAGAGCTTCAATGCTAACAGATTGATTAATGATTTCTATTTTAGATTTGTTTATGTCATTACTCTGTTATAAAGCTATCAATCACAGTTTCCTTAATAAGGGCCGATGCCCCTCTGTTCCGTCAGATTATCGACTACCGCAGGACTATGTCTTAATCGTGACGGGGAATGGAAACAAATCACCGTACAAACCGCACCGAGTTGCGGTACCGTGCTCGAGGGACATGCTGCGTATCCCTAAGAAAATGCATCTTAGACTGTGGCACAAGAGCAAAAAATTTAGTACTTATCCAACTTTTTTTATACGCGTCTGTTTATTCGTCCTCTGACATGATGACCAGACCCATTGAGACACATCATCGAACATCGTATCTTCGGATGTATAATTTAAAAAAAATAAGTTTTGGGTTGATACCATTTTCGATACGTTGAGATGAAACTTGGCGTTTTTAATTTTAGAGAAGAGACAAAGTAATTTAAAACGGCCCTTAATGCTTCACTTCAAAAACAGTTAATTCCTTGCTGCTTCGTTTGTTTGTTGTGCATTTTCAATTTTACAAAACGCACTATTAAATTTTCGAAGACTGTCTGATCTACGCACAGATCAAACCACTGGACGTATTGAGCTGAAAGGCATACAGCAACTATTATGACTACATCCACCTGAAAAGGATTTTTTGGAAATTCATCCCCTAATATATCATGGGTTTGAAATTAACCAATTAAAATTTAACTTAGCGCGAGTGAGCCGCGGGCAAAAGCTAGTCATAGTTGGTACATAATTTTTAAAAATCATGCAGAAAGATTACCTACTGTTTTAAGGTAAACGCTTTCCATTCCTCACTTGTACCGCCCAGTGGGGACAACTGCAAATAGCGGTAAAATGGGACCAAGCGCTCCCCATACATAGACTTTGACGGATCTTTCCCTTGCACCTAATAAACTAATGCATTGAGGCGTCCCCCTCTAAGTAGACATTGCCAATTGCCAAGGGGTGGATTTTTTGCAGTGTAATAGTTTTTGCGGTTGGGGAGATGTGAAATCTACGTGTAAAATGAAACAAAGAAATGAGTAACACTAGATTTATTGACAGTGAAACTTTTATGTTTAAAGTAGGGTTGTATAGGATATGAGAATTCGGGACTGAATATGAGTAACTGGCTGATGCCTGCGACTTTGTCCGCGTTGATTGAGGTTTTTTGGGTTAAGAGGAAAAAAAGTAGCCTGTGTGTTATTCTAGAGGCCAGACTATAATAACTAGCTATCTCTGTGCTAAATTACATTCAGATCCGTTGAGCCGTTCTGGCGTGATTTTGCGTATTCTATATCTATTCTATACTTGGCGTATTTAGCCGGGTTATAGTATGTAGTCCAACATACAGCAAGTGCCAACCGTGTCGGCCCCCGACTGGACAGCAGGCCACACTATATTTCGTGGAGTTACGCGCAAACCGCATGCTTTAGTGCGACATCGTGGTGATTCAGTGCAAGCAAGCCTTAATAGAGTGGTAAAGGCTGTTAGTGCTTAATGCTAATGCTAGCATAAAGGTATATAGTAAACAAATTCTCTATCGGTCTTATCATTGTACTGTGTATTTTTTTAAAAATCTTTATTTATGGATTTTGTTCCTTATGGAATACGCCACTCCGTAGGTGTTCAACATTTCTATACAAAATGTTAATAATTACCTAAATCTTGCGTAGGGTTTTCTTGTACAGCCGTAATAAATGCAAAATGTGTCTGTCTGTCTGTTACGCTTCCATGGCCCATCTGATTAAAAGATTTTTACGAAACTTGGTGCAATGGTAGTAAGCCCCCGGAGGTAGGTTGCATCCCGGGGAAGGAAATCGTTGATTTTCCGGGATAAAAAGTAGTCTATGTCCTTCCCCGGGATTCATCATATGTCGGTATTAAAAGTTTGTCAAAATCGGTTGAACTGTTGTGCCACGTAAGTGTAACAGACAGACATACTTTCGCATTTATAATATTAAACAATCATTTTGTTTTTCTACTTGTATCTAGGATATTATGATTTTATGTCTTTGTGCGGTCATGTTGCAGGATCAACCTGCTCCTTGAGAATGATTTCGAATTTAATATAGCAACTGCCAGCTTTAAGGCTGCAGCTTTACCGAGGATAAGAATTCAATTTTCTATCAGCTTTCACCGGGAAGTGAGGGTACAATGGAGCACTCATCTCTACACGCCGCTCCTTATGTGTATGTCCGCTACGTATAAGATGTACAATGCATCAAATTATTCGGGAACATGACTACCGTACGTAGGGTTACCATGAGTATATGTCTGGTACATAATGGATATAAAATAAAACTTATACCTGTGAGAAAATAATATATCTGTTTAAGTATTAAATAAAGTACCTACTGAGAAAGTCATGAAATCCATATCCATACTTATTATTATAAATGTGAAAGTGTGCCTGTTTGTCTGCTACGTTTTCACGACTCATCCGTTCAATCGATTTTGATGAAATTTGGTACAGGGGTAGGTTGTATCCCGTAAAATTAAAGAGTTCCCGCGGGAATCAAAAATCCTAATCCACGCGGACGAAATCGCGGGAATCATCTAGTAATAGGTATAATAAAATGAAGCTACTGCTATAAAAATAATAAATGCAGTCGTATTGTTTTAGGATAGTTTACTGTGATAACAGCGTAATTAACGGCGTATTCTGCTAATAATGGAAATAAGGATTTAAGTTTTAAACTCATTATAAAATTATAAAGAACTGTGGTTTATGAAAAGGTGTGTCGTTTATTTCACAGTTTATAAATAAATTTATTTCAATACTTAAAACTGAATATTCATGAATGATCAAGTCCAGCATTTTTCGAGTATAAGTTTGGTAACTCTACATGTACATATTCCGTATGGAGTGCGTGCTGAAATCGCAATAAAGGCCCAATCACGTGCCCTTTAAAAGAAGCTTTTTGTGCGCGACAGTATGCAATAGCTGACTATAGGAATACCTGATGAATACTTCGCTTCGCATAGCGCTCGTAAAATGGCTATGAACGTCGATGAATTTATTAGATAATTAAATAATTTATTTTTGATTGATTTATAACAAAAATATTAAATTAAAACTATGACATAAATATTTAAATCTAAATTAAAAACTAAACATCAAAAATATCATCCAAATCGCTTCAATGAGATTGGTAGGTACCCAGAACGCTGGCTCCGTTGTGTTTTAGTTTTTTTAGATTTTAATTGTATTTGATATTTTTGATAATTAGTTTATAATATTACCATGTGATGAGGTTATCAATGGGTATGTGTTTTTGTAAAACTCCTTTCATAATAATAACTGGTCAAACATACAATATGTAGTCATGCAATTTGCCAAAAACTTGGACGGTCATTCTTTTCTAACGCCATAGTAATGAAACATTTAACGAGATATTACTTGAGGGGGTTCAGCAATAACAAACTATTATTTATTTTGTCTCTCGCTTTCATGTTCAGGACTCAGGAGGTATAAAAAATACCAAAATACCAAAATTTTGATACGTCTCTGTGAAGCGGTAACCGTACCTATCTATATGTTTTATTTGTATCTGATTTTTAAACATTTATTTGATTTTTCGTATAGGTTGCCAGCCCCCCTAGCATGGGCCGAGACAATTTTCTCCCCAAGGAAAGGATAAAAAATTTATTCCTAAATAAATGCCCATGCCAGCCCATGCTAGCCCTGCGGAAGAGATCACTCGCAGTGATAAGGCCGCCTTTACACCGTAACGACTTGTAAATGTAATATCTTTGTGTTAATAAAGTGTTTTTTCTTACTTATTTACTTACTTACTTTTTGTTTTACTTCGGAAGCCTATAAATTATGGGACTCTCTTTCGCATCTTACTCCATACTTAATTCATTTATATCTATACTTTATATCATTAAGTAGGTATGTATGTATGTGATTTGTACATTACAATCAATTTTCCTCTAGACAAAAATGTATTTCCCAGAATAAAAGAGAATACATTACCAACTTCTTATCCACACTTTATAAAGTAAGACTTGCAGTCTTAAGAAATGCAGAAAAATCATCTTTTTTACGCTCTGTGCGATGCAAAAGCTATGTAAGAGCTTCGAAGCTAAGTAGATGGGATGTGAAATTTTGATTAGGCATCCCAGCACGGAGTTTCGAACTTTCTGGAAGTGCGCCCTCTAGCTTCTGATTAAAAAATAAAAAACGTAGCTTTTATTTTTTGTTACAACATGCTAATATTAGATGGTAACTGTGGATGGAGTTTCGAACTAACCGTTCGTACTTAGTTGCTTATTTCCTAGTACTTTTTATTTCTTCTAGTTTTAATATCATGTAGTAAAAGTTTATTATTTGTTGTACCTTTTTTAGCATATTATTTTAATGTGGTTATAACGTTTCTATAGAGAAACACACTCTCTACTGTTTGTTGAGAACTGTTTGAGAGATGTACATAGGTACATCGATCAAAAGTTTTCAAAAATATCGACTACTTTTTTCGTCTCTACCTCCATTTTATATTTTACGGTCGCCATGCAGGTTATGTACATAAATATAAAATCTAGCCACTGCATGACGAATCGATAGATACCATATTAATGAAAATCCATCCAGCCATTTGGATGTTTCGAGTAGGTACATAAATACCCACTTAAAGACACCCAAATACACGTGAATAACATAATCCTGTTTTCATTGGTGAGCAGTCGGGTAAAAATACACTAACTACGTTAAATTTAACTGGCAACAACCAACAAAAATAATAACAACAATAAATTATTATTCTGATCTTCAAACGAGGGATTCCAGTAACGAATGCAGAAAGTTAAGTAGACGAAAATATAATTCGTTTCATTATGTGATTTAGCATCGAGTTTCCGAATAGCCATGAAAATCAAATTAATCAAAGCAACTTTTCCCCTTCCGCGGATTTGGCCGGGCGAAACAACATATTGCCAACTCAAATCATTGGCTTCTGCTAAAGTTTAATTCCGAATTGCCTAATGGTAGGGACACCACAGGACAGGGTTTTTTCGGGAACATTTCCGGAGCAACTCTGATGTGGTGGTCCTTATCACCAAGGGAAACGAGGCTTATAAATTCGGTTTGTTCTTTTTAAGTCCATACTTCCATACTATACTATTATTATAAATGCGAAAGCGTGTCTGTTTCATGTCTGCTACGATTGAATGTCTCATATATTTTAAGCAGATTTTGATGAATTTTGGTACAGAGATAGGTTGTATCCCGGGGAAGGACATAGGCTACTTTTTATCCCGAAAATTAAAAGTTCCCGCGGGAATAAAACTAACGTCACGTGAACAAAATCACGCATATCATCTAGTATGCAATAATTCTGTATAGGTAAAACGTATAGGTACATAATATATAACGTGAGTACTGAAGTCTAAACATACATGAAAGGCAAGCAACCAAGTGAGCAATATGCGCCACTAGCCAAGTTTGTGTGGTATACTAACTTTCTTAAACACTCAACATGTAAAACACGTTAGCGAAGAACCCAAATAATTATCTTTATTAATTAAACGGTGGAGCCTTAGATTTTGTTTTCTTAAAATTGACTAACACAATATAATTTTCATATCAGAATAAAGAATGTCAAAACTAAATGAATATGACTAAAATTTACTACACCACCGAATAAAAATATATTGAAATGAATCGCACAATTCACACTTAACTGTATGTTTTAAAACATCCAGTTTCATCAGTCTTTGATCAATAAATCATCTATTCATTTAAGCACTACTTTTAATCACTTTAATACAGATTATTATGAACGTTATACATAATAATATTATGTATTATATTCATAAATACCTCAATATCCTGAAAAAGTATCGCCAATGACTTTAGAAGCCATCTGTGCCGATTATCCTATAAAGGTTTCATATTATGTGGAATCCGTATTCAAGGGATAGGGTAGTATAGTTCCCTTGAGGTCCTTTAAATTCGCAATCGAGTTTACGATTTATAAACGCTTAAAACTTAAGGTGAGGTACAGTTGTGTCGGTAGTAAAAGCAAATAAAGTAATGGCCTATAAACGTTGCTCTTAAGGGGAATGCCATTGATTTATATTAAGTACCTACTTCACTCACTGAGGCATGCGTACGGGAAAACTACAATTAAGTGTTGTGTAGAGTAAATTTTCTTGGAAAATACATTTTATCTTGGAGTTGGAAGCTTTTCCTTCGCAAGATGAAGTTCGGACCGATCCTTCACCTGGCTCGTATTCTTCACGACTGAATGAAGTCCCTATTTAGTAGATACGTGTTTTAGAAGTCGTTTACTGTTCAAGGCATGTCGTCAAGCACAAGCCTATCTTGAGATAAGAAGAAGTGCGAAATGGGATTAAAGTAGCCAATCAATTATGCTCTTCACTACCATTATTATACCTAGAGTACTAGGTGATACCCAGCGACTTCGTCCATTACTCGCGGATTCAGAAAGTAATTTCCGTTTATGTCACATTCGCGGTCTTTAAAATTATATCCATGAAAAAAATCATGTCAAACGTTTGCTATGGAGTGATTGAAGGACAAATTGAAAAATCAAGACTAGCACATTTTCTTGTTTATTAATATAAACAAGAAACTTCTAGATGATTCTAGATGATCCCCGCAACTCCGTCCACGTAAACTAGGGTATATTTTGATTCCCGGGATGCCATCTATATGTGTACCAAATTTCATTAAAATTGGTTGAAGAGGTGAAAGTGGAGCA
This sequence comes from Erebia ligea, assembly GCA_917051295.2. NCBI lineage: Eukaryota > Metazoa > Arthropoda > Insecta > Lepidoptera > Nymphalidae > Erebia > Erebia ligea. Next base: position 4,365,128 of record OU785237.1, on the reverse strand, counting down.
GATTTATACCCTATAGGCTATAGGTACCTTCTAGGAATTAAGGTTACACCACCTATAATGACATAAATAAACACGCCAAATTTATACCCAACGTTTAATATTTATCTACTTGGCTCACCACATCTCTCACTAGTAATAATACGATGTTATTAACAAAGAGCGGTGCCCCTGGGACTGCGCAAACAAGGCCTTTATTGAATTCAAACAAGAGATTTCCATTTGAAATATATTTTGACGAAATGTAAAATAAATATTCTTCAGCTATTGTACTCAATGTTGTAACAATAGTCTTTATTAAAATAGACGATTTTAAATGAAAATTCTCTCATATCTTTTGATATACCTACCTATTATAGCAATTTTCGGCGAAAGTTCTCTACATAATATGATTTATTTATCGCTTTTGTTACAGAGAATATAATATTATGTATTGACTATTTATTAACATAAGTTACCAAACAAGATCTGTTCATCAAAATAGTAGGAGTACATAGGAAATAAATACATCAATAATTATAGCCATATTATCTTTAACCACATTGAGTCAAAAACTGGTGCTTATCAATTTAAAAATGTAATTCAGAATGGGCAAATGAAGCCCTTCATAATAAAATCCACCTAGCAACTCCGCTTAAAAATTTCGATCACCCCATTTCAGCCCCTTTTGATATTTTTTTTGGATTCTTTCATTTTATATAAGGTTGGGTAAGTATTATAAGTACGTAGGCACATTAATTGACAAACTTAAAGACCTAGTCGGACCCTACCTTATAAGTTCTTATTTACAATTTCGAGGGAAAGAGGGAACCCAAATTATATTATTACCTATCTTAACTGATTTAATTTATCATAGATTCATTAATTTGACAATTATTTAATAACTTGCTTAATAATCGTCTGTTGTGCACAGCAGTAAAAATTGCGCGCACCAATACATACAAGTGGTTTTCAAAAGTAAGAAACGACTACAATTGGCACTAATATTATTGTAGGCGAACAAAGGCTTGGTTATTTTATATTTAGCAACGGAACATCTAAGGAGGATCGCTCGGAGCAAGATTTGATGTTGTTTGCTTTCAATAAGGGGCGCTTGTTTGCGCAGCGCGCGGCGTGGGAAACTGCGCTTTGTTTGACACACTTGCTTATACTCGGCTGCCCGTGGAAAAATGTATTAGGCATTATAGTCCTGTTGGTAGGAACTGGCATAACGTGGCGAAATTACTTGATAGCCATATCCATACCTTACCCATACCATATAGTTGAGGACCGGGAGAGTGACATAGGCTACTTTTTATTCCGGAAAATTAAGGAGTTTCCGTGGGAATAGAAAAAAAGTTGTTTTTTCATTACACCACGCGGACGAAATCGCGGGGATCATCTAGTCTAATATCTATACTAATATTATTAATGCGAAAGTGTGTCTGTCTGTCTGCTACGCTTTAACGGCCCATTTTTTCAACCGACCTCCGTCGACGACCTCCGTGGCGCAGTGTTGAGTGCTGTTGTCTTAACGTGCGGAGGGGTTCGATTCCCGGTAGGGTCAATTTGGGAATTTATAATTTCTGAATTTTCCCTGGTCTGGCCAGGTGGGAGGCTTTGGCCGTGGCTAGTTATCACCCTACCGGCAAAGACGTGCCGCCAAGCGATTTAGCGTTCCGGTACGACGCCGTGTAGAAACCGAATAGGGGTATGGGTTTAATTAACTGCCATGCCCCTAATAGGTTAGCCCGCTACCATCTTAGACTGCATCATCACTTACCATCAGGTGAGATCGCAGTCAAGGGCTAACTTGTAGTAGATAAAAAAAAAACGATTTTGATGAAATATGGTATAGAGATAGATTGCTTAGATGCAATCCTGGATGAATACCTGTTTTGTGTGCCATTTAAACAATAAGTACATAAAAATAAAGTAATCAATCTGGACCGCAGATAAATAAAAAACATCTTAAATTAAAAGTGCTATTTTCAAGGTATTGGCAACAAAAATAGTATATTCACATTGCATAGTTAACGCAGTTCATGTCTAGCGTTACTCGTATAAAACATTGTCAATTTGAAGCGATACAAAATAGACGCCGCCCCGGGGTACCGTCGGAACTGGCTCATTGTTAACATTTTATTTATTTTATTTTCACTTACACACGGTCCGTTTTACACGGTCCCGACTCATGCAACTGATGTAGAGGAATGCTTTTCTTTTTACTTCAGTTATTTGAAAAGTACGATAACAACTCAATCAAATCAGCAACTCTTTATCAAACTGTTACCTAAGTGTTATTTTTGAAGCTCACCGCAGTACCTACATATCTAGCGTTTCTCGTATAAAATATTGTCAATTTGAAGCGATACAAACAAATAGACGCCGCCCCGGGGTACCGTCGGAACTGGCTCATTATTAACATTTTATTTATTTTATTTTCACTTACACACGGTCCGTTTTACACGGACTCGACTCATGCAATATGAATGGTGACAACTCAATCAAATCAGCAACTCTTTATCAAACTTAAAAACGCACTTCTAGTATGGAAGTTGTATGAAATTCACAGTTGTGACGTCACAACTTTTTTTTCTTAAATCTATATTTTAAAATGAATAGAAAGAAGAATAGAATATAGTTTATTTGCTGATCCAACACATAGTAAACATAAAATACAAAAAGTTCTTCTAAATCTAACTTAACTTAATTATCGTCTAGAATGTGTCGTGCCAACAAAAGGGTCCTCAAACTTAAAACTAACCAAGGGTTATCAAACTTAAAACTAACCAAGCGTTATCAAACTTAAAACTAACCAAGGGTATGAATTTTAGGTCTTTTGGAAGACCCTCTATTTAATAATCAGTTAGAAATAATTTATTTTTGATATAGTCTTCATCCCTATTGATGTGAAGGAATGCTTTTCTTTTTACCGTCGGTTAATTTAATTTGAATGACGAGTGGCCTAGTTTGGTAGTCCGAACTTAGCCTTTTCTGTTCCTTCGTGCCTCGAAGAGCACGATAAGCCCCTGCTATTATCAGATGCTAGTATCTGATAATAATCTTTAGCAACCTAAGAGTTGAAAAAGGTACCTACTCTTACTCCTAGTCAAGTCTTATGCGGAAGAAAACATAAATAACGCGGATAAATTCGCGGGCTTCATCTAGTAATTATGGGTGATTATGGGTGTGATACGTAATCCATACTAATATTATAAAATCGAAGGTGTGTCTGTCTGACTGTCTGCTATGCTTTTACGGGCCATCTCTTCAACCGATTTTGATGAAATTTGGTACAGGAATAAGTTGTGTCTGAAGGATAAAGGCTTTTCCCGAAAAATTAAAGAGTTCCCGCGGGAATAAAATCCATAATCCACGCGGACGTAAGTATCATCTAGTCATACTAATATTATAAATGCGAAAGTGTGTTTGATTGTTGGTTTGTCCTTCAATCACGCCGCAACGGAGCAACGGATCAACGTGATTTTTGGTATGGGTATAGTTGAGGACCTGGAGAGTAACATAGGCTACTTTTTATCCCGGAAAATTAAGGAGTTCCCGCGGGAATAAAAAAACTTAAACCACGCGAACGCCGTCGCGGGCATCAGCTAGTTTCTAATAAACAATTAACTATACAAAAGCAACAACAGTGACCCACAACAGCCCATTAACGTCCCACGGCTGGGCACAGGCCTCCGCTCTCATCGGAGAGAGCTTAGACCCACCACGCTGCTCTAATGCGGGTTGACGGCTTTAACGACTATTATCATGTTAGTGATAATAACCGGGACCGACGGCTTAACGTGCTCTCCAAGGCACGGGGGTGAAACACCGTCAACTTCCTAACTAAACAACAGTGTACTACACTATAATTTCAGTGTTAAAATATTTTCATTTGCGCAAGTGAAATATTTGCCAGACATTAAATATTTGACCGCAGTTAGCTATTGTGCGCCGGCTTCGGCGAAGCTATCTGCTACTAACGACCGCCGCTGCGTTTTATGGCCACACATTTAAGACGGGGAGGTTTTTTTAATGTACATACTCCCTTTGTGTTTTCACCCGTCTGCGTTGGGATGCAGCATGTTTATTACATTTCAGATAGAGCTTGGAGTCAGCTATTACCACAGTATTACCATCCTTTCAATCCAAAGATCTAAAATTACGTCGTCGTATCAGAATAATCTAAGACAAATAAATATATATACATACAACCTAGGAGGATTACCGAAGCTTATAACAAGGCAAGCTATCTGCTACTAACGGCTGCTGCAGCATTTAATGGCCACACATTTAAGACGGTTAGGTTTTTTAAATGTACATACTCCCTTTGTGTTTTCACCCGACTGCGTTGAGATGCAGCATGTTTATTACATTTCCCGCCGTTTCATTTCATATTACAGGTTAGCCCGATCTTACCACTTACCATCAGGTGAGATCGCAGTCAAGGGCTAACTTGTAGTGGATAAAAAAAAAAAATCAGATAGAGATTTGTGTAAGCTGTTACCTACCATCCTTTCAATACTGTCTCTCTCTCAGATGTGTTAGAGTGCATGGCGCGACGACTTTATGTTTTCTCCGGGGCATGGGAATGTTACACTGCCAACTTCCTTACTCCAGTTCCGGCCTAATTCTGAGAATTAAAAAAAAAAACCTAATACGTGTGTAGTTTGGCGAGAAACAAAATGTTGTACCTATTTGTTTGTGCATTTCATAAAATAAATAAATTAAAAAAAAAACCTATGTATCTAACTATTTTCAGCCTGACCCGGGAATCGAACAAGAGTTCCTCATTATTCGCAGTCAAATATACTTACCACTAGACCCTAACAATTCAACCCTCGCGTCCCTGCGTAACCTGATTTCCTCGATAAGCTGAAACTCGACGCAGCTATCGAGACACCATTAAAAAATCCCATTCCGCGGCCATCAAAGTTGTCAGCGCCGCCATCAACTACCAATCAAACTTTACAGTCACTTCGGCCAACGATGCTAAAGTGGCTATGCGCTGGAAGTGGTTACATTTCTCTAGAAAGGACACTGAAAGGGAAACGTAACTGCGCTCGCGTAGATTTAGGGATTGTGTCCTGTGAGAGCTCTTTGATTTTCCTAATATTTGCGACCATTGTGCGATTGCATAATATGTGTGTCTGTATGATGCTTGCTATGTAACAAATGACATCAAAATCAGTTAAGCGGACGGAAAAACTGAAAATTTTACTGTGAGTGGTTGCGTTCCTGGATCAATGTTTGTTCGAACAAAACGAAACAATTTATCCCGAATTATCAGTGCGGACAAAAGGCTAATATATAACGCATTTATAATATTAGGATGACTCCGCGGTATTTTTTTGCGCTGCATATTCTGCTAGAGTTATGGCATTTCTAGAAAATTTAATTGCATGTGTTGAAGCGGCCGGAGTTTTATAACGTCGGACTTCATTATGCTAATAGGGTTCGATTTCGTCCCTCATCCGACAGTTTCTAGTGATTCTTGTTACATGCTTTATCTAGGTTAAGTGAAATTATCATTCTAGCTATGTAATGGATTTAAAAAAATAAATAACTAGTTTTTCTTAAACTTAAAAAACGTAAACAAGTTGCTTCTGACTGAAACGCATAAGAGACGCGTTTTGTGCGGCGGATTCCTCGTTGTCACCGCGAACTATCGATGAATAACTCGAGAATGTCCCAAGCGCCGGACAAAGTGCATCGCTTACGTGTTTCGCTAAAAAGTTTCCGCGAATTGTTTACCTCTTCTATGCTCTAAGGAAAACTAATGCTATAATCCGCGTGGATTTAAGTTCTGTTTTCTTAAAAAAACCACTACAAGTTAGTCCTTTACTGCGATCCCACCTGATGGAAAGTGATGATGCGGCCTAAGATGAGACGCGCATGCCTAGAAGATGCCTATGCACTCTTGATTTAAAGATAAAAGATTTAAGTCATTTATTTAATAAGATAGCTTTCATGTGCCCATATCTACGTGTCTTAAGAATTGAGTTAGTAAGGTACTTCATTACCTTATCTGTATCTATCTCGTTTATTAATTCGGGCTAACAATAAATCAACAGGTTTGAAGTGCCACACAACGAACTTGATCTTTCACTTAAAATTATTAGAGCTTTTAGAGCACAGATATTCAGTCCTAGGTATATATTTTCGGTAATCTGTAGTTAAAGCAAAAAATACTCTACTGGATTGTCCATAAAGGACAAAAGAGGCATTAAAGCAATAAAATATATTAAAGATATCTTACGAAAAAGACAAGATTATATCTCCGTCTATAGAAAACCTCTATACTCAAATCCTTATTCTTCCCAAAAAGCAGTTTTCTCTTGAATGTCCCGATACAAAGTATGAAGTCACTACGTTTTATGGGCAGCTTAAGAGGTAAACTTCTTTGTTGGCGCACTTTATTATATTTGCGGTTGGCATACACCATTTAAATTGTTTACTTTTTCAGATTTACGGGCTAATATGAATTACGGGTATGGATGACTTTCGTCTAGACTATTGTTGGCTGAAAATTGTCCCTACATTATGATATTATGATGTTATTATCTATTATACTATATATAGCTCAATTACCACTCACTGACTGACTCACTCATTGACATAATTGTTCTCCTAGAAAGAGACAGAAAACGATATAATGATGTAGGGGAGATGTGTTCGGGTGCGGGATTCGAGTGGGGAAAAATTATGACATTTCGGAAAAACAAGATGGCGGCCGACGTGATTCTCGCAACTCTTTTGTTTTCCAACCGATTTCGTTAAAACTCGCAACGATTGAAAAAATTAGGAAACGATTTATAGAAAAAGTGGAAAAAATTGGAAAAACAAGATGGCGGCCGAGCTGTAGTATTTTCAAATTTTTGATTTTTCGACCCCGAACCGCGGCGCCACAGATCCAAAACGGCGTGGTCGAGCATGATAGTTTTTTCTTTTTTCCACTACAATTATCCTGTATTTTGACAGAATGGGAGTGGTTTTTAAAAATTCAAGATGGCGGCTGTCGCGGCGGCCTTTTTGTTTGAGGTACGAAAAAACGCAATTTTAAAATTCAAATTTCTCACAGTTGGCAACGTCGGAGCGTTTCGACTTTTAAGGGGCGATTGTGTCTACAGACTCGAGGTATGGATTGGGGAAAAAAAATTACCCCATTTCTCGGGAAATTTTCAAGATTTACCCCAAAAATAAAAAAATCGAAATACGGACTTTTTGCAAAATTCGAGTACGAGCGACCACGTGTCCCACTTGTGCGAATGACATTTGGGTATTTTCGTCGCCGAGGTCTGGCAACACTGGAATTTATCAAAGTAAAAGTGATTTTCGCCATGGTCTTTTTTCAGGGGCGATCATTTCGGCTGGGTGCGAGCGAGATGAAAAATTTAAACGTCATCAGGAGCGGTATATCCTGTAGTTTACGGGAAAATTATGAAACTATGTAAAATGTTTCTGTGCAACGAGGTGGCGGCCATATTGTTTTCTTTTTGTGTTTTTGAAAATTTCGAACACGTTTTTGAGGCAGTTGGCAACATTTGGGAAAGTTGACATGTATAAATCGATTGTGTAACTCAACCAGCGGTATCGAGATATCTAAACAGTGTTGCCACATTTGGGGTAGTTTTCGAGATTTTCCCAAAAATGTCCTCCTGTAAAATTTTGTATGAAAAATTTTTTTTTCACTGATGGCTTCGTATACACGTCAGAAAATTAAACTTGAACAAAAATATGGAGACAGCTGATGATTGAGGATTTTGGAGACGGGTAAAGAGCACGGCCGAGGTATTGAAGATAGGTGGGGGGTGCTCGACCAAATGTCATTCGAAACTTCATCCAAAAGACAATGAGCTGAAAAAAAATTCAAAATGGCGGATTTAAGATGGCCGCCATACAAATTTATTTGGTGTCCATCTCAGAAAGTATAAAAGATGAAAGAGTGGTTTCTCGGCCAAAGACGATCAGGACGAGAAGATCTATTTAGCGAAAAGAAAAAAAATTCAAGATGGCGGAATATTTTTTTTCATACCAAATTATATGGCGATTAGGACTCATTAGCATAATTTATTGTTCTCCAAGAAAGAGACAGAAAAAGATACAATGATGTATGGGAGATGTGTTCGGGTGCAGGATGGGAGTAGGGAAAAATATGATGTTTCGGAAAAACAAGATGGCGGCCGTAGTGCTTTTTGTAACTTTATTGTTTTCCAACCGATTTAGTTACAACTCACAATTATTATTGAAGAAATTAGGAAACGATCAACAGAAAAAGTAGAAAAAATTGGAAAACCACGATGGCAGCTGAGCTGTAGTGTTTTCAAATTTTTGATTTTTCGACCCCGAACCGCGGCGCCGCAGATCCGAAACGGCGTGGTCGAGCATGATAGTTTTTTTGTTTTCACGCCTACAATTATCCTGTATTTTGACAGAATGGGAGTAATTTTTAAAAATTCAAGATGGCGGCTGTCGCAGCGGCCGTTCGGTTTGAGATACGAAAAAACGCAATTTTAAAATTCAAATTTCTCACAGTTAGCAACGTCGGAGCGTTTCGACTTCTAAGGCGCGATTGTGCGTACAGACACGACGTATGGAGTGGGGAAAATAAATTACCCCATTTCTCGGGAAATTTTCAAGATTTACCCCAAAAATAAAAAATCGAAATACGGACTTTTTGCAAAATTCGAGTACGAGCAACCACGTGTCCCACATGTACGAATGACATTTGGGTATTTTCGTCGCTGAGGTCTGGCAACACTGGAATTTATCAAAGTAAAAGTGATTTTCGACATGGTCTTTTTTCAGGGGCAATCATTTCGGCTGGGTGCGAGCGAGATGAAAAATTGAAACGTCATCAGGAGCGGTATGTCCTGTAGTTTACGGGAAAATTATAAAACTATGTAAAATGATTTCGTGAAACGAGGTGGCGGCCATTTTGTATTCTTTTTGTGTTTTTCAAAATTTCGATCACGTTTTTGAGGCAGTTGGCAACATTTGGGAAAGTTGACATGTATGGATCGATTGTGTAACTCGACTGGCAGTATCGAGATATCTTAACAGTGTTGCCACATTTGGGGTAGTTTTCAAGAATTTCCCCAAAAATTTCCTCCTGTAAAATTTTGTAAGAAATTTTTTTTTTCACTGATGGCTTCGTATACAAATCAGAAAATACAACTTGAAGAAAAATATGGAGACAGCTGATGATTGAGGATTTCGGAGACGGGTAAAGAGCACGGCCAAGGTATTGAAGAAAGAGTTCGACCTAAGTCATGAAAAAAAAAACATAAAACTACCAACATACCCGCCTACCTGAATACCAGCCTACCTGCATACCCGCCTACCTGCTTACCCGCCTACCAACATATCCGCCTACCATCATACCCGCCTACCGACATACCCGCCAACCGACATACCCACCTACCAACAAACCCGTACGTACACCCCAAATTGCACACATCCTGCAATTTTAATGTCGTCGATTTTCCGTTACATTATAAGATCTGTTAATTTTAATGAAAAAGTGAACCAGCGCCATTTTGAAATTCTTTGATAATGTACCGATTTCTTTCATATTCGATATAATTTAGGTCTCTCTGGGATTACAAAACCGAAAACTGATACCAAAGTAAAAAAAATCAGCGCCATATTGAAATTCTTTGTTAATTGACCGCTTTCGTTCAAAAACGATATTTAGGGCTCCCTGGGGTTTCAAAACAGGAAACTGATACCAAAGTTTAAAAATCAGCGCCATTTTGAAATTATTTAATATAACCGATTTCGTTCAAAATCGATATTTAGGACTCCCTGGGATTACAAAACAGGAAACTGGTACCAAAATTTTAAAAAACCGGCCAAGTGCGAGTCGGACTCGCGCACCGAGGGTTCCGTACAAACCTGTAGTAAGTTTTACGATTTATGACGTATTAAAAATAAAAATTACGTTTGTTGTATGGGAGCCCCCCTTTAATATTTACTTTATTGATATTTAATTATTTATTTTGAAAGGTAATATACAAGTTAATATTCTGTGAAAATTTGAACCGTCTACCTGTTACCGTTTTTAATATTGAGCAAAAAAATACGAAAAAAACACGTTTATTGTATGGGGACCCCCCTTAATATATATATTTTTTAAATTTTTAGTATTTGTTGTTATAGCGGCAACGGAAATACATCATTTGTGAAAATTTCAGCTTTCTAGCTATCACGGTTTATGAGATACAGCCTGGAGACAGACAGACAGACAGACAGACAGACAGACAGACAGACAGACAGACAGACAGACAGACAGACAGACAGACAGACAGACAGACAGACAGACAGACAGCGGAGTCTTAGTAATAGGGTCCCGTTTTTACCCTTTGGGTACGGAACCCTAAAAATCAGCGCCATTTTGAAATTCTTTGTTAATGGACCGATTTTTTTCAAAATCGATATTTAGGGTTCCCTGGGATTACAAAACAGAAAACTGCTACCAAAGTTTTAAAAAATCAGCGCCATTTTGAAATTCTTTGTTTATTGACCGATTTCGATCAAAATCGATATTTAGGGCTCCCTGGGATCACAAAACTGATACAAAAGTTTTAAAAAAGGACGGGATCAGGACGACGAGGTCTATTTAGCGAAAAGAAAAAAGATCAAGATGGCGGAATATTCTTTTTCATACCAAATTATATGGCGATTAGGACTCATTAGCATAATTTATTGTTCTCCAAGAAAGAGACAGAAAACGATACAATGATGTATAGGAGATGTGTTCGGGTGCGGGATGGGAGTAGGGAAAAAATATGATATTTCGGAATAACAAGATGGCGGCCGTAGTGCTTTTTGTAACTTTTTTGTTTTCCAACCGATTTAGTTACAACTCACAATTATTGAAGAAATTAAGAAACGATCAATAGAGAAAGTGGAAAAAATTAGAAAAACAAGATGTCGGCCGAGCTGTAGTGTTTTCAAATTTTAGATTTTTCGACCCCGAACCGCGGCGCCACAGATCCGAAACGGCGTAGTCGAGCATGATATTTTTTTATTTTTTCGCCTACAATTATTCTGTATTTTGACAGAATGGGAAAGGTTTTTAAAAACTCAAGATGGCGGCTGTCGCGGCTGCCGTTTGGTTTGAGGTACGAAAAAACGCATTTTTAAAATACAGATTTCTCACAGTTGGCAACAGTGGAGCGGTTCAACTTCTATGGGGCGATTGTGTGTACAGACTCGAGGTATTGATTGGGGAAAAAAGATTACCCCATTTCTCGGGAAATTTTCAAGATTTACCCCAAAAATAAATAAATCGAAATACGTATTTTTTGCAAAATTCGAGTACGAGCAACCACGTGTCTCACATGTATAAATGACATTTGGGTATTTTCGTCGCTGAGGTCTAGCAACACTGGAATTTATCAAAGTAAAAGTGATTTTCGACATGATTTTTTTTCAGGGGCGATCATATCGGCTGGGTGCGAGCGACATGAAAAATTAAAACGTTATCAGGAGCGGTATATCCTGTAGTTTACGGAAAACTTATAAAACTATGTAAAATGTTTCTGTGAAAAGAGGTGGCGGCCATTTTGTATTCTTTTTGTGTTTTTCAAAATTTCGATCACGTTTTTGAGGCAGTTGGCAACATTTGGGAAAGTTGACATGTATGGATCGATTGTGTAACTCGACTGGCAGTATCGAGATATCTTAACAGTGTTGCCACATTTGGGGTAGTTTTCAAGAATTTCCCCAAAAATTTCCTCCTGTAAAATTTTGTAAGAAATTTTTTTTTTCACTGATGGCTTCGTATACAAATCAGAAAATACAACTTGAAGAAAAATATGGAGACAGCTGATGATTGAGGATTTCGGAGACGGGTAAAGAGCACGGCCAAGGTATTGAAGAAAGAGTTCGACCTAAGTCATGAAAAAAAAAACATAAAACTACCAACATACCCGCCTACCTGAATACCAGCCTACCTGCATACCCGCCTACCTGCTTACCCGCCTACCAACATATCCGCCTACCATCATACCCGCCTACCGACATACCCGCCAACCGACATACCCACCTACCAACAAACCCGTACGTACACCCCAAATTGCACACATCCTGCAATTTTAATGTCGTCGATTTTCCGTTACATTATAAGATCTGTTAATTTTAATGAAAAAGTGAACCAGCGCCATTTTGAAATTCTTTGATAATGTACCGATTTCTTTCATATTCGATATAATTTAGGTCTCTCTGGGATTACAAAACCGAAAACTGATACCAAAGTAAAAAAAATCAGCGCCATATTGAAATTCTTTGTTAATTGACCGCTTTCGTTCAAAAACGATATTTAGGGCTCCCTGGGGTTACAAAACAGGAAACTGATACCAAAGTTTAAAAATCAGCGCCATTTTGAAATTATTTAATATAACCGATTTCGTTCAAAATCGATATTTAGGACTCCCTGGGATTACAAAACAGGAAACTGGTACCAAAATTTTAAAAAACCGGCCAAGTGCGAGTCGGACTCGCGCACCGAGGGTTCCGTACAAACCTGTAGTAAGTTTTACGATTTATGACGTATTAAAAATAAAAATTACGTTTGTTGTATGGGAGCCCCCCTTTAATATTTACTTTATTGATATTTAATTATTTATTTTGAAAGGTAATATACAAGTTAATATTCTGTGAAAATTTGAACCGTCTACCTGTTACCGTTTTTAATATTGAGCAAAAAAATACGAAAAAAACACGTTTATTGTATGGGGACCCCCCTTAATATATATATTTTTTAAATTTTTAGTATTTGTTGTTATAGCGGCAACGGAAATACATCATTTGTGAAAATTTCAGCTTTCTAGCTATCACGGTTTATGAGATACAGCCTGGAGACAGACAGACAGACAGACAGACAGACAGACAGACAGACAGACAGACAGACAGACAGACAGACAGACAGACAGACAGACAGACAGACAGACAGACAGCGGAGTCTTAGTAATAGGGTCCCGTTTTTACCCTTTGGGTACGGAACCCTAAAAATCAGCGCCATTTTGAAATTCTTTGTTAATGGACCGATTTTTTTCAAAATCGATATTTAGGGTTCCCTGGGATTACAAAACAGAAAACTGCTACCAAAGTTTTAAAAAATCAGCGCCATTTTGAAATTCTTTGTTTATTGACCGATTTCGATCAAAATCGATATTTAGGGCTCCCTGGGATCACAAAACTGATACAAAAGTTTTAAAAAATCAGCGCCGTTTTGAAATTCTTTAATAATTGACCGATTTTGTTCAAAATCAAAATTTAGGGTTCCCTGGGATCACTAAACAGGAAACTGATACCAAAATTTTAAAAAACCAGCGCCATTTTGAAATGCTTTGTTAATTGACCGATTTGGTTCAAAATCGATACATATGACTCCCTGGGATTACAAAACAGGAAACCGATACCAAAGTTTAAAAAATCGGCGCCATTTTGAAATTCTTTGTTAATAACCGATTTCGTTCAAAATCGATATTTAGGACTCCCTGGGATTACAAAACAGGAAACTGGTACCAACATTTTAAAAAATCAGCGCCATTTTGAAATTCTTTGTTAATGGACCGATTTCGTTCAAAATCGATATTTAGGGTTCCCTGGGATTACAAAACAGAAAACTGCTACCAAAGTTTTAAAAAATCAGCGCCATTTTGAAATTCTTTGTTAATTGACCGATTTCGATCAAAATCGATATTTAGGGCTCCCTGGGATCACAAAACTGATACAAAAGTTTTAAAAAAACAGCGCCATTTTGAAATTCTTTGTTAATAACCGATTTCGTTCAAAATCGATATTTAGGACTCCCTGGGATCACTAAACAGGAAACTGATACCAATGTTTTAAAAAATCAGCGCCATTTTAAAATTCTTTGTTAATTGACCGATTTCGTTCAAAATCGATATTTAGGGTTCCCTGGGATCACAAAACAGGAAACTGATACAAAAGTTTTAAAAAATCAGCGCCATGTTGAAATTCTTTGTTAATTGACTGATTTCGTTCAAAATCGATATTTAGGGTTCCCTGGGATCACAAAACAGGAAACTGATACAAAAGTTTTAAAAAATCAGCGCCATGTTGAAATTCTTTATTAATTGACTGATTTCGTTCAAAATCGATATTTAGGGCTCCCTGGGATCACAAAACTAATACAAAAGTTTTAAAAAATCAGCGCCATGTTGAAATTCTTTGTTAATTGACTGATTTCGTTCAAAATCGATATTTAGGGTTCCCTGGGATTACAAAACTGAATCTGATACCAAAGTTGTACAAAATCAGCGCCATTTTAAAACTCTTAGTTAATTGAGCGATTTGGTTCAAAATCGATATTTTGGGCTCCCTGGGATTTCAATACAGGAAACTGTCACCAAAATTTTAAAAAATCAGCGCCATTTTGGAATTATTTGTTAATTTACCGATTTTTTCAAAATCGATATCTGAGGATCCCTAATATCACAAAACAGGAAACTGGTACAAAAATTTTAGAAAATCTGCGCCATTTTGAAATTATTTATTAAAATTAACCGATTTCGTTCAAAATCGATATTTAGGACTCCCTGGGATTTCAATACAGGAAACTGTTAACAAAATTTAAATCAGCGCCATTTAGATATTCTTTGTTATTGTAGCGATTTCGTTCAAATTCGATATCTGAGGATCCCTAATATCACAAAACAGGAAACTGTTACCAAAATTTATAAAATCAGCGTCATTTTGAAATTGACCGGTTTCGTTGGAACTTTTCGATGCTGGAGTAGATAAAATAATTTCCAATGAACAATGAATGAATGATTTTTCACGTAGCTTAAATTATTTACAAGAAGGAATTTAAATACAGGCTTAAACTAAAAAAAAACCGTTTTGTGCCATTTAATAATCTTCAATATACATTATCTTTAATGTTCTACTCCTGGCTAAAATTATAAATATTTAAATACGTGGCTGATTTAAAAAAAATAACAATTTTTGTTTAATTTCACATAATGTATACCTACTGTTTCTTTAAAAAATAGTTTATCTTTAAAAAAATATTATAAAGTGGCTCATGCATACGACTCCTTTCAAAGAACTTATGTTTGTGATCTTCCCTTTTTTAATTTTCCTTTTCTAATCCCATATTTTTTGCATAAAGCTGAAACACCACCACCCATCCTTCAAAATTTGAGACTAACACGGCCCGCGAGCTGCTTTAGCAGCTCGCGCACAGAGCGAAACACTAGTACTTATAATAAAACTGTAACAGGTCCAATTCTGTACATTGAAGATATTTTGAAAATTTTTTTTGGAGGGCACTCATTATTCGATACTGCCAAATCTGTAATTTTTTTCATTTTTGTCTGTCTGTCTGTCTGTCTGTCTGTATCTTGGCCGCGCATCACGCCGAAACTACTGAATGAATTCAAACGAAACTTGGCACGATTTGAGCCCATACTACGAGGTAGGACATAGGATACTTTTTATCCCGAAATTCTACCCCCGAAGGGGTGAAATAGGGGTTGAAAGTTTGTATGAAAGTCCTTAATTTCTCAAGTTATAGCCATGAAACTTGATATATGAGCTGCGGGTTGAAAATGAATACATATGTGTTTCACAGTTTTTCAAAATTCCACCCCCGAAGGGGCAAAGTAGGGGTTGAGATTTTGTATGAAAGTCCTTAATTTCTCAAGTTATAGCCATGAAACTTGATATATGAGCTGCGGGTTGAAAATGAAAACATATGTGTTTCACAGTTTCCAAAACTCCACCCCCAAAGGGGTGAAATAGGGTTTGAGAGTTTGTATGAAAATCCTTAATTTCTCAAGGTATAGCCATGAAACAGCATTTGGGTTTTCGTTAAAATATGAAGAAGTACGTGTTTTACCATTATAGGGGGATTATACCGTGGGATAGTAATACCTATAGGCTACTTTTTATCCTGGAAAATTAACTGAAAAACTTATTCCACGCGGACGAAGTCGCGGGCATCAGCTATAAAGAATATACATACATACATACATACATAGGCTACTTTTTATCCCGGAAAATTAATGAGTTCCCGCGGGAATCGAAAAAACTTAGTCCACGCGGACGAAGTCGCGGGCATCAGCTAGTTTCTTATATTAGTGACTTTCTTATTTTCGTAAACGCACTCCTAAAGATTAAAAATACAATTCAGATTTAAGAATATAGTTAAACCCCCTTTACAGGGCTATGATTACAGCTATATTATGGAATCTCGAAATGCTACGAAATAGGTAACTGGTACCGAATTTACGGCGTAGAAGTCTATATTATGCCAAACCCTTTTCAGGACACCGGTTCCATCTTTGACTAATTTGTTAGGACTAAGCTAACAAAAAAAACTTTAGATTAATGTTCGTCGTTGTCGTCGATTCTTGAAAATTAGTTTTTTTTAGTTTTAATATGAGATGTAGTTCAACCTCTGGGTACCTCAGGCAAACATTATCCTTCAACATAATTTAAGAAAAATGTCCAAAGGCCCTTAAGGCCACACAATAACGCCTCTCAGACGTCCTTAAACAAGTGAATACAATATAGATAATGATAATACGTAGAAGCATTGGGTGGCCGGAATGGAAAAATAACGAAAATAATATCCGTTTTTTAAATTATAAAACACACGCCACCCTTCAATACCCAATCATAATATTACAGCTTAAAGTTTAAGGAATCCGGATTTGTCACCCCTTCAATTTACAACTATAAGTTGGGAGCTTCGCAAGCTATTTCAAGGATCTACTAGATTTAAAGTCTTTACAACGCCTATAGTATATTACAGGTTCAACAAGAACTATTGTAGCTCCCCATCTGAAACCGTACAGTAAACATGGCAGTGACAATTTATAGAGTAAGAGCAGGCGCATGATAAGTATATCTAAGATCTTATCTTTTCATAGAGACTGCATAAAATTGATATCTAAACACCTTACGTAGGTATGTATAATGGAATTTTCTACTACTCCTACTTGATACTTAAGAATGTTTTTCCGGAGAAAAAGTATTTTATGAACATAGGATTTAAGCTTTCTGTGTAAAAAGTATCCTTAAGATATATTTTGAAATATGAAAAAAGAATAGATGAACAGAATACTTTCACATTTAATGTTATTACCTACTACATACCGCGACTTCGCCCGCCTTGATTTTTTGTACCGCGTCAACTCTTTTATTTTCCGAGATAAATTAATGTAGCCTTTATGTTAACTCAGGCTATTGACATTACAAAACAGCCGAATCGGTTCAGTCCTTGTGGCATGAACGAGTTGCAAACCTATACAAACATTTTATATCCAAACTTTCACATTTATAATGTTCAGTAAGATTAGAGGTTTGAACAATGGATTATGGTGTGTAAATTGGTCGAACAAATAGTACGCCAGGGCTTTGTGTATTAGATAAGGGACATAGCAGGGTTTCAAAGCTTATGGGGACCGTCGCTAAGAAAATCTTTATTAATAGAGGCAGCGTTGCACCAGCCCTGAGTGACAAAGACGAATAGGCGGCCTGATCCCTCGGATGGATGTACAGGATTACCAGGGTCGGTGCTGGAATAGAATGTTTAAAGGTCTTAAGGCGCACAGATGGCTAGATTCCAATTTCTAGACGCAATTGTGTAGCCGGGTAATAGCCGACTCTAGGGCAGTTAAAGCTATTATTATCATCTTTTTTTACGCCACTACAAATTAGCTCTTGACTGCAATCTCAACTGATGGCAAGTAATGATGCAGTCTAAGATGGCAGCGGGCTAACCTGTTGGGGGTATGGCTGTTATATTAAACCCATACCCCCATTCGGTTTCTACACGGCATCGTACCGGAACGCTAAATCGCTTGGTGGTACGTCTTTCCCGGTAGGGTGGTAACTCCATTATGCTAAACCGTCTTTCTAAACCGGTTCTACAAGTAGATCGAATAGTGCTCTGGAAGCTCACTGTTATCCACCACTGCTTTCAGTAGAGCCATAATCTAATAAATCTCTGAGACACTGTATTTCTAAGAAAGTTAATAAAATTTTTGATAAGTCCATATTTGTTTGTATCCAGATATACGATAGGTACTTTTTATCAACACGTAGTATTTTATGTAGGTACTAGGTATATATTTATAAGTATCCAGATAGCCAATAGGAAAATGGAGGATGTTAAACGGATCTGTATTGGAACCGGGGCTGTTTCATTAGAAAAAGAATACGTAAGGGATAAAGTTTGAGAGCCACATGAATATTCATGTTTCGATGAAAGCAAAATGCTAGAGATGTTCCCGATATTGCTTTTTGACGTTTCATTTTGTCTATGATTTTCTTTAGGTAGAAAATTATACTTTGTTGCAAAATACAAAGCTTTTAATTACAATGTGAAAAAATTATATGTTCCAATATCATTATCTAAAGCTGCTATAAAATAAAATTGTATTTTATAATTAATTAATAATATCTTCTCATACAACAAAAAGGAAAAATCCCGACTTACTCATTCACTGTGATATGGGTATGATCAATTAAATGGTTTTGCTAAGAAAAATACGAAAAATAAAATGACATCACTCTAAATTAAATATGGCGGAAGACGATTTTAGAATTTTTAGTTGTTTTTAATGATTAGACTTATTTTAGAAGTCAGATTCCGATAAATCAAATAATTTCTACGGTATTTTTCAAAAACCTAAATCTATGCAGACGAAGACACGAGCATCATCTATTGATCTTATATTATACACCTGAAAATATTCATCAAATGACTGCGTTTGTAAATTATAATACTTATCTGCACTCATTCATCGTTTCTGATTCGAACCACCAGGATGTGGAATGCCCTTCCAGCGCATGCAGTGGCGTGCAGTTCATAGAGTCATAAAAGCACTGCTTACCCAAATGGAAATACGTCAATGTTCAATTTCATTATAATAGGCAGTAAATAGGTATTTTGAATAACTAATGCCTACCCTAGATTCAAGCCCTGTGCACGCCGCTGAGCGCATGTATTCCCTGCCACGTATAACTTGAGTACTTTCAAGGCAAGACCATACCATTGCTTTGTATTAAGCGTGATTGTCGTCAAGCGCAAGCCTATTCTATAATAAAAAAATAGTACAAAAGAACTTTTCCCCTACTCCTATCTTCTTAAATCTCGCCGTCCCCTCGGGCGGTTTATTGTTATTGTAAACTGTAGCTCCTAATGTATGGAGGTCTTACACATTCAATAGTCAGTTGCTCAAACCCTGACTTAATTCAATTAGGACTCCGGAGCCTCCCTAACTCCCTAACTTTTTGGATAACTTATCATCGATAAGACATTCAGGGCTAATACATGTTGAATAATCAAGTTGATAGACATGTGCCCAAAGTTTAAGGTGCTATCCTATAGTGCTGTCTTTAAGAATTATTTGAATTATTCACAAACCAATATTGCAACTTTGCAAGAAATTCTGATTGAGATCGAGTTACACCCTTCCAGCCCACGTGTTTCCTGCCACATATAACTTAAGTACCTTCAAGGCAAGAGTGAATAGGCATCTTCTAGGCAAGCGCGTTCCAACCTAGACCTCATCATTGCTTTGCACTAAGCATGATGTCTACGAGTTGAACTGCGCGCTTTTGTATTCGGTCAAATGGAAGGAACCTGTTAGGGGTATTATACTGTTATATTAAACCCATACACCTTACTCCTACACTACGCTAAATCGCTTGGCGGCACGTCTTTGCCGGTAGAGTGGTAACTAGCCACAGGCGAAGCCTCTCACCAGGCCAGAAATTCAGAAATTATAAATTACCAATTGACCCTGCCGGGGATCGAACCCGGGGCAACAGCGCTCACCATCGCGCCAGGGAGGTCGTCGAAATTGTATGTAATAAGTATTTTTTATTATAAGATCTTGCAAAATTCATGCGTAGTAAATAATCAATTTTGAATCTCTTGTTTTCCCAAGAAATTCAAATTCACTTCCTTACCATTCTAAGTATTATATCAGTTGTTTCAATTATTACCCAATATATGCAAACAATGCTGAGGGCTTCCCGAAGTCAGCCATAAACTCAATACAAGTTCCAAATTGAATTAACTTCGTGTAAATCTCGAGCAATGTGATATAAATTTTGAATCAAAAGGAATAGAGAATAAAATGCTTTGGACTTAGGAGCGGTCGTTTTAAAGACCTTTAGCATTATTTGAATAAGACTTTAAATATCCGAAGATATCGAAAAGTTCTTCGCGGTCCAGTGTAACTTGATTTCTGGTCATTTAAAATTGATATGCGATTTTCACATGCCCAAGATTTTAACCACTAGGATCAATCATATTAGACTCTGCTGAGCAATCAAAAGTTTTTCCTTGATTTTATCCTATATTTTATTACTGTTCTTTCGTTGCTCGTTAAAGAGATATAAGAATAGACTTACTATAGGCCCACAAATTTATCTAACTCAGTGACAGCGTCGCTAGTATATATACTCGTATGAAAAATAAATTAAAAACAAAAACTAAACAGGCATAAAAGTTTCCAATTTACGCCAAAAAAACGAAACGATAACTTGGACGGCGTATATTGTTTGTAAATATAATTATTAGTAGTTTTTAATTTATCTATTTACTTACCTATTTTAAAAGGAAACTGGTTATCCACTTAATTATACTTTAATTTATATAGCAATTCAAACAAACAAACAAACACTGACCAACACAGCCGCCATCTTGTCGATCTCTCCTAGCGTTCCTAGTGTTGCCACTCTAGCGTCCACAACCATAGATATAATGCCTAGAATATTTTAATTTTGACCTACTAATTCGTTTGTGTTCTTGTTCGAAAACCTTTTTCTTTGTGGGAATCTAAACTTTTACATACCATTTCTAATGCAAATAGGCCTTCTTACTGTCCCGTAAAGGTAAATCGAAATACTGCCCCTAAAACTACTCTCCGCATGCATTTTCATTCCACATAAACGCTTACCTTTATTCGCCGTCTGTGAACATTCTTAAAATAAATTGCTCCCCAAAATGCAGCCATTCCCACAACCACCATTTTATCTGTGTATTATCTTCTCATCGCATTACACAATACCTTTAAGCGAGGTTTAAAACAGTATATTTACAGCTGCGTTTTCTACTTTATAAGAAACTAGCAGATGCCCGCGACTTCGTCCGCGTAAAATAAGTTTTTTAAATTTCCACGGGAACTCCCTAATTTTTCGGGGTAATATATAGCCTATGGCACTCACAAATAATGTGGCTTTCTATTGGTACCAGAATTTTCAAAATCGGTTCAGTAGATCCAAAGATCCCCCTACAACCTCACAAACTTTACCTCTTTATAATATTAGTATATACTGATTCTCTTTTTGGAAATAGGTTAAAACTTTCGGTGATCACTATATACTTAAAATTAAAAATAGTTTAGAACACTTCACAGAATTATGTACGTGACTATTTTAAAGTGCTTAGTCATACTAATATTATTAATGTTCGTTTGTTTGTTCGTTTGTCCTTCAATCACACCGCAACAGAGCAACGAATCGACGTCCATCCGTTAGTTGAGGACGTATAGTTGAGGAGCTGGAGAGTGACTAAGGCTACATTTTATCCCGGAAAAAAAAAGTTCCCGCGGGAACCAAAAAACCTCAATCCACGCGGAAGTCGCGGGTATTTAATATTTTTTATTGCATTCTCATTATTGCTTCTTTAGCGTCTCTATTAAGTCAGAATTAAGGATTAATTTTATTCTTCATTTATCAAAACTATATTGACGACTGATATCAAATAACAGCAAGATTTTCTTATCCAAGACCAATAAAGCTTTTACTTATTGCTTATCTAGCATTTTGGCCTCTAGAGATTTGGGCGTGAAATTCGTTCATGTATTCTATTCCTAAGAGTACTTGACCGCAACAAAATCCCTTACCTAACTCACGCACGTGCCTTCCACCGAAATCCTTAACACGTAGTTGAATTAAAATACCTTGTGACCCTTTTTCATTAATAAGAGATCTTCGCTCCGCACTGAATATTTATGTACTAGGGTCCAAGTATAAGAAGAGGCGCGGTTATATTATTTTGCACTCGCAATACTTATGGCCAAACTTCACTGCTTTACCTGCGATCGGTCTTTCAAGACTAGGTACAACGAGACATTAAAGAGCACATTCCAGATGGTAAAAGGTCACCGATGTAGGATACGCCGAAGCACTCTTTCTCGTCGATCCATCTGGCAAGGTGCAGGCGCAGCGCGGGCGCGCCGCCGCTTCTATTATATTTCATACAAAATGTATGCAAGCGACGGGACGCCAGCTACACAGGCGCGGACGCCGCCGCTTGGACGCCGCTTTCGAACTTCCAAGGCCACACTGCCGCCGCCGCCGCCGCTGCGTCTCTCGTATATTATACCCCGCGCCTTAAGGCGCCAGCGGAGGGCTTATTACTCATACAAACGTAATACCAAAATAATTAGTAATTCGAGCATATTTCCTCCATATTATGCGATTATTAAGATTGAACTTGTATTTATCTAGGTCCCTGGATAATTATTTTTCCAACATACTTTCCCAAAATTAAATGTAGGTAAGCACATTGCGTTTTGCATGTATTTGCGACATAAACGACATGTTTTCTCCTTATTTGTTTCATATTAAAACCAACGATATCTCACGTACTAATTGATCAGGAACATAGCCTATATTGTCAAGTTACAGAATGACAACACGAAGTTAAAAACACAACAATTTTTCATTCATCATTTTTGGTATTCACGGAACAAGACTAAATGTATAACAAATTCTGTACGCTCATATTGCTATCGCGCTTGCACGCGATCATGTGTCTTCAGCCAAATAGGGATAGCAATATACCGGCAAATTTATATTTGCGGTTCGAGTAGAAGTTGCGAGCGGCGGTCGCCGGTCCCTTAACGTCATTTTTCAACGATACTACAGGACTCAACAATTTTTTTATTTCTATCCTTTTCTTTTTTCGTGCTCGTAATCTTTCGAATTATCTTATATCTTTTTCTCAGTCTTAAGAATTAAGCATAATAAAAGCTTACAGAGTTGCTTTTAAGACTTGGACCAAATTCTTAAACGAGAGACGCCACTTGATTTTTTCTGATACATTTTCATGAGGTAACCTTATACGGGTATGGTTTGGGTGGGGTTTGGGTTTAACTGGGTTTAACTTATTAGGCCAAATAGTCTGAATACTCTTACTAACGATACTTCCGATTCAGAGGATAAAATAAAGAAGATTTCTCTTTGAATTTATTTCCATCGGTATTTTTTCAATGCGCTCTGTAATTTTTATTGACATCCATCCATTCCATGCCGTACTTGTAAGGGCCAAATCGTATGAAAGTAATGGAATATAGAGTGCACCCGAATATCCCCCTCCCCTCTCAATTATATTCCTCGAATATGGCTAATCTCTGTGGAGATTGGCCATCATTTGGTACTAGGGCTACTTTTTATCCCGGAAGATCGAAGAGTTCCTACGAGAATTTTGTGAATTGAGGCGAACGAAGTGGCGGGCATCATCTATCAAGAGAAAAAATACTGAAAATTAAATGAGAACTGAGAACGAAAAGCAGTAAGAATAAGGGTTTAAATTTAAACAATAGGTGTTAAAGCCAGAAGTAAAGCCGATTAGCAGCGACGAATCTCATTGAGTCGGTGCCTTTGTTCAGGGATTTAGCATGCAATAGGATTCCGAGAGCTAAGTAAATAGTCGAATTGCTTTTCTGCATTTCGACTATTTAATTAATAAGTAGGTAAATATTGACCGTAACTTCGTCCGTAAGGTTTAAGATTTTTAATTCCCGCGTGACCTAGAGGATATTTAATCTAATACCTTCCGCGTTCTCTAGTCGCACCCTTCGTCGCAGAAACAAATTTCATCCTCACCACCTGGGTGCCTAGTCTTCTTCCAGCTCCCGTTACTTCAGGTCTTTTCTGGCACGTACCTGCAAATTATAGAACCAGCTTCCATCCTCTGTGTTCCCTCATGATTATAATATGGGACTCTTCAAAGGGCGGGCTAAACAAATTTCTCAAAAGCCGGCAACGCATTGGCGGTTCGTCTGGTGCTGCAAATGTTTAGGGGCAGCGCTAATCACTTTACATCAGGTGACCCGCCTGCTCGTTTGCTCTATATATATATATAAAAAAACTCTTTAATTTTCCGGGCTAATAAGTAGCCTATAGGCCTTAACTCAGGTTATAAGATATCTCTATGCCAAACAGCTAAATTGTTTTAGTCATTGTGGCGAGGAGTAACAAACATCTAAACATGCAAACTTACAAACATCTCAATTATCACATTTATAATTTTAGTAGTCATACATTAACTAAAATGAACAAATATACATTAATATACTAAAATCTAAGTATTAAACTAACTATAAAATAAATTTAAAATAAATTCTTATATATATATTGCTACTAACAAAAAAACCCTAATCAAAAAGCCACCCCTGGTTGCCCTCTGGGCCAAAGGTACCCACTAGATTAACACTAAACATACACACACAAACAGATTAAAGAACCATAGCCAGATTACGTCTTGAAATATTCTATCTAGGTCAAATTCAGCTCGAAATCTGAGAGGCGTAATATGAAAAGTTTGATATTAGGACCGGGATTGCACCCGCTGAAAAACTTCAAGAAAATATTACTTTTCATTCCCGAGATGAAAACTTAAGATGGTTTAAATAAAGTTTGTGATAACTCTTTAATACCTCGATTTGTATTTTCAGTGTTCAGTATTTTATCTTGCTTCAAGCGACTTATTCAGAAACCTTCACGCAACGCAAGTGCGACCAACGTTGCTTGTCCCTTAGTCAGTTTATCTTCATATAAAATTATCATATCATACTTAATATTATAAATGCGAAAGTGTTTGTTTGTTGGCTTGTTGGTTTGTCCTTCAATCACGCCGCAACGGAGCAACGGATCGACGTAATTTTATGCATGGATATAGTCGAGGACCTGTTGAGTGACATAGGCTATTCTAACCTAGGAGGGAATTAAAATAAACTTATGCCACGCTGATAAAGTTGCGAGCATCAGCTAGTGGATTATGGATAGTAGGTAACATTCAAGGTCCGACTATTGCATAACTAATCTCTAAAAACCAGAAGGTAGGTATATATAGGACAAAGAAACCGAACTCCTTATCTCACAATAGGAGAAAGTCAGCACCCCGTTTGAGCACTGAAATATAGCCTCCGACCGAGAAAAGTTGGCCCACTTACAATGTGCGAAAAATTGCACAAAGTTAAAGAGCTAATGGAATCGTTTACCCGTCGTCGTCTAGCCCGTTGTGCGACGAAAGCGACAAACCTGATACCGCAACTCGATACGACGCGACGCGCAACGTGGCCGACGTTGTATCGCGTCGCGTCGCTTCTGTTGTTCTACTAAGACAACGGGTTAGGTCGTTAAATACGGTAACGCGACTCGACGCGACGCGCGACAGTGTCAAAGTGCAGTAGTTGTAGTAGTAAAATGTATACCAATAGTATTACGAATTAAGAGCGAAAACATGCTACGGAAAAAAATGCCCGGTCGACAAAAAGTCTACTTTCACTTTCATATGGAGCGCGCACACTAGGCGACAGGGCAAGACGTCGTTCGCTTCTGATGTGGACGCGTCGAGCAAACGTTTTGATCATTCGGTCGGGCCTTGCGGAGTTTCGCTCCTTTCTGCGCTTATCCCTATAATACTAAAACCACTTGCTTTCTTAAATTTGTGTTTTTATAAAAAAAAAATTGTATTGAAAAACTTGTTGAATTAATCGTCCATCACCTCTTGGTCTAGCACTACCTAGTTCGAATGGAGGAGATCTTAAAGCATCGGCTACGTGAAATATAAGATCTGTCGGCGATATTCGAGTAAAATCTGGAGCAGTTGGGATCCGATAGTTTAACTTGATATACCTAGATTTTGCTTGATATTAGGCAGGTCTTAAAGCTGAAAATAGAACATGGAACAGGGAATTTATCCCGTATACAAATAATCTCGCTAAGAAATTTAGTGAACAGCCGTGAAAGCTTTTCAACTGATTTTGACGAAATTTGGTATAGAGGTAGGTTACAAAATCCAAGCCGGGGAAGGATATAGGTACGCCTAGTCACGCGCACAAAGTCACGGGCATCATGTAATCATACTAATTATAAATGCGAAAGTAAGTTTGTGTGTTAGTTTGTCCTTCAATCACGCCGCAATAGAGCAACGGATCGATGCCCAACGATTTTTTGTCATGGTTATCGATTAGTTGAGGACCTGGACAGCTACTTTTTAACCCGAAAAATTATGGAGTTCCCATAGTAATTTAAAAAAAATACTTAGTCCACACGGACGAAGTCGCGGGCATCAGCTAGTAGTGTAATAAATTACTTAACAACTTGTGTAGGTTACTGTAAAAACGTAAGCGCCAGTAGCAACCAGCAAGACCCCGCGAGATATTGGATACAAACAGCTACCCCTAATTGCTAGACCAAGTAACTCAACTCGAATTAAGAACTATTAACTTACCGAAAGGTACGTTAATAGGTAGGTACGGAATATTGATGTTGGTTGCTTATAATGGTGGTTGCACCACTATAAACTGCAGGGGCTATAAAAGGACGCAAAAGTTCATCCAAGTTACCACGCGGACGAAGTTGCGGGCATCAGCTAGTACAGAATATTTTCAGTGAAAAGTTTTACTGTAATTTTTTAAAATTTGTTGATTATTGGAAGTGGTCAGAAATATTACGTGAAAGTTTTATTATTTAACATAATTTTTGTTTTTTTTTTTCATTTTTTCGGTCTACCGACAAGTACATCATTTAAAACATACATCAGCAGTTTTAAAATATTTTAGGTAGGTACTAAAACAAAATGACTAGCCACTTAAAGGTAAACACCGCATGCGCTTTAGTGGTAAGCTCGTTTACAACTTATAACTATTATAACGGTATTAAATCATAAACTTTTCAAAATCATAATATTTTCTACCGATAAATAACCATGCATATAATTAATCTATCCTTCTCATGCTTTTTCCACTGTTTTGGGCTCTTAACTTTTAATCTTTAATTAAATAACTGTGTCACGATCACAAACAGCTATATTTGAAACTTAGTTGTCGAAAATACTGACCTCTGAAAGGAAAACCTTTCACGACCTTTGACGACCTCCGTGGCGCAGTGTGTAGCGCTGTTGTCTTAACGTGCCTCGGTCCCGGGTTCGATCCCCGGCAGGGTGAATTTATAATTTCTGAATTTTCCCTGGTCAGGCCTGGTGGGAGACTTCGGCCGTGGCTAGTTACCACCCTACAGGCAAATACGTGCCGCCAAGCGATTTAGCGTTCCGGTACGATGCATTGTAGAAACGGAATAGGGGTATAGGTTTAAAATAACTGCCATGCCCCTAACAGGTTAGCCCGCTACCATCTTAGACTGCATCATCACTTACCATCAGGTGAGATCGCAATCAAGGGCTAACTTGTAGTGAATAAAAAAAAACTCGCGAAAGTAGAACGGCGCGGAAAATCAGTATGTAACGTTGTTAGTTCATTGGGACTCTATGGGCTACTACGTTCAACCGAATCTCAAACTAGAGACCCCTACACGAATACCTCATGAAAATGTATAAGAAAATCTTGCTGTCCTACCTTTTAAGAATTTGGTCCAAGTTAAAAGAGGCTTCTTAGATGCTTTGATTGGGTATTTGACAGCTAGTCAAATCAGCAACTTGTTTTGAAACGTCAAACCGCGTGCTTAGTATGGAATTTTGTATGAAGACTGAAGTGTGACGTCATCAAAGTTCGACACACTGTTTAAAATGATGATTCAACATAAAACTAACAGGGGGCGTGGATATTATGACTTTTGGGACTAATTAAATCCTCTCCCGCTAATTGGTTTAGCGTCCCTGTATTGTAAATCGATTTACGGTATGGTTTTAACATATTATAACTGCGATCTCTGGTTAGCTCACATACATCTTAGAGTGCATCTCTTGCTATTACACTATATTCTTGCTATACTAAGGCCCACTTGCACAAGGACTCTTAAATTGATTTAGTTAAATATTTTAATGCTGTCCCTTTTTGGCAACTACAATATGCATTTGCCAAAAAGGGACAGCATTACAAAATTTAACTAAATCAGTTTAACTGTCCTTGTGCAAGCGGCCCTAAAGCTCGCTTAATTTTTGCGTTATCTACCTACTCACATGCATATAAATAATATAATGTTATTCAACTAAATATTTTAGCGGAATTGCGAGCATTACGATTTAGCTGGGAAGTTTATTCTATCTGTGCCATTAAGCCACACCTATAAACTGTATCTACACTCACCTTTTATTTTACTTCACCCATAGTGAGAATAAACACAAGCCCCTGTAATTACTAAAGGCTAAGCGTTAAGACCCAAATTCCCTGTTAAACGTCCCAGTGGGATATCTACAAGTTACGACTATGTAGAGACATGTCACTTCTCATGTTTGATCCCTTGAAATGCCGTCAAATCATAGACTTTCTTGACAAACTCAAAGGTATGAGGGATCATTTTATACTAGACGTGGGTACTTCACAAAATCTTGAGACATGTTAGGTTGCTCGGGATGTGCACAACGAAAGATAAAATTGAACTATGTCACTTGTGTATGTATTTTTCGCGAACCGGTTCAATTGGTCGATTGTACAATAGCTGCATCAATCATTGATGTCATTGGCTGCATTTATGGTATTAGTGCTGCAACAATGAGTTTCAGCAAATAGTGAGAGAGGCCAATGGAAAATGATTTGTATCCGACTGATAGATTTGTCCCTTAGCTTCTCGAACAAAGTCAAACTTTTGAAGTAGTATTCAGGAAGAATATATGGGCATGCTAGTGGAGTGCCATATAAATTATGTTCCTATGATGGAGGGGGTTGATAATTAATAACTCCGTACCTTAATACATTTCCTTTATTTTGCACATGTGTACAGTGCAATGTTCCGATAAACACTCAACTAGATACATAATTATTTTCTAATGAAACCTACGGCAGTGGCCCGGAGTCATGTTGCATTAGGCATGTGTCCCTACAGTAGTATGTGGTAGCCGATCTAAGGAGTGTTACCTCTTTACACGGCTCTATTTGTAATTTTTATTATATTATTATGCTTGTTCGTCAGAACCTAGTACCTATTACCTATTATATCGCGGAGACGTTCGACACTTTCAATGAACCGTAACAAATAAATGATACGAATCATTTCTGCAAAACCGTTGAAGTAAATCCCGAAAGATACGTATCTCTATTTTCTATTTAGGGAGCCGTTATGCGCACCTCTAACGTCTTGCTCAAATAATGCTTAAGGACGGCTAGACCTCGGTCTTCACCTACAAAGTAATTTAAACTCTATTGACTTGAAGTTTAATCTGATATTAGATTGTACGTGTTTGATACGAAGTAAATCAATTTCAAACTTGTATCAAGTTTATGCTCTGATGTCGTAAGTTTACGGAATTGCTTGTTATGTATGTTGTAATTATTTAAATAAAGACCAGTACCTATTTGATGGATATTGAGAGATGGAGAACGGGGAATGTGATTAATATCTTAAACTGCGAAATGATTGTTTTGGGATATAATATTTTGTGCAGTATGGAGTTGTATGACGCTCACCGAATTTGCAGTGCGTGGTTTCACTTATTGGAATCTGTACACGGAACATAAATCGCGAGTTTTTCGCAGTGCGGGCCTAGCCACAGGCCTAGCCTTTAACCCACCGTAGGTACCTATATAAACTTGAGCGTACACTTACAAAGTCAAATGTGAAAAGTAAGGTAAATTGAAGCTAGCTACTTTACATTGTGAAGAAAGATTCGACGGCGCTCTCGAAACTTCCGACTTTTAAAAGAGAATTGTACTATTTCTAGAAACATGTACCTATAAAGGGAGAAGTTAGTCGTTTTTATACAGTGTTTAACTTCTCTTTGAAAGAATTCAAAGTTTTTCTCATTGTTGTGACGAGTACATTACGTATCTTTTCTGTGTACTAGCGACTGCTCGCGGCTTCTCTCCTATGGAAATTTCGAAATATTCAGCCTTGTCTTTATTACAAAAGGAACCATTATTTACAGGTTTTACAGATTCCCTAGCGCAGCAGTAACAAAATGCTTTGTTTTTAATGATGTATCTAAGACTAATAATTAAGTGTTATATTACCTAATGAAAAACCATGATTTATTATATAAAACTTTATTGTATTACTTTTTGCTGTGCATCATGTACATTGTATGTTTTTGATCAAATAAATGAAATTGAAATTGAAATTATATCTACATATTGTATTAATTCTTAACAGGGAGTGTTATGGATAGTTATTCAATCTAATACCACCTTCCGTGTTCTCTAGTCGACACCCTTCAGAAACAAATTTCATCCCCTGCACCACCTGGATGCCTGGTCTTCTTCCACCACCCGTTATTCCGTTATTATTAAAACTAAACTATAAACAAATAAATGTTATAAAATTAATAAATATGTAAACTTACTTAAACGAAATCTAAAAACTAATCGATTTTAACAGCGAGGCGAACCCAAGTTCCAACAAGCTGAAATAAGTTTTCCTGTGTAGGTCTAATAAAATAAAGGAAAATATGTTCGCGGGTCAAGATACAAATAAGATTACGATATCTTTATTAACGTTTTTACCAAGTTTTAACGAATCTAAACGAGTCTACCGCAATAATTGTTCGAATAGCCTCATAACAATAGAAATATGCCCACCGACGTTCCTTATCAACAGCTGAAAATCGTATACGTGCGGACGTTGGTGGGCATTAATTCTACGAGTGTATAGTAAAAACGGTTTAATCACCAATTTGAGCACGACCGCACCAAATATACGGGGCGAATTAAACAAGCGCTATGTTCTACCGGAACATTATGTTATTTCGTTGCAGATAAAACTTGAAACGTGGATGTTTGGTTCTGTGAAGGTCTATTTGGAAATTATCACCTGGTGCCACAAAATCGGCAAGACGTGTAAAAGCGAATTCAATGTAGTTATCAGTTTAAAATGCATCTGTTGCGGTTGTGTGATCTCAGATCATGGATAAAGTTACTATAACAGTTCCATCACTGTTACCAAGCCAAGGGATATATATGTACGAGTGATAACCGAGGGCTTAATAAGGTTGGAGACATGAAGTACGCCACGTTTCTTCAAAGGTTGCAGACGGAACTGTGAAATAAAAGCTTGTCAATTTTTGTTTCTACGCAGACCTGCTGACTCTTGCAGTGCCAAAGAAGTGGTTAATTGTGATTTGCGAAAACATCTTCTCAGCTATTTTAAATTCAGTCATTGAATGAAACAAAATGAACCAAATGAATCAAACTGTACTCTTTCAGCTTTCGGCACTACCATATACCGTGACCTACTGTATTTATACAGTAGGTTATAATTATTCTTCACATACATACAAAACTGAAATATTCAAAAAGGAATGTCTCCAACAGCATAGCGTTGTATTCCAAACAATAAAAATGCCGTTTCACCTTAATTAGTGCGGGGCTCTAAAAATGACAAACAGCCAAAAGTCACACTTGTGCGTGTGCGTGCGCCATAAATTCGGTAAAAATTGTCGGCTCTGGGTGTATAGTAAGTTTTAACCCGAGTTTTACCGGACTGAATGTTGTCGCTTACCCATTATCGTCTTTAAATTAAGTTTGCGTGAATTCTAAGCATACGGATTAATGAAAATGTTACCTTATTTTAAAATTTCTTCTTCATTTTCAAAAGCATCGTTGTCAACCGTACTCCGTTCCGTTCCAACCGGAACCGTTCCAGCACCTAATGCTGGACACGCATTTCTTGTAGGAAGTCAAGGTTTTTTTTCGTTTTTTTTATTGATCTCTCTAAATTCATTAAAGAGCAAAAGGCAAAAATAAGTCGCTTCTTAGCTTCAATATGCTATCCAATCAAACTGTGAACTTCGTCAGTTGGATCCTGTAATTGTGATTTAATACATTAAAGTTATTAGGTTACTTTTCATTTTAGCATGAATTTCATCAATCCAAGGTAATAAATTTAATTGGTGCCAAGTCGGTTGTCTAACGGTTGCCAAAAAGCTTGACTTAAAAGCTCGAAGCGAAAGTAAAAGCAATCCGAGGTTTTCACGGACACAACAATAAGTTTGATTTACGGGTTGCTGCAATCCGACGCATGAATACATATTATCGACTCATTATTCTCTGCCAAGTCTAGACCGAAACGATCTTGCTATGAAACGGGGATAGTAAACAATCCTAGATAATGGATTAAAAGTATTTCAACTGTTCACTACAGGATATAAATTTTGGCGAGATTGCCAAAGAATTATGCGATCTCTTTTCTGTTTTACATTATAATACTAGTAGATATGGGATCGCACTGGGTTTTATGGCTGGTTAAAATTATTAAGTACAAGCTGTAGAATTGCAGATAGATTCAGAAAAATTAAATTAAGTTTGTGTTGTAATCCAAGCGTAGAGTTGTGAAATTTTAGAACCCCAGTTTTGTTTGTATTTCTCAATTCCCCACGAGCATTTTGGTTTTTTAATTGAGTATTTTTATGGCGCTTCAATCTATGTAGATTTTATTCAGTTTAAGTTAATTAAATTTTTGTGGTGGCCCTCCAGCCAACCCTGGATAAATATTGTGATTGCAAATCATTACATAAGGGTAAGATTTAATCTGTGATAAAAACATTTTATTTCAGAAATAAAATACATGTTAATATAATTGGGTTTTCTTGCCCGAAAGCAATTGATGGTTTGGAACTAAAAATGTAGTTGTTCTAATATACTTTCATAAATCATTAGTAAGGTTTCTTTTACAAGTGATGTAAAAATATTACTTCTCCATTTCATCAAAACTTTTTTTGGCAAACGCTCCAGATTTTCCTTTAATATCACTGACAGATCCAATATTTCACATAGCCGATCTCTTAAGATAACCTCATTTCGCAATAGTATGTGATTTCTCGCGTATTCAAAGTGGGCCAACTTTTCTCCCTTTGAGGTTTGTTTTCAGTATTCAGAACGGAGCGTTGACTTTTTTCCCCATTGTTGGAATGATAAAGTCTTGAAGTTCTTTGTTCTGTTATTTTTTTAGATAGTTGCTTCGTCGGGTTTCCTTACGTCTTGTTTTCGTTTTGTGTAATACACATCTGAAAACTGCATATTTACCATCGCATTTTATGAACCCTCGACCGAAAAGGGTATGATTATAGCTTTGTAATTGGTTTGTGTTTTCGTACAACAGATTTTGTGTTTTGGTAGGAATCTGATTCTCCATAGGGATTAGCCATCTTTGCGGAAGATATAGGACACAACATGTGTGTGCCCCTACACAAGTGCACTCTGTTAGCCGTTGTCCTAAGTGAGCGACAGAAGAAAGCCATAGAAAACAGACGTACGAGCTACGCGACAACGTCTGTCATTCTCTATATAGCGTCGTATCGCATCGCGTCGCATGGCGTCGCTTCTGGCGCTCACCTAGGACAAGGGGTCATAGCCTGATGCGACGGAAAATCCCACACGACGGGTGAAAGATCAGGCGCAGGAGCGATGGCTTTACGTGCTCTTTGAGGCATGGGGATGAAACATGGCCAACCTCCTAAACTGACCCAAGAATCGTACCGCAGTTGAAAATGCTAGGTCCTTAGACCAACGAAGCAGTTTCTGCATAGAAACGCAGAACTTCGATAGTGTGGTAGATCCAAAATTTTAGAAAAAGTGGTCTACTTGCAAGTTTCAAAGTACCTTGAGAATAATAATTTATTACCTGAAATGCAGTCAGGTTTTAGAGGTGGAAGAAGTACAGTAACTGCGCTTTTGGATGTGACGGACAATATACTGACGGCCCAGGATAAAAAGATGTGTACGATCTTAGTTTTATTGGATTTCTCGCGTGCATTTGACAGTATAAATATAGCACTATTATTGTCAAAATTATCATATTATGGCTTTGATACCAGTGCAGTTAGGTGGTTCAGCAGCTATTTAAGTAATAGGGCGCAGTTTGTAGAAGTTACGCAGGATGATGGTAAGAAAAGTCGTTCCGGTGTTGCTGAGGTAACCCGTGGTGTGCCTCAAGGATCTATTTTAGGTCCACTATTATTTATTTTATACAGTGCTGACGTTATTAAGAACATAAAAAATTGCAAATTTCACATTTATGCTGATGATTTACAGGTATACTACTCTTTTGAGCCAAGCCAATACCGATATGCAGTCCAAATGGTAAATGAAGATCTCCAGCGAATTGCGGATTGGTCAGAGAGTAACTCGTTGGTTCTCAATCCCTGTAAATCTAAGCTTTTAATTTTTGGAACTAGGGCACAAATAAGCAAAATTAATTTTACTTCGGCCAGCGTCTGTTTAAAGGGTAATGCTTTGGAGCGTGTGTTTGAAGCCCGCAATCTAGGTTTGCTAATGGACACGGAGCTAAGGTTTGAAAAGCATATAGCCACGGTAGTGCGTAACTGCTTTTACCGTTTAAAAATATTATATAAGATACGTAAATTTATTAGCCAGGATGTGCGGATTCGCCTAGTGGAAGCGTTAATTTTATCAAAGCTGAACTATGCTGATGTGGTCTATGGTCCTCGATTGTTAATCAGAACGAGCAAGCTTATTCAGCGAGTTCAGAACGCGTGTGCACGATTCTGTTTCAACATTCCTCCTAGAACTTACGTTACACCTTACTTAAATAAACATAATCTGCTAAAAATGAGATCTAGGAGGAAGGTGCACCTTGCCAGCTTGCTCTTCGGCGTTTTCAGAAGTGGGAAACCGTCATATATTTATGATAAGCTGGGAAGGTTGTACGAGGGCCGAGACCATTTCAGAGGTGCTCGTAAGCTTTTAAGCGTTCCGCATCATTGCTCAGCAGCGTTTAGAGGTAGTTTTAAGTATGCGGCGACCCGATGTTGGAACAACATCCCACCGCCTATTCGGGAATGCCGTACTAAGAATACTTTTATTCAAAAATTGAAACAGTTCATTTTGGTTAAGCAAAGGGAGTATGAAATGGTCGCTGTTGATGTATCTGTTATATAGTTAGGTTATTAAGTAATTAGGGTAGAATTTCTAAAGTTTATTGGTGCGGATACAAGTTAAGTATAATATTTTATATGTAGTTATATCATAACTGATAGGTATTTAAGTTTATAGTTATATCATGTATTGCTATTACGTAATGTTTTCTTAGTATATAATATGGGCCTTGTTGCCTGAAATAAATGAATAATAATAATAATAATAATAATAATAATAATATTATATTGTATTACATTATATTATATTATTATACATTATATTATACCAACTTTATTATATTATATTATCATGATCTTTATATATTCAATTCATATCTGCGTATACATGTTGTTTGTTGTTTCTACTGTTCTGGACTTGATTTTTTATGTGATTGTACTATGCTCGATTTAAGTGTATATTATAGTGGAATACAGATAAGTTATGATTGTTGTAGGTTAGGTCGTTGGATGTGACGTCACCCGGGTCACAGCTGAAAATCAGCGTCCTGCACAAAACGTGCAAATGCAAGTTTTGATGTAGGGCATAAGGCTGAGCTGTACACCCATTCTGGGTGGTGTCACAGACAAGCATATTATTGGGTACAATAGTATAGAATATGATTGTTTGTTTGTGACACCATTATTGAATAAATTTATTTTCTTTCTTTCTTTCTTTCTAGTGTTCATGTAAAGGCTTATTGGTGAGTGCGGTACTATCCATGTCATGAAACTCGTCCCCATGTGTGAATAGTTTATGTAAATCACGCCCCATGTGCTAGCTACGTCTCTGTGTACCGCAACGACCATAAAACATTATTTAGTTGGCGTATACGTCTTAGAATAATTGTAATTACAGTGTATGTACTCGGTATGCTTAAATGGTTTCCAGGGGCCATACTGCCAACGCTTAAAGCCATACTTAAGCAATATTACTCAACATGACAGTTTGATGTCACGTACCTTGAAGTTCCTAAAATAAGGATTATAATTCTAAAACACGAAAGTCAACAATAATGAAACAATATGGCTTTAAGCGTTGGCAGTATGGCCCCAATTGCAAACGTCTTGTCGTATCGCGCAGGTTTGTGCAGTTCCATATTTTTATATAGAACTGTGCACTTTTGTGCACGCGCCAAATTTTCGCGCTACCGTTTTGTCCTGTCCTGTCGTCAGTGTGCTTTAGTCCGTATGGGCACTTTCAGCATGTTTCCCGGTGGCAAAACTAGGCTCTTAGCGCCGTGTTGACTCAATTACCACTCGCTCGGTGCGAAACGCCATATTTACATTTCAAACGCACTCGACTCGCGTTACTTGATACTTCTAGCTTTTAGACTACACTACAGTTGGAATTGTACATTCTTACCTTTTGTTTGTCACTAAGATCTAATAATAATCGTTACAAAAACCTAAGAGTTTCAATACTCTTAGTCGAGTCGTATGCGGAAGGGCGTGGGAATCCACCGCATTATTATTCCAAGAAAACTCCTACCATTATTTGATTAATGGAAAGGGGTCACGACCCTCAGTAATGAGGAATACGACGCAGAGAGTGAAACCTTTTTGTTAATTGTCGTATGTATTATCGTTGTATACATATATTTTAATAAAATCTTTGTATCTCGCTAAATCACAGTAAAGAGTAACTTTATAACTTGATCTTTAACATTATTTGTTGTAAAAATGACTTCCCCTTACGTCTTAAGCCTGCGAAATATTGGCCAACATCACAAAATAACTAATAAGTCACCACCTCAACGCTCGAGGAAAAATCGCCTCCCGTCCTATTTTACTTTCTATTTTGGGACAGCACATAAAATTATGCGCGTCCCTAGTCACTTACTGAGCCTTAAAAACAAAAGACTTCATGAAAATTGACTTTCATAGGCTTACAGACGGGAGGTGGATATGACGGAACTAGGGTTGCGCCAAACGCTCACTAAAAAGATTCGTATCGTTTGGTTCACAGAATCATACATGAGGTACACTTTTGAGTCACTACACTAGGGAATGAATGACTGATTGGGGTTTTAACTTTTAAATATCCTGACGTGGTGCACGCACTGATCGCCCGATTGTTTCGTAAGTTAAGACTAGTTCGACGAAAATGAGTGCCCTCGGTCTGCGCTCACTTTTTGATTAAATCTCCATGGCTTTTGGCTTGCTCTAGTCCATCTAATACTGTTGTATTACCTGTATCTGAATGTATATTCGTTTAAGATTTTAAAGGGACATACTTACTATAAGGGACAGACGGCTATTTTTTTTAAAATAATACATTAGGAGGATTGAAAAGTAAGGTTTTAATGTAGACTGCATTGATGTAGAATTTTAGTACCTAGTAGACTGCGTTTGACGTAAAGTGGTTTGAAACAGGTATATATCGCGGTCGACGAAAGAAGGATACTAGGTTTCCGACAGGTACAGTTCTTTTGTATCTTTCATTTGTGAACCACTCAAGACGAGAACGAGAGGGCAAATAAAGAGGAAATGAGGAACATCACATAAATATTCAAAAGCATCTACTCCATAATGAAAAACCCAGAGGCTTTATTCAAATTTGCGAGGAGAGGTGCCTCCTGATGTGTTGACATCTTAATGATGCGGAGTTAATGAATCGTGGGATTACACAATACACGTTTGTACGTCTGTTTAATTATTGTTGGAATTGAAATAATTAAACTTATACTTGGAGGGTAAGTTTTAGCTATCATGACGTAACAAATTTTTTATTTAAAAAACAGCAGAAAATGTTTTAAGGATAACTTTTAATATCTATCACAACCAAAAGAAGCTCTAAAGTACAAAAGCGTCAAAGAAATCTCGGCCTAAGATATTCAAGATTCAATGTTTATTTATTCGAATTAGGTACACTGTAGGTATACTTTTTCAACGTCAAATCAGTATAGTAAATTTTTTATAGGTACGACTAAGATGAAGTAAAATAACAAATGTCATAAGCATACAATGTTATGAGCGACAATTTAACATTTGGCAAAATATACGATTATTTTGTTACTAGATGATTCCCGCGACTACGTCCGCGTCGAATAAGGTTTTTTGATTCCCGCGGGAACTCCTTAATTTTTCGGGATAAATCCTACCTCTATACCAAATTTTAGCAAAATCGGTTGAAAAGATGGGTCTGGAAAGCGTAGCAGACAGACAGACAGACAGACAGACACACTTTCGCATTTATAATATTAGTATGGATAAGAATACAATTAGGTTTACAAGCATTAGGTACATATTATGTTGGTAATGAAATAATTTAACTTGTGGTCTATTGTAGTGCATCGTTTGGGAGGAAACGGGCGCACCGGAAGCGTCAAACGCCAGATGTACCGGAACTGTCGCCATATTGCCATTTATGGCAGCGCAGCCTAGCGGGGCATGAAGTATGACGTTAATCTGTACCCCCATCATTGCATAAATCTATTTTAGTGCGAATATCACACCGAATTAAATTAAGTAAAAATAGACAAAGTAAGGCCCGGCGCCCATTATCGGCATCGGCAAGGAACAGGATCCTTCGGCATCCTACATGCAAGCGCGCACTGTCGGAAACTATGCTTTGGCATGCTGCAACGTTCTTAGGGATGACGAGGCGTCCTTTAGCATGCCGCACCGTCCTGTAGCTTGCCGAAGCGTCTCAATATCATATTTCTCGTCAAAACAGTCTCAGAGTTGTTACAAGCTAGTTGTCTGAGTTGTATTTAATAATATGGTGGACTTGGATCTAGTGCTCATAGCAGCTCTTGCTGAAGAAGAAGAGAAATCTAATCAATCAAGAAGATTTTGGGTGAACAACCCGCAGGGCAAGCTATCCCCGAGTGGTGCCTCGGCGCCGGCGGCGTACCGAAGGATGCCGAAGCATCCCGAAGCATTCTTAAGGCTGCCGATACAGCAGCCTCAAGCATACCGAAGCGGCATTTTTGTTATTACGACCATATATAATGGAAATTTCTACTTTATTGTCATTATGTTAATGTAAAATCCTCAGTCGTGCCGATGCCGATAATGGGCGCCGGGCCTAAGATTTGGAAGGTGAAAGGTTGAATCAAGCTTGCTGGAAAGAAGTGATGCACCCAATGGTGGCGCATGCTTGCCTAGAAGATGCATTTTCAATCTTGATATTTTGAAGATACTGAGGGGAAAACGGGAGTCGGAAAAGCATTCCATATCCATCACAAATCTATGATACTAGATACGAGTATTTTCATACATATTTGAGTCGCTAGCTATTAGTTTAGGGAGTTTATAGTAGAAATTAAAAGATTTTCTATACTTACCTACTATTTTTCTTACGACAATACTAAATTTCTTATTTTCTACAAAATTATGCGACCGACACTACAACCGAGGCACAGACACAATCAAGGCACTACTTAGATAACACTTCATTCATTCATTTATTCATTCATTTTATTGTCGTTCCTAAAGAGATCCTGTTATTTGCCTCTCTCTTGTAATCAATAACGGGCTTAAATGCCCTGCAAGTGTTCGCCTTCCCGGGGAGGAGAATACATACAATTTTATCCGTCAAAACGCTCTGCACATCCGACGAGAAAAATATGCTCCAAACATGCTAACGTCATATTGGGAGTTAGGAATACTGGAAGAGGTATTTTTGTTTATTTTTCACCCGAGTACAGGAGGGTTTAGCAGTCTATGTTTGTGTACTTGTATAAATGGAGAGTTAGGGATAAATTCTGGAATGAGAAAATTCTAGACAAAATTTATTAAGGAGGATATCAGAAAATTAAAATGGAATATATTTTAATTCACGTTGATGAATGTGTTTTCTGAACGGGCGCGGTAGTAGAGTCAAAACATATCGTAGGATACCTACCTACCTACTAGCATAGAAGCGAGACACATCTATATACGATACAGAATACTAACTATATGGATTTACAAACTTCCATTATAATTCCCGCAATCCCCGAAATCCCACAGTTCCCGAATCAACAGAACACATCTAGAAACGTCTATGCCGTGGCACAAAGTTAAATTAAGGCGGGAATGACAGTATAGTAGCGCGCAGTGCAAATATTCCCAGCGACAATGCACGAGGGGTACCTAGCTAGTAGCTACGTACTGTGTAATGTTTTACGTTTGACACGTATTTAGAGTGTTTGTATCTGGCAAACATATCCCTATAGAGATTTAGTTATTTCGGGAAGTGAGTAAATAAAGTAAAACTCGAGTAGTTCTACTAAATCCTTCGGTATCCCTCCCAAAGGATCTTCGAGCGCCCCCGTCATTTCAGATGAGTACTTTGCCATACCATGCCGATCCGTACTGCTTGGTGAGCACTAGTCTTAAAAGACCACTAGCATCATGGATAGGAGTAAATTTTCCTCAATCTCCGCCATATTAGATTGGATTATGACCTCAATACTACAAAACGTATTTTTAGCTCATTTGCGTCCACTGCTGAACGTAGGACTTTCGGACGCATCAACACACACGATCCTCTGCTTTTATCATCCAACCACGAGAAGTGGTTGGATGATAAAATGGTTTGGTTGATCATGTTGATCATCTGATGGTGAAATCGAAATGATGCACTTACGTGTAATTGAATGGAAATTTCATATACCTGTTTCTCGATTGTTTTAGGTGTTTCTACATATTATATACCATACTAGCTTCCTTGGTACGCTAAAAACGTCTTCTCACCTATTAGTTCTAGCTTAAATTAGCTTGGTAACAATACAATTGCAAAGCGAAAGCTCAAAGCAAGAAATACGTAAAATTCAAATAACAAATTAAGATTTGCGTCCACTTTTCTTAAATATTCACTCTTTCTAAAAACGACTTTACTCAGTTTCTCTCGCTAAGCTGCAGAAAAATTCGTTATGACTTCGAAGTAAACTAATTTGTTTTATAATGCTCAACTTCTTCTGCGGCAACGCTTTGAAATTCTCCAAACTTTACTACGTAATTGCTTTATATTTTATTCCTGTAAAACATATAAAATTCTTGTTAAAAAGTTGTTCTTTGAAAGTGGTTGGCACTATTGCATTTTATGGTTGTACGCTAGTATCGCTCCTTATAAAAGCTACAAAATCTTTCGAACTTACATAAATTTTACCTAATACTCTTTATACTAAAAAGGTTCTAAATATGCAAGCATGACTCACCGTATAGGTATCTAATTTGATGATTTATGTATACTGTATGAATAATTAAATTATGTGTTAGTCAACTCAAAAACCGGCGCCTAAACAAAAACTTACAGAATGCTGTTTGACAATGGTATGATTTTGTATTAAGGTTGGTGATCGATACTGCCTTCATACACATAGGTAAACTAATTTGATATAAGGATATGAGGCCCTGTCCTACGTCAGCGACAAGCGCGACAACACGACTCGATACAATGCGACGCGACAGTGAAACTGTAGATGATCGTTCACGTGACAGTTCTCGCATAGATAAGGGCCCATACTGCCAACGCTTAAAGCAATATTTAAGCAATATTACTCAAAATTACAGTTTGATGTCATGCACCTTGACGTTCCCTAAATAAGGATTATAATAATTTCTAAAACACGAAAGTTAACAATAATCAAACAATATGGCTTTAAGCGTTGGCAGTATGGCCCTAGTTTGTAATTTTCCATGGAGTTTTGACTCTTAACTATGCACTACCCAGCTGTCCTTTTTTTTTTTAAATTTATTTTGTACCAGAAAGTTATATGTAATACAATTTGTAGAAAAACAGAAACATAGTGGACAAGGAAACACTTATCTCTATAAGAGATCTCTCCAGTGACCCTTGGCAGTGAGAAAGAATGGGTACAACAAGATATGAGATGGAATGAAACGAGATATTATATCATAAACTTACACAAATATACATACTAATGACATAAATATATATATAAATAAATAAATATATACCAACATACATATATATAATATAATACTTACCAACATTTATATGATACTTAATGATATAACAGATACATATTATTAATTTATAATCATGATAGAGAAGATAGATAGTGCTGTTTCAGTCGAAGTTTAAAGGTGTGAATAGATGCTTAGTTTGTTGCCTTTTAATAGGTAAAGCTGAAAAGAATAAAGAATAATTCTTTTCAGCAAATAAGAACAATTATTGTTCCTATTTTTTTGTACCATTTTTTCCCCTTCTGATATAATTACCAAGCACAATAATTAATCTAATGATTACTTGCTATTTTTCTTTGATTCATTTTCCTTTGCACCTACTTTCAAATGATCTCAAGCTGTTTTGATCATTATGATACGTGACATTAGAACTCATTTGGTGTGCAGTGTGTTTCTTTCTACAGTCATTTCTCCGTGCAGCCACTAATTGAACGCGGTGGCACAACCATTCTGTATAGATGAGCTTGATGGGTAGATAAAGCACGTATACGATCCTTGGGAGCCGCCAACAAATTGTCTTTGAAGGCTTTGTAAATAACTCTTGAGCCGTGATCGGATTTAGGTTAGGGGACTTCTTATTTTAATCTAAAAATGATTTATTGTTTCTTCTTCGATGTATTTTTTTAGTAATTTGTACAAAGAAGCTTTCAATGCGTGTTGTTCAAAGTACAAAACTATTATTCCAGTATGTTTTTTTGCAACTCAAATGATTTTGAAATTATTTCTTTAATTTTAATACCCGTATATTCCGGTACGGATAAGAAGCAAAGGGCTTAAGAACTTTTATTCACAGAAAATATTTTGTTAACTTTAAAGTTTTACAAAACCTTCCTTTGTTTCAGGTAAGAAAATGTGAAAATGTACCCATTGTCCAGAATTTCTGTTGGTAAGTTTTCAAATGTTTAAATTTTGCCGTTTTAGACAAACAAGTTACAGGAGCATTTTGTACAAAAATTGCTTACAGTTAGTATTTCAAGTTCTTTAGGACTTAGTTCCGAAGGAAATTCAGTGCATTTTATTCTGAAAAGGAAAGGAGCCAGTTCAACTGTTATTTCTGTAATAGAATTTGACGAAACTTTACTCATGTATACTTTTAATTATGTACTAGCTGATGCCCGCGACTTCGTCCGCGTGGATTGAGGATTTTTGGTTCCCGCGGGAAATCTTTAATTTTCCGGGACCTAATTTTATAGAATTAGGTTAGGCTAGCTAGCTTTCAGTTCTATTGTATTGTTTTCAATAAAGGTCAATTAAAATATAATTAGTATTAGAAGCCTTATTGTACCTATATTTTAAGTTTCCTTGTAACTTGTTTTTTTGTTTTTGTGGTGTACAAAAAGTATATATACACACATATATTACATACATTGATTAAACTGTAACTCAACTACGGAAAAAATTTCAGAGGCGCCTACTTTTTTGGATGTAAAATCCGTCATATATCGATTTTGTTCGTGTAAAATGTAGCCTATCATCATCATCATCATCATAAATATTTATTCAATTTAGGTAGGTACACTACACTTATTGACGTCCAGTTACATAAAAATAAAGATATGATGGTGATAATCTGTTACGGTATCTTAAAACTAAAGCTATGTCACCCGGACCATAATAACGAATCGCATGAAACCTCATTAATAAAAATCGGCTCAGTATTTTAGGAGCTACGGTGGAACGTAGCTCCTAAACTACTTTAAGACCAGAGAAAATTCCAAAATTGTAAATTCCTAAATTGACCCTGCCGGTAATCGAACCTGGGACCTCCAACGTTACGTTAAGACAACAACGCTCAACACTGCGTCAGAGCGGTCGTCAAAATTAGAGTTCTTTAGTGTGAAACAGCTTTCTACATAGTTAGATATACCTTTGCTTTGTCGCTAAACCTTATCCCGCTCCGACGTCTTTAATTTCGTTCACAAAGCGACGTCGTCTCTGTTATTATACATCATGCTCCAATAATTGTCGTCTCGGAGGAATGGAGCACCCTGTACGCTCGAGTGCCGAGATTTCTCTCACGGTGTTGTTTTAGCAAATTGTGTAAATATTTGCCCGGAGTATTGTGATTTACTTGAGATACAATTTTGAGAATTGTCAAACTGTTTTTGGACCGTTTAGCGCTTGTGACTTGGTGAAGTTTTAGTTTTTTTACTATTTCATTCAAGGACGAGTTTATTAGCTGTAAGTACAGAGTGCCTAGTGGGAGATTTTCTTTCCCAACGATCGCGACAACGTTAACTACGATTTGTATGGAATTATCAAGAGCTTGACAGCTAGCGCTCGATCAATTCCATATACATTTAAATGGTAGTAAATAGTAGAGCTTGACAGCTAGCGCTCGATCAATTCCATATACATTTAAATGGTAGTAAATAGTAGAGCTTGACAGCTAGCGCTCGATCAATTCCATATACATTTAAATGGTA
The DNA here is from genome assembly GCA_917051295.2 of Erebia ligea. Taxonomy (NCBI): domain Eukaryota; kingdom Metazoa; phylum Arthropoda; class Insecta; order Lepidoptera; family Nymphalidae; genus Erebia; species Erebia ligea. The sequence goes on along the minus strand of OU785237.1, from coordinate 4,320,752 downwards.
GTAAATAGTAGAGCTTGACAGCTAGCGCTCGATCAATTCCATATACATTTAAATGGTAGTAAATAGTAGAGCTTGACAGCTAGCGCTCGATCAATTCCATATACATTTAAATGGTAGTAAATAGTAGAGCTTGACAGCTAGCGCTCGATCAATTCCATATACATTTAAATGGTAGTAAATAGTAGAGCTTGACAGCTAGCGCTCGATCAATTCCATATACATTTAAATGGTAGTAAATAGTAGAGCTTGACAGCTAGCGCTCGATCAATTCCATATACATTTAAATGGTAGTAAATATATTTTTCTTGTTCTTGATATGTCAAAGGCTTTCGACACTGTTTCTGTCCCTATTCTAATTCGTAGGTTAGAAGAAATTGGTGTTAGAGGAATAGTACTCAAAATTTTTAAAGACTATCTGAGCAACCGTACTCAAAGTGTGAAAATTGGTAGTTGTATAAGCCAAGAAGAAATCTTGACTTACGGTGTCCCTCAGGGGAGTGTTTTAGGTCCGACACTCTTCCTTATATATCTAAACCAATTATGTAATCTTACCCTTCCCCTTGTTAAAATAGTAGCGTATGCTGACGACATGGCGATAATTGTTCGGGGTAAAAACTGGGCTGAAACACATACTAACGCAGAGCGGGTGTTAGAAAAGATTATGAGGTGGCTTTCCTCAAATTTACTTTCATTAAACGTACAAAAAAGCAAATTTATAACATTTTCTCTGAAAAAAAACTCTCAGCCTAATGAATCATTCTTGATTAAAGTGCATAACTGTGGCTTAAATCTTGCTAACTGTGATTGCAGTAAAATGGACCGTGTTGATACTATAAAATACCTAGGAGTTATTATTGATAGCACGCTAACCTGGGCTCCGCAAATTGACAAACTTGTTGGTCAAGCTAGGAAAATGATATATGTATTTAAAAATCTCAAACCTATACTTGACACAAAAACCTTGAAAATTGTTTATTTAGCTTTGGTACAGTCGATCCTATCATATTGCATCACAAGCTGGGGTAGTTGCGGAAAAACCCTGCTTTTACGACTAGAGCGAGCTCAAAGAGCTATCCTAAAAGTGATGCTAGGGAAGCCTATTCTCTTTCCAACTAATGAGTTGTATGGTTTGTGCGATGTGCTCACTGTGAGACAGAATTACATACTCCATGTAATACTACGTAAGCACAAACAGCTACACTTTGACCCCACCCTACAAAATCGGAAGAGAAGGTCTGATAAGGTTTGCCAGATCAAACCTTGCAGAACTGATTCAGCAAGAAAACACTTCTGTAATGCTAGCTCAATCATTTACAATAAAGTTAATTATCACTTAAATATATACCCTGAAAACTTACGCTCATGTAAAATACTTACTTCTAAATGGCTTAAAAAACTGTCTTATAGTGACACAGAAGATATCGTAACTTTGAAATAATCCGCTTAACACATACACGAATAAGAACTCTCTCTCGCACACACACACACGTACACACACACATGCACACACTTACACACATACACACACACACGCACATACACACACACACACACACACAGTTCACTTTACCTTTACTTCAATAAGTATTATTACTAAATTCATTATGTAATTTACTTCATTATTTAATTATGTAGAATTATAATTCTCATGAAACTGTATATCTGGAGGTGGGCGTTAGCAACTGCAACACAGTTTTTAACTAACGCAGTTGTTATCGTTCTATAGTTTTTAAGGCTCCAATGTAATTTGAGAAATAAATAAAATAAATTAAAATAAAAATTAATAGTAGAGCTTGACAGCTAGCGCTCGATCAATTCCATATACATTTAAATGGTAGTAAATAGTAATGTAGAGTCGGCCTGCTGAAACTTGATGATTCTGCATGCAGAATTTTGAACCACGAGAATTCATGAAGTATTTCTCTTGTAAGGTGTTTATTTTTGTGTATTTTATCAACCAGATAATCTAACTAACAGTAATTAAATCCCTGGCCCTCTAATACAGTAGCAAATACTTAGCATAGTTTTAACTTTAAGCTTGTTACAAAGCGGGTTTTTGCTCAATTAAGCCCAAAACTTTCCGGTCCGAAATGCCTTTTCTTGAAATATCGTATCAAATATTTAATGTGACATTATTATTACGTCGCATTTTACATTAATACTAAGAATTTCGCTGAAATTCGACTAGCGTGTAGCATGCGAAGCAAGAACAAACTGTTACTAAAGGTGATCGTATACCAGGATACGAAAAGCTCAAGAGTCGCAAAATACGTCATAGAACTGTGATGCTCTAGGCACGCAAACTCTAAAACTGACCTCATTATTGTTTATGGTATGATTGTTGTCAACAAATACCCTCTCTAACAATTTAAATAAATTGTAACGCATATTTTTCAATATAATAAGTTAGAAGTTAACTGCTGTCGCCAGATAGTAGTGATGATGTATTCAAGATGGAAGCGGGCTAACCTGAAAGGCTTATGGCTTTTTTTATTAAACCCATTCCCCTGTTTTCGATTCCATGCGGCATCATATTGTTATGTGAACGCTAAATCACCTGGGAGTGCGGCTTAGTCAGCAACCAAATGTATCTTATACCAGAATACTATTGCCAAAAGCTGCAAAATTCAGTCGCATTAAGAGCATTCAAGAAATTCTTATCCCTTCAGTAGAAGACGGCGCTAGCGTTACATCTATTCACGAATTTTACAGAACCCGATGCACCTGCATGTTCACTACAAAAAAGGCTCTATTGCGGTTCTGGCTTTTTTGCCGCCGTGTGGGATCACCTTAAATTATGTTTCTGATAGTTTAAAATCTAGGCAAAGTATAAAAACGTCGTCAAGGAAAAGTTAGGGAAGCTATTTGAGTAGGGAACCGGCACGCTAATATTATCAAAACTACAACTTTTTAATGTATCCCATTCTGTAGAGGGTCAAAATGTCGAAAATTCTGATAAAATGCGATTGTTTTTTTTACTCTTTTATCTTAATCCATTAGTAGGTTATTATCATCAATATCTCAACCCATTGCCAGCCCTATACTGAACATAGATCTCCTGTGAAGAAAGAAAATAATTTTAGACCATATTTTATCACGCTGCTGGCCTAGTGCGAATTGGCAGCTTTCACACACCAATGGAGAACTTTCAGTTATGTAGGTTTCCTCATGGTATTTTTGTACACCGTTAAATCCATATCCATGCTAAAATATTATTAGTGCTAAGGTGTGTCTTTCTGCGTTTACTGTTTGCTATGTTTTCACGGCCCATCTGTTCGACCTATTATGACGAAAGGACATCGACCATCTCCCATACATTGTTGGGTCCAGAACTTGATGAACCGTTACAAGCTCCAAATTAGTGCCATTAGTTAGATAAAAATATCAACCTTAGATTGCTTTAGTTTCAGCTAGATTGCCAGTTGCATAATTGAGATATACGAGCTCAAAGCCATAGTTAGGTTATATTCGAGAATGTGCAAATGCTTAGTTTTTTGCAATAAATATCAATCTAGTTGATAAGAAAACTAATAGTGAACTCTTTAGATAGTTTTACATGAAATATTTCACACAATATGTAGGTTTATATGATTCCTATTTCCTATGTAAACACAACACATTCACTTGCGCGTAACGTAAACACCTTAGTTCCTTATTCATTGGTAAACACGGAGCGTATGACAATGACAATCGTACCTATGGGTGCGTTCCGAAATACACTGAGAGCACTGGAAGTCCCCAGTAAAGAGCACTGCCAGTGCTCGCAGTGCTTATAACGGAACACACACTATAATATGTTTTACATTGACACTTATTTTGACAGTAGTGTTGCCAACAACACAGGGCCTGAAGTCGCCATTTTTCACAGCATAAGTAGCTTAAATGTTGCTGAATTTCAACCGCTGTAGCCTAAAGTAGCCCAAACGTCAAAATATCGCTATGAATAAAATAAAAATGTACTTAATTCATATCATTTATTTATATCAAAATCACATTATGCATAATAGACATAATATATCAATATAATAATTATAATTATTATAAACTAGCAATTCGCCCCGGCTTTGCACGGGTAGCAGTTCTAATCATCATTAAAATCCATACCCAATACAGCCAGTGGGCACTGGGCAGCACATCAGGTCTTACATTACATTCTTGTCCTGAGTAGCCTAAATGGCGATAAATCGCCTACGTTGGCCACACTGTTTGACACTGACATTTGCATAGAGTGAGAGGAGATACGAACCATAGACTAAAGCCATTTTGCGGAATGCATAATATGGACAAAAACAAACATTTCCAAAAAATATATTTTTATGTATTTAGCAACTGTAAATTCAAAATATTTTTAGTGTTTTTTGTTTATCAAAAAATAAAGGATTTTTTCCAAATTTTTTTTTTCTGTAACGCCTGGGCCCAATAATGGGCGATCTCCTTTAGTACAGTGATAGGTTGTAACCCGGGGAGAGACGATGTCGACAATTCTGTTTGACTCAATCTCTAAACTAAACTAAAATGATAGCTCTAAATCTAGTGCTGCCCTTTTCCGCAGGGAGTATTCTGAAAGGGGTAGCAATATAAATAGAGCTGTCAGTTAACAGTCCGTCAAACTTAATCTAATTAATAAACTTAATAATTTTGGCCACCGGCTCAGATAAATTTGACGAACTATCTGTATAAAGGTTGCCTGGCAGAGATCGCTACTAAGCGATAAGGCCGCCTTTTTGTATTCTACTTCTTTCTTAGTCTTTTCCGTTGTGTTTCTTATATTTTTGTGTTGTGGTGTACAAATAAAGAGTAATAATAATAATAATAATAACTATAGTTTAGAGATGGTGTACAACAGAATTGGCCTCATAGGCTACTTTTTATCTCAGAAAAGTAAAAAGTTACCTTCGGATTTTTCCCAAACTTAAATCCACGATGACGAAGTAGCGGGTATCATCTATTAAGTGATGTTAAGCTATTTTGAGGCTATACCTATCAAAAGTTTCTATCTTCATAATATAAACGAACATGACTTTTATTATATAAATTAGTTAGAAAATATTTTAAAGTTAGATAAGAGTGTGATTAACTTGTCGTGTGTGACTTTGTGATTTAATCTACGGAGCGACATAGTCACTGAGTGACTAAGCTCCTTAATAAAGAGAAAAAAAAAAAAAAAAAAAAAAAGATTAGCTTAATTAATTAGTCTGGTTTCGTGATTAATTTTTTGTAAGCTGTATTTAAGTCCAAACTTTATTTTCGGGGTCACGAGATTAGGTACGATCTTATAATCTTTGAATTAAAGTTATAATTGGATATTTATTTTATTACCCTATAAATCTAAAATTAAAAACCCTTACTTATATAACGACTACAAAATGAAATGGTTATATAATTAAATTAATTATCTATTCTACTTTTTTGTGCCTTAATTTTGTTTAAGATAATATATGCAGTTCAGTCAGCGGTCATTGTTGAAAAGTCCCTAGGTTCAAGTCCCAGTTAGGTCACTTTGCTTTATTTTAGTAGTTATATTTATGACTGGATGATGCTCTTGATTCCCGCGGCAACTCTCTAATTTTTCCGTTATAAAACAATAATAATTTAAATATTTAGTAGGTGTTTGTAAATAATTTTATTATTATTGTTGATAATTTAGCCTGTGTGCTAATTTAGGTCATAAGCTATCTCCATTCCAAATTTATTCAATCATTGAGGCTTGACGGAGTCACAAACATCCAAACTTTCACATATATAATTTTTATTTTTTCGTTTTTATTTATTTACCTACCTGATCATACTTTAGTGTTTACAAGAAAAAGTTCTAACATTTTTGAATTTCAAACCAATATTGTGTATAGAAAGTCTCTTCCTCTTTCACAACAGCAGAGCAATAACTAGGATTCCTATTGTCAGGATACCCGTTGTAGACCCTATTATATAATATATTTTTATTGCCTTTATTCCTTCTAGAGCAGTTTGAATGCAAATTTTTGAAATGTGTAGATTATTTCATATTGCATGCGGCTGCAAATGTATTCAGTGGTACGAATATTATTATGTGCATATTGCATGCACGATTATATTATTGGTAGCACTATGAATGTAATTGTTTCGCTATTGTTATTATGATATTACTTTTCACATAATATTATCTAGGCCCAAAGTATAATATAATTAAAATGTAATAATATTATGACACCTATTTCAAAAGCACATAATATAATTAAGATTAATGTTTTACTAAAATTCTAGATAGTTCTGTTTTTGTTAACTCTAGTTCGGCATCAATTTTTACCTAACATCGTTATAAGTTATAACTATTCCTCAAAGTGCGCATACCACACAACCATAGTGCTTAGTTCACTTTGATGCCCGGATAAGCAAATAGTCCGAAAGTCAGAATCATTAGTGCATAACATGCAGTTACAATTAAATCTGACGATGCCGGCGACAATGTTGCCGACAGACCTTTGTGTGCGAGCAAACTTTTAGCTCAGTGCAGCATGAACAAGCAAACAAGGGTGTAATTAGACTTTATAAGTTTTGCTTGTGGCGATTTTCCGCATGGGTTGACTTACGTCCCAAGAGTTGGGATAATTGGGTATTTGACAACTAGTCAAATAATGAAGGAACTAGAAATTTAATTCGCTGTAATCCGCAACAGTAGGCAAATCTATGTGGTACAGTGTATCTTGCACTTGCAGCTTGCGATATTCACCACACCACATAAATCATCCAAATTATTCTCAACGTACGACTCTCACTCTTCACTCCGACACCGGAGCATCTTCGGGAAATCCTGACTCGACAATGCACGATTGTAAAGACTTGACTTGTTTAAGATTGGACTTTACAATCGTGCATTGTCGAGTTCCTTCATTATCATGCACTTCCGCAAAGTAACGCCTGCTTCTATTCAAACTAGTCAAATAAATTATTTTTTAGTGATTGTTAAATAGAGGATCTCCCAAAAGTCGTAATATCCACGTCCCCTGTTAGTTTTATGTTTGAAAACCATTTTCAACTATCGATTAAATAAAAAAAAATGATTTTCATCTCGTAGAGAAACTCCCAGCGTGGCTCTCGGCATTTTATTTTGGTTGCCCTCTTGATGGGTTGTGTCACATAGCTGCTATTCTATCTAAAAGTGAATCAACGTACCTAAACAATATTTTTTTTTTGTAGTAGGTTAATTGTTGTAATGTAGGTGGATGACAATGGCAAGGGATAGGGACGCGTGGAGACAGCTGGGGGAGGCCTACGCCGAGGAGGCGACTTCTGCCACACGGTAACAAATATGTAATTTGTATATTATAGAATAAGGAATAAGTGGTAGTAGAAATAAAACGCTTTTTTATTTTTATTTTTATTTTATTTATAATTGTTGTAAATATTTTTATAATTAGTAATGCTCGCATATAAAGTCCTTAGTATACCTAAGCTACTTACCTAATGTGTACAGGCAACTACATACAGGCAAATTATTAACACTAAACTTAAACTACATCCACGAGCGCTAGCTAAATATTATTGATGATTAAACGAACTTACCTGTAAGTGAAGTTCTATCCCAATTATATGAGTACGTTTAGTTTAGGGTAGGGTAGATACGTTGCATCCAGGTTTACAAAATTCTTCAAATTATTTAAACCATTGTGAGTTCCTTGAGAAAAATCATAATATTATATTATTTTTGGAATGTATAACTATTAAATCTAAAGTAAGCATTTTTTGTTATAGAGGGAACCAAGGCTGTTATGGCCACTATTATATTATTATCTTTTCTAAACATTCACATATTAGAAGATTAGTGGAACAGCACAAAATAAGATGCTATTGAATGAAATTGGGTTTGATCTTTATATTAATTACGTTTTAATTACGTTTGGCATTGGCGTGTAATGCTAATAGAACCATAACTGGCCTAACTTGTCTATAATCTTATTGACGGATAATTTAGAATAATTTATCAGACTATTTTATTTCTACATCTTTGTTAAATTTCTCATTCTTCATCAGCTTCTTAAATTTCTTTACTTTTAATATAAGAAGCAGTGAACCATAGTATTATATTTTACAACCATTGCCGAATTTCTGACGTCAAATCATTGGGTATTGAATGCCATCCATTCGATTTATCTATCTTACCTAAGCTTAATTCTTCTTAGTATTATTAATTATTACTTTAATAATAGCCAGTTTTATTGATATATTTTATATGTATATGTATAAAATACCACCATCAGGTCTAAGTTAGTATGAAATTAAAACTCAGTAATTGATTTCATTTTACAGTTATTCATTTATCACAAAATGTGCCCGAGCCAGACCCAGAGGCGTCTTTAAAAAGCTCTAGTTTAAACTTATTAGTTTATTACTTAGTGACCAGCCTTCAAGATCCTATAGAATTAAAAACGAAAGCCGAAATTTAGCTTCATATGATTTATACTTATATTATGTATCTTGAATGCTAGATGGGTATTTCTGACCATCGAGATATTTGATTTTGGTATAAACTCAACGGTACAAGTCCAACCTTCCAACTTCGTAACTATTTTTAAAATTGTAATAATATTATGTAGGTACTTCTCTTTTTTCCATGAATCAAGGATGCAGACATAATATTCACCGTAAGTTGCTCCGAGAAAAAGATGGTACCGCCGTGTCGATATAGTTTTAATTTGCTCGACTTGGCGCCGGCACCCGCGCGGGATTCACGCTAATGCTTAATAATAATAACCTGAACTTGGGTTGTTGCAAAGATAGTAAAAAGTTCTTTTCAAAATTTATTAGGTACAACACTGTAACAGTTTGACGTAAATATTCTCGGTTACGTTACGTAAACCTTCAGTACACAGTACAACCATTAAGAACAATATCGTTGTTTGTACAACGATAAATATAAGATATATAATATATATATGTATTATATATTAACATAAGTAGATACCTATGTTATAATTTTTGTGAAAATTCTCGGAGCTCATAATAAGCCGTAAAGGCATTGGTATAAATTCATTAAGTTAAATTTTCACCATAAGTAAGTATCTAATTACTATTTCGAAATTTTCTTTGAAATGGGTTGATCGGTATCTAAATAAATTAGACTTCTTCAAATATAGCGTAGACATAAAGCCGCTATAAAGTATTGATTTGCAAGCTGTCATATAATTCTTAAAACTTATAATGATTTTGAGTAACAAATTTATTTATTGATTGCAAATGCAAATTTAAAATATCATTAGATTTTGAGTCTTATATTGATTAGAATATTCTAGAAATCAATTGATCTAGCTGTGGCTCAAACTCACAAATCGAGCTAAGTAAATGTAATATTAAATGGTCCACTACAGCCCATTAGCATCCCACTGCTGGGCACAGGCCTCCACTCTCATAGCAGAGAGGGAATTAGAGCATTGACCCACCACGCTGCTCCAATGCGGGTTGGCGGGCTATTAAATGGTCCATGTTAATGAAAGATGCATTGACGGTAGGTACATAAAGTTGATAACTTTAAATAGTATCACCTCATGGTGATTAGGATTTATAAATCCAATCCGAGACTTCTTATCTAGCAGACACTCAGCCAAAATTTTTGCTTTATTAAAATAATATTGTATACGACCAGCATTTAGATTGTAGGTACCTTAATCTCTCGCTGTGTGTATGCAAGATACTTGCTCTGGCTGGAGGTCACGTGGTCGTTGCCGCTGGCCGCCGATACGCCGTCGCTGCTCGCGGATGTCCTCTTCGCCCCCCCGCTGCTCCCCGAGGCGAGACGAGGAGGGCCTGTCTCCTTTCCCGAATATAATATTCCGCGTTGTCGATGTACCAGCTATGGGAAGGTCGCCCTAGGACGGGATTTCCGATTTGCAATCCGTGACGGTCAATAGTCTTTGAAGGTTTTACAGTATTTGAGAGTTTTTCTCCGAAAAACGTCTCGTCTCTTTCGAGATCTTTTAGCAGTAGCATAAATGATTCACTAAGACAGGGAGCTAGGAGTTTTATGCTCACACTAGCGGACGCCCGCGACTTCGTTCGCGTGGCATAAGTTTTTTAATTCCCACAGGCAGTCCTTAGTTTTCCGGGACAAAAAAAACCTACATCACTCTCCAGCCTACTCAACTATACCCATGCAAAAAATCGCGTCGCGTCGATCCGTTGCTCTGTTGCGGCGTGATTGAAAGACAAATTCTCTATTTGACTTCCTTGGGGATAGAAATTTTTAAAACTGTAAAATCCGTATTTCATAATTTTAAACCTGAAGCCCAAATACCAAGTTTCATGGCTATAACTTGAAAAATGAAGGACTTTCATACAAACTTTCAACCCCTATTTTACCCCTTCAGAGGTAGAATTTTCAAAAACTGTGAAATACGTATTTCTTAATTTTTTACCCGTAGCTCATATACCAAGTTTTATGGATATAACTTGAGAAATGACGGACTTTCATACAAACTTTCACCCCCTGTTTCACCCCCTTAGGGGTGGAATTTTGAGAAATCCTTCCTTAGTGAGCGCCTACGTCACAAAAGGAACCTACTGTCAAAATTTCAAGTTTCTAACCCCAGCGGTTTAGGCTGTGCGTTGATATATAAGTCAGTCAGTCAGGACTTTGAATTTTATATAGCGTTTAAGTTTTTTTCCCCATAGGCACTCCTTAATTTTCCGGGATAAAAAGGAGCCTTTGTCACTCTCCAGGTACCTCAACTATACCCATGCAAAAAATCACGTTGATCCGTTGCTGCAGTGTGATTGAAGGAAAAACTCTATTGAACGGCCTTGGCGATCGAATTTTCAAAAATGGTGAAACACGTAGGTACTTCTTCATATTTAACCGTCAGCTCAAATATCAAGTTTCATGGCTTTTACTTGAATAAAATGAATGACTTTCATGCAAAGTTTCAACCCCTATTTTAATCCTTCGGGGGTGAAATTTTGAAAAACTGGGACACACGTATTACGGAAAGCCAAAATACAAAGTTTCGTTATATATAACTTGAAAAATATCGTGAGAAATGCGGGACTTTCATACAAACTTTCATCCCTTAATTCACCCCTTTGGGGATCGAATTTTTAAAAATAGTGAATTACATACTTCTTCATATTTAACTGGAAAACCAAGCGCTAGGTTTCTCGGCTATAACTTGAAAAATGAAGAACTTTCATACAAACTTTCGACCCTTATTTGAACCCTTTCGGGGTAGAATTTTGAAAAACTGTGACACATGATCTTCTTTATTTTTTAACGAAAGCCAAAATACCAAGTTTCGTTGATATAATTTGAAAAACGTTCATACAAACTTTCATCCCCTATTTCACCCCTTTGGGAATTTTCAAAAATGTTGAAACACGTACGCTAGCCCAAATGCTAAGTTTCACGGCTATAACTTGAGAAATAAATAACTTGAGAAATAAAGGACTCATACAAACTTTCTACCCCTAGTTTACCCCATTGGGGGTGGAATTTTGAAAAATCCTTCCTTAGTGTGCGCCTACGTCACAAAAGGAACCTACTGTCAAAATTTCAAGATTCTAGCCCCAGCGGTTTAGGCTGTGCGTATAAGTCAGTCAGTCAGTCAGTCAGTCAGTCAGTCAGTCAGTCAGGACTTTGAATTTTGAAAAATATCGTGAGAAATCCGGGACTTTCATACAAACTTTCATCCCTTAATTCACTCCTTTGGGGATCGAATTTTTAAAAATGGTGAATTACATACTTCTTCATATTTAACTGGAAAACCAAGCGCTAGGTTTCACGGCTATAACTTGAAAAATGAAGAACTTTCATACAAACTTTCGACCCTTATTTGAACCCTTTCGGGGTAGAATTTTGAAAAACTGTGACACATGATCTTCTTTATTTTTTAACGAAAGCCAAAATACCAAGTTTCGTTGATATAATTTGAAAAACGTTCATTACAAACTTTCATCCCCTATTTCACCCCTTTGGGAATTGTCAAAAATGTTGAAACACGTACGCTAGCCCAAATGCTAAGTTTCACGGCTATAACTTGAGAAATAAAGGACTCATACAAACTTTCAACCCCTATTTCACCCCTTTGGAAATTTTCAAAAATGTTGAAACACGTACGCTAGCCCAAACGCTGAGTTTCACGGCTATAACTTGAGAAATAAATAACTTGAGAAATAAAGGACTCATACAAACTTTCTACCCCTATTTTACCCCATTGGGGGTGGAATTTTGAAAAATGTTGACGCACACTTATTCTTATTTTACCAAAAGCCCAAATGCTAAGTTTCATGGCTATAACTTGAGAAATGAAGGACTTTCATACAAAGTTTCAACCCCTATTTTACCCCTTTGGGGGTGGAATTTTGAAAAATTGTGACACACGTACTTCTTTATTTTTTACTGAAAGCCAAAATACCAAGGTTCGTTGATATAACTTGAAAAATGTTTTGAGAAATGAAGGAATTTTTTACAAACTTTCATCCACTATTCCACCCCTTTGGGTGTAGAATTTTCAAAAATGGTGAAATACATACTTCTTCATTTCTAACTGAAAGCCCAAATGTTAAGTTTCATGGCTATAACTTGAGAAATGAATGACTTTCGTACAAACTTTCAACCCCTATTTTACCCCTTTGGGGGTAGAATTTTGAAAAACTGTGACACACGTACTTCTTTATTTTTTACTTTAAGCCAAAATACCAAGTTTCATGGATATAACTTGAGAAATGACGGACTTTCATACAAACTTTAACCCTCTATTTCACCCCCTTAGGGGTGGAATTTTGAAAAATCCTTCCTTAGTGTGCGCGTACGTCACAAAAGGAACCTACTGTCAAAATTTCAAGATTCTAACCCCAGCGGTTTAGGCTGTGCGTTGATATATAAGTCAGTCAGTCAGTCAGTCAGTCAGTCAGTCAGTCAGGACTTTGAATTTTATATATATAGATGATTTTCCGTGTAATGTAGGAGGCAGGGTTTTGTTGATGGTAGATAGTTATTCCAAGACCTAGTTCGTTTTGTTTTAACTGTATGTTTTTAACAAATTGATCCAACGTTGTCGTAAGGTGTGGCGAATATCTTCGCCGCCAACCGTCACCCAGCGCTGAAAGTCCTGGACGTCATCACGAAATTTCACCGGAAGAGAAAATTGTATCATATTGGTATAACCCTGTGTGGTTTCGTCGTCTAAAATAGTAATTGTAACGTTTCTAATCCAACAAACTTTAACGTTTTGTTTTGAACCCTCGTGTTGACCCGCAGTCAACCTCCAGGCTATTTTGAACATCATGCTATACCTTCGTGATATCCTCAACGTGATACCCTCCAGGCTAGCTTAGAGATGCTATTGATTCTCATATGTATCCTTTTAAAAGTTGATATAAGTATAAATAAGTACCCGCAGTCAACTTCCAGGCTTATTTCAAGCATCATGCTATACCTTCGTGATACTCTCAACGTGATACCTTACCGTTAAACTTACCAACCAAAGTTTCAAATTAGGATAAGTGCAACGTAACTTGAACCAAGTTTACTAAAAATCTGTTTTTTTCGTTTATGTAGATTCTAAGCTAAGTGTCTGTAAAGATCTGATCCATGAACCTGCTTGTAATGGATGCTTTCGTATCGGAAAGAAAATTTTACTGTTAGTTTTAAAGATAGATAGTTATGTACCAGTGTAACATAAGCTTTCAGAGCTCATAAAGGTCACGCACAGCAGCTACGGCGTAGTACCGCGTACGTACGGAAGCCGTGCCATCATTAGTTACTGTCGACCCGCGCTTAGTTATTGATATTTTCGGTATGATAAATGGTGTTACAAACTCGTTCCAGCGCCGGACACTGCGTAAATGTGGGCCGTAATGTTCGCTTCGTCGATACTTTCTGCCATTTCGTGCTTATTGCGTACGATATGAATTCTGTGATTTTGTTTAATAAGTATGTGGTATTTATTACGTTCAATGAATATTTTCCACGGAAAATGTTATTGTACTGCAGACTGCTGCGCGTAATTAGTTTAGAGTATGTTTAGATTCTTGATCTTGTTCAGATCGCTGAGGTGCAGGGGTGATCTACCTCTTTAGGTAGGTATACTTGTAATGTATGGCACAATTTGAAAATAAATGTTTTTTCTTTCTTTTTAGGGTTCCGTACCCAAAGGGTAAAAACGGGACCCTATTACTAAGACTCCGCTGTCTGTCTGTCTCCAGGCTGTATCTCATAAACCGTGATAGCTAGAAAGCTGAAATTTTCACAAATGATGTATTTCCGTTGCCGCTATAACAACAAATACTAAAAATTTAAAAAATATATATATTAAGGGGGTCCCCATACAATAAACGTGTTTTTTTCGTATTTTTTTGCTCAATATTAAAAACGGTAACATGTAGACGGTTCAAATTTTCACAGAATATTAACTTGTATATTACCTTTCAAAATAAATAATTAAATATCAATAAAGTAAATATTAAAGGGGGGCTCCCATACAACAAACGTAATTTTTATTTTTAATACGTCATAAATCGTAAAACTTACTACAGGTTTGTACGGAACCCTCGGTGCGCGAGTCCGACTCGCACTTGGCCGGTTTTTTATCTTTCTAATTGATAAATAATAAGGCTTAAATAAGATTTTTATTTCAAAGCAAAAGGATATTCATCACGATCTGCAAATGGACTTCATAGACATACTTAATCATAAGAAGACAAGCGAAATCCCACGAAAACAGGCTTCATCATCATGTAAACGTCGAGGCCATCCAGCTCCTCGACAATACAGATTTAGTGCTAAGTCCTTCGAGTTAGTGTAGTGAAGTGAAAGTGTAGGGCTAGTGCGATGCAAAGAACAAAGTGTCTCATAATAAAATCTAGCGTTAACTAAAATAAGTCAATGGACCAATTCTTAGATAAAATTTTATAGTATAAGATAAGGTTAAAATAATGTTACTCATTAGCTTTACTTACTCATGGGCTAGATTGTAACCTTAGTAGGGTATTAATTAGTTCTTTATGATCTAAAATATCTTTATGATCTTATTGATTTAGTTGAATGTTATGGCCCCTCATTGACATTTCTTACCATCAAATATTATTTTACAACATTCTTTGCAAATAAATGATTATTTATTTATTTATTTATTTTATTTAAAAAAAAATTTAAAAGCAGGAAATCTCGTTCTATTTTTCTATGATTTTTTATGATCCCTTTTCGAAGTTCCTTATTTTATTATTTCACAACCCGTTCGCCAAAGGTCGGCGGCCATTATCCCGCGATGTGTACGCGAAGGTTTTGTTTTGACACTTGAGAGATGAAAACAGAAGCGATTTATCTTAGTTTCGCCCGCGGCTCAGGAAAGTTTTCCTTTGTGTAACCCACTATCTCCTTATGGCGTCAAATCTGCTTACTTCACTTCGCTTATCAAAGGATGGCTTATCTCGGTTCAGTTAATAATATTTGTAATCTAATGATATCCATACTAATATTATAAATGCGAAGGTCTGTCTGTCCGTCTGTTTGTCTATATATCTGTCTGTCTGCTATATGCTTTCACGGCCCATCTGTTCAACCGATTCGGATGAAATTCTATATAGTAGTAAGTAACATCCCGGAGAAGGACATAGGCTATTTTTATCCCGGAAAATTAAAGAGTTCTCGCGGGAATTAAAAATTTAATTTAATTTTAATTTAATTTAATAAATTGATTAGGTTTTTTATTACCACGGAAACTCCTTAACTTCCTGGGATAAAAACCTGTTAGGAGTAACTCTAACAGGTTCGTCCGCTACCATCTTAGATTTCATCACTTACCACTGGGTGAGACCGCATTCAAGGGCTAACTTGCAGTGGGTAAAAAAACTTTGCAATTAATCCGTCTACTATTAGTACAGTAGCTTTTTTGATAGTACAAGATACTAATAATTAAGTAATCAGTTATGTCGTCGGATATCGATGGTTACACATCATAAGCCATTAATTAATAAGAAACCAAATAGCTATGTTACGGTGTGCTTTTCTCCCAAGTTAAACCATCTATAAAGTTCTGAACCCCTTGATAAAGTAGACATTTCTGCAAGATGCATTAGCAAGGGGACCAACGGCCATTGTCAAGTTTTCTCAGAACGATCTTAAATTAAAACTGCTCCGCACGGAACCATTATGGCTAAGTTAGAACTCCAACTAACTAGGGTTTCTATTGGAGACATTATGGAACTTTACTTACGTCTTACATTTAAGGGCTAGGCACACAAAATGCGAAACGGCTGCGTATTCAACTCGGCATTTGCCTTATTTTATTTAGTACTAGCGGATGCTCGCGACTTCGTTCGCGTGGCATAAGTTTTTTTAATTCCCACAGGCACTCCTTAATTTTCCGGGATAAAAAGTAACCTATATCACTCTCCAACTACCTATACCTATGCAAAAAATCACGTTGTACCGTTGCTCTGTCGCGGCGTGATTGAAAGACAAACTCTCTATTTAACGTCCTTGGGGATAAAATTTTCAAAAACTGTGAAACACGTATTTCTTTATTTTAATCCAGAAGCCCAAATACCAACTTTCATAGCTATAACTTGAAAAATGGAGGACTTTCATACAAACTTTCAACCCCTATTTACCACTTCGGGGATGGAATTCTGAAATACTATGACACACGTACTTCTTTATTTTCTAACGAAAGCCAAAATACCAAGTATCGTTGATATAACTTGAGAGTATCTTGAGAAATTAAGGACTTTCATCCTCTATTTCACCCCTTCGGGGGTGGAATTTTCGACCACTATGAAACACGTATTTCTTTATTTTCAACTGGTAGCTCGTATACTAAGTTTCATGGGTATAACTTGAGAAATGACGGACTTTCATACAAACTTTCACCCCCTATTTCACCCCCTTAGGGTAGGAATTTTGAAAAATCCTTCCTTATCGAGCGCCTACGTCACAAAAGGAACCTACTGTCAAAATTTCAAGTTTCTAACCCGGCTTAGGCTATAGATTTATTCAGAAACAAATAGGTTTAATTATTTTAAGGTTTCACTTCCCAAAACTCTCATGAGTTTAAATGGAAGGTGAACTTCCCTTAAACAACTGAGGTACAGAAGCTACGTACTTAAGTTGAAAAACGGCATCTCATATAATATGTTTTGTAAGTAAATTAATAGAAGGTAGCCGTATGCCCCTATGACTGAGACATCCATAATGCTTCCCATACTTGGGACCTGCAGACAACACTGCAATACTGATCAGTGTGATAACATCGCAGCACAAATAGAAGCGCGACCGACGCGGTACGTGACCAAAATCAGCATAGAACGAGTTCAGTCTTGAAGCTGCCATCGCTTATCCATATTATCGGTGCCGTCACGCATTTGGCTTGTCCAAGCCCTTGACGCGCTCAAAGGAAATTAGTTAAGGAGGTAGGTATATGTGGGTCTAATGAATATTTATTATATTTGTTTTGTCAAGGCCCTGTGGTTAGCGGATGGGGTAATTTATGCAAGGGTTGCGAATTCGAATTTTGAACGTCGTGAAAATGGCTGAAAATTCGCCTCTAAAGTTCAGTATTAACTGTAAATATTATTCATAGGAACGTTAGAGAATTTGAACAGACATTTGAATGAAAAACCCGTGTTTTTTATAGGTACTTATATTGACAAATTAATGCTATTTTCAGTGATACCTGAATCATACCTGATACCAGTAGGCTTAGTTTAGTGGTCCGTAACGTCTCGGCCCTTGGGCCCCCCCTGAAAATCAGCGTTGCGGCATTGTAGGCATATGCCTATCATGCTGCAGCACAGGCTGAGGAGGTGGGTCCAATGACCACACAGATTTAAATTAAGTTGAATACATATAATGCACCATTTCAGTTAATTTGTTAAAATTTTGTCAGTTATTGTGTGGGTCAATAAAGATTCATTTATTTATTTATTTATTTGACATTGCAAATTCGATTGATCGTTCGTACCGTCGTTGGTCGATTTCCTAATAGCTTCATCATTGCTACAAACTTAATTGTTGTTATAATGTGAATAAAGCAAGTGATATTTAATTTCTTAAAACGCACATATCGATACTACGAAAAAGGTGCGTGCCCGGGGATCGAACCCACAACCTCATACAGTAGCTCGGGTGTCTTAACCACTAGGCTATCACCGCTTCAAGTGTTGAGTAAGCCTCTCACAATTAAACCGTCAGCCAAACTTTTGCAGTAGAAAATAAAATGCTTCTCTTTTCGTAGTGAACTTTGTCTTTTGAACGGATGTTATCGGGCTTTATTTTTATCTCAACACCCGGGACCCTCCTCAGCGCGTCCGGGGCCCGGCCCGGACTGCCTCTAACCGACAATCGTCGACGGCCCTGAATAATACAAAGCTGAAACTGTTTAAAATATCTTTGAAATAATCTTCCTGAAATTCCGTCCCAAAGGGAAAGGGGGCTAGAGATTTGGTTAGATGTTTGATGCTCATATTTTGTGGGTCCATGTGATAGTGGTGGGTGTTATCTAGCAGGGACGAGTGGCCTAGTTGCCACAACGTATATCAGTCGATTGCGATTGCTTAGCAACGTTGACCCAAGTCGGTAACTGGATGGGTGACCATTTGGAAGTACGAATTTAGCCTTTCCGTTTCCTCCGTGTCTCGGAGAGCACGTTAAGCTGTTGGTCACGGTTATTATCTATTTCTATGGTCTGGCCTGAGGGTTTCGGCTATGGCTAGTTACCAGCCTACCAAGACGTGCCGCCAAGCTTTTTGAGCGTTCCGGTACGCTGCAGAAGAGGGCTGTTCGAGCCATATATAATATGGGACCAAGAGAGTCACTAAGAGATAAATTTAAAGAAATCAAAATTATGACAGTGCACAACCAATATATATTTGAAAATTTAGTATACGTGCATAAACACATTGATAAATTCAAGAAGAAAAGTGATTGTCATAATGTCAATACTAGAAATAAAAATAAACTTGTAATGCCTGCTTCTAGGCTTAGTAAAATTAGCAATTCATTTGTTGGAACCAGTGTCCGCTTCTACAATAAGCTCCCAGAAGACATGTTAAAGATGTCTCTGAACAAGTTCAAAGTTAATGTAAAACGTAAACTCATTGAAAAATCTTATTACCATGTAAAGGATTACCTAAACGACAAGGAAGCTTGGCAATGATTTGCTCAAATGGCTCTGATAGTTCCTTAGTTATGATTTGTGAGATGGTGATAATAAAAAAATAAAAAAAACCCGGCTGAGTTTGTTGTGGGCTCTTCTCAGACCAGGGCGCGTTTGGAACCCTCGTAGCTTTAGTTTTAAGATACCGTAACTGATTATCACCATCATGTTTTATAAGTAAGTAATTTTTTACGTCAATAAGTGTACAGTGTACCTATATTGAATAAATGAATTGAATCTTGAATCTTGAATCTTGATGCCGTGGAAAAACCGAGTGGGGAATTATGTAACCCCTAACAAATTAGCCCGCTACCATCAAAGACTGCTTCATCACTTATCATCAGGTGAGATCGCAGTCAACTTGTATAGTGGATAAAAAAAAGTTAATAAGCTAATACTCAGGCGCTTAACGTAAATATTTGTGATACGGAAATAAAAATAATTGTTAGGGCATGTTTATTATAAACAGCGAATCTGGCTGAGGGTATAACTCATTACTAAGTTTGAGCGAACCTTAGTGACTCCGGTAACACTTGCTTGTTATAACTTGTCCGTTTACTTTTCCCGTTGCTACCGTCTGAGAGTCGACTTGAGGATAAGTTGACTTATTTACCCAACTTACTTAATACTAAACTTAGCTCTGTAGTGACTCCAACTTTTTATATTCAATATTCTGTTGCGAAACATGCATGTAACATTTTTGCTAAGCCACGACGATAAACGGAATCCTATTTTATTAAGAACTCTAAAGACGTTACTTAGGTAGGTACACGTAACTTAATCTGTATGTAACATATGTAACGTAAGTACATCTTGTAGCTTTAGTTTTAAAATACCATATCTGATTATCGCCATCATATTTTGTAAGTATTTGAACGTCAATAAGTGTACAGTGTACCTAATTTGATTCTTAATTCTTTATGTATGTTTTATATACATATTAATAATGTCCTCCCGATCGAATTTCGACCACGGCGACCAATCTCCACACAGATTAGCCATCTGCGCGGGAGATATTATAGTGCAGAAGTGTGTGCGCATACACAAGTGCACTGTTCCTTTGCTCTCATAGCCCGATGGGACGGAAGATCCGACACGGCCGGAGAGAGATCAGGCGCAGGACCGACGGCTTAACGTGCTCTCCGAGGCACGGGGGTGAAAACACCGCCAACTTCCTAACTCAGGGCTAGTATTGAGAATATACATACATACATATAGAAAGATCGGCGGTTTGATATATCAGTCAATCAATTTCTCATTTAAATGCCCGCTATGATGTGCGGGCAGTTACAGATTATGCTATTTTTGCTTGTTAAATGTGCGATAAACACATAATATATATATATATATATATATGTATCTCTACTTTTATAAAATCGTATTTGGAGAGCTTTTAGTGTTTATATAGGTATCTATTTCTTTCGTATTCTATTTGTTCACTAAGAACGTGACCTAATGATGCGTGAAAGAACGTTTTCCTATGGCATGGAATTTTCCAGACGCCGCGCCGCCTTCACATTTTCAACGCAAACACCTGATGTTACATAATTGGTGGGAACTTTTTAAGGCGCGGTGACTAGATGACTTTTAGGTATTTGAGGGGGTGAAGCAGAAGGGTTACGGGGTAGGAGTCCCCGCCCACCGCGAGGCCACGTACGAAACGAGCGCGGCAGCCCGCTGTTTAATCGGGAAGCGATGACGCACTCGTGACTCGGTAGAGTCCGACTGACAAAACTGTAGGTTATAGGTAATTCTGTAACTTATTTTCGTCAACTACCTAATCAGATGAATGGCTCAGTTTGCTTGGTCGCGGATAAAACACCAATCACCTTCATTAGAGTTACAAGATCAATTCATAGCCAAACCATTTTTTTTTATTTTTTATTTTTCTTAAAGTTTTCTTTTTTATTTTATAATAACACTGTAACATGTCTAATTTTGCACATTGAAGATATTATATTCGAAATTTTTTTTTGGGCACTATACCTATAATCGATTCTAAAGCCAAAACTGTATTTTTCTTTTCTTTTTTGTCTGTATGTCTGTCTATAATGAATCATCGTATCATGCCGATACTACTGAATAAATTCAAATGAAACTTGCCATGATTACACTTCATAGATATGACAATTGTAGGAAACTTTCATCCCGGAATTCAGTACGGTTCCCTTCGGAGAGGGGATGAAAGTCAAAATGTCTACTTGGTTGTAATTCAAAAATGCGTAGTCCGATTTCATCAAAGTACTTATATTCATGAAACTTGGTATTTGGGCTCTTGAAAAAAAAAAGAGCAACTGCTGAATTTCTTGCCGGCTCTTCTCAGCAGAATTTGCTTTCCGAACCGGTGGTAGAGTCAAAACATGACGTAACATAAGAGAGACATCTGTATGTCCTACATGTTTTTTTAATTGAAATAAAGAAATACGTGATTTAGTTTGTATAAATTCCACCCCCAAAGGGGAATAGAGGATCAAAGTTTGAATGGGATTTATGGAACTCACTAAATAAAAGCTAGTTTCATAATAAGAATTTATTAAATAGGTATTTAAGTAGTTAGTTCGGTACAGTATTTTTATTTTTAGGGTTCCGTACCCAGAGTGCGCCTATTGTCCTCCGCTGTCTGTCCGCCCGTTCGTCCGCCTGTCTGTCGTAGAGGCCGTATCTCATGAACAGTATCTAGGGATACTACATAATATGATAATAGATGGCGCTATTACATCTACAACGTAAACATACATCTGTCGCCGCCTAAATCAGGTTTCCGAAGTTCATTCCGAATTGCACTTTGTTGGACCAGCTGGGTCCCCGAGCACAACACCGGCTGTGAGGAAGATCTTCCTATTGTCAAGTCGTGCATGCTCTTAGCTCCCGATAAATTGGAGAACAAACCTGACCTTTTTTCACCAATTTGTAATCATATGTGAGAAATTACAATCAAATAAGGAACTATGGTTGGATACAGTTTGCAACTGCTGGATAAAATGCACTATATCAACAACTATTCGACCTTGAACTGGTAAGTCTATCTTGAGATTCGGTTTCAATGCATAGCTCGTCTTCGGTAGCTTCTGTGAAATGAAAAGAAACGATACATTAAAAAAGGTTGAATTCTGAAAATCATTATATATATTACTGGTTTAGCTATAGCTACTAGCTGATGCCCGCGACCGCGTGGTTTAAGTTTTTTTTATTCCCGCGGGAACTCCTAATTTTTCCGGGATAAAAAGTAGCCTATGTCACTCTCCAGGTCCTCAACTATACCCATGCCAAAAATCAAGTCGATCCGTTGCTCCGTTGCGGCGTGATTGAAGGACAAACCAACAAACCAATAAACCAATAACCAACACACTTTCGCATTTATAATATTAGTATGATATGATAATGTCTGTTTCTCTCGAAGTTTGATTACCCACTGTTGGCACGAGTGTTAGTATTGTTTCAGGTTCTGAACTCGGAACATTTTTTGATGCTCTGTAATTGAACACAAATGTTTGGGGACGTAAATTTATTTTAGTGGGTACAGTGGTAAAACTTTATGGTGTATAATCTTGGAAATCGGGTGTTGTTGTGTGATTTGTTAATAAAAGTATAATAATGATGGATAGAGTTTTCTTTTATTACCAACCCAGCAAAATTTTCTTTCCGATTGGCTTCTTTATCTATCGAGATTGCAGTCTCAATAAATTTTGGTATTGTAAGTTATGTTCCATCGTATTCGTGCTGTGAATCCTTATGTGCTCTAAAAATAAAATAGTAAATAGTAGTAAATCATAGATTTTGAACAAAATCGGCACAATAACATGGAATTTCAAAATGGCGCTGTCCTTTTTTTAATTTTGGTAACAGTTTTCTGTTTTGTGATCCCAGAGATCCCCAGATATCGATTTTGAACGAAATCGGTACAATAACCAAGAAATTCAAAATGGCGCTGACCTTTATTAAATTTTGGTAACAGTTTTCTGTTTTGTGATCCCAGAGATCCCCAGATATCGATTTTGAACGAAATCGGTACAATAACCAAGAAATTCAAAATGGCGCTGACCTTTATTAAATTTTGGTAACAGTTTTCTGTTTTGTGATCCCAGAGATCCCCAGATATCGATTTTGAACGAAATCGGTACAATAACCAAGAAATTCAAAATGGCGCTGACCTTTATTAAATTTTGGTAACAGTTTTCTGTTTTGTGATCCCAGAGATCCCCAGATATCGATTTTGAACGAAATCGGTACAATAACCAAGAAATTCAAAATGGCGCTGACCTTTATTAAATTTTGGTAACAGTTTTCTGTTTTGTGATCCCAGAGATCCCCAGATATCGATTTTGAACGAAATCGGTACAATAACCAAGAAATTCAAAATGGCGCTGACCTTTATTAAATTTCGGTAACAGTTTTCTGTTTTGTGATCCCAGAGATCCCCAGATATCGATTTTGAACGAAATCGGTACAATAACCAAGAAATTCAAAATGGCGCTGACCTTTATTAAATTTCGGTAACAGTTTTCTGTTTTGTGATCCCAGAGATCCCCAGATATCGATTTTGAACGAAATCGGTACAATAACCAAGAAATTCAAAATGGCGCTGACCTTTATTAAATTTCGGTAACAGTTTTCTGTTTTGTGATCCCAGAGATCCCCAGATATCGATTTTGAACGAAATCGGTACAATAACCAAGAAATTCAAAATGGCGCTGACCTTTATTAAATTTCGGTAACAGTTTTCTGTTTTGTGATCCCAGAGATCCCCAGATATCGATTTTGAACGAAATCGGTACAATAACCAAGAAATTCAAAATGGCGCTGACCTTTATTAAATTTCGGTAACAGTTTTCTGTTTTGTGATCCCAGAGATCCCCAGATATCGATTTTGAACGAAATCGGTAGAATAACCAAGAAATACAAAATGGCGCTGACCTTTTTTAAATTTTGGTAACAGTTTTCTGTTTTGTAATCCCAGAGATCCCCAGATATCGATTTTGAACGAAATTGGTACAATAACAAGGAAATTCAAAATGGCGCTGACCTTTTTTTATATTTTGGTAACAATTTTCTGTTTTGTGATCCCAGAGATCCCCAGATATCGATTTTGAACGAAATCGGTACAATAACAAAGAAATTCAAAATGGCGCTGACCTTTATGTAAACGAGTGTGTATTTCTGTTGCCGTAATAACAACAAATAATAATAGAAAAAAACTAAATAAAAAACAAAGGGGGCCCCCCATACAAAAAAATTTGAAATTTGTATTTTATGGTACGGAACCCTTCGTGTGAGTCCGACTCGAACTTGTTCGGTTTGCTGATCAAGGTAAGTATCTATTACTCACTCGTGCAAAACTCCCGTAGATGGTTCTTCAGAATTGATCTTCAATCGTCTTTTCTGACTGAAAATTAATAGTTATTATTATAATTTATTCATAGGTTATAGATTAAATATATTATTTGAATAAAAAAACAAAAATGCAAAAATATAAAAACTTCCCAGAGATCCGAACCCATAACATAATACAGACTACTTGACGCTCAACCAACTGAGCTATTCGTCCAATATAAATGATGGTTAAAATAAGGTACAGTAAAGACACAGTATAACAGTACATAAACCTACATCTCCCATATTGCGTAATAAAATATTGATAAAAAAAAAATTATAAGTACTTACTTTACAACTTCCATCATGTGTTTTTGTAGGTTTTTATATTGATTTCATTTATTTTTTTCTGGGGTACATTTTTAAAATGTTTTTGATTGATTTTATTAACAAAATTGGTCTATACAAACTTATTTACACTTAAAATAATTATGCACACTATATAACATATAATTACAACTGCACCTAAATAAATAAAATAGACTGTAGCATGAAACAAAAACAATTTTCAATTATTATGATAGACGAGAAAATTGTCGGGGTGAGCTAGCGTAACGTGCGACAGGTCCACTTAGCAGCGCGCCTCAGCGATCACTATCTAATTTAGTACGAGTGACAAAGAAGTCGCTACTGGGGAAAAAGTTGCCAACTGAGAAATCTTAATAAAAAACATTAAAAAATCTAGCAGTCGCAATATTAAAATCTAAAACAGCCATTTGCTTTATTAACATACGACAAACAATCGTGCTTAATTTTATTAAAATTAATGTATGTATATAGAAGAACCATGTGTTTTAATGTATTTGCAGAGGCAACTTTGGCATTTTTTTCTATCGAGTAAAGTTTGCGAAATCGTGTTTTGGAAACAGCCATCAGGTCAGAAATACGATCAATTATAAACACTTTTTTTTATATAATGATTTGCCTGATAGATTTTACTCAAGACCATTCTCATTCAGCTCGATTTGTCTATACACCGCGCCTTAAGTAAAGAAACGATTTCGCAATACAGATCAAAAGGTATTTTTAAGTCTTCTTTCAGATCAAAATATTCTAAGAAGAAAATATGCAAAAATTGTATAATACAAAAAAAATAAAGACGTTTATTCAATCAATCAATATTTATTTATTCAATTTAGGTACACTGTACACATTGACGTCCAATAACTTCTTAGATGTTGTGTATTTCGATGCGGCGTATCGGACCCTAACTTAAGAGACATGATGGTGATAATCAGTTACGTTATCTTGGTATTACAGCAATAATTACTGGAACTTGCTTAAAATTAAAGCGAGCAGAATTAGACTAGACTTATCCATACTGATAAAATAAATCCGAAAGTCAGTATTTCTGTTTGTCCGTTAGCTTCTCACTTTAACCCCTGAACTGATCTTGACGCAATTTGGCACTGAGGTAACTGGCATTCCGGAGAAGGAAGTTACTTTAAAAGTATATATTTTTATCACGGAAAATCAAAACGGAATCACGGAATCAAAAATCACGGAATTTTTATAAAAATTATTATGTTAGCGCTGCATAATATAGCCATTGTTGGGTATCTGCAAGTATCTTTTTTCTATAAAAAACAATAAGAATTTTCCTAACATAATTTAATTTTTGTATGACAGGGTAGGTTCTTGGGAAAATTATTTTGTATGACATTTTATTTAATAATTAGTGTTTCTTATTATTTAGAACCTTCGACGTCTTTTGTAAATTTAATTTATTAATTGTATTAAACTATACCGATCTGACTTTCACAAACGCTTTTAAATATGAGTCTAAATCGAAGAATAAATATAAATATACAAATATAACCAAAATTTCATCTGAGCGAGTTGAAACGCTCTCAATTCACGTTTAGAATGTCCAATATCAATATTGAAATTCCTCGAACGTAGAAATTCTTTATAACAATTTCGCTTAGCCTGATTTCCGCCGGGTAACTAGGAAAATGTCACAAATTTAATTATTACCGCGGCAGCAGGCATCTCTAAGACTCTTTCCGCACTGCATCCGATCCGAATCCGTGAATTCTCCATCCGAAGTAGGAGTACTATTTTTATGAAGGGTTGCACACTAATTTCGCATTTCGTTTTTCCGAATCCGAGAATATCTCCAATTCGGAGCGATGTTCACGGACCGAATTAGCCACAATATTACTTGTATGAACGCTTGCGCATCCGATCCGAATCCAATCAAGAATACGCAAGCGACATCCGTCGAAACAGACGCGGTGTGAAATCGACATCCGGATACTATCCGAGTTTTCTGGATCTGACTTGTCTCAGATTCGGATTGGATGCAGTGCGTAAAGGCCCTAAGGGGCCAGCTTGAGTTTGACACAGAAATTACAAAGAACCCCCGTTATAGGAAATTAGATTGGATTTATTGTAAAGGTTTTATTGGAGAAACTTGATTTTTCAACCTATTTAATCTCAGTTTTGCAAAATACATCCTACATAGTAAAAAAGCTGTGAATGGGTCAAGCCAAGAGAAGAAGACTAGACTGGACTAGACCCAATATCTTCTGGAGGCAGGCTTCAACAGTGGCTAGATGTAAAAGGGTTGTGGGGCCAAACGTCAATTTTAATAGTAGTACCTATGCCTCTAGTACAAAAAAAGTAAAATATTATGTACTAGCTACGGTGTGCTAGCTACAAGGTATATGTTCGGTCTAGGACCTTGTTTGAATGATAGATTGATGGAAATATATAATTTATTGGTTGCTAAAAATTATAACTATTTTAATAATTATAATTAAATCATAAATGCTAAATGCTAATGATATATTATACTAGCTAATGCCCGCGACTTCGTCCGCGTGGTTTAAGATTTTTTTCCCACAGGCACTCCTTAATTTTCTGGTTTAAGAAGTAGCCTGTCACTCTCCAGATCCTCAACTATACTCATGCAATCACGTCGATCTGTTGCTCTGTAGCGGCGTGATTAAAGGACAAACTCTATATTTCACCCCTTTGGTGGTCGTTTTCAAAAATGGTAAAACACGTACTCTTGCATATCTAACTGAAAGCCCAAATGCTAAGTTTCATGGCTATAACTTGAGAAATGAAGGACTTTCATACAAACTTTCAACCCCTATTTTACCCCGTGGGGGTGGAAATTTGAAAAACTGTGACACACATACTTCTTTATTTATTACTGTAAGCCAAACTACCAAGTTTCGTTGATATAACTTGAGAAATATCTTGAGAAATGAAGGACTTTCATACAAACTTTCATCCCCTATTTCACTCCTTCGGGGGTAGAAATTTCAAAATCTGTGAAACACATATTCCTTAATTTTTTATCCGTAGCTTGTAAACCAAGTTTAATGGATATAACTTGAGAAATGACGGAGTTTCATACAAACTTTCAACCCCTATTTCACCCTCTTCGGGGTGGAATTTTCAAAAATCCTTTCTTAGCGGATAAATCAGTCAGTCAGTCAGTCAGTCAGTCAGTCAGTCAGTCAGTCAGTCAGTCAGTCAGTCAGTCAGTCAGTCAGTCACCTTTGCCTTTTATATATTTAGACTAGCGCACGCCCGCGACTTCGTTCGCGTGGCATAAGTTTTTGATTCCCACAGGCACTCCTTAATTTTCCGGGATAAAGAGAAGCCTATGTCACTCTCCAAGTCCTCAACTATACCCATGCAAAAAATCACGTTGATCCGTTGCTCTATTTCGGCGTGATTGAAGGATAAACTCTCTATTTGACGTCCTTGGGGATAGAATTTTCAAAAACTGTGAATCACGTATTTTTTCATTTCAAACCGAAATCCCAAACGCCAAGTTTCATGGCTACAGCTTGAAAAATGACGGACTTTCCTACAAACTTTCAACCCCTGTTTCAGTCCTATGGGGGTAGAATTTTCGAAAATGGCGAAACACGTATTCTAAAATATCTAAAATATTGGAAAACTTTAAACCGCTGACTTTTAAAACATAGTTTTATGAAGCAAAAAGCTTCACGCGAGCTTTTAGAGTTACAAATTCCATACTATCTTCAGAACAGCCATAATCATAAACTGTACCAGTAGGTACTTTAAAACTGTATAGATAGATATTCTAATATTTTGCTTAATGACTTGTAGCTTCTCATGGGTAAGCATTAAGCAATTATTACGAATTCACGTGAATTGACATTGTTTGAAACGTAAACAATCATTAAAAAAAATCGCATTGAAAATATATAAAAAGTTTAGAAATGAGGTTTTTTTTTATTTACGACGAGCGGACACTGTAAGTTTGTTTAATTTGCTAAACAAAAGTAGGTATAAAAATTCTGTATAAATTTGAAATTTATTTGTCGGTTAAACGGTACTCAGACATGGCGAAATTGGTCCTTAAACTTATAAAAATGCGACATTCATGAGTTTCTTTTCGCCACCATGAGCGTTTGTCACGGGATAAAAATAAACCCTTGTTTATAAAACAAAAAAATAACTCGCAAAATACACAATTTTCCATGCTCTTTTCCGACTCGTCCCTAAAGTATTGCCATTTTTATATGGAACCATCTCCCCTTTACACCTCTTACATCACGAGGTAAATGTTACGAATGTTTTTGGTAGTAAAAGATCAAGTTAAAGTGGTGCGGTTGTCAGCAGAACTGTATAATAACTAACCATCAAACCGCGTACAGAGAATAAATTTTCAATACGCGAACTCGAACCGTTACTTCTGCTCAGAGGTTTTTGTGTGTTTACGCGCTAAGCTTTATACTAGGAACGTGTAGGGGAGCCATTAAGCAATACACCTACGAGAAGCTTTAGGCGCTTACTGAAACATAAATAGCATAGTTACCTGCATTATTCATTGGACTAATTCATTGATAATTTCCATTACTTACTTGCAGAATTTGAAGCACTTTTAGAAAATGTTGTTTAATTGTTATATCCCTAAAAGAAAAGTCAGAACTTTTCTTGCATTGAGGAATTGTAATACAAATTATACTCTTATAAAATTATAATATTTTTGCTATACCTACAAAATTAAATCCATCGCAACAACATAATAAAGGTTCTACTGGAACTTGTTGTGTGAACGCGGATTTAGTTTAGGTACTTGCTTTTATTTAATACCTAAGACGGAAAAGGTCGTGATTCAACATCTCCACACAAAATTAGATTTGTATAACTCAGGAGCCAGGATTTTCATATGAAAAATATACTTTAAGAATAGAACATACCTTCAACATACCTAGAACATTCTCTTACCATGACCTAATTTTTCTAAGTTACAGTCTATCTGTCCCTAAACGTATAACTCTCTACTCTCTAACGTATACTCTTATAAGACTATTTGACTCACACGCTCCTGTTAGGTCTATAAGGGTCAAACACCTACCAGCCCCTTGGCTTACTCCTACAATAAAAAGACTTATGGCTAAACGTAATAAAGCCAAGAGTCTCTGTAAAAAGTGCCCTAGCGATGACAATGTAGCTGCCTATAAAAAACTGCGTAATCTCTGCAATAGAATGTGTAGGGATGCTAAACGTCGCCATATTTTCTCTTGTGTAAATGATTTTTCTTCCTCACAGTCTTGGAGGTTTTTCAAGTCCCTAGGGGTGGGAAAATGTTCTGAAGTTTCCAAGCCCTCAGTTGACTTAAACTCTCTAAATCAGCATTTTTCTAGTCCCCCGGTAAAAATTTCTGATAGGAATAAACTTCAAACGCTTCAAAAGTTGGCCAGTGTTGCCAAACCCAATTGCGACCCCTTTAACTTCCAGGAAATTACGGTTGGTGAGGTTAAAAAATCAATACACAATATTTCATCGAAAGCTGTTGGTAATGACGACATAAGCCGTGATATGCTTATTCTTATCATCGATGTAGTATCACCTATCATTACCCATATCCTCAACTTTTCTCTTTCATCAAAATCTTTTCCTACGGTTTGGAAGCTAGCCCACGTTTTACCTTTGCCCAAAATATCCAATCCTTCTTCACTCTCTCACTATCGTCCTATCTCAATCCTCCCCATTATTTCTAAAATTTTAGAGAATGTTGTCTTTAAACAACTTTCCTTTTTCCTTTTTCAACATAACCTTTTAAGTCCATATCAATCTGGTTTCATCACAGCACTTCCACAGCTTTACTCAAGGTCACTGAAGATATTCGCTATGCTATGGACAGTAAAAAACTAACAGTGCTTGTTCTTCTAGACTTTAGCAATGCGTTTAACTCGGTTGACTTTGACGTGTTACTCTGCATTCTCTGTTCACTCAATCTATCACCGGCCGTAATTGAATGGTTTAAGTCCTACCTTCTCGGTCGCCGCCAGAGAATCTGTGCAGATGGAGTTTACTCTGACTGGGCTGATATTTCTGCCGGTGTACCTCAAGGCGGCGTATTGTCACCTCTGCTCTTCTCTGTTTTTATAAACGAAATCACAAAAATTATTTCTTCTCACTACCATCTCTATGCAGATGATTTGCAGATTTATAGGCATGCTGCTGTCACTGACCTTTCTTCCGCAGTTGATGACATTAACACGGATCTAGCTAAAATAAAGAACTGGGCTGATGAACATGGTCTTCTTGTAAATCCTACCAAATCGCAGGCTATGATAATAGGGAGCAAGCAATTGCGAAGTCGAGTGGATTTTAAAAATCTTCCAATCATAGCCTACGATGGCGTTCCGGTACAACTTACAGAAAAAGCAAAAAACCTTGGGGTGATACTCGATGGTAATTTAACTTGGTCTAATCACATTAACAATGTGAGTAGGCGCATGCACTACTCTATTCACTCTTTGAAACGCTTGCAGAATTTCCTTCCTCTGAAAACTAAAATCTTACTTGCACAATCACTTCTGCTTCCAATTCTAGACTACGCCGACGTCTGCTATTTAGATGCGACTGAAGAGCTGCTCGACAAACTAGATCGCCTTCAGAACTTGTGCATTCGTTTTATTTACGGATTGCGCAAATTCGATCATGTATCTCAATTTCGAAATAAGTTAAAGTGGCTCCCTATCCGACTTCGCCGGAATATTCATATTCTCACGTTACTTTTTAGGATTTTAAACGCATCTTCCCCCTCATACCTACGTGAGCGTTTTCGTGAGGCTTCACCTCGTGTGATGCCAGTGCGTTCGTGTGTCAAGTTAAAATCACTTGCAGTGCCAGCTTACAACACTATTTATTATGGTAAATCTTTTACGGTAGCTGCGACGCGCCTATGGAACTCACTACCTGATAGCATTTTTATGAATAACCCATCTATTCACACCTTTAAACTTCGACTGAAACAGCACTATTTATCTACTCTATCATAATTATAAATTAATAATATGTATCTGTTAAATCATTAAGTAATATATGTTGGTATGTATATTGGTATGTATTATATATATATATATGTATGTATGTATGTTGGTATGTATTTATATATTTATGTATATATTTATGTCATTAGTATGTATATTCGTGTAAGTTTATGATATAGTTTATATCTCGTTTCATTCCATCTCATATCTTGTTGTACCCATTCTTCCTGCACAACCTTTCTCACTGCCAAGGGTCACTGGTAGAGATCTCTTATAGAGATAAGTGTTTCCTTGTCCACTATGTTTCTGTTTTCTACGTATTGTATAATTTTTGGTACAAAAAAAATTAAAAAAAAAAAAAAATTAAAAAAACATCATATTCAACTCTTAACAATTCTCAAAAAAAAATTACTCAATTCTTATGCTTTCGATGATCAATTCTTATTATGACGTGTTTGATCCAGTGATCTACTACATTGGCAAAGGAGAACTTTGCGTTTAACGTTCGCTTTAAAGGTGAAGGCTTATTGCTTTTTGAAGGGGTACAGCAAAAGCTGTGTTAAATGAAAGTTTCCTTCTTAATGGGTTTTTAATACTTTATTTAGACCCCGGATTTCGCCATTGATCCCGGTATGATTGATCACAGATAGGGGTCGTGAACGCGCTTTGAAAATTAAACTTCTTGTATGAGGACTGAATAGAGCGTAATATTTCTCTACCTAAACAGGGTACTAACTTAAAGTTTCGTTACAAATAATTATTTGTCTACATAATACTTAGTAGCATGCACAGAGTAAGCATTAATTAGGTAGATACCTATTTTTAGGCAAGTCATAATGAAAACTGAGCATTGAGCTTTTTAAGAGTAAGCGAGCTTTTATGCCTCTATAGTTTTCACGCCAATAATGTTGGTAAAATCTTATGGCTAATACTAGAGTCACACATCCATTCCATCCATCCATATTATGGGTTAACCTTATTAGTATTAACTAATAATGTTAACCCATACTTAATCCATACTTCCATACATACTTATTTACTTATATACTTATAATATTATAAATGCGAAAGTGTGTCTGTCTGTCTGTCTGCTACGCTTTCCCGGCCCATCTTTTCAACCGATTTGCTGAAATTTGGTATAGAGGTAGGTTATATCCCGGGAAAGGACATAGGCTACTTTTCAACCAAATCAAAAAACCTTAATCCACGCGGACGAAGTCGCGGGCATCATCTAGTATTGTACTATGCGAAAGTAGGTATGTCTGTCTGCTACGCTTTCACTGCTCATAATTATGTTAAGCCGATTTAGACAAAGTTTGGCGCCCAGGGAAGGTTAATCGAAGCGAATCTTCCCGGAAAATCGAAGAGTTCCCGCATGATATTCAAAAACTCTATGTGCCGATTGCACCAACTCCGAATAACTTTTAATTTTGATGTTTTGACAGATTTTATATCCGAATTCTGTCCTAGGGGTTAGAATATTTTTGTATGGAGCCTGACCTTTTTTTTTATCCACTAATAGTTAGCCCTTGACTGCGATCTCACCTAATGGTAAGTGATGATGCAGTCGAAGATGGTAGCGGGCTAACCTGTTAGGGGCATGGCTGTTATACCTACCTACCTACTGTTCCGCCATTTTAATTTTTTTTTCTTCGAAATAACTGCCACTCATAAAATCTATATTACACAATAGCTGGCATCAATACAAGCAAGTATTATATGAGACAAAATCTTCTACAGCGCCAGGCGTCCGAGATAATAATATAAGTTATCAAAGCTGTACTGGTGGTGCCGAGTGGTTTATAATTATAACTAACTCCTTTCTTTATTCCTAGGTTTGGATATTTGGAGTTGGTGCAATCAGCACTTCATCATCCTCAACCGATAGACGTCCACTGCTGGACATAGGTCTCTTGCAGGGATTTCCGCGGTCTTGCGCCGCCTGGATCCAGCGGCTCCCTGCGACTCTCCTGATGTCGTCCATCCAGCGAGTAGCGGGTCTGCCAACGCTGCGCTTTCCAGTGCGTGGTCGCCACTCCAGCACTTTGGGACCCCAACGTCTATCGGTTCTTCTAACTATGTGCCCCGCCCATTGCCACTTCAGCTTCGCAACACGTCGAGCAATGTCGGTTACTTTATCGTAGGAATAATTTGTGCTAGTAAGTACTAGCTATTACTGCTAGAGTAATCACGGTTTAGTCTACGTCACGTTTCATTGGTGCAACCAGTTATTTTCTCGTGCAATACCAATAAAACTAGTAGTGTTGTCTCTACATTGAAGACAAGACGAGTAGTCGCGCACCTGCCTCAAATATATCGCTATGCCAGCACGGGAGCTATTTGTACAGCTTACAAATACTACGCGAGTACAGGCAACCGGGTGGGGTGGAGGATCCAATTTAGGTTCAACAATAGGTACGAGAAGAATGAAATATTGTGTACTAACTAGCTCATGCCTGCGACTTCGTCCGCGTTAAGTTTTTATTGATTGCCTGGGCTGTTTTGGTTCCCGCTGGAACTCATTATTTTTCCGGGATGAAAAGTAGCCCATATCATCTTCAGGTCCTCAACTATACCATGCCAAAAATCACATCGAACCGTTGCTCCGTTGCGGCGTGATTGAAGGACAAACCAACACACTTTCGCATATACTATGATTTTATTCAACTGATCCATGTAACTGCAAAATTTATCGTGGTATGTATTGTTTATTATCCGATTTAATACACAAATTTATGTAATGTCCTGCCAACCTAATTTCGGCCACGGCGGCCAATCTCAATGTAAATAATAATCTCCATAGAGACAAGTTAATTGACTAGCTGATGCCCGCGACTTCGTCCTCGTGGAATGGGGTTTTTTGGTTCCCGCGGGAACTCTTTTAATTTCCGGGATAAAATGTAGTCTTATGTGTTTTTCCAGACTATAATCTATTTCTGTGCCAAATTTCATCCATATCCGTTCTGCTGTTCTGGCGTGATTGAGTAACAGACATCCATCCATCCACCTAAACTTTCGCATTAGTTATATGTATTAGTATCATAGAGTTAGGATTAGTTGCGCTACAACGCGCAGCGGATGAACAATCCTAAATCTATGATTAGTATAGATACCTACATTGACAATGACAATAGTACAAATTACGTAATAGGTACGTACAGCAAGAAAGTACCCCAAGAAAATTCATACATTCACACAAGAAAGAAAATGTTCAAAGGAAAACATCTCAAGTTCCCGTTAGCAAAGGATCTTGCCTTCCGCGAGACTAACGGTTCGCCTCCGAGCTTAATGAGGCGGGAGAATAGGAATAAGCTTTCTCAACTTTTTTTATTAGGGAGACGTTACGGCAAATTTGATAGTGTATTTTCGTCTATGGAACTGTTTGTTATGGGTATATTTTTGGGTAAGGACCGACCCGGGAATCGAACACGGGACTGCAACCAAAAAAGAACACCGAAAAGTAAGGCGTATCTTGTCTTGTTATTACAATAAAATAATGTAGATCTAGATCTGTGATCTAGATGTTACGTATAGTGGCAAGGACGTCTATCAGTTGAGGCGACGATGAAAGGTCTGTAGGTAGAGAAAAAAAGTACTGTGAGATATTTCACTAATTTTGGGGCTAATATATATATTTTTTTTATCTACTACAAGTTAGCCCTTGACTGCGATATTTCCTGATGGTAAGTGATGATGCAGTCTAAGATGGTAGCGGGCTAACCTGTTAGGGGCATGGCAGTTATATTAAACCCATACCCCTATTCGGTTGCTACACGGCATCGTCCCGGAACGCTAAATCGCTTGGCGGAACGTCTTTGCCGGTAGGGTGGTAACTAGCCACGGCCGAAGCCTCCCACCAGGCCAGACCAGGGAAAATTCAGAAATTATAAATTCCCAAATTGACCCTGCCGGGGATCGAACCCAGGACCTCAGCACCTTAAGGGTCTATAGGTTGCTGCGTGTCAAAAAAACTGCTCAACCTCTCACGTTAGAACCTGCATATCAATAAAAGTATTGAATCAATAACATTGAAAAAAAATATAGTAAAGTTAAGGATATACACTGAGTTTTATGTGATGTGAAAACACGATTACTAAAAATTCTCTCGATAGAAAAAAATCACAAACTTCCCTCTGAATTTTACAAATAAACCGCAGTAGTCAATGAATACTTTACCTATACTAATTAAACTTTGTATAGAAACTCAACTTAGTACACTATGTGATCTGAATTCAAAATTATGTTTTTTTTTTCGTTGTTAGAAATTAAATTCTGAAATATTGCGAGTTCACTTCACGTTCTCCCGCCCCGCGTCGCTTGAATCGCCTTTGGATACGCGCTGGAGTACTGTAGGCTCTTAAGACAACAGCGCTACACATTGCGCCACGGAGGTCGTCAATAAACTCCACTGAGTTTACATGCACACCTACATATTGTAGAATAAAGCAACCAATATACACAACTAGCCACTAGGATGTCGTCATTGGTCGTTCAGTCACCGGAGAAGCTATTTAAGCACCCTTAGATAGTTAAATGATAGTGACCTAACTCAAAATTCCTGTAACATCTGATTTTGTTATGAACTGACCTTAAAAGCCTGATTATGGAAGGAACAGCCTATATAGGTATACATCGGTCACTTTAGTTGATCGCGTTTTTCACCTATGCGTGTTATGTAAAAAAAATCAATAATTTCCAATGAAACACGGGAGAGATTTCTCACAAGTGACGATTTTTGAGTTAGGTCACTTTCATTCTAGCGGTGCAATTTTGTGGGCCAAAATATGACGCAAATGTTTACTAAGGCGCGTTCATTTTTAGATTAGACGACCTCATCACGATATGTACACAAAAAGTTTCATACGTTCACACAAAATGTACGAATGTTTCAGGAATTTCTCAAAGGATTGCACACTCGAGAGTAACAGCGCGCCTCAGCGCTTAATGAGCCGGAAAAATGGGAATAAGCCTTTCTCAACTTCATTTATGTTAATGTCATAAATTCCGCGTGAAAATGGAGGAAGGGATGTGTTTGATCGTGTATTTTCGTTTGTATAAACCGTTTACAATATACGAGTAGGTACTAGCTGTGGCCCGCGTCTTCGTCCGCGTGGATTGATATTTTTCCGGGGATTTCTTTTATTTTACGGGATAAAAAGTAGCTTATGTATGTTATGTTCCAGACTATAATCTATCTCTTCGTCATATTTCATCCAGATCCAGATTTTTGACGACCTCCGTGGCGCAGTCTTGAGCGCTGTTGTCTTAGCGTGCGGAGGTCCCGGGTTCGATTTCCGGCAGGGTCAGTTTGGGAATTTATAATTTCTGAATTTTCCCTGGGTTGGCCTGGTGGGAGGCTTCGGCCGTGGCTAGTTACCACCCTACCGGCAAAGACGTTCCGCCAAGCGATTTAGCGTTACGGTACGATGTCGTGTAGAAACCGAATACTGGGGTATGGGTTTAATATATCCGCCATGCCCCTAACAGGTTAGCCCGCTACCATCTTAAACTGCATTATCAATTACCATCAGGTGAGATCGCAGTCATGGGGTAACTTGTCGTGGATAAAAAAAAAAAGATCCGTTCAGCCGTTCCGGCGTGATTGAATAACAAACATGCATCCCATCCATCCATCCAAATTTTTTTTATACTAATATTATAAATGCGAAAGTTTGGATGGTTATATGATCGACTCCTTAGTTGCGTAGGTATCATTGTTACCAGTTACTTACTCACATTATTTGAATAACCCTTTGTATGAAAGTGTATTTATATAGGTAGCGGGTAGTTTTGAAACAATGTAGGTAGCCTTCTTGAATGGAATTTGAAGTGAATGGAATAGTTAAGGGGGACGTAAAAAGGATGGCTTCTAAATTTAACCCGGCCTTGTTGTTAGTACGTAGTTAGTACTTAGGCCTTTCTGGGAATAGATTCTATTGTCCGCCCTAAGTCCTATTGACCGTTGGGCCACAGTTCCTGTAATCCTCAGTGTTTATTGAATATAGCCCGCCAACCTGCACTGAAGCAGCGTGGTGGGTCTAAGCTCTAATTCCCTTTCTCCTATAAGATTGGAGGCCTGTGCCCAGCTGTGGGACGTTAATGGGCTGTAGTGGTGGTTTATTGGAACACGGAGGAAATTGTGAACAGTCTAGTTGCGTCTGTAAGGGCGCCTTCAAATTTGCCGCAAAACGTAGCGCGGCTGCAGCGCGGCTGCAGCGCTGCGGCCGCGCTCCTGTCGCGAGGTTCGAACATCATAGGGTTGTTTGTACCTATATTTATTTTCACGATGGACTCTGACGAAGAAACACTGCTCTGTGTTACTATTAATACTAAACAACGAAAATATAAAGTAGTTGTGTTAACAATACATAATATTATACTTACATGCTTATTTTTTTCACTTGGTGTCTTAGAATACTACCTATAGAAACCTAGTACACTCGCGAAATGTAAGCCGTTCAATTGGTGCCATAAATGGCATCGTACGACGCTCGCGCAGAAGCTGGTTAACTTAGTTTTAGAAGCTACAATGCTACAAACAAACTAACCAATTACTTACCCAACTTTTAGGTGGAAAACATTTAAACTGGCAACATTATGTTTGCGTTTACGAGGCAAGTAAACACAGCACACATACTTAGCGAATTTGTAGCTTGCGTTTTGAGAAGGCGTTGTTTGGAAACATACCTTCTATATGTAGTTATTCTAAGCTTGGAGTCTTGTTTGTGAAATTGTCAATAAATTTAATGCATATTTCTTCCCAAGCCTTTTTCTTTTCGATTTTGTTGCTGTACTTGTCGGACTTCGAATCCCATATTGCTGGACGACTCTCAACCTCATCGATAAATTCTTCTACCTGATTTTCGTTCATGTTTAGACTTGAACAAAAATACGTGCGCAGTCCCGTCACTAGTCGATCGATGAACTGATGCGCGGCCGCAGCGCGGGTGCAGCGCTGCAGTCGCGTGTTTTTTATTTATATGGATTTACAAAGCAGCGCGACCGCAGCGCTGCAGCCGCGCTGCTTCCGCGCGGCACTTTGCGGCAAATTTGAAGGCGCCCTTAGAGCTATCCAATCATATAGGTATTGTGTTATTTACTATCGGAACATAGAATCATCTAGATTCTAGTGAATCCATACTAATATGCATGCTAATATTATAAAAGCGAAAGTGTGTCTGTCTGTCTGCTACGCTTTCACAGCCCAACTACTCAATCGATTTTGATGAAATTTGGTACAGTTACATCCCGGGGAAGGACATAGGCTACTTTTTATTCCGGAAAAGTGAAGAGTTCCCGCGGGGGAAAAACCAATCCATGCGGATGAAGTCGCGGGCATCATCTAGTTACCTATACTTCGCGCGCGAGTTGAATGCAGAGTAAATGTATGGTCACCATACATTTGGTCTGCATTCAACTCGTGCGTGAAATATATATATTATGACTTTTCTTTTGATTGTACTTACCTATCAGATCATTCTTACTATTATTCTTTGATCGCAGACTAAACACGTAGTAAAGTGATCTAACCTAGGAAAAATGACAATATTCATAAGCATACATTAATTAGTTTTTAAATGCATGCCTTTTCGGGATGAATTCTCAAAATGGAAACACGAAACAAAGGACACTAGAGTCCTCGTAAATAGGTAAGAAGATAAACGCAACCATTGCACACGGTCCGTAAATCAAAATGCTACGCGAACCGCTACTGGGAGCTTACTGGCATCGCTTTTAGCAGTATTACTTTTTTGAAATGAAAACTTCTTTAGCCGCGTTGAGCACTTTTTGGTACGGGGTAAACTTGTGGATTCGCGTCACCGTCACCGACATGCTCCGCGTCGACATGCTCGCGTTGTTACGAAGACAAAAGGTCTTAAATATAAATATACTACATTCGTAATTAAACTTTAATAACTTCGTTTTAAGGTTTATATTTGAATAATGAATAAGGTTAATTATTTAAAAAAAATTTTTTTCATTATTTTAAATATTCGTTTTCACTTCTATCGGCAGTCCCTACGACTGCCAATTTTTTTTTTAAATGTATTGGTTGGTTTGTCGCTTGGCTGCAATCAGACTTGCATGCAAGTGGTGATGCATCCTAAGGTGGAGCGCGCTTGCCTAGAAGATGCCTATTCACTCTTGATTTGAAGGTACCTTTATTAAAAGAGGAGGGGAAAACGGAAGCAGGAAGGGCATTATATTATTGAATTTAATATTGCTGAACCTCTTGTTTCCTGTAGAATTATAATCCTTATTCTTAAGGACGCCAAGGTACGTTGTATAAAACTGCAATTTTATAATAATATGGTAGTAAGCCCCCTGCACTGGAAGCAGACAATGCAACCGTATTTAACCGTAACCATTGTACTAACAGGTGTTTCATTTCCTCTCACCGCATAAACAATATCGAACAAAGCGCACGCTAGTAACCTTAACATTATAGGGTATGTACACGCCACCATGGACGAATATTATTCCTCCATGCGCGCCACTTAACCCATAAGCCCCACCATCAACATTTCATGATAACTTGCTATATTGTAATAATGTGGGCACTGCTATGAGTTGATTGGATCGTGGTTACGACGGGACCCACCGTGACGGTGGTGTCCATCATCGCCACCATGGGTGGTTAACATAAAAGAAGGTAGACCGTAGGTATATAAATATTATATTACCTACTTGTTACCTACTTTAATTAAAGACTTGGGGTAATTGATAAAGCAACTCTGGCATGGACGTTGGATCAGGAGTTGCCCGGGCAGACGCAGGAAGACTTTAAATAGCCTCGTGCGCGTTCGCATTAAACCTGTGGGCGTGACGTCATGGCAACAGTTGCCGGATGATAAAAAGTTGCCATGATCAAAAGTCAACCTCCATTCAACTTCATGGACGTTTTTCGCCGATAAAAAGTTGCCGGAGACAAAAAGTTGCCCGTGCGCGCGGGCCCTTAGGAGTAAATGTCCTCTATCCTTTAGAGTTAAGAATTATCAACATTATATACCTAGGTACACTAATGCAAGTAGAACACAGTCCTGTTTGGAGCAAACCGCAAACTATAGGACGTGCTTCTATCAATTGAAATCTACCCGCGCGTTCTTCGTCAATACTGTATTGTGACCACATGAGTTGTGAAAGGTAGGCTTACAATTCCTCTCCTTGTCGTAAAATAAACTTGTTTCCTGGGGTACAATATTAATTGAAGCTTTCAGCGTACTTATGTCGTTTTAGCAATAAATTACAATGTTGTTTTTTTTGCGGGAACTCCTTAATTTTCTGGGAAAAAAGTAGCCTATGTCACTTTCCAGGTCCTCAACTATACCCTTGCCAAATTACGTCGATCCGTTGTTCCGTTGCAGCGTGATGGAAGGACAAACCAACAAACCAACAAACAAACACACTTTCGCATTTATAATATTAGTTTGATTGGTATTTTATTGTAAACGTTCCGGGACTTTTCTATACGATACTGGTATAATCAGAAAATGCAAATAAAATCTTTCTCGAGCACAGCCTCAGATCTGTCAAATGCGTGCGTATTGCTTTCAGTTCTCGTTAATATTTCCCGGAAGTCTCATAGTCTTCCTTGGCATTAATTGATAATTATTTAGGCTTGGAGCCAATGCCGTTACAAATAATAATGTGTAAAATGTAAAAGTACTTTTGACTGTTACAAGCAGCATCATTGAAAACTATGAGAGACGACTTTAAGGCGACTCAGTATATGGTTTCACTATAGAATGCATAGTAAAAAAATATCAGTATTTAAACGGTAAGGTTGTGTTGGAAGTCTGTCTGAGTGAAGAAAATACGACCAGGGAATAAATCACAGCCTTCGCATTTGATCGCGTCGGGCGATAAGACCGCAATTTGGAATGCACAAAATATTGCATCGTTAGGGCTCCGCAAAAGCGGCGTTTATGCAAACACTGCAGTACAACCTTAACACAAGATTTTAAATCATACCATCGTTGAGTCGAAACACTCTTGGATCTTAAATGGCTTGTTCTAGAGCATAGTCTGATTCTTGGTTACTTTGGTCACATTACCCGACGCTAACCTAGTAACCTGGATAAACTCATAGTCGTAGGAACGGTGGAGGGCAAAAGATCGGCCGATCACCTAGCTGCTGGTCTGATCAGGTCAAGCCGCTTACGGGCCTCCCGCTTACTACTGAAATGCGAAAAGCCGAGTACAGGACGTAGTGGAGGGCTATCGTGACGAGCGTCACGAGGTCACTTCAATGCGGACACGACCTTTAGCAATGAAGAATGCAACCGAGAAGAAGTAGAAGTGCATAGTCATAGTCACGTGCATACATCCATAGCCAGCGCTTTAAGTGAAAACGTTGAGCAATTCAAATCCGTGGTACTAAATTTTTGACTTTAAAATCAAGGTTTGTGGGTCCATTTTACTTTAACGTAGATAGGTTACGACGCTCGAACACGTTCATCGTCGGTATGAATCAAAACCCTGTGGTAAGGGTACAGGTGCTGCGAGATACTAGACTACTTTTTGCGCTTTATTATTAAACTGTAATCAACGTTTTCAACGTCTGCGGTAACAATTTGTTTATTTATTTTAACCCTCGATCCCACAGACAACGGTCGAGTCAATATTCTGTTTCGCTTTTATTACTGACTGACTGCATCGTATTTCTCATTAGGTACGTTATATTACTCATAGTGGCCCAGTGGCCACGTTCGGCCTCTTATTTCAGGGTTCGACCCTCGTGCACTCACTTCTTACTTTTCTGCGAATAGGGGTATGGGTGCCATGCCCCTAACAGGTTAGCCCGCTACCATCTTAGACTGCATCACCACTTACCATCAGGTGAGATCGCAGTCAACGGCTAACTTGTAGTGGATTAAAAAAAATAAAAAATCATATATATGTATACTAGCGACGCTGACACCCAGGTCAGATAAGTTTGACGTACTAGAATTCGCTATAATCCGCTAAAGAAGACAAATCTATGTAGTGCAGCGTGGTAAGTAGCTTGTAATATTCACCGCCCACTAAGCCAGCAATTCGTACAGCCACAACACCACGCCACACAAATCTTCCAAATTATTGTCACCGTACGTTTCACTTTGACACCGAAGTATCCTAAGGTGATGTTGTAAACGATTGTAGACATTGTGAATCATTTGGTTAAAATTATATTTTGTGCTAAGGCCGAGCATAAATATCCACGATCCACAAATAATACCCCGTATAGTACCTACCTAGGTATATACCTATTCTGAAGTCTGAACGTACCCCCATATGCAAGTCAT
This sequence comes from Erebia ligea, assembly GCA_917051295.2. Classification (NCBI taxonomy): domain Eukaryota; kingdom Metazoa; phylum Arthropoda; class Insecta; order Lepidoptera; family Nymphalidae; genus Erebia; species Erebia ligea. The sequence continues at coordinate 4,277,702 of OU785237.1, read as the reverse complement.
AATTCAGCCGCTGAAACGCAATTAGCGGACTACGTGATAACATCCGCCCTTAAACGTCACATGCAATGATTAATCTTGCAGAAAAGCTATAAAAGTTGATTGGTAGATTTGATGACCAGAACATTGAGATATTTTTGCCAGTAACCTTTTGTTGGTTCATCTGGCTAAACTGAGCTTGATGAAATTTGGCAGAGAGATAGCTTGCACCCTGTCGACATAAAACCATTGATTTTCCTAATTAAATTGAATCAAAAGATTTTCTACTAATAATTCAAATAATTAATCTTTGCTAGTAAATGTAGAATAATTCGTGTCTTCAGTCAGTTGCTCTTCCAAACTAATATTTAAGATGCGAAAGTGTGTCTGTCTGTCTTTATGTCTGCGACGCTTTCATGGCCCATCTGTTTAACCGATTTTGATTTAAGTTGGTATAGAGATAGGTTGCAATATCCTGTGGCTACTTTTAATCGCGGAAAGGTGCTCCCGCGGGTATATAAAAACTTAATCAACGCTGATGAAGTCGCGGGCATTAGCAACTAGCCTTGGAGCGATCATGCCATGATTTATTTAAAGTTATCTACATGTTATCATTCATCTAAATATATAGGAAAAGGTGACTGACCACAGTGACTGACTGCCTGATCTATCAAAGCACAGCTCAGACCATTGGACGGATCGGGCTGAAATTTGGTATGTAGATAGCAATTATGACGTAGGCCTCCGCTAAAAAAGGATTTTTGAAAATTCCACCTCTAAGGTGGCAAAATAGGAGTTCGAAATTGGTAGAGTCCACGCGGACGAAGTCGCAGGCAGAAGCTAGTCGTAATATAATTATCCCGAACAACAAAGAACTAACAACAACAGGTGCGTTGTTAGTACCAATTTCATCATCTACCCTTTAGGATTATCCAGAGGGTTTTCCCCACTCCCTCCCATAAATAATGGCATCGCTTCATCAAAATGCAGACAGGGGCAGTTTTTAAGGCGCTTCAGTGAAGGCGCTATATTATCTCCTGCGTCAGTTTAAGTGGCGTCTATTATGTAGTGTAGCAGTAAGTAAAGTAGTAATAAATCGAACCTAGTGAAGAACAGACGTGTCTCATTTAATCCCAGTACGCCCACCACATGGCGACCCTTGCCATGCGCGTTCCGCGGTGTCGGATGTCGGCCGGTTAGATGCGGACGGTGCGAATTCCTGTGTGCCTCGATGCCTCAATTGAAGAAATAAGTTTTAAAAATGATTGAAGCCAGTCCTGAAGTTCTGATAAAAATAGATAATTTTTTTAAAGCCTGGCTGATGGACTTTACCATAATCGGTTCAGCAATTCTTTTTATTATTATTTTGTTGATCTGCTACGGACAGAGGCGATAAATCCGAAATATAAGTGCTGGAAATGGGGAAATCATATTCAATCATACCAGGATGTGACACGAAAAAGAAGAAAAGCCATCTATTGAAAAGCCTAAAAGTCTAAAAGTATCAAGGTTATAAAATAAATACCAAGAAGAAAAATTGAATATTTCACCATGGGAAAACAGTGTTCGAAATGTGAATGCCAAAACAAAGAAGTGGTAATTCAAGACGGCAATAATTCGGAGATAAACATTAACAACGTGCTATTAGCTTCAATTTTGGCGATATGTGGTATTGCGCTAATATAATATGTGAGCATCACTAAATATAAAAAATGCCACCAAAATTGGGTCTCGGAAGGAGTCCGCGCTGATTTTACGAGAAGGCTGCAGCAACGCTGGTCAGGTCGTGCAGGAGGAGGAAACCGAGGAGAACACGAACAGGAGAGAGTTTAAGAGTTTGAAGAGAATTCATCCCTGAAGTTAAAGTCAAATTGTGCGGTTTAGTGTTTCGTAAATAAAGTGCGTGCGGTAATAAATGTTAACAAGTGCAAAGTGCCTGCCTAAAGCATGAGTGAATTAAAGAACTTTTAAAGAACTTTTCTTATGAACTGTTAAGTTTTCCTTTTTTTTTTTTTTTATAAATATGTTTAATGGAAATACAATTAAAAAGCTTTTATAATGAATTAGAAGATATAAGGGTAAGTCTTAGAAAATTAGGTCCTAATAGGAGATTAGAAGAAATAGGGAAAAGTAAAATTAAAAAGGGCATAGAAATATATGGAAAATATAAAATATATATTAATACGTTGCATTCTAAAGAATTATCAAGTGATTATTCAGAGTTAATTATAGAAAATTTATGTAAGAATATAGAAAGTAGTTATCGTAAAATATTACTTTATAGTGAGTCTACGGTATCATCAGACAACATGGCAAATTTTGATTTAAAAACTGCTAGTATTTTAATTCCTGTAATGGATGGAAATGAAGTGACGACTGAAAAGATAATACAAGGCATAGAAATGTACGATTCTTGCTTATTAAAAACGGAAGACAAGAAATTGCTGATTTCTTTTGTACTCAAAACTAGATTAACTAAAATAGCTAGATTAAAATTACAACCTGATTACAAGACAGTAAATGATTTGACCTTAGATATCAAAAAGTTTTTACTAACGAAAAAATCAGCAAATTCTTTATTGATTCAATTGAATAAATTATCTCAAAATGAATCAACTATTGGAGATTTTGGTAATAAATTGGAGGAACTTTTTGTTGAGTTGACGATTTCCCAAGCAGATTCCAATGATACAGCGAGTGCGATTTTAAGACCGATTAATGAAAAATTAGCTGTAAAACGGTTTGCAGATGGACTTCGTAACAGAAGGCTAGGTACCATCATTGCAGCTCGAGACTACCAGGAGTTGAAGGACGCGATTCGTGCGGCAGAAGACGAAGAATCGTCTCTACCATCCGGTCAAGTAGTGATGAACATGAGAGGTAAGTCGAGAGGAATAGGAAGATACCAACACTACCCAGTTCGCGGAAGTTCTTCGAACAAAGGTCAGTACTATAATAATACTCGTATTTACCCAGGTACTTCCTACTATAATAATTACCGTGGTAATAATAACTCGAATTACCGTGGAAGGTACAATACTGCTCCAAATCGTTACCGTAACCACTACACCCGTGGCTATTCCCGTAGAATTCGAGGTCAAGGTCGTGGCGTAACGCAACATAAAGCATATGTTGGTGAAAATCAGATTGACTCAGAACAGAAAAATAGTGAGTTAAATGATAATTTTCAGTTTTTTCGAGCATAAGATATTAACTTCGTGTGACGGTCTAGATATTTTAAGGTTTAGGTTAGGTAGTGTAGAGTGTTCATTTTTATTAGATACAGGTGCAACCCTATCTGTCATACATAAGGATAGATTACCTAGTAACATAAAGTTATATAGTAACGAAACCATAATTTGTGGTCTAGGAGGTAAAATAAGTTCACAGAAAATAGCGTGGATAGATTTAGAAACACGTGCAAATGTATTATTCCATCATAAGTTCCATGTATTGGACGAAATGCCGTGTCAGGCGGACGGAATTATCGGATTAGATTTCTTGCGAGCTTACAATGCAAATATCAACTTACGAACGAATGAGCTAACTTTGTACACTCGAGGACAAAAGTGTTCGATACAAATAAATAAAAGTAGTGGAAGTCAAATTTATTTAACATTGCCAGCTAGAAGTGAATCGATACATTTTATTTCGATAGATAAATCATTTGTTTCAGGAAATGAGTATGTTTTGAACGCGAAACAGTTTTCAGAAAATATATATTTAGCAGGAAGTTTAGTAAAAGTTCATGATGGCAAGGTGCCAGTTAGGTTACTTAATACATCCGAAAAGGACGAAAAATTAAATATATTTAACCCAGAATTAAATTCATTAAATGATTACAAGATATGTACATTTGATAAGTCGTACAGTTCAGTAGAAAGAGTTAAAAAATTATTACAAACATTGAAGTTGAAACATTTAAGTTCATACGAACGAATCCAGGTAGAATCCATATGTGCTAAATACGCCGATGTATTTTACTTAGAAGGCGATACGTTAGGTACAACTAACATAATGGAACAAAGTATCAGCATAAAACCGAACACGAAACCTGTTTATGTTAAGCCATATAGAATTCCCGAGTCATTGAAATCGGAAGTGGATAGGCAAATTGAAAACATGTTGAAGGAAAATATTATAGAACCGACAAATAGCGATTGGAATAGTCCAGTACTTTTGGTTCCAAAAAAGTCTATAGACAATAACAAAAAATGGAGATTAGTTATTGATTACAGAAAAGTAAACAATGTAATTCAGGATGATAAATTTCCTTTACCAAACATAACCGAGATATTAGATTCCTTATCAGGTGCTATGTATTTTAGTCATTTAGATCTTCAGTCTTCATACTACCAAGCGAGTTTAGAACCTAATAGTAGAAAAGTTACAGCATTTACAACGAATTCAGGACAATATCAAATGATGCGTCTTCCAATGGGACTTAAAATAAGCCCCAGTGCTTTTTCCCGTGTCATGTCTATAGCGTTATCAGGTCTTACGTGCGATAAGGCATTTGTTTACATGGACGATCTAATAGTATATGGGCGTAATTTAGAATCTCATAATAAAAATTTAATAGATATATTCGAAAGACTTCGAAAGGTAAATTTAAAGGTTAATCCACAAAAATGTGAATTTCTAAAGACCGAACTTTTATATTTAGGTCACGTTGTTACATCAGATGGTGTTTTACCAGATCCAGAAAAGGTTAAGGTGTTACAAAATTATCCAATTCCAAAAAGTACAGACGAGGTGAGACGTTTTGCAGCGTTCTGTAATTATTACCGAAAATTTATACCAAATTTTTCTGAAATAACTGTACCATTAAATAAACTTTGTAGGAAAACATCAATTTTTGAATGGACGAATGAATGTCAAAAAGCTTTTGAAAAATTAAAACAAGGTCTAGTATCTCCACCTATTTTACAGTACCCAGATTTTTCTGAGAACAACGAGTTTATTTTACAAACCGACGCGTCCGGTATAGCTATCGGATCAGTTTTGTGTAACAGAAATATGAAACCCATAGCTTACGCGAGTAGACCATTAAATAAAGCCGAATTAAATTATCCGACTATAGAAAAAGAGTTGTTAGCAATTGTATGGAGTGTTAAATACTTTAGACCATATTTATTTGGCAGAAAATTTACGATTATGACAGATCATAAACCACTTATATATTTATTTAGCATGAAAGATCCCTCTAGCCGATTATTAAAGTTTAGATTAAAGCTTGAAGAGTATGATTACAATGTTGTTTACATTAAAGGAAAAGATAACGTAGTAGCGGATGCATTGAGTAGGGTAACCATTACTTCGAACGAATTAAAGGATATCAATCAAAAAATTATGGTAATGACGCGTGCACAGAGAAGAAAATTAGATAATAGTGTTGATAACAGTAGCTTAGGAAACCCAAGTATACCTAATGTTTCTGACAACGATAGGTCAGGCCAACCTAGAGTAGCGGAAATATTGCGTATTCCCAGTGGTTCCGTGGAAATGAAGTTTATCGAAGGTAAATGGATAGATAGATTACGAGTAAAAAGAGAAATAACTGAGGAAGATCAATGTTTTGCGTATGTAGAAAGTCAATCAATTATATACATTAACCTCAATTTTATGTCGCAATTCACGCGAGACGTATTTGCGAATATGTTGAGAGATTTTTGTAATAAAATAAATGTGAAAGAAATATGTATATTAAAAGACGTATACAACACGTTATTTTTAAAAGAGTTGTGTGAAGAGATAAAAAGTAGAAATATGTGGACCGGTCCCCAAATTCATATATTAAGAAATGTTAAGAGAATTACGGATAAAGACGAGAAGACAGTTATATTAAATGATTATCATTTATTACCTTCGAGCGGACATGCAGGTATTCGACGAATGGTAAATAATATTAAGAGTAAATATTACTGGCCAGGACTAGAAGCAGATGTTAGGAACTATGTAAGTAAGTGTATCAAGTGTCAAGTTATGAAGCACTCTCCAAGTCATAAGGAACCTATGGTAATAACAACAACTGCCAGTTCAGCGTTTGAGAAGATATTCTTAGATCTCGTTGGTCCATTAGATAAGGATGATGCAGGTAATCAATACATACTTACCATCCAGTGTGAGCTTACCAAGTATGTGGAAGCATACCCATTACCATCAAAGGAAACTAAGGTAGTAACCAGTGCATTAGTTAGTAATTTTATATTACGTTACGGCGTTCCTGACGTCATCGGTACAGACAAAGGAAAAGAGTTTATATCGTCTACAATGGCAGAAACATGTAAGTTATTAGGAATAGAGAAAATCCATTCCACAGCTTACCATCATCAGAGTATAGGTGCGTTAGAAAATACCCATAAAAATCTAAGAAACTTTTTGCGTATACAATGTGAGGAAAATACTTACACATGGAGTCATTGGCTACCATTTTGGTGTTTTGCTTTTAATACAACCATACATACAGCAACAAAGTATACTCCGTATGAATTAGTCTTTGGTAAACAGTGTCATATTCCAAGTCGATTGAAAGGTGATATTATAGAACCATTATATTGTGCAGACGATTATGCATTACAGTTGAAATATAGATTACAACTTGCGCATAAAGATGCGAGAAAAAGGTTAATTGATAGTAAGATAGATCGAAAATTAACTTATGATAAAAATAAAAAACCAGTTAATTATCAAAAAGACGATTTAATTTTGGTTAAAAATGAAAGTAAGAATAAGATGGATCCATTGTATAAAGGTCCATATTTAGTCATAAGAGATATTGAACCTAATGTTGAAATAATTAAAAATAACAAAATTGAAGTTATTCATAAAAATCGTACGAAACTTTATAAAACATAATTAAAATTATATAATATAATACAACAATAATGTTTGTTATATTCTTGTTTACGTAATTTTTTTTATTGTCGTACAATTTATCGAACATTGAATTCATGTCAATTGTTAGAATACCTATTTACTACTCTATGTATTAGACAATAAGTATATTAATAATATGTTCTTATTCAAAAAAAAAAAAAAAAACAAATAGATACCCTTTTGTTTTTTTTTTTTTCATTTAGGGGAATGATGTAGTGTAGCAGTAAGTAAAGTAGTAATAAATCGAACCTAGTGAAGAGCAGACGTGTCTCATTTAATCCCAGTACGCCCACCACAATTAGAAGTTTTCTTGAAAGTCTCATATTGCCTTCTCGAATATTGTTATCCGATTATTTTAGGTGCGAATCTCAGGAAAATGTTATCTCTTACTTACACTAAACGAAAAGTATAGTATTCTAGGTAAAGCGTCTTAAAGCTGGGTTATCATTTTTAGTATGTTATATAATATTGTGATTCTTTAAGGGTCACCCCTTAGCTTAGTGAGTTCCTTTATTCAGATGGTCGGGGATTAGATTCCAAGAATCGTTTGGCAAACAATTCTAAGGTGTTGCGCATTGGTTGGGAGGATCGAAGATGGATACACAGTGGCAATTATTGAGGCGTATTCACTTCTCATCAACATCTATTCACTTTTCTCAAAATGAGAAGAGTTTTGTCCATCGTCCACCACGTTTGCCAATTGTATATTTGCAGACTTCATACATAGTGAAAGAACATTGTGAAGAGTTCTCAGGAATGTAGGTTTCTTCACGATGTTTTATTGATTTGGTAAATTGGCCCGTGCTTAAAAATTAAAATTAGTGCGTGCCCAATGATCTTATATAATACTAGCTGATGCCCGCGACTTCGTCCGCGTGGATTGAGGTTTTTCGGTTCCCGCGGGAACTCTTTATTTTCCGGGATAAAAAGTAGCCTATGTGCTATTCCAGACTATAATCTATCTTTGTGCCAAATTTCATCCAGATCCGTTCAGCCGTTGGAGCGTGATTGAGTAACAAACATCCATACATCCTTACATCCATACATCCATACATCCATCCAAACTTTCGCATTTATAATATTTATATATTATATAATATGATGTAATGTGCCTGTATTTTTTCATAGGATTTCGTCCTCAATCGTCCCAACTAGACCCCTATAAAATTGGTACAATAGTTCACGGAATCATTTTGATGGAGTGACACGATTATTTAACGGATGGGAAAAAGCCCGGAGAGTCCTAAAGGGTGCGTGATGTATATTGGGCCCGAGACGCACCTGCGATCTTTGTTGTCGGGGTAAAATAAATAAATAATAGATGTGTGAACTATTTCTGTCACACATCGCACCTTTCCGTTGGTATCTTTGTGACGACTTCCAAAAAAGGAGGAGGTTCTCAATTCGGCGCGCATGTTTTTTTTTGATCCATTCGATGTGTTACGACTACAAGAATCACTCTTCATTAGGTTCATTAAAAATGTGTCTCAGATCGTCCCGTTCGGCTCCATGCTAAGTTAGGTGAGATCGCAGTCAAGGGCTAACATGTAGTGAATAAAAAAAAAAACGTTAGGTTAGGTACGGTTAGATACAATAAGATTTCAGTTGTATTGTGTGACGCGGTATGTTCTTTCTCCCATAACATAGTGGACAATGGTCTTAGATAATATAGTATACTTACGTGCCCATATAATATGGTGCCCATAGTGTTTCTTTAAAGCATAAACTCAAGTCTGTCTTTATTTTACATTTTGATATAATGAACTAAGCTCAGTATTCAAGATGGAATAGATTAAGTATACCGGAAGAATAATTATTTATTTATATTATGTTTGTACAAAATATTGTCTATAAACTAATAGAAAAAAAGTAGACAAAGGTAAAGCTTATCTCTATAAAATAGAAATCTCTTTCAGCCTTCCTTGAAAGTGAGTAAGGTGAAATTGTGTGTAAGGTGAATTGTTAAGTGTTAAATGGTCTAGGTACAAAAATAATTATTTTATTGAGATTATAAAATTCTACAATATATTATACTTAATAAATTGGTACACTGTCTAAATAATAATAGTGTGAATAAAAGATACCATCGACACTTCAGCTTCATGCAACATTCAAGCTAAATTGCTTTGTTTCGGCTTGGCACAGTATTATGCACCTGTTAGTATTTAGTACTAATTCCATGAATTACAATTATCATAGTGCTATGTCTACCGAATTAGTTCCAAGTTCCGACCACGGATGGGCACTGGTTAATGTAATTAATCTTACCTATTACTACTAACACCACACAATATAATAAACTATTCTAATCTAATCCAATCTAATCTAGCCTGTAACTGTCCCACGACTGGGCAAAGGCCTCCCTCCGATATAATAAACTATTATCCATACTAATATTTTAATTGCAATATTGTGTCTGTCCGTCTATCTGTCATTCTGGCTGTCTGCTACGCTTTCTCAACTCGACTGACAACCGATTTTGATGAAAGTCGGAAAAGAGATAGATAGGTTGCATCCCGCAGGCAGGGCACAGGCTACTTTTTATCCCAGAAAAACCAAGGAATCAATAAAATCTTTACCCACGCGGACCAAGACGCGGGAATCATCTAGTTCTTACTCGTGTATAGAAGTCCACGTAAGTATACGCAACGTAAAGAACTTGCACTTCATTAAATGTTTGGTGAATAAGTAATACTAAAAAAAATCAAATATCCTCCTTATTCCTTTCGTAATTAAAAAAATATCGGATTCACGGACGTGACCAATTTGTATAGAAAATTTTTAACCCTTTGAAACAGCTGTCGTTAGTCAAAAATTCAAAATATGTAGGTAGGTGTATTTTTATTCTCATTTCCTGCACGTGCCCTGACCGTTTATAATCCGAGTTTAATTGAGAGTTATGGAAACTCGGCCTTTCCTGGTATCCAACGAACAGGCGGGATATGAAGGCTTTTAACACGTGTTTAGATAGATAGATAGATAGAGATAGATTGATAGGCTTAAGATGATCTTGCCACAAGCTCACAATAAGGTTCTTTCATCGAGCATAATAGACGATGGATTTTTGATGGGCTTATAAGAATCGAGAAAAACTTTTCGTTCGTTTGGTGGTCTAAAACCATAGAGTTAGTCAATTATGTCTCAAATTGTTAGTTATTGAGTTTTTCTATTGAATAATTGTTAGTATACAATTCCAGAGTTAGGAAGTTGATTTCAGAGAGCACATAAAACTGCTGATCCAGCGCCTGATCTCTCTTATGTGTCGCACATTGACCATGAGAGTAAGGCAATAGAGGGTGAACCTTGGTTTGCATTTAAGCACTGTTAAATCTTCTGCTCAGATGGCTTTACTCTATTTAGGTCAGTCACTGTAGCGTCAGAAGTACTTACCATGTACTTACCTCGGTTAACCCAGAATACCAACCATCATAACCTCAAATTACCTGGAGGAAGGATTAAGTGGAAAGGATAAATAATAACCAAGGGATCACTTTATTATCAAGAGGAGATAAATAATGAACACTGTGAAATCAAGATGCAACTCACTTTAATATCAAGATTCGACACCTTTCTCATCGAGCGACACTTAGATAAAAGGAAGTTGTAAGATCGCCTTGAAAAAGGCGAGAGCTCACAGCATCGGCTCGACGGAAGTTACCTACCGTGTTGAGGACGCCTGCACCGAACAATTGCTGATTGTAACAATCGCGCCAGCTACTTTGCATTGGACATAAAAAGGAAAGATTAGCCTTGAAAAAGGCTGTCCGTACAAACTGCTGCCGGGACCGGAGATGCCGCTGACCTGCTCAGGAGTTGAAGAATGCACCGAGAGTTCCACTGTCCACACAAGTACACCAGCCAGTTCATTATTACACTACCGCACACGTGTCACTCAATACGGCGCGCGCGAGCTGCAGAAGCGCGTGAATTGCCCGGCGTTCCTTGGGCGACTGAGAGAGCGCGCGGAGGCGCGCGTTCTATTTATAGCTTCATGGTGTCAGTCGATTTGAACTATCGCAACTAGCTAGCGTGATGCGTTGTATGTACATATTATTATAGTTACCTAGTTTTAATCGTAATTATTATTATTTCTATTATTATTACTATTTTCTGATTGGTGGTTAGTGTAAGGATTTTAATATAAATATCGGCATATTTTGCAATACATTCATTCTGATCTCAGCATCAAAACAGTTTTATTTTACTCCAAAACCTCCGCTAAAGTGGTGACCCCGAGCCTGAACAAGCTAAATATGGAAGATCAGAAAACATCCACCTCTGCACAAGCAAGACTCCCAGGCCAGGAAGAAATCGCCGCCATCGCCCTATCACTGCGTGTTCCACCATTCTGGAGAGACAAGTCCCGTTTATGGTTCATCAGTTTTGAGGCCGCAACAAGCGAACTAAAGAAGAGCCAGGAGCAGCTAGCCCAGATGGTCATCGCTCAACTAGAAAAACAAGACATAGAGCAAATTTCGGACATACTGTGCAATCCGCCACCTACAGAACTGTACAACGCGGTGAAGAATCGTCTGATTTCCGTCTATGAAGAATCCGACAGTCGCCAGTTACAAAAGCTACTTTCGGAGATAGAGCTCGGCGACCAAAAACCTACCCAACTCTTGCGCCGCATGCGTTTTCTCGCCGGAAGCAAACTACCAGACTCAACTCTACGACTGATGTGGACGAACCACCTTCCAGCACACGTCCGATCAGTATTGGCAGTCAGCGAAACCTTCAGTACGAAGACTGCACTCGACGAGTTAGCACTCCTAGCCGACAAGATGCTAGAAACAAATCCCACCCCGCAAGTCTCAAGCGTCGAAGCCGTCTCATCAACCAACGCCACCGCAAGCACTCACGCCACTTCAAGCACCGACATGCAATTCCTCGTGAAAGAAATTACCAAGCTATCACTCGAAGTCGCCGCGCTCAAGACTCAAGTCAACAACTTACCATTCCAACGTAGAGGCCGTTCCGCAAGCCGTCGTCGCTATGGCAACCATAACAGATCTCGAAGCGCAACTCCTTCGCCTTACTGTTACTATCATCGAAGATTTGGCAATGATGCAAGAAGATGCACACTGCCGTGTTCTTTCAAGGACACGAAGTCGGAAAACTAACAACTACGCTGGATGAAGCGGGATCCGGCGTATCTGAGAAGTCTTACCGCTTGTTTGTCACCGATAAGAAGTCAAAAACTACATTTTTAATCGACACAGGCGCTAATATCTCCGTGTTACCGCCGCGTAAAGGGGAAATACAGAAGCCATCGAATTTGCAACTCTACGCCGCTAATAATACGGTCATTCCAACCTACGGAGAGAAAACCATGGAACTTGACTTCAACCTTCGCCGACCATTTAAATGGAAGTTCATCATAGCCAAAGTCAGTAAACCAATCATCGGAGCAGATTTTCTCGAATACCATCAGCTGATCGTCGATATCAAGAATCGAAGACTTATTGACGGAAGAACCAACTTATCGTCGCGATCTTTCGTCCGTGCAACAAACATACCTACAATAAGAAGTATCGACGTTCAACAGGCATACCACAACATTTTAGCCGATTTTCCCGGTGTAACAAGATTAACTTCAATGAACCTTACGCCGAAGAACAACGTCGAACATTTTATCGAAACAACTGGACCGCCACTTCACTGCCGTGCTCGACCAATTGCACCGCATCGCTATGAACGAGTCCGCAAAGAGTTCGAAGACATGATAGAACAAGGACTATGCCGCCCAAGCAAAAGTCCATGGTCTTCGCCACTGCACATTGTTCCGAAGAAAAACGGCGATCTGCGAGTCTGTGGTGATTATAGAAGACTTAACAGCGTTACTATACCGGACCGCTACCCAATTCCAAGAATTAAGGACTTCACACATCAATTAGCGGAGAAGACTGTATTTTCTACAATCGATCTCAACAGAGCCTATCAGCAAATTAAAGTACGTCAAGAAGACATAGAGAAGACTGCAATTATAACTCCAATGGGCCTATTCGAATTTCCGAGAATGGCACCAGGTTTAAGGAACGCTGGTCAAACCTTTCAACGGTTTATCCACGAAGTTCTGCATGGTCTCGATTTCGTCTACGCCTTCATAGACGACCTATTAGTTGCAAGTCCGGACAAAACATCGCATGAAGAACACCTACGAGTTGTATTGCGAAGACTAGAAGACAATGGCATTACAATCAACCCGTCAAAATGCATCTTCGGTCAAGATGAAGTCAAATTCCTCGGTTTTACTGTAAACAAGTGCGGAATAAAACCTCCTGAAGAAAAGATCACAGCAATCTGCAACTACGTGAAACCAAAAACAATCGAAGAGCTAAGGCGTTTTCTCGGAATGATAAATTTCTACAGAGAACATATTCCTAAGGCTGCAGATATTCAAGCACCACTCCATGCCTATCTTCATAATTCGAAAAAGAGAGACCGCACACTAATCGAATGGACCGACGAAGCTACAAAAGCATTCGAAGCGTGTAAAAATGCAATTCAAAACGCAGCTTTACTCGCTCACCCATCGCACGATGCTACTCTTGCAATCTTCAGTGACGCATCAGACTCGTGTGCCGGAGCTGTACTTCAACAATTCGTCAAAGGAAAATGGCAACCACTTGGGTATTTTTCGAAGAAATTTTCCGACGCGCAACGCAACTACAGTACATTCGACCGGGAGCTACTCGCTATCTACATGGCAGTAAAACATTTCAGGAAGACTTTCGAGGGACGAAACCTAATCGTTTTCACTGACCACAAGCCATTAACTTATGTACTTCAGAAACCACCTTCACCATCTGAAACTCCACGACGAGCAAGACAACTAATTTTCATCAGCGAATTTACTACGGATATTCGTCACATCAGCGGGAAAGATAATGTTGTCGCCGACGCACTGAGTCGCATACCTATCGAAAGCATAGTTTGCCCGACAAGTCTCGACTACGAAAGAATAGCCGAAGCACAAGAAAGAGACAGAGTATGGGCGTTTCTTCATTGGACGGCCCGGCCCGGCACCGGCACCGACACCGACAGTATTCAACGACACGACACCGGCACCTACATTCTTCATTGACCGACACCGACAACGACAAGCTGCGAACCGCGTGAGCCAAGAGCGATGGCAGCGTATAACAAGTTGACGACCTCCGTGGCGCAGTGTGTAGCGCTGTTGTCTTAACGTGCGGAGGTCCCGGGTTCGATCCCCGACAGGGTCAATTTGGGAATTTATAATTTCTGAATTTTCTCTGGTTTGGCCTGGTGGGACTGGGAGGCTTTGGCCGTGGCTAGTTACCATCCTACCGGCAAAGACGTGCCGCCAAGCGATTTAGCGTTCCGGTACGATGCCGTGTAGAATCCGAATAGGGGTATGGGTTTTAATAATAACTGCGTGGCCCTAACAGGTAAGCCCGCTACCATCTTAGACTGCATCGTCACTTACCATCAGGTGAGATCGCGGTCAAGGGCTAACTTGTAGTGGATAAAAAATATATATATTTCTTGTATTTATTATATTTGAGACGCAAAAAAAGAACTACCTATCAGTACACGGTTTTGGGCGCATCGAATTATAAAAGTAAGATATTTAGACGGCGTGTATTACAATTTATTTGAAAAACTAATCAATAACCCGGATAAGTTTTTCAATTATTTCCGTATGAGTAAAGCAGCTTTGATTATTTACTAATGAACTTGATCGAAAAATGCAAATGAATTGTGTACTAGAGCGACGGGGGCGCGGGGCGGGGTCACTGATCACGCCACTCGCACGCCCACATGGACGTTTGTATGCGTACACAACACATGCACAACGATGCCGGCCCGACACCAGTGGGAGACTTGCTGCCGACGACATGCCGGTGCCGGCGCCGATATGTCGGTGCCGGGCCGGCCCAGTGAGACAGCGTGCCATACAACTTCATACAATTATGCGTCCACTAATGTCGGTGTCGGTGCCGGGCCGGGGCCGGGCCGTGCAATGAAGAAGCGCCCAATGCATCGAGCAACTATCGAAACAGAATAATCTCACTCTGCGGAAAATGACTATGCCAAATTCGCAAGCTACAATCTACTGTGAAACTTCAACTGCATTCGTACGACCATACCTACCTGAAGAATTTCGACGAGTCGCTTTCGATGCAGTTCATAACATCAGTCACCCTGGTATCCGAACTACGAACAAACTCGTCACGCAAAAGTTCTTCTGGCCATCAATAAACAAGGACGTCAGTACATGGGCGAAAAACTGCATACAGTGTCAACGGTGCAAAGTTCAACGGCATACAACGAGTAGTGTATCTTCATTTCCGACCGCCGAACGATTTCATCATGTTCACATAGACGTCGTCGGGCCGCTGCCCACTTCGCCCGAAGGACATCGTTACCTCGTCACCATGATCGACCGAGCAACGAGATGGCCTGAAGCGATTCCGACCGACGATACATCGGCTGAATCGATTGCGAAGATATTCTACGAGCACTGGATCACTCGTTTTGGGACGCCAGTAGTTTTGACCTCAGACCAAGGGCGAAATTTTCAAAGCCACCTGTTCTCCAAGCTTCTCAACGTCATGGGAATTCAACAGACTCGTACGACACCCTACCATCCACAATCCAATGGTATAGTTGAACGTTGGCACCGCGCTTTGAAGACCTCACTGAAAACACGTCTATCTGGACATACAAAGTGGATCGACGAGTTACCTACAGTTCTGATGGGTCTTCGTGCCGCAATGCGTTCTGATACTAAAGTCAGTGCCGCAGAGCTTACCTACGGATTCAACCTACGTCTACCATGTGATTTTTTCGCACCTGTAAAAGCAACCGAGCAAGATTTGGACTACGACTACGTGAGCAGATTACGATCAACGATCAACTCCGTCATGCAAAATCAGCCTACAGTACATAGCAACAAGAGACCTACTTTCGTTCATCAAGATTTGCAAACCTGCGAGCAAGTTTTCGTTCGAAACGAAGGAGTGAAGAGGGCCCTACAACCATCATATGAAGGCCCATACAAAGTGTTAGAGCGGGATAGCAAGACTTTTAGACTGCAATTGCCAGAGAAGCGCTCTGCAGTTATATCAATCGATCGTCTCAAACCTGCCTACACTTTGGATAGTACACCAGAGGACTCACCTGCATTAACTTCATCATCGGACGGACAAGAACCTACTCGCAACTCCGTGCGAAGGAAAGAGAACGAGGCAAGCCAGGCGCCAGCATCTAGTGCAATACAACCAATATTAAAGAAGACTAGATACGGACGCGTAACTAAACCTCCTGTACGCTTTCGCTAGGGGGAGAGTCCTGTAGCGTCAGAAGTACTTACCATGTACTTACCTCGGTTAACCCAGAATACCAACCATCATAACCTCAAATTACCTGGAGGAAGGATTAAGTGGAAAGGATAAATAATAACCAAGGGATCACTTTATTATCAAGAGGAGATAAATAATGAACACTGTGAAATCAAGATGCAACTCACTTTAATATCAAGATTCGACACCTTTCTCATCGAGCGACACTTAGATAAAAGGAAGTTGTAAGATCGCCTTGAAAAAGGCGAGAGCTCACAGCATCGGCTCGACGGAAGTTACCTACCGTGTTGAGGACGCCTGCACCGAACAATTGCTGATTGTAACAATCGCGCCAGCTACTTTGCATTGGACATAAAAAGGAAAGATTAGCCTTGAAAAAGGCTGTCCGTACAAACTGCTGCCGGGACCGGAGATGCCGCTGACCTGCTCAGGAGTTGAAGAATGCACCGAGAGTTCCACTGTCCACACAAGTACACCAGCCAGTTCATTATTACACTACCGCACACGTGTCACTCAATACGGCGCGCGCGAGCTGCAGAAGCGCGTGAATTGCCCGGCGTTCCTTGGGCGACTGAGAGAGCGCGCGGAGGCGCGCGTTCTATTTATAGCTTCATGGTGTCAGTCGATTTGAACTATCGCAACTAGCTAGCGTGATGCGTTGTATGTACATATTATTATAGTTACCTAGTTTTAATCGTAATTATTATTATTTCTATTATTATTACTATTTTCTGATTGATGGTTAGTGTAAGGATTTTAATATAAATATCGGCATATTTTGCAATACATTCATTCTGATCTCAGCATCAAAACAGTTTTATTTTACTCCAAAACCTCCGCTAAAGTCACCATGTCCGAAATTCGTTCTCCGATACCTTTAGTTTTTTTAAAGTGTAAATATAACGCAGATTGTCTGCCAGACTAATATTATACCCGACTACGGCAAAGCAAAAAAGAAGGGTTATGATTTTAGCACTCTATGCATGTTTGCGTATATGTATGTTCCACCGTAGCGTCATAAGTCATAAGTCATAAAGTCATAAATATTTATTCAATTTAGGTAGATACACTACACTTATTGACGTCCAGTTACTTAAAAATATGATGGTGATAATCTGTTACGGTATCTTAAAACTAAAGCTACGAGGGTTTCAAACGCGCCCTGGTCTGAGAAGAGCCCACAACAAACTCAGCTGGGTTTTTAGGGTTCCGTACCCAAAGTGTAAAAACGGGACCCTATTACTAAGACTCCGCTGTCTGTCTGTCTGTCTGTCTGTCTGTCTGTCTGTCTGTCTGTCTCCAGGCTGTATCTCATAAACCGTGATAGCTAGAAAGCTGAAATTTTCACAAATGATGTATTTCCGTTGCCGCTATAACAACAAATACTAAAAATTAAAAAAATATATATATTAAGGGGGGTCCCCATACAATAAACGTGTTTTTTTCGTATTTTTTTGCTCAATATTAAAAACGGTAACAGGTAGACGGTTCAAATTTTCACAGAATATTAACTTGTATATTACCTTTCAAAATAAATAATTAAATATCAATAAAGTAAATATTAAAGGGGGGCTCCCATACAACAAACGTAATTTTTATTTTTAATACGTCATAAATCGTAAAACTTACTACAGGTTTGTACGGAACCCTCGATGCGCGAGTCCGACTCGCACTTGGCCGGTTTTTTCTTAACTACCGTCTACAATATTCTACAATAATTCTATCGTCGATAATTCTACAATATCGGCCCGTACCGGGCCGATTTTGTAGAATTATCAATCGATTGTTATTAGGCATAGGCTACAGTTTCGCTAATGTATCGAGTGGGATTTCAAATGAAATGGTAAATAATTATGATCATAGTAGAATTTTATAATATACCAAGTGTCACAAAAACAATTTTACAATATATTATTATTTCCGTAGTCGGCTTAAAGTTTTTTTTATCTGTCAACAGTCTGTAGCGTATTTCGTTTTAATAGTTAAGCAAAGGTATTGGGTTCCTGCTTTCTGATAAATTAAAGCACATTTTCTTAAGCTTGGAGCATTTTTAAACTTCTCTTAACCCTGTTTACTTTTTCTAATCTAAAGCAAGAATGTAGATTCTAATTAAGTTTTAAATTAAAATTGCGGGTTCCGCATAGTATTAGCCGTAACAAAGGAACCTAATATCCTGGAAGATAAGACGCAGCTAAAAAAAGCTCTTAAGCATTTAAAACAATTCCATTTGTCCATTAGAGCGAGAATCGCTTGCACTGCACGACCTTAGCCCTAGCGTGCTGCACGAAATAGCTTTAGAACAGCTCAAGCGAGTATAGTACCAATTAATAAACGCTTAAAGGTATTCGTTTACTACACAGAACTATGTCAAGATAAGATAAGTAGTCTGACGTGAAGCGGTGCTAGTTCACGCAATTTCTGGACAGGGTAGAGTCTATACGATCTTTTGCACATTTATTATATCTACAATAGTAACGTATGGATTAATTATAGTTACCTCGTAGAAGCTATGAAATGTTCCTACATAGCATAATATTTTAAATAGAGTATACTTAATTTAAAATAAATAACTCAAGTAGCGCATGAATACCTACTACTGGGCTTTTAGGTCGCATTTAAGTACTGATGCGTAATCTATACTTTACATATTTTACCTATATTCAGAGGTTTTTCAAATGAGAGAAAAGAGGTTTTCATATGGGTATATTTTGATTTTCCGGAAAAAATGACACTTTCACGTCTTAAAATATTTTTCATATAGGTAACCTGCATTGAAAGTGCGAATTTAAACACCTGTTCAGTCACCCGAAAATAGCCAATTTCAGACGAATACGTCATTCAGGGGGTAGAGAATGGTTTTCTACCCGTTGAATGACGTAGCAGCTCTCCTTTCAATCCTGCCAGAGTATCTTTTTGTTTATTTCAAACCTTTATAATTATTGTCATTTTAACCATCAACCAAACTGACAGATATCTGCACTTTAAATGCAGGTTATATGAAAATGTAGTGTTTCAGACTTCGGGTGATGCAAGCCCTCGCTTCGCTCAGGCAGGCAACTTCGCCCTCGTCTGAAATCGTCTTGTTTCATCCTTAGGCACACAATAAACTATTTATGTAAAAAAATCAAGTCATTCCGTTGTTTCGCTTCGCGTTTGAAGGACAAACAGACGTTTTCGCATTAATCACAATAATATTGGTAGTGAATAGTGCTTCATAACAATATTCATTTTGTAAAATTAACTCGTAATTCACAATGTAACGAAAACTTTCATACTAAATGAACATTAATTGCTCTAGTAGGTATAAACCTTAACCCCATAGAAATTTACATCCCACCGCAGAAATTATTATTAAGAAAAGTCATCTGAAAATGATCTACTATTCAGCTTCGTTATCACAAGTTTCCGAACCACTGGCCGATGTAACCAGGTTATTGAGGACTCCATTACCAGTACACTTTGCAAGGGAGAATCGGGGGGGATAGCTCTTGGTAAAATGGTTGATTCCAATGCTTAGCTTGGCAAAGGTGAAGTACCTACTCCTAACACTTCTTACTTTAGACAATTTACTTCTTGCTAAATGCTAACTAGGCATAGGAGATTGAATCAAGTAACTGATATAACAAGTAACTATAGTAATTAACTAGTATGGCGCGTGGCTGCGCGGCCCGCTACAGCGGACCGCGTAGTGGACTGCGTGGTCCACTGTCTACTTACTCGCTGTCCTACTATCCTGCCCCCCGATTATGTAAGAATGGCCGGTCAAATCGTCAAAGTTCGGCGTCAAAGTAAAATAAACCATAACAGCATTAAATTAGAGCTCAATTTCGAAACGCGAAATTGAGCTCTAATTCAATGCTGTTATGGTTTATTTTACTTTGACGCCGAACTTTGACGATTTGACCGGCAATTCTTACATAATCGGGCAGCTGGTTTACTGTCTACGTGTTCTGAACTGAACAACACACTGCTATGCTAGTGAGCACAGTGGAAGCGCCAGCACGCCAAGCGTCCGACGTAAAAAAAAATTCTCATAAAGGAAAAACATAAAACAAAGACCACCAACCCCCCGCCCCTCCCTTTTTGTTTGAGCAGCCCCTAAGTAGGTGCCTATCTTTAATACCCTGACCGTGCTCCTCACCCATCATCCGAACCTTAGATCATCATCTCTCTCCATATTTTTTTCTCCGAACCATTCGTCAAAATAAGATTTCTTCCATAAAAACAAATCTTGAAAAGGAACCGTAGTCTTGCATAGTTCTACACTTGTAGCCTCTTCAATATTCGGCATACATTTTTTATGGAAAATAAATTCCGCCATCTTGAATATTTTTCCTGTTCATCAAGTAGACCTTCATGTTCTGATCATCTTTTGCCAAGAAACCACTCTTCCATCTTTTATACTCACCGAGATAGACACCGACGAAATTTGTATGACGGCCATCTTAAATCCACCATTTTGAAATTTTTTTCCAGCTCACTGTCAATTGGATGAAGTTTCGAGTAACATTTGTTCGAGCACCCCCACCTATCTTCAATACCCTTTTCTATGGAAAAATAAATTCCGCCATCTTGAATTTTTTTCGTGTTCATCAAGTAGACCCTCATGTCCGGATCATCTTTTGCCGAGAAACCACTCTTCCATCTTTTATACTCTCCGAGATACACACCGTCGAAATTTGTATGGCGGCCATCTTAAATCCGCCATTTTGAATTTTTTTTCAGCTAACTGTCAATTGGATGAAGTTTCGAGTGACATTTGGTCGAGCACCCCCCACCTATCTTCAATACCCTGGCTGGTGCTCTTCATCCGTCTTCGAAATCCTCAATCATCAGCTCTCTCTGTATTTTTCCTCTTAATGAATTTTTGTCTTCTATACGAAACGATGAGTGAAAAAAAAAATGTTCATACAAAATTTTACAGGAGAGGTGATCAATCAGTGAATCAGCACGAGCAGCTATATATATATTACTAGTATGGCGCGTGGGTGCGCGGCCCGCTAGCGGACCGCGTGGTGGACCGCGTGGCCCACTGTGATCCACTGTCTACTTACTCGCTGTCCTAATATCCTGGTTTACTGTCTACGTGTTTGACGACCTCCGTGGCGCAGTGTTGAGCGCTGTTGAATTAACGTGCGGAGGTCCCGGGTTCGATACCCGGCAGGGTTTGGAAAATTTATAATTTCTGAATTTCCCTGGTCTGGCCTGGTGGGAGGCTTCACCCATGGCTAGTTACCACCCTACCGGCAAAGACGTGCCGCCAAGCGATTAAGCGTTCCGGTACGATGCCGTGTAGAAACCGAAGAGGGGTATGGGTTTAATAAAACTGCCATGCCCCTAACAGGTTAGCCCGCTACCATCTTAGACTGCATCATCACTTACCATCAGGTGAGATCGCAGTCAAGGGCTAACTTATAGTGGATAAAAAAAAAACTGAACAAAACTGCTATCCTAGTGAGCACAGTTGAAACATCAGCACGCCAAGCGTCCGACGTAAAAGAAAATTCTCATAAAGGAAAAAACAAAACAAAGCTGGCTTTCCTAATGGCAAACCGACAATAATTCTTCCATAAAGAACAAATCTTGTAAAAAACCATATCAAAATCATTCATATTTCCTAACTTCTTGAACTACTCTCTTCAATGTTCGTAGATTCTGCCGTCTTAATTTTTTCTGCTCATCAAGTAGACTTTCAGGCCCTGATAATTTTCTACCCAAAAACCACTCTTCCATCTTTAAAATACTGTCTGAGATAGCCGCCATCTTGAATCCGCCATTTTGGTTATTTTTTTCAGCTCACTGCCAATTGTATAAAGTTTCGAGTATTTTTTGTTTGAGCAGCCCCTACCTATCTTTAATACCCTGACCGTGCTCCTCACCCATCATCCGAACCTTCGATCATCATCTCTCTCCATATTTTTTTCTCCGAACCATTCGTCAAAATGAGAATTCTTCCATAAAAACAAATCTTGAAAAGAAACCGTAATCTTGCATAGTTTTTCAATGAAAAAATAAATTCCGCCATCTTGAATTTTTTTCCTGTTCATCAAGTAGACCCTCATGTCCTGATCATCTTTTGCCAAGAAACCACTCTTCCATCTTTTATACTCTCCGAGATAGACACCGTCGAAATTTGTATGGCGGCCATCTTAAATCCGCCATTTTGAAAATTGTTTCAGCTCACTTTCAATTGGATGAAGTTTCGAGTGACATTTGGTCGAGCACCCCCCAACTTTCTTCAATACCCTTTTCTATGGAAAAATAAATTCCGCCATCTTGCATTTTTTTCCGGTTCATCAAGTAGACCCTCATGTCCTGATCATCTTTTGCCAAGAAACCACTCTTCCATCTTTTATACTCTCCGAGATAGACACTGTCGAAATTTGTATGGCGGCCATCTTAAATCCGCCATTTTGAATTTTTTTTCAGCTCACTGTCAATTGGATGAAGTTTCGAGTGACATTTGGTCGAGCACCCCCCACCTATCTTCGATACCCTGGCTGGTGCTCTTCATCCATCTTCGAAATCCTCAATCATCAGCTCTCTGTGTATTTTTCCTCTTAATGAATTTTTGTCTTCTATACGAAACGATGAGTGAAAAAAAAAATGTTCATACAAAATTTTACAGGAGAGGTGATCAATGAGTCAGTCAGTCAGCACGAGCAGCTATATATATATAAACTAGTATGGCGCGTGGGTGCGCGGCCCGCTGCAGCGGACCGCGTAGTGGACCGCGTGGTCCACTGTCTACTTACTCGCTGTCCTACTATCCTGCCCCCCGATTATGTAAGAATGGCCGATCAAAGCGTCAAAGTTCGGCGTCAAAGTAAAATAAACCATAACAGCAATAAATTAGAGCTCAATTTCGAAACACGAAATTGAGCTCTAATTCAATGCTGTTATGGTTTATTTTACTTTGACGCCGCACTTTTACGATTTGATCGACAATTCTTACATAATCGGGCAGCTGGTTTACTGTCTACGTGTTCTGATCTGAACAACACACTGCTATGCTAGTGAACACAGTGGAAGCGCCAGCACGTCAAGCGTCCGACGTAAAAGAAAATTCTCATAAAGGAAAAACATAAAACACAGACCACCAACCCCCCGCCCCTCCCTTTTTGTTTGAGCAGCCCCTAAGTAGGTACCTATCTTTAATACCCTGACCGTGCTCCTCACCCATCATCCGAACCTTCGATCATCATCTCACTCCATATTTTTTTCTCCGAACCATTCGTCAAAATGAGATTTCTTCCATAAAAACAAATCTTGAAAAGGAACCGTAGTCTTGCATAGTTCTACACTTGTAGCCTCTTCAATATTCGCCATACATTTTCTATGGAAAATAAACTCCGCCATCTTGAATTTTTTTCCTGTACATCAAGTAGACCCTCATGTCCTGATCATCTTTTGCCAAGAAACCACTCTTACAACTTTTATACTCTCCGTGATAGACATCGACGAAATTTGTATGGCGGCCATGTTAAATCCGCCATTTTGAATTTTTTTTCAGCTCACTGTCAATTGGATGAAGTTTCGAGTGACATTTGGTCGAGCACCCCCCAACTATCTTCAATACCCTTTTCTATGGAAAAATAAATTCCGCCATCTTGAATTTTTTTCCTGTTCATCAAGTAGACCTTCATGTCCTGATCATCTTTTGCCAAGAAACCACTCTTCCATCTTTTATACTCTCCGAGATAAACACCGACGAAATTTGTATGGCGGCCATCTTAAATCCGCCATTTTGAATTTTTTTTCAGCTCACTGTCAATCGGATGAAGTTTCGAGTGACATTTGGTCGAGCACCCCCCACCTATCTTCGATACCCTGGCTGGTGCTCTTCATCCGTCTTCGAAATCCTCAATCATCAGCTCTCTCTGTATTTTTCCTCTTAATGAATTTTTGTCTTCTATACGAAACGATGAGTGAAAAAAAAAATGTTCATACAAAATTTTACAGGAGAGGTGATCAATGAGTCAGTCAGCACGAGCAGCTATATATATATTAACTAGTATGGCGCGTGGTTGCGCGGCCCGCTACAGCGGACCGCGTAGTGGACCGCGTGGTCCACTGTATACTTACTCGCTGTCCTACTATCCTGCCCCCCGATTATGTAAGAATGGCCGATCAAATCGTCAAAGTTCGGCGTCAAAGTAAAATAAACCATAACAGCATTAAATTAGAGCTCAATTTCGAAAAATGAAATTGAGCTCTGATTCAATGCTGTTATGGTTTATTTTACTTTGACGCCGAACTTTTACGATTTGATCGACAATTCTTACATAATCGGGCAGCTGGTTTATTGTCTACGTGTTCTGATCTGAACAACACACTGCTATGCTAGTGAGCACAGTGGAAGCGCCAGCACGCCAAGCGTCCGACGTAAAAGAAAATTCTCATAAAGGAAAAACATAAAACAAAGACCACCAACCCCCCGCCCCTCCCTTTTTGTTTGAGTAGCCCCTAAGTAAGTACCTATCTTTAATACCCTGACCGTGCTCCTCACCCATCATCCGAACCTTCGATCATCATCTCTCTCCATATTTTTTCTCCGAACCACTCGTCCAAATAAGAATTCTTCCATAAAAACAAATCTTGAAAAGAAACCGTTGTCTTGCATAGTTCTACACTTGTAGCCTCTTCAATATTCGCCATACATTAACTATGGAAAAATAAATTCCGCCATCTTGAATTGTTTTTCCTGTTCATCAAGTAGACCCTCATGTCCTGATCATCTTTTGCTAAGAAACCACTCTTCCATCTTTTATACTCTCCGAGATAGACACCGTCGAAAGTATGGCGGCCATCTTAAATCCGCCATTTTGAATTTTTTTTCAGCTCACTGTCAATTGGATGAAGTTTCGAGTGACATTTGGTCGAGCACACCCCACCTATCTTCAATACCCTTTTCTATGGAAAAATAAATTCCGCCATCTTGAATTTTTTTCCTGTTCATCAAGTAGACCCTCATGTCCTGATCATCTTTTGCCAGGAAACCACTCTTCCATCTTTTATACTCTCCGAGATAGACACCGACGAAATTTGTATGGCGGCCATCTTAAATCCGCCATTTTGAATTTTTTTTCAGCTCACTGTCAATTGGATGAAGTTTCGAGTGACATTTGGTCGAGCACCCCCCACCTATCTTCGATACCCTGGCTGGTGCTCTTCATCCGTCTTCGAAATCCTCAATCATCAGCTCTCTCCGTATTTTTCCTCCGAATGAATTTTTGTCTTTTATACGAAACGATGAGTGAAAAAAAAAAATTTCATACAAAATTTTACAGGAGAGGTGATCAATCAGTCAGTCAGTCAGCACGAGCAGCTATATATATATTAACTAGTATGGCGCGTGGCTGCGCGGCCCGCTAAAGCGGACCGCGTAATGGACCGCTCGGTCCACTGTCTTCTTACTCGCTGTCATACTATCCTGGTTTACTGTCTACGTGTTCTGAACTGAACAACACACTGCTATGCTAGTGAGCACAGTGGAAGCGCCAGCACGCCAAGCGTCCGACGTAAAAGAAAATTCTCATAAAGGAAAAAACATAAAACAAAGACCACCACCCCCCCGCCCCTCACCAACTTGTATACCTTTGGGTGCCATCACACTTCGGCAACTTGGTTTTCCTAATGGCGAACTGACAATAATTATTCTTCCATAAAGAACAAATATTGTAAAAAAACCATTTCAGAATCATGCATATTTCCTAACTTCTTCTACTCTCATCAATGTTCGTAGATTGTGGTTTTTGGGTAGAAAATTATCAGGGCCTGAAAGTCTACTTGATGAGCAAAAAATTAAGATGGCAGAATTCTGCCATCTTAATTTTTTCTGCTCATCAAGTAGACTTCTGCCATCTTAATTTTTTGCTCATCAAGTAGACTTTCAGGCCCTGATAATTTTCCACCCGAAAATCACTCTTCCATCTTTTAAATACTGTCTGAGATGGCGGCCATCTTGAATCCGCCATTTTGGATTTTTTTTCAGCTCACTGCCAATTGTATGAAGTTTCGAGTATTTTTTGTTTGAGCAGCCCCTACCTATCTTTAATACCCTGACAGGGCTCCTCACCCGTTATCCGAACCTTCGATCATCATCTCTCTCCATATTTTTTTCTCCGAACCATTCGTCAAAATGAGATTTCTTCCATAAAAACAAATTTTGAAAAGGAACCGCATCAAAGTCTTGCATAGCAATATTCGCCATACATTTTCTATGGAAAAATAAATTCCGCCATCTTGAATTTTTTTCCTGTTCATCAAGTAGACCTTCAAGTCCCGATCATCTTTTGCCAAGAAACCACTCTTCCATCTTTTATACTCTCCGTGATAGACACCGACGAAATTTGTATGGCGGCCATCTTAAGTCCGCCATTTTGAAAATTTTTTCAGCTCACTTTCAATTGGATGAAGTTTCGAGTGACATTTGGTCGAGCACCCCCCACCTATCTTCAATACCCTTTTCTATGGAAAAATAAATTCCGCCATCTAGAATTTTTTTCCTGTTCATCAAGTAGACCCTCATGTCCTGATCATCTTTTGCCAAGAAACCACTCTTCCATCTTTTATACTCTCCGAGATAGACACCGAAGAAATTTGTATGGCGGCCATCTTAAATCCGCCATTTTGAATTTTTTTTCAGCTCACTGTCAATCGGATGAAGTTTCGAGTGACATTTGGTCGAGCACCCCCCACCTATCTTCGATACCCTGGCTGGTGCTCTTCATCCGTCTTCGAAATCCTCAATCATCAGCTCTCTTCGTATTTTTCCTCCCCATGAATTTTGGTCTTCTATACGAAAGGATAAGTGAAAAAAAAAAATGTTCATACAAAATTTTACAGGAGAGGTGATCAATCAGTCAATCAGCACGAGCAGCTATATATATATTAACTAGTATGGCGCGTGGCTGCGCGGCCCGCTAAAGCGGACCGCGTAGTGGACCGCGTGGTCCACTGTCTACTTACTCGCTGTCCTACTATCCTGCCCCCCGATTATTTAAGAATGGCCGATCAAATCGTCAAAGTTCGGCGTCAAAGTAAAATAAACCATAACAGCATTAAATTAGAGCTCAATTTCGAAACACGAAATTGAGCTCTAATTTAATGCAGTTATGGTTTATTTTACTTTGACGCCGAACTTTGACGATTTGATCGACAATTCTTACATAATCGGGCAGCTGGTTTACTGTCTACGTGTTCTGATCTGAACAACACACTGCTATGCTAGTGAGCACAGTGGAAGCGCCAGCACGCCAAGCGTCCGACGTAAAAGAAAATTCACATAAAGGAAAAACATAAAACAAAGACCATCAACCCCCCGCCCCTCCCTTTTTCTTTGAGCAGCCCCTAAGTAGGTACCTATCTTTAATACCCTGACCGTGCTCCTCACCCATTATCCGAACCTTCGATCATCATCTCTCTCCATATTTTTTTCTCCGAACCATTCGTCAAAATGAGATTTCTTCCACAAAAACAAATCTTGAAAAGGAACCGTAGTCTTGCATAGTTCTACACTTGTAGCCTCTTCAATATTCGCCATATATTTTCTATGGAAAAATAAATTCCGCCATCTTGAATTTTTTTCCTGTTCATCAAGTAGACCTTCATGTTCTGATCATATTTTGCCTTGCTTGGTTTCTTGAAACCACTCGTCCATCTTTTATACTCTCCGAGATAGACACCGACGGAATTTGTATGGCGGCCATCTTAAATCCGCCATTTTGAATTTTTTTTTCAGCTCACTGTCAATTGGATGAAGTTTCGAGTGACATTTGGTCGAGCACCCCCCACCTATCTTCAATACCCTTTTCTATGGAAAAATAAATTCCGCCATCTTGAATTTTTTTCCTGTTCATCAAGTAGACCCTCATGTCCTGATCATCTTTTGCCAAGAAACCACTCTTCCATCTTTTATACTCTCCGAGATAGACACCGAAGAAATTTGTATGGCGGCCATCTTAAATCCGCCATTTTGAATTTTTTTTCAGCTCACTGTCAATTGGATGAAGTTTCGAGTGACATTTGGTCGAGCACCCCCCCCCCCTATCTTCGATACCCTGGCTGGTGCTCTTCATCCGTCTTCGAAATCCTCAATCATCAGCTCTCTCTGTATTTTTCCTCTTAATGAATTTTTGTCTTCTATACGAAACGATGAGTGAAAAAAAAAATGTTCATACAAAATTTTACAGGAGAGGTGATCAATGAGTCAGTCAGCACGAGCAGCTATATATATATTAACTAGTATGGCGCGTGGGTGCGCGGCCCGCTAAAGCGAACCGCGTAGTGGACCGCGTGGTCCACTGTCTACTTACTCGCTGTCCTACTATCCTGCCCCCCGATAATGTAAGAATGGCCGATCAAATCGTCAAAGTTCGGCGTCAAAGTAAAATAAACCATAACAGCATTAAATTAGAGCTCAATTTCGAAACACGAAATTGAGCTCTAATTCAATGCTGTTATGGTTTATTTTACTTTGACGCCGAACTTTTACGATTTGATCGACAATTCTTACATAATCGGGCAGCTGGTTTACTGTCTACGTGTTCTGATCTGAACAACACACTGCAATGCTAGTGAGCACAGTGGAAGCGCCAGCACGCCAAGCATCCGACGTAAAAGAAAATTATCATAAAGGAAAAACATAAAACAAAGACCACCAACCCCCCGCCCCTCCCTTTTTGTTTGAGCAGCCCCTAAGTAGGTACCTATCTTTAATACCCTGACCGTGCTCCTCAATCATCATCTCTCTCCATATTTTTTTCTCCGAACCATTCGTCAAAATGAAATTTCTTTCATAAAAACAAATCTTGAAAAGGAACCGTAGTCTTGCATAGTTCTACACTTGTAGCCTCAATATTCGCCATACATTTTCTATGGAAAAATAAATTCCGCCATCTTGAATTTTTTTCCTGTTCATCAAGTAGACCTTCATGTTCTGATCATCTTTTGCCAAGAAACCACTCTTCCATCTTTTATACTCTCCGTGATAGACATCGACGAAATTTGTATGGCGGCCATCTTAAATCCGCCATTTTGAATTTTTTTTCAGCTCACTGTCAATTGGATGAAGTTTCGAGTGACATTTGGTCGAGCACCCCCCACCTATCTTCGATACCCTGGCTGGTGCTCTTCATCCGTCTTCGAAATCCTCAATGATCAGCTCTCTGTGTATTTTTCCTCTTAATGAATTTTTGTCTTCTATACGAAACGATGAGTGAAAAAAAAAAATGTTCATACAAAATTTTACAGGAGAGGTGATCAATCAGTCAATCAGCACGAGCAGCTATATATATATTAATAATTTCGTCCAAGTATTTAATTAATTCATTACAAAATGAAATTCTTAAATCAATGTATTTACCGTACAACAACCAAAAGGATTCAATAATTCATACTAATACTATGCGAAAGTGTGTCTGTCTGTCTGTCCGTCTGTCGGTCGGTCTGTCTGTTGGTCTGCTACACTTTAACGGCCCATCTTTTCAACCGATTTAGATGAAATTTGGTACAGATGTAGGTTGCATTCCCTGGAAGGACATAGGCTGCGTTTTATTCGTGAAAATTAAAGAGTTCTCGCGGGAAGCAAAACCGGCAATCCACGCGAACGAAGTCGCGGGCATCAGCTAGTTTATTCATAAACCTTAATCTACGCGAATCTTCATTATTTTATATTAGGTGGCTGTAGAATATGTCAAGATGTTTATAAAACCAACAAATACCCCACAACCGAGTCGACTTATAAACATAAATATTACCCGACACACGCCACACATTAGTCCGAGGGGATAACATTAAAATTTCGTGTAATAGGGGATAAATCTCCGCACCATTACCCCGCCCAGGACAGGTGCTGTTATTTTTACCCCGGAAATTGGACGGCCGGTTCCAT
This sequence comes from Erebia ligea, assembly GCA_917051295.2. Classification (NCBI taxonomy): domain Eukaryota; kingdom Metazoa; phylum Arthropoda; class Insecta; order Lepidoptera; family Nymphalidae; genus Erebia; species Erebia ligea. The sequence goes on along the minus strand of OU785237.1, from coordinate 4,247,621 downwards.
TTTGGATACATTATGGTGATACATTTTAATCCATGTCTTCTGTGGAAGGAGGAGTTACGACCATACAAATTGGCGTTTTTAAATTTACTTACAGACTAAAAACTAGTCTACTTCTAATAAAAAGCTTACACTGCAATCCATAGATTGATTTAAGTATCTCAACTTAATTTTATTTCTTGACTGTAAAATTTCTTTGTCATGTCAGCCATATTGAATTTGCCATGACGTCATACTAACTAATCAACTCTTATTGACGGCGCTGTGTGCGTGTGCTTGTAAATGATTGAATAAGTGCATATTATGCTGTATCATTTATATGTATGTACCAGGTACCTACTCAATATGAGATGAATAAACAAAAATGTAATTTTAATAGATTGATAGATGGTGGAACTGCGTGGTTGAAATATCGATATTTTAAAATCAAATCGTCTATTGGAATGCACATGGTGCTACTTCTTAAATGTCAAATACCTACTTCTTATTCGAGCATTACTGTATCATTAATCGTCATATTACCTATTATTATTTTTTAGGACGATAAAATTATGGTAATCTTTCAAATGTCTTATTTTCAAAGTATTTTAAACATGTCTGATGCGCTGCCTGTCGGCATACGTGTGAAAAGATTATTTTATCATTTTTTAAATATCGATTGTTTCATTTATTATTTTTGATTGTTCTATTGGTCTTAAGAATCAGAAACACTATTTCCTCATTCAGCCATAGAGCAGAGTGGCGCAGTGGAAGCGTGCTGGGCCCATAACCCAGAGGTCCGTGGATCGAAACCACGCTCTGCTAGAAATCCTCTTTTCTATTTTCAAATTTTGTAACAAAGTTAATAATAAAATTAAGTTCCTAATATTCTTAAATAAAATTAAAATTGTATACAAAAATACAATTTTATTAAGAAGTAAGTATTAAAAACTAACATTTTAAACCATATATTCATTACCGAGATTGATTTCAAAGTAAGTCAAGGCCTGTCTGAAAATTTTAAGATTAACAACCTATAGTTTCTTGCCTGATTTTATTTAAATCTAATTTGAAAAAACAAACATGGCAAGTGGTTATTTCATAACCGAAAAAAATATCTTCTAGTCTAGAGTTAAATAATAGAAACAAAATAAAATTTAAATAACCTAGTTTTACTTTCAAGAAAGCAAAATTCCTTAATAGAATTTCATACGGAAATGACATTTTCAGTAGAAATTACTTTATACAGCCATAGTAAATTCAAACTTAGAACATTTAGCACATGTTCTTACGAGATAATTCGCGAAGAGCGTAAGAATACATGGGCCCTTACATTTTCGCCGCGTACTCATAATATTACCTTGGGATTAAAATCGTTTTAAATGTCGTCTTACCAGTTGCCACCAACGTTTGTAGGACTTTCAGGTATGCATTCTGAAAGTGTATTTAGAGTTCTACTAATAAGTTTTTTTTTCTACTAAAACTGTATATTTATTTTGTAGTTTAGTTTTAATTATTACTAGTGGTTCGCCCCGAACTAAGACCTCGCTCACAAACGAATAAACTTGTACAGAGCGCCATCTATTGACATCATTGTGAAGTGAAAAAATAATGAAGCTCATTAAAAATTAAATAATTTCGTTTCCTTATAATATTTATCTAATTTTAGTATTTGTTGTTCAAGTACAGGATATAATTCAAATAATTGATAAGTTTCAGGCTCAGCCTTTCAGAAAATTGAGAGTTCTGAGGTCAACTTTGTAGTTTGGACGTTAGAAAATCTCCACTTTGAAAGTCAATTTTAGGGGAAAAATTTAAAAAAATATATTTTTAAACTCAATTCCTAATTATCTTTAAAATGATATACCGCAACCCTATGTAACGTTATAAAAAATATTTTACTTCGCATTCGCTTCTATGAGAGCCCCCCTGAAATAAAGATTTTTATAACTTTTTAAGCTATATTCGGCGGGAGGCCATCGGTTTACATATTATATTTAAATTTGAAGTAATTACGTTCAGTAATTCAATTTTTTTAAACGGAGCAACGGATCGACGTGATTTTTGGCATGGGTTACGTAGTTCAGGGCCTGGAGAGTGACATAGGCTATTTTTATCCCGGAAAATTACAGAGTTCTTGATCTCTTGAATTTTAAATAAAAATAAAAATATTAAATTTCAATTTATTGATTTTTATTTATTTTAAAACTAGATGATGCCCGCGACTTCGTCCGCGATGGATTAAGGTTTTTTGATTCCCGCGGGAACTCCTTAATTTTCCGGGATAAAAGTAGCCTATGTCCTTCCCCGGGATATAACCTACCGCCATACCAAATTTCAGCAAAATCGGTTGAAAAGATGGGCCGGGAAAGCGTAGCAGACAGACAGACAGACTTTCGCATTTATAATACTAGTAAGGACATTGTCTTGTCGTTACTTTTCTTCATAAGTAGGTCTTAAGTAAATCCTTTGGCCTTACTAAACGACTTAATTTTTTTTAAATAATTCATCGTGTGATGAAATCCAAAAGCAGTTTAGATAAATGAAAAGTTCTATTGCTATTCCACTTTGAACTCGCGAGACAGATCTTTTCAGGTTTTCCTTCGTCGTAGATAAATTACGTAAACACCTTAGTTTTCTGAAAGCTTGCTGGTTTTGTGTGTGAATTTTAGATCACTACAATCAACTCTGCTGTAAGAATAAGCAGGTTGAAATTTCGTCTCTTTGAATGGATACGTAAGATACCAAAAGCGTTGAGATTATGAAATTTTCCCCCTGGAAAAAAGCCTACCTATAAAGGATTTATTTAGCTAATGCCGGTTTTTAAAATTAACTAATAACCTAAATGCCAATTTTCATGTCTCTAACTTGAAAACTATAGGCCAAACAAACTTCCAACCCCCATTTCAACCCCTTAGGGGTGAATTTTCTCAAAACCGTTTCTTAGCTGATGTCTACACCATAGAAGGAACCTACCTTCCAAATTTCAAGTCCTGCTTTTAGCTTTAGCTGCTTTAGTTCCTGAGATATCGTGATTAGTCAGTCAGTCAGTGAGTGAATGAGTGGTATTTCCCTTTTATATACGAGTATATAGATAAGTTTGCCTGTTAGTTAAGTACGTTGTCACAGGCCACCAGCAGGCCGAGTGGGAGTGTCTTTACGTATTCGATTTCAAAAATCTACCACTAGGCAATCTGTGCGTCTAGTGGGCGATTTTTTGTCAAGTGCTTGGCAGCTGGTGCTCGATCAATTCATGATCAATTCCATACAACGTAGTCGCGATCGAATACCTACGTGAAAAATCGTCCACTCGGACTACTATTTATACTCTTTACAAATTTGGTAGGTATTACAGAGATAGTTTGCATTCCAGAAATTCAAATTCAAATGTTTTTTTATTCAAATAAACTTTTACAAGTATCGCCGAGTGAATCTACCACTGGTTCAGAGTTGGATATAATATGTATAAGGTTACTTTTAATCCCAGAAAATCTAATAAAATATCCCCACAGGATATTTTAAACCTATATCTAGGTGGACGAAGTCATATTATGCATTCATTTATATACTTTACTTATTATTACACTTACATAATATTAGATACTTATCTATTTCACACCCAAAAAAATGGGATTCAGGAATCCTGAATACAGGTTTTTTTTTTAAAAGAAGACTTTACTGATCAAATTCGAATTTAATTAAATAATAACTGTAAGGAAGACATTGTATCTACCAACCTTATAAAATCGGTATGAAGGATAAAAAGAGGCATTATCGGAAAAGCCATGTTCCAATAAAAGTCCACGACCAAGAGTATATTAACACATGCCCTATTAGCAGGTAATTTTAATGTTAACGTCTTTTTCGCCGCCGCCAGTATTTGAGGTCTCGTTACGTTGGTTACTCCGTAATCCATGGCAAAAGGGTGAAATTAGAAAATCTCCCGGGGCGTGCCGTTGCCAGGAGACAGCTTTCAAGGGGTTTTCAGAGTCTCTAATAAGCGGCTGTTTAGCATTGAGGTAATCTAACCATGGAGGAGTAAATGTATACATATAGCATTCTTAAAATCGCATGTTCTTAAGAGAGCGGCCACGGTTTTAGTGGGTATCTCAAGGAGATATCCTCTTCCGCCGTCAAAGAGATAAAGGAGGCTTCAGCAGCTACCGGCAAAGACGTACCTACCTTCATGCCATTAAGCATTGTATTGCATTCAGGTACAAAAGCGACATTTTCACGCCATTTAACCCGCGTTTTATGATAGTCAGTTAAGCTATATACTCAAAATAATGATATTAGTTAAATGTCTTTGGCTGTGCTGTACTGTATCGCATTTTTTATTTTATTTTATCTACTACAAGTTAGCCCTTGACTGCGATCTCACCTGATGGTAAGTGACGATGCAGTCTAAGATGGTAGCGGGCTAACCTGTTAGAGGCATGACAGTTATATTAAACCCATACCCCTATTAGGTTTCTACATCGTACCGAAACGCTAATTCGCTTGGCGGCACGTCTTTGCCGGTAGGGTGGTATAACTAGCCACGGCCGAAGCCTCCCACCAGACCAAATGCCGTGGGCAAAGGCGTCAAAGAAACACTTCTAATGATTGTAAAGTTTAAGCTTTGTAACTAACAAGTGAATATAACTCAAAGAATTAAAAAATACGAATGCCATAGTTAAATGAAAATTTTTTGTGAATCACTGGGTATTGAAATATAGTCTTATATATTTTTGGAATCTACTCATCATTTTCTTGATGATGACAATATAGTTAATCTCATTTTGGAAAAAAAAACAACTTTAGTCTTTAATGCGGGACCATGGTCACCCTATCAATTTTTTAAATAATTTTACTAGTCCTAAATAATCCCGGAATAAGCTAATCCTTAGCTTATTCCGGGTGACTAGACTGACTGACTACGATACCTCATTCATCAAAATCCGTTGAGGCGTATAGAAGTTATGGTGGAATATACAAACTCACATACATACATACATGAACCCTGAAAACAATATACTCCTGTTTTCATTCAGTCGTATAAAAATACGGTGATCTTATTACATTACCATAGAATTTGCGTCAGAATGATGAAGATAGTTTACTAAATTGAAACAGCCCTTCTGGTTTTCTTATAGGTTCATCAATCAGGATTCGAATTGCGACCATCAGCTTACGGGAAATTAGTGTAGGTGCCTCTAGTATTATGACAACTCTCTGGCTGGCGGTGGGGAACTTTATTTTATAAAATAAATTATATTGCCAAACGATTTTGTTAAACTCGGAAAATAAATTGGTAAATTATTATCTTTTATTTTCATCAATATTGCTTTTCTTTTTTATTGAACCTTTTTGTTTTGGGACTTTAATGAACATTATTCAAAAGATATTTCCTTTAGCAAGTACTTGGTTAAGTTAAAATACTATCTATAGATACATTTTGGTAGCAGCACCTTCGGATTTTTGTTTTCTACATATTTCCCAAACGAACTTTTATATTTTTCCTTTAACAAAAAAATTAGAAAAAACTTTTTTTGGCTCTGTATGGACAATGAATTCTCCAATTAAAATTTTCAAAAAATATTTCGTGTACTGGAATCCTCTAGTTACAGTTTTATTATAAGTATGGACTGATCCACCTACTTTTTTTAGGTATTAGGTTGCTAAAATACATATTTCCCTTGCCTGTTCCTGTACCTTTGCAATTTGTACATTAGTATGTAATGTAAGATAAACATCTGATTCACTCAAGGTCTCCGTCACTTATCATTTCTGTGGGTGTCTAATTGGTACAAACATACTATGCGTCCTAATACAACATTTTTTACATAAAAATGAACTTTTAAAACAGAGGTATAAAGTTCAAATTGGTGTGTATAGTCACGGTAAACACAGTTATATTTTAAAATGGGCATTCTATTGAATAATAAGTTCGTGGGCGATACTACAGTAGTTAAGTAATTGAATACAATGTGTCCTTAAATTTCGCATAGCGATTGCAATCGTAAACATTTCTTGTTCTTGTGACGTTGCCCTATTTCGAAAAAGCTGTATCAACCATTGTTACAATCACAATGGTTGAGATTGGCTGAATTTATGGTATTCTTGCTGCGACACTGGATTTTGGCCAATAGCGAAAGAGCTACGCGACACCAAACCAAACGGGAAACCAAAAGTGATAGCATAAAACAAACTGAATCAGATGAATTGTCTAAGAAAATTGTAATAATTCGACAGCTTAAAACGTATTAGTCGAATTGTTTAAGGAGTTCATACATGCTTTTTAACCTGCAGCCATCAGCTATGACCACCTCAAACAGGTCGAATTATCTGTGTGGCAAACGATTACGATTACGATTTCCTTACACAATCCGGGGGCAGTTTAAGTCAAGTGTCAGTGTCAAGGTCTTATCCTACTTTTTAGGGTTCCGTAGCCAAATTTGGCAAAAACGGAACCCTTATAGATTCGTCATGTCTGTCTGTCTGTCTGTCTGTCTGTCCGTCCGTATGTCACAGCCACTTTTTTCCGAAACTATAAGAACTATACTGTTGAAACTTGGTAAGTAGATGTATTCTTTGAACCGCATTAAGATTTTCACACAAAAATAGAAAAAAAACAATAAATTTTGGGGGTCCCCATACTTAGAACTGAAACTCAAAAATTTTTTTTTCATCAAACCCATACGTGTGGGGTATCTATGGATAGGTCTTCAAAAATGATATTGAGGTTTCTAATATCATTTTTTTCTAAACTGAATAGTTTGCGCGAGAGACACTTCCAAAGTGGTAAAATGTTGGTCCCCCCCCCCGTAACTTCTAAAATAAGATAAAAAAAATATATGATGTACATTACCATGCAAACTTCCACCGGAAATTGGTTTGAACGAGATCTAGTAAGTAGTTTTTTTTTAATAATTTAAAACTTACTACAGGTTTGTACGGAACCCTCGGTGCGCGAGTCCGACTCGCACTTGGCCGGTTTTTTTTTAAATATTTCAATTTCATCACAGTACAGTTCAATACAGGACGTCAACGTCCTGTTTGGGACAGCAAGTTTTGTCGAGTCTACATAATTTAGGATTCTGTATAAAAATATACATGAAATCTGAAACATAAAAACGCAGAAAAAACATATACATAAAAATAATTATGTAATATTTAAAAATATCATGCGTTGCGAATAAATGAGGATTACGCTTTTAGAGCGAATCATACTAAAAACAGGATTCTGCGGTCCCGCCATATATATCGAATTATTCCCCAGGCATAGGCGAAAACACACTACGGACAGTACACACGCGGTAGTCTGTGTAGCTTTATATAAAGATGCGCGAGCGGAGTTATTTTAATTCCACAACAAGTTAGCCCTTGACTGCAATCTCACCTGATGGTAAGTGATGATACAGCCTTAGATGGTAGCGGGCTAACTGGTGAGGGGTAGGTATGTTAGTAATATTAAACCCATACCCCTGATCGGTTTCTAGACGGCATCGTACCAGAATGTTTAATCGCTTGGCGGCACGCCTTTGCCGGTAGGATAGTAACTAGCCACGGCCGAAAGCTCTCACCAGAGTAGACCAGAGAAAATTAAAAAAATATTAGCTCCCAAATTGACCCTGCCCGAAACCGAACCCCTGAACTCCCACTTTATAAGACCACAGCGCTCACCACTGCGCCAGGGAGATCTTCAAAAAAGTCATCAAAGGAAGATATTATTTATATAGATATATAGTTATTGTCCACCGGAAAATGTATGCCCCGTGCCTCGGAGAGAACGTTAAGTCGGCGGTCCCGGTTATTATCACTAACATGATAATAGTCGTTAAAGCCCGCCAACTCGCATTGGAGCAGCGTGGTGGGTCTAAGCTCTAATTCCTTCTCTCCTATGAGAGCGGAGGCCTGTGCCCAGCTGTGGGACGTTAATGGGCTATAGTGGTGGTAGTGGAAGAAAATATTTTTGCCCGTACTGTGTATTCGGCCTATGGTGGCGCGGAAAACGCATCTGCTGCGGTTTCCAACACTCAGTCCATTAATTTAATTAATACCGTTATTTTACATCACTGTATGAACCATTCTGACGGTAAAGAGTAACTGGTATTTTTATTTCATCTCCGACAAACAATTATATCCTTTATTTCAATGTAATAAGACTTGTTCCGAATGCAAATGGAGGTTGTTATATGGAGAATGGTTGGCCGCCCACCAAACCTATATGTATGGTTTTCGCAGGCTGTGGCAATTAGCGTGAAAAAGTATCGCCGAGGTTACAACATCTGTGACTATAGGCTGCAATTTGCTGCACAAATAAACACTACAAAAATAGTAATGTTGCGAACCACTGTTCATTAAGTATCTGCCTGCATAGTTGTAAACTACTTGTTAATTTATTTACCAGTAGGAAACTACTTTTATTTTGCACTTAGTCCAACGGTGAGGGATACAATCGTGAGGAATGCTGCATGCCCGAGAATTCTTCGTAATGTTTTCAAAGGTGTGTGAAATCTTCATATCCGTACATGGCCGAGTGGTGGACTGTGGCCATTTAAACACTTTTCATTATTATTGACGACCTCCGTGGCGCAGTGTGTAGCGCTGTTGTCTTAACGTGCGGTGGTCCCGGGGTCGATCCCCGGCAGGGTCAATTTGGCAATTCATAATTTCTGAATTTTCCCTGGTCTGGCCTGGTGGGAGGCTTCGGCCGTGGCTAGTTACCACCCTACCGACAAAGACGTGCCGCCAAGCGATTTAGCGTTCCGGTACGATGAAGTGTAGAAACCGAATAGGGGTATGGGTTTAACTTATCTGCCATTCCCCTAATAGGTTAGCCCACTACCATCTTAGACTGCATTATCACTTACCATCAGGTGAGATCGCAGTCAAAGGCTAACTTGTAGTGGTTAAAAAAATGATAAAAAAAGAGACTTGTTCTCTGTAGTCGGGCCGACGACCATAGGTTGATGATGATGACGATGATGGACTTTTAAAGACAGTTTTTATCAAGGATAATATTTTTTTATTGCTACTACGTAGATAATCATCCACTAGGCTCCTAGGGAATTGATTTCTTTCGTCAAAACCTTAAACTGGTATCGCTTAAATTCGCAAGAGTGAATAGGCACCTTATAGGCTCCATCGTGCCAGGCTGCCAGCTTCAGGTCTAATTGCTAAGCTAAGCTCTTGACTATAAATAAAAATAAATTACGATATCCTGGCATTTTTGTATTAAAGAGCTTTTACATCTCTCATATTCGGTAAGTAGGTCCTTATTACCCCCAAATGGAGCTTGTAGGTGACCAATTAGCGCTCTGGGGTAATAATGTAGCTAGAAAAGCCCTAGGGCGGTAAGTAATTAAAAAAAGTATGATGGTTAGATGTACGCGAACTTTTTGAAAGAGTGAAGAGTTTTTTTTTAATTACTTACCGCCCTAGGGCTTTTCTAGCTACATTATTACCCTAGAGCGCTAATTGGTCACCTACAAGCTCCATTTGGGGATAATAAGGACCTACTTTACCTCACAATCGAGATGTAAAGCAGAGTAGTTAGCTCGGGTGTAAGCATCAATTGCACCCTCGAACTATAGGCGAATATCTCGGGCTGCAATTGATGCCTTACAGCCCTTGGCTACTAATCTACTATTAAACATTGTGATTAGGATGCTATTTTGCTCTTGCATACGTCTCATACCTTACCTAGAGAGTAAAATATAAGAATCATGTTTAAAGATTGCGAATACGATCTGTGAGCTTACTGTACGTGGTTTATGCGTAGGATCACCTACTTATCAATAACAGTATTACCTATTATATTTTATACTCTCGAATATCAGCTAGTACTTAATATTTCGAATAGCAAAGTAAACTTGCTTGTATGTAATAATTGTTAGACGAACATCTATACTTATAATAAAACTGTAACAGGTCCAATTCTGTACATTGAAGATATTTTGAAAATTTTTTTTGGAGGGCACTCATTATTCGATACTGAAGCCAAATCTGTAATTTTTTTCATTTTTGTCTGTCTGTCTGTCTGTCTGTCTGTCTGTCTGTCTGTCTGTCTGTCTGTATCTTGGCCGCGCATCACGCCGAAACTACTGAATGAATTCAAACGAAACTTGGCACGATTTGAGCCTATACTACGAGGTAGGACATAGGATACTTTTTATCCCGAAATTCTACCCCCGAAGGGGTTAAATAGGGGTTGAAAGTTTGTATGAAAGTCCTTAATTTCTCAAGTTATAGCCATGAAACTTGATATATGAGCTGCGGGTTGAAAATGGAGACATACGTGTTTCACAGTTTTTGAAAATTCGACCCCCAAAAGGGTGAGATAGGGGATGAAAGTTGGTATGAAAGTCCTTCGTTTCTCAAGATGTTTTACAAGTTATATTTACAAAACTTTTTATTTTGTCTTACGGAAAAAAATAAAGAAGTACGTGTGTCACAGTTTTTCAAAATTCCACCCCTAAGGTGGTGAAATAGGGGGTGAAAGTTTGTATGAAAGTCCGTCATTTCTCAAGTTATAGCCATCAGACTTGGTATATGAGCTGCGGGTTAAAAATGAAGACATACGTGTTTCACAGTTTTTCAAAATTTCACCCTCAAAGGGGTGAAATAGGGGTTGAAAGTTTGTATGAAAGTCCTTCATTTCTCAAGTTATATCGATGAAACTTGGTATATGAGCTGCGGGTTTAAAATAAAGAAATACGTGTTTCACAGTTTTCGTAAATTTTACCCCCGAAGGGGTGAAATAGGGGTTGAAAGTTTGTATGAAAGTCCTTCATTTCTCAAGTTATATCCATAAAACTTGGTATATGAGCTGCGGGTTAGAAATGAAAACATACGTGTTTCACAGTTTTTCAAAATTCTACCCCCAAAGGGGTGAAATAGGGGTTGAAAGTTTGTATAAAAGTCCGTCATTTCTCAAGTTATTTCGATGAAACTTGGTATATCCACGCGGACGAAGTCGCGGGCATCAGCTAGTTCATGTAATAAATTTAAAGGCCTATTATTGATGGGAGGTATAGAAATACACGAGCGTAGTGTCAATGGTAATGTATCGACAAAGAGGCAAATCATACAAAGGAACTGTATGGTACTATTAAATTAATTTGAACAGCCAGGTTATGAAATTTCAATATCTTCGCCAATATAGATATTGATTCGAAGGTGCTCGTATCGTGGGTGCTCTACAATATTCTGCCGGTAGGAAGTGGAATGCCGATTGAATTCCTCAAGTTCATAGAATAATTAATTAATGGAATGTCAAAGGTGGTCGTAGACCAAATTAAAATTAAATTCCACACACACATACACAAACACGCACACAGAATAATGCATGCTAATTTTGTATTTTTATTAACTTTTAAATTGAACTTTTGATCTTTTGATTGTTAAAAATATTGATGTTTGAATGCCGAGAAGGAAGAGGGGGGACAGGCCCTGATGTATAGATATTATAGACCCTGAGAAACAGATATTTAGATCAGGGTTCCCAACAAAATTGTGAAACGACGCATATTTTCTTAACAATAAAGTTCATTTTCAGACCTTCATCCTATTGACCTAGCATGCTCTCTGCGTTTGGCCCAGGATTTGGGAGGCTACGAGTTTTTCCTGTCTATTTTCTATCTGAGATCAAAGACACATTAGGGACAATAATATTGGCGTGGCGTTTTGCGAAGACGGTTTGGTTTATCCTAGATCTCTAGTGGGTTTTGTTCTAAGATACCGGAAAAATCGTTAATGTTTTAGGTTTCTCTAATTTTATTGAAGCTAATTTAATTTTACAGCGGTGTTTTACAGTCTAATTATTACTTAGTCCGTTTCTGAAAAAGCTGAAATTGATTCAAACTTGTAAAAGAAATTACTAACTATTGATTCATCTGGCGAAATTTTTTTTTTTTTCCAATTTAATCTGGCGAAATAAAGATCAATTAAAGTTGGGGTGAACTGCTATAGTGAGTAGCTCATATTAATATCATTAACAGCGTAACTACTATAGAATATAGAGCAGCGTACCTACAGTAGAAAAGTTTTAGGTGATAATGTACTACACTTTCAAAATGTTTATGTTAAATGAAGAAGATTTTGCTTGAGTATATTTTAACTATTAATGCAAATCTTTTTATTGTTTCAGGTAACTCATAAACCCAGTGTTCAGTGTTTAATGTGGTATGTGGTGGTAAGAAAGTATGATTCTTGTTCGTTACTTCTGAGGATTGAGGAATAGTGTTTAATCTAAACATTGTCTGATTCAAATTATTCTTGTTATACTTATTTAGGTATTAATAAGTACATGGAATCAAATGTTTTGCACAAAATTGAACTAGAGGTAGAGTCAAAGCAAGACTTTATTTAAAACTAGCTCTTACCGTCAGCCATATTGAATTTAATCTGACGTATTTTTGTTTTCGTATAAAAATACGTCTAAACCCATATAATGGGGGTGTATAAAAATACCCAGTCTGCCATCTTTGAGAGTCTTGTTGAGAGTCGGAGCTCTAGTTTGAAGATACCGTAGTTAGTTATCACCATCACGTATTATACCTTGTAAACGGGACGTTCAGAAGGTGTACTGTGTATGTGCCAATTTTGAATAAATATACTTAGAGTTTGAGCCCGCCCAACCGAGTTATTGGATTTATGACGTCACTTAGCAAAATGGAAGCTTTAAATCTAGTTCTGTCCTTTTCCGTAGGGAGTATTATGAAAGGGTTAGCAATATTTGTAATGCTCTAATTTTAGTTTAGTTAAGAGATTGTGCACTACAGAATCAGCCCCATTGTCATCCAAACTAAACGTGCATGCAAAATTTCAGCTCAATCGGTTGGAGATAACAATTTGAAAATTCATGAACACACAGAAGGTAATATTATATTATGCGCTCAATAGTCACGGAGAGTTCTATTAGTACTTAGAATTTCACTCTCAGACTCTGAGAGCACATATGACGGCTCCTTTGATTCAATATCCATTCAGGGCTAAGTACCTATACTACCTTCACTTCATGTTGACATTTCATAACCCGACGCGAGTTATCTAACTTGTTCGAAAGCTAAGGAGTTAGGACTGAATTTAATCTTAAGGTGCGATTACACTTGTAAAGTTTTACGTAAGTATCGTACGTAAGTAACTTACATGTCTAACATTTGCAAACAACACGCGACTTATAAGACTGTTTGAATATCGTAAGTTACTCATGGTGGCAACTTACCTGAGTAAAACTTATGAAATTTGGTTTAGGTACAAATAGGGTTCATTCTTCTCAGTAGAATCTGTTTTCCAAACCGGTGGTAGAATCAAAACATGACGTAAGATACCTACATAAGAGACACCTGTATGTCCTACTCATACATGTTATAAATAAATTGAGTATTCCGAGGAGGGACATATTGTTACTTTTGATCCCAGGCAATTAAATAATTCCCACGGGAGCTAAAATTCCTTATTCCACGCGGACGAAGTCGTGGGCATCATCTAGTAGTCCAATAATCATAGTCATCGCTTACATAATATTACACGTTATAGGCAATTTAACGGCAATTTGTCATGAGCCAAGATCAATGGAGGAGGGTTTAAGGTAACGTAATCCCACCTCGGGACAGGTCGATGACCTTTATTAGACATCATTAGTAATCGTTAGCGAAGGCTTAGGACGTCTCAGGCAACATAAACGGCTTTATATTAATTTGTGAGAGATGAGATATGACTAAATCAGATTTATTAATAACTAGCAGATGCCCGCGACTTGATTCCCTCAGGAACTCGTTAATTTTCCGGGATAAAAAGTAGCCTATGTCACTCTCCAGGTCCTCAACTATATCCATGCCAAAAATCATGTCGATCCGTTGCTCCGTTGCGGCGTGATTGAAGGACAAACCAACAAACAAACACACTTTCGCATTTATATTTTTAAGTATGACTTAACTAGACGATTCTCCCGGCGTCGCACAGGTGGCCTTATCATACTAATATTATAAATGCGAAAGTGTGTTTGTTTGTTGGTTTATTGGTTTGTCCTTCAATCACGCCGCAACGTAGCAACGGATAGACGTGATTTTTGGCATGGATATAGTTGAGGACCTGGAGAGTGACAAAGGCTACTTTTAATCCCAGAAAATTAAGGAGTTCCCGCGGGAATCAAAAAAAAACTTTAACCACGCAGACGAAGTCGCGGGCATCCGCTAGTCTAATATATTTTCCTACACATTTTATACTTCTGTCCTTTTTCCTTATTTGTAGGGTTAAAGCTGCTTAAAATACGAAGCCTGAAAGATATTTACAACACAAATTGATACCACGACGTGTGGCATACAAGCCAAATAGCTGAACAAGTGCTTAACAGGTTTCTAGGTAAAGAGCAATGTAATAATGTTACTTAACACGTGCTACCAAATAATAGGAACCGACTGCAAAACATTGTTTATTTACACCAACAACGTTTCGTCATAAAAGGTTGTAATGCGTTTTCACCACATACGTAGCAGCTACGGCGTAGCGGCGGCTGCTATAGTAACCGAACCTCAGTCGGCTCGACGGGCCCGGTTCGCGTAGACGCGTCACCGTGCTACACGTTACCGTTATCGTTATCGTTACTGTCACCGTTACCGCGAGTTACCAAGCATCACCAAATGTTACCGAGTGTTACCAAATAAACCTTTTCCCGTATTCTAATTAATGACAATCTAAATATGGTACCGTGATGGTTTTGCACACGTGTGTGTAAAGTATTTGTTTGTTTTTAGCCGGGAAACTTGTGTGTGTTTTGTGTTGATATGGTGGATTCTGGTATATGTAATACACGATTTTGCGAGTGTTTATGTGTAATATAAATAATATGAAAAATTTGGTTATACTCGTACTTCTGTTCCTATACAATAACATAGAGCATGCATAGAGCCAAGTTTGCTCTTAAATGAGTACGTTATATTATGTAGAATAATAAAGGTATAACTGAATTTACCCACCCACTCACTTTATTTTAAAACAAAGTTAAATAAATAAAATAGATAAATAAATATTTATTTGGAGTTACCGAGGACACACATGTACAAAACACAAAATTACTAGGACACATCTTAGGAACTAGACTGTGACACAAACATTTGTGTCGATATGGTGAATTCTGGTATATGTAATACACGATTTTGCGAGTGTATATGTGTAATATATATAATATGAAAAATTTGCTTATACTTCTGTGCCTATACAACAACATAGAGCTTGCATATTATTAATTATTTATTGAAGTTAGTCAATACTCACCATGATATGAATGCGTCCTTAATCATGAGGGACCCTTTATGGGAAAAGAGGTAAATATACTTTCTAAGTGTATCTTTTTGCCTTAAAACTGAGTGTTCTAAAATTAATAATTATTATAATTCTACATTTTAACTCTTCCACATTGCAAAAGTTTTGGGGATTTCAGTAACTATTTTAATGAAACCCTTTCCCAGTAAACTTTAATGACTTTAATACTGACCGCAAGGAATAATTACAAAAGTGACTTTCCCAGCTGTTCTACTTTAGTTATATTAATTAAATTTGAATCATTTGAGGGAACTATTAATACAAACTTCAATTTAAATTTTGTACTGCATGTAAACTTAAATTTTCTCATAATATTGTTTTTTTTTTTTCAAATAATAATAAGCCACATATACATATTTAAGAACAATGTCTGCATTCATAGTGAAAATGCAAGTGTAAACTTCGGTTCGTTAGCCAAAAAATAACTAGGTATACCTTGGTCAAGCTTTAAGCCCTTTCTCTTAAGCCCATTAGGAGCTCTAACCATCCGTAAACAAAACTTAACAAACAAATGAAACCATTATTGATATCCTAACAAGATTCCGTGACTTGGTCCGCATGGAATTAGGTTTTTAAAAATCCCGTGGGTAATCTTTGATTCATTGAGGTAACAGGTAGTTTCTGTCACTTATCAGATGGGTTACTACCATCGCTAGCAGTATTACTTTAAAATGACAGTTTTATGTCACGTACCTTGACATCCCTAAAACACAAACGTTAACAATATTAAAACAATACGGCTTTATGCAATGATAGTATGACCCCAGGTCTTTAATCTAAACTAATATTATAAAGAGGAAAGATTTGTTTGTTTGTTTATTTGTTTGTTTGTTTGTTTGTTTGTTTGTTTGTTTGTTTGTTTGTTTGTTTGTTTGTTTGTAATGGATAAACTCAAAAACTACTTAACCGATTTTAAAAATTCTTTCACCTATAGAAAGCTACATTATCAGCTATATTTTATTTTCAAAAAATTAGAGATCCTTACGAAAATTGCAATTATGTGAACTAAGTCGGAAAAAATCCTTTCTTCTGAGGACTTACGTGGCGTGCGCTGCGTAAACAGTTAAAGTTACACGAAAAAAATGTATGGTGGAATTGTTCCTCTCAAAAAGTTCTAAAAAAAAGTCAATGATAGCATACATCTATCTTTTTAGGTTGACTCACAATAACCATTTTTATAGCTATATTGGGTATAGACTATTAGGATTATTAGTGCTACCCGTGCGAAGCCGGGGCGGATCGCTAGTATATTATAAAGAATTAAATTCAGTGAACTATCTCGGACTATTAATTACACAACCCTTAATTAGGAGATAACCAGTTACGGACTGCAGTAACCTACGGCGATGTCCGACTGCTGACTAGGCGGCAGGAGTCACGTTGCACTATGCATGTGTCCCTACAAATAGTTAAAAATCATGCCGATCCGTTGTTCCTTTGTGACGAAGAATACTAACTTTTCGTGATTGAAGAACAAAGAAATAAACAAACCCACTATCGCATTTCTAATAAAAGAATGCTTACTTAAGTTACCTTTCGTGTTTTGGTTAATTTCGGTAACCAGTTGCTCGCAACCCTTTTCACCGCCGACGTATTTTCGCACTCTCTAAGTGTTCACCCATTTTGCGTTAAGTTTAATGCTCTATTTTTCAGGCTACGAAAGTTTCATCCTGTCGAACAAGTCTGTGCTGCAAGCGCGCGCGGATTTTTCATCAGCCAGTCAAAAATTATATGTCCGTAGTTAGTCTGTTTTCGCCCTAACTTACCTTTTGTGTTTTGGTTAATTTCGGTAACCAGTTGCTCGCAACCCTTTTCACCGCCGACGTATTTTCGCACTCTCTAAGTGTTCACCCATTTTGCGTTAAGTTTAATGCTCTATTTTTCAGGCTACGAAAGTTTCATCCTGTCGAACAAGTCTGTGCTGCAAGCGCGCGCGGAATTTTCATCAGCCAGTCAAAAATTATATGTCCGTAGTTAGTCTGTTTTCGCCCTAACTTACCTTTTGTGTTTTGGTTAATTTCGGTAACCAGTTGCTCGCAACCCTTTTCACCGCCGACGTATTTTCGCACTCGCTAAGTGTTCACCCATTGTGCGTTAAGTTTAATGCTCTATTCTTCAGGCTACGAAAGTTTCATCCTGTCGAACAAGTCTGTGCTGCAAGCGCGCGCGGAATTTTCATCAGCCAGTCAAAAATTATATGTCCGTAGTTAGTCTGTTTTCGCCCTAACTTACCTTTTGTGTTTTGGTTAATTTCGGTAACCAGTTACTCGCAACCCTTTTCACCGCCGACGTATTTTCGCACTCTCTAAGTGTTCACCCATTTTGCGTTAAGTTTAACGCTATATTCTTCAGGCTACGAAAGTTTCATCCTGTCGAACAAGTCTGTGCTGCAAGCGCGCGCGGAATTTTCATCAGCCAGTCAAAAATTCTATATTTGTAGTTTGTTTTCGCCCTAACTTACCTTTTGTGTTATGGTTAATTTCGGTAACCATTTGTTCGCAACCCTTTTCACCGCCGACGTATTTTCGCACTCGCTAAGTGTTCACCCATTGTGAGTTAAGTTCAATGACCGGCGCTCCTCTTCAAGCTACGAAAGGCTTTCACGCATAACTCCAGGCCATTTGCTTGATCGCCGTTCCCACTTAAACTGACACTGGATATATTAGCGCGGTTATGTAGCATACTGATAAGCTACTTTCAGGGTATTTAATCCAAACTTCCATACTATAAATGCGAAAGTGTGTCTGTCTGTCTGCTACGCTTTCACGGCCATCTGTTCAACCGATTTTGATGAAATTTGGTACAGAGATAGTTTATATCCCGGGGAAGGGCATAGGCTACTTTGTATCTAAAAAAAACTTAATCGCGGACGAAGTCGCGGGCATCATATAGTTCAAAAATAATTGTTAGTTTTTAAATATTTTTCGTAAACCGCCGCTCGCGCCTCTTTGCATGAATTTATCCCGATAAAAATAAGAATTTTTAGAATTTCCATCCAAACCGGGACAAGGCATATTTTACCTATATAAAAAACTAAGTACAAACAAAATTTACCTTTTTCTAAACTTATTTATTAAATTCTCACTAAAGGGGAACTTTAAAACTATAGAACGATAGCAACAAACAAACATACGATACTGAGTGAGCTGCACAGATTGCCGCGACTGGACACAATGAGTTTTACCTGCGGAGCGTTTGTTTCGCGCGGATATTTTGTTCTGTGCTGTTCGTAGTGTTTTGGTTATTTACAAGTTAGTGTCAAACGCTCAAAGGCATATTTGCCTAGCGAACTCCTAAGCTTTAAGCAACC
The DNA here is from genome assembly GCA_917051295.2 of Erebia ligea. Lineage (NCBI taxonomy): Eukaryota > Metazoa > Arthropoda > Insecta > Lepidoptera > Nymphalidae > Erebia > Erebia ligea. The sequence continues at coordinate 4,229,026 of OU785237.1, read as the reverse complement.
GACGAGAGTGCTCGAGGAAATCAATAGCCACTTTGCAGTATTTTAACGTTTAAAACACTTTGCAGTAAGTATTTCCCGTAACAATGAAGTGCAGAGACGGTGCACAGACTACCGTGACTGGACAAAACGTGTTTTCCCTACAGAGCGTTTGTTTCGCGCGGATGTTTTGTTCTGTTCTGTCCATAGTGTTTTCGTCCTTTACAAGTTAGTGTCAAACGCTCAAAGGCATATTTTTGTAGCGAACTTCTGAACTCTAAGCAACCGACAAGAATGCTCGAGTAAATCAATAGCCACTTTGCAGTAAGTATTTCCCGTAACAGTGAAGTGCAGAGACGGTGCACAGACCACCGTGACTGGACAAAACGTGTTTTCCCTACAGAGCATTTGTTTCGCGCGGATGTTTTGTTCTGTTCTGTCCATAGTGTTTTCGTCCTTTACAAGTTAGTGTCAAACGCTCAAAGGCATATTTTTGTAGCGAACTTCTGAACTCTAAGCAACCGACAAGAATGCTCGAGTAAATCAATAGCCACTTTGCAGTACCTACGTATTTCCCGTAGCAACTGCTGAGTTTCTTGCCGGTTCTTCTCAGTAGAATCAGCTTTCCGAACCGGTGGTAGATCCTTACGACTTATCATAAGTGGCACAGGTTGTCCTACATGAAATAAATCATCATTTCATTTCATTTCATTTCAATGAAGTACAGAGACGGTGCACAGACCACCGCGACTGGACAAAACGTGTTTTCCCTACAGAGCGTTTGTTTCGCGCGGATGTTTTGTTCTGTTCTGTCCATAGTGTTTTCGTCCTTTACAAGTTAGTGTCAAACGCTCAAAGGCATATTTTTGTAGCGAACTTCTGAACTCTAAGCAACCGACAAGAATGCTCGAGTAAATCAATAGCCACATTGCAGTACCTACGTATTTCCCGTAACAATGAAGTACAGAGACGGTGCACAGACCACCGCGACTGGACAAAACGTGTTTTCCCTACAGAGCGTTTGTTTCGCGCGGATGTTTTGTTCTGTTCTGTCCATAGTGTTTTCGTCCTTTACAAGTTAGTGTCAAACGCTCAAAGGCATATTTGCGTAGCGAACTCCTAAGCTCTAAGCAACCGACGAGAGTGCTCGAGTAAATCAATAGCCACTTTGCAGTACCTACGTATTTCCCGTAACAATGAAGTACAGAGACGGTGCACAGACTACCGTGACTGGACAAAACGTGTTTTCCCTACAGAGCGTTTGTTTCGCGCGGATGTTTTGTTCTGTTCTGTCCATAGTGTTTTCGTCCTTTACAAGTTAGTGTCAAACGCTCAAAGGCATATTTTTGTAGCGAACTTCTGAACTCTAAGCAACCGACAAGAATGCTCGAGTAAATCAATAGCCACTTTGCAGTACCTACGTATTTCCCGTAACAATGAAGTACAGAGACGGTGCACAGACTACCGTGACTGGACAAAACGTGTTTTCCCTACGTTTGTTTCGCGCGGATGTTTTGTTCTGTTCTGTCCATAGTGTTTTCGTCCTTTACAAGTTAGTGTCAAACGCTCAAAGGCATATTTTTGTAGCGAACTTCTGAACTCTAAGCAACCGACAAGAATGCTCGAGTAAATCAATAGCCACTTTGCAGTACCTACGTATTTCCCGTAACAATGAAGTACAGAGACGGTGCACAGACTACCGTGACTGGACAAAACGTGTTTTCCCTACAGAGCGTTTGTTTCGCGCGGATGTTTTGTTCTGTTCTGTCCATAGTGTTTTCGTCCTTTACAAGTGTCAAACGCTCAAAGGCATATTTTCGTAGCGAACTTCTGAACTCTAAGCAACCGACAAGAATGCTCGAGTAAATCAATAGCCACTTTGCAGTACCTACGTATTTCCCGTAACAATGAAGTGCAGAGACGGTGCACAGACTACCGTGACTGGACAAAACGTGTTTTCCCTACGTTTGTTTCGCGCGGATGTTTTGTTCTGTTCTGTCCATAGTGTTTTCATCCTTTACAAGTTAGTTTCAAACGCTCAAAGGCATATTTGCGTAGCGAACTTCTAAGCTCAAGGCAACCGACGAGTGTACTGTACAAGTAAATCAATAGGCACTTTGCAGTACGTAATTCCCGTAACAATGAAGTGCAGAGACGTCAACTGCAGACGCGTATCGTGAGCGCTTTTCGCATTGCGCTCACATGGCTATATCAACATCTCTATATTATTGACTATATAGTTGTACTACCCTACCTTTTTTTACGCCACTGCAAGCTACCCCTATGGTAAGTGATGATGCAGTCTAAGATGGTAGCAGGCCAATCTATTGGGGGTATGGCAGTTATTTTACACCCATACCCCCAATCGGTTTCTACAAGACATCGTACCGGAACGCTAAATCGCTTGGCTGTACGTCTTCGCCAGTAGGGCGGTGACTAGCCACCGCCGAAGCCTTCCACCAGGCCAGACCATGAGAAAATTCAGAAATAATAAATTCCTGAATCGAACCCGGGACCTTCCTTTTATAAGGACATAGCGCTCACCACCCTCTTAATTTTTCCGAGATATAATTTCAGCCAAATCGGTCTATACTAATCTATACTAATATTATTATAAATGCGAAAGTTTGGATGGATGGATGGATATTTGTAACTCAATCACGCAAGAACGGCTGGATCTGGATGAAATTTGGCACAGAAATAGGTTATAGTCTGGAATAACATAGGCTACATTTAGTTCCGGTGAGGTTTTTTGGTTCGGGCGGGAACCGAAATACCTCAATCCACGCGGACGAATTCGCGGGTTTCAGCTAGTAAACAATAATATAATCATCTCGAAATTAAGTAGCTATTGTTATAAAGTAAATATTTTGTTCGACTCGTAGAAATGAAAGAGCGAAATTGCTCGGCCTTAATTGAAGCGGCAAAACGTCAAACGCATCAAACGATTTTCGTATTTCGCCGAGAGAGTTTCACAAACTTCACAACAACATTATTTTGTCATTGGCCGACCTCGTAGGCCTAAACTTTCCGCATTATACACTGTAAAAACATAAAGCGGAAAGAAAGCAAATGGTATCTAACTTTAAAAAAAAAAAAATAGCAAGCAAACGAGGCGGGTCACCTGATGTTATACTTGATTATACCTGAACATTTGCAGCACCAGAGGAACCGCCAATGCGTTGCCGGCTTTTGAGAAAATTGTTTATCCGCCCTTTGAAGAGCCTCATATTACATATTGTAACTAGCAGATGCCCGCGACTTCGTCCGCAAGAAATATTTTTTTTTAATTCCCACAGGAACTCCCTAATTTTTCGGGTTAATATTATATATAGCCTATGACACTCACAAATAATGTGGCTTTCTATTGGTACCAGAAGTTTCAAAATCGGTTTAGTAGATCCAGAGATTACCCCCTACAACATCACAAACTCACAAACTCCCTCTTTATAATATTAGTATAGATTATGTAGTATATGAAGTACTATACGAGCACGCACCTCGAACTTTTCGAAGTTACTTATGTGCGTTTTAAGAAATCAAATATCACTTGCTTCAAACGGTGAAGGAAAACATTGTGAGGAAACTTGCATGCCCGAAAGTTCTTCATTATGTTCTCGAAGATGTGTGTATGTAGCCACCACCACCACCACCACTACAGCCCATTAACGTCCCACTGCTGGGCACAGGCCTCCACTCTCATAGGAGAGTGGGAATTAGAGCTTGGACCCACCACGCTGCTCCAATGCGGGTTGGCGGGTTGGCGGGTTGGCGGGTTGGTGGATGGTCCGTAGCTACTAAGTAAGCCGGTGCTGGCAGGGAGCCGGTCTAACTCTCTGGCATCTGATTTAGATGAAGCGCTGTAAAGCAATCATATATGGGTAAACTTAATGTCAAATATGTCAAGAAAATGTGTATGTAGCGATGTCTGCTAATTCGCACTTGGCCAGCGTGGTGGACTTTTTTCCAAACCCTTATCACTTTGAGAGGATACTTACTTTGTATGTACGAGTATGTGAGTTTCTTTATTCCACCATAACTTATACATACCTGGGCCCCAATCATGTAAGAATGGCCGATCAAACGTTAAAGATTTTCGTCAAAGTAAAGTAAACCATGACAGCATTGAATTAGAGCTCAATTTCGTCTGCCCATTCTTATACGTTTAGGGTATCGTACATACCTGACAATTCTTACGTAATCGGGGGGCAGAACTGATTTGGATGTATGGGGTATCATTAGAATCCTTACATCGTCACGAGTGACTCTGGCTATACATTTTTTGTAAAACAAAACATTAAGGAAGCTGTATGGCGCGATTTTCAAATCGGCTCCGTACTATGTTAAAATGCAGTCGTGTTTTTAATTTTATAAATTATGTTTTCTTTTTTGGGCAGACGGGTAAAATCATACAGACATACCGGAAACAAAAGGTTTCTTAAGCACTAATACATAAAGTAATAGGAAAAGTAAAAGGTAGAGGGTCTTGAAATAATAATTGTTTCGGTTTAGTACAGCGCAACAGACAGCCCAATCATATTAAGCTCCTTATATTAAGACAAAAAGCCGCCTACACAATAACTTGCAATTTCGTTGAAGGCTTTATGAAATGAGAGCTGACGACCATCTCGCTAATGTTATGCAAATATACGTATTCTTGGTCATAATCAGAAGCCCAATAATTGTCTAAGTAATCGAAATTAAATAATAGAAATTGTCGAAATCGTAATCATTTGACAACTAAAAATGTATTACCCGAACTGTTTAAGAGGTTCATACATGCTTTAGGCATCTATGAACTCCTTAAACAGGTTGAATTATACGTTTGACAAACGATTACGACTACGTTACACAATCGGGGGGCAGTTATGACCAACACTAAAAGCATTTTTGATAAGTGAACGACTGTGACTATAAAATTGGAATTTGATACCACAGATGATACTTTTATTCTTAGGTAAATAAAGAATCGCCGCGGAATATTAAAAAACTCCACAGTTGTTGAAAGTCGCGTACATGTCGCGTACAAAGCTTGTATTTTAAAGATTTAAAAAACTTTGCTTGCACATACAAAGAAGGCTTAGAGTTCGCATGTTCTTCGCCTATTCCAAACGGAGCTCTGCCTTCAAAGAATGAAAGACTTTGAACCCATTCAGACATTTACATTCAGTGAATTTGGAATTGAAAGTTCCTTCGGTCGTCGGTTTGATTTTCGCTTGTGTGCCTATTCACAATAGACGTCTTTGTCCGTACGTACGTTTGCGGTATTTTACTTTTCTCTACTTTTCAACTGTGATTGCTTAGTGCACTTTCTTTGACTTGCCATATTCCTTTTCTAGTTTTGATATATTATGTAGTAACGTCAAAGTTCCAGCCGTAATAGTCTATTTCTAAGAATGTATTGTTGAAATTTTACTTAGATAGCCCAAGGGCCATATTGCCAACGCTTTAAATAGCAATAGGTACTTGAGCAATATTAAAAATGACTAAAATTAAAAAAAGTATTAAAATTATTTAAAATGACAGCATCATGTCACGTAGCTTGATGTTCCTAAAATAAAGATAATTTCGTGTTTTTAATATTAAAACATTTTTATTAACGTCCCACAGCTGGGCACAGGCCTCCACGATCATAGGAGAGAGGAAATTAGAGCTTAGACCCACCACGCTGCTCCAATGCGGGTTGGCGGTCTTTAACGACTATTATCATGTCAGTGATAATAATCGGGACCGACGGCTTACCGTGCTCTCCGAGGCACGTGGGCGAAACACTGCCAACTTCCTAACTCCGGGCTAGTACTGAGAATTTCTAGTCAGAAAAATGGCCCGACCCGGGACTCGAACCCGGGACCTCGTCGGCCGCATTCAAACATGCTAACCACTAGACCAACGAGGCAGTTAAAAAACGAATATTTAAATATTTTTTTTTTAATTTAAAATAATTAAAATATAAACCTTAAAACTAAGGCATTCAAGTTTAGTTACGAATGTAGAAGGTATATATTTATATTTAAGACCTTTTGTCTTCACTGACGGTTCGGACTTCGGTGACGCGAATCCCCAAGTTTACACCCTACCAAAAAGTGCTCAACGCGGCTAAAGAAGTTTTCACTTCAAAAATACTTAGCTTTTCTTTAATAAAACGGGTTTTCAGTACCTAACATTTCTAGAAAGAGGTCTTCAGCTGTCGATAGACAAAGGGTTGGTAAACCGAGAACTTGAGTTCTGTTTGTTTTCTCCTCGAAAGTTTAAGTTTTCCTTCAAGTTTTCCTTTGAATGACCGTCTTCGGTATTCTTTTCAAATTGAGAAACCACTGAGCTACTGCATTGTGTTTATTAAAAAACTTATTCCAAAGCTGTTTCGGATTGTTTGTTTTTAATTTCGTATTGTACAAAGGAAATGAAGTTATTTTATTATAATACATAAACAAACAATGCTTCAAACATTTTCTTTATTAAATAAATAACTGTGACTTCACTACGGTAAAATTTTAAAAGGTGCTCACAATTTTGTATGTAAAATCGAGTTAAAACCGTCATATCGATTTTGTTTGTGTAAAATATAGCCGACTAGCAGATGCCCGCGACTTTGTCCGCGTGGATTGAGGTTTTTGGTTCCCGCGGGAACTTTTTAATTTTCCGGGGAAAAAAAAGAAGCCTATGTGTTATTCCAGACTATATAATCTATCTCTGTGCCAAATTTCATCCAGATCCGTTCAGCCGTTCTGGCGTGATTGAGTTAACAAACATCCATCCATCCAAACTTTGGCATTAGATTAGATGTCACCCGGACCATGTCACCGAATCGATTGACACCTCATTCATCAAAATCGGCTCAGTACTTTAGGCGCTACGGTGGAACATACATAAATACAAACATACATACTTAGACTGCTAAAATCATAACCCTTCCTTTTCTTTGCTGTAGTTGGGTATAAATAGTTAATTTTCATATAGTTAAGCTTCGAGTGAAACATAAAGCTTTCCGGCCGGTGGAATTAGTGGTTATTAAAACTTTGCTGTTAGTGCGGGACTCGGGTACTCGTAGTTACATTATAGGGAAGTTTGGGAACCCCTTTTAATTATCGCGGTCGTTTTCGACTCGTCCAAAAAAGGGGCAGCCGAGATTAGTATTAGGTACAATTATTGAAAAGATGGGCTTGGAAAGCGTACCAGACAGACAGACACACTTTCGCATTTATAATATTAGTATGGATATGATTTATGAGCAATTCCTACACTAAAAATGAAATCTAAATATTTAAGAGAAAATGGTAACTGACTGACTGTCTGACTGTTGTACCGAACTTAACGTAAGGGAAGCTGCGGATAAAAGCTAGTCGGGTATAAACTACTAAATAATGTTCGCGATTTGGTCTGCGTGGAAATAGGTTCAAAATCCCGGGAGAACTCCTAATTTATTCAGAATAAAAAGTAGCCTCTGTCACTCTCCAAGTCCTCAACTATACACAGGTCAAAAACCACATCTATCCTTAGCTCTGTTGCGGCGTGATTGAAGGAGAAGTCAACAACCAACAAATGCACTTTCGCATTAACAATATCGCCTGAGAAAGTTTTACCGCTTACGTTTTCAAGCTCGTAGTTTTAAATATCTATAAAGAACTATAGACAAGTGATGTTTTATTAAAAGTTCGTTTATTTTATAGGAGCCCTAAGTAATAACAAGTGGGAAACTTCGTAACCGCATCAGCCCGTAAGAATATCTTAAATTCTCTCCAACAGGTAAGGAAAGAGCCTAGAAACTTCGCTCCTTGCAACCTGCTAACATTAATTGCAATGCAACTAACATTGCAAGTTGCAACAAACTTTTAGTTGCATCCGAGTTTATTGCGTATTTGCTGCTTGGATGTTTATGTTTGTTTACAGTGCGCGTTTAAATGTTAAATGGGCAGTCGTGTTAGATGAATTTTAATACCTACTCAATACAATAAATAGAGATACTAGGTATACTAAGTACATGTTAGTATTAACCTTCACGCACAATATAATATGTTGAACGGAAAATAGTGCAAAAAACCTGCCCGTGAGGAAGAAGGACTACTGCTTATTTTGTAACTGAAAAGATACAAACGTCCCTGTTAAATACGTTTTTATACTATATTATAAACTAGCTGATTCCCGCGACATCGTCTGCGTGGATTGAGGTTTTTAGGTTCCCGCGGGAACTCCTTAATTTTTCTGGATAAAAAGTAGCCTGTGTGTTATTCCAGACTATAATCTATCTCTGTGCCAAATTTCATCTTGATCCGTTCAGCCGTTTTGGCGTGATCGAGTAACAAACATCCATCCATCCATCCAAACTATCGCATTTATAATATAAGTATAGAAGTATAGATTAAGTATAGAGTTCGAGTCGAAAAAAATACTTGTCCTGTCGCTTCTGGCAAGTGCCGGGTCGAATCGACCGTGTGCACGCGAGGGGCAGAAAATTAGCAACAAAAGTCCTGCAGATCTATCCATTTTGCGATTTAATGGTGAAGGGATCGTTATTATTGTCTTTTACTAGGTAAAGCTGTTATGAAATCTTCTAATTATCGTAAAACGAACTCTAACGTATCGAAATGATAATAAAATGCTAGGAAATGCTGACATTAACCGATTTCCGGACTCAATCGGTACCATCTTTATCAAAATCAAATTCTTAAACATGGAAGAAGGAATTACGACTGCCGTTTCTTAAATATTGATTTGACTGAATGGATTGTCATTCACTAATTTCAATTGTAAAATATCATGTACATGGATGCACGTGTTGAATTACATGTACAAAACGTGTCTAAAAATTAAACATTTGCCTGAACTGGCTTTCCAACTAAAAGCGTCACGCGTGATGCGTATCAATCATTGGTGACCACTGTATGGCACATTTTTACACCCTACGACTTATTAATCTGGTGAAGTCTTACTTTCCTACTACGATATTTCTCGGACGGATATATTTAATTTGACCACATAATAATTAAAGTCGATAATCACCGCAGTATATGAGGCGATTGATAGCACCTTGATAGAAACTAGGTATAGTATAGAATAATTATTATGTCCTTAAATCACGTTTTTATTCCTCCTTCTTAAAGACGAATTCTTCTTCTTCACGACTTCATCCTTAGTAATTTTAACGATTTGAATGAATATAGTATCTGCAGGGCGATTATGTAAAAGTGCATCAATCATTGTTACAGTCTCAATTGTTTTGATTGGCTGAATTTATGGTATTTTTGTGGCATCAATGGATTTTGGCCAATAGTGGAAGAATGCTAACCAATCACAGGTGATTGCGATCATTATTACATTGTAGCTGTTATTTTTAGGCAATCGCCCAGCTGATTGTGATTATGTCGAAGATACAGAACAGCCCAACAGATTATGAAGCTTTATTGCAATCTATGTAGGTACCTAATGAATTACGATCGAAATTTCTCTAGGAAATACAGTTTCCTATAGTCAATGTTTAATAGGATCATATAACCAATGTCAGCTTTTAAGCTTAATTTTCCTTTTCTCGTGTTAGTCATCACTTTTCATTAGTCTTTTGAGACACAGACATAACTTTCGCTCGATGTTTAAAATGCAGGGAAATGTGTGGAATTATTGAGTTAACGACTATAGTCACCAATATCGTACCCATATCGTAACAGTCGTAAGTAAAGGGACCGGCAATCAGTGTAATGCAAATGTCGGAGTGGACACCAGTGGGCACTAGACAGGATGTGATGTCGCAACCGTCTCGCATTATTGATTCAACCGCTTACAGCTCGGCATTGGCCTTGCTTACAATAAAATTGAAGGTCGCTACGCATAGGTTTCGAAAATAGCACGGATGGAAATTAAAACCTTTAATACTATGCTAGTACTTAGAACTTACTTCATTATCAAGAGTCAGCGAATTGACTCACTCAGCGTCAGTTTTTTAGTTTTTTTTCTGCCTCCCTACCGCAGTTATGAACACCTGTAGCGTGGAATACTGTAGAAGCGTATTTATAGTCTTAGAAGTGGAGGACATTTCGAATTAATAGTTTCATAAGTGGCTCTAGTCTTTTTTGATGAGTGGCCATAGTTACCACCTTATGTGCAAAAAACGTACTGCCAAAGAAAAATCATTGAGTTTTCTGGTACTATTTTCTGGGTTAATGTAATTGGCACAACCCTTCTTCTTAATTCTTTGCCAGTTACCACCATCGTCATTGTCTTAATTTAAAAAATACAAAAATATTTTGACGACCTCCCTGGCGCAATGTTGAGCGCTGTTCTCTTAACTGCGGAGGTCCCTGGTTCAATCCCCGCGCCGGCAGGATCAATTTGTAAATTTATAATTTCTGAATTTTCCCTAGTCTGGCCTGGCGGGAGGCTTTGGCCGTGGCTAGTTACCACCCTACGGGCAAAGAAGTGCCGCCAAACGATTTAGCGTTCCGGTACGATGCCGTGTAGAAACCGATTAGGGTTATAGGTTTAATGTAACTGCCATGCCCCATACAGGTTAGCCCGCTACCATCTTAGACTGCATCATCACTTACCATCAGGTGAGATCGCAATCAAGGGCTAACTTGTAGTGGATAAAAAATAAAAAATAAAAATTTCGAAGAGTTCGAAAATAAATCATAACGAAACAAATAATTTGGTACGATAACGAACTATGAACCGTCTTTTGGCCGACAGCAAACAGCGAACTACAACTAAAGTGCTATTGGTACATTAAAGTACTTAATATAAATATCCCTTTACTTCCGATCCATTCACAAAGCACAGCAGACGCGCGTAGGCGTATGAATGGAAGGCGAACGACTCTGACGCATGCCACAGATTTGCATAGTGCGTAGATGGGTTCCTTGACCTAGTGGCTTAGTACTTGTCTAGCAACTCTATCGAGATTTTATTGAGAGGCGGAATCTTTGAAAGTTAATTTTATCCATATTCTTGCAATTCTCGAGCGCACGTGAACTTTACTTGTAGTTATGCATATTGCCTAAGTGTGCGTGTCTCTCGGAGCGGTCAGTGATCAGTCGTACGCGCAATCACGTACCTACAAGCACACCTTTACACGTATATTTTGTATACAGATAGGACTTTAACACAACCATGAGCCACGTGCACTCGTGTATTGCAAGAACTATACCAATATTATTTAGGCGGAAATATGTCTGTCTATCAGTCTGTCTACTACGTAGTGTATGTCTCTACCAAATTTCTGGACTTTGGTTGCATCCCGGGGAAGAAAGCTCGAAAACGCTTTAATTCATCATTACTATCATTCATATATCATATTTTTCAAGTGGTCAACTACTTTACAATGAATCCAAGGTTTTACCAAAGGTTACAAAATTCTCATATCCGCCTACTCCGTCCTTTACCACCTCTATCGGTGTAAAGTTACACGTGATGCTGTAGCAGATCAGAGCAAAAGTATCATATCACACGTTTCCTCTTTAACGCTTGACATTCACACTGGGAAAGGTTGGAATGCGGACGTGGGTTGATGACTTAGAATTGTGCAATGTTTAGGAATATCTGGCTTAGCTGACCCACTCTGGCTTCACACGTGTGGGCTTACCATGTATACTACATTAAGTACCTATGTTTTATAAGTACATATAGATTACTTACTTAGATTTCCTTCGAAAATGACTCTACCAAGATTGTTTACAGAATAGTATCAAACACTCTCATTTTAACGGGAGACAGCTAGTTATTAGTGCTACCCGTGAGAAGTTGGGGCGAATCGCTAGTGTTTGATAACGTAATAATAACAGCGGTGATAAAAGTAGTCGACACAAAAACGTATTTGACAGCTCTTTTCACCTTTCAGAACAGCAGAATTAAAAAAAAAATAGACACCTATAGTGAAAACAATCACACGTACAATGTTAACCTTTTAACTGATACAAAGGACGTTGCATTTACAGCATGCATACATATAATATATTGTGCATAGGTTTGTGCGTTTGTACTGCCATTGTTGTGGAGGTCGTCGACTCTTGGCACGGAAGCTGCACAGCTAGAGTGCAGAAATGAACAGTTGTGTACGTTCAGTTTGAATTGTGTACATAAGAGAAAATTTGCGAGGTAGTTACGTCAAGCTAGGTTTTATTAGCTTTTGGAATAGTTGAAATTGTGCTGCATTTTAAATTTCTAGTCGCACTATTAAAACTGAATTTAGTTTTGACTAGATAATGGCGGCGAATTCGTCCGCGTGAATTTAGGTTTTTGAAAATCCAGTGGGAACTTTTCCTGGACAAAGATTTGCTATGTTCTCCCCGGGATACAAACTATCACTGTAGCAAATTTCGTCAAAATCGGTTGAGAACATGGGCCGTTAAACTTGAACTTTGCGCTTTGACGTGGGAAACTCTGTGTTCGATTTACAGCAAAAATATGATTCTAAATACACGACTGCAAAAAAATAGAAGTATACATAATATATAATTTTTTCAGGGCTCATGTAATTATATCCACATAATATGTATGTTGGCATGTGAATTTCTTTATTCCACCATAACATCAAAATTCCTGATTAAATTTGGATGTATGTATATACTCGTTGAGGTATGAGGTATCGTTGGAATCCTTACATCTTCCCGAGGGACAGTGACTATAATTTTTTTTTTAAAAAGAACCATTTTGGCAGGGCTGTCGTGTTTTATAATTTATTCAATTATGTTCTGCCCTCCGATTGTGTAAGGAAATCGTAATCGTTTGTCAGACATATAATTCGACCTGTTTATGGAGTTCATAGATACCTGCACGTAAAAAAGCATGTATGAACTCCTTAAACTGTTCGAGTAATTCGTTTTAAGCTGTCAAATGATTACGATTTGCTTAAACAATAGGGATGATAACAACTCAATCAAATCAGCAACTCTTTATCAAACTTAAAAACACACTTCTAGTATGGAAGTTGTATGAAATTCACAGTTGTGACGTCATAAAATTTCAACGATCTTTTTTGCTTTAATCTATATTTTAAAATGGTTATCAAACTTAAAACTAACCGAAGATGTGAGTTTAGGTCTTTTGGAAGACCCTCTATTTAATAATCAGTTAGAAATAATTTATTTTTCATAAAGGCGTCATCCCTATTGGGCCTCTGCCCAATAGGGATGATGCCTTTAGCCAGACCAGACCAGAGGGTCAGGTGGGAAGGCTTCGGTCGTAGCATGTTATCGTTCTACAACCATGGACTGGTGGCAAAGTTTTGTAAATACATATTTGAAAAGAATTATTCTGATGAAAAAGTAGAATAGAATAGAATATAGTTTATTTGCTGATCCAACACATAGTAAACATAAAATACAAAAAGTTCTTAAAATCTAACTTAACTTAAAAAGTAGATTCATTTTCGACTATTAAGATGCATAATTGTGTTCATGTTTTTTATTCTTTCGAATTAATATAAAGCCGAGTGCTTATGTTCAACATTTTGTATTTCATCCGCTCGCTCATTTCAAAAGCGTACGCTATTCAGGCAATCAATGCCAAGCAGCTCTTGAATTGAAAGCTGAAAACTTCGCGCTATTATAATACTGTTAGCTTAATAGTTTGTTTTTATGCACAGGTTATGTAGAGTATTTTTATTAATATTTAATTCTTATCTATACTAATATTATCAATGCGAAAGTTTGGATGGATGGATGTTTGTTACTTAATCACGCCAGAACGGCTGAACGGATCTGGATAAAATTTGGCACAGACAGAGATAGATTATAGTCTGGACTCTGGAGTAACACACAGGCTACTTTTTATTTCACGAAAAGATAAAAAGTTTCCGCGGGAACCAAAAAACCTCATCCACGCAGAAAATAAGCCTTAAATCATTTTAAAAAATTTAAAACAAGCTTTTATCGCTATATAGAATTTAGAATTAGAATTTAGAATTTATGTGACGTCATTTTATTTCTCGTATTCTTCTAAACCCTTACTACTTAATACAACCTTCTTATTGCCAAAAAATTACAACAATATAAACCGACAAAATGACTATTACCTAGGTGTTTCTGTAATCTTGAGGTTGATTTTGTGACCAACAAACCAAGCAATTGCTTGATTATTCTGCTTAAATATGGCCTTTTGTGTCGAATGGAACATAATAAATCGGTCAGTGGGGCTGATTCCGTATAACACAATCTCTAAACTAAACTAAAATGGCAGCTTTAAATCTAGTTCTGTCCTTTTCCGTAGGGAGTATTATGAAAGGGTAAGCAATATTTGTAATGCTCTAATTTTAGTTTAGTTTAGAAATTGTGCACTACAGAATCAGCTCCAGTTTCTTCCTTAATTTGGTATGCCTAAATTATAAATGCGAAAGTGTGTTTGTTTGTTGGTTTGTCTTTCAATCAAGCTTCAACAGAGCAACGGATCGACGTGATTTTTTTGCATGGGTATATGAGATGTGATGAGTGACGTATTCTTCTTTTTATCCCGGAAAATTAACGAGTTCCCGCGGGAATAAAAAAAAACTTGTAGTAACGGAACGTTACAAAATAAATGTATCTTGTCAAATGTCAAGCTCTGACATACGTCAGAGTGACACTCCCTCTCACTAGCGGTTCACTGTAAGACGCGGACGTATTATTTGTACTAATATGAAATATTAAAAGTTTAAGAAAATAAAACACCACTGAAGACCCAAAACATCTTTTATTTGAATATACTACATGGCGCAGTTGTGATTCGGACTTTTCAACAAGATTGGACCGGATTTACGTACCTACACGTGTGCAACGAAATGCAAGTGCAAGAGGGCAACATGGCGTCCGGCGACATGGTTGGCGTGGAATTTAAGATGCCGGGAGGTATCGACATGGAGGATTTAGATTCTTGCTGGCCCCAATGGAAGAGATTTAAAGATTCTTTCAAAATTTTCATCATGGCAGCTGGGTTCGAGAAGCTGACGGAAACGCGGAAGGCGGCACTCCTACTAAATTGTATAGGATCACAAGCACAGGAACTGTATCTAAACGCCCTCAAAACTGAAGAAAGACCTAAATTGGAGGAGGTCATAAAGATTTTTGATGATTATTTCAAGCCGAAGCAAAACGAAGTAATAACGAGTTACCAGTTCAATAAAAGGTGCCAAGGCGAGGAAGAAAATTTCGACGCGTTCTACACAGAGCTAAGAAAACTGGCGGAAAACTGCAACTTTGGCGAACAAAAGAACAGAATGCTACGGGACAGAATAGTCATCGGTATAAAAAATCAACGGGTGCAGCAGAAACTTCTGGAAATCAAGGACTTAAGTCTTGAGAAGGCTGTGGACATCTGCAGGTCTGCAGAGCTATCCAGTGGGCAGGTCAAGGTGCTGAACAGCTCAGAGGTACATGCAGTGGCAGCGGCAAGACCACCCAGACAGCAGCGCACTCCGTCAAATAGCAACTCTAAAGCTAAGTACAGTAATATTAAGAGTAGGCCTAATAATAATATTAATAATAGTTTGCCAGATCAGTATAATAAGAATAATTATCAGTGTAAAAAGTGTAATACAGTTCATGGTCCCCGTCAGTGCCCTGCCTTTGGAAAAACTTGTAGAAAGTGTAATAAATTGAATCATTTTAGTGTGGGATGCACTTTTAATAATAAAAAAGTAAATAATTTACAGTCACCAGTCAGTGAGAGCAATAATAATAATATACATGACTTATGACTAGTCCATACTATTAATTTAAGTACAAATGAGTGGACTGAGTTCTTAAGAGTGGAGAATAAGAGGGTCAGGTTTAAATGTGACACTGGAGCACAAATTAATGTGTTTAGTTTAAGAGATCTCAAGTGTATTGTCGGTGATGATACAAACATAAAAATGTCTGAGACAAAAACAATAATAGAGGTCTTCGGTGGAGGAATAGTACATTACACATCTAGGGCAGTAAAATAAGAAATGTCTCAGATCACATGTAATTGTTGTCCGAGGCGAAGCCGAGGTCAATAAACATGTGATCTGAGGCTTTCTTATTTACTGCCCGTGGTGTGTATACTATTTTTCTCCTCGACGGAGGCGGAAAGCGGCATTTTCGTTTAGCGCAGCGGGAGGAAAATTGACGCTTTCCGCCCGGAGGTGAGAAAAATTAATTCCTATTGGAAAGGTTTCATTAAGAGTTTATTCTAATAATAATAATAATAACAATGAGTGTTTTGAAACCGAGTTTTTAATTATTAATGAACCGGTTAGACCTATCCTGGGGTTAGGATCTTTGTTACAGCTGAAGCTTTTAAATAATAATAATATTAATACAGTTTCAACTAGTAACAATAATATTAAGATGAATATGAGTAAGGACTCAATTATTAATATGAATAATGAACTGTTTCAGGGAGTTGGGGAGTTTAAGAGCTCACTGCAGCTACGCATTCAACCTGGCGTGGAGCCTGTGGTGCGGCCCCCACGGCGAGTGCCTAACGCACTTATGGATCGCCTTGCGGACAAGTTGGCAGCTCTGGTGAAGCACAAAGTCATCGCGAAGGTCGATCACCCTAAAAGTTTTGTAAGCAACTTGGTTATTATTGAAAAAAGAGATGGTTCATTAAGAATTTGCTTAGATCCTAAAGATCTTAATAAAGTATTAATAAGAGAGCATCATTTGATTCCAACAATTGATGAGATAGTCTCTAAACTTTCTAATAAAAAATATTTTTCAGTGCTTAATTTATCTGATGGGTTTTATAATATTAAACTTTCGGAAGATTGTAATGATTTATGTACTTTTAATAGCCCATTTGGTTGTTACAAATTCCTAAGAATGCCATTTGGTTTATCAATAGCACCGGAAATATTCCAAAAATACAGCGAAACAGCCTTTGGAGATATTCCAGGCGTTATTGTTTACTGTGATGACTTATTAATATGTGGTGAAACTGAACAAGAGCATGATGCAATATTAAATAAAGTTTTTGAACGGGCTAGAGAGCATAATGTTCGCTTTAATAAGAATAAATTTCAATTTAAATTGAAACAAGTGAAGTATTTTGGGCATATTTTTTCAGAGAAGGGTATGCAAATTGACCCAGACAGGGTTAATGCAATTATTAATATGAAAAGCCCTACTAATAAAAAAGAGTTACAGATTTTCCTTGGTATGGTAAATTATTTAAGAAAATTTATACCTAACTTGGCTGATATTGCATCACCTCTTCAATTATTATTAAAGAAAGATGTTGATTGGTTATGGACGGAATTTCATGAAAAAGTTTATAATAATATTAAAAGTAAAATAAGTGAAGCACCTATTTTACTAAATTTCGATAATAAATTGCCTATAACAATCCAATGTGACGCATCGAAAAGTGGTCTTGGATGTTGTTTACTACAAAATGGTAGGCCAGTTTGCTTTGCTTCAAGAAGTTTAACACCTTCAGAATGTAATTTTTCCCAAATAGAAAAAGAATTATTAAGTATAGTCTGGGCAACTAGGAAATTTCATTATTATATTTATGGACATAAAATTACAGTTGTTAATGATCATAAACCATTGGAAAGTTTATTAAAAAAGCATTTACATGAAGTACCGTCTCCTAGACTACAGAGGTTAAAATTAAAATTATTAAAATATAATATTGTATTTAAATATTTGCAAGGTAAACAAATGTATATAGCAGATTTGTTGTCTAGATCATATCAAGAGTGTCAAGAGACAGATGACTCTTATATGTATGAAGTTATACATTGTATAGGCTTAGCACAGAAGTTAGAATGTACTGAGGAACAAAAATTAATATTAATCTCAGAAAGTTCTAAAGATGAGGAATTATTAAAACTAATTGAATTTATTCAAAATGGATGGCCTGATAAAATTTCTAATATTCCAGATATAATAAGAAGTTATCATAAATTAAGAACTGAACTTAGTGTTGATGAAAATTTAGTTTTTTATAATGATAGGTTAGTAGTACCTAAAAGTTTAAGATTACAGTTCATTAAAACTTTGCATGAAGGGCATTTAGGTATGTCTAAAATGAAACATATGGCTAGAAAGGTATATTATTGGCCTTATATGGACACTCATATTGAAGAGTTTGTCAAAAAATGTTTTGCATGCCAAACGCATCATAATAATAATATTAAAGAGCCACTTTTATCGCATGAGGTTCCCAACCTTCCTTTTATGAAATTAGGTATTGATATAATGGAATTCAAAAGAAAAAATTATTTAATAATATATGATTATTATTCTAAATGGTTAGAGATTAAATATATACCTAATAAAAGTTCAGCAAGCATAATTAATAGTTTAAAGGATATTTTTTGTAACTTTGGGATACCTTTGGAAATAATTTCAGATAATAATTAATATCAATAATTTCAGGTTTTAGGTCCTATGTTGTAATAGATAATAATAATATTAAGTATATAAGAACCTCCTATCATGTTCGACCAGCGTAGACTTTGTGTTTTGCCAGGCCAGGGCTCGCTCCAGCTGGTTGGATGAGTAGTTGTTAAGTGTTAATTATTAAAATTGTGTTGAATTTGTAATAAAAGTATTATGTTATAATAATTTAGTAAAAATTTTGTAAAAGGGGGGAGAAAAGGATTATAATTTGAAGAAATGTAATTTTTCTTTTTTTTAAAAAAAAAAAAGGGATGATGTAGTAACGGAACGTTACAAAATAAATGTATCTTGTCAAATGTCAAGCTCTGACATACGTCAGAGTGACACTCCCTCTCACTAGCGGTTCACTGTAAGACGCGGACGTATTATTTGTACTAATATGAAATATTAAAAGTTTAAGAAAATAAAACACCACTGAAGACCCAAAACATCTTTTATTTGAATATACTACAAAACTTAAACCACGCTGGTGAAGTCACGGGCATAATAAAGATACCTTTACATACATTTAACAAGCCAGCGTTATTTTTGATGACATCATTCGTTTTGTATTAAAATGTTTGGAGCTAAAAGTAAAAATCCGAGCTAACAAGTCTTACTAATTTCCAAGGCTATTTTGTAGGTCACCAAGCTCACCAACAATCCATCATACAGCTCATCAATCCACGTCGCTTGTTCACAAACTATCTCTCGCTGAAAATTTAATTTAAATTTTCAGTTTGTGTCGAACATTCATTTAAAACTCGCACAGTTCGAGAACAATGGAGCACACGTACGATACGAACTCCATGCTGACTAATTTAAAAGGGACAAGTCCTGGTTTTGATTGCTATTTTTCTTTTTTTCTCTGTCCCTGGTACCTAGTAGGTCTAGCAATTTTAAAAACCGGGGGCTGTCATTTAAAAGAAATAGTTACTCAGAGCTGTGTTCCGTAATAACAAATCTGGGATCCACAAGACTGTTTAAATAACAAAATTCATTCGATAACTTGTGGATCCGCGGAATATAAGTGCTGCGTGTCTTTGCTCCTACCACAGACATAACAAATGCTTATTAATTGGAGTTCATTCAAAACATTAAAACTACATAAAGCATAGCAAAGTTTTATAATATATTGTACTTGTTCAACACTTCGGAATTTTGGGGCAGTTGTTGTTGTCTGTACTTCTGTGCATTTTCTTTCTTCCTTGCTGAAAAATATTTGAGACCCGTTTGCTCGGACAATATCTTTTGGCTCAGAATATGATCCTTTTTCTATAAATCAATTTCCCATGTTAATTAATCCTTGTCCGCATTATATAGCAGTTGATGGTGACCCTAAACTAGTATCCATTTAACGAACGGGTAAATGGTATTTACTGAATGTTTATCAGACAGTGAGGAGATAACATGGCAGTGAAGCTCTCTTGTTTCACGATAGTGGCCTTTATTGCGAGCTTAATAACGCAGTATAATAATATTATAGTTTGTTTTTCACGTACCTAATTAAAATCATTCAAAGCTTATCTTACGAGTACTTTGCTTTGTGAGAAGCCGAGAATGTATCACGGATGTTAGGAATGTTAGAATGCCAGGTTGGTTCCATGTGCCCCATTTCGTGAAGATCACATGATAGTTTGGAGATGAAGGGAGAAAATCATCAACAGGTAACAGCAAATCAAGCGCAATCAGTTTTTTTTAGTCATATTTGATACTCATTTGTCATAGTTGATAATAAACTGATCTTTAACGTAGTAGCTAGTAGGTACGTAAATTAGGAAAACCCACCCCTGCGAAGCCGGCTCGAGTCATCTATAGACGTCATTATACAGGATAAAAAAAAAACGAACGGGACATGGAGGGACAGTACATTAAAAACTGAAGTCTAGCTGATGCCCGCGACTTCATCCGCGTGGAATAAGTATTTTTGATTGCCACAGGAACTCCTTAAATTTCCGGGATAAAAAGTAGCCTATCTAGCTCTAGGTCTCATGCAAAAAATCACGTCGATCCGTTGCTCTATTGCGGCGTGATTGAAGGACAAACCAACAAACAAACCCACTCGCATTTGTAATATTAGTACGATGATATCAAATTTCACTAAAGGAAACATTCTTTTATCTTTGAAAATTAGAATATCTGCATTCATTACATTTTTCAAAAAGCTTTCCGAGTCGGGAATCTTCCCTACTAAAGATACAAAATAAATTAGAGACTGTAACTATTTTAATGAACTAATTGACAGAGATAAGCCATATGATAAGGATAGTTTCTCAAACAAACATTGTATCTTACAGTAATTAATAGAAGACCATTGTTCTTTCCATCCTGTATACTTAGGTCTATACTAGCTGATGCCCGCGACTTCGTCCGCGTGGTTTAAATTTTTTTGATTCCCGCGGGAACTCCTTAATTTTCCGGGATGAAAAGTAGCCTATGTCACTCTCCAGGTCCTCAACTATACCCATGCCAAAAATCACGTCGATCCGTTGCTCCGTTGCGGCGTGATTGAACCAACAAACCAATAAACCAACAAACAAACACACTTTCGCATTTATAATAATATATTAGTATGATTTTGCAAACTTAAGCTGTAGGTACCCTAAACAAACGTAGTAGGTATCCTTAACCCCCGAAAACCTGTATTTGCGAAGGTGCAGTAACAGAGCTTAGCCCTTAACATATGCAAAGTCACGTCGCCACTATCTTTGTTTGTTCAGCATAAGCTTAACCCGCGACATGGGGGCTCAAAATACCTTGTTATTGCTCAAAGCGTGATTCAGTTAATACCGTGCTAGGGCCGTGCCATGACCGTGCATTATCAAGATATTTCCAACCGGCAACACGGTGTACGAAATACGATTACGGAAATGACAACGACTTCAAAATTGAAGATGACTATTTTATTTTTTTATCAATTCCAGAGTTTTTTTCAAAAATGGAGTCCATTTTCAAACAAAACATGGCTGCGTTATCGGGATCCTAGTTTTAATTTTTTTACACCAGCCATCTTTGTCAGTGTAAAAATATAGTACATTACTGCAGCGGCCATCAAAACAGGCATTGAAGGACGAACGTGTAAATGTGGGCCGAGGCGAAGCCGAGGCACACATACGTAAGTCCATCAATGCCTAGTTGTGGCCAAGGCTTGTATAGTGCTTTTCTCAAATAATGCGCGGAAATTAAAACTAAATGTTCATCACACTCATTGTCTTCACTTGAACTCATTTTGTCAAAAACATTTCAAAATCAATGACGAACAACGAACAACAATAATTTTTCCCGCGTCAAAGTGGTCATTTGTTTTTTTTTCAATAAACAGCTTTCTATTTGCAAGCTAGTACGAAATTTAAATAAAACCTTTGATAAGTTACCTCCTTGGTTGCCATGTTTCGGAGTAAAAGATCGTTCCACTTTTAAACTACACGACAGATATGAATTTAGTATGTAATTTATTTGGCCGCTAAACCACGACAGATATGGATTTTCATACAACTTTAGAAGGCCGCTGCTCGCATGTATGTGGCCAGTACAGCAATTTCGATTTATCTCGAAGAAGGTTGTCAAAATAATGCTCAAATTTCCAAGCATGTTTGAGAAAAATCATTTTTTTTGACGTGACAACGTCTTATAAATTGGTTTGCCGGGTGACACTTCAAGAAACTGCGTTACGCTCCGCTCACGTTATGCGCTCACAATGAGAGCGAGTGAGAGGCACGCGTCCCTTCCACTCGGGCATGGTTAGCCCGCCTAAGAGCGAGAGAGACAGACATAAAAAGTGAAAGGCACGCGTCCCTTCCACTCGAGCACAGTTAGCCCGCCTAAGAGCGAGAGAGACAGAGCGAGAGAGAGAGAGTGAGAGAGATAGGCGTATAAATAAATGTTTTAAATTGTTACTATTATTTCATCCTTCTTCCTACTATACGAATGAATATTCACATTAAAATTATTTTACCACTCAAAGTCGTTGTCACGTAAAACTTTCGCCCGTATACCGACTTTACAGGCAACCAATTTTAATAAATTAAAATACATAAATAAATAAAGATGTAACACATCATGCATACTTTTTTATAAATTGTCTAAAAAAGTGAGTGGGCTATCATTTTCTTTTACTTTATTTTATGATTCAAGTAGTAACAAGGGAGTGAATTTAAAGTTTATCTATTAACATGTTAAATTACAGTATACACACAGAAAAGCAAGGGTGACTAAAATGTAACCAGTGTGACCAACAATAATTTGGACAAATTCCAAACAGTCCTGTGCAAACTAAAAGTGCGGTTCGTATGCGTCGAATTTGTGCAATTTATATAAAACAAGTTCCAGCGATGTAAGTGTTGGTGTGTGAACTGTAAAGTGAAGTGCCAATGTGCGGGGTTGAGGTGCGGCGGGGTGCGGCTCACCTATGACGAATAACAACAACGGACTGAACGGTGGCGCGGCCTTCCCCGCGGCAGCCGATATGGACTCGCTCGAGGAAATGCTGCGGAAGGTAAGCAATAATGCGTAATATTTTTACGAAAGTTAAAAAAATGCGCTCGCTGCGCTCGGCTTGACGTTGGTACAGACCAGCGTAAGCCGGACGATAATGCGGCTCTTCCATTGCAAACAATATCTAAATTAAGATGAGCGTCTATTTAATGAACCATTAATATTCCCGTTCTTTTATATAGACAAAATTATAATAAAAACACATACAAACTATTTATCTAAACGAGTGTATAATGCATAAATCTTTTTTACTATAATAAATGCATGGAAAATATAATTAATGTATTTGTAACTAACGGGCGTACTGGCCATACCTACCATATGTCATGTGTCATGTTTGCTGTAACGACCAAAAGTGACGCGTCATCTACGACGAATTAATTAGCAGGACGTATCTACATAAAATTATTTACATATCCTTATCATAATATTTAAGCTGATCGCATACTACGAGGCGACCCGCCTACAACGGGACACGTAATCCTGTGTACCTAATTACATGTATTTTTTGTGTACTTTATCTATCTATCTGGAATCTGCTTAACTTACACTAAAAAAACATAATCAAACAAATGCATACTATTTACTAACAGACAGAGATAGGTAAAATCCTAATATATATATATGTATATATGGCATTAAATGCACCACCGATATTAGCATAGGTACTCTTAATTAAAACTTAATCTTAGTTTGCGTGTTAACTGAGCATAAGCTAATATAATTTTTATTTGTTTGAAATGTTATTCCAAACGGATCCTACGCAATGTTTAAGGAGGTCATAGATGCCTGCATTTTCTTACACAATCGTTCCTCTGATCTACGATATAGTGAGAGAGAGGAGCCAAGAAATAATTTTCAGAAATTGCTATTGAAAGGCGCTGAAGCAGAATACATCAGTTTGATTTTCTTATAATTTCACCGTTATTACTACTAATTGAATTAATAAAAGACCTTATACTAGTGGTTCGCCCCGAACTGAGACCTCGCGGCATCACAGAGCGCCATCTATTGACATCATTGTGAAGTTCTGTTAAAAATATCATCATCATTAAAAATTAAATAATTTCGTTTCCTTATTATATTTATCTAATTTTAGTATTTGATGTTCAAGTACAGGATATAATTCAAATAATTGATCAAGTTTCAGGCTTGAGAGTTCAGAAAATTGAGAGTTCTGAGGTCAACTTTGGACGTCAGAAAATCGCCACTTTGAAGCCCCCCATTTCGTCAATTTTAGGGGAAAAATTAAAAAAAAAATATTTTTGGACTCTATTCCTAATTATCTTTAAAATGATATACCGCAACCCTATGTAACGCTATAAAAAATATTTTACTTCGCATTCGCTTCTATGAGAGCCCCCCTGAAATAAAGATTTTTATAACTTTTTAAGCCATATTCGGCGGGAGGTCATCGGTTTACATATTATATTTAAATTTGAAGTAATTACGTTCAGCAATTCAGAAGTTATAAGGCTCTGACAGACGGACGGACGGACGGACAAGTGCCAATTCACCCAAGTAGACTCAGAGACCTTCGCTTCGCTCGGTCAAATATCCGTACTCCGTACGGTTATAATCAGTACAAGTCATAAACGAAAGGTTAATAATTAAAGCTAGGTAATCTTAGCTCTCCCTTATTTCACACAGCTAATTAGCCTGAACTAGGTGCCCTAAGTTTAAAGGTGCTAGCCTGAGCTAGAAGCACCTATCTCAAGCTGAGCGCATAATTTATTTTGCATCTCTATTAGCAAGAGCTATAGTCGGAGAGCTGGTGTTAAATTCGGAGGAAGGACTTCACATAAGGTTAAAATAATTTTTTATATTAAAACTTGTTTCTTTCCGTAGTGTTACTAGCAATATATTCTTCCATGGTATATCTTTCTCGAGTCTGAAAAACTAGATCTGCTTGTCTGACGTTTCAGGTTTTTAATTACGTAACAGGATTTCTGATCCTTCGATTACGAGGTCCTGGTAATCATGTTAATTTTTGATAGGTTTATATTGCCTGGAAAGTAGTACATGTACCTGTCTGCATGTACAAGTAAGAATGAAGTGATATATTTAAAATAGCCTTATGTTTATTACAAATTAGGTAGTTAAGAATCTTTCAGTCTTTGTTAAAAACTCGTTTTAATTTTATTGGGTGACAAGTTAGCCATTGACTGCAATCTCACCTACTCGTACACCTTGCTACAATACAAATTTTGGGATTTTATTAAATGATTCTTCAAATTTTTCCATGAGCTCTTAGACCATTACCTCTTATAACAATATTCTGCGCTCTTAAGTAAGATGTAAGGGGTAATTAATGCACTCAGTGCATGGGGTGGGTGCTGAAGTGTTTAATGAAACAGGATTTATGTATTGTCATATGTATAACTAGCTGATGCTTGCGACTTGTCCACGTGGGTTTCAGTTATTGTGATCCCGTAGGAACTCTTTGATTCTCCAGGATTTAACAGTATCCGATTTAATAATTAGTTGAAACAATGCACGTAAAAGCGTAGAAGACCGACAGACAAAGACACTTTTTCCGGGCGTCAATACCACTAGGTTATCACCGCTTTTCAATACTATACTTACCTATGTTCGTCGAAGAAATCCGTGCCTGAAATTACGTCAATAATAACCCAAACTTGTAAACTCGGCTGTCGGGTAAGTAGAACATTTTTCCCCTAACAGCACAGTTGCGTGCGAAAAGCACATTAATCGGTATTAACGCGAACTACCCTCTCTGCCGATATATGCGAGCTTTTGAACTGCATTGCAGATAACTAACAGTACGCATCACGGGACAATAATCTGTATTACAATGAGACATGGGCTATAATTGCGTTGACTAGCAACAGAAGTATGAATATTCCTATGGGTGAACGCTCTGTTCGCGAATGATACGATTTAATTCACTTTGTCGGTTTCAAAGAGACTAATTTAAAATGTCGTTGGATTAGATAACTTTATAAACTAAACTACTCACAAATTAGTACAAAATGTTATCTACTCTTTAATTTCCCCGGATAATGAGTAGGTAAGTACTAAGTAGCATTATAATCGAGTAACTTGTTCAATCAAGATTAACACGGGAGATATTCTAATGCACAAGTGTTTGCTCAAACGTTAACATAGGAGCACTCTCTATATTTCTAAGCTATTTTCCCTTACTCTCATAGCCGAATGACCAAAGAAAGATCAGACGCTTAACGGATTTTCGCGCTCTCTGAGGCTCAAAACTGCCAACTCCCTGACTGCAGACTAGTACTGACAATTTCTACTCAAAAAAACACAATACTTAACGCATTCGTTCATGATTCGTACAACACCAAAGTTTATATTTTTTTTCGGATTGTGTATTTTTTTTTATTCCACTACTAGTTAGCCATTGATTGCTATCTGGCCTGATGGCAAGTGATGATATAGTTTGATATGGTAGCGGACTAACCTGTTTAAGGTAGCAGTACGACAGATATATTAAAGCCATACCTTTTATCGGTTTCTACACACCATCGTACCGGAACGCTTTAGCGTTGGCGGCAGGTCTTTGCCGGTAGGGTGGTAAGTAGCCACGGAAACGCCTACCAGACCAGACGAGCTGAGAATTGAATCCGAGACCTTATATTAAGACAAATTCGCTCACCGCTGCGCCAGTAACATCGTCAGCTACTTCCCGTCACGTCCATCTTGCTGGGTTTTGATATGATCTAACTTGAATATAAAACACTGTATACATCGAAAATAATAAATAATTTAATCGAATCATAACAAAATCGGATAAAGCATAGCGAAATTCGATTACGACCGCATCATAACGTCGGGCGTCCGCAAAACCGTCTGCCGCCACGTTTTAAAATGAATAAATAATCGAGTTTCCGAATTTAGGCCAAATCTTCGTAACGAGTTGGAAACAAATAAAGGCGGAGGTTATTATGCCAGGCAATAAATAATAAAGCGTACCGCCCCGGTGGGGCTCAAGTTTTAATACCAATGCTGTGTTGACACGGCCAGCGGCTTGGCTAGGGGTAAACACCTTTCCCGAAAACATGGGTTAGTGTACGGTACGGGAGACGTACGATAAATCAAAACAAGCGTGGTGTCAACGGACGCCAAGTAAGAACGTAAGTATTTTCGCTATTTTATAAAACACTAGCTGATGCCTGCAAATTTGTCCGCGTTGATGGAAGTTTTTTTAGTTTCCGCGGGAACTCCTTAATTTTCCGAGATAAAAAGTAGCCTGTGCTAATCTAGACTATAATCTATCTCTCTGCCAAATTTCATCGAGATCCGTTCAGCCGTTCGGGCGTGACTGAGCAAACATCCATCCATACATCCATCCAAACTCTATTCAACCGATTTTGATGAAATTAAAGATAAAGGTACAAAGAACCTAAAGAAATTAAAAAGCTTAATCCACGCGAATGAAATCGCGGGCATCATCTAGTTATCTAGTAAATAATAAAACAATACAAAAGTAATAAATCATTTGGATGATTTAATTTAATGTTCGGAATAATAAAGCTTCATTATAACAACACTGATTCATTTTCATGAAAATGTGCGCTGACTTTTAATGGAACCCGCACATAACGACTATTACCATAAATATATCGAAATTATATCGATATCCATTTACAAGCAAACCTCATACATGTTCATTCCACATTAATAATCCATATTGAATAATATCGATAATTACGAATCGTCGCTTTTCCGGTATCGATTCGTGACTCGGCCGAATAGTCGACGCCCAAAATCGACATTGAGTCATAATGAAAATCACTTGATTATAAATTAAAGTTCATTAGCATTCTGTGCGGGGTAATAATCGCATCCGGGCGATTATAATCGATTCACACGTCCGAATGACCAATTTGCAATAATTAAAAACAAATTCGGCCGTAGAATAAATTGAATATTTTAATTGCAAGTCGGGTGCTCGTTTGAGCTGAAAATCGATTTTGGTACTCGTAGATACTAAAGGATTATTCTATGAAACGTATTGTATTAATAAAATTGAAAACTGGCACGCGTAGTATATAGTGACGTTTTATTCGTGGTTACGAGAAAATAGATTTGAATTTTTGGGCGGTTTAGCTTTATTGTTTTTGTTTAAGGCCCTTTAAACATTTACCCCGCGACCAACTATAGGTAAAAAACTCAACTATAGGTATAAAACTCGTCACACTACAGCATATATATGCACGCTTTACGAGAGCGTAGAGCTATAGAGCGTAGAGACGCTCGATTTTATTGCCAACTAACCAATTTTGTTACGTCTTGAAAATATTAGACGATTATTTATTTACTAGGTACTTGTTTACGCTGTTGGCCGCGGTAAATATTATGTACCTATTTATGCGCCGAAACAATACTCGCGGCTACAATAATACTCAGTTTTTGAGATTGTAAAATAATGTATAAAAGATTATCTTACCGATTTCGTTCAAAATCGATATCTGGGGTTCCGTAGGATCACAAAATAGGAAACTGTTACCAATATTTTAAAAAAGTCAGCGCCATTTTGAAATTCTTTGTTATCGTACCGATTTCGTTCAAAATCGATATCTGGGGTTCCCTGGGATCACAAAACAGGAAACTATGAACAAAATTTTAAAAAAGTCAGCGCCATTTTGAAATTCTTTGTTATCGTACAAATTTCGTTCAAAATCGATATCTGGGGTTCCCTGGGATCACAAAACAGGAAACTGTTACCAAAATTTAAAAAACGGCAGCGCCATTTTGAAATTCTTTGTTATCATACCGATTTCGTTCAAAATCGATATCTGGGGTTCTCTGGGATCACAAAACAGGAAACTGTTACCAAAATTTTAAAAAGTTCACTGCTGACTTTTTTTTGATTGACTGCTGTTTTGTGATCCCAGGGAACCCCAGATATCGATTTTGAACGAAAATGGTACGATAACAAAAAATTACAAAATGGCGCTGACTTTTTTAAAATTTTGGTAACAGTTTCCTGTTTTGTGATCCCAGGGAACCCCAGATATCGATTTTTAACGAAATCGGTACGATAACAAAGAATTTCAAAATGGCGCTGACTTTTTTAAAATTTTGGTAACCGTTTCCTGTTTTGTGATCCCAGGGAACCCCAGATATCGATTTTGAACGAAATCGGGACGATAACATAAAATTTCAAAATGGCGCTGACTTTTTTAAAATTTTGGTAACAGTTTCCTGTTTTGTGATCCCAGGGAACCCCGGATATCGATTTTGAACGAAATCGGTACGATAACAAAAAATTTCAAAATGGCGCTGACTTTTTTAAAATTTTGGTAACAGTTTCCTGTTTTGTGATCCCAGGGAACCCCGGATATCGATTTTGAACGAAATCGGTACGATAACAAAAAAATTCAAAATGGCGCTGACTTTTTTAAAATTTTGGTAACAGTTTCCTGTTTTGTGATCCCAGGGAACCCCGGATATCGATTTTGAACGAAATCGGTACGATAACAAAAAAATTCAAAATGGCGCTGACTTTTTTAAAATTTTGGTAACAGTTTCCTGTTTTGTGATCCCAGGGAACCCCAGATATCGATTTTGAACGAAATCGGTACGATAACAAAGAATTTCAAAATGACGCTCACTTTTTTTTAATACATACATACATACATGCATACATACATATATATTCCTAACATACCCTTTCCTTGTGGCTTTGCCGTAATCGGGTAAAAAAAATACGCCTACACTTGAGAACTTCCTTCTTTGTGGATGTCGGTATCAAGTTTTTCTAAGCGCAGTACACATAGAGAATATTATATCTCTATGGCAGTACACAACACGGTGTTCCTTTTGTCGTAATAAATTTCGTGCAAAAAAGCGATACACCCACCCGTCCACGAGCGCGTCTCAGCGCGTACTGAGCGCCAAACGCCTAGCGCTCGGCTTCTTTTCATAGAAAAATGTATGAAAAATTTTTTTTTTGCCACATAAACTTTAGACATATTTATTTGTATGCTTAATGCTTTGCACCATGGATAGAGGACTATATAAGCCCCACTTTATTGTTAATATTCAAGTTAAAATAT
This sequence comes from Erebia ligea, assembly GCA_917051295.2. Classification (NCBI taxonomy): domain Eukaryota; kingdom Metazoa; phylum Arthropoda; class Insecta; order Lepidoptera; family Nymphalidae; genus Erebia; species Erebia ligea. The sequence goes on along the minus strand of OU785237.1, from coordinate 4,199,199 downwards.
GCAGCGGATCTAGCTTTATGGGTACCTATCCGGACCCCATTTTTCGTCATTTTCAGCAGATCTTGCGTTCGGAGAAACGTATTTATGCAGAAAATTTGTATTGGAGTGTGCATTTTTATAAGGTCAAACGAGAGATGAAGAAATGACCTTTAATTTGATACCATGACATCCCCACAGCTGTGACTCCCGATTCTTTAAAGTGTACCTGGAAAAGGATGACACATCATGAAATCCGTATAAGGCACCTTAATTGCTTTTAGCTTACATTTCAGAGCAGTTTTACAAAATGTGAAGAATAAAACCAATACTATGAAAGATTCATGATATGATCGTACTACCAAGGTATTTTACACCTTTGTGGTTTAAAAAAACCAGGTTATATAAAATAATATAAATTAATACGCAGATTAAAATATTTAACCCTAAATCTGCGTATTATTTTATTTAATTAATATTAATTGCATTGTTTTATAACATACTATATAAATAAGGCTATTTCGAAATATAATAAAACAAGGTACTAAAGGTACCTACTATCAAGTATTCTGTGTGGTATTATCTTTTTTGCCTACATTAAAAAAAAAGTTATGTTCATGTGCGATATCGTAACGTCGTAACATATTCGACTCAAAATAACACAATTAACATTCAAAGGGTGATCCGAGTCTTCCGCACGGATATTTACATGAATATTCCCCTCCCCCGTCTTCCTCCCTTTTCAGGTCCATGTCCCAGGGCTTCGTTCATACAAAAAGCTATACGTGGTTCCTCCCTCTAGGGAAGAAGAAACCTTTTTTCGCCTTTAACAAAATAACGGACCAATTGGTCCAAACATATATCGAAGGGGCATCGTGTGTTGAGCCGAGTTTTGATTTAGTGTAAGATTATTGTGTAATTATCTGAGGCAAGCGATTTCGTCCGCGTGAACGAAGCCTATGCCACTCTCCAGGTCCTCAACTATACCCCTGCGAAAAATCACGTCAACCCGTTGCTCTGTTGCATCGTGATTGAAGGATAAACCAATAAACCAATAAATAAATAAACAAACAAACAAACAATCAAATACACTTTCGCATTTATAATATTAGTAGAATATTTAGTTGATAGTGCTTACTGTCTCAATTTGATTTACTTGTATATCTGGTTGCGAAAGCTAGTGCAAATATATTGTGAGTGTAAAAACTGGAGGCTATCAAAAAATATACTCTGTTCAGGGTCTGCCTATAAGACCCTGGTTATATAATTATAACGTGCTGTGGCAGTATAATATCTGCATGGCTTAGTTAGAGAGTAGGTAAAGCTACAGAGTAGACAGAGTGGTCGTGTCTGCTGGGGCTTGTGCGTTTTAACGACAGTCGACAGTTACCATTAGCTTCCTGTTTAATTTTGGAATAGCCATGCGCGATGTTTCACTGCTTGCAATGAAAAAAAAAGATGAGCTTTTGAAAATTCACTCTAGATAACTTAGAGATCTAATCCATCAAAATTTTTCTTCTCAACAGTGCTGAAGAGTAGGTTCTGTCTCCTCTTTGGCATGTTACTCACTAGACCACGTTCATACGTTAACGCGCACCGCTATTAATTTTTAATTTCGCTTTTACGAGTTTTTTGTACTTTGTTTTTATTTCTCGTTTAAATTGACCAGTTTATTGAGCCCGGTTTTCACCAGTGACTGCCTTTCAGTGGCGTATCAGTATATACCACTCGATATTGAAGGCTATTTCGTATTAATTTGTAGAGCTTCCCTTTGTGTGTACTGTTTATGGTACAGAGAATATTAAATGTACTTTTTAATTTATTTTCCTCGCGGATATTTTTTATGCACTAGGTAATCCCCGCGACTTTCTAGCCTAGTGGTTGAGACGTCCGTTCTGTTCTGACTTCTGGTGGTCGGAGATTCGATCCTCGTGAGGTCGCAGTCAAGGGTTAACTTGTAGTAAATTAAAAAAAATAATTCTGAGAGGACATTAATGCTCAGTAGTGCGATGAGTTGAATTGATGATGATTATGAAAATGATGATTATAATGATGATGGTGATGATAACGATCCCCGCAACTTCCTCTGTGTAAATTTAGCAAACGCGCGGTGCCGCCTTTAGAAAAGTTATTATTTTCTGTACTTTTCACTTTTCCTAATTAGCAATAATAATGCCCGCGAACACAGCCAGTGCATTTAGCTGATGAGCGATCTTTTGTTTTCCTGTTTTGTTGTTTTAGTTTGAAATAATAATGGATTGCTTTTTTTCTACGATGCGTTGAAGTTTTTGTGTAAACAATTTAACTTTTAACTTTTTGAGCATGCCTAAGTACAGACTTACCTACTCACTATGTATTAGATGTTTCAAACTTCAATGTTTTTATTCAAATAAACTTTTACAAGTGCTTTTGAATCGTCGTTGAAATGAAACTACCGCTGGTTCAGAATGCCATGTAAATTAATAAAAGATTAATTTGTTTGTTCAAGCTTTTATCTAAAGCAGAAAAACTTAGGAACAAAAAGATTAGTCAAGTGGGCATATAAGACTAATATCTATCTTTGGAGTCTGGAAAGCCGTATGTTTAACATTAACAAACCAAAAAAAAATTAATCTCTCGTAATAACAACATATTTTTTTTTATTATTTTTTTTTATTTTATTATTATCAAATCAAAATACAATACAAAAAGCTTAGTCTAAAAACACCGAAAAAACCACAGAGGTTTGTCCTCAGTGCCTAGCTGCAACGATTTGGTATTAACTAATTACATAAGAAATAATCCAGTTGTAAGACAATGTAGGTAAGTAAGATATATAGAGATATATAAGAATGTATATAGAGTCCTGGGTAAAAGACTGAATGAGAATGGGTTCTTACAGAGACTGTTGCAACTACCGTTGCCGTACCGTATCTTATTTTAAATTGTCTGATTTTCACCATCGTTTTTGCAACTGATATTAATATAAAATACAATCTGTCCGTGCAGACGGCGCGGTGACAGACACAAAAAAACGCACCGTTTTCAAGCAATATCATTTTTTTTTCGCCACAATACGAGGTGCAATTTTTAACGATCTCTAGACGTCGCGGCGCGTTGCTTTTTATAAGATTTATAAAATAATCTGCTAGTGATAGTTTTACAAAAACTTATTTTTTAATATTTCAAAGTTATATTAGCACCCCCGAGGGGCTGAATAGCGTTGGAAAGATTAGGGGGCGGCCTACGCCGTAGAGGCGACATATACTCACGTGAAAATAAATAAATTAACCTTTTCCATATTTTATTTGTGTATGTAATGTATTTATGTATGTTATATTTATATTTCTATGTATCTACCTTTAAGTTGAATTGCGTGTATACCTAGTGCCTTAGACATTTATCGTTTTGTATAGTTTTAACATATAATTAAATCAAATAGATAGGTAGATCAAATAAAATAAAATTAAAATTAAAATTAAGTTTGACTAAATTGAATTTTTTATTTGATTAATTTTATTTAATAATAATTTAATTATAATTTGTAATAATATTGTGATTCTAATTTGTAATTATGTAGTTTCACTTTGTAATAATGTTGTTAAATGTAATTTGTTGTTATAATCTTAATTTTAAATTATATTTCGATGAATAAAATGTGTGTTAGTCACTGACATTAATTTGCAATGGTAACTTGCAACGTATTAAAAATAAAGGCTATATTTTTATCTATTACTTCAAAATAACAGTTGTATGTCACGTACCTTGACGTCCCTAAAATAAGGATTATAATTCTAAAAAACGAACGTCAACAATATTAAAACAATACGCGTTTATGCGATGGTACTATGCCCTCTGAGCTATTAAACAACGAATAGTCGCAATTCCGTTTTGGCTTAACACGAGATTCCGTAAAAGGTTACATCCGACCGTAAAAAGTTAATACACGTGCCGATATATGTGACCTTATCACCGCTTTCACATTTAACCGATACGATATTAATATCGGATTCGCAAAAATACTGAGTTGGTGAAAATAAACAGCTAAAAGATCATGATTTTAAACCTCAGTGCAAAACAACGAGTTTATAAATTAACGCCAATTTTAGAAATTATTGTTTCGTATAAGTATCTACATAAGGTTAAATACATTTTACGTGATCCGATATCGAACCGACAACTGATGTACATTACACCGATATCGAGTCGTATTATGTAGAGATGCCTTACGTTTTCAGCTTTTTACGGAAATAAATGCAGTTCGTAATTCCGCCGCTGGAGGGTGCTCTGGTACAATTGGAAGGTAACGATTTCTTTTTTTTTGAAATTTTATTACTAGCGCCATTGTCGCGATCAAAGGGACGCGCAATAAAACGCCTGGAGGGCCGAAGGTATTCGGTTTTTATGTGCTGGTATTAATCTACGATAGCTTGGAGGCTGTATTGTTGCGTGAAAACTTTTTGCTTTATTTATGGTTTTCACGGTTGTCAGAGATCTTATTTCATGGTAAGGGCGATAACGTTGTGATAACACGCACGACTGACAAGACAGGAGAAAACGTCAACGCGTAACGCCGATGCGCGCTTTTATAAATGGCTGTGATGTTGGCGAGCGCTGTGGCCTTATAAGTGGGAGGTCCCGTGTTCGCTCCTCGGCAGGATCAGTTTGGGAATTTATAATTTCTGAATTTTCTCTGGTCTGGCCTAGTGGGTGGCTTCGGCTGTGCCTAGTTACCACCCTACCGGCAAAGACGTGCCGCCAAGCGTTTAAGATTTAGCGTTACGGAACGATCGTGCATTTTTATGGAAATGGATTTAGCATAAAAGCAATAGGTACCCCTAACATGTTAGCCCGCTACCACCCTAGACTGCATCATCACTTATCATCAGGTGAGGTCGCGGTCAAGTGCTAATTTGTAGAGGATAAAATACTGCGTGCCACGTCGCTCCGTGCATCTCAAGTAGGGCTAGACCTTTACAAATTGTTCCTATATATTTTTCTTTAATTTTGATGTCCTTTGACAGGCCATACGGAAAATTTTGCGCAGCCCCCCGAGTTACAAAGTAGGTGGGAGTCGCACGAACTTAGTTACGAAGATTGGGTTTAGGCGAATGATTCCAGTTCACTTACTTTCGTATTTATAAGAAGAATTACGCTGTTTGATGTATTTGACGTGAAATGAGAAGAAAATAAAATCTAAACTTACTTAACAGTCCGTAAACCAGTTAACCGACATTTTAAGAACTTTGGATGAGCTTTGTGCATGAGATATTAGTATTATAACAAAAAGAAAATTAAAACATTAAAGATTAATCCCTCCTTAGTAGACTGTTGCAAATAAAAATTTAATTTTATTGAAATATAATAGTGAAATTCTCATTCTTGCAGAATACGTTTACCATTTTTGCACTTTTGGGTCACACTTTTCACCCATATAAATCCACGAAAAATTAAAATAAATGACTTATAAAAAATACTAATATGATAAACACGCTCTTAAAATTGGACTGTTGCAATTCGTTTTTATACGTTCTATACAAAATTAGTTAATAAAAAAATCAAATCAATGTGCACGATTTATCAAAATTTACGCGTCACAATAACCTGTATTTCTTAAAAGTTTGACGAAATTACTGATAAAATAAAATTTACCATGAATGTTTAGTATTTATATAACACAAATTGTGTAAAAATAAAGTTCTATAAAATACCTATATGACCAAAAAATATTATCAAAGTCTGATCAAATTCACGTGTAAAATGGTACTGCAGATCGTACGACCGCACGTACGTACGAATTTGACTACGCAAAGTATCAAAGTATCTTTACTGGCCTATATCGTCTATGTATCAGTGCAGCCTAACGGTCTACTGTGCGGTATACCTACAGATTCCAAAATTGACCGATGGCGAGTATACGGCCTCTTAAATACATATCAAAAAATTTCGGAACCGGCAGGATTTGATTTGATAAGTAAGTTTAGAAACTTTCCTCGTGTGTGAAGCACTGTAATAAAAAAATATAAAATAAATTCCAATTGTTCCTTGTGGTATGATTCTGCAGGCTTGCATTTTAATTTCAACCTATTGCCACCTCCTTCTGAGTACGATCTCCACTCGAAATGAGAAGGATTCGGCCATAGTCCACCACGCTACCCAAGTGCGAATCGACTGACTTCACACACCTACGAGAACTAATGTTCTCCTAGGTGTGTGATGAACTCTCGGTCATCCAGGTTTCCTCACGTTTCCCTTCACCGTTTAATGCAAGTGATATTTAAGTTCTTAAAACTCGCATACCTACCTAATTGCGAAATGTTAGAGATCTCGGGAATCGAACCTGCGACCCCGTATAGGAGGTCGGGTGACTAAACCTCCAGGCTATCACCGCTTATGTACAATACTAACACCTATTTCTTCAAGGTAGATACGATGTAAGTTTTATTATTATCTACCACATCCAAATTCCAAATATGTAAGTGCAAGTGTTACTATCTGCTTAGCTGTCATGGCCCAACTGTTCAAGCGATTTTGATGAAATTTGCACAGATAGTTTTTTAGGTTGCATCTCGGGACAGAACCTACCTACCCAGATCTACCTACCTTGGAGCATAATATGCTCCTCACTTTTCATCCCAAGAGTTTCTACCACGGAAAAGAGAAAACCTACCTACCTAAATCAGTCGACGTAATCACGAGCATCATGTAATGAGAAATGCTCAAAGACTTTCTTTTTTAAACCATGTTATCGCTATATTTCTCCCGCAATACTCGGGAACAGAAAACATTAAAAGCATAAAATCCCAGCAGCTTCTCGCTCAGATAACGCAATTAGCAGGCAATCTTCACAAGCAGTCTGGCTGCACTGAGAAAAATTTCCTTGTTTACCTTCCGATTTTTACCTTCTAAAACCGATTCCTTCCGAAATTGGGTCTTTTCCTTCCACCGATTACCTTCTGAATCGGGGAACTGCCAAATTCCTACCGATATTTAGAAGGTAATGAATTTTATCCGTCTAATACGGAAGAACATAAAGGAAGGAAATTTGTTGGAAGGAATTAACCAAGAAGGAATTTCCTTCCAGCTAAATATACCTACTAAATAAGGATGCATCATAATAATTCCTCCCAAATTTATCCTTCCAAATTAGATGTTAATTTCCTTCTGAATTCAAATCCAAAGTTGTCGGAAGGAAAATGCAGCTAACCTTCTGATATTGAAGGATATTTACCCTCTTAACTAGTGGGAAATAAATTTACATTACTATTCCATCAAAAAAAAAGGATTAGAAAGGCTCGCTGGAAGGAACTACCATCCAAATTAGATGGATCACACTTGGAGGGAATAACACAAGGAGTATCCTTCTAAATTAGATGATAATATCCTTCCAAATCAATTATAATTTTTCGGTAGGAACAGTGTCGGAAGGAAAACGCATATTTACCCTCCGAAATTGAAGTATATTTACCCTCTTATTTAGTAGGAAATGAAGTGACATTACTATTCCATCAAAAACGAAGGGATTAGAAAGGCTCGCTGGAAGGAATTACCATCCAAATTAGATGGATCACACATGGAGAAAATAACACAAGGAACATCTTTCTAAATTAGATGATAATATCTCTCGAAACAAATTGGAATATTTCGGTATCGGAAGGAAAACGAATAAGTTTTATTAAATAGAAATTGTAACACCGAATGTAGTACCCGACCCGACCACTAGATGTCGCTACGCGTATATTGGCTCGCGGTATAGGGTGGCGCCTGTCAAACACATATATATCGCCAAGTCCGCTTGTATCGGTACCTGCATCGTGGCAAATGGTGCTTCCACCTAGTTGGGACATTCATTGAAAGCGCATAGCAGAGCATAAATCATAGGTGGTATACGGACCCCTGCTTCCACCCTTGCTGGGACAGGGCGTTTTGAAAGCCTATAATTTTGGGGGGGGAGGGGGCCTTCGCCTAATGTAGGTAATATTATGTCTTTACCTTCTAGATTTGGAAGGTTATTTATATTTACCGAACAAGTATGACCAAGTATGTATTTACCGTCATTTATTTTCCTTCCAAAAATTACCTTCCCTTTTGACTCAGTAGGAATTTCCGACCGAAATTTGGAAGGTACGTATTACCCACCAAAATAGAAGGCAGACATTGTTTGGAAGGAAATTTTGGACGGTAATAATATCCTTCCAAGTTGAAAGGTAAATTTCCTACTGAGTCAAAAGGGACGGTAATACCTTCCGTATTTCGGAAGGTCTTTTTTCTCAGTGTGAAAGCAACGCTATACTTGGCTAATGTATCGTCTTCGCTAAGTGACGTACGTATACTCTTTGTAGTTATTAAAGAGTTTAAGAGATAAAGGGCGGATATTCTATATATGTACCAGCTTTTTTTAATGACTTATGGGTTTCTTTAGATCAAATCTTGCAACTGAATTTCGAAACAGTTTTCCCCAACCGATTGAGCTGAAATAAATATTTAATTTTTTTTTTTTATCCACTACAAGTTTGCCCTTGACTGCAATCTCACCTGATGGTAAGTGATGATGCAGTCTAAGATGGTAACGGGCTAACCTGTTAGGGGTATGGCAGTTATATTAAACCCATACCCCTAGTGGGTTTCTATACGGCATCTTACCGGAACGCTAAATCACTTGGCGGTACGTCTTTTGCCGGTAGGGTGGTAACTAGTCACGGCCGAAGCCTCCCACCAGACCAGACCAGAGGAAATTCAGGAATTATAAATTCCCAAATGGACCCTGCCGGGAATCGAACCCGGGACCTCCCACGTTAAGACAACAGCGCTCAACACTGCGCCAGGGAGGTCGTCAAAACTTCCATACACGTTTATTTTGGATGACAATGCATGTTTAGCTAAGTGACCTCATTCTTAATCCAATGTGGCGAACTCCCAAAGATGGACGACTAGTTATTTTTTATGCAGCCCCATGATTTTATGTGTATCAATTATTAAAAGGGTTACTGAGAAGAAAACGAAAAATAAAATGACGTCACACTAAATTCAATAAGGTAGACGATAAAAGTTTTTTTAACGGTTTTTTTATTATTTACGCGGGAGAAAAAGTAACTTACGCCCGCTCCCGCGATAGCTTTAAATCTCTGTACCAAAATTCGTCAAAATCTGTTAAACAATGGTAACAGAAACATTTTTGCATTTATAATATTAGTATGGATATTTTACATTTCGCTGGTTGTTACCCAATTTAATATTATTAGGCTCCCTAGGCGCCTTTGGCAGAATATTAAACTCCATCGAATATCGAACTATGTGCAGCGTAGCACGGTCCAAGAGACCGCAATATGCAATACTCAGTGACACGTGCACAAATGCAAATCAACCCGTGCACTGCCCAAATGTTGCCGATAGCTATGAAATATTTTCATGGTACAATTGGGTAGGTATTTGACAAATAGTCAAATCAGCGACTTTTTTTTCAAACGTCAAAACGCGTGCTTGGTACGGATTTTGTATAAAATTTTAAGTTGTGACGTCAACAAAGTTCGACCCACTTTTTTCACTTTAATCGATAATTTAAAATTGTTATTCAAAATAAAACTAGCAGGGGACGTGGATAGTACGACTTTTGGGAGATCCTTTATTTAATAATCACTAAAAAATAATTTATTTCACTAGTAATCAAATACCCAATTGATAGTAGCAGAAGTAATTCTATTGAAAGGTATTTAGAGTCGGAAATATTTTTAATGAAAATAGTAGTTTTTACCAGTCAAATAAATAAAGATTACTAGCTGGAGTACATAGGCCCGCTTGCCTTTTAACCCAGAGTTAGCTGCTAATTTGACATAACTCGTATAAAACTTCTTTATTCCTGGGTTAAACGTAAACCGACGTCACTGCTAGCCAAGTCTATTTGAGAGTTGAAGCTCTATTTTTAGTTCTAGAGTAGAGTCAATTAGGAAATTTATAATTTCTGACTTTTCTCTGGTCTGGTCTGTGGGGAGGTCGTGGCTAGTTACCACCCTTCCGGCAAAGCCAAGCCGCCTAGCGATTGAGCGTTCCAGTACGAAGCGTAAACTCTAATGAATATTTTGACAATAATGAGAGAATCGGTGTACACATAAATTGCCAACTCGTGTCCCAACCGAATCCGGGTAAAAACGAACAATTACGTAAGTAGAAATGACGTGACGGTCGTAAATCAAAGAAGGAGATTAACCGGGCATACGTTCGACGAGGCGAGAATACATTAACGAATAACCGGATATCCGTGAGAACCCTGATGCGATTATCGCAGTTCTTTCGCTTTTGAATTTGGAATTCTGTTTGTTTCTAATCTTAACGGGCGGTGCAAGATGTACGTAATGCGAGAACTTTGCTATTTCGAAAAGCTTTGGCTTTAAAACTTGATACCATAATAAGCTTACAGAGTTTTTAGTAATTACGCCTTTCGCAAGCGGTATGTTTTTACTCCATAAGGCTGTACACACAGATAACGGAAACAAGGGCTCTACATAATATTTTTATCAAGTCATTATGTTTCTTAATAATATGTACAAACAATAAAAACACCAATCTTTAAAAATGCGGAAACCTAGATTTCAGATACACACTTCTTATTTTTATTATTCTATAGGTAAGTATTTATGAAACAATAATGCGGAGGCGTATATTTAAAAAAAACTTTTCTATTTATATAAACATTTTATCCATACTAATATTATAAATGCGAAAGTGTGTATGTCTGTCTGTCTGCTACGCTTTCACGGCCTAACTACTCAACCGATTTTGATGAAATTTGGTACAGAGGTCAGAGGTTACATTCCGGGGAAGGACATAGGCTATTTTTTATCTCGGGAAATAATTGAAGAGTTCCCGCAGGAATCAAAAAACATCTATCCACGCCGACGAATACGCGGGCTAGCTGATGCCCGCGTATCCTTACTAATATTATAAATGGGAAAGTGAGTTTGTTTGTATGTTTGTTCCGCTTTCACGCCGTAACAACTGAACGGATCTGGATGAGATTTGGCACAGAGATAGATTATAGTCTGGAATAGCACATAGGCTACTTTTTATCCCGGAAAATTAAAGAGTTCCCGCGGGAACCGAAAAACCTCAATCCACGCGGACGAAGTCGCGGGCATAAGCTAGTTTTTAATAATTTGTAATAGATGTTTAAAACTTCGTCCATTCGATTTTGCACCTTGAAATACATTTGTGAATTCCGTTGTAGAAAATTTTCAAATTCAAGCAATAGCAGATAAACAGTATTGCATCAAAGGCAAATAAAGAATCAATTGGCATCGGAGGTGAAGACGCAATAACAATCGCATCGGGACCGTGTCAGCTCCGTAATGCGAGATTCGTGTTCCGACTTTGTAGACAACCTACGAGTACCTACTGTTGAGAAATTGTTTGAAATGAGCTGTTTTTCAGCACTTACACTAAATGTAACTAGATTTGTACGATTTTGTAATGTTATCTTGAATGTTATATGAATCACCTTTCCGAACCGGTGGTAGATTCTTACGACTTATCATAAGTGGCACAAGTTGTCCTACATGAAATAAATAAATCATTTCATTTATCAATGTATTCTTTTTAATTATTCTTCTTCTTTATTTTATTTATTTATTGTACTTATTACGATATACCAACGGCGAGTGCACATAGCTTAAGGCGCCAGCGGAGGGTGAATTGCTCATACAAACGTAATACCAAAATAATTAGTAATTCGAGCATATTTCCTCCATATTATGCGATTATTAAGATTGAACTTGTATTTATCTAGGTCCCTGGATAATTATTTTTCCAAAATACTTTCCCAAAATTAAATGTAAGCACATTGCGTTTTGCATGTTTTTGCGACATAAACGACATGTTTTCTCCTTATTTGTTTCATATTAAAACCAACGATATCTCACGTACTAATTGATCAGGAACATAGCCTATATTGTCAAGTTACAGAATAACAACACGAAGTTAAAAACACAACAATTTTTCATTCATCATTTTTGGTATTCACGGAACAAGACTAAATGTATAACAAATTATGTACGCTCATATTGCTATCGCGCTTGCACGCGATCATGTGTCTTCAGCCAAATAGGGATAGCAATATACCGGCAAATTTATGTTTGCGGTTCGAGTAGAAGTTGCGAGCGGTGGTCGCCGGTCCCTTAAATTAAAAATAATACATAAGGTCTTTAACCGTATGACACGCCACTTATGAGTATACACACGTCATATCGCAAATTAAAATGTATAAAAAAAACCGATCACAAATTATTAGATACATATTATAAAGAATATCCAAACTCCAAAGGAACAATGTTAATAAAAGGACAATGTATTAAAATCCCACAAATTTATCAGACCCGGTGGCCAAAATTGGAATAAATTTTTATGCCTGTTTAGTTTGTTTTTATTTTAATATATACTAGCGACACTTTCACCGGGTCAAATAAGTTTGTGACTCTATACTTATAAAAATAGTGATGAATGATTTATAAATAAAATCTTACAAAAACTGGCCGATTTGTCCCTCAAATAAGTCAAAGCAGAGACAGCTGACGCTAATCAGTGGGCGTACTACCATCGCTAAAAGCAGTATTATTTTAAAATTGACGTTTTATATGACGTACCTTGACGTACCTTGACGTCCCTAAAATAAATTAAAATAATACTGCTTAAAAGCGGTGGTTGTATGCCCCCTGTTCTTCATACAGATGTCAACACTATGGTGTAATAATAATTTATTTTGTAACGAAAATATATTTTTAATAAAATAAAAAATACTACTGAGTTTCTTGCTGTTTCTTAATAATGAAGTGTGGACTTCTACAGCACAGAATACTTGTAAAGTCCGACAAACTTATCTGACAGCGCCACTACTCGAAATAAATATAATATAATAATATATCTATGAAAAATAAAATAAAAACAAAAACTAAACAGGCATAAAAATTTGTTCCAATTTTGGCCACCTGGTCAGTTATGTTTGTGGGACTGACACGCCTACATAAAAATAAATGGGATGTTAAATTCTACCAATATCTGATTTGATCAAATCTTATCAAATTTAAGCAAATCTTTATATTTTTGTTTCTAAATTTATTTGTTAGATATTAGAAAAAAATTGTGAATAATATGTTTAACTTAACTTAATATTTAAAAAAAATTTTTTTTTTACCATTGTTTTAGATGAAACGCTGTACAATGTTTGACTAGGGCGATTATCACTGCAACGCAGTTTTTAACTTTTGCAGGATTATCGTTCCTATTATTATATGTTTTTTAAGGGACCGGCGACCACCGCTCGCAACTTCTACTCGAACCGCAAATATAAATTTGCCGGTATATTGCTATCCCTATTTGGCTGAAGACACATGATCGCGTGCAAGCGCGATAGCAATATGAGCGTACAGAATTTGTTATACATTTAGTCTTGTTCCGTGAATACCAAAAATGATGAATGAAAAATTGTTGTGTTTTTAACTTCGTGTTGTTATTCTGTAACTTGACAATATAGGCTATGTTCCTGATCAATTAGTACGTGAGATATCGTTGGTTTTAATATGAAACAAATAAGGAGAAAACATGTCGTTTATGTCGCAAAAACATGCAAAACGCAATGTGCTTACATTTAATTTTGGGAAAGTATTTTGGAAAAATAATTATCCAGGGACCTAGATAAATACAAGTTCAATCTTAATAATCGCATAATATGGAGGAAATATGCTCGAATTACTAATTATTTTGGTATTACGTTTGTATGAGCAATTCACCCTCCGCTGGCGCCTTAAGTCCTTGGTTAATGTTTCTTAATAAAGTTTATTTTATTTATTTATTTATCTCTGAAAGAGACAACCAACGTACTCGTAGCTTATAACTTCGCTAATATAAAATACGTCATATCACAAGTCATATAGACATAGTATCATATACCGTACCATAGTACCAGTCTCTCATAATGGAAGCATTACTAATTCAGCACAGTTGTGCCTTCGGATGTACTACTGATTAATAATTAAAGGACGTAACTGTGAGATAACGAATCTTCTCCTTTTTCAGTAAAATGTTTTTATTAACGGTGACGAGGGACGAGTGGGAATCTGGGAACCCACCGCATTATTATCCCAAGAAAACCCCTGTCATTATGTGATTAATGGAAAGGGGTCACGACCCTCAGCGATGAGGAATACGACACAGAGTTAAATTCGTAACAAGGTTAAGGTTTAGTAGTTAAAACAAAAAGCTCTACAAGAGTATAACTTGTTGCTAACGTACAAATTCCTTATTGCTGCGGATTGAGACGCCTTTCACATTATCGTTGGTGTTCATAAGCTAATAATGTCAAGTTTCATCAATATCAATTGGACAAAATATGTTTTTCAGTTTTTGAGCAGCGCGAGAGAATAATCGCTCATGCGTAAATACACCTAAAGCTGACCCGTTGTCCTACGTGAGTGACAAACGCGACACCGCGACTAGATACGACGCGACGCGACAGTATCAAACAGTAGCTAACCCTTCACGTGGAGTATCGTGTCGCGTCGCGTCGCTTCTGTCGGTCACCTACCTACTGGTACTAGTCAACAAAAACAGAGAACTCATGTCCACGATTATGCGGAGAAAACGGGCTATTAACGGCTTCTATACTACATATAACGATAAAATGACAGGGCTCACTTGCACAAGGACAATTGATTTAGTTAAATATTTTAATGCTGTCCCTTGTTGGCAACTACAATTATGCATTTGCCAAGAAGGGACAGAATTACAAGTGCTTGTGCAAGCGGCCCTAACAGCAACAATCGAGAACACATCAGAGTGGCTAACACTCTAATGCTATTGGATAAAATCCATTATCGCAGCAAGATACCATAAACTCAGCCAATCACATCGATTGAGATTGTTGTCATGATTGATGCAGCTTTACCGTAATGTACCAGCGGAAGTTTGCCAGTGAAATGTAAAGTGAATAATCTATAAGCTCATTACCGGCTCTCTTTTAACTCTAAAAGCTGATGGGAATTTTGAGATGAATTAATGAAGTTTCGTGAATGGATCTTAATCGATTTTCGCATGGACGCGCTGGAGGCATGGCGTGGTTTAAAGGCATTGAACAATTAAGTTTACATTACCGGCTCAAAGGGACGTCAGGACGTGTATTTTCTATGAAAGGAAACTTATATTTGAAATGAAACCGCCTTTTTCGTATCCACTAAATCGTGCCTGTGGCCTATGGTCTAATGGTACCAACATTTTAATATTTAACCACTACCACTACAGCCCATTAACGTCCCACAGCTGGGCACAGGCCTCCACTCTCATAGGAGAGTGGGAATTAGAGCTTAGACCCACGCTGCTCCAATGCGGGTTGGCGGGCTTTAACGACTATTATTATGTTAGTGATAATAACCGGGACTGACGGCTTAACGTGCTCTCCGAGGCACGGGGGTGAAACACCACCAACTTCCTACCTCCGGGCTAGTACTGAGAATTTCTAGACAGAAAAACCCAATACTTAATATGGCCCGACCCGGGACTCGAACCCGGGACCTCGTCGGCGGCCGCAGTTGAACATGCTAACCACTAGACCAACGAGGCAGTTTTTAATATTTAAACTCAAAATTATTGTTTATTTTCATGTAGGTTGAAAATAAACAATAAAGGTTTGTCTTGCTTTTACTCTACCACCGCGCCGTTTCGGAAAGAAAATTGTACTGAGAAAAACCGGCAAGAACTTACTTATACTTATACTTAAATTAGTGCTGAGGGTAAGTTAAGGTGCGGTTTTAGATGAATGGCTAACCCTGGTAGACGTACGGCAGTTGTATTACCCAAAACTCTAACCATTTTATACGCGACAGCATATTATACCGAATATCGCAACAACAGGATGGTAACTAGCCCCGGCCGAAGCCTCCCACCACACCGGACTAGAGGCAATTTAGTCATGATTATTTGCCACTACCGCGGGAATCGAACCCCGCATCTCTCAATAGGGAGGATGACTATATCAAAAATATTTTTTTTTATTTTATTTACTACAAGTTAGCCCTTGACTGCGATCTCACCTGATGGTAAGTGATGATGCAGTCTAAGATGGTAGCGGGCTAACCTGTTAGGGGCATGGCAGTTGTATTAAACCCATACCCCTATTCGGTTTCTACACGGCATTATACCGGAACGCTAAATCGCTTGGCGGCACGTCTTTGCCGGTACGGTGGTAACTACGGCCGAAGCCTCCCACCAGGCACAAGAAATAAATTATAAAATTAAATTAGGCAAAATAAATTATTTCTAACTGATTGTTAAATAGAGGGTCTTCTAAAAGACCTAAAATTCACATCCTCGGTTTATTTTTAAGTTTGATAACCATTTAAAAATAAAGATTAAAGAAAAAAAGTGATTTTGAAAGTTGAAATTTGATGACGTCACAACTTCCATACTAGAAGTGCGTTTTTAAGTTTGATAAAGAGTTGCGGATTTGATTGAGTTATCATCATCCCTATTATAAGACCACAGTGATCAACGCTGCGCCAAGGAGGTCGTCGAAACCCAGTCGTCCTAATGATAGTATAGGTACCATTCATCGGATTAGAGAAAACTGTCGCTGCAAAGAGTTTCTTCGCCCATTCTACCGTCGACATTTTCTTTCAAGTTAGTAAATTGTAGGTGCGCTCGAATGGACGGTAACAAATTCTAAATCGCTGGACTTATTTGCGCTGCAGTTGCAACTGTGAAGGGAGTGTTAATGGATATAGTATACGTGGGTTCAGCGTAATCCTCTTACCACAAGGATTTAAAACTTCTTGGACTTGGTTATAGACGGATTTCGTGACTTAGAAAACCACGCCAATAGGGATGATGTCTTTGTCATAAATAAATTATTTCTTACTGATTATTAAATAGAGGGCCTTTCATAACACCTAAAATTCTCATCCTCGGTTTTAAGGTTGATAACCATTTTAGCAAAGTGAATTTCCTAGCCTCCTAGGTCCTATCCTAGAACTAAACTTAGCCAATAAACAATGAAGACAATTGAAAATTCTATCCGCAGCGCGATCGACTCGAAAATTTCAACAGTTTCGTGAAAATAAATTTTCTTTCAAGCGAGACCTAAGACAAATAACATTGGGGGGCGATTTTGAGAAATTAACTTTGTTTGATAAGCAACCAGGAGCGAAATTGACACAGGGAAATTTTAAAGGAAAGGAAGGAAGGCTGGAGACTTGATTAGAAGAAAATTCGATGACAACAATTTTATTTTCATTGATTAAAATTGGTATTCGGAAAAAAGGTCGACCTTCCAGACGCAGTGGTGCTCTGTTTTGTTACAAGTGGGAGTTCCAGGTTCGATCTCCAGCATGGTCTTAAGTGGGGCTTCGGCCGTGGCTATTTACCAGCCCACCGGCGAAGACGTACCGCCAAGCGATTTAGCGTCCTAGTACGATGTCGTGTATGGAAACCGATTAAGGGTTACCATTACCAGAGTACGCTAACATCTCCGATTTGAAATCGGTTTGATTAATACATTTTATAACGAAATCTTTGTAACAAATTCCGTCAAAATCAGTTAAGCGAATAGGTCAAAACACACTTTTGGATTTATGATATTACTATCTAAGTAGTATGAATATTTTTAATCCATTTGCAAATAAAAGAACGTAACTTTTAACGATACTTTCCACTGAAATTCACGAAACCCAATCAGATAAAATCAAATATAGCTGCAGTTTTCGTACGGAGTTTCCTATAATTGAATCCACGCTGATTGGCTAGTTCATATCGCGTTCGATGACATCACGTCCGGTCCAGTCACGTGGTCAATTTCCGTTCCAATTTCCTATGCAGCCGCCATAGACGTAGAAAGTTTTTTTTAGTTCTATGGCAGCCGCCTGTCATTTGTGATCCTGCTGTCAAGGATTTAGGACGTCTTATGGTCTAATTAATTTTGGTTCGTCTCAGTTAGGTAATGGAAGTCCACTACTGTGATTTCTAGGTGTCATTGTGAAGCTTTATACATATCACGGTCTTTTGCCGCTTATGTCCAGGGAATCGCATGATATTAGCACTGCGGGGTCGCCATTCGAGCATCTTTCTTGGAACCCGTGCGAGTTTCCACCCCTATGTCGTCGACGTTCCATCCACACGAACGAAACGCTTCGCGTCTTCATTCCTCATTCGCATGGCTAGGGTCTCTAACACTCTACCTTAAACTGTGTTTCCCACCAAATACAATCTGGGTATCTTTAAATCAAGAGTGAATAGGCATCTTCTAGGCAAGCGCGTCCCATCTTAGGCCGCATCATCACTTCCCATCAGGTGTGATGTGATCAAGCGTAAGCCTATAATGAATAATAAAAAAAAACCACAGCGTCCATCAAACCTCAGAATTCCAATCATAGAATGATTTTTGGCATTTAATTATGACCCTACAAGCCCAAGGCACACTAACACAGTTGAGTTCGGTTTAAATTCAACGCTGTGTGGCGTAGCCTGTTTTTAATAACAACTCAAACTCAGCTTTATTTTTTTACATAAGAAACTCGGAATTTAAAATTTTATCAAAATCTATCATCGGCAATAACCGAGAAGAATTATCGAATGGAGAAGAAAAAAGATAAATCAAATGTAGGAATGTTTAAAAACTAGCAAACAATTCAATAAAAGTGAAATTGATTTAGTTTTAGTTAGCAACTCAATCAAATACATTGTGGTAGAGCTGATTGCATTAGTCTGAAATCTCTAGCAGAGTTTATTGTGGTTTTTTTCTTTCATTTTCTGTTAAATTGAATTTCTTTTCCATTTGAAGTTAATGAATTTCTTATTAGACTTTGCGGTAATTTGGAGTCTGAGCTAATGTAGTAAAGTTAAAAGCATACACAATATTCTATTCGTAATCAAATATCATAATCTTTGTTAATAAATCTACCATTGGTATATTCTATACTTAAATGATGTTTCTCCTATAGGTAATATTATATTATTTACATCTCTCATATTCGGTAAGTAGGTCCTTATTACCCCCAAATGGAGCTTGTAGGTGACCAATTAGCGCTCTGGGGTAATAATGTAGCTAGAAAAGCCCTCGGGCGGTAAGTAATTAAAAAAAGTATGATGGTTAGATGTACGCGAACTTTTTGAAAGAGTGAAGAGTTTTTTTTTTAAATTACTTACCGCCCTAGGGCTTTTCTAGCTACATTATTACCCTGGAGCGCTAATTGGTCACCCTCAAGCTCCATTTGGGGGTAATAAGGACCTACTGACCTCACAATCGAGATGTAAAGCAGAGTAGTTAGCTCGGGTGTAAGCATCAATTGCACCCTCGAACTATAGGCGCCCTCCCTGCGCTCGTGCGCCTAAATATCTCGGGCTGCAATTGATGCCTTACAGCCCTTGGCTACTGATCTACTATTAATGGGTATATATAAGGCGTGAAATTCCATTTTATATATTTGTTGGCATATTGAAATAGGCATGAGTTTAAAAATAATTTATTTCTGTGTTCATTAATGAGAAGGTTTTCCAAAATAAGTATACTAGGGCATTCTGATTCAAATAGACACGTGCTCAGCACTGGGCATGTGATGGGTTGATGATGATGCAGGATACTCAAATTACAGATATGCCAGGCATTGTTAATTTAATATGAATTTTGTTCGAATATTCATACATGAATAGAATTCCGAACCAGTGGTAGATTCACTCGACGATTCAAAAGCACTTCTAAAAGTTTATTTGAATAAAAAACATTTGAATTTTGAATTTAGGCTACCACCACCATTTCAACCTATTCGCGGTTCACTACTGAGCACAAGGCTCCTCTACAAATGAGACAAGTTTGGTTATAGTCCACTAAGCTTGCCAAATGCGAATAGGCAGACTTCACAAACCTTCGAGAACATTATGAAGAACTCCCGGGCATGCAGGTTTCCTCATAGGTTTTCCTTCAACCCGCGACCCCGTATAGGCACATAGGAGGTCGGCTACTAAACGACACATACTTATATCAATACTATAATATTATAAATGTAAGAGTTTGGAAGGATGGATGTATGGATGGATGTTTGTTACTCAATCACGCCCGAACGGCTGAACGCATCTGGATGAAATTTGGCACAGAGATAGATTATAGCCTGGAATAACACATAGGGTACTTTTTATTCCGGAACCAAAAACCTCAATCCACGCAGACGAAGTCGTGAGCATCATCTAGTAATAATTAAAAATCCCGCAGGCACCTAAAACGCAACACACCCGCCATACATCCAATACCGATGTTATCACAATCATAAAAGGTGTTTTATGGCATCGGGTTGTAAAAATACTCCATTATTTTATGCTTTATGCCACCATAAAGTTTATAATAAACGGCCCGAGGTAAAAACCGCCAGTAAACCTCTTCATATGACGTGCCGAGGAAAGCAAACTCAAATACGAGCATTATACTTTTTATGAAGGTTTTTAGTAGTAAAAAATATTGCCACTGCCAAGTTTTCTAATAAATTCTGTCTAACACATAGCTTTAGCAACAGATTTACGTGTCTTGTATTTAGGATTATTTTGGATTCTAAGTTATGCATAAGATACTTGATTAGTAGGTTAAATAAGTAGTACCTACCTAGTTTAACTAGGT
This sequence comes from Erebia ligea, assembly GCA_917051295.2. Lineage (NCBI taxonomy): Eukaryota > Metazoa > Arthropoda > Insecta > Lepidoptera > Nymphalidae > Erebia > Erebia ligea. Next base: position 4,178,609 of record OU785237.1, on the reverse strand, counting down.
CTTGATTTCCATATGAAACGCAGATTTTTATTATATCTACGCCATATCAACTCCATAATTATTATGACTGGACAAGCAAAATTAAAATTATTTGTTGTGAAATATAAAAAAAACATTTTTTAAGGTTCAAAGTCTACACGAAAATTTTCAAGATTCTAGATCCGGTGCGGTGGTTTGATAATAGGTAAGATTTTTAACGTACCTACGGTCTAGTTTTAAAAACCAAAAATAACTGTTTTTAATCGTTCCCAAAATTCAAAGTCGCATAGTAGGTACCTACGTCATACGATACTTTAATTTTATAAATGCAAAAGTGTGTTTGTTTGTCCATCAATCACAATGCAACAGAGCAATGGATCGACGTGATTTTTTGCATGGATATAGATGAAGACCTGGAAAGTGCCAGTCTTCTTTTTATCCCGGAAAAGAGTATCCGCGGGAATTAAAAAACTTAACCACGCGGCCGGCATCTTGAACTAAGGTAGTGTAAGTACCTGAGACTTTCTTCGCGTCGTATTCCTTATTACTGAGGGTCGTGAGTCTCGTGACCCCTTTCCATTAATAACATAATGGTAAGCGTTTTCTTGGGATAATAATGCGGTGGGTTCCCAGTTCCCATGTCCTTCCGCACTGTACCTGAGTAAGTTTCACCAAAAAGGGAAACAAATGCGTTACATAAACCGAAACGATTACAAGGAGGGGTAGCTACTATAAGTTACCTAAAGTATAATATGTAATAGGTATATGAGGTAAGCTAAAGAATATAAATTGGATTGGTGTAGAACCAAATCGCAGGCAATTCTTTCAAGATGCCGCCCGCACTAATGCTCCTCGCCAAGGGTTAGTTAAATAAAATATTTCATCCGCACATTCAGCAAACCTCAAAAAATTCCATTAATATACAGTCAACCACATTTAACTTCACCATCAGCTCCTATTTTTAACTACATAAGGTTGATATTAGTTCCAGATTTTGTAAAGTTTCGCCTACCGTACATCTTATAGAACAAATGTAGGAAAATCATACAGATTTATGTGACATACGTGTTCTTAGATGGGCTATTCTGGGACTGGTAAAGGCCTATAGCAAATTGTTTTATGATATCTTGCTTGCATCTTGGTCATGATTTAGTCTTCTTGCAATAGGTACAATAATTTATTGTGTACTAGCTGATGCCCGCGACTTCGTCCGCGTGGATCGAGGTTTTTCGTTTCCCGCGGGAACTCCTTAATTTTCCGGGATAAAAAGTAGCCTATGTGTTATTCCAGACTATAATCTATCTCTGTGCCAAATTTCATCCAGATCCGTTTAGCCGTTGGGGCGTGATTGAGTAACAAACATCCATCCATACATCCATCCAAACTTTCGCATTTATAATATTTATTTGATTATTTGATTTCCATTTTCCTCACATAGCAATATAAAAAGCTGACAACGTATTGCAGTTTCTTCGGTTTTGCAGATAGATGTTCATGGGTGGCAATAATTACTAAAACCTTGCCTTGCTACCAGCCTGCTCGTTGCACTATCCATACTAATATTATAATTGCGAAAAAGTGTCACTCAATTTACCTTTTTTAATCACATTTTTAAAGCACAACAATTAACTGATCAACAAAAAAAAACAAGACATTTCTACGAGATTTAAAAAAAAAAACAAATCGCAATCATCGGCAAATTTTTTTTTTAGTTTAGTAGTAAATCTTGAATTATAGCTCTGTATCGAATCTTAATACTTGTTCTACTAATAAATACAAAAATAATTAATTTATGGGGCTTTAACAATAAACCGCCAACCCGCATTGGAGCAGCGTGGTGGGTCTAAGCTCTAATTCCCTCTCTACTATAAGAGTGGAGGCCTGTGCCCAGCAGTGGAACGTTAATGGACTGTAGTGGTTAGCAATAAACCTTCCTTTCGGACCTTGGCCACGCCATGACCAGCTTCAAAGGTTTCTAAACTTTGAAACAAAGTCACATACGACGCACCACCAGTAAATGCGGTATTTTGTATACACTATAACCAATAAATGCGGTATATTCACAGTAAATCATACAACTGTGTACCCCCAACAAAGCAAGAGCCGAAACCCGGACTGAATGCGAGATTATACACCGATGAATTTTACATAGCGCCCGCTGAGATTCTCTGAGATTTACGAGCATTTGTAAACTGTGTAGGTTCTATACCTAGACTTTTGCTCTACACACCGGGAGTCTAAAAGAAATGTTGTACCTACTGGTAAATATTCTACTATGTTAAGTCCATATTAAGTAGCACAGCGTAACTGTATATTTTAAACTCCTTAGAGGCTTAGACCATGGACCAACTGTACCCATTGGCTGCGAGTAAGTGACGAGTGACAAAATAAATAAAGTTGGGCAAGCATTATTTAAAACTATTAAAAATTTCAGGACCGGTGCGTGGTAGAGTCTTGACTTATCATAAATGACACAAGTTGTCCTACATGAAATAAATAAATCATTTCATTTCACCTCATTTCATTTCAAATATGTAGCTAATAGTTAATAAAATATGCAGATTGTGACCGGACGGTTATAGTCGCACCATAAGTTGTAAGCTACTACTACACGTGAAAGCTACACGTTGTACCAGCCCCCCGATTATGTAAGAATTGTCGATCAAATCGTAAAAGTTCGGCGTCAAAGTAAAATAAACCATAACAGCATAAAGTTAGAGCTCAATTTCGTGTATCCCTTCTCATACGTTTAGGCTATCGTACATACCTACGTACGTTTATTTTACTTTAACGCCGAACTTTGACGATTTGATCGGCCATTCTTACATAATCGGGGGGCAGGTACGTAGATTTTTCTTTTTTGGCGGATTATAGCGAATTAAACTTCTTGTTCCTTGAATATCATAGGCTTCCGCAAAGTAACGCACACATTCACCACATTCATTCTATCCAACACATTGAGTAAGTGTTGCCATTTCTATCCTTCAAACTGTGTGCATCCATCCAATCATATCTCCATAACTCTAACTTAATTCTGCGACAAAATACCTTAAAGCTTTGAACTTATCCCGCCAATTCCTTGGGCCCTTTGGGGATTCGAAATGCATATTTTTGTTATCATTATACAAAATAAACCCAATCATAACATCAAAGGAGGCGAAGGGAGCCTCTACCCTCTTAAAGGGAATCGAGTTGGTTAAAAATTTATGGAGAGTATATTTCTCGAAATTTCACGTCTATTTTTCTGTTTTATAAACTCCGTTTTCCTCCAATTATGTAACCCTTTTGCTAAAAATAAGTACGAAATAATTCTACCTTTTCAGTCTGTCCTCTAAAACATGGTTATTTATTGATTTATTTGTACCAGAAACTTAAAAAATAAAACATAAACATTGAAAAGAAATGCACAAGGACAACTTATCTCTTGAAGAGATTTCTTCCAGATGCCCCAGCATGTGAGAACAGTGAAATATAGAATAATAGTTGCTTAGTTACTTAAAAACTAGAAAAACAAAAACTATTATTGGAAGTACTAAACTACAAAGCGACCTCTGTGATAAAATGGGAAGCGATGTGTTAAGTGATTTGCTGAATTTATGGTATTAGGTACTAGCTGTGCCCGCGACTTCGTCCGCATGGATTGAGTTTTTTTGTTCCCGCGGGAACTCTTTATTTTTCCGGGATAAAAAGTAGCCTATGTATTTATTAACTTAACTATAATCTTGATGTGCCAAATTTCATTCAAATCCGTTCAGCCTTTCTGGCGTGATTGAGTAAAAAACATCCATCCATCCATCCAAACTTTCGCATCTATAATATTAGTATAGAAGTATAGATATTGCAGCGACAATGTATTTTAGCCAATAGTGTTAACAAGTCAGAGGTGATTGCTATTGTTTCATTGTAGCAATCGTGTTTACGTAATAAGGGCCCAGGTCGCCTTTTTACAGACGCATATTATTTGGACTTTGAATTCCAAAGGTTTATTGAAGGTAAAGAGGAGAAGGAATATCGACCAAGGTACCATCAACATAAACACGATTTAGTTTGATAATATAACATATTTTGTGTGATCTCTACATGCCTCGAGGCAGTTCATACTGCGTATCACAAGGGATGTTATGTAAGGAGATAATCCAAGACATTATACACGCATAGCTAGTAGCTACTACTACGTCATATCATACTAATATTATAAATGCGAAAGTGCGTTTGTTTGTCCTTTAATTACTCCGCAAAGGAGCAACGGATCGATGTGATTTTTGGCATGGGCGTAGTTGAGGACCTGGAGTGTGACATCAGTATGGCCCTTGGTAACGCTCTCTGGGGCCAGACTGCCAACGCTTAAAGCAATATTACTCAAAATTTCAGTTTCATGTCACGTTCCTAAAATGATGATTATAATTCTAAAGCACGAAAGTCAACAATAATGAAACAATATGGCTTTAAACGATGGCCACAGGCCCACAAACAATATAGAATTAAAACACGAACGTAAACGTTTTTCAAAAAATTTCATTACATTGTCGAGCACGTTATTCACCACATTTCAAACAAGCGACAGAGCGCAGACATTACAAACGGGGGTAGTTTCAATTTGAATACCGCGAAAATTTAATCTAGAACATTGAAAACCATAAAAATGCCCGTCAGTGAACGCCGGTGTGTCCCTCTTTTATTTTTAGAGTTCCGTATTCAAATAACAACCCTTTTAATTTTTTGATGGCTATCCTCTGCGTGTAAACCTCCTACTTCGTTTGTTTGTCCGTATGTCAGAGACATTTTAATCTGAAACTCATAACTAAAATTAATAAAATGTGATTTCTTGACAAATTTTTCGCCTTCAGATTTTTTATTATTTTCCTACTTTTTTCTTTTTTATTTTACATTTTTATTTTGTAACTTCGAACCTACACCTAAAACGCGGAAAGAGAAAAAGATGGACTGGATGAAACTAGAAGTTTTCTTGCCCTACCAAAAACAGACATCGAGATCTTAATGAAATTCGGTACAGGCTACTTTTTATTCCGGAAAATTAAATGAATGAGTGAATTTCTTTATTTGTCCACATTACTTTACATACACAATACTTATAGTTAGATTTCTATTTGCTATGATATTTTAATGTGGGGACTGGTGTTTGAGCTAATGCAAATGCTTGTGGTTCAAGTCTCCAGGCCCTATCCCCGTAATACATCAAATTATACTTATTCGACACAATTTTTAAAGTAACGTTAAACAAGATTATTTTAAATCAGATTCATTTTTATAGTAACATTATCATTCAAATAGTCCCTGCGGGAACCAAAAACCTTATTCCACGCTGATGAAGTCGCGGGCATCATCTACATTAATAGAAGATAAGTATACATTTCCATAAAGCCCATATCATAGAACTAATTGCCTCATAGTAGCGTGAAACAGATTCTAATTGCAACTCTCAGATGTCCGCCCAGCTGTGTGATTGAACCAAATAGTGCCATTAGACGCATATAAGGGTGAAAGCACACTCGTTTATGTTATCCAATAGACGCCCATGACAGCTGGGCATAGGTCTTCAAGGAACAAGAAACTTAATTCGCTATAACCCCCAAAACAGACAAAATGTGGTAAAAACATTCGATATACATACACCGTCCACCTTCCCGCTTCTAAATCTAAACAGGCAGGAAAACAAGCAATCAATATGCACTGCCGTAACACCACACTACACAACCCTTCTACAACGCTCTTTAGACAGAATAGAACAGTTCTCTAGAAGATAAATATTATTCTTGTAGGAACTTCCACACGCCGCGGTTTTGCGCTGCCTGGCTCCAACGGCTCCCTGCGATTTGCTTGATGTCATTCGTCCACCAAGTGGGGGGTCTGCCAACGGAATACTTGTCAGTGTGGAGTCGTCATTCCAATACATTGGGACCCCGACGTCTATCGGTTCTCAAATTCAAACGTTTAACATTCAATAGTTATTTGTGTTACATGGGGCCAAAGAAAATTTTTGTTCCCCGAGGGCGCTATTTTGAATTCTGAGCGAAGTGAAGGATTCTATAGTAGAATCCCGAGCGTAGCGAGGGGTTCTAAAGTAGAATCCTGAACGTAGCGAGGAATTCAATATACGCCGCCCGAGAACAAAAAATTTGGCCCCGAGTGACACACACTATTTTTCATCATTACGTATGAGAAAAAGCTAGGAGTATCAACCTACTATGTATGGACATTACCTATACGTTTAAGCACCAAATACTCCTATCAACCTTCTATGTAATTGTATAGACATTATTTAGACGTATATTTAAAGTTTAAATAAAATGTAAAGACGTATATCCGATCAACAAATTGATCACGTGACTTCGGACCAATCAGAACAGAGAAATGCAAAGTCGTATATTCGATCAACAAATTGATGACGTGACTTCGGACCAATCAGAAGAGAGAAATGAAAAGTCACATGGGCCTACAAGTTACACTTTGCTCCCGCTATCCTCTGAAGGCAATATGCGTTTTTCGAATAGGTATGATGAAAATAAACTTACTGCCTACTGCCACTTCAGTTTCGCAACCCTTCGAGCAATCGAATCGAAGACACAAGGGGCACATCGCACATTGGCCTGTCGGGTAATGAGAGGGCTGACACTTTAGCGAAATATGCGTGCAAAGAAGGTAAAGAAATTAAAGTTAAGATCAATTATTCTGAATCATTACCAAAATATAGACAATTATGTTACAAAGAATGGAAGGAATACTTCGACAGAACGTCTGCAGAAAAGGGTATATGGTATAGAACGCTGCAGTGTGAACCTCCTCATGTACCTTGGAGCAGCTATACTCGGCTGAAAAGGAAATATGTGGTGATGGCACATAGGCTTAGATCGGGACACATTCCAACCAACAAATTCGGTTTTCTTATGGGAAAAACACCTTCCCCAAACTGTGACGTCTGTGGCGTCACAGACGATGTGTATCATTTGTTGGTGGAATGTTCCCGATATCAATCAGGTAGAGACAAATTGATTGAAGGTTTACGTCTGAGCAGATTGCACGTTGGTGTTTTTCACGGTATATTGAGTGAGCCAAATTCTGACGCAGCGTGCAATCTGTTCAGATTATTTTTAATTAATAAGTAATTTAATTTTTTTTGTTTCTGTTGTATATATATATAATTTTGTAATTTGTATAGGGTACGATAAGGCTGACATACAGCTATAATGTAAAAGCCTTTAAATAAATGATTTAAAAAAAAAAAAAAAAAGAGGCAAAAAATATGTATATTAATTAGGAACTTACGATCATACTTTTATGGAGTCGTATGTGGGAAGATCTTGAATTTGTGAAGTGGCAACCTACCGGCTACCGCATTAAGATATCCTAAAATAATTTAGAATGCTCACGGTCCGCGTTTTGTATCCTAAAAAAAATTAGGAGGAACCCACGATTATGTGAATAATGGAAAGAGTTACTGCTCTCAGGAATGAGAAGAATGACTAATGCCCATTTTCACCAATAATGCCTAAGGTTAAGGGAAAACCTAAGGCAATTAGCATCTTACTCAGTGACAATTAGCTATTGTACGATAAAACTAGCACCTACTTGTACACCACCTAACTCTAACGGCCTTAAGTGTAATTTTTTTTTGGTGAAAACAGGCATCAGACTGATATAGATAAAAGCTGTGTCAGACACTCACAACGATACGAAAACAAAAGAAAACTGACAATATTATATAAGCACAGTCTCTGGCTAAAAAAGCGAGGGTCGCCTATCTGTTCCACTGAATAAATTGTCTTTATCCAAGTTTAACCAGACCCTTATTTTCTGTACCATAGGAGTCATTATTTATTGTATGGGCTATTTACCTTGGTTGTTATCAGGGTTACCAATTTTGTTTTCGAAGTAATTAGGTTTTTGACGTGACGTCTTATAAATTGGTTTGCCGGGTGACACCTCAAGATTCTGTGTTACGCTCCCCGCGTTATGCGCTAACAATGAGAGCGAGTGAGAGGCACGCGTCCCGCCTAAGAGCGAGAGAGACAGACATAAACTATTTTACCACTCAAAGTCGTTGTCACGTAAAACTTTCGCCCGTATATCGACTTTACAGGCAACCAATTTTTTTGTGTAAGACGAAGTGAAAAGTATATGACATACCAAATTACAGGGGTAAGAATATTATTATTTTGTGATGGTGATGCTCTATCGAATTTCCATTACTCCATCGAATATGAAACTAATCGACTCATTTAATTTATTTTAATGGAAAGGGGTGGTTCATAGAAAATTGTAGTTGCATGGTAGGTATATTACCAGTTTTTTTTTTAATTTGGTATACTGACACTGACTTAGGTGACTAACTGACTGACTGACTTCGAAAATAGACTGTAGTTAAGCTCACGATCGTTGTAAACGTTATAATTCATAGTGTCATAATTATATTACTCAGGTAAATAATGTAACACTTTGAAGTCGGTTGATTTTTTTAATTAACTCATTGCATTTGTTACAAAGTATTGACAACCCTAGATGCAACCGCAACAAAAAATTCAAAACGATATAGGCGGAACAGACAGTGGCTATCGAAAAATGCGAGGTGAATTGTTAGTCTGTGGTTACAATATGTACTTTTGTGACTCTGTGGCCTGTGGTGGGGTCAGCTTTTGACTAACGTTTTGTAATACTAGGCGTTTCAATCAAAATGTAGTTACAGTCCCACAAAGTTATCTGACCCGGTGGCCAAAATTTGAATTATTTTTTATGCCTCTTTAGTTTTTGTTTTTATTTTATTTTTGTTTTTTTTTTATTTCTCATAGATACTAGCGACGCTGTCACCGGGTCAGATAAGTTTGACGGACTATACGCTTGATTTAAAAAAATATATTATTTATACCTGAAGTAAATATTAGGTACTACTTACACGATACCAGAGTAAATAAGTAGGTACCTACAGAGAAAACTAATTATTAACACAGCGATCTACTAACGGAATATCTTCTAGGCTTTCCCAATGTATGCATGGCCACCGAGGAGGGTTTAGTAGGTATAAATCCTACATAACTTCTCGACTTCTGCCCCCAGAAGTTGGGTATCTTAGGAAGATTTCACCCTCGAAAAAAAAAAGGCTTTCCCACACTCAATAATGGATTTATACCTACCTACCTACCTATTGGTTATATTAAAAAACCGGCAAAGTGCGAGTCGGACTCGCGCACCGAGGGTTCCGTACAAACCTGTAGCAAGTTTTACGATTAATGAATTTAATGAACCGCAAAACTAACTTTGTTTGTAGAGGTTTTCTGTTAATATCAAAAAAAACTATGCTAGTTAGAGCATTGGCTATAGTTTTCCTGTAAAATATACATAAATTCCTATTGACCATAATTAATTCAGATTTTTCGATTGGTAAACTCCGGAGATAAGGGGGGGGGGGGAACGGTATTTTTTTTGACTTTTTCCCCGATAAATCAAAAACTATCATGACTAAAAATAATAATTAAAAATCTGTTTTAGAATGTACAAAGTAAACCCTTTCATATGATACCCCACACAGTACAGTTATCTCACTTTTAAATTTCAACCCTCCGATTTTCCCCCTTTTTAAATAAGAACAAAAATAATTTCCAAGTTTTTTTAATTCCAGTGTCTTTGGGCCACTAATATACACAACTATTCCAAATTTCATGTCGATAGCTTCGGTAGTTACTGAAATAATCGAGTGTGACGGACGGACAGACAGACAGACAGACAGACGGAGAAAGTCGCACCATAAGGGTTCCATTTTTACCATTTTGGTACGGAACCCTAAAAAGAAAACTGACGAAAATTCAAATCCCTACTACTATTATTTATAAATACGAAAGTGTGTCGGTCTGTCATCCTTTCATAACCCACGTTAGTTTTAATTTAGATTTAATTATTAGTTTATTTAATTACAATAAAGTTTCTTACAATTCAATAAAGCTAAAAATTAATACATTTACATAATAATAATATTATGCTCAACGGCCATACTGTCAACGCTTATATTGTTTCATTATTGTTGACTTTCGTGCTTTAGAATTATAATCCTTATTTTAGGAACGTCAAGGTACCAACGTGGCATCAAACTGTTATTTTGAGTAATATTGCCACAGACTACAGTGTATAAAATATTGCTCAGGTATAATTGCTAGACAGTATGGCCCGTGGCATGGTGGTATGGCGTTGGCAGTATGGTCCGTGATCCCCTATTATTTGTGACGACCTCCGTGGCGCAGTGTGTAGCGCTGTTGTCTTAACGTGCGGAGGCCCCGGGTTCGATTCCCGGCAGGGTCAATTTGGGAATTTATAATTTCTGAATTTTCCCTGGTCTGGCCTGGTGGGAGGCTTCGGCCGTGGCTAGTTACCACCCTACCGGCAAAGACGTGCCGCCAAGCGATTTAGCGATCCGGTACGATGCCGTGTAGAAACCGAATGGGGGTATGAGTTTAATATAACTGCCATGCCCCTAACAGGTTAGCCCGCTATACCATCTTAGACTGCATCATCACTTACCATCAGGTGAGATCGCAGTCAAGGGCTAACTTGTAGAGGATATTAAAAATAAAAAACTCGGAAAATTTCCATTTTAGAGCTCCATTGAAATCGTTTAAAGCATTGCGGGAGTCTGCAATAGTGAGAACTGAGAATTTGCAGTGTTAAGCCGCGATCTACCAGTTTTAATAAGAAGCACTGTAAATGGGTATATTTTTGCCAATATTCGAGCTGAATATTGCCATGTCAGTTATTGTGCAGTCTCTCTCTTTGCGTCGTATTCCTCATTGCTGAGGGTCGTGCCCCCTTTCCATTAATCAAATAATGGCAGGAGTGTTCTTGGGATAATAATGCGGTGGGTTCCCACTTCCCACGTCCTTCCGCATACGACTCGACTAAGAGTATTAAACTCTTAGGTTTTTGTAACGATTATTATCAGATGTTAGTGATAATAACCGGGACCGACGGCTTAACGTGCTCTCCGAGGCACGGAGGAAACGAAAAGGCCAAATTTGAACCTCCAAATTGGGTCAACCATCCAGTTACCGACTTGGGTCAACGTTGCTTAACAATCGCAATCGACTGATATGCGTTGTCACAACTAGGCCAGTCGTCCCTCCATTCATCGTCTCGTCTCGTCGTCCATTGTGCAGTAGCTAGTACATAATTACGTAGGCAAATTAAACTGTATACTCCATTGTAATATCACGATACATATTTTGACGACCTCCCTGGCGCAGTGTTGAGCGCTGTTGTCTTAACGTGCGGAGGCACGTTAACAACAACGGGTTCGATCGCTAGCAGGGACAATTTGGGAATTTATAATCAAACTCAGCTCTGCTGCTTACGCTGTCAGAAAGATTCGACAGTTTACTGACGTAGAAACTGCAAAAATTGTATATTTTGCTTACTTTCATAGTATTATGTCTTACGGAATCTTGCTATGGGGTAAAGCGGCAGATATTCAAAAAATTTTTGTATTACAAAAAAGGGCAATACGTGCAATTTATAATTTAAAAACCGCGCGAATCCCTTAGAGATAAATTCAAGGAAATAGGTATTCTTACAGTAGCCTCGCAATATATTCACAGTAATTTAATCTTCGTAAAACAGCACCTTCAGAAAAGGATATGCGATCTGCACAATAGGCCAACTAGAAACTGCCATAAGCTCGTGACTCCATCGCTCTGCCTCAAGAAAGTCCGAAGGTCGTTCGTGGTAATGAGCATTCTATTTTATAACAAAATTCCACAAACTATTTTAAACTTGCCTTTACACAAGTTTAAGAAATCCATTAAAAGTATGCTTTTGAAAAAAAGCTTATTATACTGTTGAAGATTACGTAAATGACAAAAGAGCATTTGACTCGCTCCAGCAATGCTAAGGACAGCGGTTACATAGGTATAGTATACATTAATTAAATTGTAAATAATGACTTTTTTTCAAAAGAGCAACCGCCGAGTTTCTTGCTGGTTCTTCTCGGTAGGAATGGCATTCCGAACCAGTGGTAGATTCATTCGACGATTCGAAAGCACTTGTAAAAGTTTATTTGAATAAAAAACATTTGAATTTTTTTGAATTTTGAATTTCTTTCCTGGTCTGACCTGGTGGGAGGCTTCGGTCCACCATCTGCATCTTAGACTGCATCATTACTTACCATCAGGTGAGATCGCAGTCGTGAGTTGTAGTGGAATGATGATCAATCAGTTAGTGTTGTCGAACTCGGAAGGACGGCCAGAGAGATGGACAGCAAAGTGAATATCAAAGGCTATAGTTTTTCACTAAAAGGTACGGAACCCTAAAAGAACTAAAAAACCGGCCAAGTGCGAGTCGGACTCGCGCACCGAGGGTTCCGTACAAACCTGTAGTAAGTTTTACGATTTATGACGTATTAAAAATAAAAATTACGTTTGTTGTATGGGAGCCCCCCTTTAATATTTACTTTATTGATATTTAATTATTTATTTTGAAAGGTAATATACAAGTTAATATTCTGTGAAAATTTGAACCGTCTACCTGTTACCGTTTTTAATATTGAGCAAAAAAATACGAAAAAAACACGTTTATTGTATGGGGACCCCCCTTAATATATATATTTTTTTAATTTTTAGTATTTGTTGTTATAGCGGCAACGGAAATACATCATTTGTGAAAATTTCAGCTTTCTAGCTATCACGGTTTATGAGATACAGCCTGGAGACAGACAGACAGACAGACAGACAGACAGACAGACAGACAGACAGACAGACAGCGGAGTCTTAGTAATAGGGTCCCGTTTTTACCCTTTGGGTACGGAACCCTAAAAAGCAGAGCCCAACCGCCAATCAGGAGAGTGCTGGCAATCCATCAACGTGATGCTTCGTATCCCAATTTTGAAGCGAAGTTTTCATTGTCTCGGAAAAGCAATTAAAATATCACATCGCTTGTTCATCTATCATATTATTATACTAGCTGATGCCCGCGACTACGTCCGCGTGGTTTAAGTATTTTTGATTCCCTCGGGAACACCTTAATTTTCCGAGATATAAAGTAGCCTATGTCACTCTCCAGGTCCTCAACTATACCCATGCCAAAAATCACGTTGATCCGTTGCTCCGTTGCGAAGGGATTAAAGGACAAACCAACAAACCAATAAACCAACAAACAAACACACTTTCGCATTTATAATATTAGTATGATTGAACACAGTGAAAATCCCTTGATAGATCGTGCTTATGACTGTATAGCAGGTTTTTTTTTTTTATTCCACTACAAGTTAGCCCTTGACTGCGATCTCACCTGATGGTAAGTGATGATGCAGTCTAAGATGATCCAGCCACTAATGTGTTTTCGTCCTTACGTTGGAAACACGGACGCGGTTGCGCAAATTAATAAAAGTGTATAATCATCATCGCATGCCTTCTTTAAAAAATTGTATGTTTGTATGTAATTTTATATTACTGAATGAACTAGTTAATATTATGTCAACCGCAATTTATATAATTCTGTGGAAACTCGTCGGGATAAAAAGTAGCCTTTTAGATGCAAACTGTTTTGGTACTTGTCAAAAATCGGTCAACAGACAGACACACTTCCAAATATATAATATTGATATGGTTAAACTGAATTAGAAAGCCGAAACTTAAGTATGAATATTTCAATAAAACAAGATCTAGTTTTATTTAACTACAGGTATTCATACTTAATCTTCATAAATATTCAAAGATAAATTAAACCAGGTCACAACACAAGCCCCCAAATGCTACCTTTAGCGAGACATTATTCTAATGAAATGAGCTAAGAGACCATCCAGATAGCATTTTGGATTTTGGCAATACGCCGAGAATATTAGTACCCTTACCACAACATTTGGAAACACACCGACGACGTTGAGCGTTTTCGAACGTCGAAACACTCATGGCTTCAGAGTTTCGAGAGAGAGTTTTGTAGGTCTCTGGTTTGACGACCTCTGTGGCGCAGTGTATAGCGCTGTTGTCTTAACGTGCGGAGGTCCCGGGTTCGATCCCCGGCAGGGTCAATTTGGGAATTTATAATTTCTGAATTTTCCCTGGTCTGGCCTGGTGGGAGGCTTCGGCCGTGGCTAGTTACCACCCTACCGGCAAAGACGTGCCGCCAAGCGATCTATCGGTCCGGTACGATGTCGTGTAGAAACCGTATAGGGGTATGGGTTTAATATGACTGCCATGCCCCTAACAGGTTAGCCCGCTACCATCTTAGACTGCATCATCACTTACCATCAGGAGAGATCGCAGTCAAGGGCTAACTTGCAGTGAATAAAAAAAAAGATTAAAATAGGCCCAAACAGTCTAGGTTTTACAACAAATTCTGATCACACTGATCACACTGACACTGATTTTGCAATGATTTTGATATTTCGCAATGTTGATATCTCGTGAAAAGGTTAATATATAGGTACTAATATTATAAATGCGAAAGTGTGTCTGTCTGTCTGCTACGCTGTCACGGCCCATCTGCTCAACCGATTTTGACGAAATTTGGTTTAGGGATAGGTTGTACCCCGGGGAAGGCTAATTTTTATCCCGGAAAATTCAAGAGTTCCCGCGGGAATCAATGACCTTAATCCTATTGTATGTATGAAAATTAAGGAGTTCTTATGGGAATTAAACAACTTAGGTATCCCACGCGGGGATCAGCTAGTTTCAAAATATTTACGCTTGGACCGCTGGGCAGAGAATATATGGAAAAAGCTTGAGCTCTAACATAAAAAAAACCGGCCAAGTGCGAGTCGGACTCGCGCACCGAGGGTTCCGTACAAACCTGTAGTAAGTTTTAAATTATTAAAAAAAAAACTACTTACTAGATCTCGTTCAAACCAATTTTCGGTGGAAGTTTGCATGATAATGTACATCATATATTTTTTTTAGTTTTATCATTCTCTTATTTTAGAAGTTACAGGGGGGGGGGACACACATTTTACCACTTTGGAAGTGTCTCTCGTGCAAATTATTCAGTTCAGAAAAAAATGATATTAGAAACCTCAATATCATTTTTGAAGACCTATCCATAGATACACCACACGTATGGGTTTGATGAAAAAAATTTTTTTGAGTTTCAGTTCTAAGTATGGGGACCCCCAAAATTTATTGTTTTTTTTCTAGTTTTGTGTGAAAATCTTAATGCGGTTCACAGAATACATCTACTTACCAAGTTTCAACAGTATAGTTCTTATAGTTTCGGAAAAAAGTGGCTGTGACATACGGACGGACACACAGACAGACAGACAGACAGACAGACAGAAAGACAGACAGACAGACAGACAGACAGACATGACGAATCTATAAGGGTTCCGTTTTTGCCAAATTTGGCTACGGGACCCTAAAAATAAGGTTCAATTTACTTAGAGCCAATAATATGTTTAGATGCTCGAATACGTTTCCGCTAAGATTTCAAATCTCGTGATAAGGGTACGGGGCCGGCACAACAACGATCTCGTTATGAGCTGAACGTCCACGGGGTATTTGCATTTATATATTGCTTGCATTGATATCTCCCTTTAATTCTAATATTTAAAACAACACTATAGTAATTCATATCTATACTAATATTATAAATGCGAAAGTGTGTCTGTCTATCTGCTCCGCTTTAACGGCTCATCTTATCGACCGCTTTTGTTGAAATTTGTTATACAGATAGGTTGAGTCCCGGTCCCGTAAATCTAAATGTATGAAAGCTTTAAAAAAACTGTTTTTCTTGTCACAATTCCTTATCATTTCAGAACTTTAATGAATGAATGTGAATTGGACCTTAAAACATTAATTTCGTAGCAGGTATTATTCGTGAGGTGGTTCCGTGTATTATGCTCTACGAGGCACATACGTTAATAAGCGAGCTACCTGGCGCGGCTCCAAGCACTTGATATTAAAGGATATTTTACTGCAGGTCTAAATCATTGGGCCTGCAAGGCGTATGTGCTACAATAGGGAATATTAAATTCCCAGCCTACGGCCCAGAATGTGGTCACAAATATTATTTATCGTTCAATAGAGATCAAACCAAAATATTTAGGTACGTGATATTCATTCATTCGTTCAAATAACACTTTACAAATATCATAAATTATCGTTACAAAGAAGTTCAAATTAAAATATTTATGCACTGAGATTTAATTTCGCACAAAAATGTTTGCATCCTGGAGATGTATCGAAGGTAGGAATCAAGACCAAAAAAAACTGCAGATGCAGAAGTCGCTAGACAAGGAGGCAAATAGGATAAATTAAAACTACTATAGATTTTAAAATTTTAAATATTCTGACAGCTTACATTCCTACAAACATACCAAAATACAAATACTACAAAAGAAAGTTCTTATTCCTCTTGAGAGAGAAAATAAATCATTTTTACGGCCACACAGTCTAAACAAGCTGTTATTATTTTGCTAGCCCAAAAATATTTGTTGAGTACATAACTGAAATACTTACTTAAACATTTCATACAGTCTACAAATCATAAACAGAAACGAGAACAACGCTATAACAGAATGCTTATTGCCGACGATGGGTAGTTTGTAAATATTTGAACAGCCTTGTCGCTCCCATACTGGAAGGTCATTCATCGCCCGGCGCCGAGAGGGGATGGACGTCTACGAGTGCCATAATCGTTTATTGGTTTAGGAGTAAGAACAAGAATAAAGTAGGAAAATTTTAAGGTATAAAAGCAATTATTACTAATATTATAAATGCGGAGTAATAGTTAATGGTCCTTATTAATATTAATAGTTATGGTAATGTTATACTTTTTCCATTTTTATGACCCATCCGTTTTACCGCTTTGGTACGGAAATAGTCTTCATTTAAATCGGAAAATCTTAGAGTTCCCACGGGACCTTTAGAAATCTTAATCCACGCGTTTTTTGTTAAATAATATTAAAAATAAATTTTCAAACGCTATCATCGTGTGATAATAATAGTCCAGAGAGAGAGATTTTATTCTACGATAAATATACTTTGGCCTAGTTCCATAAACCGTGTTCAGTAATTAACAAATGAGTTTTAATTTGCATATTATTTCTGTCATGTTATCAAGATCTTGTCAAAAACAACTAATTACTTTGACACAGTGGACGGATTTTAGATTAAGTACTAATTTAATTAACATGCTTACCATAAGACGGTTATAGCCGTGGTTAAAACACCCGACCTAGGAGTACGGGGTCGCGGGTTCGATCCCCGGGTACGCACCTACAACTTTTCGAAGTTATGTGCGTTTTAAGAAATTAAATATCACTTTCTTCAAACGGTGAAAGGCAACATCGTGAGGGAACCTGCCCGAGCATGGTTCATAATGTTCTCGAAGGTGTGTGAACTTGGCTAGCGTGGTGAACTATGGCTAAACCCTCCTCATATCGATAGGAGACTCGTACTCAGGCCGGCAACGGGTTGATAAGATAAATATGAGATTATTTTATTTTATTTTTATTTGGACTACCAACAAAATTACATGTAAATTAAAGACATAAATAAACTAAGGGTAGCGGAACACACATAATTTCACTTATAGGCCATATATGCCACATCATGCACAATAAATAGGTCGTACTTACATAAACATATGCATTATTAGGTGAATAATTAATTAATTAGTAGTTGGTTAGATAGTCGTAACGTAACGTATAAGAAGGTATGCTACCGATACAGGCATTACTGTGATACAGGTTTACTTGTTTCCCATGACTTTGTCCGTACGAATCTTTTGAAGAATTTGTTATAGTAGTTGTGTAGCATCTTCAATATTCAGGTACGAGCTGATGCCCGTGACTTCGTCCACTCTCCAGGTCCTCAACTATACCCATGCCAAAAATCACGTCGATCCGTTACTCCGTTGCGGCGTGATTGAAGGACAAACCAACAAACCAATAAACCAACAAACCAACAAACAAACACACTTTCGCATTTATAATATTAGTATGATTCAGGTGCTATACTGTTTTACTTTTGCCACGAGATAGATCCTTCCTTGTGAAGGATTTTTCCAAAGTAATTTAGCTTAGCCTATTAGTACTTTTTACAACGTTAAATGTAGAGACTAGAAACCCAACCAGGCAGGTATAAAAAGGATTTTTTATTATTTAAACAAGTTAGATTGCGTCCTCACCTGATGGTAAGTGATACAGTCTAAGAAGTAAGCACGCTAACCTATTACCTATGGCAGATTATAATATAACCCTTAACCAGTTTCTAGGCAATATCATACCGAAAATAGTAGGCATATAATGTTCTACATTACATAGCAACATAAAGGTCGTTCATTTATTACATCCAGGTACAGAGCTTGCTGAAAGGTTAAGGGCGGTAAAATAGGTCGGAAAAAGATTATTAGGTCATGACGTTACATCCACTTGTCTAGTACAATGTTCTTTGTTTCTATTAAAATCCCTTGTGGATACTGGCTTTAAATGCTCTACAAAGCAAAATGAGTTGAATACTTATGTCTGTTTATGAGAGATAGGAAAATACTTTCAATTCCTTTATGGGATTTTAATATGTCAACTGCAAAGTGATGTCGTAATGCTCCAGATACTTTGAGACCTGTTTCAGACAAAAAGAAGTTGAATAATCATACTATCTATATTAATATTATAAATGCGAAAGTTTGGATGGATGGATGTTTGTAACTCAATCACGCCTGAATGGCTGAACAGATCTGGATAAAATTTGGCACAGAGATTATAGTCTGGAATAACACATAGGCTACTTTTTATCCCGGAAATTTAAAGAGTTCCCACGGAAACCAAAAAACCACAATCCATGCGGACGAAGTCGTGGGTATCAGATAATAAATAGATATAACTAAACTAAAAGCCGTAAAGCTTGAAATAACGTAGGCACTCATCGCCATTTTGAAATTCACATTGAATATGTTTGAATTTTTTCATTCACTTCAATCTAAACTCTTGAATTTTTTCATTCACTTCAATCTAAACTCTTGGCGCTATTTAATTAAAGTTTGCGCCTCGAATGCAATTTTCATTATGTTGCACTTGACTAGCATAAATAACTATGTCATATACAGACTTCTTTTATGATTTTATAGAAATGCAGTCTAAAGGCTAAATTCTACTTTTAATAGGAAATCTAAATAAAATTAGATTGGAAATATAATCTTTGAATTTAGTTAGCATATCTTTAAGAAAAAAGTTTTTATTCGTAGGTTAGTCGTTAGTCGTGATTAATATTAGTAATCTATAGGCCTGTTTCACAATCGCCATGTATGGCAGATGTTGTATGGGAATCCTGTCTAAATTTCAAATTTATTTGTCAGTTAAGGTTTACTTGGCGATTGTAAAACAGGCCCCAAGTCTATGGTCTTAAGATCAGTTTTTAACTTTTAAATACTACTACTGGACACTATAACTCATGGTGTAATAAATCTAATCAAGTTTTTAATTTTAAAAACTATAAAATAACACCATATTATCTCGAGTTAACTATTAGGTATAATCAAACTAAAATGAGACAGAATAATTTAATTTATGATGTATAAGTACAAGAGTTAATGTAGTTCTATAATAACATTTTTTGGAGTCGGTACCAATTAGCCGCATGAACCGTCTACCTACTCTTCATTATTGTTGACGTGACTCCACAGTCCACATTGGCACCGACTCCAAAAAATGTTATTATAGAACTACATTAACTCTTGTATACATAATAAATTAAATTATTTTTTACTTTTTAGTGTTTGTGGTTTTTGAAGTCGGTTTTTATTTTTTTTTTGAAAATTTTTTATTTCACAATTTTTAGTGGCCCCACTGTTTTAAAATACAGGGTGTAACCAGAACGAGATATGCTATGCATGGTTAAAACATACTGTTTACAAAACTATCACACTGATCGCGAGCAATTTACTCTTATCCATTGAGGAGTTCCGTTCTCCATCTCCGGAGATATTCATCAGATCTTCACCAAATTAAAATGGGACCACCTCTGAAGTATGACCTACCAAACAAAAAAAGAATTATCAAAATCGGTTCATAATTGGCGGAGAAATCGCGTAACAAACATACAAAAAAAAAAACATACAGTCGAATTGAGAACCTCCTCCTTTTTTTGAAGTCGGTTAACAACCAATAAACAAACACTCAATCACGTAATAATTGCTATGAATGTTAACAGGCCCTTGACGAGGTATTATGATTGATCTATATTAATTGCTTGGAAGCGTATAATTAATTTATTACTACTGCCTATTCGGAAGCCTATTTACCAAGGAGCCAATTAGATGCCGGCTTATAATGGGTATTTGAACACATTAATTTTAACGACGCTTTTATCATATTATAGGCATTGGAATATGAACAATTAATTAACGAAAATTATTTATTTCCTATAGTACAAATCTGTGCCGCGATAAGAGAGGTGTTTACTACAGGTTCGGAAAGTAAATTCTAATGAGAAGAATCGACAACTATCTAATATTAAACTAATTCAGCGCGAAAACACACTGATAAAAAAATTATTCTCTTTTAATTTCATGAACATAATGGACCACTTTTTTATCCACTACAAGATATTGCCTGCGATCTCACCTGGCGATGAGTGGAGATGCGGTCTTAGATGGTAGCGGGCTAACCTGTTAGCAGCATATCTTGCCGTTAGGGTGGCGGTAGGATAGGATCAGGCCAGACAAATCCATTATAAGACTTCCACTTATAAGACCACAGCGCTCAATACAGCGCTAGGTTGTCAAAACCAGAACGAAATACTATCAGAAAAACTTTTTGATTTAATAATTCTCGTAGCGAAACTTCTTGACCAGCCGAAGGGATGCCAAAACAACTAAACAAACATTTTTTTTGTGATTATTAAAATAAATTTAAAAACATATTAAAAAAAAATGAGCGATTCAAGTTTTGAGTTTTGATGATATTAGGTTACTAGGACTGGATGTTTTAATGTTAGCAGTAAGCTAACTATTTCAGAATCAGTTAAAGAGGATTCATATTATGAGTGTAGATAAAGTCTTGTATGCAACAGTTGATAATTAGGTATTAAAACACTCATATGATACTATTATCATACTCCGCTTCGCGTCGTATGATAAACCCACATTCGTGTTTTAATTCCCCTTATTACACAACTGTTGCATAAATAACTATTAAACTATCGATTGATGTAAAAAGTGCGTCGAATTTGATAACATCACAGTTCAATATTTTGACACAACATCCAATACTGAGCGCGCGTTTTGACGTTTGAAAAAAAGTTGCTGATTTGACTCGTTGTGAAATGTAGCCCCCAATGTGAAGCGTGCGAATAATTTTCAAAATGCAGTGAAGCAAAAGAAACAATTCCTCACCCAAACGCATTTTGTAAATGTCCCTGTTCGCGTAGTAGCTTAGTTCTGCTCTACTAACCGCAGTTACCTTCCGTACGGAAGGACGAAAAAGTTACCGAGGTTCATACCTACAACCAATACCTACTAAGGGTAAGAGCGCACGGCGCGCGACAAAATTTTTGTAAGTATGCAACATCCATACTAACCCGTTGTCCTAGGTGAACGACAAACGCGGCGCAATGTGTTTTAAATGGCTTCGTATCGCGTCGCATCGCGTGGCATCGCTTCTGTCGCTCTCCTAGGACAACGGGTAAAATAATTATTATAAACTAGCTGATGCCCGCAACTTCGTCCGCGTGGAATGTTTTTTTTAATCCCCACTGGATTTCCTTAGTTTTCCGGGATACAAAGTAGCCTATATCACTCTCCAGGTCCTCAACTATAACCATGCAAAAAAAACACGTTGATCCGTTGCTCTGTTGCGGCGTGATTGAAGGACAAACCAATAAACACACTTTCGCATTTTTAATATTAAGTATGATGCGAAAGTGTATCTGACAAGGTGACAGACAGACGTCTGTCACCTTACCAAGACACATCCGTTTAACAAATTTTGACGAAATTTAGTTTGAAATTTGAATGAAATGGACATAATATAGACTTTCAATCCCGGAAAATCTAAAAGTTCCCACGGGATTTCAAAACCTTAACCTACGCGGATAAAGTCGCATTACCTAGCATTTATATAAGTATTGCTAGTTATCGGGCTTACCTCCTTGGGAAAGTTACTGCACTTCTAAGACCCGTATTAATAAATTGAATCATCAGCTAAGAGACCAATGTTAAGCATAGATTGACCGATATACCAGGACATATCCTTAGCTGATAAATACGGGCCTAAGCTATGGGCAACTTTTTTTTCGTTTCCTACGCTATATCATCGAAAACTCATCAATGTTGTCAAGACGTGAAAACTCGTACACGATAAAAAGTAGTGAGACCAAAAGTCTCAAGTCAGTCGTAGCCCTAAGTCCGGTAGAAAACGACGATTCATAGTTCCAATCTTCGTTCGTGGCCGCGATGCAGAAAATTGAACAGCCTTGGCTTTACTCGGCAACTTTGTTGCATCTATACAACGAGCTATAAGTTACTACTTACGATATTACAAGCCTTGAGTAACAAGCATCTAATAGTAGATTAGTAGCCAAGGGCTGTAAGGCATCAATTGCAGCCCGAGATATTTAGGCGCACGAGCGCAGGGAGGGTGCCTATAGTTCGAGGGTGCAATTGATGCTTACACCCGAGCTAACTACTCTGCTTTACATCTCGATTGTGAGGTAAAGTAGGTCCTTATTACCCCCAAATGGAGCTTGTAGGTGACCAATTAGCGCTCGAGGGTAATAATGTATCTAGAAAAGCCCAAGGGCTGTAAGTAATTTAAAAAAAAAACTCTTCACTCTTTCAAAAATTTCGCGTACATCTAACCATCATACTTTTTTTAATTACTTACCGCCCTAGGGCTTTTCTAGCTACATTATTACCCTAGAGCGCTAATTGGTCACCTACAAGCTCCATTTGGGGGTAATAAGGACCTACTTACCGAATATGAGAGATGTAAAATTACTTTTTAAATTCCACTGCAAGATTAAGTACTAGGTATCAGGTGAGATTGCAGTCAAGAGCTAACTGATAATATAATAAAACATAAAAAAGGTAAGTGATTATGCAGTCTAAGATGGTAGCAGGATTTCTGAACGTTTCCTGAGGCATTGAAAAGAACTAAATAAATAAATAAATCCTTTATTGCGTTACATTGTTGCATTTTTTAGACTTAATAAAAATAAAAATTAAAAAACTACGAAAAGGCAACAACACAATAGGTCGCCAACTCAGCCTAGTTCTGGGCATTGGCTACTAGGGCTACCAATACCTAGCGCTGATTTTCAGTTTCCTCCTGACATGAACGTTTATAAAGACAAAAAATTAAGTGCCCGACATGCTATAAAACTTATATTTAACAATATAAGTAGGTAGATTAAAAAATTGCAACCGAAAAACAAAACTTGAAAATAACACATAAATAAACGCGATAAATAGCTAGTGACATTCAACTACCAATCTATTCAAATAACTAATTTATCTTACTGAGTGAGCAAAACGACTTGCTCACTGGTTTTAGACAGCAAAGACGCTCTTTTTTATCTTATGGGAATTCTAGCACGATGTTAGTGTTAGTGAGGTGAAAAGCATCTTACGTGTGATTTTACGCTAAATTGTAAACAACCCATTGGCTAATCCTAAATGCGGACGTAGTAAAAAGAGAAGTATCGTTAACGAAACAAGTGCAGTAAAACATGGCTTTAATTAACATAAAACCCTGGAAAGGGATAATTTAGGCTTCCAAGCTATTCGAATAATATAGCCTCTACGTTCGCTTCACAAAAAATGCTACTGTTTTGTGAGAGAGTTTTCGAGTTTCAAAATTATTGTATTGTTATAAATTGTTATTAAAAAAATTGTATCTTTATAAAGTACAAATCTTTAGTGTTTTATTGATAACACACAAGATTATTGTACTTTTATAAATTGATTTTAAGTCAAACCTTGGTAAAAAGTGAAAGAAATCCTTTGAGTAATTATTATAATTCAATGAAGAAATCTGACTTTTGTAACACAATGTGGTTTTTTTAGGTGGTCAAATTTTACGATAACTATTACCATCAATCGATCCAAAGTAAATATTTTTAAACCAATGAATGTTTTCAAAATAATTAAAAATTAGACTGCCATCAAGAATTAGGGCAGTGCATAGGTACACGGTACCTGAGCCCCGAAATAGTTTCTGGACGATAAGAAACTAACTTAATAATATACTGGGTATGACGGTTTCATCCCAAAGTTTATACAATCTTGTCCAGTCATCACGCTGGGCGATGGCTCAACTAATTAAAGCTTAATTACAAACATTAATTTACCAGATCGCCGGCCATTCCATCAGCCAACCCGGACCGCTGTCAACATGTGTTTATGATGTCTAAACAACTAAAACATGTATACCATATCACTCCGATACAAGCGAATGTATTTCTTATCACATACAGTCTTAGAAGCGAAAATACTGTAAGTCTGTACGTTAAGGTAGGTACCCATTTGGACCTGGTACGGGTCGGTAAGGTCGTGGAAACTATACGAATTCGGTATGGCTATAAATTTGGATCCGTCAATGACACTGGGTGTTCGAAAATACGATTTATCTATTAGGGAACTGCAATGTGTTTAAACGACTAGCTTGCGATTGAGACTTCGCCACCAACTTGACAATCCAACTGATTCAGCAGTGTATTTCGTAACTCCGGTATCAAATCTGCTGTTATGGGTAAACGTCGTGATATTATGATAACTCAATACTAACAAAATTTACGCAAGGCAAAATTTCAAGCCGTGTGGTGTTGTTCGAGACCTCGTAAGAGCAGTTACTTTCACTATTCTAATTTAAAAATATTGCAAAAACAAATTACTTATAATACGAATGTTAATCCTAACCTAATGGTTAATGTTAACCTGCAAATCTTAATGGTCCGAGAGCCGGATATACCACGACCTTCACCGTTCTGTTAACCAGATGAAACATACTTTTTATTTATATTTAATAATAGATAAATTTACGCCTATAAATAATTATTCTCTCTCTCTAATAGAAAAGATTTTTATTCAAATAAGCTGTTTTTCAAATCATTCATTGTCCATTTGTCAAATTATAAGACGTCAGCGACGTCTAATTGTAACGACGTCGAATTTACATCACTACTTTTTGTCGATACAAATTTAGAAGAAATAAATAAATCTACGTTTCATAGATCACACGTTTTACCTCAAAATACATTATAGGGTTATATTCGTTGGTATCTCTACTTTGCTTTGACGCAGGATGCATTTGAAAGCTGAAACGTAGGATTTTTATTTGTGAATTCGTTAACTGGGGACGGAACAGACGTTCGGCAAATCCGGGATCGAATGTTATGTTTGGCGGGTTCCTATGATTTTTACGTTGAAAACTTCGTGTACCGGGTATTTTTTATTTCATATTGAATTTCAATGTTTGTCACCGAAGATAAAATCTTAAAATATTTATTTGTAAGACTTCATCCGCATGGATTTCTTCTTCTTATTTAAGAGCCTTTTTTCATCCATTGTTGGACATAAGGCTCCTCATGTGTACGCCACTCTTCCCGAAGTTGGAAAGAGCCTCCTCCATGTTTTCCCCGTAAGCTTGGTGATGTCGTCAGACCAACAAGATGGTTGTCTTAATAGACCACATAGACTTACGAGTAGGTCTATAAAGCTCAACAAAACGCCCGTTGGAAAGAATTTTCTAATTGAGATTTCGATTCCGGGAAAGGTAGCTTATACCTTTTCCCGGGACGCAACACATCTTTGTACCAAATTCCATCAAAATCAAAATTCAAAATTCAAAATTCAAAATGTTTTTTATTCAAATAAGCTTTTCAAGCGCTTTTGAATCGTTATAATATGAATCTACCGCTGGTTCGGAATGCCATTCCTACCGAGAAGAGCCAGCAAGAAACTCGGTGGTTGCTCTTTTCCATCAAAACTTACAATCATCATAATGATACAAGTAACTGCAGTCCCACGCATAGCTGGAGCGAATCAAATCCACGCTGTTTTTTTTTTATCATTTACGTAATCTTCGATTGTATAGTAAGCTTTTTTCACGAGCATACCTATAATACTCAATACACGCCAAGACTGGCAGACAGAGGCAGCCCATTTCCGACGGTGGCACCCGTTCACGAGCATGACGCATGATCCAGCCATTGCTTCGCTCAACCATATTTGAGGGAACGTAACAACCCGCACCACACGACACCACCAATCCAATCACCACCAATCGGTTGAACAGATGGGCAATATCGGTACTGTATATATTATGTATATGTGATATCAGTTAAAAGCGTGACAGAGATACCCCCCGTCCGAACCTCGCTCGTGTGCGGACGTCTCGAACAACGCAACAGCGATCGGTTGCGCGTGCGCTTGTGTGTGTTGCAGCTACTCGATTCGCACACTTAGCTATAACCAGTTTTAACGCCGGTCCGGCAGTATATGCAAGAAAATCAGAACATGCCAAACAGTACGCTGCTCCCGGAAGCTGAGATGATGGGGTCTGACTCGTCCTCCTATGATTTACCTACAGTGGAACAGGAGTACACTTGTTTTAGAAGCAAACTTCATGATCAGCAAACTGAATCATTCCAGGCGACAGTGCTAAAAATTCTTGGCGAAATGCAACAGCAACAACAACAGCAAGAATCCCGCATGAACGCAATCGCAGTAACACTAGAAGATATTAAAAATGACATAAACAGGAATCAGAAAGCTCACGAAGAGCTAGAAAGAGCCGTTCACGTCATCGCAAATGAACAAGATAGTATTAATAAAAAAGTTACAAATCTAGAGCAGAAAATTAATGACAGATGTTTAGACAGCAATGACATGGCAACACAAGAGCGTATCAGTATACTTGAAGAAAAGTTAGAGGAAATGACACGCAAACTGAGAGAAACAACCATCGAAATAAAGAATATTCCATATAAACATGATGAGCAAATTTTACAAAGTATCCGAAGAATTTATCTGAAATTGTCGATTCCATATAACGATAAAGACATAATTGAGTGTTTTCGTATCTACGCCAAAGATAATACCAAACGTAACATAATACTGAAGTTTAATTCAATAATGAATAAAAATTTGTTTCTCGGTGCCCTGAAAAAGTTCAATAAAGATCACAAAAATGAGCCGCTGTGCACTAGCAGTATCGTTTTCTCAGAAATAAGTCAACCCATATATGCCACTGATTACCTTACACCTAAAGGAACAAAACTTTTCTATCTTGGGAGACAACTGATGAAAAATTTTGGATACAAATTTTGTTGGTCTAAACATGGAAAGATCTATGTCAAAAAGAAAGAGAGCTCAAAAGCGATTCTTATTAGAAATGAGCAACAAGTCGAAGAAATAATGGAAAATAGCGGAATGCAAGAGTAATATGATAGTGTCTTATATATACCTAGTGAGTGGAAAGTTGGGTGCTTCGATTAAGCTCTTAATGAATATATTTTTTATTACAATTTGAATAAAATTTGAAAAACTATCAGTGTGTGCGTGTAAAACGTTGTCTATATAATTTTCATTCTTAAGTGTTTTAAGGGATTTTAGTGCTGTTATTATTACTATTTAGCATTAAGTATTATATTAAGATCCTTTCGTCCTGGTGGATAAGTTTTTGCACACGCATTACGTTCTTTATTCCTTTTTTGTCTTTTTCTTTCTTAAATCCAGGATGCAAAATTTTTAACAAACGCTAGATGATATCGATAATACTACTTTAATAAAGCATCAACTTCTTGCAAACCCGGAGGAATGTAAACCCCATTTGGAAATACTAAATATACATAATATTCTCCTAAACCTTAAACTAAATAACTCTTTGAAAAATAAACACTTATTGGTTCAATGATATTTCCATAAATTATGACTTAAAAACGTCGAATCACTAAATATAAATATGTATACGTCTTTCAGCTTCTGATGTTTTTGCATGTTCTACACTTATCACGTCCGTGCTACCTATCGTCGCTCGACTCGTACTGAGACGATATTATTATCTTTTTGTACGACTACCCACCAACACGAAAGAAAGTAACTTTTAGATCTATTATTATGTATAACTTTTTATTATTCTATTCCATTTTTACTAAACATAACTCCTATTGTTGTGTGTTCGGGCAAGAGACTGGCTCCCCATAGCACAGGGAATCCTAGTTTGGGGCCCAGGAACTTAGCTAGACACTGTTTCTATTCATCTTGTAAGTATTAACCTTAATAATATAGTACAATGATTAGTTATAACCAAAAATTTATATTTGAAGGTACGGCGAAGGACTGGCTTCCCATAGCACAGGGAATCCTAGTTTGGGGGCCAGGAACCTTAGCCAGACACTATTTTTGTTAATATTTTGTTTTATTTAGCTACCTACTTTTGTTTAGTTACTTATTGTTTAGTTGTACTATATTCTATTCTATTTTATTTTATTTTTTAAAACAGTGTATGTGTGTTTTCATGAATAAATAAATTACAATTACTAGATAAAAATACACTTTCGCATTTAAATTTAATGATAATTAAATTTTTATATGGATTCGCATAATAATTATTAAATATGGATTAAATTATCCATGCTTGTTGTTCTTTTAATACCTATCCATTTTATTACTCCGCCACAACTAATACAATACCAATTTCTAAATTACTTACTTTAAAGTTTAAATGCTACATAAATGAGAACTAATAGTATCATCAGCTGGTTTAGCAAATTTTACTTGCAAATGGGACGAAAATAAAAATTATCTTTGAAATCACAATCTTATTCTTCGAAAATCATACTAATACTCGTATTATAAATGCGAAAGTGTGTTTGTTTGTTGGTTTGTCCTTCAATCACGCCGCAACGGAGCAACGGATCGACGTTATTTTCGGCATGGGTATAGTTGAAGACCTGGAGAGTGACATATGCTACTTTTTGTCCCGGAAAATTTAGGAGTTCCTGTGGGAATCAAAAAACTAAAACCACGCGGACGGAGTCGCGGGCATCAGCTAGTTTCTCAATAATTTTTCGAAGTATACACTAATTAAACTTACCAATTTTCATAAAATTCATAGATTTGACTATCTGGACATAAGATATTATGGTGATGATAAAAACTTGTGAAAATAGTCAAGGACGTAAGATATTATGGTGATGGTAAAATACCTATAGCTAATGAAAACTTTCAAAGTAGTTTAAACAATTGGTAATTACTTGGAAGTGTCACACTCAGTCACAGGAAAAGTAAAAGCTTCGATACGTCATTAAAAGTTCTTATATAATATTATAATAATATTACCTATCTAAGTACGTACTTAAAACTAGAAGTGATATATAAATTGAAACAATCTATTCATATTACTTCTCCTAACTTACATACTCGTATTATATTATACTCACGCGTCGAATACAACCTTTAAACACAGCCTAATACCTTGCTTTGCATACATATATCACTATGGTACAACCACCCTTTCGTCGATTCGCCTCCCCATGCCTCTACAACCGCACAAATACTCTCTCTTACATAACAATAATACTATTCCTACAGCCTCCCTGACAAATAGATGTACTTTCTATACATTGTTATGTCTATGGCTACGCAGCGGACCACGTGGTTCAATAAAATATGCGCGAATTTCAGCGCCATCTAGCGGGTGGTGCTAGTACTACGTTATACGCTGAAAATAACCCACAGGTTCTCGTTTAAGCCACAGTTTCAGTGCTCTTTTTCATGATGTAGTTTTACAACCAATAATAGATGGCAGCACGAGCTACGTAATGCGTTGAATGTGCGAATAGAATTTTATGAAACCTAGAGCCAACCTCTAAGCTAAGATTTTCATTTCTTCCGGTTAGCTGACCAAGAATGCAATTCTCATCTGCATTCTCGAAATTCTTCTCTGGATTAGGTGAGGATTAGGTAGGTACATACATAAAATTATTAACAATGTTCATGAACGTTGATCTTTTATTAATTTTTATGTTTAGGTATTCAAATTACTTAAAATATAAATAAAAAGATTTTAATTTTTTATTTTCTTTGTTTCAGCTCTCAGAGCTCGAGCAACGAGTTCTGGAGGCTGAAGGGAGGGCAGAGGAAGCGGAAGATAAGGTAAGATCATGCTTTAAAATGCATCAAATAAATATTATAAATGCGAAAGTTTGGATGGATGGATGTATGGATGTATGTTTGTTACTCAATCACGCCCCAACGGCTGAACGGATTTGGATGAAATTTGGCACAGAGATAGATTATAGTCTGGAATAGCACATAGGCTACTTTTTATCCCGGAAAATTAAAGAGTTCCCGCGGGAACCAAAAAACCTAAATCCACGCGGACGAAGTCGCGGGCATCAGCTAGTTAAGGTATACAATTTTGAAGGCTAAATTAATTAATTAGGAATTAAAAATCATGACCCTACCTTGTATTTATATATTCGAAATATGTAAATTCGTAAGAAAAACCATACACTTTAACACCAAAAAAGAAGACAAACCTCGCCGATTCATTGAGAGACATACAAACAAATTGATTCTCCCATTCTCAAAATTAGTACTTCACAGCTCGAGTCCCTATGTAATGACAATAAAAATATATAATAATCTACCAGATTAAATAAGAAACATTGACAAAGAAAAAGAGTTTGTAAACACACTAAAAAACTAGGTACTTAATTAACAAGTGTTACCTAACTACACTATTAATGATTTTTTTAATGATACGGGCAAACACAAATAAAATCGGTCTCCCTACTACAATGCACTGCTTTTGCTACACCCAAACTGGGTATCCATAGCCTACCTTACCTATTATTGACTAAATGTTATTATATTTTAAGGAATAAGTGTACCTATGGAATTGCAATAAATAAAGAAATTGAAATTGGCTTTGGATGTATGGAGATTAACTTAGGCAGCAATGTGTAAGTTTTTACGTAAATAGCTGGCGTAAGTTACATACTTACATAATTAACATTTTCAGACGATACGCATTATTACGCAACTTACAAGACTGTTTAAATTAAAAATAATCATTAATCTTATATATATATAAATCTCGTGTCACAATGTTTGTCCTCAATGGACTTCTAAACCACTTAACCGATTATAATAAAATTCGCACACCATGTGCAGTTCGATCTAACTTGAGAGATAGGATAGTTTATATTATATAGATTAGGATTATTAGTGCTACCCGTGCGAAGCCGGGGCGGATCGCTAGTTTAAATATAATAATCGTTAGTTACTCGTGTATATAAGCGACTAACAACGAGGAAAACGTCATGGTTCTTTTCTCATTTCCATTTTAGATCCTCAATACAATTTCCCAGATTTAGGAATACCTTCGAAACCTTAGTTCAAAAGGACTCCGCCGTCTTCCGACTTAGATTAGAATCACAAGATACCTACTGTTGTAATTTTAAGAAAAAGACGAAAAATATGAAATAATAGTACATTATGGTACAAGTGTGTAATGCTGGTGATTACCGCTGAGGCGTCAGAAGAATGAGGTTTCTTTTTTTTTGGCTTTTCGCGGATAGCGTTTTAGCCACGTAAAAAATAGGGAATTTCAAGTTTTCTTTATTACAGAAAAAACAAAAGTTATATTTGAGTGAAAGTTTTATTTATTAAACACGTACAAGTTGAAATTATGTATCTATTTAAATACGAAGTTGCATGAAATGAGCAAGCAATAGGTAGGTACATTAATTTATTTGTACTATTAAACACGATCTTTTTTGTATCGAAACTTTTTTAAGAACAAAGCAACTCAACCAATAAAATAAAATAAAACTCTATAACTCACTTGTGAATAATAGCAATGAAAAAGTCACAGTTTGATTAAAGGTGTCAGTGTGCCTAATTGCGGTAAACTTAGAGCCACTTTATGAACAAGTGTGTTGAAAAATATATTATATTGTGCATGATGTGGCTGGCCTTATAAGAGAAATTATGTGTGTTCCGTCTACCCTAAGTTTATCAATGTCTAAGTTGGATTTACATGATATTTTGTTGGTAGTCCAAGCAAAAATAAAATAAATAAATCTTTGAATTCCTTCTGCAATAAATCAAAATCACACAAGAAAGACGACAGTTTCGCAATTCATGCATCACGCATTATACTTAATAAAATACAGCAAAATCATAATGACGCATCATGCTTTTTATTATAAATCTCAACAATTTCACAAGGGGGCGCCTTTGCCTTTGATCCCGGCATGAAAAGGCTCTGAAAATCCTTCAGAACTACAATAGATGCAAGTCAGGAGGGTCGGCAAAAAACCTTTATAATCCACACTGTTTGTCGTGACCCTAAGTTTATGTAGACCTTTGTCAATGAACTGTCACGGCCCAGAGCTTTTTTTGTTAAGTTATTAAGCTTTTTGCGCAGGGACTTATGTTTAAACAAAATATGGTGATGATAAGATTGTAGTTTATATCATGTAGAATCATCACTTTTCCGAACCGGTGGTATAAGTTCTTATGACTTATCATAAGTGGCGCAAGTTGTCCTACGTGAAATAAATCATTTCATTTCATTTATCCATATATCCATATAAATATTATAAATGCGAAAGTTTGGATGGATGGATGTATGTATGGATGTATGTTTGTTACTCAATCACGCTCCAACGGATGAACGGATCTGGATGAAATTTGGCACAGAGATAGATTATATTCTGGAATAACACATAGGCTACTTTTTATCCCGGAAAATTAAGGAGTTCCCGCGGGAACCGAAAAACCTCGATCCATGCAGACGAAGTCGCGGGCATCAGCTAGTTAGATAATAATTATATCTACTAGGCGATGCGTGCAACTTCCAGATTAATGGATTTTGATTATTTAAGAACTATTTAAATTTCTCCTTATTTCTAACTAGCTGATGCCCGCGACTTCGTCCGCGTGGATTGAGGATTTCGGTTCCCGCGGGAACTCTTTAATTTTCCGGGATAAAAAGTAGCCTATGTGCTATTCCAGACTATAATCTATCTCTGTGCCAAATTTCATCCAGATCCGTTCATCCGTTGGAGCGTGATTGAGTAACAAACATACATCCATACATACATCCATCCATCCAAACTTTCGCATTTATAATATTTATATATGTTTCAATGTCTCATTTTAGCCTATCGATCAAGTCGTTGTTGCGTGCAGTAAAAACATGAAAACTTACTATTATTAAACAATCAAACTTTTAGATCTATTTTAGTAAGATGGTAACAGAATCTGTAATATACCTAAATAGATTAGCTCTCTTAATTTTTTTTGCCAATAAGGTGGTAAAATAGTCACTGCCGAAACCTCCTACGAAAGCAGAGTCAACCAAAGAGAGAAATTATAAATTCCCGATTTCCCCTAACGGGAATCAAACTTTTGCCTTCACTTCTAGAAGCACATTCCTCAGATTTTTTTTTAAATTTATAGGCTAGCCTTTTCTGCAATCACACCTGCTTACAAGTGGTGATACAGCCTAAGGTAGGTACTTTGCTAGTGCTACGAAGATCCAGAAAGTTACCGC
Source organism: Erebia ligea (assembly GCA_917051295.2). Taxonomy (NCBI): domain Eukaryota; kingdom Metazoa; phylum Arthropoda; class Insecta; order Lepidoptera; family Nymphalidae; genus Erebia; species Erebia ligea. The sequence continues at coordinate 4,145,137 of OU785237.1, read as the reverse complement.
GTAGCTTTAGTTTTGCTGTGGTTTTGGTAGAGCCAACCAATTTAGGCGTTTTAGTAAAAAGGTTAATTATTCCATACCTACTTAAACATAATAATCACTATACATAATATCATGCGATAGTGTGTTTTTGTTGGTTTGTCCTTTAATCACGCGGCAATAGAGCTACGGTGTGATGTTTTTTTTATTTAAGAAATCCACGCAGACAAAGTCACGGGCACCCGGCTTTAAAAGAAGACTATAATGTACATACCTATAATACAATCATATAAGACGATCGACGATTTTGACGATCTCCGTGGCGCAGTGTTGAGCGCTGTTGCCTTAACGTGCGGAGGTCCCGGATTCGATCCCCGGCAGGGTCAATTTGGGAATTTATAATTTCTGAATTTTCCCTGGTCTGGCCTGGTGGGAGGCTTCGGCCGTGGCTAGTTACCACCATACCGGCAAAGACGTGCCGCCAAGCGATTTAGCGTTCCGGTACGATGCCGTGTAGAAACCGAATAGGGGTATGGGTTTAATACAACTGCCATGTCCCTAATAGGTTAGCCCGCTACCATCTTGCATCATCACTTACCATCAGGTGAGATCGCAGTCAAGGGCTAACTTGTGGTGTATAAAAAAAAAAAAAAAGATCAGAGAGATACCTACCGATTCGGGGTAAGAGTTTAATATAACTGCCATACCCCTCTAGGCGAGATCGCAGTCAAGGGCTAACTTGTATTGAACAAAACAAAATTATATCGAAGTCTGCAGTAAAAAACATGGAATTCAATATTAAAAGAAAATTGCCACAATATTTAATGTAACAAGTTAGCACTTCGGTTAGCAAACGGTCGCCCCTCGTAGAGCAGTTGTTAACGCTCGCGACAACCGTGGGGGTCCGTTTAGGGATTATTATTTGAGAGGGGTCACAATTTTGGTGTACGAATTGCAGCATATAGTAGATTAGTAGCCAAGGGCTGTAAGGCATCAATTGCAGCCCGAGATATTTAGGCGCACGAGCGCAGGGAGGGCGCCTATAGTTCGAGGGTGCAATTGATGCTTACACCCGAGCTAACTACTCTGCTTTACATCTCGATTGTGAGGTAAAGTAGGTCCTTATTACCCCCAAATAGAGCTTGTAGGTGACCAATTAGCGCTCTAGGGTAATAATGTAGCTAGAAAAGCCCAAGGGCGGTAAGTAATTTAAAAAAAAAACTCTTCACTCTTTCAAAAAGTCGCGTAGGTACATCTAACCATCATACTTTTTTAAATTACTTACCACCCTAGGGCTTTTCTAGCTACATTATTACCCTAGAGCGCTAATTGGTCACCTACAAGCTTCATTTGGGGGTAATAAGGACCTACTTACCGAATATGAGAGATGTAAAATTAATTTACTGTATGAATTTATGGCTGGGTTTAACTTGTTACTTCAAAAAGGTTTAAGCCTTTAAGGTTAAGTAATTTTAATTTGGTTTCATTTTTAGGTAAGTATCCAAAGTAATACCACAGAATAGGTAATAGTACAGGTAATACCCATAGCTGTAAATGCGTGAAAAGAGTGTAGATATCTATTTGTCTGTTAATATTTCTGTTTATTTCTAAACGATTTTGGGTATAAAATAGCTTGAAATTCCGTCGACGGATATCTAGGTTACATTTTAACCCGGAAAACAAAGATTTTCCCCGGGACTTAGAGATCTAAATCCACGCAGATAAATTAGTGGCCATCATCAAGTATTTACTTAAAAACCTATGAATACTTATCTTCTTTATGGCGTAATTATGAAGATACTTACCTATATTATGAAGTGTAGGACCAAAATTTCGGATAATTTACTAAACTTTTTTTAAACTTAACAACTTGTCCAAAGAGTCACTTAAGACTCACGGAGAACTTTTGAAATAAGTTCAAGAGTCACATGTGACTCATTTTTTTATACAACTTTGGCACATAATTTTGTTATGAGCGTGGAGTAATATTATAATTAAAATTACGTGAACGTATAGCAAAAAAACTAACCTAAAAAAAAAAAATTCGCAATGTGAATGTTATTAACCTATCAAAAAAAAACACGAGGGACTTGGGTTAGTTGTAAATTGTATTGTATAGGGACAGTTAAGTTGTTAATGACACAATTTACAATAAAACTCATTACTAACTAATAGCCTAATCTAATAATTATTTACTGTAGAAATCATGGCCAAAGTGGAAAAGTGGCAAGAATGCTGGCTGCATTTCCACGCTGGACAGCCAAGCTGACCCTTTCCTCAAAAACTGAGCCAGCCTTTCTGACGTTAGAAGTTTTTTTAGTTTTTACTGCTATCAGTTCAGTCATAATTCATGGCTGAAATTCATTTATTTTCCAATACTCTATTTCCGGTTTGTTTGCTAACGCTACGTTAGGAGAGCTATACACACAGTACATCTACTAGCGCCGATGCTCTCCCGGATCGCGCTATTGATTTTCCAGATTGCACAACTGTGTATGACTCACTCAAAAGTGATATTAGAAAGATTAAACTTTTAAAAATATTGTTTCCGACTAGTCTAGTCAAAGTATATTCATTCAATTCAGGTACACTGTACACTTATTGACGTCCAGTTACTTATAAAATATGATGCTGATAATCATTTACGGTATCTTAAAACTAAAGCTACGAGGGTTCCGAATGCGCCCTGGTCTGAGAAGAATCCACAACAAACTCAGCCGGGCTTTTTTTTTATTATCACCATTTCACAAACATCGTAAATTCCGTAATTAGATTCATAATTATAACAATATATTGTAATATATTGTATACTTATAATATTTACCTAATTTTAGTATTTGTTATTCTAGTACAGGATATAATTCAAATAATTGATCAAGTTTCAGGCTCAGAAAATTAAGAGTTCTGAGGTCAAGTTTGGACGCTAGAAAATCTCCACTTTGAAAGCCCCCCATTTCATCAATTTTAAGGGGAAAATTAAAGAAAAAATATTTTTGGACTCTATGCCTAATTATCTTTAAAATGATATAAAGATAATTAGGCATAGACGCAACCCTATGTAACGCTATAAAAATATTTTACTTCGCATTCGCTTCTATGAGAGCCCCCCTGAAATAAAGATTTTTATAACCTTTTAAGCCATATTCGGCTGAAGGCCATCGGTTTACATATTATATTTAAATTTGAAGTAATTACGTTCAGTAATTCAGAATTTATAAGGCTCTGACAGACAATTCACGGACGGACGGACGGACGGACAAGTGCAAATTCACTCAAGTAGGCTCAAAGACCTTCGCTTCGCTCGGTCAATTATTATTAGAGGATCTCCAAAAGTAGTAATATCCACGTCCCCTGTTATTTTTATGTTGAATAACCATTTTAAACTGTCGATTAAACTAAAAAAGTGCGTTGAGCTTTGATGACGTCACAATTCAGCATTCATACAAAATCCTTCTTCTTCTTATTTCGTTTTATGGCGTTTATTAGTGCCACACCAGCTACAAAATCCTATACCACCCATTTTGACGTTTGAAAAATGTTGCTGATTGGGGCCTGTTACATTATCAATATCGTATCACGATTCACGGATCGTGATATTTTTATCGTGACAGTATTGATGGTAGGGTCTCATACTATCAATATTATCATCATCAGTACTGTGTTCGAGTTCGTTGAGAATAGTTGTGCTCTCAGAGTAAACATACTCTGTGCCATATACTTAAAAATCTTTAAAAAAGAGTCCACTTTGGTCTAAAAATTAACCTGTGTCAAAAATCTTCAACACAGACCATTAATAATTAAAAATGGATAACAGAAAGAAAGCAGCTGTCGCTATAATATTAGCGATGGCAATTAAAACTAATAAAAAACGAAGGCGTTGGGTAAAAAATTGGATTTTAAAACGAAACCAGTACAGTAATTTGAATCTAACGCAAGAAATGCTTTTAGGCGATGACTTGGATGATTACGAAAGTTACTATACTTTAGATAACTAGCAGGAGCAGCCTGTCCAGCTCCTCATCCCTCTTTTTTTTTATTCATATTATAATTAGAATCATTGGGATTCCAAAGCGCCTGGCACATTTCAAAGTTATATAAAAATCCTTTTAATTCTGCTCCAACATCTTGCGAGGTCTGCGAGACGTCGGAAGCAGTCGGAGCTCCACATTCCCAAAATTCCTCGTCCTGCATGTTCCGTTCCCTTAAATTATAGAACTCTGTGACGTTCCGTCGTCTGCTGTCGAACACGTACTGATGGTACAGCGCGTTCACACTGTCAGTATTATTGAAGCCACGCCCCCTGGATCGTGGATTTCAAGAACATCCGGTGATCCATCAATATTATCGCAAAACCATCAATATTTGGATCGCGTGATAATACTGATAGTGTAACACCCGCCATTTAACTAGTTGTCAAATACCCAATTATATCCAGCCAGCCAATACAAGTATTCAAATGATAACGTACGCCACAACGCCTAAACTTATTTTTAAACCTAAATTAACCCTTGTTAACTTTCAAGTATCTTCAAAAAACTTGGATGTTATTGTCTAATCACTCGAGTTTTGACCCAATTAAAGTGTTTGTTTTGAATTTGTAACCTAGACCTTGTCTAGAACAACAAGCTAAGCCACAGTAGTCTAAAATCTAAATTTAGGCGTAAAAACTGAAGCCGGAGAGTTTTCTTAAGTCTCCAAACGTCTTGACCTACTTTGTGAGCTTTAAAGCTCATAAGTGGAGACAATCTCTTTCTCTGTAACAATATTTCTAGAATATGATCTCTTAAATCCTAGGTTTGACGACCTCCATGGCGCAGTGTTGAGCGCTGTTGTCTTAACGTGAGAGGTCCCGCATTCGACCCCCGGCAGGGCAGAGTCAATTTGGGAATTTATAATTTCTGAATTTTCTCTGGTCTGGCCTGATGGGATGCTTCGGTGGCTAGTTACCACACTACCGGCACAAAAGTGCCGCCAAGCGATTTAGCGTTCCGGTACGATGTCGTGTTGAAACCAATTACGGGTATGGGTTTAATATAACTGCCATACCTCTAACAGGTTAGCCCGCTACCATCTTAGACTGCATCATCACTTACCATCAGGTGAGATAGGAGTCAAGGGCTAACTTGTAGTTGATAAAAGAAATTGGTTTCCAGTTGAATCAATTTGGAAAGTGGACAATGGGTATAATATTGAGCGTCTGCATACGCTGGCTATTTCAGACCATCACAATACAATTTTGTTTTTATAAAAAAAAACTTTTACAAAAACTTTTATCTTTTAAATCGTCAACTGAATCTACCACTGCATATTCGATCCATGAGTCTTTTCTAGGAAGATGCTTTTACCAGAAATTAAATTAAATGAAATGATTTCACGTATAAGGACAACTTTTGTCACTTTTGCTGAGTCGAGACTACCACAGGTTCGGAAAGATTTCCACTGAGAAGAGCCGGCAAGAAACTCCGCAGTAATCATTATTTTAACCTCTAGTAAGATTTTAAATCCTAGTCAGGCCAAAATGTTACTTAATAGCATTTTATATTAACCTACAAGTCATACCAACATCATGCATTATTTGATCAAAATAAAATCTGATATCTCGTAGCATTATCATTGATGTAATGCCCCTAGCGCCATCAACCCCAAATTCGCCTTGGCACAAATAAACAACCCATACCTACATACGAATCTAGCGTATATTCATATGCAAATAAAATCTGAAATCCCTTTCATAGACAGGCGATTTTTCTTTGCCAACTAGGGTTCCCAGGCGTCCGGATATACCCGGACATAGTTAAGCTATTTGTACGACTAAATATGTGGATTTCATTGACCGGTTGTCCTAGGAGAGTGACAGAAGCGACGCGACGCGATACGACGTCATAGAAAATGGCAAACTTGTCTACGCGACAACTTAGGCCACGTGAAGGGTCAGCTACTGTTTGATACTGACGCGTTGTGTCGTATCTAGTCGCATTTGTCCCTCAAGACTACGGGCACCAGTAACGTAATGTTTCATTTAAATTTAAGAAGATATTGTCTGTTTGTCTGTCCGTCTGTCTGTCTGTCTGTCTGCTACGCTTTAGGGGCCCATCTTTTCAACCGATTTTGATGAAATTTAGTATAGGTAGAGATAGGTTGCATCCCGGGGACAGACATACGCTAATTTTCGATCATTTCGGGAAATCAAGGAATTCCCACAGGAAAAAATAACGTGGACAAAGTCGCGGGCATCATCTATTATGATATAATAATCAGAAAAGCCTGGTTTATATACCTACACATTTTTTTGTTGTAAAGACACATTTTGTAAGACACAAAGTTCTTAATAATTTAGTTCGTCCGGTCTTTTTACCGAATCGTTTAATTCAATGAGGAACTTTCCAGCCTACGTTCCTTAGAAACATCATAGGTGGCGCTCTCTAACAAACTAAGGATATTTAAAGTGTGCAATGAGGTGATACTTGTACCATAGTCGTACCTAATAGTGATGCTCTATGGCCTGATGCCTGAAAAAGTTTTTACGAAGAAAACTAAGGCAAGTCCCTCACTGTTTCGTTTTGCGATTGCGTGATTTGGTTGAATCCATTTAATTTTTTCATCTGCATCGAATTTGGACTCCGACTACCACTGTATATGAAGAGTGAAGACCTGCCTACGATATTTGGATACCGATTCTCCAGCATATTGAAGACCAAGGAAGTTTCCAATTTTTTATTTAACTTATAAACATAAAGCTAAGCTTGCAATGAAACTGGACCAGTGTGCTTAGCATGCGCACCACGAGATTATCTCGCGACGAGACAGAGAGATGTTGTCGTTGCCGGCTAATTTTTCGTTTACCCTCACATGCACAAAACGCAGTATATTACAAGAAAAAAATTGTCGGCATGTAAAGGTTAGTAGAGAACAACAGATAAGAAATATTACTTTTGTCTCTACTTTTGACATAACGAGACAAGTAACCATGTTAGCGTCGGTAGACAAATAGAGATAATGGGTAGACATAATTTTACTCGTTGTGCGCATGCTACTCATACTGGTGGGTTTTTAAAATTTTCTTCACAAATGACGAAGTTATGAATCATTACTTCGATATATATTTTCCCTTGCGTTTCCAAATTGTGGCCGGTCGTCACAGCCTCACGTCACCCAGTCGATTCTAACTAGCCGACGCGGGTGATATCGGTCAGTTTATATAGGTATAGTAAGCTATCCTTAAAAGTTAGTCATATGCCATCGCCTACTTTTATGTCGACCTGTAAAACAGGGATTTTATCTCCAAGGGATAAGGCGGCGATTTCGATGAAAGCTTCCAATCGGCTTGATTTTTTCCGACATCTTCAACAATTATCCTCATAATTCAACCAATTTATACAAATCATTAGGTAATGAATTATACATATAAACCTTTCCTTTGAATAACGCCGTCGATTGGTGAAAAACCGTATTAAATTGGTTCGGTAGTTTTTGAGTTTATTGCGTTCAGACAGACAGACGCGGCAGGGGGACTTTGTTTTATAATGTAATAATAATATCACAGGTATGCAAAATGAGTAGGTATATATACGCTAATACCGAGGAGTGACAGAGCGAGAAAATATTCTCTTGTCCTGCTCAGCGTATCACTTTTTTTTGTTTGACCTATCCGACAGTTTAGGTCAGACAATCCTGTGTCGTTTTTGTTATTCGCCCATATTCGTAATTCGTATGAAATCGGAATTGGACGAAGTGGTAACTGTGCTCGTAGCTTACGAAAAAAGTGGTTTAACTTATAGACGATGGTGCTCTGCTTGTTAGGCTGCAAAAGCCAAACTGAACGTAAATACGAAAACATAACCTAATACGTAAATTTGGAAACTTCCTTGGTCTTCAATATGCAGGAGAATCGGTATCCAAATTTCGTAGGCAGGTCTTCATATACAGTGGTAATCAGAGTCCAAATTCGATACAAAGACGAAAAAATTAAATGAATTCAACCAAATTAAGCAACCGTATCGCAAAACGAAATAGTGAGTGACTGGCCTTAGTTTTCTTCGTAAAAACTTTTTCAGGCATTAGGCCATAGAGATTACTACGAGTACGACTATGGTACAATACACAAGTAGCACCTCATTGCAATCTTATATCCTAGGTGTGTTAGAGAGCGCCATCTATGATGTTTCTAAGGAACGTAGGCTGGAAAGTTCCTCATTGGCTGTTCTGTCCGGCTTATTGGTTTCAAGACCTGGCAACCCTATTGCCAACAGAATTCACCCCTAGTAGACGAGCCAACCCTTCAACGCATGCGCGAAACCCAACTTCACATTGTTATAAGAAACCAAGCTATAAACGCGGTAACTTCACGCCTAAACTGTATATATTCTTTAATTTACCTCTAAAATAAATTACAACGCATCCATACAATCCGTCTCATATAAAAAACCTCATTTATTATACGAAATAACTGTTTAGAAAAGAGTTCTTTATAATCGCACGAACATTTAACAAGAATAATAGAGATCGATACATTCTCTTTAATTATTTGTGTTATAGCGTCGGTTCTATGTTAATAATAAATACGTAATGCGGGCCTAAGAGTTTACGGAGTTAACAGTGCAACGAATTTTTGCTAATTTGCTTGTTTAAGTGTTAATAAAGTCGGTCAGTTTTAGTGTTGATAATGTCGAAGTCGTTGAAAGCACACCGTCTGAGCGCGGAATTCGCTGAAAAGAGAGGACAACAGCTGAAGAAAGCCGATCCGTCGAGTATATAGCAGTCACCTGTAAGTACATAAGTAATCAAACGATTGAGTTTTACGTCTTTTACCCTAATACTTCTATACTTATGTGGGAAAAGCCCAATCAATACACTCTATAGTATACAGTATGCACCAATACATGGGTACATAAACGTAAATATTGAAATATTGTCAACATGGACCACGAAAAATATTTGTGAAGACAAATGGTTTTCCCTACGAAGGGTAACGATATTTGAAACATTAATTTTTGGTTAAATTGAGGAGCATTAACCTAGATTTAGGTTATGTTAGGGTGTGCTTAAACGGTACCAATATTGTGTACCAGTCTGCGATATCAAACGTCTAGCTAAAACGGTAAACCTAACCAAAGTAACCTATAGGTTCCTGCTTAATTATTTTCTTAGCTATATTTGTGAAGCTGTTTGTAAACGAACGATTTAAATAACAAATGTCAAGCTGAAATAGTTTTAAGTTAGTTACCACATCGAAATATAACGCAGTTAGGTACCAAAGTAACCTTCCGGGTCCCGATATTTAACTTCGCTCAATTATTTTCCTAGCCATTAAAGCTGTTTGTAAGCGAACGATTATGATTAATTGACATTGGTAGTAAACGGGTTAAGGGTACCTTTAAACCCACCGTCGATAACGATCATCCATCTAATTAGGTACTTAATTTAGATCAATGTTGCTTAGCCAGTGTTGTTATAGTTACATACTAGTTGATGCCCGTGACTTCGTCCGCGTGGTTTTACGAAAACCCTATAGGAACTGAGAACTCTATAATTTTCCGGGTTTAAAATTAGTCTATGTCACTTTTCATATCTTTAAATATATCCACGCAGAGAATCACGTCGATACGTTCTGTTGCGACATGATTGCAGGACAGACCAACAAACAAACACACTTTCTCATTTATAAAATGGGTAGCGGAGACAGATTAGATACGTATCTATACCTTGAACTGGGAGCCGCTGGAAGCAACCATGCCCTGAGTAGAGGTCCATGCTGAAGACATTCGTCCAGCTATAGAGTCTGAGACTACGCAACATATGTGACGACGACAACTTTGAAATTGACGACAACCTTAAACTTTGATAACTGACTGTCATGCTGCACCAAAAATGCAGTTTACGTGTTGGTTTACGTATATTGTTTTTTTTTCTATTACAAGTTAGCCTTTTACTGCAATCTCACCGATCGCATACCGATACGCTAAGTAGATTGATTTTAAAATGTTTATCTATCAATCAAAGTCCTCATACTCGTAAGTTACATAAATCTCACGATGTTCAAAAATTGCTATGATTGGTAAACTAATTCAGTCTGCCTGCTACTTGTATAAACGATTCCATACAAATCCATGCTTTCAATTTTTTACTTAGGCATCGGTACCCTACACTCAAATATGCTCAGGCTCTACTATACAAATTCCTATACTTAGAAATATATCTATAAGCATCTGAAATATATAGCGCATTTCCACTACTGCATCGTCCGTCTCAAATGATATATTTTTGGCATTTTTCCATAACGCAGCCATTTTTACAGCATTCTACCATTAGACCGAAAACACACTACAGATCGGACAAAACAAAACGTTCACGCGAAACGAAGAGTCGAAGAGGAACTTAGGCTTTGTCCGCCAAACAATTTTTTTTATCCGTAGCTCGTTGTCGCCCTTAAATACTTTTATTATTCTACAAACTACTTAGATCGTCATTTATCAGACAGCCTAATCTAGGTTAGAATAATAAGTAGGTACTAGGAACGATGCTAGCCGGAAAAGTAGGGCGTGAAGGAAATATGAATAATCAAAAAGGGCATTTATAAATGTCAGCTTTACTAGTTTATACCTGCAGTGCGAGCTCATTAATTTACGCTAGATTTATTCGTGTAGTTTTGTTTTGCCATTGGTTACCATACATCTTGAACACCTTAGAATAGGGTTAGAATATTTTTGTATGGAGCAAGGCCTACCGCTACCGCCTACCGTTCCGCCATTATTATTTTTTTGCAATAACGGCCACTCATATAAAACCTATATTAATCAATAGCTGGCATCAATACAAGTAAGTATTATATGGGACAAAATCTTCTAAAGCGTCAGGTTTCCGAGATTTAAGCTAATAAAGCTCTACTAGTGGTTCTATCATATCGCGTGCTCTTGTGCACTTTGAGGAATCTTCCTCGCATCGCAAAGTGCATCTTCATAGCACATCACTCATTTGATGACGTCACGACTATGTATTCCATACAAACTTCCATACTAGAAGCGCGTTTTTAAGTTTGATAAAGAGGTTGTGATTTGATTTTGTATCGCAAATTCAGCTAGTTTCCTCTGTCACGCCCCTGCCACCCCGCAGCGTTGCTAGACGTCTTCGTCGAACTACTGGTACATAAGAGAGACCGTATCTCCTTTAACTATAGTAGTAGTATTTAGTAGTATTCAGTAACACATGACCAACATGGCGTCGCCAGCTGTCGTGTTGTGCGCATGCGCGGTGCGTTCCCGCCATGACGTGCAGCCTCAGATTAGTGCGTGCAGCAGAACAAAGGTGATTGACTGGCTAGTGGCTAGGCTAGGAAACTGGTTAGATCTATACAAATATTATAAATGCGAAAGTTTGGATGGATGGATGGATGTTTGTTACTCAATAACCCCAGAACGGCAGAAAAGATCTGGATGAAATTTGGCACAGAGATAGATTATAGTCTGGAATAACACATAGGCTACTATTTATCGCGGAAAATACAATAATTCCCGCGGAAACCAAAAAAACTTCATTCCACGCGGACAAAGTAATAGATAAATACAGATCAAGAGAACAAGAGAAAGAATTAAATACTTAACGCCTTTTCTATATAAAAAAGCTAAAATGTTTTTTTTTTCAAAAAGCATATTCATTGGCCTTCATCATTCATCTAAAAAAACTACTTATAGTTCGCGCACGAGTTGAATGCAGAGCAAATGTATGGTGACACATACATTTATTCTGCATTCAACTCGTGCGCGAACTGTAGTTATTTAGTTCTCGCGTTATGTTCCACTACAAGTTAGCCCTTGACTGCGATCTCTGACCTGATGGTAAGCGATGATGAAGTTTAAGATGGTAGTGGGCTAACCACAGATAAGAGATTGTTTCCGTTATCTGTGGGGCTAACTGTTAGGGGTGCGGTAGTTATTTGAACCCGTACCCCGAATCGGTTATTACACAGCATCGTACCGGAACGCTAAATAAAATAATCTGTCTCTGTACCAAATTTCGTCCAGACCCGTTCAGCCGTTCTGGCGTGATTGAGTAACAAACATTCATCGATCCATCAAACTTTCGCATTTATAATATTAGACACACAAGATATAATGGGGCTGATTCTGTAGTGCACAATCTCTAAACTTAACTAAAATTAGAGCATTACAAATATTGCTAACCCTTTCATAATACTCCCTACGGAAAGGGACAGAACTAGATTTAAAACTGCCATTTTAGTTTAGTTTAGAGATTGTGTTATACAGAATCAGCCACATTGTGTGTCTCTCGGTCTGCGCTGGTCCTTAGTTTGAATCAACATACAGATAAACCAATCATTCGGCGGATTAATCGCTGCAATAAACAGACGGACGAATTGAGAGCCAGGGATTTAGATATCCGCTTTTTTTGGACGTATTGTTTACTCTCCACTTAAAACAGTTTGGACTAAAAAAACAACGAGTTTAAAATGTTTTCAATAAAAAATGAAAAAGTTCTCTGGCAATGGAAAACGTGTTTTTCCAAAAAGGATGATTGGAATTTGCATAGGTATAAGGAGAAGGGGGAAGTTGCCAATGCGAGAATGGACCTAAAAGAGCTGTAGACGCGTTCTCAGAGGTAGACTTCTAAAGCTACTTTTACCGCCGAGTTTCTTGATAGTTCTTCTCGGTAGGCATTCCGAACCAGAGTGGCAAGTGGAAGATTTACATCGATCGCGTCAACGTCAACTACGAATTGTATAAAATTGTCAAGTGGTTGACAGCTGGCGCTCGGTCAATTCCATGTAAATACCTAGTAGTAAACGTTTACGTATCGTTACGTTATCGAATACGTAAAAAATCTCCCACATGGCCTGTAGAAGCTTAGTATAGTTACTTCGCTTCTGTAATCCTTACTAATATTATAAATGCGAAAGTGTGTCTGTCTGTCTGTCTGTCTGTCTGCTACGCTTTCACGGCTCATCTGTTCAACCGATTTTGATGAAATTTGGTACAGGGGTAGGTTGTTTCCAGGGGAAGGACATAGGCTACTTTTTATCCAGGAAAATTAAAGAGTTCCCGCGGGAATCAAAAAACCTAATCCACGCGTACGAAGTCGCGGGAATCATCTAGTACTAATATATTTTCATCTGTGCCGGTAGTACTCGACGACTCGAAAGCACTTGTAAATGTTTATTTGAATAATAATTAATATCTTCTATAAAGTTTGACCACAGAGTACATAAAAGTACTAGGTTTGACTTTGAAAGCCATAACTTTCTTAAACTTCTATTTTATTTACAGCTTTGCTCTCCCTTTGTTTACAAAAAAAGCAACTTAAATTACTTATTCTGAAGAAAACGTTAAGCTGGTCTTCAATACTCGTGACAAATTTACCAGTAATTACACTCGTGATGGACAGACGGCGACGTAAGACGAATATAGATAACTTCTTGATATTGCGCGGGCACTCGGCGTTTCCTGTGGGCTGTGACAATTTTGGACGTGATTTCCTGCCTGGAAATTCTTAGATGAAGTGACGTATTCGTTGAATGAATTGTTGTTTTTGTGACAATCTGTATACCTGATTTGGGGTTCGATTCCTTGTTTGATTAATGGAGGATTTTTTTTAGCAGAACCAATAGAGCCAAGGACTAATTTTGAAGGGGAAATTTTCAGTACGGGGTTTAGTAAAAATGCTTTAAGGCACACTTTTTTAATGCGCACGAATTCGCGGGTATCTTTAAAAAATAAACTTAATAATGTCCGCAATGTTGAGACGTGAAAAGGAAGCCAGACAGCCGGACGCACTCGCATTTATAGATATGTTTTTATGTTTTCGCATCTATATTTCGGACAGCATCCCATTTTCAATTTTTCAAAACCGAAAAAATCCCGCGCCGAATAATTCAGAACCTCTTCCTTTTTAGGGTTCCGTAGCCAAATTTGGCAAAAACGGAACCCTTATAGATTCGTCATGTTTGTCTGTCTGTCTGTCTGTCTGTTTGTCCGTCCGTATGTCACAGCCACTTTTTTCCGAAACTATAAGAACTATACTGTTGAAACTTGGTAAGTAGATGTATTCTGTGAACCGCATTAAAATTTTCACACAAAAATAGAAAAAAAACAATAAATTTTGGGGGTCCCCATACTTAGAACTGAAACTCAAAAATTTTTTTTTCATCAAACCCATACGTGTGGGGTATCTATGGATAGGTCTTCAAAAATGATATTGAGGTTTCTAATATCATTTTTTTCTAAACTGAATAGTTTGCGCGAGAGACACTTCCAAAGTGGTAAAATGTTGGTCCCCCCCCCGTAACTTCTAAAATAAGAGAATGATAAAAGTAAAAAAAATATATGATGTACATTACCATGCAAACTTCCACCGAAAATTGGTTTGAACGAGATCTAGTAAGTAGTTTTTTTTTAATAATTTAAAACTTACTACAGGTTTGTACGGAACCCTCGGTGCGCGAGTCCGACTCGCACTTGGCCGGTTTTTGAAATTAAAATTTAATCAATATATCTTTTATATATTGATTATTAATCAAAAAATAGTCAATAATTAAATAACAATTGACTTACTTCTATAAGCACATAATGTGAATAGTTTTCGTGAACAAATAAATCGTCTATCTATCTATCTAAATTTGGTTAAAAATACATCCAAATTGCAGACAACTGACTAAGTACCTATTCATATTTAATGCATTGTTCTATAGCTACATATATATATTTCTGTATAATGAAAATATACCTAAAGCGTGGATGCAGACGCAATACTGTCCAAAAAGAAAATGCTTTTAAAGCTTGAAACTTTACACTTCCCGATTTCTTACTTAGAGCAAAACTTCCCGTCCCAAAAAGGAAAAATGTTCACAATTCTTTCACCGCAAGACATTATGTATCTGTAAAATGGGGATATAAAAGCGATATTCAATACAAAAGCGGTTGTGTTATTAGTATTTTATTCACCGCAGCTGCGTCCGATAGCCATTTGCCACGGGTGCATCGGGATTATATGTAAATCAGTGGCAAATGCGCACTGCGTCATACGATGCATTATGCTATAGCATTACTTATGGGCCACATAATCTACAATCAGATTATTTCAAAGTTAAGAAATACTTGTCCGGACTGACTGACTGATATAGGTATCCGCTACCATTAACATCCCACTGCTGGGCACAGGCCTCCGCTTTCACATGAGAGAAGGAATTAGAGCTTAGACTCACCACGCTGCTCCAATGCGGGTTGGCGAGCTTTAACGACCTATGTTAGTGATAATAACCGGGGACGAACGGCTTATCGTGCTCCCCGAGGCACGGGGGTGAAACGCCGCCATCTTCCTAACTCCGGGCTAGTACTGAGAATTTCTAGTCAGAAAAACCCAATACTCAATTATGGCCCGACCCGGGACTCGAACCCGGGACCTCGTCGGCCGCAGTCGAACATGCCAACCACTATACCATCGAGGCAGTTATTATAGTTAAACTACTATTACACGACTACTATTTTTAAAAGGAGTGCTTTTTTGGGTAGTAGGTAAGCCAATGAGAAAGCATTTGTCCGGACGTCGGATTTCAATATTTTTAGTCGGAAACAATATTTTTAAAGTTTAATCTTATTATAGGTAATCAACTCACAACCTGAAACTATTAGAAATTTTGTCACTACAATTCTATTTCTATAGTATATTTTTATGACGTAGATAACTACTAACTGCAGATTGAAAAGTCCATCATTATACAAATTAAGTATGCCTAATTTCGACTTTTAAAAATGAAGAAATACGTATTTCAAGATTTAGGAAATTCTTAGCGATCTACATATTACGAAACTTATATATTTTGCAAAATATAAAGTTTCAAAAAACGGAAAAAATAAAGAAATACAGGCAAGCTAATCGGTACGTGTGATAAATAAAATCCTACTTTTTAGCCTAAGTATAAACTTTGAAAGCTTATAAAGTGGATATAAATATATGCCATATCAGTGATTTTAAAAACAACTTTCCGAAGCGTCGACACTTTTCAATATAAAATCGAAGCGAAGATTTTCTCGCGTGATGAGAAAAGTTCTCAGTGGAAACGAGGTCGTACTGTGGCCGTAAAATGTGGCAAACAGTGGTGTAAAGTGTACCGGGGCGAGGCAGCGGGCTTTCACGATCGTGTAGCAAAGTATTGTCCATATTGGACACTTTTAAAGTGAAACGAGTGTGGAACGATTGGAAAGTTACTGGACAATTCCGCATTTTTATTAGTAGGTAGATAAGTATAGGGTTGCAACTTGCAGCCTAGTTCCTAGCCAGTAACTGGATAGGTTTTCTTTCTTCGATCTGCAACTTGAAGTGCGCTCTTACGGTGCGATGTCACCATTCCGTAACCTTGACCTGAACGTCTATCAGGCCTTTAATTTACCGTATAGCACATAATATTCTTGGTACTATTTCAAACGCTATAATATCATAACAATTATGAGTTCTATTTTGATATATAGGGTACTAGCTGATGCCCGCGACTACGTCCGCGTGGCTACGTGACTATACGTCCCGAGGGAATCAAAAAACTTAAGTTTTTTGATTCCCTCGGGAACTCCTTAATTTTCCGGGATAAAAAGTAGCGTATGTCACTCTCCAGGTCCTCAACTATACCCATGCCAAAAATCACGTTGCTCCGTTGCGGCGTGATTGAAGGACAAACCAACACACCAACAAACCAATAAACCAACAAACAAACACACTTTCGCATTTATAATATTAGTATGACTAGATGATGCCACCGACTTCATCCGCGTGGATTTTGTTTTTTTTTTCCCGCGGGAACTCCTTAATTTTTAGCCTATGTCCTTCCCCGGAATATGACTTATGCCTGTACCAAATTTCATCAAAATCGGTTGAAAACATGGGCCCTGAAAGCGTAGCAAACATACAGATGTAGACAGACAGACACACTTTCGCATTTATAATTAGTTTGGATATATAAAAGAGATGAAATACTTGTTATATCGAGAAAATTTCGAATGTTTTTAGATCCTAGCAAGAAGTGGTACTCTACTCTGGAACTATTTTTTTAGCTAACCTATAGCTGATGTTTCAGATCAAGTATTAACTTCCTTGTGATTTTCTCTGTAGAATCTGTACCTATTAAAAAACCGGGCATGTGGGAGAGTTTATACAAACAGACACTTGAAATTTATCTTTCAAAATAGCGCAAATACAATCGTGAAGGCGTATATACATGAAAAATATGCTTTTTAGGGTTCCGTACCAAAATGGTAAAATGGAACCCTTATGGTGCGACTTTCTCCGTCTGTCTGTCTGTCCGTCCGTCACACTCGATTATTTCAGTAACTACCGAAGCTATCGACATTAAATTTGGAATAGTTGTGTATATTAGTGGCCCAAAGACACTGGAATTAAAAAAAATTGGAAATTATTTTTGTTCTTATTTAAAAAGGGGGGAAAATCGGAGGGTTGAAATTTAAAAGTGAGATAACTGTACTGTGTGGGGTATCATATGAAAGGGTTTACTTTGTACATTCTAAAACAGATTTTTAATTATTTTTAGTCATGATAGTTTTTGATTTATCGGGCAAAATGACGAAAAAAATAACGTTCCCCCCCCCCCTTATCTCCGGAGTTTACCAATCGAAAAATCTGAAATAATTATGGTCAATAGGAATTTATGTATATTTTACAGGAAAACTATAGCCAATGCTCTAACTAGCATAGTTTTTTTGATATTAACAGTAAACCTCTACAAACAAAGTTAGTTTTGCGGTTCATTTCGTCTTGTTTTTAATACGTCATAAATCGTAAAACTTACTACAGGTTTGTACGGAACCCTCGGTGCGCGAGTCCGACTCGCACTTGTTTCTTATTAGATTATATTGTAGCACTTTACCTTTATAAATTAAGCAAAGCAATATACCTACCCATCAAATCAACCCAGCATGTTATTGGTTGTATAATGGTTGTATACTCGTGTGTGCCTATGTAACTTATGTTCTACATACACGTGCATAGGACAGTAAATCCAATGAAGCAATAAAAACGTTATGTCGATCGTAAAAAGAGCTATTTTCCTACGAACATGATATTAGCATGTTATTTATTTGTTATGTCCGTGGCAGTATACAGTGTGTTCCGTTTTTGGACACGCGCCAGACCGTGGCTCCGGCGGGCTTTTTACTCTTGTTACTGAAGATCACACTGACGACTTACGTTTGACAAAAACGCTGCCTTTTTAGGGAAATGACTATTTAAGAAATCATATATTTTCACCAATTAAAAAAAAACAATTGCCGTGCGTTAAGTCTCGCCAAAATGGCCGCATAGCGTAACTGATTTTGATGTTTTTTAGGGTTCCGTACCCAAAGGGTAAAAACGGGACCCTATTACTAAGACTCCGCTGTCTGTCTGTCTGTCTGTCTGTCTGTCTGTCTGTCTGTCTGTCTGTCTGTCTGTCTGTCTGTCTGTCTGTCTGTCTGTCTGTCTCCAGGCTGTATCTCATAAACCGTGATAGCTAGAAAGCTGAAATTTTCACAAATGATGTATTTCCGTTGCCGCTATAACAACAAATACTAAAAATTAAAAAAATATATATATTAAGGGGGGTCCCCATACAATAAACGTGTTTTTTTCGTATTTTTTTGCTCAATATTAAAAACGGTAACAGGTAGACGGTTCAAATTTTCACAGAATATTAACTTGTATATTACCTTTCAAAATAAATAATTAAATATCAATAAAGTTAATATTAAAGGGGGGCTCCCATACAACAAACGTAATTTTTATTTTTAATACGTCATAAATCGTAAAACTTACTACAGGTTTGTACGGAACCCTCGGTGCGCGAGTCCGACTCGCACTTGGCCGGTTTTTTTTATTTTTGGTGTGTGTTTGAGTGCTGTGTGGGCCGTGAGGGCCAAGCGGGGGGTACGGGCCTCGAGGCTGAGCCTCCTTACCCGGGTGGGGCGCGGGGCAACACTGTGCCCCGGTGAGTAACTTTAAACCTCCACTTGGGCCTGCCTGGAAGGCTACGGGCACAGAATAGGTAATAGCTACGGGCCCGTATGGTTCCCGGGATGCTTTAGATTCACAATGGGACCCGGCAGGTGGCGCTGCATTCTGGGTTTCTAGGTTCAGGGCAGTACAACGGAAGCCGGGCCCATTAGTATCTATTATTGTAAGGATGGATTAGGTGGTAAATTAAAAACAAAACGCATCATAAGAGACACCTGTATCCATACTAATAACAGATACCTACTTTTATAGTATAAAAATGCGAAATGGGATTTTTTACTAAACCTAAATAAGCTTCAGAAAATTTCCTTAATGATCGATACAGAGCCTTCCTTCATACTTTATGTAGGTTTTTATAGATTACTTAGATATCTTTATTGAACAAACATAATAATAGAATATACAGTAATACAATTCAAAAAGAAGTAGTTAAAGCACAATAAAACGTGCAAAGGCGGTCTTATTGGTAAAACAATCTCATACAGGCAACCTTTGGTGAAAGGATTAATAATTAGGATTTTATAGTTGACGTTTTTAAATATTGTTGTTGTTATTAAAGATTAAATCATAGCCATTTGATATCAAAAAGAAAATATGGAACATAGAAGACGACACGTCAAAAAGTTGCCAAACAAAAAATCCATAGCGTGTTTTATCTTTCGCTCACTCGCTAGATCATCGGTCTTAGCGCTGAAATCAATGTCTTTTTAACGACCTGTGCCACTCCAATTTGCTAGAAACGTGTGCAGTCATACTTTTATTGCTCTCTTGAGTCCTTATGACTCAGTACTGATTTGATGGAATATGACAATTCAGAAGCCAATATTAGATTTTCATTCTAGCTTTATAAGTTTCTTTATTACACTACACGGCAAGCCTTAGACTGCGATCTCACCTAGTGGCAAGTGATGAATTATTGTACTAGAGTCAAAAATGATAGCGAGGTAACCTTTAAGGGGTATGGCAGTTGTATTCATAGTTTTCAAACTAATATCTACCCCTAAACGGTGTCTATATCTTACCCAAATCGTAGGATTGACCATTTCATAAAGTAGTGAAATTTCATGAAATATGACACTTCATATTGACCTTATTATGATATTCATTGACGATATGAATGAATGAAAATCGTTTGACAATATTTATTAACATCTACTTACTTAAATTATACATATGACTATTTCATGTCATGGTCAAAGATTGTACACCATTGTATACTCACTTATGCCTACCTACATGTGAAAGTTTGGATATTTGTTAATTTTTTAAAAAAAGGTTGTTTGTTACTCCTTCACGACACAACGACTGAATCGATTTGGCTGAGATTTGGAATTTAGTTTTTTTTTAAATTTAGATAGCATATACCCTGAATAAACACAAAGGGTATACTTTTTATCCCGAAAAGTTAAAGAGTTCCCGCGGGATTCAATAAACCTTAATCCACGCGGATAAAGTCGCGGGCATCATCTAGTTAAGTATAATAAAGCTACCACTCAATTAATTACATATGATAACTCGTGTTAACAAGTCACGATAAGTAATGGCTTACTCATCGTTTCCATAATATTATACCCCGTGCGTCCATGGTTTGATTTTATTAGTGTTAGGGAATGATGATTCATGTACAAAAATAATTTTATGTTAATGGTACCTAGCCATGAATATATCCATATTTATGAATGCGAAAGTGTGTCTGTCTGTCTGCTACGCTTTTACGTTTCAATTAACGATGCGCGAACGCAAATGCGTTACGCATAGGCATCGACCACACAACCAATAGACGCCTAATTACTATGCTTTCGTAATGCAAACATTTCAGTCAAATGACTCAAGTAAGCGGGCGCGGGGTACTAAACGATGATTGGTCTACTCAAGGTCAAAAAAATCATAAATCAAATGGGATGGGGTCCTAACTCCTAATAATTATTTATCGATAATTAATTATCGATATACTCTAATTAATATTTAAATAACTCGGTAGGTTTTGTTACAAGGGCGTGGAATTATATAAGACCTATTAAGTCTGATGTGTTGTCTGAAAGTGTTCGCCCTATATGAGGAGTCTATTAGTTGTATGGTCGATGCGCATAGGTCACCTAAGTCAAAAGCAGACAAACTATTATTTACAAATGTTTCGTTAATTGATTTTTGACGCCAAGCTGCCCAGTTTAGTCCCAGGCTGCCGTATACAACATCCATACTAATATTGTACCTAAATGTGAAAGTGTGTTCTTCTGTCCGCCTGTCTGTCTGCTACGCTTTCACGGCCCATCTGCTCAACCGATTTTCATGAAATTTGGTACAGGGGTAGATTGTATCCCGGGGAAGGACATCTAGGCTATTTTTTATCCCGGAAAATTAAGAGTTCCCTTCAGTTCTTAATCCACGCGGACGAAAGCGCGGGTATCCTCTAGTACTAAATATTTAAACAAAGGTATTCATTCATACTAAATGCTGGTGAAATTTTACGCTGATCCATCACTTTGGGCAGTACTTCTAATGCACACCACATAATATGGACATACCTACTTACGGTTCTGGGGGCTTACTGCGTTATTTTTATATTGTAGACGCTCTTGTTTCAGGACTACACAGGTAATTCTAATTTTAGGGACGTCAAGGTACGTCATACAAAACGTCAAATTTAAAATAATACTGCTTTAAGCGATGGTAGTAAGCCCACTGATGCTCATACATAAAATAATTTCTCAGTCCCAATCGTGGAGACAAATTACAATCGGTCGCAACCAGAGCGCGACGAGCAGCTGCTCCCGACAATTATTGCGACAATCGAATGATCGAGTGAGACATCGATTTTGCCATAATTGGTATAGGTATTATACCATACGAAACCTTTATACGATATCTTAGATACAGTATAGCCCTATATCGAAATCATTATTATCTCGAACGTTTCTTGCTGGGTCTTAGCCATAGGATATTTTTTTCGAACCGGTGGTATAGTCTTTAGTGACAAACGTTGCCCTACATGAAATAAAACATTTCATTTCATGATCAAAATATTGGTAAAAGAGAACGCCCTGTCGATACGACACACGCCACAGTATCAAACTGTAGCGGAACCTTCAGATGGCCTACGTTGTCGCGCAGCATGATAAGTTTGTCATTTTCTATGAAATCGTATCACGTTGCATTGCGTCTCATCGCTTTCGTCGCTCACCAGCCAAGTGCCAACGGGCAGTTTGGTTGAATGCACGACAAGCTACGTATTTGATTTTTTTATCTGTGGCGTAAAATAATTGAATAATAGTTTTTTGTACATAAAGAAGTCCTATATCCTGTTTTTTTTGTACAATAATGTATCATTGGACGATGCAAGTGGTATAAAAAGATAGATAGAAATTGTACCTTTTAAAATAACATTTTATTTCGCATAGAATAAAAGCTTTGCTCGGCTATTCGCATTCAATGGCGGCTCTTTTGAAGCGATAACCGCTATAAAGCTCTCTAAAAGCGCCATAGGATTTGTAAGGTTCTCACTTGGCTTTAAATAGCAATTATTTTCACTTTTAGTGCTTATTTTATGAGATAGTGCTAAGTGGATCACAAGTCTACTTTTAGTATAAGGGTTTAGTCATAGTCCACCACCAGCATCGAGTGCGGATTGGCAGACTTCACAAATCTTTAAGCATTCGGTAATAGGCTAGGTCTTAGTGGTTTCTAAGACGTTAGGACTTTAATTTTCGGGTGGTCTGGGGTTCGATCCTCAGGCACGCACTTCTAACTTTTCTGAGTTCGGTGAAGGAAAACATCGTAGGAAACCTGTATACCGAAGAGTTCTTCTATCTAAAATAGTATTAACATAAAATATATTATACCTACTACTACTACTAACTAGATAATGTAAGAAAACTTTTTTAAAACAAGCTTTTATCGTGCGCCATATTGAATTCAGTGTGGCGTCATCTTATTTTTGAATATTTTTAGCAAACCCTTTTACTTTGTACTATGGATACCTTTATCATGGGTGTGCATAAAAAATTACTAGTCCGCCATCTTTGGAAGTCCACGGTCCACCATATTGGATATAGAATGACGTCACTTAAAAATATCCATACATTTTGATCCAAACTAAACGTGTACACAAAATTTCAGCTCAATCGATTGGGGATAACTGTCTCAAAATTCAGTTGCAAGATTAGACCTAAACAAATCCACGAACATTGCAAGTTACATAAAAGCTTGTTAAAAGCATTTATGAAACTAAGAATATACGGGTTACTACTAGAAATTATGTACAACTAGCTGCTGATGCCTGCGACTCCGTCCGCGTGGTTTAAGTATTTTTTTAAACCACGGGAACTCCTAAATTTTCCGGGATAAAAAGTAGCCTATGCCACTCTCCGGTCCTCAACTATACCCATGCCAAAAATCACGTCAATCCGTTGCTCCGTTGCCGCGTGATTGAAGGACAACCCAACAAACAAACACACTTTCGCATTTATAATATCATGGATGGATATTAGGGCTTGCAGTATCGATACCATTTCAAGAACCGGGAATTTTTTGTCCGATACTGGCACGGAACCGGGAATTCCCGAGACTTTCGATACTTTCGATACTGACATATAAAATTACGGAAACAGGAATAAGAAATAGGCAAAAAATGTGAAATAAAAACCTTACTAGGTACTAAAAACTAGTTTTTAATTTCTAACATAAATAAATCACTGTAAGTAGCATTAAAACTAATAAAATATTATGAACCTCAAAGACAAATCAAAAGTCAAAGTTTAGCCTTTAAATAAAAAGTCAACAAATTACTAATCTATATCGAAAGTAAGCCTTCATTCTCGTGCTTATTATATAACCTCTTATAATATTATTAACTTTAGCCTTAGTAGTCTGCCAGTTTCCTTCCATCATTCTTATTTTGTAAATTATGAAAATTTCAAGCCAAACAACATTCAGAATCTTCTCTTATTCATAACAATACAGCGTAACAATTAATAACAATACTAGCGTAACAAAAAAAACATCTTGACAATTTTTATTTTTGTTTGCGGAGGCTAGCACTTTTTAATATTTTTTGACAGAGCTTGCATTTTGCTTTATTTTGACCTCGCAGGAAGTAATGCCAAACAGACAACTTATCGCCGGATTCACTTATAAAATCTTTCAAACTCATAGCGGAAGGATTTTTAATTTTCCTGCAAAAGTTATTTATTAATATGATGTCACTTAATATCCTGTCGCTATTAAAAACGAGAATTTAACTAAGTAAGTAATCTAACTAGGTATATTGCAAATAGGGTATTTAGTTTTTCTCTTTCAATAACTATTTCTTATTGTAATAAGGGTCCACTTAAATATTGCTTTTCAAAGTATAGTAAAAAGTATTGGTCATTTAAAAATTATAAACTTACCGATCTTACAATGATTTTTCGAAACCGTCGCTCAAAGTCGCCGCTTATCCAGTCACTTCACAGTTCAATAGCAAGTAACGAGAGACGAGACCAATATATTCAAACAAAACAAGTGATTTGACCAATTTCAACATAAACAAACGTTTCGGTACGTATTATATTACAAAAAGTTAATGCAGTAAGCATATACAATGCGAATATTTTAATTTACTCAAGATTTTCGAATAGTCTCGAAAGTATCGAAAGTACCGGACCTCTCTCGTGGAGAACCGGGACTGAATATATTCAAAAGTCTCGGGAAATCCCGATACTTTTGATACTGATATTTCCCGGGAGCATGCCCTAATGGATATCTTATGACTCGTCCATCGCCTAGCCGGCGCCGAGGATCGACGGCTATAGACTGAAGGTGGGCGAGAGAATGCCTTTTATTAGTCTGAACTTATTCTCAAGACGCCAAAGAAAATTCTAAGCTCGTACCATTTAAAAATATCTACTAGCTGATGCCTGCGACTTTTTCCGCATGGTTTAAGTTTTTGAAGTGAAAACTTCTTTAGCCGCGTTGATCACTTTTTTGGTAGGGGATAAACTTGTGGATTCGCGTCACCGACACCTCGCTCCGACATGCTGTCGAACACCGACATGCTCGCGTTGTTACGAAGACAAAAGGTCTTAAATATAAATATACTACATTCGTAATTAAACTTTAATACCTTAGTTTTAAGGAATACTTTAATTATTTTAAATATTTTTTTTTAATTCCTGGGGGAACTCTTTGATTTACCGGGATAAATAGTAGCCTTATGTCACTCTCTAGGTCTTCTAAGCGCGCTTTTTGACGTTTGACAAAAAGTTGCTGATTTGACTAGTTGTCAAGTAAGAAATAATAAATAACCAAATTGCCCCAGCTGGGAATCATCCCAGGACATTCCACTTATCGATCGTTTTACATGTGTTTTGTATTTGTTTGTGTGTAATAAAGTGTTTTTTCTCAAACATGCTTGGAAATTTGAACATTATTTTGACAACCTTCTTTGAGATAAATTGAAATTGCTGTACTGGCCAAATACATGCGAGCAGCGGCCTTCTAAAGTTGTATGAAAGTCCATATCTGTCGTGGTTTAGCGGCCAAATAAATTACATACTAAATGCATATCTGTCGTGTAGTTTAAAAGTGGAACGATCTTTTACTCCGAAACATGGCAGCCAAGGAGGTAACTTATCAAAGGTTTTATTTAAATTTCGAACTATAATAACTTGCAAATAGAAAGCTGTTTATTGAAAAAAAAAACAAATGAACACTTTGACGCGGGAAAAATTATTGTTGTTCGTTGTTTGTCATTGATTTTGAAATGTTTTTGACAAAATGAGTTCAAGTGATGACAATGAGTGTGATGAACACTTAGTTTTAATTTCCGCGCATTATTTGAGAAAAGCACTAAGTATACAAGCCTTGGCCACAACTAGGCATTGATGGACTTACGTATGTGTGCCTCGGCTTCGCCTCGGCCCACATTTACCCGTTCGTCCTTCAATGCCTGTTTTGATGGCCGCTGCAGTAATGTACTATTACTTACTTACTTATTAGGATATTAAGTTGCACCTATACACGCAATATATAGAAACGGTTTTCATCATCCTAATGGACAAATATTTGACCGATTTACCCTCACAATATAATATGTGTGTTAACTATCTTCATTAGCTCGTATCGCCATGACTCAAGGTTGAAATTAGCATGAATTGAATAGCTACAATATTGCGACCCCTAAGTAAGTCAGTGAGGCAGACTCAGGGGGTCTCAAAGTAGGGTTGTCACGCTCAGGTTCATATTTCATTAATCTAATTTTAAAAACTTGCAGTTCAATTTTTTTACACTTTTATATAAATATACTAGCTGATGCCGGCGACTTCGTCCGCGTGGATTGAGGTTTTTTGGTTCCCGCGGGAACTCCTTAGTTCTCCGGGATAAAAAGTAGCCTATGTGTTATTCCAGACTATAATCTATGCCTGTGCTAAATTTCATCCAGATCCGTTCAGCCGTTCGGGCGTGATACATCCACACATCCACACATCCATACATCCATACATCTATACATCCATCCAAACTTTCGCATTTATAATATTTATTTGATATAAAAGATATACTTAATATTATACTAATATTATTAAGTACATAATATTTTGTGTTTGTAAGTAAGTGTTGGTTTGTCCTTTAATCACGTCGCAACGGCGCGGCGCAACGGATTGACGTGATTTTTTGCATTGGCATAGTTAAATATCTGGAGAGTGACATATGCTACTTTTTATCCCGTAAGGATTTTCTGTGGGAATTAAAAAACTTATTCCAGGCGGATAAAGTCGCGGGCATCAGCTAGAAATTTCATATTTTCTTCAGCAATCTTTCTAGTTATGTCACAATATTATTATGTTCACATGCATACTGAGAAATAATGAAGGTGGAACTCGCACATCTTGGTGCTGTGTCAACAAAGTGCTGACTGCAGAGTAACTATAGCACTGCAACTTTTCTTAAAGATGTGAAATTAGTATTAATTATGATGCATCTTTTTTTAAATAGGCTGATTAAGCTGTTATCAAAAATACTTGGCTCTTCTCCAACCCCACGTACGCGTCGGTGCAATGTCAAGATTTTTTCCACCAAATAACGTATACTTATTTCACTTTTAATTTAAAAAATAAATTTTTCATGTGAAAACCCTAAAATGGAGCAGCCCTATTAGTTCAAACTTCATGTTCAAAGACTATTTAAATAGGTCGATATGATGCCCTAAATAATATTATGATTTAAGTAATTAATCAGAAGGGAACCTTTTATATAGGTTGTGGTTATATTGATTAAGTAATTTGGAATAGATCCAGTTGTTGTCAGCATTGACCTTGCTTTTGCCATCATAAGTTTATTTATTCGCGAAACTTGAGAAAGTTTTTATTAAGAGCTGGCAACGATTCAGTTCAATTCGTCTGATTGAACACGAAGAAACCAAAAAATATATTATGTACATTTTACTTGTGAAATAAATAAATAAATTTCTGATTATTATCTAATGGTATGTTCAAATTCATTACCTTTTTAATTCACAATAGGCTTACTACCATTACTACATAGGATTACTACCATGGCTAAAGCAGTTATTATTTTAATATTGTCGACGCTCTTGTTTCAGAATTATAATCCTTATTTTATGAACACTAAGGTCCGTCATATAGACCTGCAATTTTAAAATAAGTAAGCCCACAGATGTTGTCGAACCCAGGTGAGCATAGAAGTATCGGTCGCCGAAAACTTGACTGATGCAATATAATTCTATGCTCATCTGGGAACTTCTGAAGATGGAGAACGAGCGCGGATGATAGAGATGAATTGACAAATCTTCTTGCCCATTTAAATAGACATTGAAATAGAAAAAGGGAATTAAACTTCTACATCAATGTAAATAGACTACTGAAAAATAAAATCTAAACGTTTATTTTTAAAAAGACAGAATCGAATACGTAACCATTTATTAACCATACCAAAAGGCTAATAGGAGCTAGAACCTATAGCCGTAAAGACAGTAGATTAGTAGCCAAGGGTTGTAAGGCATCAATTGCAGCCCGAGATATTTAGGCGCACGAGCGCAGGGAGGGCGCCTATAGTTCGAGGGTGCAATTGATGCTTACACCCTAGCTAACTACTCTGCTTTACATGCTCGATTGTGAGGTAAAGTAGGTCCTTATTACCCCCAAATGGAGCTTGTAGGTGATCAATTAGCGCTCTAGGGTAATAATGTAGCTAGAAAAGCCCGAGGGCGGTAAGTAATTAAAAAAAAAACTCTTCACTCTTTCAAAAAGTTCGCGTACATCTAACCATCATACTTTTTAATTACTTACCGCCCTAGGGCTTTTCTAGCTACATTATTACCCCAGAGCGCTAATTGGTCACCTACAAGCTCCATTTGGGGGTAATAAGGACCTACTTACCGAATATGAGAGATGTAAATATAATTTAAAAATAGCACAGTGAGATCGTCGTTCACTTTCAGAAATCAGAATGCGTCGCGACGCAGCGCAATAAAACTGCACTTTTGACTTTTGTATACTTTTTTAGGTAACTTTGTTATTCTTCCGTGTGAATTATGGGTCTGTTGTGAGAGCATTATCTCTTGAGAATAGTCTACCAGCATTATTTTACGACTGTTTTCCGTATTGTCATTTTTATAGTATATTTTGGCTTTCGCTATTTTCTCAAACCTACTTTTTTTTTAATTCATCCAAAGGTTAAAGATTTTTTAAACTTGCTTTACGGCTCCGGATTCTAGAGTACAAAAAAACACACCTTATTTATTAATTTGCATAAAGCACCGTACACATTGCATAATTAGGTAAAAAACGCAATTTATTTATTTAACTTAAGAGGATCGTCTAGTTGGAAATCTCCATACAAAAAGAATTAACGTTTTTCTTCCCGTAAATGTTGTCCAATTTTCATAATTTTTAGAAATGTTGCAGATACAATGAAAAATTATGCTCGTACGTTTTTATTTTAAAGAAATATTGCTTATGTTAAATGTTATTAGCGTCTATATCCATATTTTTGACCTAAAAACTTCCTCGAGTATTTTTTTTTTTTTTAATTTAACTAAACTAAAATACTAAAAAATAAAACGTACGAGCCTAGATTAAGGTGTACTGAATCTAATGAGACCGAAATTTGTCTAATTTCGTAAACGTTTGGGGGGGTAAAAACGTTATCACCCGAAACAATATTTCAAGAATAAAATGTAGGCATATGCCTACTGGACTTGCAACTCTCCCTATCGCACGATACGGAGAAGGCAGCGAAGCGTTGTGAAACAGATAGCATTATTGAAAATACCTACTCGCGTCGCGTTTCGTCACTAGACGATCCCCTTAACACAAAAATAGAAAGAAAGTAAGTAGGTACGAAAAATTATTCTTTTGTCTATTGCATTTCTGGAACAGAGGTGTAGCTGTTAGAATTTACATACAAAATGAGCGCAACCCATGCGTAACTAGAAATGTCGTTTTGTATAGTCCTATTTGACTGCTATGAATATTTATGAAATTAATACAGCTACATGTTTTACGTCAAATTATTGCTATTAAGTATGTATTTTTATTGTATGCCACAAAATGTTAAAGTATGTAGGTACCACAAAATGGTTGTGATTTTAGCTGGCACACCCATCGATTTAAAGTCAATGGGCACACCACCTTAATTTGCATCATTTCTTATTTCTACTACTTACTACTTCCAGGCAACGCTTACGGCTGACCACATCATTTAAGTCTTGTAAGAAAGGCATGATTTTAGTAATTCTTATTCCTGAAATAAAAATAAAATCATTTCAATGCCACTCTATTGATTTCACAGCCAATTGCACTAAGTTTTTATGAAAAGAAAAATTATCAATTTTTATTTCATGAAAACTTAGCAATAATATAAACATATTTTTTTTGTTGCAAAAACACGATAAAGAATTTCTTTTTAATTATTTTTGTACCAAGAGTTTATAAAATACGTTATAAATCTGATAGGTACATAGTGGACAAGAAGGCACTAATACTTGGCAGTGGAAAAGGTCGTAAACGAAGAATTTTTACGTTAATTTATGAGAAAGTCTTAGAAATTTCCTTCAATAAAACAACAAAGCCCAGGGTTCAATGATCACTATAATATCCGAAGCTCCATTGAATATCGCAGTGGTATTTAGAATTCCAAGAGCACTATCATCTTCCGTGAAGCATCATTGTTATGCGAGGGACGAACTCCGAAGCTTGATTATTGTCATTCCTTTCATTCGTTCATTGTTTTATACATAATAGGAGATGCGTCGATTTCATTTTCTCATATAGTACCTTTTCCGGGTTATTATTATCTTTGTAAGTAAAATTGCAATTAAAAGTCATGGCATCTTAGCCTGCAGTGAATAGTGCAGTTTAAGTGAAAAATGTACGCTCATGACATACACACATTTTTGTTTCTGCAGTAAAACGGTTTTCTTTCTGTTTGTTATTTAAATTTCCCACGGGATTTTGTAATAACCTAAATCAACGCATTATTATCCCAAGGAAACCCCCCACCATTATGTTATTAATGGAACGGGTTCACAACCCTCAAACGAAATCTACTGACGGAACCTATCAAGCTGTAAAATCCATACTTTCATACTATTATAATAAAGGTTCACTTTCTTTCGTGAAAGTGTATCTGTCTGTTGACTAAGCTTTCATTGCCCATCTGATCTAGCAATTTTGACGAATTTTTCGAGAGAGATATCTTACATCCGGGGGCAGGTCATAGGCTATTTTTTATCTCAGAAGATCAAAAACCTAAACCACGCGGACAAAGTTGCGGTCTTCATCCAAGTATCATAATAAATTGAGAAAGTTAATTTTATTCTACCAGATTAAACACTCCGTGATCTTTACTTTTCCGCTCTTGGAAAAAATAAAACAAACTGCTTCATCATTCCTGTTTGACAGCACTCACAGCCACTCAATCTTAAAAGGCATATCTTTCAAGCAATCTTAGCCATAAGGATAAAAATAAACAAGTCAACGGCAGAATATTAAAAGTACTATGTAAATATCGATCCATAAAATGTAGCGCGGCGGAACGTCCTGTAGGATATCGCGGGCTCAGCTCGGTTAGTTCGCTTCCGCGCCGCAGCGGGCGCATACGTCGCACGCCGTGTTCGAAATTTAAAATTATCCTGACTGCAAGTTCAAGTCGGTTGGAAACGTTCGTGTGAACTCGACTTTATGTGCATATTATTTTTTTAATCCCAGTGTGTGTTGTCTGTGGTATAGAACTTTTTTTTTTCAACAGAGCGGCATAGAAATTGTTGTGAATTAATTCACATTTTAATAATAATTATCATTATTTATTCCCATTTGTTAATCTAGTAATAAGCAGATTCCTAGTTCCCTGGTTAATGTACATATCTAATATCTAACCCAGTCGCGCGGCAGACGCATACGTCCCACTTCCATACCTCATTCGAAATTTAAAATTAACCCCGACTGCAAGTTCAAGTCGTTTAGACTTTGGAAACGTTTTGTTCGTTTA
The DNA here is from genome assembly GCA_917051295.2 of Erebia ligea. Classification (NCBI taxonomy): domain Eukaryota; kingdom Metazoa; phylum Arthropoda; class Insecta; order Lepidoptera; family Nymphalidae; genus Erebia; species Erebia ligea. The sequence continues at coordinate 4,113,676 of OU785237.1, read as the reverse complement.
TGTCAATGTGAACGCGACTTTATACATTATGCATTTTTTTCTATAAATTCCCCTTTGATTGTTAGTGCTTTTACCTAAGCAAAACACGCCTTTTTTTCATGACTATTGTCTTATCATTCAGAACACCGACCAGTTCAGTCTCAGGAGCAATACGAGACAGATATCCTACTTAATAAATAATATTTAAACCACATCGAGTTAATTTAAACATAATGATGTATCGGTAACATCAACGTTAAATTTAATTAATTAATAGTGTTATGTAATTAGGCATAAATTACCCCTGTAACTCTACATCCGACATTTGATCGGTACAGAAGCCATTTATTTTTATTGTGGCGCTAGAAACATTAGGTAGGTAGCAACTAGCAAGTTAAGTATATGGATACATAACTAAGTGATTAACTTATTTTTCAAATTTCAAGAAAGGTTTGTATAGTAAAGCTTTTATGGAAATTAATCATAACTATCTATTCTTCAATTTGGTTTTCGTACCAATAAACTTATGTTACTTTCTTGGCTAGCTATAATATGTATAGCTTATAGGTATCTACTATCTACAGGTAGATACCTACTGAAATGGGTGCTTTTGAAGTGATTTGTACACTTAATTACGTAGTACATAATAAATAAATAAACTACATACATAAGTATGCCAAAAAATATATAATATTATTATGTATACTTACTTGCCTAAGTACTTAATTGGTATTTTAATACATTGCAATTTATATGTTCATAATTATTATTATAATATAAATCGTGCTAAAGCGTTAAGGATTAATAAAATTAAGCGCCATGCCCATAAGCTTAACAATCCCCATTGTATCGTGTTCGATTATCGGAAACTACCTACTTCGTTCCGTTATCCGTATCGTAATTATTCCGAATACGTAATGAGTTGCGGGCCAAATGGCGGAATTTAATGCCGGCGGATTTAATTGAAATAGTTTTGAATCGAATTTGTAATGGTTTTTATATAAACTTGCCTACCTATTATTTAGTTGTAAGCTACTGATACTGCTATAAGCGTACTTATGCCACTTTAATTTTAAACGTTAAGTATAAGGCCTTAGCCTAGACGTGCTACGTAATAAACGTCCATAGACCTTACTAGTTTCTACACGGCATCGTACCGGAACCCTAAATCGCTTGGTAACTAGCCGAAGCCTCCCACCAGGCCAGACCAGAGAAAATTCATAAATTATAAATTCCCAAATTTACTGCCTGGGATCGAACCTCGGACCTCCCACGTTAATTCAGCGCTCAACACTGCGCCAGGGAAGTCTTCATTACCTTCTTTGCTACCTAATTGAATTTCCCAGTCACATTCAACTCTTACAGCGTAGATATCTAGGTAAGACAGTAGGTAGGCAATTACATCTCAAGTTCTAATTAACTTTGCCTCAGAGACGGCGAGAGCACCTGAGGTGATAAATCCGTGATAATGTTATACTGTGTTTGTGCTCGGGTTACTAAATTATGGGCAAGAAGAAAACGGTTGATATTTCAAAAGTGCCTACGACATTTTTAGGCCCTACAATCTACATGCTACACGTCGTATCACATAAATAAATTGTCTGTTTGATATACTTAGGTTATATAAATGATAAAAGAGCAAGGATTTGACCACAGTTGATTTGACTCGCTCCAGCAATGCTTAGTGCTGCGGTTACGTAATTGTAAATTTTTTTTTTCAAATGTGCAACCACCGAGTTTCTTTGTGGTTCTTCTTGGTAGGATCGGCATTCCGACCAGTGGTAGATTCACTTGACTATTCAAAAGCACTTGCTAAAAGTCTACTTAATTATATATTTTTATTGATTTGAGCTGATTATAGGGAATTAAGCTTCTTGTTCCTTGGTCATCATGGACTTCCGCAAAGTAACGCCTGCTTCTATCCAATATTTTATGTAAGTACCTTTTGCGTGTTGGTGGCCTGCGTGTTGGGCTGGGCAGCATTTTCAAAGCTACGTCGGGTCTTCGATTCGTCGATACCGCAAAGCCTGAAGACAAAGGTCTTTAATGAGTGTGTCCTGCCAGTAAAGACGTATGGGGCGGAAACGTGGACATTGCCGTTGGAACTCGTCCCGAAATTAAAAGTCACTCAGCGCGCTATGGAGCGGGCTTTGTTGGAAATTTATCTCAGGGATACTTAGAATCCGGAACGAGCAAATTCGGAGAACTAAAGTGACCGACATAGCTCTGAGGGTTAGCTAGCTGAAGTGGCAGTGGGCAGGCCATGTCTGTCGCAGAACCGATGGCCTTTGGGGCAGACGTGTTCTGGATTGGAGACCGCGTACCGGCAAGCGCAGTGTAGGACGACCTCCAGCTGGCTGATCCGATGACCTAAAGAATGTAGCGGGAAGCGGGTGGATAAGGAAGGCGGAGGACCGTGATTGGTGGCGCGCTCTCGAAAAGGTCTATGTCCAGCGTGGATGTATACAGGCTGATGGATGGATGGATGGATGGCCTCAAAAACCTTTCTCAAGGAGACATGACTTTTGTAGAGCTATCATTTTAAAAGGCTGGTTTTACTTTATCCTTTCATTCAAAGCTGCTTGTTTCAAACTCGTTAATACTTTGTTTGTAATAATTACAGTTTGATTATTCAATCTTTTGTGTTTAACGAGTGTCGGACCAACAGCTCTAAGTCCCGCGGTCGCCGCGCTCGTAATGAGAAAAGTTTGACCGCTTCGCTGCGTAAAAAAAAACCCGTTTGAAACTATCGATTGTGTTTGTTAACGCTGTTTTAAATGGCGTACAATAAGGGGATATCCATAAAGAACGTCACACTAATATTGTGATTTTTTGACCCCTCCCCCGTCCGTTGGTCACATTTGTGAGACCCCTTTCCCCCCTACAGATAAAGATAGAGTTGGAAATATTTTTAAGTTTTTTACCTAATAGTTACTTGGCATTATAACACTGATGTATAAGATTTGAAAATGTGGCGTCTCGGAACTTAGGACCCCTCCCACCCCTTGTCACACAATGTCACACTTCGTCGATCGACCCCCTCCTCCCCTTAACATGTGAATGCATGTGACGTACTTTATAGATGATCCCTAAAGAAAAGCCCCACACGTCCAAATGACCATGGCTTTTTGATTTGGATCGCCGAAAAAACTTGCCTATTAGATATAGAAAGCCACCGTAATTCGTAAACCACTTTTGAAACATAATTAATACTTACGTCTTAATAATTATTTTAAACTCTTTATTTATGCCATAGTACAAGAAAATAAATAACAAAATATGGAAAACCAAATACAAACGCTGGGTACGGATTTTTTCCACGCAACCATAAGATTAGTAAAACGCAAGGAAAACAGACTGCAGGTGGTATAGTTATTTTAGATTACTGTATGAAGTTGAAATGAAATAATATTTATTTAAAAAATGAGAAAAGTAAATATTTTTTTATTTCGAAATGAATGCCTTTTTAGAAAGTGAGCTACATTCGTATAAAATTAACGTAGGCATTGGTACCTAAGGCTATTGTCTAGTGCCTAATAATGATTATGGTTCTATAGAAATAATTAACTGTATTATTTTATGAGTCACTTATGTACAACAAAATTAATGACATTAAACAAAAACGCGCACTGAATGTTCATATCAATCAAAAAATTGGTAGGTACCTAGCTATAGGTATGTAGTTGTTTGATAAATATTACGTTACGTTACGTATAAATATTACCTTGTCGATGGTCTTCTACTATAATAGTCCTACCAAAGGGCCCACTAATGTAAAATGAACATACACATAATGGTTCCGTGAGACAGGTAAAGTATATTAGAACAGAGAGAGCATTGCATAGAGATTGTTGGGAGAGATTGCGTTTCATACGAAGAGGTCAACACTAAATACAACCTCCTTGTCTTGTCTAAGTGCAGTGTGCTTTATGCGCCGACTGCAGTAGCGCTTTATGACGTCATAATTCGTAGTACAATGGAAGAGTTGAATTATGGGCTTTTATTATAGTTTTTTAAGCATCAGAGACCAAGACATAATACCTATTAACTCTGACCCTGTATGAAACGTGGCATGTCATTAAGCAGACCCTGCCGAAACAGCTTTTAAATTAATCATGTATGAAATTTACCAAAATATGTACCTAATATGTACCTATGTATGAGAACTAATTATTATTATTGACCGAGCGAAGCGCAGGTCAATAAGTCACTTGAGTGAATTGCACTTGTCCGTCCGTCCGTCCGTCTGTCAGAGCCTTATAACTTCTGAATTACTGAACGTAATTACATCAAAATTAAATATAATATGTAGGTACCTAAACCGATGGCCTCCAGCCGAATATGGCTTAAAAAGTTAAAAAAATCTTTATTTCAGGGGGGCTCTCATAGAAGTGAATGCGAAGTAAAATATTTTTTATAGCGTTACATTGGGTTAGGAATAGAGTCCAAAAATATTTTTTTTATTTTTCCCTTAAAATTGACGAAATGGAGCTGAAATGGGCTTTCAAAGTGGAGATTTTCTAACGTCCAAAGTTGACCTCAGAAAGTCAGAACTCTCAATTTTCTGAAAGACTGAGCCTGATACTTGATCAATTATTTGAATTGTATCCTGTGTACTTGAACAACAAATACTAAAATTAGATAAATATTATAAGGAAACGAAATTCATTAATTTTTATTGAGCTTCAGTATTTTTAACAGAACTTCACAATGATGTCAATAGATGGCGCTCCGTAAAAGTTTATGGATACCGCGAGGTCTCATTTCGGGGCGAACCACTAGTTATAGATAAATTTTTGGTTACTTCTACAACCCATTAACGTCCCACTGCTGGGCACAGGCCTGCATTCTCATAGGAAAGAGGGAATTACAGCTTAGACCCACCACGCTGCTCCAATGCGTTTTGGTGGGCTAGCTCATTCTTTGGTTTGCTTTATTAAAGCGACTCTGAGCTAACCATGAGATAAAGCGACTATCATTACTTAAGGAACGCCTTAAGATTTAAATACAAAAATCTATATAAGGTTCCACAAGTAGGTACCCAATAAATACCTAATGTGAGTGCAGCAGTGAAAAACTTATAAATAAATTAAGCAAGTAGGTATAAGTACTAAGTGATTGCCTAAGTTTCAGGTATTCTTGCAACGTATTAAGATTTTTGCCAACTTGCAATCATAAAATTCCCCTGATCACAAATATTGGGAACATTCCAAGACCACAGATAAAATAACAGTATTATCAACTTCGCTAGGACGAATCGAGATCGTAATTGGTGGCCACTTCCCAATACAACTTGTATACGCAACAAATCTCTTTAAAAGTGACACGAACCATTTGGCATGTAAGAATAGATCAAAGTTTAACACGAATCGCGATCGGGAATGCCTCCAAGCCTCTGACGGTCGCATCCGGCACTTTTGGGTCGCATCACTTTATTTGGACTTTTATTTGTATGGCCCTCACGTACTGTGTTCCTATTGTCTGTCTGTGCCATTACATAACACGCGATGCAAATATAAGCAGATTCGTAATTCCGTGCAGATACCTACCGATTTGATTGACTAACAAAGATTAAATTTAGTTACCTTACTAGCCTACTTAACCAATTCGGATTACGGAATTCGCTTAAGTATGTATCCAATGCGTTGTAGGTAACTAAATAAATTTAATACTTAATAGTAACTGATCAGAATGAAGCATACATATATAATGGTTAGTATAATAATTATTATGGAACAATGATCCAGATATTTTTAATTTCAAAACTATTTAATTCGAATTTCGATCAAGCCACTTAAATTTCAACATCCGGTTTAATTTAGAATGCGTTCATATTCCTTTAGATAATCTTGATATGTTTTAGGATGTCGGGTAACATTGCTTTGGTATATCGGGATTTTATAGATTTTTTGTTGAATGCATTTTTGCTACTACTATTATAGTTAAATATACTTACTTTACGAGATGATGCCCGCAACTTACGAGTATTATTAAGTTTTTTTTTAATTTTTCCCTTCCGCTTACTTTTCCGGAATAAAAAATGTACCTGAATGTGTCCTTCCCCGAGATGCAACACATCTCTTGTACCCATGAAAATCGGTTGAAAAGATGGGCCGTTAAAGCGTAGTAGACAGACAGACATACTTTCGCATTTATAGTTAACTAGCTGATGCCCGCGAGTTCGCCCGCGTGAATTAAGTTTTTTTGATTCCCGCGGGAACTCCTTAATTTTTCGGGATAAAAAGTAGCCTATGTCACTCTCCAGGTCCTGAACTATACCCATGTTAAAAATCACGTCGATCCGTTGCTCCGTTGCGGCGTGATTGAAGGACAAACCAACAAACAAACACACTTTCGCATTTATAATATTAGTATTGATTAGCATAGAAATAGCACAGATAAGTTGATTAAAGAAAGTTTCAGTTGCCTCCTTTCGGCGCCTAAATTTGTGTTTACAGGTTGTAAAAGTAAATAACAAACAGCTCATCTTTACAACTTACTTCCTCACGGTTCCATTACAAAATTAACTGCTGTCGGCCTATGGAATAAATAAGGAAGCCTATAACTGAACAATCCATTGCTGCCTGCGGTTTAATTAGACAGAGCTTGGTAATGAACCAAGTTGTGTGTTTCGTCACTGTTTACACTTGACCGCAAATTAAAATTAATGGATTATATTTCAAAGCGTTCTCCGCATCATATTTAATTACGGTACTAGAATGCAGCTAATGCTGATGATGATGAGGTGTTGATATATCATTAACGTGAAATTTTAGTCTTTTTACAGCAAATTAGACTTTTTATATTTTTTTTAGAGTAACTAACTACAACAACTGTACTTATTATGGATTGAGATTACTAAGGTCCGGTAAAGTAGGTTTAATTGGTATTTACAAGGTCATTAGCTGATATCATTGCATGATATAGAATAATAGAGTTTGCTCAGATACTCATTCAGTTAAAAATATTAATTTGAATAAGCCTCTTTGTAAACATTTTAAACGATAAATTTAATATTGTTTTTTGTTAAAAATCATCTTACTTATATGTTTTCCAAATGAATTCTTTCCAATTAATCACCGTAGAGCGATATTTTCACAAGTTTTACCAGACTTTTGATTCATGCGTATTTTATTGTCCACTTTCGAGTTTCCTCGACGCGTCTATTTATTTTACTTCGCCGTGTAAGTGTTACTGTTACCCGATATAGAAAGTTCTGGATACTCGTGGCGTCCCCCTCGTGTCGTGAGTCAGGCAAATTACGGCGTTAGTGATTAATGCGATCTATTCCTGGGTATTCCTTCATCGTTAACTTTCATTGTTCCTCGCCTATATTGCTATAAGTTAATAATATTGATCATCATGTTTTATGAGTGACAAACATCGTATACCTTAATATTAAATAGGTACCTACCATAAGGGTTCCTTTTCAGTACAAAACCCTAGAAGTAGCTCATATAATAACTATAACTTAACTTATAATGGATTAGAAAACTTTAATACTTACACGTCTTAATATCTATTTATCTATCTACGAAAACATCTATGTGCTTACTTGTGACCACATAGTGATAAGCTATTTAAAAATTATTAGGGCTATCTTAAATATTAATTGGAACCTATTTATTGACGTTTTCTGCTGAGTACATCAAATCATAGGCTCCAATTATGTTTTACTTTGCTTCATTCATTCATGGGTGATATATTCGGATCTAATGTAAATATCCGGCTATGGCAAACAAATAGGGATTTAATAAACTAGTACAGATATTATAGTGCATCATAAACTTATGACGAGTGATATATGAAATGGATTAACTGTGCTGTGCATTATGAACTAAAATGTGCCGATGATTCAGCGTCGAGACGTGAGGCGTGAAGCCGTCAAAATGTTGTTCGTGCACGCAAACGCGGGCAGATGTAAGTATACTGAACGCGAAGACAAGACGATTAAACTGTGTTTATAACACCAATTTTAGGTTTAGCTTTTAGTTTACGATACCATGTAAAAGTGGATTGTTCATAATATTTCTTTCATGTCATGTTCATAAGATGCAAATTGCAGTAGGTACCACTACTTAATCTAGTTTTAAAAACGAACGTTGGTCTATTTTAGTGTCTTGTATTTCAATATCATACAACTTATGTGTTATTATCCTTAAACTAATCTCATTCTAAACGGATAGCATAGTAAACCTGTACCTATTTTATTTAACCCTTTAATGGGTAAGTTCCTCGAAATCTGAAGTTATTCGCATCTGAGGGACCCGTATAAAATGACCCCAAAATACATTGGTATCTGATTTGAGAAGTCAGGTAAGATTTTTGAGGCAGTAAAATTATGAATTTTAAGACCTATATCGTCTTTATGAACTGTCTCATTAAGTGATTTAGTAGATATATTGTAATGATACAGTACTTACCTACCTACCCGTTATATTCTCACTAGCCAATGCCCGCGACTTTGCGACGGTTTTTTGGTTCCCGCGGTTCCATAGTTGATATAGTTGATAGTTGGTGGGTATATGGGTACCTGGAGAGTGACATAGGATACTTTTTATCCCGGAAAGTTAAGGAGTTCTCATGGGAATTCCACGCAGACGAAGTCGTGGGCATCAGCTAGTAAATAATAAAGTATAGAGTATAGAAATATAAATTACGATGCATCTTTAATATGATTACCTACTTAATAATTACATTATAATGATGACGCTATGATCTCTTTATCAATGTCAGATTGCGGTTGTATGTGCATGTAGTCATGAACCACAACATCTGACATAATTAATATTGAATTATGTTATATGAAACGTCAAACGTATCAGTTTGTGCGGCTTATTTCATGTCATTAATTGCTGTTCTTACCAGCTATAGTTAATTGATAAATATTTTTAACAATATTATGAAAATCTTTTATCCCCTTTATTCTTTTTGACTATTTCCGAAACCTAGTAGTGTCAATCCTGAAAAAAAAACATCGTTCTAAAATTCTTGCAAAGTTCGTAGTAATTACCTACGAGTACTTCGCATTTATTGGCGTTTAATGTAATATTACTCTAAAATTAAACGATTTTGATGAGACTTTTCCATTTTGTTTCAGGTCCGCGCCATGGAGCAGCGGCTGTGCGAATGGCCGGCGGGTGCTGAGGGTGCACCCAAAGCCATTACGCGGCTTGAGGGCCAAATTGAAGAACAGGTACTAAAATGTTATTTTATTAGATTTTCTTCATTTGTTAACTCTTGAGTCTTCACATCATTCTAAGTAGTGAATTGATGATGTAGTCTGATGTGGTAGCGGGCTAACTTAGTACCTATTAAGTGGATTCCCAGTTATATGGGGATAACCAGTGGGGATAACCATTGCATTGCATTTTGAAAGTAATGACTGTTGGTGGCCAAAGTAAATAAAATAAAATAAATTTATATAGTTAACTACTATTTCTACACCTATATTCTATAACTAGCTGATGCCCGCGACTTCGTCCGCGTGGACTAAGTATTTTTGATTCCCGCGGGAACTCATTAAAATTCCGGGATAAAAAGTAGCCTATGCCCTATAATGGTGAAACACGTACTTCTTCATATTTTAACGAAAGCCCAAATGCTGTTTCATGGCTATAACTTGAGAAATTAAGGATTTTCATACAAACTTTCAACCCCTATTTCACCCCTTCGGGGGTGGAATTTTGAAAAACTGTGAAACACATATGTTTTCATTTTCAACCCGCAGCTCATATATCAAGTTTCATGGCTATAACTTGAGAAATCAAGGACTTTCATACAAACTCTCAACCCCTATTTCACCCCTTCGGGGGTGGAATTTTGAAAAACTGTGAAACACATATGTTTTCATTTTCAACCCGCAGCTCATATATATCAAGTTTCATGGCTATAACTTGAGAAATTAAGGATTTTCATACAAACTCTCAACCCCTATTTCACCCCTTCGGGGGTGGAATTTTGAAAATCTGTGAAACACATATTATTTCATTTTCAACCCGCAGCTCATCTTATAAAGTTTCATGGCTATAACTTGAGAAATTAAGGACTTTCATACAAACTTTCAACCCCTATTTCACCCCTTCGGGGGTAGAATTTCGGGATAAAAAGTATCCTGTGTCCTACCTCGTAGTATGGGCTCAAATCGTGCCAAGTTTCATTTGAACTCATTCAGTAGTTTCGGCGTGATGCGCGGCCAAGATACAGACAGACAGACAGACAGACAGACAGACAAAAATGAAAAAAATTACAGATTTGGCTTCAGTATCGAATAATGAGTGCCCTCCAAAAAAAATTTTCAAAATATCTTCAATGTACAGAATTGGACCTGTTACAGTTTTATTATAAGTATAGATAGATATAATATCCTAATAACGTCTATTTTACAAATCGGTTCCTAAGTGTGGCATCGTACCGGAACGCTAACTTGGCATTTTTAACTTTAAACATAAATGCTTGCTAGCTTATTTTAGTATAGGTAGGTACTGAGACCCGAATCTGAATACAAAGCCAGTAATAGGTATAGGTCTATACTCTATAGGAATCTAAACTCATTTACAAGTTATGCAACAAATTCCCATTAAGGATGTTCAGTTTTAGAGCTCTTTAGGGAGCCATTTGCTTAACTTAAATTTGAAAGCTTGCTAAAATCTGGATTTGATTAAATGTAGAGATTCACTTTTTTGTGGTCAATAATTTATTCTTCTACTTCGCGTGCCTCTCCAAGGTATTAAAGGTTGGCCGTCATCTCGTCTTAAAAATATGCTATTCTTCGCCAAACGGAAAAGTTGTGATAAACGTTGACTATTTTGGTCCACTCCCGAAGGTTTCTAAGCCACGACTTTCTTCTTCTACTCTTTCCCTCAATTTTGCTCATCATGATGGTCTGAAGAAGTCGATAGCGATCATGTCTGAGAACATGTCCTAAATAACTGACCTTTCTGCGTTTGATGGTCAAAATTAAGTCTCTCTTTTTACCGGCGCGTCGTAGGACTTCGTCATTTCTTAGTTTCTGGACCCAAATAATTCGCTGCATTCTTCGGCCACATTTCAAAAGCCTCTAGTTCAAAGCTCTAGTTTATTGTGAGCATTTTGATTGACTTTCCAAGTCAATATTCTAATAATTCCATAAAAACTGATGCGGCTTGCTGTAATCTGTGGTTTTGTGAGAATCTAGCACCTTTTACTTTACTTTTTAATTTTACTGGGTCTAAAGTTTTTAAAATATCTTATTATTATTATTAAGGTTTTATCTTCTTTGCTTTTTGGCTTTAATGTTACCCACCTTGACTGTATAAAATCGAACTTATTAGCCATGACCCAAATATGAACGCATCCAAAAAATTCCTGACGTCATATCCGATGCAGAAACGTCATACTTCAATACGTCATAGTGACGTAATAAAAAACTTGTCTGAAAGCTTGGCAGTTGGCGTTGTATGTTTTTGTTTACATACAAATTACAATTTAGTATTTTATTAAATTATCGATAGTTCCACTTAGACCTGAATGAAAATGTGTTGTTTTGATGTTGGTTTCGACCCAGTGGTTAATAAGTATTCTACCCCTATGACTTAAGTGGATTTCAAGTAAAAAAATCTAATTTAGTTTCATTTGTTCTGTATTCTGAGGTTTCATAGTAAAAATATGAAGGTACTTACCGACAGTTTTTCAACTGTATTTAGGCTTATCTATATCATCATCATCAACATCGCGTGCTTTCTTCAAAATGAAGTTTGGCGGTCATCATCCGAAAACCTTCTCTATTTTGCGCTGCATCTTTGGATAGCTAAGCCATGTCCACCCCCATAAATCGTCCAACCACTTGCGCCTTTGGCGACCTGGAGCTCTCTTGCCTGCAATCCTTCCTTCCAAAACTAGTCTTGGAAGTGAGAATTGGGCTCCTCCTTATCTATATAAGTACATAAACTTTAAAAAATATTAACAATTAAGTAAGAGTAGGTATTGTGTAATACAGGACAGTGTAGAGATTTCACAAAAAGAGCAGTGATGTTATTTACCTACCTACTATATTAATACACACTTTAGAAGTTGGTAGAGCTTGAGCTTAGTAAACTTTGAGCATTCTTTGAGGGATTATTAAAAGCCATACATACCAATTACAAGTATTTCCATTTTAGGTCTTAGTTTGCATTGTAACTTACCATCACAGTTAAGGGCTTACCTTAAAAGTTTCCTAAGAGAGCAGGTACTGCCACATAGCAGATGTAATGTAGTATCAAGTGCAGTCACTAAAACTTTTAAGATTGTATGGTTTCATTGATAATTATTATAAAAGGAAAAGGTGACTGACTGACCGATCTGTCAAGTATCAATGCACAGCTCAAACCACTGGACTGATGGGCTAACTAGACTACAATTTGACAATGGGGCTGATTCTGTAGTGCACAATCTCTAAACTAAACTAAAATTAGAGCATTACAAATATTGCTAACCCTTTCTTATTACTCCCTACGGAAAGGGACAGAACTAGATTTAAGGTTGCCATTTTAGTTTAGTTTAGAGATTGTGTTATACAGAATCAGCCCCATTATGTAGTTAGCTATTATGACATAGGCTAAGAAAGGATTTTTGAAAATTAAACCAATAATGCCAAACCAAATAGGGATTTGTAGTATGAAAATCAAACTTAACGTAAGCAACACCGCAGCCAAAATTTAGTTGCAAATAAAAACTATATTGGAATAAAGGCTTTGTTTATTCATTCATTATAGCCATCGCCATGCTTGCAGAAGCAGCTGCGACTTCAGGACGCGAAGCAGGTGGAAGCCAAAGCGGCGCGCATCAAAGAGTGGGTCACCAACAAGTTGCGTGAACTGGAACAGCAGAACCAGTTGTTGAGAGAACAGAACGACCGCTGCAACCAACAGCTGGAACTGTTAAGGAACCATATCGCCACTCAGGGGAGCAGGAATTGCGCTGTAAGTATATCTTAATTATGCTACTTAATAAGCTGTAAACATATTAAGTACTTAATCTTATAAGAATTCAATTCAATTCTTTCATTTATTTATTTGTGAATACAGTAGGTACAAAAGGGTGTTACAATTATAAAAGTTTCTTGTATCCTACCACAGTGTGGTGTAGGTACAAGTAATATGCGTAACATGCTTCAAAATTACAAAAAATTATAATGATAATGATAAAATGGAGAATTTATAATAAAATAACTTTCAACAGCCAGACTTGCCAGCCAGCATAGTCAACCAAAGACATCATATTATATACATGAATTATTTAGATATAAGTATTTAGATGTTTTTTAATCCTGTAGTCAGAATATAGAGTGGAGAAGCCTACTCCCTTATCTGTTTGTAGAGTCTGTTCAATAAGTCAGTTTACATGGGTAAATTACAAGGTTACACTGTGAAAGAATCATTGATGAATCAAACAAATGTGAGAAACAGTCCAATTCTTCAAAAGGACTTGAGAGCAATCTTAAATTTCTATGTAAACTGACTTATTGAACAGACTCTACCAGTTAAAATAATGTGATGTCACTGTTAATGATAGAAAATAAGAAAGAAATCAGTGCATTAATTAATATCATAAGTATCCCTAGAGTATATTGTTCATTTTTAAAGACCTTGCTTGTATTTCTCAATAAACTGCATATTAAGTTATAGATAAAAGTTATACTTTTTGAAGAAATTGCATAACTATATTGAGTATTATTATATTAGAGTAGTGTATCAACACATTATAATACATTATATTTATTTACTTAACAAAAATTGTAGAGTTATTGATGTATTTTACATTAATAGTTTATTTATAGTTGCTTTGAAGAATCTAGAAGTCTACACTTTGAAGAAAATTGTTATACATAATTGAAGAGTGATCTAGATCATCTAGGTATTTCTTATTATCATGGTGCTTGCTTGTAAACAATCTCTATCCTTTTGATTTGCGATAGTCAGGTAACAACATTATGCTTCTATCGTCTCTTACTTGATCAGCAGTTCCTACCCTCTCGGGGAAGCCTGTCTCTCGAGGTGAGGTCGGAGGACGGCCCTCGCGCCTCCTCCAGCCTATTGGCAAACAATCGTCGACGCTCTGAGAGCCTCGAAGGCCCCCAGGTAGATTTATGTTAGATATTGTGTCTATGTGATGTTAGATGTACGGGATGCTATTTTGTTTGAGCACTTTTCGTTTATATTTCAGATTCTTATGTACTTTACTTTAGATTTTATGTATTGCATTTCTAAGGCACACCATATACTTATAGAGTGGAGAGTAGGCGAGGCGTAGTGGCTTTTTTATAACAACTCAAACTCAACTTTTTATACTAAGCTCACATTCCGTGTTACTTTATCATAATACCAATTTCGACTCTATATCAAAGAATATAAATCTGAATTTAAGTTGTTACAAACAAAGATACTGAGCCTCAGGTTACTCCATAGGTGTTCTTCAGAATATTTTCTTATTACTAGTAGTTTAAAATTACTGATCAAAACTTTAAAAAGCAAGTTTGTTACACCATATTTTATTAATTATTTTTCTTGAGAATTTATTCAGTAACTAGTTTCATTTTAAAAGGTAAGTTAGATAAGACTTTTTAGTGTAGCTGTTTGTTAGTCACTTAGCATTAAAATTTACCTAACTGAAACAAAGCAGTTGTTATATTTATTCCGCCAGACATAAAATAAAATCTCTATGGTGTACACAATAGCACAATTATTTATAACAGTTCTCTACGGTATAATAATTATCCTTGCTTTAACAGATTTCACAAAAGTATCTAAAGTTAAAATAAAGTGTGTGTGTGCAATTCACACACGGCAGAAGCGAAACTTCAGAAAAGTAGCCTACGAGAGAATGAGATAAATATAACTTGTATTCTATCTCATTCTCTCGCAGGCTAAATCCCAATATGAATATGTTTTTTTGTTTTTTTTTTTATTTATTTTGTACCAAAACAATATGTAGATAAACAGAAAAATAGTGGACAAGGAAACATCTCTATAAGAGATCTCTACCAATGACCCTTGGCAGTTAAAGGTTGTGAAGGAAGAATTTGTTTGTCTCATTTTGGTGTCGCTTTTTCGTTTCGTTTTTCGTTTCATCGAATTTTCAAATCACAACGATTCTAAAAAAGTTTCATTTCAAAAATATTTTTCTATAATCATTACTAATAATAACCTAATATGGGAAAAAGATGGAATTTAGAAAATTCAAACAATTTAACTTTATCCAAGTTGACAGAAATAATCCATTTTGTTTCTTTGAGATAATCCTTATGAAAAGTACCGTTTAACATATTTTTTTTTATTTACAGTTACCAATAGTATCGTCAGAGCCACACTACAGTACCCCAGTACGGCATAGAAGGAATCTTTCCATCGGCACCACAAACCTGACCCAAGCCACCGCGAGCAACGGTAGCAGCCAACTGATCAACACCATGAATAGAACCATGGACGAGAGGACCACGGCTAGCCTGCTTGCGGACGATTTAGCTGTAAGTTAACCCTTAACTTAACTGCCTCGTTGGTCGAGTGGTTAGCATGTTCGACTGCGGCCGACGAGGTCCCGGGTCGGGTCAAAATTAAGTATTGGATTTTTCTGACTAGATTTTTTTTTTTTTAATCCACTACAAGTTAGCCCTTGAATGCGATCTCATCTGATGGTAAGTGATGATGCAGTCTAAGATGGTAGCGGGCTAACCCGTTAAGAGGCATGGCAGTTAATTAAACTCATACCCCTATTCGGTTTCTACACGGCATCGTACCGGAACGCTAAATCGCTTGGCGGCACGTCTCTGCCGGTAGGCAGTAACTCACCAGATTTTGTCAGTACTAGCCCGGAGTTAGGATGTTGGAAGTGTTTCACCCCCCTGCCTCGGTGAGCACGTTAAGCCGTCGGTCCCGGTTATTATCACTAACATGATAATAGTCGTTAAAGCCCGCCAACCCGTTTTGGAGCAGCGTGGTGGGTCTAAGCTCTAATTCCCTCTCTCCTATGAGAGTGGAGGCATGTGCGCGGCAGTGGGACGTTAATGGGCTGTAGTGGTAAACTTTTAATGCCCTTTTAAAAAACCTGGCCAAGTGCGTGTCGAGCCACGCGCTTTGTAGGATTCCGTAGTTGCCCAAAGCTCAAAATTTTGTTTAACCACTTTGCCGGGGTGATTAATATGTATATCTATGCCAATTTACAGCTTTCTAATACTAACAGCCTTTGAGCTAAGCCGTGGACGGACTGACGATCTGACGGATGAACGGACATGGCGAAACTATAAGGGTTCCTTGTTGACTAGGGAACCCTAAAAAATACATATTATTAAAAAGTACATTCGAGCGGTGATATCCCGGGCACGCTCCTCCGACTTATCGAAATTATGTGCTTGTTAAGAATTAAAAATCACCTGATTTAATGGTGAAGGAAAACATCGTGAGTAAGGTTTTCAAAGGTGTATGATATCTGTCAATCCGCACTTGGCTAGTTTTAAAAAAAGGCATAATATCAAAAACAGAACATATTAATAAAAATCTGAGTAAGCACCATGACCTAGGGCAGGGGTCGGCAACCTGCGGCTCGCGAGCCACATGCGGCTCTTTGGATGTGAAGCTCTTTAGCTTTGCTGACTATCTTCGGATCGACATATTCGTGCGAGCAAGGGTTCTCTTGCATGAATATAATTAAAAGTAAAGTAAGAAGCCGACTAATAAATGAAAATTTAGGGTCGTGTTTGAAACTTATGAGCCAAATTTATCCAATCTTTCTAAAACCATGCAAAGCCAACGCTCCCATTGAATTTGTTTGCTCAATTGTTTGTTATTGAAGTACAAGTTAGTGTTGTAAGTAAATGTTTAACTGTTAATTTTTTACTGCAATAATAAGTGAATATCTTATAAATACCATACAATATATATTATCTAATTTGTTGTGAAAAAACACTACTTATATATGAATAAATAGATATTTTTCGTATGAATAAATAGATTAGTTTTTTATCAAAAAACTTTATTTCTGGAAGTAAAATTTTTGTGGCTCTTTAAAAAAAATTTGTAAATTGTATTTTTTGACTCATCCGACTCAAAAGGTTGCCGACCCCTGACCTAGGGGACATCATCATCATCGTCGTCGTCATAACAAAAATAACAACCAAATACTTTTAATTTGTTTTATATTCCGGATATTTCCTTTATTTTCAGGCTGCCGTTGAAAATTTAGTGGTGCTACCAACAACTCCAAATACATCCACAGATGGTGACACGACGCACGATTACGCTGAAATTTATACTCCAAGCAGAGGTAATTTATTCCTCCATAGAATCGATACTATCATATTGATATTATAAATTCAATAGTGTGTTTGTTTTTTGGTTTGTTGGGTTGTCCTTAAATCACGCCGCAACAGAGCAACGGATCGACGTGATTTTTGCATCGGTATAGTTGAGGAGGAGAGTGACATAGGCTATTTTTTATACCAGAAAATTAAGGAGTTCCCGTGGGGATGGAAAACTTTGTTCCACGTGGATGAAGTCGCTAGTAATGTCATAAATGCGAAAATGTGGATGATGACATTGTACAAATTTCTAAACTCAAAAAGACACCTTTAAACATCCTGCGATCCCTTTCCGCAAGGAGTTTTATGAAAGGGAAAGCAATATATTTAGAGGTTTCATGTTAGTTTAGAGATAGTGTACAGCAGAGATAGCAAAAGTGGATTTGTCTGTTAGCTTTACATGACTCAACGCTGAACGCAATTAAATTACGCAGGGATACTATAGCCAAATTCGATGTGGAATTCAAAATTCAAATGTTTTTTATTCAAATAAACTTTTACAAGTGCTTTTGAATCGTCGAATGAATCTACCACTGGTTCGGAATGCCATAAATATGTATATATGAATAACAAACCGTAAATCGACCCTTATAGACATTACACATCGAATTTGGCTTTAGTATAGGTAGTTTGCATCTTTAAGATGGGTACTTTTTATCTCAGAAGTTAGAAATTATTACCTTCTTTTAAGTCAAGGACTTATAAGATGGCTTAGTGAAAGATGCTGTTACACAATAGACGAATTTTAAAATTCAAAACAATATTATATGTAAGTAATTTTTTATGCCTGATTATGTAAGGTGTAAAATTTCTACCATTTCTTCTTCTTCTTCTATATATTTCTGCAAATATATATATATATATATATATTTTTAAAATCATTAAATTCACTCAGAACAAAATCGCATCATCCAGTTTGCTAGTAATTAATTCTTTCTAGTTGGAAAAAAAACACCTACAGATAATAGTACATTGTTCACCGAGGGGAGAAAGTGACCGATTACTATCGAGGGTGTAGTTTGAGGCCCGAGGCGTAGCCGAAGGGCCGCAATACACGCGAGGTAGGAATCGTACTTTCTACCGAGTGATACATAGTGCTTTATACTACACCAGCAGGGCTAGCATGGGCCGGAGATAAAAATTTTATCCCCCGATTTTATCCACTGACAAGGGATAAAATTAACTTATCCACTTCTCAGAGCACGGCAACAGGGGAGAGGAGAAGTTTATCCCCGTTTGACATTTCACGGGGACTCGGGGGACTATTTATCCACCGTTATTTAGCGTTTTTATTTATTTATTTAGGAATAAAAATTTTATCCTTTCCTCGGGGAGAAAATTGTCTCGGCCCATGCTAGGGGGGCTGCGAGGAAAATAAGCGATAATTAGTGATTAAACGAACTTACAAAGGTTTAAAATAATAAATAAAATAAATATTTTTTATTTCAGGCAATTTTATAAACCCATATTAAAAATACAGAAACACAAAAAAAAAAAAAAACAAAAAAGAAAAAAAAAACCAACAAAAAAGGTTTAGGTTAATAGTTAATAATAGTTAATAGTCCTTTAATTAGGTTAGGCTAGCTAGCTTTAATTTCTAATGTATTGTTTTCAAAAAAAAAAAAAAAAAATGACGTTCTATCATAACTATATGAGTCGCTTCATTCGAAGCTTCACTATCACAACTAGACTACATTTTGAGGATTATTTCAATATAGATTTCGATATCGACAATCGACATCGATATCGACAATCGACATCGATACTGACAATCGACATCGATACCGACAATCGACATCGATATCGATATCGACTATCAATATCGGATATCGATATCGACTATCGATATCGATAATCGACGTCGATGTCGATAATCGACATTCACCATATTATTTGACTTTTCTATGTCAAATATGGTGGGGCTGCTTCTAATATTATATTTCCTTAAGGTAAGACATCCAAATTCTCAACGTCCATACCATATTTACTTAAAATTAAAAAACAACAGCGCGTTAGAAATGGATTTTCATACAGTTTTCTCCCCGCTTAGCACGTTAGAAATGAAATTTCATACATCTTTTCCTCCCGCTTAATTGGTTTGTAGCAATGACGTACTTTCTACCTCGTTTTGACAAAAGCAAGAGGGTACTTTCCGAGCGGGTGTAGTATAAAGAGATTTACGAAACACCTACCGATAAAGATCGTCATAATATTATATGTTAATAGAAAGAACACCAGCGTGGCAAGGCGTCAATGTGATCGTCCAGGGTAACAGTAGAGGGGGGTCGTCCACTGGAGAGAGCTCAACGTCTGAACAACCGAGACCTCCCACACCGCCCTTACATCGATTTCCGAGCTGGGAGGCTAAAATATACCAGGTAAATACGTTTTTATTTTTGTTTTATCAACTCTCTATCTGTGTGTACAGATAAGTTTGACATTTATTTTTTTAATAAAAATTATTCCGACTCTTGCTTTTCATGTTCACGAGATAAAACCGAAACCTTATTTTGACTTTGACGTTGTTACTACGTAACCCTAAAAATTTAAAAAACACTAATATAAATCGCGCGACTAAAGCGCCCCAAACAAAGACTATCACCGCCCTGTCATCATGCAACCAATCTCCTTTCTTAGAAAGGTTGCCTGGAAGAGATCACTCATAGTGATAAGGCCGCCTTTACACCGTAACAAGTTGTAAATCCTGTCACCATTAGTTTTACCTCTGTTTTGTTATTTGTTTGTGTGTAATAATAGTTATTTATGCAACAGTTGTGTAATAAGGGGTATTAAAACACGAATGTGGGTTTATCATACGACGCGAAGCGGAGTATGATAATAGTATCATATGAGTGTTTTAATACCTAATTATCAACTGTTGCATACAAGACTTTATCTACACTCATAATATGAATCCTCTTTATCAGATTCTGAAATAGTTAGCTTACTGCTAACATTAAAACATCCAGTCCTAGTAACCTAATATCATCAAAACTCAAAACATGAATCGCTCATTTTTTTTTATTTTTTTTATTTTTTTTTTTTATTTTTTTGTTTGTTAACTTTTTTTTTACAGCGCGCGGCGTTCTGGTAGTGAAACGCGCGTGTATGACAATGTTCTTTTTTTGAAATTCGTACAGATGTTATTTTTTTGTAATTCATACAGATACCACGCATCGAGCAGCTGTGGCAGGGGTGTTGTAATGAAATTCAGTACAACATTACATCACCCGTTTGGATGATGTAATGGTTATTAGGACATTGGGTGTTTTAATGTTGGCAATTAGCTAACTGTGTCAGAACCTGTTATAGAGGATTTATAGCATGAGAGTAGATAAAGTGTTTTTACTTACTTACTTACTTACTATACGACTGTGTAGATCTTCAAAAGCTACCAATTTTTTGTTCTAATCAGGTGGCAGACGACGGTCTCCAGCAGTCCGTAGAGGAGGAGCTAAGTCCGCCGCCGTGTCCGCGCACAATGCACGAGTCCACCAGTTACCAAGACATTTCCGTGCCTGTATACGCCACAGTCAAAGGGGTAAGCGATTTTAGGAATCCATACTAATATTATAAATTTTATTTATTTATTTATTACTAGCTGATGCCCGCGACTTCGTCCGCGTGGATCAAGGTTTTTCAGTTCCCGCAGGATCTCTTTAATTTTTCGGGATAAAAAGTACCCTATTATTTAATCCGGACTTCTAACTTTACGTCTGCAAAATATCAAAGCAATCGGTTCAGTAGTTACGGCGTGAAAGCGGAACAAACATACAAACAAACTCACTTTCCCATATAATATTAAGTAAGGATAAGGATTATTAATACATTACAATATTACAATAATAGTGTTACAAATAAAATGGTGTGATCATAAACTTTGCAAGTTTTACCGCACACCATGCATCGCCGCCACCGTCGACAATCAGTACCTGTGAAATGCGAAAGTGTGTCTCTCTTTCTGTGCTACGCTTTATCGGCCCATTTTTTTCAACCAATTATAAATTATAATGAAATTGGGTACCGGGGTAGGTTGTATCCCGGGGAAGGACATAGGCATACTTTTTATCCAAGAAAATTAAAGAGTTCCCGCGGGAATAAAAAAAAACTTAATCCACGCAGATGAAGTCGCGGGGTCTCATCTAGTAGAACATAAATTGTGTCGTAGCTAAAAGGATCTTCACAAGCTCCTGGAAAATTTACTTTGCTGTATTAGATATTGAAGTAAAACTTTCAGGCGAGACTTCAGATTAACTCAAAAATTGGCTGCCAAACAGAATAACTGTTTTGAATGACGGACTTCTGTTCTCGATTTTACCCCCTTGGGCTTGGAATTTCCAAAAAAAATATTTTTATTCGTAAGCCCAAAATATACCAATTTTAATGAACATAACTTATTTATTTTAGGCATAGAATTACCAAAAATCCTTTTCCAGTGAGTATAAACCATCATAAAAAGTCCCTACTGTGAAAATTTTGAGCTTATAACCTGGCGGTGGCTGGATATTAGCGGTGGAGGGTGTACGTTGAAATATCAATCAGTCAGTCGGCTAAAGACTAGTATTTTTATATGCAAATACAGTTACTTTCATATGTACGGACGCTAATGAAACGATTTTCTTGCTTGGATATGGAACGCTCTTCTGACGTTCAAATCAAGACACAATAAGCATTTTCTAGGCAAGTGCGCCACCTTAGGCTGCATCATTACTTCCAGCAAGTCTGATTGCAGCCAAGCGCTAGTCTATAAATTAAAAAAAAATATTACAGATTATGTTTGTGTTGCAGCGTGCTAGTCAAATCAGATCGATGCCGTTCACGGGCGATTCCTCAGATGACTCTTCGGACGGCGAGGAGTCTATGGGTGTTACCGTACACAACACACCGCATCACAATCCCGTTTACGGTGAGTTTACTATTAACTACTGTTCAATACATAAACATTATCGTGTTTTGTCTGTGTCAAAACTTCTCTGTGTAAAATGTCATAATTATTTTTAATCTGTTTTCAATTTGATTTTTATTACTCTGTGTTCTCAATTTGATCTCAAAATGGTCGCAATATAAAAACTATTTCATTGAAAATATATATAGTTTTATTTAATAAAACTAACAAACTTAATAATATAAATCTGCTTCACATTAGTGGAGTAAACAACTTACAATTTATATTTTGTGTAGGACTTCGTATTTTCATTTTAATGCAAATAGTATATGTCACTCTTGTTCAAAGAGCTCACTTTGTACGGATCCTTAAATCTAAATCGTCAACTATAATGTATGTTACTATCAGTTGTTCCTGTTAAAATATGCGCAATGTCGCAAATTTCACCATTGACATATACTATATATATACCTATATATATATATATATAAAGTTTTAAAGTCATTACAATAATTAGATATATATACATTATGTATATATATATATATATATATATATACATATATATATATATACATATATATATATATATATATATATATATATATATCTAATTATTGTAATTTTTAAAGTCATATATCAAGTATAGATATATATACATATATATATATATATATATATATATATATATGTCTAATTAGTGTAAGTTTTAAAGTCATTACAATAATTAGATATATATAATTAGATATATATATATATATATATATATATATATATATATATATATCTAATTATTGTAATGACTTTAAAACAAAAGAACAACTGCCGAGTTTCTTGTCGGTTCTTCTCAGTAGAACTGCTTTCCGAACTAGCGGTAGAGTCAAAACATGACGTAACTATCTGTAGTTCATATAGCTAACTCGGTCTGTATACGCGTATAGTCGCCGCTTGCTTGCTGCCAATGTTTGGGCGCAACAAGTCGACAGTGCATGCTGTTTTTGTCTCCAGGTCAGTCCTCTCAATTGCCAATAAACAACGTCAACCTAACAAGCATCCTGCCTGCGTCAATACAACAAACGTCCGGTCCGCACGGGCTAGTGCTGAACAACACTAACGGCCAGTGCAGTTCATCCGACACCAGTCTCAGCGCCAGCAGCCCGTCCAAGAGCGTCAAAACCAGCTCCAGCCTGAGCCCTGCCAAGAGATCCAGCAGTGGATCCCCCAGCAAACAGAGCAAGACTAGAGGTTAGTATATGGGCTAGTGCTGACCAACACAAACGGCCAGTGCAGTTCGTCCGACACCAGTCTCAGCGCCAGCAGCCCGTCCAAGAGCGTCAAAACCAGCTCCAGCCTGAGCCCTGCCAAGAGATCCAGCAGTGGATCCCCCAGCAAACAGAGCAAGACTAGAGGTTAGTATATGGGCTAGTGCTGACCAACACAAACGGCCAGTGCAGTTCGTCCGACACCAGTCTCAGCGCCAGCAGCCCGTCCAAGAGCGTCAAAACCAGCTCCAGCCTGAGCCCTGCCAAGAGATCCAGTAGTGGATCCCCCAGCAAACAGAGCAAGACTAGAGGTTAGTATACGGGCTAGTGCTGACCAACACAAACGGCCAGTGCAGTTCGTCCGACACCAGTCTCAGCGCCAGCAGCCCGTCCAAGAGCGTCAAAACCAGCTCCAGCCTGAACCCTGCCAAGAAATCCAGCAGTGGCTCCTCCAGCAAACAGAACAAATCTAGAGGTTAGTGCTTAGCTGAAAACTTAAAATTTAGGTGCTGAAAATGTAAACTAAAAATGTAAAGTAAATAAAAATGTAAGGTAAACTCAATATGTAAATGTTTAGACGACCTCGCTGGCGCAGTGTTGAGCGCTGTTGTCTTAACGTGTTCCAAATTAAAATGCTGTAAAAATTGTATTCTAGTCGTTGTTTTACTAGATATCACATAAATTGATTCGCCTATCAAGGCAATATACAAAAGAGTCGCAGGATTTCTCTAAATCAAGCCATGAAATTCTTGTGCTTCTTTACACCACCGCGAAAATCTAAGTCTTTGTAGTAATTTATGGAAGATTCTACTTCTGAAGAGTCCTCATAAGTGTTGTGAGGTAACTGTTTGTCATATTGCAGCTCTCCGGTAGCTTAAGTGTCATTTTTGGCATTCATAAGGTGGAAATACCGCAGGAGGTTCATAGATATAGAATATAATCTTCGTCCTGGCATGGTTCATGGTAAAATGGAGATGGAAAGTGCATTTTTTCTAGCCGCCTCCTAAAACCCAAAATAATACCTGACTATGCGTTGACAAAAAAATCTCCCCCACAGACACATCTTTCGAATCGGGAATGTCTGATGACTACGCAATACCTCCCGACGCGGTTTCTTGCGAAGGTAGTGGGGCGAGGGATTCTCCAAGAAGACATGACGCGTTGGAAAAGAGCGGCCATCTTGCGAAACTGGGAGGAAAACTCAAAACGTGGAGAAAGAGATGGTGAGTTTAGAGACGCTAGTGATGTACTTTATTTATTTAGAGATCAGTGTAGGCTGATTCTTGGGATTCTGAAGAATTACTCAAGGTTTCAAAAGTAAGATTTATCTAAATGCTTTCGTCTAGGTTAGATATCGTTGACTGTATATTAACATAAATTTGCTGATATCTTTTTTTTTCACTGGTATCACTGGTATCACCTGTCCTTATGAGCTATAAAATGATACGAAGCATTTGAGCTTATTTGTCAATTTGAAGAGATTGAGCGCAAGGTTTCTATTCAACAACCCCTAATACATCCATTAATTTACTTCACACTGCACAAAAACATTCAAAATATTCCATAATAATTGACTTCTAACTTCTGGAAGACCTCTCTACAAATTCTACTTCTGTGATTAAAAAAAATCATGCAACATTAATTTGCACCGTTTGCAGGTTCGTCCTTAAAAATGGCACATTATCCTACTGGAAGTCCCAATCTGAGGTGAACAGAAAACCTCAAGGTCAGATCGGCTTGGGTGAAGCGTGCAAGATATCGCGCAACGAAGGCGCGGCAACCTTCGAGATCTTCACCGGGAGTCGAACCTATTACCTCACCGCCGACAGCACTGCCACTATGGAGGACTGGATTAGGGTATTACAGGTAAGTTTTATTAATCTTACTAGCAGATGCCCGAGACTTCGTCCGCGTGTTATAAGTTTGATTTAAAGTTCCATGGGAAATCCTAAATTTTCCGGGATAAAAAGTAGCCTTTGTCACTCTCCAGGTCCTCAATGCATGAGTGAACATGAAGTGAGAACCTCCT
Organism: Erebia ligea; assembly: GCA_917051295.2. NCBI lineage: Eukaryota > Metazoa > Arthropoda > Insecta > Lepidoptera > Nymphalidae > Erebia > Erebia ligea. Next base: position 4,088,210 of record OU785237.1, on the reverse strand, counting down.
CCTTTTTTGGAAGTCGGTTAAAATAGTCTCATATTATATATGCGAAAGAGTGTTTGTTTGTTGATTTGTTGGTTTGTCCTTCAAACACGCCGCAACGGAGCAACGGATCGACGTGATTTTTGGCATGGGTATAGTTGAGGAGTGACATAGTCTACTTTTTATCCCGCGGGAATCAAAAAAACTTAAACCACGCGGACAAAGTCGCGGGCATCAGCTAGTATTTAAAAAAATGAATTATTTGTATTTTTTTTATAAATCATAAAGTACTATTATCAGTTAATACCCTACTAAAGTTACTATCTGGCCTATGAGTACTATACTATTTATTTGTATGAATATGTGAAATTGAGATGTTTGTTGATGCAAATGCAATGAAAAGGGCAATTTCTATAGATATTCAACAATTTCCCCTTGCAGAACGTCCAAAGGCGGAACGCAACAAAACTGCTGCTAAGCAAAGAAGACAACAAGCCCACAATCCAGGGCTGGCTCACCAAAGTGAAGAATGGCCACGCTAAGAAGAGTTGGTGTGTTCTATTAGGGAAGATGTTCCTGTACTTCAAATCGCCTGGAGATCAGGTAACTTTGATAACCTTGTTTCCTAAACAACTATTTTGCAAAGAAGATAACCCATTGATCCAGGGCTGGTTCTCCAAAGTGAAGAACGGCCAGGCTTAGAAGAACAGTTGCTGTTTATAAAAATAGAAAAATGTTACACTTTTTAAATAATATACAATGCTTACCTTACGTAACAAGGATTACACTGACTTGTGGGTTGCAGGATGCGAAGCCAATTGCTTCCATGCAACTTTGTCATTGAGAAAATCATCAATATTATAATAACCTCTACTTAACAGATGCTATTTAACACAGTCTTTAAATTTATGCAATTATCTCAATTGTACCGTGCGGTCCCGGTAGGTATAAGAATAGGAGTTAGGACCGCTCCATACCTTCCCGTGGATGTCGAAAAAGCCGACTAAGGGATAAAAGTCGCAGGGTGGGTGATGGTAAAACTCTAAATAAGTGAGAAACTATGACCCACTTTGCAATTAAAAAGGGTATATCAACCCTATCGAACCGAAAGGTCGGTTAGATAAGTTCCACCAACAAAATCATTCCCAAGGAGAGTTGACGTCAGGCAGGCAGCTGGTCATAAAGCTTCATGCCAAAACACATACAACATGGCAAGCATTAAAGGAATGTATGGCAAGGTTAGGGCGAGAATAATAGGTTGATGGATAACAGAAGAAGATGAGTGAAAGAAGAAAACATGTTGTGCTGACCCCACTTACCTTGGGATAAGGACAAAACGTAGAAGAAGAATCAGCAAATTATCCCAATTATATACCAGAGTAGTTGGGGGATGCCCTGTCGCTAACGTCCTACCTTCTACCTCCCTGCACGTGTCCTCTAGGTGGTGCTAAACGAGCGACGAACTTACAGGCGAAATAAGCGTTCCTTTTAATAGCTTGATATAAATTTAATTTTATATTATATTTTACTGTGATATTTTATATTTATTTATTTGGACAACCAAAAATTGTTACATTAAAAAAAACCTTAGAAACTAGACACATTTATGACACTTGTTAAATGCACAATTTATAACAGGTGCCACATCATTCACAAAAAAAGCTTAAGTGCGTAAAATTTAAAAGTTACACTACAAAAATCTAAAAAAAAAAAAAATCTAAACTAAAAAAAAAATTATTACTTATACAAAAACACAAAAAACACAAAAAATTATACAAAAATTGAACTTTACTTTTCTTACTTTAACTTTGAAAAAAAACTATATAAACGCTTATATGTAATAAACGTCATACGATTTAAAAAACAGAGTAGTAATATCTTGTTTCTTTTCATAAATGTTCCAGAACCCAACCGGTCAGATCAACATGCGCGACGCCCGAGTCGAGGACGTTGAACACGTATCGGACTCTGATTCCGAGGAGAAGAACGACGACGGCCGGAACCTCACTGTTGCGATATACCCGCAGCACCAGGTAACCGGGGTTAGTGACGCTTCTTATATTTATTTTTATCATTATCATCATCACCATCATCATCATCATCATCATCATCATTATTATTATCATCTACTGAGTATGAGTCTGGGTCGATTGCAATAGATCGGCAACGGTCAAAGTGATACCGGGTCTTTATACAGAGCCCTGCATAGCCACATACCGAAGAAAAAAGGCCGAATGCACCAGCGTTATGTTAACCATAACCATGGTTTAAAAAACTAGCAAAGTGAAATTCAGTATTCTGAATTTCCGTTCTTGTTCCACTCACTTTGCTAGAAGCAATTGAGTATTTGACAACTAGTCAAATATTTTTTTTTTATAATTATTAAATTGAGGACCTGACAACCATTTTAAATTATCGATGCCGATGCCGCGTTAAAACCGACTAGAGGTCAGTTTAATATAACTGCCATACCCGGTTATGCCATAACAGGTTAGCCCGCTACCATCTTAGACATCATCGCTTACCATCAGGTGAGATTGCAGTCAAGGGCTGACTTGTAGTGATAAAAAAAAAAATTGCGTTATTGTATTGCTCGCGCATGGCATTAATGTTCCGCTGTGTGTAATGAGCCCACAATTCAGTTGTGTAGAGGCACATGCAGTAAGTGCGGAAGAGAGTTCTCTTTACATCTGGTTACATTCGGAACCTTCGTGAAATCTTGTTAGCACGGACGGTTATCGCCCTTCTTTGACGGCCAATGACATCTACGTCGCACAGATCATCACGCACTATATGGCCGAGATATTCTACTGATCTTAATTAAAAAAAATTTCGGTTTCAGGGCCCAACGTACCTCCTCTTCGAAAGCAAGGCAGACAAAGACTCCTGGCTGTACCACCTGACTGTAGTGAGCGGCGGAGGCCTCAGCCAGGGCACGCACTATGAGCAGCTCGTGCAAAAGCTCATGGAGACTGATGGGGATCCCAGTGAGTTCTCTTTGAAATATAACTCTCGTTATAGCTCCATCGATAGTAAGAAATTGGTCTTAAGTCGCGATATATAACCGAAAATCGTGAGCGTGAAATCCGTAAGCCAAATTTTGGCGCGATGCCAAGTCACGCAAATTCCGCGCTCACATTAGTCCTCAGCCTTTAACTAAGCGTCACGACATTTTGACCGCGAATGCGGTATAACATCAAATTGCGCGGATCGTGGGTGTGCGAGCTCGTAGGATAATAAGATTGAGAATAAAAGTCGTCGTCATTCAAGCGCCGTGAGAGGACAAAAACTTTGGCGTCAATGGCGAGCTTAAAAAAATAGTTAAATTTTGTTAAAATTGAGAATAAAAGTAGGTCAGTCAAGAGCGGTGAGAGGACAAAAACTTAGGCGTCAATGGCAAGCTTAAGAAAAAAGTTATGTTTTGTTTTAGCTTCTGTCGGTTGGTATATTCTCTTTCTCAACCTTGTCACTCCGCAGGATTGTTCTATCTAGTTGTCTCTGTAGATAGACTGAATGAAGTATAATTTAAGGCTGTACCTATAGTCAAATATACAAAAATAAAAGTGCTGACTCACTCACTCACTGGTTGACTCCTCAACGCCCAGCCCTAGCCCTTGAACCTAGAAAACTGAAATTTCGCATATAGGTTCCCTTTATCATGTATGTACAAGCAATAAGGATTTTCGAAATACCCACAAGAGTGAAGTTGCATGCGGTTGTTAATAGACAAATATTAAAACAATAATAATATTAAATATACAATGATTAAAACTTTGTAAGCCCCGAAACATTGTTACTTGATTTCATTTTCAGATTGTGTGCTGTGGAGGCATCCAACTTTGCTATACTCAAAGGAGAACATAACAACGCCACTCACGTCTTTGAATTCAGAAGCGTTACAAGCCGAAGCTCTGAAGTTGTTCAAGGTATTTATCATTTCATATTGTGATTTGTCCAATAAAAAAACCATTTTCATTTCAAAATCATCGATAAATGATTTTGAGGAAATTATATCAATTTTTCGAATCGGTCATGTCAGATGACAAAACAATACCTCCCGATGCATTATCATGAGAAGAAGCGGATACGTTGAAAGAGCGTAAATTTTAGGAAAGGAAATTTTACCCAGTTAAAACGGATTCCCCTTTATAACTTCAATCATACTGATAATATCAATGCGAAAGTGTGTTCGTTCGTTGGTTTGTCCTTCAATCACGCCGCAACAGAGTAACAGATCGACGTGATTTTTGCATGGGTATAGTTGAGACACTTTATATCCCAGAAAATTAAGTCCATCAACTAGTACTAAATATTATTTCCAGCTAATACACAATGAAAGAAAGTCCGTTTATTCTAAGTTCGAACGCATCATAATGAACTGTGTTACAATCGGCTCGGAAGGGCTGGAACCCGGAAGCGCAAAGCCAGTTATTAAAAAAAAATGTGCTACAATGTTCCAGTGCGTACAACTATTCATGTCCGTGGCGGTCGAGCACGCAGGCATAGACTACCACGTGGTCCTCGCCCAGAACGCGCTCCAACAGTGCCTCGAAGTTGGAGAGTTACAAGACGAGCTCGCGTCCGCACTGTGCAAACAGACTGCGCCGCACGCGCCCTCCAAGCACGGCGTGCAGGTACGCGCGCGCTCCCGACACCGCGTGAGTGCCCCGCTTGCCTAGCTACACTGTTACACGTGCTAAACGTTTGTTGTTACGCGAGCCAAACGGTATTTGTTACGCGAGCCAGGCGGATTTTGTTACGCGACAAAACGTTGGTTACTAAACTTAATCGTCATTGTCACGTGTGTTACTCGTTGCCTGTGTCCCATAAAACTCTCATTACCTACTGACTGACATCAGTAAGCATCAGTTACAAGACGAGCTTGTGTCCATACTGTGTAAACAGACTGCGCCGCACGCGCTAGGCGAGCCAAACAATGTTACGTATTGGCGTCTAGTTGCTTTCCGCAATTTTTGTTTTGATTGCGTATCTACCAAGTTTATAATTTTTTACTGATTCCATTTTGTGGTTGCAACTTGCAAGCAAACGTCCATTTTTTTTCGCCCCATAACTGTTATCGCCTTATCCCATAATCTTAGGCATTTTAATGCGTACCAATTGGATTCTTCTCCCGATTTAAGGGATACAATGGACACAGGCAATAGCATTTAGTGTAGTTTAGTTTTCATGCGACTTTTAATCACATATAAATCGACTGTTTCCTGTAGTAATTGAACTCCTTATTGCTGCCTATGGTCCGAACAAAATACTGCAGAAATTTAATTAAAAAATTACATTTCAGGTACCTCTTGCTACAATTTAAAAAAAAAGTTGGCAATTTCTATAAACAGATTTTGTATAACGTTTTAATAAATATATTCATAGTCACTGTAAAGTGACATAGAACACGTAGCATGGCTTTTGATGGTACATTATATTATTGCAGACGATTTCGCTTATACACGGTACTATAAAGCGGCTACACGAAAGTAGATCTACAACATTGTATAAATAAAGTTGAAATTTCAACGTGCGGCTTAGAATTGGCTTCTATTTGCCGGCTAAGCTTCAAGCAATGCTTTTCTCATATGTCTATATATTCATTTACCACTCATATATACACGGGTGTTGTTCCATTTTATAATAGCACTTTAGTATATAGAAGGTATAGTAAAGAGATTCATAGTTTTTGGTGTCGGCTAAGTGCATAAATCTCTTCCTGCTATGTAGTTTTTGCCATAGATTATTAAAATAAAATGGATTGTGTGTAAAAACCCGTTTAAAAATATAGGACTAAAATGTGGCCATCTTTTTCCTCAAAGAATATTGTGAAAAATATGGCACGATTTTTACCTATCTTATATTTTTTCATTATAACGTACTTATTTCTTGAGACGAATCACACAATCCTTTTTTTTATCTATGCTCCATGTAACCAGAAAATGTAATGCGAAGTACTTAAGCACAATTTTTTTAAACACGGTTCTGCTTTAAAAAAGTCGTTATTTTGCTTTCGAAATTTAAATATACACTAACAAACCATAGACTATGTACAGCTTTGTGTGTTGCTGTAAAATTAAAAGGCTTCGTGTTAAGTGGTTGATCAATTTGGAATTTGTGTATGTGATATTTTATTGGCTTCTAAAACTATTATGATATTTTGTAAACTGTGGATTTATAACTCCAAATGTAACTTTTCTAAACAATATTCATTAAATAAGGTTTTATTCCAACTTGATCTCCAAGTTTTGGCAACATTGAATTTTAAAAAAATTGTACCGAACAAAAAATAAGTAAAGCAAAATTACAGATAACCTAATCTGTGAGCTTGCTTTTTTTAAACTGGCTTCACGGCTTTAGGTTCTAGCTTATTGAGCCTTGTAATTGTCTTAAAATGTTGCCACGACAATAAGCGGTTATGTTATTCTTGTCGCAATTTTTCAAATGGAATGTTGGTGTAAATTTTCCCTATTTTTATTTTTTTTATTTTCCCCCGTTTATCCAAGAATGTTTGCTCTATTTCCCAATAGTTTTAGGGAATGTTGTTTACCTATTTATATATTATATATCATTCATATACTCCTAGCTAGCTCCGTTAGCATTGGACGATCTCCTTTGTAAGGAAAGGTTGACGTTGCAAGTTTGTTCTAGAAAGTTCGTTAAACTGGTATGGATTTAGTCTAGAAATGGTAAGTTACGTTTAAGATTTGTATAACTGCATAATGTTTATATTTCATTCTGCAAAATACTGCTAGAAGACCATTTATTCGTCTCTGAAATGCCTAATCAAAATATGTTAACAAAAAGGCGTAACTCCCGTTTAAATAAATCAAAAAGGAGTGCGTGTAACCTGTAGTAAAATAACGATTAAATTAAAGATAAATATCTCATATAGGAGCTAGATTTTAGTAAATAGTCTTTTGCACAAATATAGAGTAGCAATTTACTGCCACTGGCACTGGCACTGCCTCGTTGCCTCGTTAAAAATGGCTACCTTATATAAGCAGTTAGCTTTGGCGGCCATTTTCAGCGGAAATGACCTTTGAAAGTAATTTCCGCCCAAAAAAGATCCGAGTTACTTTCATGTTAGAAGCTAAGGAAGTTTTAAAAATTGTATCGAGATTTGAAGAAAATGCGAAATACTCGTATCATCCTAAAAATAATTACTACATTATGCAGTTGTACTATAATTTCTCTATAAAATCACATCACAATGTAATATAACTACACCACTTTATAATTCTTGTACAATGTACATTGGGTTTCCTCTCTAAAAGCACTCTTTTAGGATTATAGGAAGCACAATCACTGGGAAAAATCGGTTGGGTGCATAAAATACATTTATTATACAGCAAGTCTTTGTTATACATTATACATTACACAGACACACATACCATCAATTCATAATATAGATATTCACTTAAACACATTTTGTAAATAATACTTTATGGTTAACTCAAGTAGAAAGGTGATACTTTGTATAGCTTAGATATTTACGGGTCAAGGTACGAATATATTCAACCTAATATTTTCTATATTGTACTGTACGGGTTGTATGTAAGGTTATTTATTTTGATTTGTTGAGTTAGCCCTCGACTACGAACTTGCCTTGGGAGGTAAGTTACGATCCAGTCTAAAATGGACGCGGGTAGCTTGAGACATATTATACCCATACCCGTACCCAGGGAGCCGCTGGATCAAGGCGTTGCAAAACCGTCGCATGTGGAAGTCCTCACAAGAGATTTAGTTGCTACGCAACATTGTCCTTGATAGCGATATTGCTTGGCGGTACATCTTAAAATGGCTGGTAAATAACCACCTCCCCTCCCTCCCTCTACTCTATCTATACTAATATTATAAATGCGAAAATTTGGATGGATGGATGGAAGAACCATTGTCACTCAATCACGCCATAGCGGCTAAACGGATCTGAATGAAATTTAGCACAGAGATCGATTATGGTCTAGAATAACACATAGGCTACTTTATATTCAGAAAAATTAAAGAGTTCCCGCGGGAACTTAAAAAACCTCAATCCACGCGGACGCTAGCTAGTAGCTAATAAATTATGGATTCCCAAAATTTCTTCAGCCAGGAAGCGAACGTAAAGAGTTTGCGTTGTCTTGATTGTGTGCCAGGCGATAAGTTGGAACTTCAGATTGTAGCCAGTACCAATATCTCAAAATCATTGCATCTAAATCGGCGCGCTAGTATTCACTATGCGAAAAATATTGAGGCGAATTAATAAATAATTATCGCCGTAAGTTCTTTATTGACATAATTATAAGAACGGACCCTCTTATTCAGGTGTTGAAATACTCTTGAATTCTTTAGGACATCTCAGTAAAACACTATTAGCCTTCAATACTTAAACACACATTACACATATTACTAAACTACTACTATTAACAGTCCTGATATACTTACAACAAACTAAGTAAACATCACATCCCAATTAGCTGTAAAGCCCCCCACTGACGATCCGACACCAACATTTCATTTGTACAGCAACTGCTACTGTGCGCGACCCAGTCGTTGTTCACTTGCGACACGGGCGCGTCTTCAGTCGGCGGCGACAACAAGAGCGACCTCCCGCAGAACTCTGCCGGATCGCCAAGCTCGATACAGGTATGCGACAGCCGTGTCTACTGTCGGGTCACGAGTGTCCGTGAGGCACTTTGTCGCGTCGTGAAATGATCGCTTTATTACTCGTTGTGTAAAAATATTGGCAGCCAGTCTTTCTTTCAAGAATAATAGAAAAAAATCACATATATTTTGCTGGTTATGTTAACGGACCAGTGGCCCTATGCTCTTTTAAATTATTCAAATGAAGATGTTTTACCGAACATAATACCAGGGGCCATACTGCCAACGCTTGAAGCTATATTGTTTCATTATTGGTGGTTTTCGTGTTTTACCATTATAATCCTTATTTTAGGAACGTGACAAGAAACAGTCATTTTGAGTAATATTGCTTAAGTATTGCTTTAAGCGGTGGCTTTATAGCCCCAGATGATTAAAAAGGAGGAATAGAGCTTAGCGCTACAGGTATAAAAAAAATTTGGACGTGAATGGAAATGTGGATACCCTTTTAGTCTTTATAAAACCGTTTATAATACCCCTTTTAGACTTTATATAACCCTTTAAATTTGTTCGTATTACTAAATTAACTGTTCCCTAAAAGCAGAACCCGGAACATGTGTTTTTGGAAAGTGCGTCACAGACACTCTGTTGCACAAATCCTTAACACCGCTTCATATTTACTAGCACCATGACAATTAATGCTAGAACCACACTTTTAACATGCCACCGACCGAAATTAACGCCAAGTGTAATGGGCATCGTTGTATAAAGATTGGCCTATTCCATGACGACGGGTTTTAAGCGACTTCGGAAGAACAATTCGGTACAACAATCGTAAAACAATCGATGGAAGTCTATGAAATTAATTGTGTATCTGTAAGAATCTGATAAATTTTATGAGAGCATTTTTTCCTTCAAGTGCCTGTCTATATAGATACAATGGTGTTTTCTATGACTTTAAAATGGTATACCATAAACATCCAAGCCATAAGGGAAGCGTAGTTTTCGGTTGAATAGCATGTTATACGTGTGTCATTAAACATAGGACTATTGTAAAACCTTTACATTACAACTACCCTATTTACCCCCTAACGTTTAAGAATTTTACTACCATTTTTTTATATTAACATTTTAGATCTCAAATAATTTAGAAGCCAATGAATGATAGTTCACATTTTAAATTGTAAAAACACAAACATCCATTTAATCATATGAGAAAGGCAAAATAATCGTCATATTATTGTGATACAAAACGAGGTATTCGTAGTGTATAATAAATTAATAGATTTAATATGTAAAATGAAGACTTTCAAAATACAACGAAATAAATAACTTAAGATGAAATATAGTAGATAACTAATTGGAGTAGGATAACTTTGTCCAAAATATTACACAGACACTAAGGCTTATTCTGTGGTGCACAATCTCTAAAATAAAGTAAAATGACAGCATTAAATATATTCCTAACCCTTTCATAAATACTCCCTGCGGAAAGGGACAGAACTAGATTTAAAGCTGTCATTTTATTTTAGCTTACAGATTGTGTTTCACAGAATTGGCCACACTATCAAGTGTTTGCAAAACTCACAGTATCTTATGGCTGACTATGAACTATGAATGCGCGAGGGTTACGTAGCGATTACTGCGTACGTACCTAAATATTTATCCGACGGAACCTTCTGCTTCGGTCATAAAAACCATCTTCAAAATAGGCCGAAGTATTGGCCGAAGCCGAAAACTTGCTAGAAGTGGCGAAATTTAACGAACGTTCGCGAATGCGCGAGAGAGCAAAGAAAGAGAAGACGCTAATAGGGCGGGGGACTACAAACAAAATTTCTAAGGGAGATTTAACCTTTGGCTTCGGTTAGAAAACTACCTCGAGAAACCTACTCATAGGAAATTATCGTTAATTTTCGTAGCTTATTTGAACTTTTGCTAACCTAGTTATTGAAATTAAGGGATTCGTCACTATGAATACGGAAGCCCTATTTATTGCGGTTTTCACTCACTCGTCCGAAAATAAGCCTTATTGAAGTCTGTTAAACCATTCTAATGTTTTTCCTATATAGCAAGATCCCGCGACAATCAGACCTTCGTTATTTTATTAAAGCTGAAAGCGCGCGGGATCTTGGACCACTACGTGTTTTGTCCTGTATTATAATATGTGGGAACATTTCAGGCACCGTTACTATCAGTGGACTGTAAGAGCAACCCGCCGACATACAGTTTCGTTCAGGGTTGGCAACTGTTAGCGCTGGCCGTCAGCTTGTTTGTGCCTCGGAATAACAGGCTCTTGTGGTATCTCAAGCTGCATCTGAGCAGGCACGCTGATTCTAAGTAAGTTATATGAAGATGTGCTTTGAATATTTTATGTTTTGCACCTGTTTTATAAATTTCAAATTTACTGTGATCAAAATCCCACATTGGGTAAAGGCTTAAACCTAACCTCACCTTATCTTAATTTTTTAAATCACAACTTGCCATCAAGTTTGATTGCAGCCAAAAATTAAACAAAAATTGCTAAGAAGTGGAAAGGATACTAATTAAAGTTTTTAAGCGAATGGAAGGTCAATATAAAATGACATTTGTCCCACAAATCTTTTTCAAGTAAATAGATTAATATAGGGTCTAATATAACTACCATACCCCTAACAGCTTAGCCCGCTATCATCTTAGACTGCGTCTTCACTTACCATCAGATGAGATCGCAGTTAAGGGCTAACTTGTAGTGGAATAATTAAAAAAAACTAAAGATTTTCATATTTTTTTAAGGACGGAATGCGGAAAATACGCTGCGTACTGTTCGCGCGCGCTAGAGCGTACTATACGCAATGGCGGGCGAACCGACAAGCCTTCCCGAATGGAGGTGCTTTCTATACTGCTCAAGAACCCCTACCACCACTGTCTACCTCACGCCATTCCAGTGCATATGCTCAATAACACTTATCAGGTATGTACCCTAAGTTAGGTATTCTAAAGGGTTATAGGTAACTTTTTATCTGAAAGATATCTGGAAGATCTGGAGATCGGAAGGGAGATAGGCCACTGGGCAACATCTCAAATAGAGTCGCACAAGCCTTTCAGGCTCTTGAGGTATCCTCCTCAAGAGCCTGAAAGATTTTCCCCTCCCCAAAGAAACTCCACAAAGGTAAGTAATCTAATTTACTTAATTCCTAAAGATCTCACTCCAACATAGACTTCCACAAAGAAAGGATATCTTCTCCAGAAAGTCTTGTACCCAACCCAGGCCGGTAAAATAAGTATAGCAGTCGAACCGACAAGCCTTCCCGAATGGAGGTGCTTTCTATACTGCTCAAGAACCCTACCACCACTGTCTACCCCACGCTTTTCCAGTGCATATGAGGTATGTAAACTAACTTATGGAACATATTTTATCGATCTAGATTCTCTGTATAAATTTTTATCTGAACGATATAATGGAGTAGGAGGATTCTGAGGTTTTCAATGAGAATTTTTCTTCAAGCTTAAGCTGCGCCTATAATTGGCACAGTCACGGATGATCCTAAGTAAGGCCGAGAGGTACAAACAACAACCACTGGGCGAGAGATGACGTCAAACAAAAAGTTAGGTCTGCAGGCCGAGCCGAAAAAACACCCTTTTCATGTATTCTCTTGCGGACAACGTTAACTACCATTTTCTCTTCGGTCGTTCCTTCATTGCTGAAGATCGTGGTCCTGGCTAGATCTTAACCTCGAACGGATTATTTGTTTCCACTGGCTTCTGTTGGTAACCATTCTCACTATATTATAAAACTAGCTGATGCCCGCGACTTCGTCCGCGTGGATTGAGGTTTTTCGGTTCCCGCGGGAACTCTTTAATTTTCCGGGATAAAAAGTAGCCTATGTGCTATTCCAGACTATAATCTATCTCTGTGCCAAATTTCATCCAGATCCATTCATCCGTTGGAGCGTGATTGAGTAACAAGCATACATCCATACATCCAAACTTTCGCATTTATAATATTTATTTGATTCCCTCAGTTGGTCAGACCACCTAGTTGGTGAGCGGCCTCGCTCTTTTGCCCTCAGTGTTGCCCGTGACAATAAGCTTCTCGAGACTTTTGTCCCTACCATTTAGGTATATGGAATCGATCGAGCGCCAGCTGTCAAGCGCTGGACAGTTCCATACAATTCGTAATTTAACGTTGTCGCAATCGAATGGGAAGAAAATATCCCACTACGCACTCTGATCTAAATAGTTATGAAAATTTCTTGAAACCTAATTAACTTATTAACTTAATTAATTTAATTTAACGTATCTAGAATATAATACCAAGAGATTCAATTATATTTATACTACACCCGCTCAGAAAGTACCCTCTTGCTTTTGTCAAAACGAGGTAGAAAGTACGTCATTGCTACAGACCAAATATGCGGGAGGAAAAGATGTATGAAATTTCATTTCTAACGTGCTAAGCGGGGAGAAAACTGTATGAAAATCCATTTCTAACGCTGTTTTTTTTTAATTTTGAGTAAATATGGTATCCGGACTTTGAGAATTTGGATATGTCTTACCTTATGGATATAATATTAGAAGCAGTTTCACCATATTTGACATAGAAAAGTCAAATATGGTAAATGTCGATTGTCGACATCGATGTCGTTTGTGGATATCGATATCGATGCCGATTTTGATGGTCGATATCGATGTCGATTGTCGATGTCGATTGACGATATCGATGTCGATGGTCGTTATCTTTGTCGATTGTCGGTATCGAGTCGATGTCGATATAGATTGTCGATATAGATGTCGATTGTCGATATCGAAATCTATATTGCAATAATCCTCAAAATGTAGTCTAGTTGTGATAGTGAAGCTTCGAATGAAGCGAGTCATATAATTATGATTTACTAGCTGATGCCCGCGACTTCGTCCGCGTGGATCGAGGTTTTTCGTTTCCCGCGGGAACTTAATTTTCCGGGATAAAAAGTAGCCTATGTGTTATTCCAGACTATAATCTATCTCTGTGCCAAATTTCATCCAGATCCGTTCAGCCGTTGGGGCGTGATTGAGTAACAAACATCCATCCATACATCCATCCAAACTTTCGCATTTATAATATTTATTCGATGATAGAACTTCACTTTGCAAGTTCGTTTAATCACTAATTATCGCTTATTTTCCTCGCAGGTGTAGTATAAAGCACTATGTATCACTCGGTAGAAAGTACGATTCCTACCTCGCGTGTATTGCGGCCCTTCGGCTACGCCTCGGGCCTCAAACTACACCCTCGATAGTAATCGGTCACTTTCTCCCCTCGGTGAACAATGTACTATTCTCTCGCAGGTCATAAGCTTTGACGGATCAACTACAGTTGAGGAATTCCTATCGACGCTGAGCACAGAACTGGGTTGCAGGGAGTCGGCGGCATCGGGCTTCGCTTTATTCAGTGACGATCCCATTGAAAAGGACTTGGAACATCACATCAAACCAGACAAAAAGGTATATTGGATAGAACCAGGCGTTACTTTGCGGAAGTCCATGATAATGAAGGACTAGAAGTATAATTCGCTATAATCCGCCACAGTAAGGAAATCTATGTGGTACAGTGTGTATCTTGTACTTGTAGCTTGCGATATTCACCACACCACATAAAGCTTCCAAATTATTCTCAATGTACGTTTCACTCCGACACCGGAGGACATCTTCAGGAGATGGTGACTCGAAAATGCACGATTTTAAAGACTACAAGTGCAAGATACCACATAGATTTACCTACTGTGGCGGATTATAGATAGGCTAGGAAATTTCTAGTTCCTTTGTTTACAAAAAGGTATGATTAACACCCAGGGGAAGAATCATCGGCAATTATATTAAACCCATACCCCTAATCGGTTTCTACACGGCATCGTACCGGAATGCTAAATCGCTTGGCGGTACTTTACTAACGACCTTTGAAACACTTTTTGTAGGGATTTCCATACTTACCGTAATTTTTCGTACCGCGAAGCGATTTAGCGTTCCGGTACGATGCCGTGTAGAAACCGATTAGAGGTATGGGTTTAATATAACTGCCGTACCCCTAACAGGTTGGCCCGCTACTATCTTAGACTGCATCATCACTTACCATCAGGTGGGATCGCAGTCAAGAGCTAACTTGTGGAATAATAAAATAAGTTTTGCCTTAATCTGAAGAAATTCAACCTTAGATGCGATCTCACTTGATCTAAAGGCAGCGAGGTAACCTAAGTTTTCCCGTCTCTCGCACTTTCTAACATTATCAAAAAAAAGTAGTATTTTTCCTCGCCATTTTCTCTATTGCCTCCGCTACACTATGCTCCTTGCGCTGCCGCGTAGCACGCCCTCGCTCTGCCGCGTTGCTGCCCTCCGTGGCCACACACAACGGACATCGCAACGGATCGACGTGATTTTTTGCATGGGTATAGTTTAGGACCCGGAAATCGACATAGGCTATCTTTTTATCCCGAAAAATTACAGAGTTCTCGTATAATATTTCAATGGTTCCCGTGGGAATTAAAAAAACTTATTCCAAGTGGACGAAGTCGCGGGTATCAGCTAGTACTTTTAAAAAACAAGCTTGTCTATACTAATATACTTATGGAATAACATAGAGGCTAATTTATATCCCGGCAAATTAAAGAGTTCCCGCGGGAACCAAAGAACCTCAATCCACGCGGACGAAGTCGCGGGCATCAATAGATTATAGTCTGAAATAACACAATATAGCTACTTTTATCCCGGCAAATTAAAAACTTCCCGCGGGAACTTTTTTAATTCACGCAGACAAAGTCACGCGCATCATAATGTAGGTATAGGTACCAACATGATTTATTTAAAACATAATATAGGTAGTAACGTTTTATCGTTACTCCATTCATCGGCTGGCGGCGGCGGCGACGGCATGATTGCGCGTGCTTCTGCTACGAGCGCTCGATTGCGAATGAGTAGCGGGCAGTGTGTGGGAGGTCTCTCGCGCTCATATCGCCAGTCCTTTGACTCGCGCCCAAAAAACCGACAAAACAGGGAGCGAGAGCATGGCGAGTATCGTTGCCACACGACATCTCTGCCTCCGTCCCACGCTACTTCCCACGTCACTCGGGCAGTGTGTGGCAGGGGGTATCAATAACTAGGTATCCATACTAATATTATAAATGCGAAAGTGTGTCTGTCTGTCCGTCTGTTTGTCTGTCTGTCTGTCAAAATTAAAGAGTTCCCGCGGGAATCAAAAAACCTTAATCCACGCGGACGAAGTCGTGGGCATTGTCTAGTTAAAGTATAATTAAGTGAATAACCAGTATATCCTTCTAATAATATGTTACTCTTTTCAGCTATGTGACGTGATATCAAAATGGGAAACGGCGCTAAGAGAAAAGGGCTCTGGAAAGTTCGAGAACTCGCGAGTGATTCGACTGACGTATCGCAACCGGCTGTATTTCAAGAACTCCATCCGGACTGAAACCGACAAGGAGAGATTGCTACTCTGCTATCAAGTTAACCAACAAGGTGAGAAAGATTTTTTAACCTAAAACTGCTCTTATGGAGTGGTTTTCATGAATTGCAGATCGAAGTTTTTTTTATCACGCACGAAGTTGCCTGAAAATTTGCTATAATTGTATGTTTTTCAGGCATAGATAATGGAGTGATAAATGGATAGATTTAAATCTCGATCATTTAAAAATAGAATAACAGTTAATTTAGATGTTCAAAACATCTAAAAATTATGTAATTTCGGTGGTGCAATATTGCTGTCGATGCAATTTTTCGTTATTTGTTTATGAAACAAATTAAAAATTAACCTCAAAATTAGAACTTCCTCTACTTTGAGTGCTTAGAAATTTCTGTCCAGACCGGTAGAGTCTTGTTCTAAAGTCAAGTTTGCCTTGATAAAATAAATATTTATGAATTTTTCCTCATTCTTAATTTTCTTCTGATTTCTAAAACTGACAAATTTTGTTTCCAGTGGTTGCAGGACGGTTTCCCGTGACGCGGGAACTAGCAGCTGAGTTGGGTGCACTAATGGCCCAACTCGACATGGGCGACTATTCAGCCTCCAACACGCAGCACAATCAGCCCCTAGCGCACAGATTCTACCCCTACCGGTACCGAGCTGGCTTGAGCAACGACGAACTCAGGTAAGAGGATAAACACCAATACACAAACACTCACAAAGTTTCCTAGCTGAAAACATTAATAAAGAAACTGCCAAAGTTGGTCAAAATTTTGCGTTTGCTAAGCCAATTTGCTGTTAATTTTAATTCATATCATTTATATCGAGCGTCCTTCTCAGAAAAAACCCCCATCTCTTTACCATTGCATACATCTCATCATCATCATCATTATCAACCGACAGACTCCACTGCTAGGACGTAGCTGCTATAGGTCTCTTGATCCAGCGGCTCCCTGCGACTCGTCGAATGTTGTCCGTCCACCGAGTAGGTGGTCTGCCAACGCTACGCTTCCCAGTGCGAGGTCTCCATTCTAGCACTTTGGGACCCCGACGTCTGTCGGTTCTTCGAACTATGTGAATGTCTACACATCTAGCTGTCACCTATTTTTAAAACACTAAAATGTTTGCAGAGACGTTGAAGAGAAGCTGCGGTCGAAGTGGGTAGCGCTGAAAGGTCGGAGTACGGTCGACTGCGTCAGGATATACCTTAATTGCACCAGAAAATGGCCGTTTTTCGGAGCCACGCTGTTCCAAGCTAGGGTAAGATCCATGTTAATATTGTAGTCAATGTTTATGTCTGTTTTTTTTTGTTGTAAATTAAAATGAAATGATTTATTTCACGTAGGACAACTTGAAACACTTATGATAAGTTTACGACTTATCTACCACCCCCGAATTAAATGAAGTTGTCCCCGGAATAAAAGTTCCCTATGTCTGTCCCCAGGAAACAAGCTAATTTGTGCCAAAATTCGTCAAGATTGGTTCAGCGTGTGCAAAATCTATGTACCTACCAATTTTCGCCAAAAGCAGTTAGGCGTATGTATAGGCCGTGACTGCCTCGTTGGTCTAACTCTAGTGGTTATGTTCGACTGCGGCCGACGAGGTCCCGGGTTCATGTTCAGGGTATATAATCAAGTATTGGGTTTTTCTGACTAGAAATTCTCAGTACACTAGCCCGGAGTTAGGAAGTTGGTGGTTTTTCATCCCCGTACCTCGGACAGCACGTTAAGCCGTCGGTCCCCGTTATTATCACTTAAATGATAATAGTCGCTAAAGTCTGCCAATCCGCATTGGAGCAGCGTGGTGGGTCTAAGCTCTAATTCCCTCTCTCCTATGAGAGTGGGGCCTGTGCCCAGCAGTGGGATGTTAATGCGTTGTGGTGGTGGTAGTGATGGCTGCGTTTAGGGGATCTCTTTCTTGATATGGACTATACACAGTTTACTAGTGGAGGCGTCCGTGTTTCCTGCCACGTATGTCTTGAGTATCTTACGTCACGTATGTCTAGACATTATCTAGGCACATGCCCTTCCAACCTAGACCTCATAATTATTGCTTTTGTCATGATTGTCGTTAAGCGAACTTAATAAAATAAGTCTTGTAATTAAAAAAATATAAAAAAAAAGATTTTTTTTTTTTTTTTAATCCACTACAAGTTAGCCCTTGACTGCGATCTCGCCTGATGGTAAGTGATGATGCAGTCTAAGATGGTAGCAGGCTAACCTGTTAGGGGCATGGCAGTTATATTAAACCCATACCCCTATTCGGTTACTACACGGCATCGTACCGGAACGCGCAGTATATTTACACTTCTTTCCTTATTGACCAGATAAAACAACCGGACCTATCAATGGCGTGGCTAGCGGTCTCCGAGGAAGGAGTGACAGTCCTGGAGCTAGCATCAATGGCCGTCATAGGCCGATACGCGCTCAACTCTATCGGCCTGTTCGGCGGTCTGCAGGATGACTTGATGATGTTGATAGACGCTGATGACGCGACCAGCCCCGTACACAAGATGCTGATCAGCCTCAACAAACCTAAAGTGAGTGTTAACTAAAATTGACTTTTATTGCTTTGATTTAAAGTTTAATTTCGTCTGCACATGCCGTTCGTTCGTTTACACGTTGATTTTACAAATCGCTTAACACCTGCACTCGCACTGTTAAGTTAACAAAGTTTTATCCAAGTTAACAAAGTTTTATCCGGCCTTTTATGTGTTAGCTGTAAATCAGAAATAAAATCATAACCCTGCATATTTTCAAAAGAGTTCAACCACCGAGTTTCTTGCTTGTTCTTCTCGGTAGGAGCGCCATTCCGAATCAGTGGTAGATTCATTCGACTATCCAAAACACTTGTAAAAAGTCTACTTGGATAAAAAATATTTGATTTTGATTTTTTCTTAAACAGATGGTAGAGCTAACCCATCTGATAGCGGACTACAAAAACGCAATCCTCCGCACCGGAGGCACCGGTACCCCTCAAATGAACTCCCTCACTCGCAACGGAAGCCATCGGAGCGTAAGAAAACCCCCCTCCACCCTCCCACATTCAACCCCTTCCACCCTCCCGCACCCCCTAACAACATCACATCACCACCACAACACCTTAAACTCACACGCCACGACAATGACATTAGGGTCCGATAGAAACGCGACCTTAACATTAAGCTCCCACACATCAACGTTCAACCAACATTTGGAAGCAAGGGTGCATTCACACGGACAACCAGACATACTAAAATCGACTCCGGATCATCATAGGAGTGAAAAGAAAAGAAGTCATACACAGGACAGCGGGGTTGCGTGATTCAGGTTGTAAGTCGCGACGTGTGAAGTGACTTTAAATGTTTTTAAGTGTTAGTGTAACACCGCTGTATGAAATGTTGATTTAACTCCGGACTTAAAACTTTAATAAATATTAAATTAATAAATATTAAAGTTTTATACTAAACTTTAATAAATATTAAAGTTTTAGGAGTGTAATATGGAAGTCTCATGAGTTTTTTATCATATTTTTTTACAATGTTATATGGTGGCGTTGGGATTAGGGAAAAAATTGACTATGACTCGAATATAACGTACCTAAATGTTTTGATTTTGGTTAAAATCGACTTAGCATTAAATATTTTATTTAATCGAACTTGCAAAAGGAAGTTTTATGATTTAATTTAATTTTTTTAATTTATTAGGGGTAAATTGACACTTTTGTAATTTAAATTTTGATTTTGTATTTCTATGTACAGTCGACGTCAAAAGTTCGTATAGAATAAGCAAAAAAGATGACTTGTTTGTTACTTTACAAATTCAACCCCAAACTTACATAAATAATATTATGCATCTTGTAGGTTGACATTTGTTGACAGTTTATGGCAATAATCTAGTATTGAATAGTAACGGTTTGAACCTAATGTCAAATTAAGGCAAATATTTTGGACAGATTATGTTTGTGTGGATGAGTGATTCAGATTGCTTGCACACAGTTTTTGCAGTTAAGTTATGTATGGACTTTTGACGTCGACCGTACTTTTTTTACAGTTTAATTTTTATTTCTTCAAGAGATATACAATTTACTAAGGACCTTGTGATCATTTTAAAGGTTTCTAGGTTAGGGATAGGCATTGACGAGTCATTGAGGTAAGGACTTTTATTTTTACTGTACGAGATTATTATATTATGTGATTTAATTGATCTATTATTTTGATTTATTAAAACTAATTATGAGTTTAAAAATAATTAAATGATAATAATAATTAATGAACATTGGTAACAGCTGTGTTATAACTAACAGAAATCGAAAAAAAATACGAAAATTACCATTCCTGTGCGATAATAAAACGATCATTTTAAATATACCTCATATTTTGTAGCGTTCTAACGACTCGGCCTTTTTATATATATTTGGCTAGTATAGTTTATATATTTTATTTTCTAAATATACATGTGTAAGTGTCCATACGTCCTAAGCGGTCATCAATGATGCCAGCCGTGCGGTTGAATTGGGATGTCGCATATGTCAAAAAAAAAATTTCTAGTGATTGATAAGTTTCCCTAAAACACGTAATATCCACGTCCCGTGTTAGTTTTGTGTTGAATAACCATTTTAAACATCGATTAAGTTATAAAAGGGTGTCCAACTTTGATGAAAGTTAAAGAGTTCCCGCGGGAATAAAAAATATAATATTAATATAAACATAGTTTAATATAAAACTAACTGGGGACGATGGTATTACGACTTTTGGGAGGTCCTCTAATTAATAATAAAAAAAAAAAATTTGACTAGTAGTCAAATCCCCGATTAACCGTACGGTTGAATCATAGGTAACCGCATAGTGACATTGTTCTTGTCAAAAAAAACGGTTGCTATGTTTCAAGTGCATTTGTGAGCGAATGATTTTCTGAACGCCTATTTAGATTTATTGTGTAGCTAATATATACAAATATGAAGCAAAACAATCGAGCTATTATATCGAAGTTGGTCATAAACAACTTATAAGTAGGTACCTAATAACACAAATTGATATTTAACAATTGGAAATCGTGTTTTCTTTTCTAACCTACATTGGCAAGGTTAAACAGTTCGGAATCCAAAGTCCTTGTATTCGTTTGTGAATTCAATGACTTAATCCATACTAATATTATAAATGTGAAAGTGTGTCTGTCTGTCTACGCTTTCACGGCCCATCTGTTCAACCGATTTTGATGAAACTTGGTAGAGGGATAGTTTGAATCCCGGGGAAGGTCATAGACTACTCTTTATCCCGGAAAATTAGGAGTTCCCGGGTGAATAAAAAAAGCTAATACATGTGGACGAAGCCGCGGCCATCATCTAGTTTCTACTTAATATCTGATTACCGGTTACACGGCAGAAAGTTGCCGTTATAAATAAACTTACCTACCTACAAAACAAACTTTTATGTTTCTTCATTCCATAATGCCCGCGACTTCGTCTGCGTGGATCGAGGTTTTTTTGTTCCCGCGGGAACTCTTTAATTTTCCGGGATAAAAAGTAGCCTATATGCTATTCCAGACTATAATCTCTGTGCCAAATTTCATGCAGATCCGTTCAGCCGTTCTGCCGTGATTGAGTAACAAACATCCATCCATCCATACATCCATCCATCCAAACTTTCGCATTTATTATATTAGTATAGATTTTGATATAATAGCTTGATGGAACTTTTATATACATATGTGCAGGGTATATTAAATAATATGCTATGTAGAAGACGAATAGTGGTAGACTTTCATATAGAATCGAGTAGTAGGTACTCCAAAGATTAGAAATTCGATATTAGAAGTATTCAATGAGCAAGGATTTTAAATGTGTAAGGACTTTACTTTGGTGCTTGGTTCGGTGGAACACAAATCATCATTATTACATAGCACCCGGGTCGGACCATAATTAGGTAGCTATTTGGTTTTTCCGACTAGAAATTCTCAGTACTAGCCCGGAGTTAGGAAGTTGGTGGTGTCTTACCTCCGAGCCTCAGAGAGCACGTTAAGCCGTCGGTCCCAGTTATTATCACTAACATGATAATAGTCGTTAAAGCCCGCCAACCCGCATTGGAGCGGCGTGGTGGGTCTAAGCTCTAATTCCTTCTCTCTTATGAGTGGAGGCCTGTGCCCAGCAGTGGGACGTTAATAGGCTGTAGTGGTGGTGGCACCGCACCCAATAATGAGGACCGTTCTCCTCTCAAAATGAAATAGGTTTAGGCTTCACCACTCTAGGCAAGGATTATTAAACTTCATGCAAAGAGAACATTATGAAGAGCTCGCAGGACGTGTCATACAACGACGAACGCGACAACGCGACGCGACAGTATCAAACAGTAGAACTTTACGTGGCCTAAGTTGTCGTGTAGATTAGTTTGTCATTTTCTACGGATTCGAATCGCATCGCGTAGCATCGCGTCGCTTTCGTCGCTCACCTAGTACAATGGGTCAAGCATGTCACCGTTAAAGCACGTGCAATTTTTTGTCATTTGGGGTCTAATAATAAATATCATTTTTTTTTTAATTTATGAAATCTCGTGCAAAAGTTATATTATAGGAGATAACTGCACTTTTGGTAACCATCGCCAGAAAAGCTGATTCAGTGTTAGGTGGATGTAGAGCTCTCCACTGATCACAAAAGTTGCAGTCTGCCTGCATTTGGATGGCCCTTTCGCTAAATATGGCCGTTCAAAGACGGTTTATTGTTACCAAAAATGAACGATAATTAGAAAAGCTGATTCTTGTACAGTATTAAAGTATGCGCAGTACCTATGTAAACAGCGTAAAAACTGACGCATGTGGATGGGACTTTTTCTAGATATCAGCTTTCAAAGACGTTATAACCTATACTTACTATGCGTTCCTGTAAAAAAATATTAGCAATAATTTTCTCGTCGTTGATCTCTATTAAAATTTTTTAACAGCAATCAATGGGACGACATAACAATTGCTAATATTTTCTACATTCACTTAACACTGAATCAGCCTTTCTGGCGATGGTTACCAAAATTGCAGTTATCTCTTATCAGTTCTTATCCATGTCATCTCTACTATGTTAAGTTATTTTTGGTGAGACAGGTGGTGAATTATCGAATGAGCACCATTTGAAGGAAAATTTAAGGTCGTAAAGGAGCTTCTATAGCCCGACTAAACCCAAACAATGTACCTATCACTTTAAACAAGTTTAGTTATTAGTTCAGTACGTATACGACCGACATCCGTGTTTCGATTTGAACGTCATAACCTAGAAGCGCTCTTATCTAGCGGAATAGTTAGGCCTTAAAGAAAATTACAATTAATATCGACTGTTATCAATTGGGTATTTGACAAATAGTCAAATCCAGCCGAGCGATCGCGTAACTTCTGCATCAATCATTGTTACAGTATCAATTGTTGTAATTGGCTGAATTTATGGCATTCTTGCTGTGTCAATGGATTATGTCCAATAGTGAAAGAGTGTTAACCAATCAGAGGTGATTGCGATGTATCAATGATTGATGCAGAAGTTACGCGATCGCTCGGCCGGTCAAATCAGCAACTTTTTTTCAAATGTCAAAACGCGTCCTATATATGGAATTTATATGAAATTTTAAAACGTGACGTCACGTAAAGTTCGACGAACTTTAATCTTTAATCGATTGTTTAAAATGGTTATTCAACATAAAACTTTTATTGTACGTGGATATTACGACTTTTGGGTGATCATCTATTTAATAATCACTAAAAAATAATTTATTTTAATAGTAGTCAAATACCCAATTACTATCCTAAGATCTGCAACGAATCTCGATTGTAACATTCAAATCGTAGTTTTTATTTTATTTTATTTTATTAATATTATACTTAACACTAGATCTACCATCTTACATTAAGTGCGGGAACGCAACGCAAGACATTAAAAAAGTGTTTCAATGAGTGTATCGGCTATTTGTAGGCTTTCTCACCTAACCATCGATGTATATATATGTAGGTAGATGGGCCCTGTCATAGAAAAAAGTTGGGCGTCCGACCCCTCACGCCCCTTGTCCTTGCAAGGGAGTATAAGCCAAGGGATTATAAGCCTGTCCTTGTCCCCGCCATAGCGCTGTCCCGCTTTTCAGACTAGATGGCGTTAGGAAAGTAAGTCCACATTCTTTGTTTGACAGGGCTCGTCTATGTAAATTGAGGTCGTTGCACCTAACTCGCTAGTATTTACGAAAACTATATGTAAAACGAAATTACCTTTTAGAGTCATAAAATCATGTTAGTATATATATATACATGTTAGTATAGCAGATGCACCTGGAAGAACTGAAGTCGAGTAGGACGACCTATTTTAACTCCAACGTACTGACAGTTCCAGCTCGGTGCAAAAATGTGTTCCTCAGTGAGGACTTTTGGCCTGAGGGCATAGTGTACCGTCGCTATAGGGAAGCGAGAAAACAATCCTTACCTTAGTTTTATTTTATTTTGTATTGTTTTATTTTTATTTTTAAGTATTATTTTATGTATTGTATAATATGGGCCTTGTTGCCTGAAATAAATGAACAATAATAATAAATAATAAATAATAATATATACATATTAAAATAAACACAGATTTTGCCTTGCGAAACTTCCCGCTGTCAGTATGCGCCTAGCTTTATAATGAAACTGTCATTTTTAAATTGGTGTAATTCCTTTCTATTTTACGAGTACATATTTATAAAACATAATATGCAGGTCCGTAGAAGCAAAGAAATACGACGTATCATGCATAGGAGTCGAAATTGACACAAAGCTGCTGTAAAAAATTAAGTGATTTTTATATTGATAAATAGTCATGTTACCAGCTTACTATGTGAATATAATTCTGTAATTATTTTGCATAATGCCCTGAATTAGGTATTTAAGGAAATGTATAGACTAGAGACGTATAATTATAATTTATCAATCAGTTTTGACCGTGTTGGTCGCCTTTGTATCTAATCTTACTCTCTGTCACTTGAACCAAAGAAGTTATGTAAAATGCCTTTTAAAACTACCGTTCAAAAGTTACCGGTTAGCTTATATGGGTCGTTAAACTATTTTTTATTATAGTAATGACATAACATGGGATGAAGTTATTGATGTATATTTTTTGACAATACAATAAAAACTCGCAATATTATTATTGAATACATTATCGGATTATTTGGCCTGAAACTAGACTGGGCCCCGATTGTAAGTTTTAAAGCATTGAATTAAATGTATAGAACTATTCCAAACATAAGTAAACTAAACATAAGAACTATATATTCAAAGTACTGAAAAACTGTCAAGTTGGGTACCATGTTATGGGCCGTGGTATAACAAAATAACATCATCTCTACAATGTGTGTAATAAAAATGGGCTTATTGTAAAGAGCTATAAAACAAAATGGCGACTAACTAGATGTACTCGTAGTTTTCTAAATTGTAGTATACAATGTCCATATAGGTAAAAGTATGAACCGTTTCGACCAAATCGCTTCATAGGCCGAACTAATTGTGTATTTAATATGCGATTGTAGCTTGATGTATGTGAAATACTGTAGAATAGAATGTGCTGACACTGTAACGTAACTTAAGTGAGCAATTAAGGAGCAAACCAAATTTTTAATGGATTTATCAAATCACGATTCATGAGTTCTTATAGTTCACCTTTTTGACAGTTTAATTTGACAGTTTTCTAATCTATAGTCCGTGTCACGAAAGACTACTCATACATTTTACGTACATTTATTGCACAAATACTATATACAGTGCAGCGGTAGCTTTTGGGGAATTCTTTCGTGACACTGACTTCAACTGTCAAAATCGGTAATATACCGATTGTAGTGCAAAATGCAACTATTTTTTGTGCATTGGCTCCCAAACTGCAATAGTCCTAGATGAGTGCAAAGCCCGCCCCCGCATTGGAGCAGGGTGGGACCGTGGGTCTAAGCTCTAATTCCCTCTCTCCTATGAGAGTGGAGGCCTGTGCCCAGCAGTGGGACGTCAATGGGCTGTAGTGGAGTGCAAGCTGGTAAAATAGGGTACTAACAAAATAATAATTATCTTGATGAGAACTTTAAAATGTTGATGGATGGTTGGAAAGGGCGCTTAAAACTGTTTAACATGAATATTGGGCTAGTTTGAGAAACGTTGCACAAAAAAAATTATATTGCGAGTTAATTTAAATAAACATACCTACATTTAATTTCTTTATTATTAAAGAGAAGTAACATTTTAATTTAATTATGAATGAATATCTATAAAGTATAAATAGTTGACTCTAGTTTTCATTCATCTTTGAAATTTTGTTTTATTTTTGCATTTAAAAACTTAGTTTAAACTTCAATAATATATAAACTCGCAATATTTATGTGTGGTAGGCAATACTATTCACTGATGTATTATTTCATAAGGTCTAAAATCGCGTATTTGTTACTATCAGATCAGTGCATATAAGGTCTGATTTTATGGAACTTGCCAACGATGTTTTTGAGTACAAACTTATTATTTGAAAAAAAAACCTACCTTTTATAAAATTTTTGAAGTGAAAAAAAAACGATAAGAAATCAGATCAATCAAATACACTTTAGTTTAGTTAGTTTATGACAGAATGTAGGCAATTTTTATAAAATCAGATTTCACTTATGTAGATGTATTATTATTATAAGCGCGCAGGTGATAAAAGTAAAATATTTCGATTGCACTTTTTGCATAACACAAAAACAAATAATAAACTGTTGATATTAATGTGTATAGAATATATTACTTATACCTAATTATAATTATGTATGTTTTTCATAGGACCTTTTTTGTAGGAAACTTCTCTTATTTAGGAAATTGTTTTAAGTGGAATTTGGTTGTATAGCGAATCAATAAATAATTTATTTTTAGGTATTTATTTGTTTTTTTAAAAATGTAATTTTGAATAATGTATTTTGGTTGTTTAATTAATAGAAATTGGTTTTATGGTACTTCTGTATTTTTCTCTATTATTTTGTTAGAGGCCTACGTCGATGTGTTGTGATGGCCTAATTGTTTTGTATGACTGATTGAGAAATTGGATGAGTTTTTTATGATGCAACAATAAACGTGTAATATCGAAGCGAATAACTTTTTTTATTTATTCTTGGATATTTGCAAACCCCATAAATATACCTACAGATACCCATCTTTATGCAGACAAGCAATCAATACAATATCGCTTAAATATGAAGGCAATACATTATGCAAATCAAGCCGGTTAAAAATAAGAATAAACAATAACATGGAAAACTTTTATTAAAAATAACGAGCAATAGGAAAACAAAGAAACCCCAATGTATCTACAACTAAGGTTGCGTCTAATTGAAAATGCAGACAAGTCATTAATCCAATAAATACAATATCGTTTCAATTTGAAGGCAGCCCTAAGCAATACATTAATTATACAAAACAATTTGGTTTAAAATAAAAATAACATGAAAACTTTAATTTAATAAAAATCGTGCCGAATTGAGAACCTCCTCCTTTTTTGGAAGTCGGTTAAAAATAACGAACAATAGGAAAAACAAATGGCTACCTACAATCTCTAAACTAAACTAACTGAACAAAATCTATTATAGTGTCGTCCTTTTCCGAGCTAATGCTCCCTTAATAAATGACAGGACTAGGTACCTAGAAATAAGTCCTGTCATTTTTATATAATTCACAGATCGTGTACAACAAAATTAGTATCGAATACACACTTTAGGAATACTTCAAACATGGTAAAAAGGAATTATGGGCAACACACAGCCATGGAATCGGCGTTCTATGGCTTTATTTAGTTAGTTCTTAATTCTTTAGCTAAAGCTACTTATTCGCAGTTTTATCATGGCGTGTCGATGCTATAGTTACTCGTAGATCTGCGACACAGAAAGAGGCTTAAGTAAGAAGTAGCGAGGTGTGACTTTTTTGGTCACATTATCACATAGAAAAAGTTCTAATTCTACCTCTGACTTATATTCAATCTACTGGTCAAACGCATTTCTTAATTCTTTGATCTATCAAATTGTTCAGGAACTTCGAGCATTTAATCAACAGGGATGGATAAGATGTTAGCACCCTGTCCCTACCCCGTGCCAAATGCACTAGCTAGAGTTTCATTATATTGCCATTCTAGATGAATAAAATGACATGATGACTTGTCCTATAATTTTTGTTTCTACCATGCGTAACTTAAATAGATGGTCAAATGCTTGAAGCTTAGAAGTGACGACAAAATTTACTCATGCGTTTATTTATTTGATAACTGAAACTCGGTAAGTTTGACGTCCAGCGCTTTTAGTATTGACTGCGAAGTAAGAGGAATTTCTGGAAAGAAGAAAAAGTTTTGTATACCTTGTTGTATTTTAATGTACTTAGGTAGGCTGGGTAGGTGTACTGGCTGATTCGCCCTGGCTTCACATCAGGGGGTCTACTCTCTTTCTCTCAAACGAAACTTCGCAAACGAACGTAATTAGTCTGTTATTAGACCCACTCAAAATCGTTCAATCCAATCGGTCACGAAAATTTTCTATGGATCCGTACTTCTTCTGCGTGTACGAAAACGAAATAGAGAGGAGCATAGAGATAATATTATGTAGGAGAGGAGTTAACGAAATTTCGTTCGTTTGTTTGCGAAGTTTCGTTTTAGAGAAAGAGAGTAGGGGTCCAGGGGCGGCCTTAGTCATTGCGAGGCTCTGGGCGGTAGTTAGATATTTGCGAGGCCTGGTTTGCCCGAGCACTGGCACGACTGGAGTGAACAACTCAGATATCGGCGCGATATTACTATACTACGCATAGAGATATAATATTATACTACGCAAGCGGCAAGAGTACGCGGAGTAGTCATCATAGATCAATATGTAGGTATAACCTTGTGGCCATTACATGCTTGCACTCGCACCTTGTCGGTTTTGTAATACGCGACGGGCGCGAGTTTCAAATACCTACACATTTAGAACCTAATGTTTTTTTCTACTTGCGAGGGCGCGAGGCCCCTGCAAGAGCGAGGTACCGGGCGTTTGCTCTGCTTGCCACACCCTAAGGCCGCCACTGGTTCACATGGGTGATCCGTATTGCCATTAAAATATAAAATATAATAGGTACCTAATAAATTAATAATATCCTCAGGTACGAATTTCGGCCACGGCGGCCAATCTCTACGTCTACAGACAATCATCCGCCATCAGCCATCTGCGCGGGAGATGTTATATCGAGTGCACAGGTAGGTACTTATGTGCGCAATCACGTCATGTACGTTATCTATTCCTTTACTCTTATAGCCCGATGGAATGGAAAATCCGACACGACCAGAGAGAGATCAGACGCAAACCAATGGCTTTACGTGCTCTCCGAGCCAGTAGCCACGGGGGTGAAACACCGGGAACTAGTAATTTGCAGTCGAACATGCTAACCACTAAGCAACGAGGCAAAAAATATAAATACATAAGAGGTGTATGATCCATATTTACTAATACCTATAAAAAATGCGAAACTACTTCTGTCTGTTTGCCAGATACTTTGCCATACATACAACAACCATCGGTGCAATCAGGCACAGAGGTTATTGCATACATTTCATCCCGGAATATCGGAATCGTTTCCGAGGGATTGGTAAAAAACCTAATCTCTCTCTCTCTGCGTCGTATTCCTATATCATTCAATAAGTAGGTACCTACTGAGGGGCGTTGTGGCGTGACCCCTTTCTATTAATCAAATAATGGTAGGAGTTTTCTTTTGCAAAAAAAATATTAATTTTATTGAAATATAATAGTGAAATTCTCATTCTTGCAGAATACGCTTGCATTTATACACTTTTGGGTGACACTTTTGACCCATATAAATCCACGATAAATTATAATATTGACTTAGGTATAAAAAATACTAATATGATAAACACACTTTTAAAATTGGACTGTTGCAATTCGTTTTTATACGTTCTATACAAAATTAGTTAATAAAAAAATCAAATCAATGTGCATGATTTATCAAAATTTACGCGTCATAATCGCCTGTATTTCTTATAAGTTTGGCGAAATTACTGATAAAATAAAATTTACCATGAATGTTTAGTATAAATAGAACATAAAATAATATACACATCAAAGTCTGATCCAATTCACGTGTAAAATGGTACTGCAGATCGTACGACCGCACGTACGTACGAACTTGACTACGCAAAGTATCAAAGTATCTTTACCGGCATTAGTCTAGGCAACGGGGCGGTCTGTTGTATGGAGACCCCCACATTGAATCCTCAGTCGATGAAACTTGGCAGGGTTTTAGTATTGGATGATCCAAAACTTACACAAAAATATCCACCAAAAAAAAAAACCAGAAGTTAGGTTTTTATACCTAAAAGTACAAATATTTTGAACTGAATAATATCTCGCTCCATTTTTTTTTTACCAAACTAATTAATAGCCTTATTATGAGGTACTCGTTAAAAATCCAAAACATTATTTAAACGGACCTATTTTTTTTTAAAGTGGTTTCCTTTTTTTGACCGTAATTTCGGCAAAAAAATTGCTCATTCAATTTTTTATTTTCACATGTCCTTAAAATGCTGTTTAGCATAACGTATAAGAAAATCCAACAAAATATTTATACCAAAATCAATTTATCTCACTTCAAATTAAAATTATTTATAACTCGGTATGGAAAACTTCTCATACCTATTTCTTTTCTTTATTATAGTAGGTAGGCAAATTTACACTCAAAACCTAAATATCCAACAAAAAAAAAAAAAAAAACCATGCAAAACACCGAATTAAACCGAACGTATGAAAACTAAACTGCGCTTACGCGATAATGTATCTTAATCCTTCTTCTATTGGGTATAGTTTAGCGTGCGTGAGCGAAGCGTTGAAATCACAATCATAACATCATAATCATACTATTACTCCAGTGTGGATACTACGGGTGGATATGGTTGTCGTCACTCGTTAGCACTTACTGTCTTCTACAATGCAATAATAGCAGGCACTGGGCAGCACATCAGGTTTTACATTAGGGCTGCGATATTTTCGCACTGCCGGCCGCCCCTATTTCTATGGCGCGTTAATTAATTTTCATGATATCTTCTAAGATATTCATCTGAATCAAATGGTGTTAAGGGCGAATTTGGTATATATCAAATACTTGAGATGACTAACCATTTTATTTTGATATGGATTAATACAATGTCAGGAAAAAACACCTTCGAAAGTAAAGCTTTGTTTTAGACCAAATCATAAAAATGGTTATTGTGAGACAACCTTTAAAGATAGATATATTTTATCGCGGAATTTTTTTAGAACTTTTTAAGAGGAACAATTCCAACTTTTACTATTTACACAGCGCACACCAGCTCTCCGTGGATGAAGCTCTCAGATGGGACGATTTTTTCCGACTTCATTCACATTATTGCAATTTTCGTAGGGATCTCTAATTTTTTTTAAATAAAATATAGCCTATGTTACTCGCTGATAAAGTAGCTTGCTATAAGTGAAATAATTTTTTAAATCAGTTGAGTAGGTAGTTTTTGAGTTTATCCATAACAAACAAACAAACAAACAAACAAATCTTTTCTCTTTATAATATTAGTTTAGAATAGATAAACAATATAGCGTTACAGAAGATAAATTCAACATTAATAAAAACCACTAACTGTAACGACTTACCTTCAAGGTATATTTCCATAGTTTAATTAAGGGCCCATAAAAAAACTAGAAAGTTAACAGTTCCTGTGGGATCTCATGCTGATTTTTACGTATTTTTGATTCAATCATACGGCAACTAAATAACAATTCGACGTGATTTTTTAGGACCAGGAAAGTAACATGGGCTACCTTTGTCCTGGAAAAACTAATAGTACCCGCAGGATAACATGATGTCACTTATCACGTATTTGTCCTTCAAGCATGCCAAAAGCTACTCATTAACGTGATTTTTGTATGGATAGAACTGAAGATTTGGTAATTTATATGGCCTTCATTTAATCCCAGAAAATGTATGGTTCCTGTTGGAGAGCTAGCTATTTTTCACGAATTTGGCGCATTCACGCGTTCAACTACGCGGTTTGTCAGTTACAGTTTGAGTTTTTGCGCTGATATAGTTGCGACAAAAAGTAACATACTTTTCGTCGCAATGATTAAATAGATCCCGCAGCATCTTATTAAATAAGATTGAAATAGATCGCGTAGCATATTATTTTATGGGATCTATGCCAAAAAAAACAAAAAAAACTGCTTCAAGTAGACAACCATCACTTTTTACCATTGAAAATGGTTATCAGATGCAAATCGCCTGAGACGTATTTTTGGCCATAGCTCCGAGGATTTTAGGAGGATCGAGATGGGAATAATACCAAGAGTTGAGGAATTTATCGAGACATATTGTGTGAACATTTGAATTTTGAAAATCGGCTTGTAACTTTTTTTGGAATTATTTCGAAATTGTAAATATTTCGGAAAAAAACCGACTTAAGAAAAAATTAAAAAAGGGTCCCAGGGTATTAGTTTAGCTACAAAATGGCGAAAAAATTCTGAAAATCGGGTAATAATTGTGACCTGGTGGGTCTAAAGGTGGTCCGTTTAGATTTGGAGTTGTACAAAAACGGATATTTTCGTATATGAAAAGTGATGTAGCTTCTATGATTATTGACCCGTCGTAATGGTAGTGGTGTTTAAAGATGCGGATGCAGGCGAGAAGTGCATTCGAGTTGGAATTTTTAAAATCAGATAATTCGTTTTTGAAAAATTTTGAAGAAGAGATTAACGTATTCATTTTCAAAGCTCCGATTCTTGCGGGGACTGCGAAATCTGTGATTTTTTATAGCTATTAAATCAGGCACTTGCATGTAAAAACCCATATTATACTTGCTCTAAATCTTCTTTTCTTTAGTTTTTTGTTCTAATGAATTTTAATTTTCTTTAATTTTGTAGTTGATTAAAATAACCATAGATGCAGATAAGTAATTTAAATTGTAGTGTAGTAAATGCTATAATTTGATTTTTTCGCTTTGTGTCCAACATCGCTTTATTGCCATCTCTATTCTGGTACACTAATGAGAAAAAAAAAATATCTTTCTCACTTTCTTTGCATCGTTTTGAGGCAAAGAATAACAGCTCCAAACAGACGATTACAAATGAAAATCTCGTTTACACTACAAAACTTCTTATTATATTTGGTAACGCGGTGCGTCTAGAGTTGTCTTTTCTATATATATAATGCACTGTATGTCCCGGGAAAGAGATGGCAATAAAGCAATGTTGGCCGCAACGGGAGAAAATTATCATATTATATTTTATTTAATAAACTAGGTACTTAAAGTTACTTAAATTTAACTTTCACATAATATTATGTAAATTTTTGTTATCTACTTAATTTTAAAAAAGTACAGAAGAATTCTTAACAGGTTTACCAATATTTTTTTTGGAAAATAGTTAAGTAAGTATATCGAAAAAATTGTAGCCAATTCGTCTCCGTGGATTAAGTTTTTTACTTAACTCTTTAATTTTCCAAAATTACCTCCCCGGAATACAACCTATCTCTGTACCAAATTTTATCAAAATTGGTTGAAAAGATGGACCGTTAAAGCGTAGCAGACAGACAGACAGATACACTTTCAATTTCATAATATTAGTATGTATAATAGTTTTTAAATAAAAAGCTTTCAAAGATCGCAAAAAAATTGTATGACCCCTTAAACAACCAAATGCGAGAATACCCTTGGGTACAGTGCGAAGACACACCAATTTCAAAGACCATTTTGTGTTGGGACGATATAATTGTTATTTTACGGCTAGGGAAATACAATCGAGAACACAATGTAATTCAAATTTCATAATCATCACTGTGAGGCTAGAAACATTATATTTTAAAGCAGTTTTCGTTGCACAAACCAGTTTTAGAGCAATCAGTTACTTTAACGCTCAGGCAATACGGTTCAGAACGCATTGATCGTCATACTGATTGTCATTTGCAAAAGCTTTTGATTGAAAATTGAACTGTCGAATCAACGAAATACGGTCGGTTATCGAGTACAGGATCGCGTCGCCGTAGGCATATTATCTCGGTCTCAGGACGTCACCACGCTCCTGCTTCCCCCGATTGATTAAATACAAAATATTTCTTTAGAAAATGATTTTAGTTTTTAATGCGTTTGATTTTATTATATTTGATATTTTCATAGTTGATAGGAAAAAAAATATTGTAATCGTATCAATAAAAAAAATTGACGGAGAAATTTTTCACTACGAATAAAAAGGTAACTTTTGAAAAAAATATAGACTGATAGTATATTTGTTGGATTTTAAATTTTTAGGTATTAAACGGCAATAAAAGGACATTCCAGTGAAAAGTTTCAATGAGTAAATTTTCCGATGCAAGTAACATTAAAAAAACATATTTTTTCAAAATTTGATTGTTTCATCTTCGAGTATTTGTTGGATATTTCTTATTTAGTTTCCATACCTTTACATGAATGTTTCAAGTGAAGAAAGTTTTGACGGATCATTTTTGCGGACCAAGATATTAGACATAAAAGAGTTTAGGTAAAAATACCTAACTTCTGGTAAAAAATTTTGTTGGATATTTATAACATACCTTTACGTTATGATACTTTATCATACAGTAAAGTTTCGTCGTCTGAGGAATTACTGTTGGGGTCCACTAGCTTCCTTTCCTAGACTACATAGGTATGTCGTCTATTTGTGAGTGCAGCCTAACGGTCTACTGTGCGGTATACCTACCTACAGATTCCAAAATTGGCCGATGGCGAGAATACGGCCTCTTAAATTCGGTCACCCGTCCAGTTACCGACTTGGGTCTTGGGTTGCTTAACTATCGCAATCGACTGATATGCGTTGTCACAACTGGGCCACTCGTCCCTCGCTTAAAAAACCTACTTAATCTTCTTCTTCGTCGTAACACTCTTGACAGAGTGGTCGTGGTCATCGCGAAGTGACAGCTTTTGTGGCAGATGTTATGCGCCGCACGAGCATCCGCCACTTCTCCCTGCTGGCCGACAGCCTGGTGCACTCGTGTAATGAACCGCCAACAGCCGACTTAATTTGGTCGGTCCATCGCATGGGTGCATCATTAGGAAACGATTATTTTGCCTGGTGGGAGGCTTCGGCCGTGGCTAGTTACCACCCTACCGGCAAAGACGTACCGCCAAGCGATTTAGCGTTCCGGTACGATGCCGTGTAGAAACCGAATAGGGCTATGGGTTTAATATAACTGCCATGCCCCTAACAGGTTAGCCCGCTACTATCTTAGACTGCATCATCACTTACCATCAGGTGAGATCGCAGTCAAGGGCTAACTTGTAGTGGATAAAAAAAAAAATAAAAAAAAAATAAAAAAAAAAAAAACGAATTGCTATCTACTCAGTAGGTACTCACCAAGATTAATCCATTCGTTGGGATCGTACCCAGAATCCTTGC
The DNA here is from genome assembly GCA_917051295.2 of Erebia ligea. Taxonomy (NCBI): domain Eukaryota; kingdom Metazoa; phylum Arthropoda; class Insecta; order Lepidoptera; family Nymphalidae; genus Erebia; species Erebia ligea. Next base: position 4,052,829 of record OU785237.1, on the reverse strand, counting down.
GCGACTCCATGATACACTGTCTTATCACGTAAATCACAGCGTACGATGTTACAATGCCCATCTCTCCTACGGCTGCAAATTAATAAGTTGGTACAGTTCCACAAACTCATTTGGCCCGGTGGCCAGAATTGGAACTAAGATTTATGACTTAGTTTTTTTAAATTTTTTATTAGCAACTTTAAATTGTCATTTAAAGCGCGCGTATTTAGTGTAGGTTAGGTACGAGTACATAAGGTATTATAATAGTAGGTAACTGTACAGTACCAAACCCACAGCACAGTACCCACACAGTACAGTATCCAAGCACAGCAGGGCTAGCATGGGCCGGAGATAAAAATTTTATCCCCCGATTCTATCCACTGACAAGAGATAAATAAATAAATAAATAAATAAATTTATTTTCAATAAAACAGAGTGGGACAACTAAATAACATTTTAGCCTTACAACTAGGATATAACTAATGAACATAGTTGACATGCAATTATTAAATATTATTGTGCACCTGTTTTCCGAACTAGTTAGAACTGTGTCTCGGAAAACAGGGCTTCCAACTCAGAGACACAAGAAAAATGACAACACTGCAACTGCGTGTAGGCTTGAGTTTGCATGTGTATGGGTGTTGTGTGTGTGAGTGAGTGAGTGTGTGTGTGTTTGTGTTGTGTGTGAATGAGTATTGTGTGTGTGTGTGTGTGTGGGTGTGTGTGTATTAATTTAAGTAAGTAATGATTAAACTAGAATCTCCAAAAGTCCTTCAGTGGTCGAGTATGTTTGCTTAAGAAGCCAATTCTTAAGTGCATCTTTGTAATAATGGTGATTTAAAGAATGCAGAGAGATAATTCTATGCAACTTATTATAGAGGTGAGGTCCGAGGAAGACAAAAAACCTACGACTAAAAGCAGTCTTTAGTTTACCATAGCTAGCAAGCTGAGGTCTACGACTGGGGCAATCACGGGTGAAGCACGTCAGAGAATGTTGTTTAAGAGCTGTAGCCAGAATAAATAATTGCCGTACAGTTAATACTTGACAATACTCGTAAAGCATATTAGTAGGATACAAACGGGGTTTAAAGCAACACACCTTCAATACAGCTCTTTGTGCACGTTCGATTTGAATAAGATGTGTTTTAAAATTAACTTATCCACCCCTCAGAGCACGGCAACAGGGGAGAGGAGAAGTTTATCCCCGTTTGACATTTCACGGGGACTCAGGGGACTATTTATCCACCGTTATTTAGCGTTTTTATTTATTTATTTATGGATAAAAATTTTATCCTTTCCTTGGGGAGAAAATTGTCTCGGCCCATGCTAGGGAGGCAGTAAGATACTAGATTGAGTCATTTCCACGCTCTTTTGTCATTTACATAACCTTTAACAGTCATCCTCCAGCACGATGGACCGACGAGTGGACGACTTTAAGAGGGTGGCGGAAGGCTGAGGACCGGGTGTGGTGGCGTTCTTTGGGAAAGGCAGTCCGCAGGCTGATGATATGATGATGATTAACAGTCATCATCATCATTTCAGTCCATCGCCCGGCCGAGTCACCATGGCCTGTTGGCCTGTACCTATGGCTAGCATGCGCACTACGAGTAAAATTATGTCTACCCGTTATCTCTCTCTGTCTACCGAAGCTAACATGGTTACTTGTCTCGTTACGTCAAAAGTATAGATAAAAGTAATATATCTTATGTTATGGTTCTTTTCTCTACGAACCTTTACATGTCGACTATTTTTTTCTTGTATTATACCTACCGCATTATGTGTATGTAATTGTAGGGTAAATAAAAAATTTGCCCGCAACGACAACATCTCTCTATCTCGTCGCGAGATAATCTCGTTTTGCGCATGCTAAGCACACTGGTAGTAAGTTAATATACCTACTAAGAAATCTATGGTATGGCCAAACCCTCCCAGATTTACATACTCCACACACCTTCGAAAAAAGACAACATTGTTGGTCATTACGAACAACTATCATACATTTGTGTTGTTTCTTTCTTAGTCACTATGTTTACACCGTTCAAGTGCGTGCCCGAGGATCGAACCCACGATCACCAGATTCCTATTGGAGGCCGAACATCTCAACCACTATGGCACTAGGCTGTCAGTTATCCACAGACCAATACTTGGTGCCGCTATCCTATAACTCTAACTACTGTTACCGACGACCTCAATACATCTCTCATACACATCCGTTCAAATTACAGAAGAACAGTAGTAGAATTATGATATTTCATAAGTGGCACAAGTTGTCCCACGTATAAAATAAAGTAGATCTTACCTTTAGACCCTAAAACACCTTTAGGATTTTTAGAATTGTATCTCAAGTATACATTGAAGATAGCTGGAATATCCTTGATCAGGTAAACTTCGTACTTGAGGGCATCATCTGACAACAATTTTCCTGTGTTTTTATCGTACACGAAATGTTCATGTGTCAAATAACTCAACCCTTGAACATAACCGCCTTCAACCTGAAAATAATATTGAAGAATTAACTTTTTAAATCAAATAATATGAGCTCATTTAATCGGATTCCCTTCACATCAACTCCCTTGACATGGAAGGTCTGTGGCGTTTTAGTTTTCGCGGGAACTCTTTGATTTTCCAGGCTTATTTGCTATTCCAGACTATCTCTGTGCCAAATTTCACCCAGATCCGTTCAGCCGATCTGGCGTGATTGAGTAACAAACGTCCATCCATTATTATCCAGATAGAAGCAGGCGTTATTTTGCGGAAATCCATGATAATGACATTAAATTGAACTAGTTCCTTATCTAGAAGTTTAATTCGCTATAATCCGTGATAATAGACCTAAATCTCTGTGGTACAGTGTGTATCGCAGGCTATAAAGTGCAGTATACACATGCTGTACCACAGTTCAGATTTACCTATTGTCACATATTGTCCTTTTTCGGGATAAAATGTTTCGCATTTATAATGTTAAAGTATGATAGTAGGTAAATGATCTTGATTAAGATACGATAGAAGGTACTAATTTTATTGTAAACGTTATTTACCTGACCAACATCAATATTAGGATTGGCACTCAATCCAACGTCCTCCAATATGTCACACCTATCAAGTTGAAACTTGCCCGTAATCACATCCAATTGCGCCTCCAAAATACAAACTGCAAACGCACTGTAATTCTCCAAATCTGGTTCCATGTCAGTCATCATGTATTTCGCAGTCAAATCAACTTCCTCATCCCCTGCTGTTTTAATCAACTCAGACCATGTTGGGTTACCCATTCGAACTTTTATAGGATTTAGCCTTGCCTTCAGCATTTTGCATGCTTTTATTACCGAGTAGCAAACGCATTCGCTCACGATACTAGAGCCGGAGAAAACGTTATTCGCTGCTACGAAAGAATAGTGGGGAATGACTGATACTGATTCAAGTGGTATCCCCAATTCATAAGCGCATACTTGGGCAGCTTTAGTGTTAACACCCTGGCCCATTTCAACTCCACCTGTGGTTATAGTAACTGTACCATCACCACGATAGATGGACACCATGGCTGTGTAGTTCCCATAATATTGTACGGGGAATAGCATAACGCTGATTTTGATAGCTTTCTTCATCCATCTATTGTTTTTGTTGAATGCTTTGATGTATTTTAGTCTTTTCTCATAGTTAGCCTTTTCTTTTAGGTATTTGATGAGTTCTGGTAAATCGTTGTCTTCAGTTCTCATGTTGACCAGACGAACATCAATCGGATCTTTTTTCACGGCAACAGCTATATGTTCCATAATGTTTTCAATGCTCACAATTCCTTCTAAGGTACCTGAAATATCAGTTAATAAGTAGATAAGATTAACAATTTTGTTAAATACGTAATTTTTTTATTTTATTGTGAGATAGGCTTTCGTTTGACGACAATCATGCTTAATACAAAGCAATGATGAGGTCTAGGTTGGAGCGCGCTTGCCTATAAGATGCCTATTCACTCTTGCCTTGAAGGTATTTAAGATACACGTGGCAGGGAATACATGCGCTGGAAGGGTATTTCACATCCTGGCGGTTCGAATCAGGAACTTGAAGCAGAACCGCTTCGTTCGAGCAGACTGGACGTCAACCACATAAGGATGCCAACGCTGCCGATTTCTTGCTGTTCTGTGGTAGAACGGTGAAGGGGAACAAGGTTGAAAAGTCTTCAATCTATAGACGTTCACTGCTGAACATAGATCTTTTGTAGGAATAGACCTCATCATTGCTTTGCACTAAGCATGATTGTCGTCAAGCGTAAGCCTATCTCGCAATTTAAAAAAAAAATTTAAATGCCATCGCGGCCTTGCGCCTCTCTTTTTACTTGGTGCGGATTGTCCACCTAGAAGTGGGTCTGCCAACGCGGTGCATCCATTGCGGGATCGCCATCCTTGGGACCCCTTGGTACCCCAGTCTTTTATTTATTTATTTTATTTTTATTATTTTTATACAAAATATTGTCTTAAAACTATTAGAAAAAAAGTAGACAAAGGTAATGCTTATTGATCTCTAAATTAGAAATCTCTTCCAGCCTTCCTTGAAAGTGAGTAAGGTGAAATTGTTATAATATATTAAAGTACTAGCTGATGCCCGCGACTTCGCCCGCGTGGATTTAGGTTTTTCGGTTCCCGCGGGAACTCTTTATTTATCCGGGATAAAAAGTAGCCTATGTGCTATTCCAGACTATAATCTATCTCTGTGCCAAATTTCATCCAGATCCGTTCAGCCGTTGGAGCGTGATTGAGTAACAAACATCCATACATCCATACATCCACACATCCATACATCCATACATCCATCCAAACTTTCACATTTATAATATTTATTTGATCTAATTGTTAATCGGAAAAAAGGGTGCATCCTCATTGAAAGCGGCAGCTACTGCATAGTTAACTAATCTTTTTTAAAAAACATCTATCGGTTATCTGAACTACTTACCCCGCCCATTGCCGTCTCATCTAGCTACCAGACCTGTCGGTCTATGACCCGGTTACTTTCTTCTACGGATCTTCTCATTTCTGATTCCGTCACGTTAATAAACCCGGAGCCAATGTTAGTTAAACCAATTTCTTTTTTTATAATTTCCTATTTAATTCTTAAATACTCTTTTTAGGTAAGTACCTAGTAGGTATTTTGAATTCAACAACTTACCCGGGGCTCTATTGAAAGTGTTAGACGGTAAGTCGGTAAGGACAGCGTATGTCTTTAAATTAAAGTAATCAGTATTGTAGCAGTGCGGAAAGCCACCCCAGACGAAATCTAAAAGGTTCTCGTTATGAGAGAAACCATCGTCCTCAGTAATTGATGCGTTCAAGTATTGAATCTTCCCGTTGTCATCTACTCCGACCTGTAATAAATAGTACGCAATCTTCAAGTATCAAGAATTCCAACATGTGTTATATTTAGGGCGGTATTCCGTAGGCCCAATTTGACAGCGAAAATTCGGCAGAGCACTGTGGTCTTAACGTGGGAGGTACCGGGTTCGATTTCCGGCAGGGTCAATTTGGGATTGCATAATTTCTGGACTTTCTCTGGGTGGTGAGAGGCTTTGGCCGTGGCTAGTTACCACCCTATCAGCAAAGACGTACCGCCAAGCGATTTAGCGTTCCGGTATGATACCGTGTAGAAATCGATGGGGTTATAAAACTGCCATACTCCTGAAAGGTTAGCCAGCTACCATCTTAAAATGCATACGATATCGCAGTCAAAAGCTAACTTGTATCTCTCTCTGCATCGTATTCCTCGTTGCCGAGGGTCGTGGCCCCTTTCCATTAATCACATAATGGCAGGGGATTTCCTTGGGACTATAATGCGGTGGGTTCCCACGTCCTTCCGCATACGACTCAATTTTGAGTATTTCAACTCTTAGGTTTGTAACGATTAAGAGATATTCATGATTATAACCGGGACCGACGGCATAACGGGCTCTCCGAGGCACGGAGGAAAGGAAAAGGTCAAATTTGAACCTCCAAATCCGGTCACGTTGCTTAACAATCGCAATCGACTGATTATACGTTGTCACAACTAGGCCACGTCCCTCGATCTTGTATCTAGTGGAATAAAAAAAACTACAACTTCTGTAAAGCTTAGTTCATTAACCTCATACTCGCACTGGAAAGGCAATCTCCTCCCAGATATAGTAATATTAGTGGGCAGTGGCAGCACGAATCTGCAAGGGCGATCCATCCTCTTGGCGACGATTGCGCTCGCGCACGCTACTTGCACGTTGCGACTGATTTTCCCGCCGAAACCACCTCCAATGCGACGAACTATAACATGGACACTGAAAGTAAAATGTTTTTGGTCTAGATAGAAGTAACAAAAAACTTGATTTCGTTGTGAATTGTGACACATCCTCAACGTACCGTACATGTTAACACAGAAGAATAAAAATAGTTTTTGGTTTAAATTAAAAACTTTCACTAATTTCATTTTATGACCCACTATGTGGTGATGCCCACGATTTCGTCCGCGTGGATTGAGGTTTTTTAGTTCCCATGAAAACTCTTTAACTATCCGGGATAAAAAGTAGCCTATGTGTTATTCCAGACTATCTATCTATCTCTGTGCCAAATTTCATCCAGATCCGTTCAGCCGTTCTGGCGTGATTGAGTATCAAACATTTATCCACCCATCCAAACTTTCGTATTTATAATTTTAGTAGGTATAGATAATTCTGAGAACACTGGAGTAAAAGCCCGATAGGTCACGATCAGCATAAACTTATGAAATGTAAAAGCTCATGTTCATAGGAAAGATCAAAGGAAAAAGGCTCGGACGTAGCCGTGCGACGAACCAGGCTTGTCACATGTTGAAGAGAAAGAAGATCAAAATAAGGTTATTTTGGAAAGGAAGCCATGATCCTCGGCAATGAGGGAACAACGCGAGGAAGGGCCCGTTTATGTAGCCCGTACCCTACTAACAGTAGGCTACTATAGTTAAAAGATAAAATTTCATAAACTTACTCGCTTTCTTGCATACTCAAACACCGAGCTACTGCAATTTGTGTCAAATCCAACCATTGTGATGTATCATGAATCTCCATGCCTTTATCAAGTGGGATCGCTACACACGACAACGGCTCCAAATAATAATGATACTGAGCTTCCAATTCTAACAGGCCTTTAACAACTTTCTTAACGTTTTCGCCTCTGCCTTTTGGCTCGATCGTAGGACCCGACAGGATTGTATCGCTGAATTTTTTAGCTTGATTAATAGTTAAAATTGGCGGTGTATTAACAAGATTCTTGTATGTAACTTTAACTTTCTTAGCTGCATCTATGGCTAGCTGATGACTTTCAGCTACAACTATTGCTACTGGTTGTCCGTAGTACTTTATATCTTCATCTCCCAAAATGGGCTCATCTTCAGTTTGGAGTTGTATACCGGGGAAGGTGAAAGAGTTTTTTCCAGGTATATCTTTAGCTGTATAAACTGCGCAGACGCCTTCTAATTTCTGAAATTTATTAGAACATTCACATCGCTAACTTTAATAATCTTTTAACTTGAAAAATTAAAAATTCAACTTGGCGGTGCAGTTGTACAAGAAAGTCTTAAAAGTGATTCTCTCTGAAAGTCTCTTTTAAAATTTAACAACAGGCTTTTATTGGAGAACATAATTCTAGATGTTTAAACGCGTTTTAGGGCAACATAAAAAATACATGAAAATTTTGGCTCACCAGGGCATTTTCAACGTCCACGTAATCTACAGCGCCGTTGTGGACTGTGGATAGCACAAACGCCCCGAATACTTCATGCGGCTGTGGCGGTATACTGTTCACGTAGTAGGCCTCTCCAGAACTTTGTATGATAGCTTCCAGTTTCTTCACCGGCTGATTGAGGGGGTACAACGAAGGATCTGTTTGGAAGACCTGCGTGCCGCTGGATAAAGGTCTGACGATTAGTTGACCACCAGATTGGTACCGTGGGAAGACGATTCCTTCTGGAGCAAGACTAAGAACGAACTGAAAATATATTCAAACTGTTATTTTCGACATTATAATTTATGTGTAACTAGAATAGATGATCTACGTGGAGTATAAGGGTGTTTGAATCCCGCGGGAACTCTTTAATTTTCTGGCAAGAAAACTCTTTGTACCAAAAATCGCCAAAATCGGTTGAACAGATGATTATAATATTAGTATGGATTTTATATGAGCGCTAGAGATTATGGGTCAAACCGCAAAAATTTATTTGGAATAAGAATTCATCGAAAGAACTCACATCACATCTCATTTTCAAATCTTATGAAGTAAACCTTCTTCAGTCACGACTTCAGAGTACCTACCTAACTCCAGATCTTTTTTTTACGCACCTAAGTAACTTTCCTCTGCCCGTTTTAAAATTCCTTCACACCGAAAAGCAATGAAACAGTCATTTTTGAGACCGCTATTATCGGAAGTGTCATAAAATAGTAGATTAGTAGCCAAGGGTTGTAAGGCATCAATTGCAGCCCGAGATATTTAGGCGCACGAGCGCAGGGAGGGCGCCTATAGTTCGAGGGTGCAATTGATGCTTACACCCGAGCTAACTACTCTTATTATAGGAGATAACTGCACTTTTGGTAACCATCGCCAGAAAAGCTGATTCAGTGTTAGGTGGATGTAGAGCTCTCCACTGATCACAAAAGTTGCAGTCTGCCTGCATTTGGATGGCCCTTTCGCTAAATATGGCCGTTCAAAGACGGTTTATTGTTACCAAAAATGAACGATAATTAGAAAAGCTGATTCTTGTACAGTATTAAAGTATGCGCAGTACCTATGTAAACAGCGTAAAAACTGACGCATTTGGATGGGACTTTTTCTAGATATCAGCTTTCAAAGACGTTATAACCTATACTTACTATGCGTTCCTGTAAAAAAAATATTAGCAATTATTATGTCGTCCCGTTGATTGCTGTTAATAATTTTTAATAGCGATCAACGGCGACAAAGTTATTGCTAATATTTTTTTACAGGAACGCATAGTAAGTATAGGTTATAACGTCTTTGAAAGCTGATATCTAGAAAAAGTCCCATCCAAATGCGTCAGTTTTTACGCTGTTTACATAGGTACTGCGCATACTTTAATACTGTACAAGAATCAGCTTTTCTAATTATCGTTCATTTTTGGTAACAATAAACCGTCTTTGAACGCCCATATTTAGCTAAAGGGCCATCCAAATGCAGGCAGACTGCCACTTTTGGGATCAGTGGAGAGTTCTACATCCATCTAACACTGAATCAGCCTTTCTGGCGATGGTTACCAAAATTGCAGTTATCTCTTAGTCTATCTGCTTTACATCTCGATTGTGAGGTAAAGTAGGTCCTTATTACCCCCAAATGGAGCTTGTAGGTGACCAATTAGCGCTCTAGGGTAATAATGTAGCTAGAAAAGCCCTAGGGCGGTAAGTAATTAAAAAAAAAACTCTTCACTCTTTCAAAAAGTTCGCGTACATCTAACCATCATACTTTTTTTAATTACTTACCGCCCTAGGGCTTTTCTAGCTACATTATTACCCCAGAGCGCTAATTGGTCACCTACAAGCTCCATTTGGGGGTAATAAGGACCTACTTACCGAATATGAGAGATGTAATAGTAGATTAGTAGCCAAGGGTTGTAAGGCATCAATTGCAGCCCGAGATATTTAGGCGCACAAGCGCAGGGAGGGCGCCTATAGTTCGAGGGTGCAATTGATGCTTACACCCGAGCTAACTACTCTGCTTTACATCTCGATTGTGAGGTAAAGTAGGTCCTTATTACCCCCAAATGGAGCTTGTAGGTGACCAATTAGCGCTCTAGGGTAATAATGTAGCTAGAAAAGCCCTAGGGCGGTAAGTAATTTAAAAAAAAACTCTTCACTCTTTCAAAAAGTTCGCGTACATCTAACCATCATACTTTTTTTAATTGCTTACCGCCCTAGGGCTTTTCTAGCTACATTATTACCCCAGAGCGCTAATTGGTCACCTACAAGCTCCATTTGGGGGTAATAAGGACCTACTTACCGAATATGAGAGATGTAAAAGTTATTTTTTAACTCAACACAGAATAATATTATTTGGATTGTTTGGACGAGTCCCATTTACATTGAAGGTAGAATTGGTGAAGCGTGTTTTTTTTAACTTATTAGATATTAGCTGATGCCCGCGACTCTGTTCGCGTGGAAGAAGTTTTTTTAACTCCCACGAAAACTTCTTAATTTTCCGGGATAAAAAGTAGCCTATGTCACTCTTCAGGTCCTCAACTATCCCCATGTAAAAAATCACGTCGATCTGATGCTCTGTTGCGGCGTGTTTGAAAGACAAACAAACACACTTTCGAAATTAATATTAAAAGTATGATTACCTTGTAAAAAAGTCCTATAGCCATTTTCTTCCTCGTCCACGCAGACTGCTCCGGAGGCTTCTCTACCGGCACTATTTCCTTATTCAACACCTCAATAGCTCCTTGCAGCACTTGGTTGCTAAATAGATTCTTTCCTTTCAAATAATTTTCTGTTTGCCTGGCGTGAATGAAATTGGGCGCAATGTTGCCGTAAACGATACGTATTGAGTCGATAAAGTTATTGTTGTCAAATATTACGCTGAACGCAACGTTGACGATGGCCAAAGCGTTCTGACTTCTCGGCATTATCTGAATCAAAATTATTGAATATTTGAACGGCACTATAATATTATAGTTTGGTTATATATAGTTTGGTTTGGTTGGTTTGGTTTATTATAGTTTAGTTTGGTATCTTAACTAAAAGGGATTTTTCAATAATTTCTACACCGCTTTTTTTAAATTCTGCTCTAGATTTTCTTCCATTGTAATACAATGTTACTGGAACCCCCAGGGTCTTTAAAGTATTATAACTTCAGCGCGGATAGGCAGCCATCATTCTAGCCACAATTTCACACGGACATGATTTTTAATAATTAGATTGGCCAAGCTAGCTATAGCTAGCTAATAATATATTATAATAATATAGTTTTATTGTAACAATTGCAATAAAATATCAAATAAGATTATCAAAAGAGAATTCTTCCCAGTATCATCAAATTCCTAAATCATTAGGTAACAAGATTATAGCGGAGGTCGATATAGCAACTGGGTGACTTTTTTTGGCATCTCGAAATACCTTATTATTACTAATATTAAGGTATAACAATTATACTACAGTATTATTTGACCGAGCGAAGCGAAGGTCTCTGAGTCTACTTGAGTGAATTGGCACTTGTCCGTCCGACCGTCCGTCCGTCCGTCTGTCAGAGCCTTGTAACTTCTGAATTACTGAACGTAATTACTTCATGTAAACCGATGGCCTCCAGCCGAATATGACTTAAAAAGTTATGAAAATCTTTATTGTAGGGGGGCTCTCATAGAAGCGAATGCGAAGTAAAATATTTTTTATAGCGTTACATAGGGTTGCGGTATATAATTTTAAAGATAATTAGGAATGGAGTCCAAAAATATATTTTTTTTAATTTTTCCTCTAAAATTGATGAAATGGGGGGCTTTCAAAGTGGAGATTTTCTAACGTCCAAAGTTGCCCTCAGAACTCTCAATTTTCTGAAAGGCTGAGCCTGAAACTTGATCAATTATTTGAATTATATCTTGTACTTGAACAATAAATACTAAAATTAGATAAATATTATAAAGAAACGAAATTATTTAATTTTAATGAGCTTCAGTACTTTTAACAGAACTTCATAATGATGTCAATAGATGGCGCTCTGTGATACGCGAGCTGTGGCGAGGTCTCAGTTCGGGGCGAACCACTAGTTATTTAATGTCTTTTAGAGTCCATCATATCCATAAAACTACATATAAACGCATGACAACTCTAGCGCCGCGATGAATGTGCGCAACAGCTGATCGTCCGGGTCAACGAACTCGCGTGCGCAACTCTGATAAAGCGGTGTAGGTTGACAATGATTTTCAATTTTAATAATGTTACTTTTTTATCGAACTTCTGTGTTTAATATGAAAATAATACTCTAATATTAATTCTCTGAATGAGTGAATTAATTATTGATAGAATAAAAATATTAAAAAGTAACGATGCCATGGGCATCACCCCCTATCACCCCCTATTTTTTTCGAGACGACAAAAAAGTTACCCAGATGATTTTAGTAAGTACTAGCTGATGCCCGCGACTTCGTCCGCGTTTAATCTTTTTTGTTTGATTCCCGCGGGAACTTCTTAATTTTCCGGGATAACACGTCATAAGGGTACTGTTAGACGATTGCCGACTCACCTTATAACTCCTAAACAAATGATTCGACCCTCGTGGTGGCAGTTGGAAGCTCACGATCAGTTTACCACGCATGTCGACTCTTAGGAAATTCCGCATCGTATAGGTAGTTCTCACATTATTGGCATCACCTGTTGAAATGAGAATTACGTAATCTATTAGAACCCATCCGACAAATGACGTCCCAAACACGTCTCTAGCTATCCTGGCGACCAAATTAAATTATGATCGACAATGCTCCCTATCAGATACGGCCACACACAAACACCTACCAAGCATAGCGTCTTCGTCGGCGAAGACAAGGTCACCCGGACGAGGATTCAACCCTCGGCTTCGGCGAGGTACAGAATAGTGTACCTAGTCTAACCGACCTCTCATTCTTCTGGTTTTTTTTTCATTTTTTCAAAGTTTCTGGATATCCTATGCATAAATTTAAAGATTGAACAGCATTTATTAAGTCGAGGTTATTATACTATCGATGATTTTCTTAATCTGCATGGACGCCACCGGCCTCGCATCCCACAAGTCAGTGTAATACTTGTAACGTAACGTATGTGTTGTATTGTTTTCTTATTGTAAATTTTTTTTTAGAAAAGAGCTATTGCTAGTTTCTTGCCGGCTTTTCTCGGTAGAATCAGTTTTCCGAACCGGCGCGGTGGTAGAGTCTTGACGTATCATAAGTGACACGAGTTGTCCTACGTGAAATATATAAATCATTTATCATTTAATATTTATTCGTCCCAACGTCATCATCAGCCGGGGTCCGAGCCTCACAGGAGGCGCCCTTAGGAAGACGTTGCCCCCCGATGTCTTTGAGCCCTAGGGCTCATTTCTCGGCGATGCCTATCGCTCGCCCAAACCCCGGTGACGCTGTAGCGGTCAGTAGGGCCCACGCAGCAATCAGCATACTCAATCCGAAAAAAAGTTATTAGAAGTAGGTAGTGAAAAGTTTCGGGAGTCAACTGCATTGTTTTAGATATCCCAAGAAATCTCCGGTTGTTTTGGACAAAATGTAACGGATAGAACTATAGGTCTACCAGAATCTGATGGCAAAAAATAAGTACACCTAAAAGTACCAGTATACGGTGTATACTTTTTGCCATCAGATTCTGGTAGACCTATAGCTTGGCCTATCTAATACTGACATCACTATTAAATTATTCTCTCTCTACGTCCTACTCCCATGGCTTCAAGCACGAGTTGCTAACAACATTGGGGGCATACTAAGAGTAGGTACCATCGCTTAAAGCCGTATTGGTTTAATTTTATTTTAGATTATTGTAATCCTTATTTTAGGGTCGTCAAGGTACGAGATATAAAAATGACATTTTGTCATATCGATGGTAAGTAGTATGAAGAAGTTAATGGTATATGAAGATAATTTACTAGGTCATAATAATTGAAAATTGAAACCCACAATTTTACGTAGGTAATATAGAAGCAAATAAAATAAAAACGCTACAAAATTATTCACCTAATTAGATAGAGTATAGATAATACAATAATACCAAGACAGATACCTATATTTTATTTAATGCTTGAATTTCCTTGAGTTTATGTAGATTTGTATGAAAAGTTCATCCGTAGGTATGTACTATGTACTGACTGACTCCATTAATATGAATCAGTGATTCTACCAGTGTGAAATATACAGTACTAGATGATGCCCGCGACTTTGTCCGCGTGGATTAAGTTTCTGATTCCCGCGGGAACTCTTTGATTTTCCGGGATAAAAAGTAGCTTATGTCCTTCCCTGGGATACAACCTATCCCTGTACCAAATTTCATCAAAATCGGTTGAATGGATGGACCGTGAAAGCGTAGTAGACAGACAGACAGACAGACGAACAGACAGATAGACACACTTTCGCATTTATAATATTAGTATGGATATGGATCTATGGTGCCTCTGCTGACTACACCTTGAAGATGATAAAATTGACCGAGTTAAATTTTTACATTATCAAATTATACCATGGGGGAGAAAATCTGCTTTGAAAAGTGGCATACCTTTAATAGGTAATTAGTAGGTTTTGGGCTGTTACAGACACCGTTTAATAGATCTTAGACTACTTTAGAGTAAAATCTCTTAAATGGGGGTTCCATTTAAGAGATTTTACTCTATGACACAGTGCCGTAAATAGGGCGGTGCCACCGGTGCCCAGGCACAGGGCGTAGACTCTGGGGGGCGCAAGAATGGCCAAACCAGGCAGGACTATTATTTTTTCGGTTTGCTCCTGATAAGATCCCGCTGCGCCCCTAGTGCTCGATTCCAACACATACGTACCTACATGCCAGTATCATCATAAACGTCTGTTAAATTAGACAAAACATCGCGCTCATTTTTTTGACAGCGCACGAGCGTATTGTGTTTAGTGTTTATCGGAGTCAAGCGGCCGGCCGGCTACGAGCCGAAGAGGGGATTTTTGGATTTGCTCCAGCGCGGCAGATTAATATAAGGGGCGATTCTTTGGACCCTATAGAGTACCTTCATCGTATATCTCTCTATATTGATGGGTCTATCTAGAACAGCAGATCAGAATAGTTAAAAAAAAATCGATCATCAGAAATACTCGAGCGCAAGAGTAGGTCTACATTCAAATAATCTGACGATTTTAGCGTGACCTATTAGTAACAAACTTGCAAAAAAAATGTCACCTGTACATTCTCGAGCACGGTTTTTTTTTTAATTTTGAAGAAAATTATTCACGGATCACGGGAATAACATGGGTTTGCACAATCATATAAAGTAGGCCTATAGTGACTATACATAGCATTGCTTTAGCTAGGGTACCTATAGTATCTAAAAAAAAAAAGGGCGCAGTAATAGAAGCTCGCACAGGGCGCAGAAAAGGCTATTTACGGCACTGCTATGACAGAGCCTTAAAATTAGTTAAAAATCAACATCATAAAATGTCGAGAATGTCGTTACACGATCCGGTTTGATGATAATATCAATAAGTCTAGTGTGTCCTACCTACCTAAATTGAATAAATATTTATGACTATAAGACTGACTTTATCATCATTCACATGCAAATTCGATCGAAATGTAACTAATGCTTATCAAACTATTTTACATTAATTAAAAAAGATAATAATATTCACAAGAACATTAGACGATAAATTGAAGTTATCTATCATTATTTACCACCAGGTGAAATATCAGTAAATTAACTTGTAGTGGATTAAAAAAAAGATGAGTACGGGAAAAGGCTTACGTATCGTAATAGTGGCTCCAACTGCTTCAAACACGAGAAACACATCAGATGGATAGAATGGGTCTCTGTGCTTCAGCATTAAGTTACCCGCCAATGAACCCAGCTGAAAAAAAAATAAGGTTCTTGCACCGACGACCTTGAGACAGCAATTTATATTCTGACTTCGTTAAATTATGCGTTTATTAGGTATTTTCTTTTTAGTTGCCTAGGCCTTCTCTAAACATGACAGCTCTATTTATATTGCTATCCCTTTCATAATACTTACTCCCTGTGGAAAGAGGCAGCACTAGATTTAGAGCTCTCATTTTAGCTTAATTTAGAGATTGTGTTACTTAAACAAAATTGGCCACTATGCCTATTCTCTGATGAGATTGGCCGAAGATGATGGCCGAAACTTGGTCTAGTCCTCCACGCTGGCCAAGTGCGGATTGACAGACATCTCAACATCTCAAACACCTTTGAGAACTTTATAAACAAAACAATGATTATAAAGAACTCTCAACAGCTAGCGTCTAGCAGTAGGCTAGGTATCACCGTACAGCTACCACCGGAACTGGGTAACAGAAACTTTAACAGCTGCTTTGGACACATTTCCCGCGAAACTTTTCATGCGATGGTTCTACGTGGGGATTTTGTAGTGGTTTAAGCTGCACTTACATGACTGCCTACGCTAACATACTCGAATGCCTTTGGATCATTGTATTAATTTCTTCGTTAGGTAGACTTAAAATATTTACACTTACCTTTCGTACTGGTATCTGTGCTATCAAATCAAAATGCTTCGCCAACCCTTCGAAATATGCAAATTCATCTATAGTTGAGGCATTCTCAAATATTGCCTTGGCGTCCTCGATTGACACGTTGGCCCCAAAAACGTAATTCTGATCGATGTTAGTGAGCTTCAAGGAAGTCACCCCACTGATATCCATAATAACGTCTGCATACTCAAAATCCCGGATTACAGCTGTGAAAACAGAGCTTTTATTAGAAAATGTGTGTGGAAGATGTTTGAATGTGTGTGGGGAATTTTCAGCACTTGCATTTTCTGTGCGTTTCATTCGCATCATATTCACACATTGAATCTGTGAATTTTTGGACTCCCAGTGTTTCTCAATGGAGGACAAAAATTAGATATATATAGGCTGTACAGCTTATAGCTGTAGGTGTTGGTTGGCTTTAAGATCTGAATTCGATCACCTTTGCTTCTGCCTTGCAGCATGGTCTCTCCTTAGCCTGGATCTGCATGACGCAGTATCCTATGCAGTGATGTCGATCGCGTACCAGCTAGCAACTATTGTGAATTTGTGTCTAGTAACTTTACTACCTAATGGGGTCAGTCCGTCACAAAATGGTTCATAAAGCTCATTGAGCTTCATTGAGCTCGTCTCCTAGATCCTTGATCTCTTTGATCATAGACCCACGATCTTTTTCCACGTTCCCTTTTCCTATCTTATTGACCTTTGCTAGAATTCTACTTTGTTTGTTTTTTTTGCTTCGGCCGTCAAGTTTTACCGATAGCCAGTAATATTCGTGTGGTAATATAACCTAACCTTCCTCCAAACCTTTTACCAAATTGTCTGCTATCTTAAGGTTTTTTAAAAAACTACTTCCTATTTTGGTAAAAATTATGCATTTTTATATAAATTACTTTCCACATACCTTTTCCAGTATCTCCATCGATCATATAATATGATGCCGTTGCACCATAAGTATTAATTATATGAAATATCTGATCCTCTGTAAAGACTTTAACAAACTTCGTTTTTCCGTAATCTATTACGATTAGGTTGCGATCGTCCGGGGCGTTAACTAAACTCCAATCGCCATCGCTACATGTAGAACATTTCCTGTCACAAATGTTGGCTTTGTCGTTAAGGCAAATAGTAAGCTCCTCTATATCCTCGACTTGTTTGCAGAGGGCAGGGCTTGCGTCCACGGCGAATGATTTGATCGTGTCTGCGATCGGCCTGTACCCTGTGCATCGGCAAGTGTTGGAGCCAAATGAGTTCTCCAGTTCAACCATGTTGAGGCCCTTGTCTAAAAGGCTAAAAGTTGTAAACAGAACTTTATTAACACCATTTCAAGGTCTACGGAGCATTGATAGCCTAGTGGTTTACACGTTCGATCTCCTGTTCGGGTGGTCGGGGGTTCGATCCTCGGGCACGCTCTTCTAACTTTGCTGAGTTTTATGTGCGTTTTAGGTAAAGTTGCATTCAAAAGGGTCAACTTGTGATAACTATATCTGAGACTTAAAAGTTTTGTTTAGAAGAAGTTATCCTTACCTGGTTAAATGCATCACCCATCCAGGAGTACAGTATCCACATTGGGTGCCGTTAAACGCCGCTATGCGCTTTTGCACTTCGCTGTAACCCTTCAGCCTGTTACCAACGCCCTCTATGGTGGTGATGTCCCATCCGTGGCAGGATAACACAAGCACCAGGCACTGGGAAATAATAATTATTTGAACTACTTACTGCGATTAATTGCCTCATCTGGCTCATTTTTTAAGCAAAGTACATCAGCCTGAAATGAAATGCAGCCGGTATTCTTGCCACCATTCCATGTGGGCATGATTTACATAGCAATTAGGTTAGGTTAATTAGGCTAGATCTGTATTGTTTTCAATAAAGATTTGAAATAATTTGAATGCAACTAGATAGAAAATGATATTGGTTAAATAGGTATTAGGGACAAGTTCTCATTTTACAAGCTCTGTTTCTTCAGTTACAAAAATAGGGATGATGACAACTCAATCAAATCAGCAACTCTGAAAATCTGAAAGTTTGAATTCTGAAAATCGGATGGTAACTTTTTTGAAATTTTGAAAAATGTAAGAAAAAGTCTTTGGGGAGTGTTTGTTTTGCTTTCTATAATTATTTTACTCCGGACTCGGCTACTTGAGTCGAGTAGCGGCCGCGTCGCGCGAACAGGCTCATGAATAAGGGCCCCGAACGGGTTCAAAACTATGTAGTCGGGCATTTTTCCGACAGAACACGTGAGTTTATCCGGATATTAAGTATGTATAGTTATAACTTGTAATGTGTTATTCAAAACAATTTTTTTTTCGTAAATTTTTGTATTCATTTTCAATGCTCCGATTCTTGCGGGGACTGCGAAATCTGTGAATTTTTAACTAATAAGGGAAGCTTAGGATCACCAATCGTTTTTAAAATTAGTTGGAAGTGACGTAGATTGGGCGTATTTTTAATCTAAAGTTGAAAATTCGACTCTATCTATGTCGAACTTAATTATCCCAAGAAAATCTCCTATATCATTATGATATTAAACGTAGATTTATCTGGGCAGAGAGAGGATAAGAGACGGAGAAAACTTACGGAATTAACGGAGAAAGTCTCCACAGTGCCGCTAGTCTCTCTCTGTGCAGTCACCTTCACAATGCAAGCTCCGCAAACCCCCTGCCTGCACATAGCCTTTGTGCCGGGGAGCCCCAGGTGGTACGTGAGGTAGGTGTACAGGGATGTCTCCCGGTGGAGCTCGCAGGACACTGGAGATAAGGGCAGATAATCTGTACTCTATGTGAGAATTAATTGATTGTGCTGTGAGTGGATGTCAAAAAAGTAAAGTTGGCCAATCTAAAAAGTGATTCCATCCAACTTTACTTTTTTGACATCTACTCACAGCACAAGAAACCAATAAATTCTCACTTATTTTATTTAGAAATCCCCCATTCGGAGTGGTAACAATAAAAAGAAAAATAGTATATTTTCTTGTGTTGTATTTATTCAAATATGAAATTATTACACTACTCATTATTATCGATATGTAATTAAAATAATTGAAAAATAATTGTTATATTTAGTTAATACTAGCGGACGCCCGCGACTTCGTTCGCGTGGCATAAGTTTTTAATTCCTACAGGCACTCCTTAATTTTCTGGGATAAAAAGAAGCCTATGTCACTCTCCAGGTCCTCATCTATACCCATGTAAAAAATCACGTTAACCCGTTGTTCTATTGCGGCGTGATTAAAGAACAAACTCTCTATACCCATGCAAAAAATCACATCGATCCGTTGCTCTGTTGCGGCGAGAGTGAAGGACAAACTCTCTATTTAACGTCCTTGGGGATAGAAATTACAAAAATTGTGAAATAAGACTGTATTTCATAATTTTAAAACGGAGGCCCAAAAACCAAGTTTCATGGATATAACTTGAAAAACGATGGAGTTCATACAAACTTTCAACCCCTATTTACCCTTTTGGGGGCAGAATTAAAAAAATGGCGAAACACATATTTCTTCATTTTAAACCGGTAGCCCAAATATCAAGTTTCATCAAACTTTTTACCCCTATTTTACCCCTTTGAGGGTAGAATTTCGAAAAATCCTTTCTTAGTGGATACCTATTACCTACTCTTCACACAAAGAACACACTCTCCTATCATGTCTCTAGGACCAGCGGTTTAGGCTGTGCGTTGATATATAAGTCAGTCAGTCAGTCAGGACTTTGAATTTTATTATATAAAAATTAATAACGTAACGTAACTCTATCGTAAGTGTCGTCTACAATGACAATCACAAAATATGTAGTCATAATTATAATGGAAATCGCTGTGCTTCTTAAAATATTTTATCTGCCTACATTGATAGGTGAATTCGTCAAGTCAACATTTTAGTTCTTTACTATCGAAACCAAATAAATTTTCGTGGACCCCCGCTTACGAATTGTGAACCCCCATTTTTTTGTCACGCCAACGTAGCCCCCGTCGAGTCTCCCGTGGACCCCTGGGGGTCCACCTGGACCACTTTGGGAATCAATGGTCCAGAGGTTTGAGCTATGCGTTGATAGATCAGTCAGTCAGTCACCTTTTCCTTTTATATATTTAGATTAAAAAAATGTAACGTTAGGTACCTAACAGAGTGTTTACGAGCCCTTCTTGGGATGATTACCGACAAATTACGGTAATCATAAAAGACTCCAGTACATAATCATGGACCTATAAAAAAATATTTTTTTATAGGTCCATGTACCTAACGTAATGCATATTATTATTTTAAAGTGGATCGTAGTAGTTTGTGATATAAGAGCCGGTACAGTACGTCAAACTTATCTGACCCGGTGGCCAAAATTGGAAATAAGTTTTATGCCTGTTGAGTTTTTATTTAATTTTTAACTAGCTGATGCCCGGTTTCGTTCGCGTGGATTGAGGTTTTTTGGTTTCCGCGGGAACTCTTTAATTTTCCTAAAATAAAAAGTAGCATAAGTGTTATTCCAGACTATAATCTATCTCTGTGCCAAATTTCATCCAGATCCGTTCAGCCATTTTGCCGCGATTGAGTAACAAACATCCATCCATCCAAACTTTCGCATTTTTAATATTAGTATAGATAGATAAATACTAGCGACGCTGTCACCATGCCAGGTTAGTTTGTGGGACTTTAAGTAGGTTTTTTTCGTAGACAGAGAGAGGGAGGTTAATTATTCTAAGTTTTTTTTACATACGAGTTGACTCATGCCAGCCTGAAGCCGCCAGGCGAGGGCTGACCATCATCGTCACGAGTTTGTTAAAACCTCAACGCTCGTCTATCACACAATATGTTTCAATACATTTGTGAGCAAACTTGAAAACAATACTCGAGTAGGTAGGTACTAGGTACCTACTCACTAGAAAATGGTTTTTCACGCCCATACTTATTTCGAGATTTTTGGCGGCTATTAATAGCGCGATTTATTTCTCACATCTAAAATACCTAATTGTTGATTTTATTTTATTATTCCAAATCACTTAAACCACTGATATTAATAAAATCTTATCTTAATTAAATACTATTTTTTAATTTCATGAATTGATTTCATCAACTCGCATCTTAATGTTATTATTTTTTAAGTTTTCTCTATACAAGGTCAATATCATTATGAACATGCTAGCAAGAAAACTTTGAAAAAAAAAATTACGAATCACGTTGGGTAGATACTAGATACCTATAGGAATATCATATTATTTTCTTTTGTTTTGATAAGGAGAATATTTGCTTTAGTTTTATTATTAAGTAGATATAGCTAATTAACCAAAGTTCAAGTAATTTTACTATGCCCAAACCATAAAACGTAGAACATATTCAACTCTCGGCTCATCACTAGACAGACTCTAGGGTTTTCTTCTTAGCCTTTTTTTCGAAACAATAGAATGCTTATGTGATTTTATCTGATATTAGATTGGGAAGACCTAAATCGAAATCTTTTTCTTTTCATGTTTTCCTGTTACAACATAAATAATTAACCAATCATCTACTTAAGTATAATTAACTTTACAAAATTGCAGAATCCGATCGCCTTGGAATAGACATATTATTACTTGCATCATTAAAAAGTACTTATAGTCAGTTTTGGACAAGGGCAGATTTACGGCGTATATATTATATATTAATTTTAAAGTAAATATTATTTAATAATTATCTCAGGACTCAGGTTATTGGGCCACTTTTTTGCTGGCCAATTTGCAAAAATATCTTTATGTAGCTCAATATTATTAGTAAATAATTATTAGATATCAATATTTATTTCTTGTTTTTATTTAGGTAGCTACATTAATTGTTTTTTGTGTTCACCTCACGTTATTTTAATTAGGTAAATATAAATAATTATTAAAATACTTTTAAAAGACTTCAAAGTATTCAAAACGAATATTTTGAAACATATTTAGGTACTCTTACATTTACAACTTCAAAAATATATGTATTCCTACTTGATATTTATTGGGCGATAAAAAAGTAGATTCTTATTCGAAAGTAAGTATGGTTTTACTAATGGTAATAATAAAAAAAATCCTTTACCAATCAATCGAAGCCCAAAGGTACTAAATAAGTTATCTTGATAAATACCTGTACATTTTTTCCCGTTCACGGTTACCTCTACGTAGGTCATAACGATACACACTCGAGAACGAAACTAAAAGCTATTACCTATTCTGTGCTAAAATGCCTTAATATATAAAACAGTAGGTAGTACTAGGTATGCCTCAAAGTGGATGACGTAACGCATACGAGCAAAATTAAACAAATAACAGTGCATGGCTGGAAAACATTAGAAATTCGTAGCTGTACTCGTACCTACACACTAGCTGACTGCTATGTCGATCGATCGATCGATCGATTAGGAATTATGTAGTAGATGGGTTTAAGACGAAACGCGACGGCGCGGCGATTTACCCATACAAACATATTTATCTGTTTCCTCCGTGGATAATTGCAATAGAGAAAATATTCTTCCACCATAATATTTAGATTGAATCGAAGCAGGCGTTACTTTGCGGAAGTCCATGATAACCAGAAGTTTAATTCGCTATAATCCGCCACAGCAGACAAATCTATGTGGTACAGTGCGTGTCTTTCACCAATAGCATGCGAACACCCACCACCGAGCTATTCGCACCGGCACAGCACCACACCACACAAATCCTCCAAATTACTCTCAACGTACGTTTCACTCCGAAACCGGAGCATCTTCAGGAGACGTTGACTCGACTCGATTGTAAATTGTGATTGTGTTTTTGATTGTGTTGCGCGTATGTATCGAATCAATACAATATCGCTTAAATTTGAGGGCAGCCCTAAGCAATACAGTATACAAATCAAGTCGGTTAAAAATAAAAATAAACAAAAACATGGAAAACTTTTATTAAAATAACGAACAATAGAAAACAAAGCAAACCCAATGTATTTAAACTAAGGTTGCGTCTAATTGAAAATGCAGCCACGCGTATGTATCGAATCAAAACAATATCGCTCCAATTTGAAGGCAGCCATAAGAAATACGTACATTATCCAAAACAAGTCGTAGGTATACAAATCAAAAATAAAATGGATTTTTTTTACTAAAAATAACGAACAGTAGGAAAACAAACAACAAACAAATGACTTATTCATAATTGTACTTACACGATCAATAGTCTAAATTAACAGACCATAATCTAGTACTTATCATCTTTTTCCGCAGGGAGCACTATGAAAGTCCTGCTGATAAGTAAACTAATTAGTACTGTCATTTAATTTAGTTCACAGATCGTGTACATAACAGAATTATAGTCCCATAAACTTAAATCTGACCCGATGACAGCGTCGCTATATAGGTATGAAAAATAAAATAAAAACCAAAACTAAACCAAAACATGCATAAAAATTATTAATATAATATTCCAATTTTGGCCACCGGGTAGATAATTTTGATGGACTATCACTATAGTATCGAATACACACTTTTTAGGAAAAAAAAGGAATTAAGGGCAACACACAGCCATGGAATCTGCGTTCTATGGCTTTCTTTGGTTAGTTCTTTAGACTTTAGCTAAAACTATTCACAGTTCGAATGCCATAGATCTGCGTCACAGAAAAGAGACATAGGTAAGAAGTAGCAAGGTGTGCCTTTTTGGTCACATCTAATGGTGGATAGAAAATGTTCTACTTCCACTGGTCAAACGCATTTCGCACCACGTGGATGTGAATAATATGCGTTTGATCAAATTGTTTATAAACTTCGAGCATTTTAATCAACAGGGATGGATAAGAAGTGCCCACCCTACCCCGTGCCAAATGCACAAGACAGTTTCATTATATTGCCATTATAGATGAATAAAATGACGAGATGACTAATTGTCCTTTGGCAGTGGCGTGCATAGGATTTGAAGCTGGGGTAGGCATTCGTTGGGCAGAATACATATTTACTAGCTGTTTTGATGAAAAATGAGCATTGATGTATTTCCATTTGGGTAAGCTATGCTTTTATGCCTCTATGAACTGCACGCCACTGTACCTTTGGTAAAGTTTAAGGAATAGTTTGCTAATTTTTGTTTCTACCATGCGTAACTTAAACAGTTGGTCAAATGCTCGAAGTTTAAAAGTGACGACATTCGTTTATTGTGATAACTGCAACTCGGTAAGTTTGACGTCCAGCGCTTTTAGTATTGACTGCGAAGTAAGAGGCATTTCTGGAAAGAAAAAAAAAGGTCAATAGTATACTTATTTTATTTTAATGTACCTACCTACTTCGCTAGGCTAAGGTTAGGTACATATTGGCTGACTCGCCCTGGCTTCACATGGGTAAGTCATATTGCCATTAAAATATAAATAATAGGTACTAATAATAATTATACCTAATATAAATAGATAATAATGTAACTTATCTTGTAAGGTTTTTGTAACGATTATTATCAGATGTTAGTGATTATAACCGGGACCGACGGCTTAACGTGCTCTCCGAGGCACGGAGGAAACGGAAAGGCCAAATTGAAACCTCCAAATTCGGTCACCCGTCCAGTTACCGACTTGGGTCATCGTTGCTTAAACAATCGCAATCGACTGATATGCGTTGTCAGTTGTCACAACTGGGCCACTCGTCCCTCGCCTAAAAAACTACTACACCCGGTTAAAGTCTCGGGTATACCTATCATCTATTCAGGAAATGAGTTGCTACTCACCAAGATGAATCCATTCTTTAGGATCGTATCCAGAATCCTTGCGCGACTCCATGATACACTGTCTCAACGCGTAAATCACACCATACGATGTTACAATGCCCATCTCTCCTACGGCTGCAAATTACAAAGTGGGTAGGTACAGTTCCACAAACTCATTTGGCCCGGTGGCCAAAATTGGAAGTAAGTTTTATGACTGTTAGTTATTTTTAACTTTACTAACAACTTTAAATGTGATAATAGCGATGAATAATGAAATGGTTAATGGATGAAAAGTATTCTATTAAATGAGGTCACCTTTTTACTGTCTAAGCTAATACTTAGTATAAGTAAGTATTATTATTGTTCTCATATAAGTGAACTTTGTTTTTCCTTGAGAAATAAAATATATCTTTAAACCTAATCATATTCTGGACTGAAATTTTTTAGTCAACCCATTTGCAATATATTTATTGACATATTTAATTTGATATAAAATAGTTTTCATCCATTAACCAGCTCGGTGAAGGTTGTTGTATACAGGGATTCTGTACTATTAGTAAGGAGACTTAAAAAGACGAAACCCTTTGAGCTAGTTCTCAAGAGTGATTAGTGATTAGTGAAAGTGTAGTGTAAGTGCTACTGCTGCCTTAAAGTACACAAGAACATGATAGTGTCTTTAAATTGAATAAAGAAAGACTAAATAAAAGATGCATCAATGGACTACTTCTTAGTATATAAGATAATTTATAAGTTTAGGTTAAAGTAAAATTACTCATTAGTCTAATTTTAAGGCTAGATTGTAATTTTATTGAGTATAGCTTGTGTAATATATAATATTTATTAATAATACAATTTATTAATATACTCATATTAATGGAAAAAAAATTGTATTATTGCAAACTAAAAAGGCAGAATAATAAAGATGGAAAAATTATTGCAATAAGTATATTAATAAAATAATAATAATAAATCATTTCAGTTCATAAAATAAAGTAGATCTTACCTTTAGACCCTAAAACACCTTTTGGATTTTTTGAATTATATCTCAAGTGTACATTGAAGATAGCTGGAATATCCTTGATCAGGTGAACTTCATACTTGAGGGCATCATCTGACAGCAATTTTCCTGTTTTTTTATCGTACACGAAATGTTCATGTGTCAAATAGCTCAACCCCTGTACATAACCGCCTTCAACCTGAAAATAATATTAAGGAATTAACTTTTTAAATCAAATATCAGCACATTTAAATATGTTTAATGTTTCATTTACATCGAGTCCCTTGAATTGGAAGGTCCGTGGCGTTTTTTTCCGCGGGAACTTTTGATTTTCCGGGCTTATGTGTTATTCCAGACTATAGTCTATCTCTGTGCCAAATTTCATTCAGATCCGTTCAGCCGATCTGGCGTGATTGAGTAACCAACGTCCATCCATTATAGATAGAAGCGGGCGTTATTTTGCGGATATCCATGATAATGCCTTCATTAAATTAAACTTCTAGTTCCTTAGCTATAACAACCAACAATAGGTAAATCTCAGTGTTACACTGTATCGCGGGAAGTGCGGGATACACACAGCTGTACCCAGAGATTTACCTATTGTCGCAGATTATAGCGAATTAAACTTCTAGTTCCTTTTTAAACAAACATCCATCCATCCATCCAAACTTTCGCATTTATCTGCCATACCTGAAGCTACTATTAACCTTTATAAATCTGAAAGTAGATAAGTATATGGCTATCAGCTGTTTTTTATTATTTTATGGCTCAACCGAATTTAAGCCAATCGAAATTACGGGCACTTAGATATACTTATTACTTTCGTATAAGTAATTACCCAGTTAAGTATAGGTACACACCGATCCGTTGCTCCGTTGCCACGTGATTGAAGGACAACCCAACAAACAAACTTTCGCATTTATAATATTAAAGTATGATAGTAGGTAAATTATCTCGATTAAGATACGATAGAAAGTAGTAATTTTATTGTAAACGTTATTTACCTGACCAACATCAATATTAGGATTGGCACTCATTCCAACGTCCTCCAACAAGTCACACCTATTAAGTTGGTACTTTCCCGTAATCACATCCAATTGGGCCTCCAAAATGCAAACTGCAAACGCACTGTAATTCTTCAAATCTGGTTCCATGTCAGTCATCGTGTATTTCGCAGTCAAATCAACTTCCTCATCCCCTGCTGTTTTAATCAACTCAGACCATGTTGGGTTACCCATTCGAACTTTTAAAGGATTTAGTCTTGCCTGTAGCATTTTGCATGCTTTTATTACTGAGTAGCAAACGCATTCGCTCACGATACTAGAGCCGGAGAAAACGTTATTCGCAGCTACGAAAGAATAGTGGGGAATAACTGATACTGATTCAAGTGGTATCCCCAATTCATAAGCGCATACTTGGGCAGCTTTAGTGTTAACACCCTGGCCCATTTCAACTCCACCTGTCGATATAGTAACTGTACCATCACCACGATAGATGGACACCATGGCTGTGTAGTTCCCATAATATACTACGGGGAATAGCATAACGCTGATTTTGATAGATTTCTTCATCCATCTATTGTTTTTGTTGAATGTTTTGATGTCTTTTAGTCTTTTCTCATAGTTAGCCTTTTCCTTTAAGTATTTGATGATTTCTGGTAAATCGTTGTCTTCAGTTCTCATGTTGACCAGACGAACATCAGTCGGATCTTTTTTCACGGCAACAGCTATATGTTCCATAATGTTCTCAATGCTCACAATGCCTTCGAATGTACCTGAAATAATATTAATTAATAAATAGATACGATTTATAATTTTGTTAAATACGTCATCAATATATAGATGTTCACTTCTGAACATAGATCTCTTGTAAGGAATTTTAGATGCCACCGCGGCCTTGCGCCTCCCTTCTAGCTGGGTGTGGATTGTCCACCTACAGGCAACTACAGGTGGGTCTGCCAACGCGGTGCATCCAATCCATCCATCCGGTGACATGCAATTTCATAAAACACAAATGACAAATTTTCATTTCATAACCAACGTTTGGCAAAATTATGAATAAAAAATTCGTCATTATCTAAACAACTGGTTCTATATAAATGAATATTTTTACAAATTGTATTGCAGACAAATTTTAATTTCACAAAACATTATTTGTCAAACAAATCATTTATTATTCTATTCACATTAATTATTAAAAAATCGCATATCATAAAAATAATAAATTCGGCACAGTTGTATACATTTGTCTTCCTGTGCCACCTCATTTGCGTCGGAAGGCGGGTCCGCTGGGTTTTAGTGGGTATTCTGCTCCGGCAGCGAGTCCCACATGATAACACTTTTATAAAATGATATTTTTGCTGAATAAGTTGTTTGTCACCTGAATAGTTTTTGAAACGTTTTTTGTGAAATGATCATTGGTTATAAGTTTTTTATGAAACATTAGTAATAACCTCGCCATCCCTGCACCTTGGGACCCCAACATCTAATTGTTAATCCGAAAGAAAGGGTGTCTGCTCATTGAAAGCGGCAGTAACTGTACAGTTACCTAAAATTAAAAAAAAACGATAAATATTTTTTTTTTAACCATTTACCCCGCCTCATAATAACCTCCGCCCATTGCCATCTCATCCAGCTTCGAAACCTATCGAAGTGTGACTCAGTTACTTTCTTCTACGGATTTTCTCATTTCTGATTTCGTCACGAAAACCCGGAGCATATTATGTTAATTAAACCCATTTTTTCTTATAATTTCCTATTTAACTCTAACTCATTTTAAATTCAACAGCTTACCCGGGGCTCTAGCGTAACTGTTAGACGGTAAGTCGGTAAGGACAGCGTATGTCTTCAAACTTAAGTAATCAGCATTGTAGCAGTGTGGAAAGGCACCCAAGACGAAATCCATAAGGGTCTCGTTATGAGAGCAACCATCGTCCTCCGTAATTGATGCGTTCAAGTATTGAATCTTCCCGTTGTCATCTACTCCGGCCTATAATAATACACAATCTTCAAGTATCAAGAATGTACCAACCAAGTACCAACTCGATGCATTAGACTCGATTGATCGCCGGGCCCGAAGAATCATTGGCGATCAATCACTCACGCAGGCGAAACTGCATTGCTTACAGCACCGACGCAATGTCGCTTGCTTAACGGTCTTTTAACGGATATACTTTGGAAAGTGTGCTCAGGAACTTTTCAACCTTGTTCCCCCTTCACCGTTCTACCACAGAACAGCAAGAAACCGTTTGCGTTGGCATCCTTATGTAGTTGACGTCCAGTCAGCTCGAACGAAACGGTTTTGCTCTACGTTTCTGATTCGAACCGCCAGGGTGTGGAATGCCCTTCCAGCACATGTACTCCCTGCCACGTATAACTTAAGTACTTTCAAGGCAAGAGTGAATAGGCATCTTCTAGGCGGGCGCGCTCCAACCTAGGCCTCATCATTGCTTTGTATTAAGCGTGATTGTCGTCAAGCGCAAGCCTATCTTGCAATAAAAAAAAAAAAACCAATGAGTTTAAAGTACCAACATGTGTAACATTTAGGGCAGTATTTCGTAGGCCCAATGTAACAGCGAAAATTCGGAAGGTATTTCATAAATAATAATTAATTATTATATAAGAAAGAAATTATAATTGGGAATTAATAATTTCTGGTGTTTCTCTGGGTCTTGTGGGAGGCTTCGGCTGTGGCTAGTTACCCTAGCCACGGCAAAGACGTACCGCCAAGCGATTAAGCGTTCCGGCACCATGCCGTGTAGAAGCCGATGGGGTATGGGTTTTATAAAACTGCCATACTCCCAAAAGGTTAGCCCGCTACCATCTTAAACTGTACGTGATATCGCAGTCAAGGGCTAACTTGTTACTAGAGGAATGAAAAAAACAACTTCAGTAAAACTCAGTGTATTCACCTCACTGCCTCGTTGGTCCAGTGGTCAGCATGTTCGACTGCGACCGGTGAGGTCCCGGGTTCGAGTCCCGTAACTGGTATTGGATTTCTCTGATCAGAAATTTTCAGTACTAGCCCAGAGTTAGGAAGTTGGCGGTGTTTCACCCCCGTGCCTCGGAGAGCACGTCACGCCATTGGTCCTGCGCCTGATCGCTCTCCGGTCGTGTCGGATTTTTCGGAGTTTTCCCATCCAGCTATGAGAGTAAAAGAACAGAGAGTGCACCGTATGTGCGCACACTTGTGCACTATAATATCTCCCGCGCAGATGGTTAATCTCTCTGGAAATAGGCCGCCGTGGCCGAGAGGACATTATTATTATTAACCTCATACTCGCACTGGAAAGGCAGTCTCCTCCCGGCTATAGTAATATTAGTGGACAGTGGCAGCACGAATCTGCAAGGGCGATCCATCCTCTTGGCGACGATTGCGCTCGCGCACGCTACTTGCACGTTGCGACTGACCTTCCCGCCGAAACCACCTCCAATGCGACGAACTTTAACATGGACACTGAAAGTAATACTTATGTAAAATGGTCTAGAATGTAGATAATGACAAGTGTTAATTAACAAAAAACTGAATTTGGTTGGGACTTGTGAGACATCCTTATTGTCCCAACCGATGTTTCAGAAGATCGAAAATTGTGCATGTCCATTAAATTTTTATGATAAGTTTTTAATTTTATTACTCTTTCACGCCAGAACGGCTGAACGGATCTGGATGAAATTTGGCACAGAGATAGATTATAGTCTGGAATAACACGTAGGCTACTTTTATCTCGAAAAATAAAAGATTTCCCGCGGGAACCAAAATACCTCAAATGCATGTTTGTAACTCTTTCACGCCAGAACGGCTGAACGGATCTAGATGAAATTTGGCACAGAGATATTGTACTTGTTCCCGCGGGAACTCTATAATTTTCCGGGATAGAAAGTGGCCTATGTATTATTCCAGACTATAATCTATCTCTGTGCCAAATTTTATCCAGATCCGTTCAGTCGTGATTGAGTAACAAACATGCATCCATCCATCAAAACTTTCGCATTTTATAATATTAGTATAGAAGTATAGATAAGGCTGAGAACGCTGGAAGTACGTTGGTCATATAGCCCGATAGGACACGATCAGCATAAACTTATAAAATGTAAAAGCTCATGTTCATAGGAAAGATCAAAGGAAAAAGGCTCGGACCGTGCGACGAACCAGGAAGGGACGGCTGTCACATGATGGAGATAAAGAAGATCAAAATGGGGTTATTTTGGATAATAAGCCACGATCCTCGGCAATGAGGGAACAACGCGAGGAAGTCCACCCGTTTGCATAGTCCGTACCTCACTATAGTTAAAAGATTGACTGCCTCGTTGGTCTAACTCTAGTGGTTAGCATGTTCGTCTTTGGCTGACGAGATCCCGGGCTCGAATCCCGGGACGGGCCATAATAATTAAGTATTGGATTTTTCTGACAAGAAATTCTCAGTACTAGCCCGGAGTTAGGAAGTTTGCGGTGTTTCAACCCCGTGCCTCGGAGAGCACGTCCTGCGCCTGATTTCTCTCCGGTCGTGTCGGATTTTCCGTCCCATCGGACTATGAGAGTAAAGAAACAGAGAGTATGTATGGCTAATCTCTAGGTAAGAGGTAGGCCGTCGTGGCCGAAATTCGGTCGGGAGGACATTATTATACTTAGTTAAAAGATAAAATTTCATAAACTTACTCGCTTTCTTGCATACTCAAGCACCGAGCTACTGCAATTTGTGTCAAATCCAACCATTGTGATGTATCATGAATCTCCATGCCTTTATCAAGTGGGATCGCTACACACGACAACGGCTCCAAATAATAATGATACTGAGCTTTCAATTCGAACAGGCCTTTAACAACTTTCTTAACGTTTTCGCCTCTGCCTTTTGGCTCGATCGTAGGACCCGACAGGATTCTATCGCTGAATTTTTTAGCTTGATTAATAGTTAAAATTGGCGGTGTATTAACAAGATTCTTGTATGTAACTTTAACTTTCTTAGCTGCATCTATGGCTAGCTGATGACTTTCAGCTACAACTATTGCTACTGGTTGTCCGTAGTACTGTATATTTTCATCTCCCAAAATGGGCTCATCTTCAGTTTGAAGTTGTATACCGGGGAAGGTGAAAGAGTTTTTTCCAGGTATATCTTTCGCCGTATAAACTGCGCAGACGCCTTCTAATTTCTGAAATTTATTAGAACATTCACATATTATGCTAACTTTAATAATCTTTTAACTTGAAAATTGAAAAATTTGACAACTTGGTGGTGCAGTTGTGCAGGTTTTAAAAGTGATTCGGTTTGATTTCGGGCTAGCTCAATTTGGGAATTTATTTTTTCTATATTCGCTATGGTTTGATGGGTTACCATCCTACCGGAAAATACCAAAACGATTTAGCGTTCCAATAGGATGCGACGTTGGATCCGGTCCCCTGGTTTGGGTTTCATAAGAACTGATATACTACTTGTCATTATAATACGAAGATTTTTTTATTTAAATATACTTTTACAAGTGCTTTCGAAGTGGTTCGAAATGACTTGCCATACTAATAGGGAAGAACAAGTATGCATTTTGGTGGTTGCTCTCTTCTTTTGCGTTACTGAAGCGATTCAAATCTACACTCTACGAGTACTATCACTTTCTTATTCTTCGACCATCTTCAAACGCGATTTACTTCCAGATTTTCAAAAGCGCTATAGGGCAATCTGACGACTGTGAAAAAGTGTGTGTGTGTGCAATTCCCATACGGCAAAAGTGAAACTTCAGAAAAGTAGCCTACGAGAGAATGAAATAAATATAACTTGTATTCTATCTCATTCTCTCGCAGGCTAAATTTAAATTTATGAATATGTTTGTCTCTTTTTGGTGTCGCTTTTACGTTTCATAGAATTTTCAAATCACAACGATTCTCAAGAAGTTTCACTTCAAAAATTTTAAAAAAAATTGGCTCACCAAGGCATTTTCAACGTCCACGAAATCTACAGCGCCGTTGTGGACTGTGGATAGCACAAACGCCCCGAATACTTCATTCGGCTGTGGCGGTATACTGTTCACGTAGTGGGCCTCTCCAGAGCTTTGTATGATAGCTTCCAGTTTCTTCACCGGCTGATTGAGGGGGTACAACGAAGGATCTGTTTGGAAGTCCTGCGTGCCGCTGGATAAAGGTCTGACGATTAGTTGACCACCAGATTGGTACCGTGGGCAGATGATTTCTTCTGGAGCAAGACTAAGAACGAACTGAAAAAATATTGAAACTGTTATTTTCAATATTATACTTAAGTATGTGACTATATGATGGTCTGCGTGGAAATGAAAGAACTAGAAGTTATTCTTTATTAATCCGCCACAGTAGGTAAATCTTTGATGATCTTGTGCTTGCAATATTCACCAGCTGTAGGTGAATATCGCAAGCTACATGTGCAAGATACACACTGTACCACATAGATTTACCTACTGTGACGGATTATAGCGAATTAAACTTCTAGTTCTTTCATTATCATGTACCTACTTCCGCAAATTAACGCCTGATTCTATCAAAGATCTGCGTGGAATAAGGGGTTTTGAATCCCACGGGAACTCTTTAATTTTCTGGCATGAAAACTCTCTGAGTCAAAGATGATCAAAATCAGACCGATGAACAGAACAAAACAGAGAACAGCTGATGGACCTTGAAAGTGTAGCAGACAAACAGATAGACGTACTTTCGTATTTATAATATAAGTCTGAATTTATTATACTGAGCGCTTGAGAATTACGGGTCAAACTGCTACAGCAATTTTGCACAGAACAGTCATTTTTGAGACCGCTATTTTTCATAAGAAGTGTCATAAAAACGTTATATTTTAACTCAAAACAAGATAATATTATTTGGTTTGTTTTGGAATATTGGTGAAGCGTGTTTTTAACTTATTAGGTACTGGCTGATCCCCGCGACTCCACCCGCGTCGAATAATTCTTAATTTTCCGGGATTTAATTAGCCTAGGTCACTCTTCAAGTCCTCAACTATACCCATGCAAAAAAATCACGTCGATCTGTCGCTCTGTTGCGGCGTGTTTGAAGTACAAACAAACACACTTTCGGAATTATTAATAGTAGTATACTTATAAGTTACCTTGTAAAAAAGTCCTATAGCCATTTTCTTCCTCGTCCACGCAGACTGCGCTGGAGGCTTCTCAACTGGCACTATTTCCTTATTCAACACCTCAATGGCTCCTTGCAGCACTTGGTTGCTGAATAGATTCTTTCCTTTCAAATAATTTTCCGTTTGGTTGGCGTGATTGAAATTGGGCGCAATGTTGCCGTAAACAATACTTATTGAGTCGATACAGTTATTGTTGTCAAATATTACGCTGAACGCCACGTTGACGATGGACAAAGCGTTCTGACTTCTCGGCATTATCTGAATCAAAAATACATAAAAAATATTTAAACAGCTCTTTAGCCTTAGTTCTTTAGTTTATAGATGACTAGATGATGCCTGCGACTTCGTCCGCGTGGATTAAAGTTTTTTGATTCAAGCGAGAATTTCGTTAATTTCCCGGGATAAAAAGTAGCCTATTTTCTTTCCCGGGAAACGACCAAAAAAGTCGCCATCAAGATTGTTGATACAAATTCAGCATTTTTCAAAAAGTTAGTTGTGAATTTAACCTAATTTTGAAATACCTAGTTACCGGTATACTTTGCAGCTCATACAATACAATTACTTAGTTAACACATAAGGGAATTGTTAGACGATTGCTGACTCACCTTATAACTCCTAAAAAAATGATTCGACCCTCGTGGTGGCAGTTGGAAGCTCACGATCAATTTACCACGCATGTCGATGTTTAGGAAATTCCGCATCGTATAGGTAGTTCTCACATTATTAGCATCACCTGTTGAAATGACAATTACGTAAGTTATTAGAACCCACCCGACAGAGTTCGACGTCCCAAACACGTCTCTAACTATCCTGACGACAAAATTAAATTAAGACAATATGCACCCTATCAGTTACGGCCACACACAATCACCAAACAGGCCAAGGGAGGGAGGGTGCCCGATTTGTAACCGCGTCACCCGGACGTGGCCTCGGCCTCGGCCTCGGGGGCGTACGAACAAGTCTAGTCCAGCTGACCTCACATCCGTCCCAATGTCATCCTAAGCCGTGGTCCGAGCCTCACAGCGTTGCCCCCCCGATGTCTTCGAGCCCTAGGGCGCATTTGATCTTGTTGTCAGTGATCTTATTAACGTGTCGAGAATATCTTTAGATGATCCGGTTTAAAGATATCATCATTCACATGCAAATTCGATTGAAATGTAACCAATGCTAATCAATCTGTTTCATATTAATTTAAAAAGATAATAATATTCCGTCACAACACCATTAGACGATAATTGAAGTTATTAGTATCATTATTTACCACTATAGTCCATTAACGTCCCACTGCTGGGCACAGGCCTCCACTTTCATAAGAGAAAGGGAATTAGAGCTTAGACCCACCACACAGCTCCAATACGGGGCTTTAACAACTATTATCATGTTAGTGATAATAACCGGGACCGACGGCTTGACGTGCTCTCCAAGGCATGGGGGTGAAACACCGCCAACTTTCTAACTCCGGGCTAGTACTGAGAAATTCTAGTCAGACAAACCCAATACTTAATTATGGCCCGACCCAGGATTCGAACCCGGGACCTCGTCGGCCGCAGTTGAACATGCTAACCACTAGACTAGACCAACGAGGCAGTATCATTATTTACCACCAGGTGAAATTTCAGTAAATTAACCTGTAGTGGAATAAAAAAAGATAAGTACGGGAAAAGGCTTACGAATCGTAACAGTGGCTCCAACTGCTTCAAACACGAGAAACACATCAGATGGATAGGATGGGTCTTTGTGCTTCAGCATTATGTTACCCGCCAATGAACCCAGCTGAAAAAAAAAGAAATAAGTAGGTTCTTGCACCAACAACCTTGAGACAGCAATGTTTTAAATTTAAGTAAGTACGTTAAATGCGTTTATTAGGTACTGTTTCGGTAAATGTCGCACTTTGAAATAACAAGTTCTTGTATTGCTTTCACCTAAATAAGTATGTATTTAGGTGAAACTAATATAAGGTTTTAACTAATTTATATAAATTAGCCCTGGTTTTTATTTACTTACTTAACTAGGATCTTACGATACTTGCAAGGGCTACGATATATATAAGATGATAATTATGAATTAATTGATGCAGTGTAATAGTGTAATATCTTCTTTTTAGTTGCCATAAGAGGCCAATAATTCTGTTATCATCAACACACAACACCATCTCTAAATATGACAGCTCTATTTCTATCCCTTTCATAATACCCCCTGTGGAAAGGGGCAGCACTACATTTAGAGCTCTCATTTTAGTATAATTTAGATATTGTGTTCAACAGAATTTGCTACTATGCCTAGTCTCTGATGAGATTGACCGAAGATGTTGGCCGAAACTCGGTTTATTCGCGAAACTTTTAATGCGATGGTTCGACATGGTGTTTTTGTAGTGGTTTAAGCTGCACTTACCTACAACACTGACTTCGTTGGTTCTCGTATGCCATTCAATCATTGTATTAATTTCTTCATTAATTTAGGTAGACTTATAATATTTTCACTTACCGTTCGTACTGGTATCTGTGCTATCCAATCTAAATGCTTCGCAAACCCTTCGAAGTATGAAAACTCATCCATAGTTGAGGCATTCTTAAATATTGCCATGGCGTCCTCGATGGACACGTTGGCCCCTAAAACGTAATTCTGATCGACGCTAGTGAGCTTCAAGGAAGTCACCCCACTGATATCCATAATAACGTCTGCATACTCAAAATCCCGGATTACAGCTGTGAAAACAGAGTTTTTATTAGAAAATGTGTGTGGAAGGTGTTGAATTTTCAGCACTTGCATTTTCTGTGCGTTTCATTCACATCATATTCACACATTGAATCTGTAAATTTTTAGACTCCCAGTGTTTTTAAATGGGGGACAAAAATTAGCTGGGTGTTCCAAAATTGTTTGCAGGTCTGAATTCGCTTATAATATGATTATCATTGCTTCTGCCTAGCCTAGGAGAGTAGTATCTCCTTAGCATAGATCTGCATTATGC
The DNA here is from genome assembly GCA_917051295.2 of Erebia ligea. NCBI lineage: Eukaryota > Metazoa > Arthropoda > Insecta > Lepidoptera > Nymphalidae > Erebia > Erebia ligea. The sequence continues at coordinate 4,015,928 of OU785237.1, read as the reverse complement.
AGAGATGTTGATCGCGGACCAGCTAGCAACTTTTGTGAATTTGTGACTATGTAACTATACTACCTCATGGTGTCAGTCCGTCACAAAATTCTTCATAAAGAATTGAGCTCGTCTCCTACATTCTTGGTTTCTTTGACCCTTGATCTTTTTCCACGTTCCCTATTCCTATCCTAATGACCTTTCCTAGAATCCTACTTAACTGTGTTTGTTTTTTGCTTCAGCCGTCAAGCTTTACCGTTATACATTCGTATGGTAATATTATAACCTAACCTTTCTCCAAACCTTTTTACATTTACCAAATTGTCTGGTGTCTGACGTTTTTTTTTTAAAAAACTAGTTCCTATTTTGGTAAAAATTATGCATATACCTATAAATTAGTTTCCACATTACCTTTTCCAGTATTTCCATCGATTAACATACATGATGTTGTTGCACAATAAGTATTAAATATATAAAATATCTGATCCTCTGTAAAGACTTTAACAAACTTCGTTTTTCCGTAATCTATTACGATGACGTTGCGATCGTCCGGGGCGTTAACTAAACTCCAATCGCCATCGCTGCATGTAGAACATTTCCTGTCACAAATGTTGGCTTTGTCGTTAAGGCAAGTAGTAAGCTCCTCTATATCCTCGACTTGTTTGCAGAGGGCAGGGCTTGCGTCCACGGCGAATGATTTGATCGTGTCTGAGATCGGTCTGTACCCTGTGCATCGGCAAGTGTTGCAGCCAAATGAGTTCTCCAGTTCAACCATGTTGAGGCCCTTGTCTAAAAGGCTGCAATTTGGAAACATAACTTCATTAACACCATTTCAAGATCTACGGAGCGTTGATAGCCTAGTGGTTTAGACGTTCGATCTAGTGTTCGGGTGGTGGTCGGGGGTTCGATCCTCGGGCACGCTCTTCTAACTTTTCTGAGTTTTATGTGCGTTTTAAGCAAATCCATATCCATACTAATATTATAAATGCGAAATTATGTCTTTCTGCCAATCTGTATTTCTGTCTATCTGTCTGTCTGTCCGTCTGTCTGTCTGCTACGCTTTCACGACCCATCTCTTCACCCGATTTTGATGAAATTTGGTACGGGGATAGTTTGTATCCCGCGGAAGGGCTACTTTTTATCCCAGAAAATTAAAGAATTCCCGTGGGAATCAAAAAATCTGAATCCACGCGGACGAAGTATCGGGTATCATCTAGTAAAATAATATATTACTTGCTATAACGGTGAAGGTAATCATCGTGAGGAAACCTGCACGTGAATTGAATTCATTCATCGTGAATTCTATGTTCTCAAAGTAGTTCGAAGTCTGTCAATTTGCCCTTGGCCAGCGTGGTGAACTATGGCCAAAACCTTCCCATTCTCTCCAGAGAATCTTTCTCGGTAGCGAGACGTAAATTAATTGAAATAATGATGAAGACATGCGTTGATGGCCTATGGGTCCATCAAGGACTTCCCAATTTTCCCATACTAGCATTACTTAGCGATAAGACCGCCTTATTGTACCTACGTTTTAAATTTTCATATTTGTTATCTGTTTCGTTTATGTTTTTGTGGTGTACAATAAAGAATATACAATACAATACAATACTAGCAGTTAGAACTTTTTCAACATCATACTACATAATATAACAACATGACACACTTTCATAGCTCAACAAATGAGTTCCTAATATTCTACCGTTCTATTATCACGATTTAAAAAGGTAAAAAGGTTTTGATTCCCGCGGGAACTCTTTAATTTTCCGAGATACCTTTAAGTACCTACCTATGTTCTTCTCCGGGATGCAACTAGGGTTGCCACTTGCCATCCGTCGTGTTCGGTGTTTCCCTGGATTTGTCCTTATCTTAATAGGCCGTCCGGGAGCGTCCGGGCGGTGTTTCATTTGAAGTCCAGGTTACAATTAATTATTTTATTATAATTAAAACGATTTTTTATTTAAAGTAAACTGTACTAAGTACTTATCTTTAAAAAAACGCACATGTTGACATGTTAGAGCTCGGCTCTAAGCTCCGAAATCTGGGGCGTTTACGCTTCTTGTCCTGCCCCCTTATCATGTAAGAATGTCCGATCAAAACGTTAAAGTTCGCCGTCAAAGTTTATAAACCATAACTGCATAAAATTAGAGCTCAATTTCGTGTATCCATTCTTATACGTTCGAGTATCGTTCATACCTAAACGTATAAGAATGGGCAGAGGAAATTGAGCTCTAATTCAATGCAGTTATGGTTTATTTTACTTTGACAAAAATCTTTAACGTTTGATGAACAATTCTTACGTAATCGGGGGGCTGGTTGCCAGATTTTAGAGATGGCAACCCATCTCTGTACCAAATTAGTAGCCACTAGTCAAAACGGTAAGAACTGAAAGGCCGTAAAAGCGTAGCACACAGACAGACAGATAAACTTTTGCATTTATGATAATATTATTGGTTTTAGAAACCGCAATAAATAGGTACCTATCTATCAGCATATTCAGATTCAGAACTTATACCTAGCAGAGACCCGTAAGAACCGTGGAAAATTTGTAACAAATTACCAAAGAAGATTTTATTGTTTATTCAGGTTGTTCTCTTCGATGAATTACGCACGTAGTCCAAGCACCATGCAGACATAATTTGCCACATACCTACTAGGTAGTTTTCAATGTAGGTATGTTGAAAATTTAAAGTTGTTCAAACATCAAATACCTACCTACTTAAATACCTAACTGTTGTCGCTTTGTTGCTAGGCTACACTGTAGATACCTGATAGATCCATACTAATATTATAAATGCGAAAATGTGTCTGTCTGCTACGCTTTAACGGCCCATATTTGATGAAATTTGTTCCAGAGATACTTAGGTCGTAACACGGGGAAGCTAGACGTATAACCCGGAAAATTGAGGAGTTCCCGCGGAAATTTAAAAAAATTTAATCCACGCGGACGAATTCGTGGTCATTCCTCTAAGCATCTGCTGATCTGTATGGTGCTTCTTTGAATCGAACATAACGTATTGGAGTAGGAACTCAGCTTATTTCTCTGCACTTCTATTTCTCTAACGACCTCCGTGGCGCAGTGTTGAACGCTGTTGCCTTAACGTACGGAGGTCCCGGATTCGATCCCCGGCAGGGTCAGGAAATTTATAATTTCTGAATTTTCCCTGGTCTGGCCTGGTGGGAGGCTTCGGCCGTGGCTAGTTACCACCCTACCGGTAAAGACGTGCCGTCAAGCGATTAAGTGTTCCGGTACGATACCGTGTAGAAACCGTATAGGGGTATGGGTTTAATACAACTGATATGCCCCTAACAGGTTAGCCCGCAACCATCTTAGGCTGCATCATCACTTACCGTCAGGTGAAATCGCAGTCAAGGGCTAACTTGTAGTGGATAATTATTTTTAAAAAAACTATCAAGCAACCGAGACAGGGCTCTATAATCAAGACAACGCCCGACCGCACTTCAAATCTGAGCATCTTAAAATTTTACAGAACTGAAAATTCCTCTTCACCCATCCGCGCCGCCTATCTGCCGTCCGATTGTGTAAGGAAATCGTAATCGTAATCGTTTGTCAAACGGATATTTCGACCTGTATAAGGAGTTCCTAGATGTCTGTACGTCAAAAAGCATGTACGAACTCCTTATACAGTTCGAGAAATACGTCTTACGCTGTCAAATGATTACGAGTTGCTTAGACAATAATTGGGCCTCTGGTGATTTGTCTGCTTCGGCCGTGGCTTGTTACCACCACACCGGCCAAATCTACCCCTGTACCAAATTTCATCAAAATCGGTTGAGTAGATGGGCCGTGAAAGCGTAGCAGACAGACAGACAAACAGACACACTTTCGCATTTATAATATTAATATGGATGTGAGGCACACATCCTAATACATAGGTATACCTATTTTAAGATTTGTGCCTGTCATTGGGATTCTTTCGCTAATTGCCAAAATCCACTGTCTCAAAAGGAACACCAAAAATTCAGTCAATGTTGTAACAATGATTGCTGGCGACTAGCTTATAAGTATTTGCCTGGGGGGTTACTAGGTATGTGAATAATGTTAGAACAAAGACCCAGTGTTACTATTAGCGGCGAGTAATAAGTTATAAATCCGATTTATAAGAATAACAAGTTAAAGATTCGAGTGGAGGGCGTCGCGTCGCGCTGATTTGGAATGTTTACAAGTGGCCATAGGCGCCCGGCGGCTGCGATGAGAACAGTAATATTGGGATTAGGTATATAATGGGTCTTTGTTCAACAGCTATATTAAAGATTTAAAAACACTTGAGTAGGTTTATATGAGTTTGTGGCAACTTTTGTTTTAGAAATTAATTAGGTGCTACAAATTTAAAGTTACGAATTATAGGGGTTCGAGTGGTTGCACTCATTGGCGTTCTTGCAAGGCGGGGTGGTGCACAGGACGGGACATCTACCAGTGCAACATAGGCGAATACTAGCGGACGGGTCCCGAATCCCGATAATATCTACCCGCCCGCTCACTTCGTGGCCCGCGTTCTGTCAATTATTTCAGGTTAAGTTTGTGACTAGGTACTTCTACTAATATATTAAAATACGATCTAGTTTCTTTAAAAAAACTTCAAGATCAATTTAAAATCTGATTATACTTACCATTGAGGTAGGTATATTTTGAACGTAATATACCTATGTGTATAGTTATCGTTAATGAATATCGGTCATCTATCGGTTGGTGATCTGGCAATAACTAGGGGGCCCCCATTGATCGCGGGACCCTGGGAACTTGCCCAGAGTGCCCAGTGGGTAAGAGAAATATCCGAGACAAAGGTTTTGTTTAGAAGTAATCCTTACCTAGTTAAATGCATCACCCATCCAGGAGTACAGTATCCACATTGGGTGCCGTTAAACGCCGCTATGCGCTTCTGAACTTCGCTGTAGCCCTTCAGTCTGTTGCCAACGCCCTCTATGGTGGTGATGTCCCATCCGTGGCAGGATAACACAAGCACCAAGCACTGGGAAATAATAATTTTAACTACTTACTGCGGTTAATTGCCTCATCAGGACAGAAGAGCTGGCTCATTTTTTGCGTAAAGGATCAGCCTGGCTGTCCTGCGCGGAAATGCAGCCAGTATTCTTGCCACCTTTTTTTACATAGTAATTAGGTTAGGCTTTAAGTTCTATTGCATTGTTTTCCCCAAATTAGTTCAATAAAGATATTGAACTAATTTGAATGCAACCAAGTAGGTACCTACTTAGATTATCATATTGGTTTTATAGGTCTATGAGACAAGTTCTCATATTTTCTCAAGCTTTGTTTCTTCTGTTACAAAAATTCTAAATTAAGCTATTGACAATAATTTATTATAGATCACCAACTCTGTGTTAGTTGATGAAAGGATGTGAGCAACTTCCACAAGTCTGAACTATGAAGATATGCTGTTAATTCCAATGAATTCAATATATTGCAAGAACATGGTAACAGAACAGCTTGACCTGATGCTGCTGCATTGCATCGTCTTATATCCGCAGTATATCCAACTCCTTACTAACTTACAGCATAGAGGTCATCCTATCAATAAAATAAATAAATAAATTTAAATATTTGTCCTCATTAACTGGTATATTTAAGACCATCATCAGCTAAGAACACGTTCTCAAGTGCTGGTCCAACTACACTTAAGACTACACTTACACTTAAGGTCATCATCAACCGGTCTTAAGCATAGGTATATTATTGATTTACTTACCTGTTCTTAGCTGATGTCAGTTTTTCAATATGGGCCTAGAGTGAACTCTAGTAGAGTAGGTGTAGATTATTAAAGTAGAGTCACAGAAGACTAACTTTAACAACTTACAGCTGTAAATCAGTGGTATTCGGTAGCTTCGGATATGCTACAACATTGTTATCCCAAGAAAATATCTTAACTAAATCATTATGAGAATCGCCACCATTCCACGCGGGCATGATTTATATAGTAATTAGGTTAGGCTAGCTAGCTTTAATTTCTATTGTTTTGTTTTCAATAAAAAAAAAAAAAATTATGAGAATAAACGTAGATTTATTTAACACTGGGCTGTAGAGAGAGGGGAAGAACAGAGAAAGTCTCAACAGTGCCACTGGTCTCTTTCTGTGCAGTCATTTTCACGAAGCACGCCCCGCACAATATCTGCCTATAGTGCCTGCACATACCCTTTGGGCCGGGGAGCCCCAGGTGGTACGTGAGGTAATTGTAGGTAAAGGGATGTCTGAGATGACTCCCGGTGAATCTCGATGGTTACTGGAATGCTTACGGAATTAACGGAGAAAGTCTCCACAGTGCCGCTGGTCTCTCTCTGTGCAGTCATCTTCACGATGCAAGCCCCGCACACCCCCTGCCTGCACATGGCCTTTGTGCCGGGGAGCCCCAGGTGGTACGTGAGGTAGGTGTAGGTACAGGGATGTCTAAGATGTTTTCCGGTGAAGATCGCTGGTTACTGGAATACTTACAGAATTAACGGAGAAAGTCTCCACAGTTCCGCTGGTCTCTCTCTGTGCAGTGACCTTCACGATGCAAGCCCCACACACCCCCTGCCTGCACATAGCCTTTGTGCCGGGGAGCCCCAGGTGGTACGTGAGGTAGGTGTACAGGGAAGTCTCCCGGTGGAGCTCGCAGGACACTGGAGATAAGAGCAGACAATCTGTACTCTATGCTAATATTATAAATGCGCAAGTTTGGATGGATGGATGTTTGTTACTCAATCACGCCAGAACGGCCTAACGGATCTAGATGAAATTTGGCACAGAGATAGATTAGGTATAGTCTGAAAAAACATAGACGCGGTTACTTTTTATCGCGGAAAATTCGCGAGTTCCCACGGGAACCGAAAAACCTCAATCCAAACTCGCGGGATTGAGGTTATTATAGAATTATTAAAGTGCTGTGTTGGCTGAAATTTGGAATGGAGGCTGCTAATACTTAACCTGAATTACGCGGACAAGTCGTGGGCGTTTTTTAGTAGGTATTTTTGACATTCATTAATTTTATGGGCCAACATTATTATAAAATGTTTCATTAAAAAATGTGCCGGGTGTTTATGAGCCCTACTTGAGATGATTACCTACCTACCGACAAATTACGGTAAACTTAAAAGACTCCAGTACGTACCTAATGCATATTATTATTTTAAAGTGGATGAAATACCTAGTAAATTGTGATATAGGTACCTAGGTAATAAGCGGCAAGTAGGTTTTTCTTTTTACATACGATTTGACTCGTAATTCGTAACTAGGTATGTAGGTACGAGTATCTCACGTGAGATCGCAGTCAAGGGCTAGCTCGTAGTGGATAAAAAATGGGGGGGGGGGGGGGGAGTTGGTCCTCGTTCGCCTAGACTCCTGAGTTTTGTATGGCCTGATGGCCCCAAACCAAATCCAAAGCATGAACGCATTTTTAGCATAAGCAATAAAACGTTGAACAATAACTAGGCAGACTATTAATTTGAATATTAGTATGAATCTTTATTTAGGTAGACCGGTAACTCAATAAAATAAACTCATAATTAATTATTATGAATATTTATATTTTCTACTTTTTCTTTACATATTTTTTGTGTTCACCTCACGTTATTTTGATTAGGTTTAAATAATTATTAAATTATTTTTAATAGACTTCAAAGTATTTAAAACGAATATTTTGAAACGTTTAAATTACTGTTACTTAAAAATATAATAACTTTTATAACTAGGTAGGTATGTAGGCCACTACCTAGTTAATATATATATAGCTGCTCGTGCTGACTGACTCATTGATCACCTCTCCTGTAAAATTTTGTATGAACATTTTTTTTTTCACTCATCGTTTCGTATAGAAGACAAAAATTCATTAAGAGGAAAAATACAGAGAGAGCTGATGATTGAGGATCTCGAAGACGGATGAAGAGCACCAGCCAGGGTATCGAAGATAGGCGGGGGGTGCTCGACCAAATGTCACTCGAAACTTCATCCAATTGACAGTGAGCTGAAAAAAAATTCAAAATGGCGGATTTAAGATGGCCGCCATACAAACTTCGACGGTGTCTATCTCGGAGAGTATAAAAGATGGAAGAGTGGTTTCTTGGCAAAAGATGATCAGGACACGAGGGTCTACTTGATGAACAGGAAAAAAATTCAAGAATGCGGAATTTATTTTTCCATAGAAAAGGGAATTGAAGATAGGTGGGGGGTGATCGACCAAATGTCACTCGAAACTTCATCCAATTGACAGTGAGCTGACAAAAATTCAAAATGGCGGATTTAAGATGGCCGCCATACAAATTTTGTCGGTGTCTATCTCTGAGAGTATAAAAGATGGAAGAGTGGTTTCTTGGCAAAAGATGATCAAAACATGAGGGTCTACTTGATGAACAGGAAAAAAATTCAAGATGGTGGAATTTATTTTCCATAGAAAATGTATGGCGAATATTGAAGAGGCTACAAGTGTAGAACTAAGCAAGACTACGGTTCCTTTTCAAGATTTGTTTTTATGGAAGAAATCTCATATTTACGAATGGTTCGGAGAAAAAAATATGGAGACAGATGATGATCGAAGGTTCGGATGATGGGTGAGGAGCAAGGTCAGGGTATTAAAGATAGGTACCTACTTAGGGGCTGCTCAAACAAAAAGGGAGGGGCGGGGGGTTGGTGGTCTGTGTTTTATGTTTTTCCTTTATGAGAATTTTCTTTTACGTCGGACGCTTGGCGTGCTGGCGCTTCCACTGTGCTCACTAGCATAGCAGTGTGTTGTTTAGATCAGAACACGTAGACAGTAAACCAGCTGCCCGATTATGTAAGAATTGTCGATCAAATCGTAAAAGTTGAATTGAAAAAAAGTTGAACCAGCATTGAATTAGAGCTCAATTTCGTGTTACGAAATTGAGCTCTAATTTAATGCTGGTATGGTTTATTTTACTTTGACGCCGAACTTTGACGATTTGATCGGCCATTCTTACATAATTGGGGGGCAGGATAGTAGGACAGCGAGTAAGTAGACAGTGGACCACGCGGTACACTACGTGGTCCGCTTTAGCGGGCCGCGCACCCACGCGCCATACTAGTTACTATATATATTTATTGGACGATAAAAAAAAGTGGATACTTAAGGCCCTTTAAACATTTACCCCGCGACCAACTATAGGTAAAAAACTCAACTATAGGTATACAACTCGTCACACTACAGCATATATATGCACGCTTTACGAGAGCGTAGAGCTACAGAGCGTAGAGACGCTCGATTTTATAGCCAACTAACCAATTTTGTTACTTGAAAATATTAGACGATTATTTATTTACTAGGTACTTGTTTACGCTGTTGGCCGCGGTAAATATTATGTACCTATTTATGCGCCGAAACAATACTCGCGGCTACAATAATACTCAGTTTTTGAGATTGTAAAATAATGTATAAAAGATTATCTTACCGATTTCGTTCAAAATCGATATCTGGGGTTCCGTAGGATCACAAAATGGGAAACTGTTACCAAAATTTTAAAAAAGTCAGCGCCATTTTGAAATTCTTTGTTATCGTACCGATTTCGTTCAAAATCGATATCTGGGGTTCCCTGGGATCACAAAACAGGAAACTATGAACAAGATTTTAAAAAAGTCAGCGCCATTTTGAAATTCTTTGTTATCGTACAAATTTCGTTCAAAATCGATATCTGGGGTTCCCTGGGATCACAAAACAGGAAACTGTTACCAAAATTTAAAAAACGGCAGCGCCATTTTGAAATTCTTTGTTATCATACCGATTTCGTTCAAAATCGATATCTGGGGTTCTCTGGGATCACAAAACAGGAAACTGTTACCAAAATTTTAAAAAAGTCAGCGCCATTTTGAATTTTTTTGTTATCGTACAAAAAACAGTAAAAAAAATTTTGGTAACAGTTTCCTGTTTTGTGATCCCAGAGAACCCCAGATATCGATTTTGAACGAAATCGGTATGATAACAAAGAATTTCAAAATGGCGCTGCCGTTTTTTAAATTTTGGTAACAGTTTCCTGTTTTGTGATCCCAGGGAACCCCAGATATCGATTTTGAACGAAATTTGTACGATAACAAAGAATTTCAAAATGGCGCTGACTTTTTTAAAATTTTGGTAACCGTTTCCTGTTTTGTGATCCCAGGGAACCCCAGATATCGATTTTGAACGAAATCGGTACGATAACAAAAAAATTCAAAATGGCGCTGACTTTTTTAAAATTTTGGTAACAGTTTCCTGTTTTGTGATCCCAGGGAACCCCAGATATCGATTTTGAACGAAATCGGGACGATAACAAAAAATTTCAAAATGGCGCTGACTTTTTTAAAATTTTGGTAACAGTTTCCTGTTTTGTGATCCCAGGGAACCCCAGATATCGATTTTGAACGAAATCGGTACGATAACAAAAAATTTCAAAATGGCGCTGACTTTTTTAAAATTTTGGTAACAGTTTCCTGTTTTGTGATCCCAGGGAACCCCGGATATCGATTTTGAACGAAATCGGTACGATAACAAAAAAATTCAAAATGGCGCTGACTTTTTTAAAATTTTGGTAACAGTTTCCTGTTTTGTGATCCCAGGGAACCCCAGATATCGATTTTGAACGAAATCGGTACGATAACAAAGAATTTCAAAATGGCGCTCACTTTTTTTTAATACATACATACATACATGCATACATACATATATATTCCTAACATACCCTTTCCTTGTGGCTTTGCCGTAATCGGGTAAAAAAAAAACCGGCCAAGTGCGAGTCGGACTCGCGCACCGAGGGTTCCGTACAAACCTGTAGTAAGTTTTACGATTTATGACGTATTAAAAACAAGACGAAATGAACCGCAAAACTAACTTTGTTTGTAGAGGTTTATTGTTAATATCAAAAAATTACGTTTGTTGTATGGGAGCCCCCCTTTAATATTTACTTTATTGATATTTAATTATTTATTTTGAAAGGTAATATACAAGTTAATATTCTGTGAAAATTTGAACCGTCTACCTGTTACCGTTTTTAATATTGAGCAAAAAAATACGAAAAAAACACGTTTATTGTATGGGGACCCCCCTTAATATATATATTTTTTTAATTTTTAGTATTTGTTGTTATAGCGGCAACGGAAATACATCATTTATGAAAATTTCAGCTTTCTAGCTATCAATCTTGCGTTCGGAGAAACGTATTTATGCAGAAAATTTGTATTGGAGTGTGCGTTTTTATAAGGTCAAACGAGAGATGAAGAAATGACCTTTAATTTGATACCATGACATCCCCACAGCTGTGACTCCCGATTCTTTAAAGTGTACCTGGAAAAGGATGACACATCATGAAATCCGTATAAGGCACCTTAATAGAAAGTACCTATGGTTTTACTAATGGCATTAATAATAATAAAAAATCCTTTAACTATCAAATAAAGCCCAAAGGTACTCAAATAAGTTATCTCGATAAATACCTGTACATTTTTTCCCGTTCACGGTTAGCTCTACGTAGGTCATAACGATATGCGCTCGAGATTGAAACTAAAAGGCTTGTTGCTATAAGGTAGGCATCATTATTTAGGTATATGCTTCAGAGTGGTTGACGCAAAGCATATGAGCCAAATTGAACAAATAACAGTGCAGGAAAACATTAAAAATTCGCAGCTGTACACACTAATTGTCTGCCATGTAAAAATCGATGCCGTACCTTTATCAGGTTAGCCCGCTACCTAAGTCCCAGACAGGTACTTAGTCGAAAATGTATGTAAAGTTTCTGTCTTTTTCTTTGGGGCCATCCATAAAGTACTTACGTCACACTAATTTCGTGATTTTTTGACCCCCCCCCCGTCTTTGTCTACTATATTTTTAATATACCTACTTAATCAACATCAAATGAAAAAAAAATTAAAACCGACTTCAAAAACCACAAACACTAAAAAGTAAAAAATAATTATTATTTGTATTTTATTATGTATACAAGAGTTAATGTAGTTGTATTATAACATTTTTTGGAGTCGGTTAAAAATTAACCCTCCGAGCCCAACACCTGCTCGGAGGATGATCATTCTGGGGGCACGGGAGTGCCCCCGCCAAGACGAGCCAAAGGAAACGGGGGGAAACTACCTACCTTTTCTGGAAGCGTTTCGTCGAATTTTTGAACCGTCATAGCTTAGTTCCAGATGATGCTAGAAAGCTGAAATTTTCAGGATAAGGTGATGTTGGCGGACTTACCAAATATACCAAGTATCTATTTTCTAGCATTTATAGTTTCAGATTTATTGATACCTGAAATACGTCGATTTCGTGACTGACTCACTGACCGTCATCAAACTGAAAAAGGTACTCCCTGAAGTGCTAGGAGGCTGAAATTTGGTATGTAGGCTAGAATTTGCATATAAACAAAAGGAAAATTAAGAAATCTGAAACTTTTCCCCTCCAACCTCTCGTATAGGGGGTGCAAATCTGACAGCATTTCCTCGTATTTTCGAACAGTCATAACTTCGGTACGGATGATGGTAGAAAGCTGTAATTTTCAGGATAACATGTCGTTGGCAGATTTATTAAAAATACCAAGTATAAATTATCTAACATTTATAGTTTCAGATTTATTGATACCTGAAATACGTAATTAATACGTACTTTTGGGGGTTTTTTACTTTTACTAAATCACATGAAAATCAAAACCTCTAGGGTACTACCTAAAGTCCTAGAAAGCTGAAATTTGGTATGTAGACTAGAAATTGTATATAAACAATGGAATAATTAAGAAACTGAAACTTTCTTTTTCCAACCCCTCCTATTGGGGGTCCATATTTGACAGCGTTTCCACGTATTTTCTGACCGTCATAGCTTTAGTCTGGATGACGCTGGAAAGCTGAAATTTTCAGGAAAAGATGCTGTTGGCAGACTTATTAAACATACCAAGTATCAATTGTCTAGCATTTATAGTTTCAGATTTATCGATAACTGAACTTCGTCGGTTTCGTAATTTTGCCTTTTAATAAATCGCTGATGAAAATCAAAACCTCTAGGGTAGTTACTTCCCAAAGCCCTAGAAAGCTGAAATTTGGTATGTAGGCTAGGAATTGCATATAAATAATGGGAAAATTAAGAAATCAGAAACTTTTCCCTTCCAACCCCTCCTATAGGGGGTGCATAATAGCTGTAGGTACAGTTGGTACTTAAAAAAATATGTGCAAAATGCAGTATACATACGTGATTCAATCAATCATTTAATGTTCGTGGAACTATTACAGGACATAACATGGGTACCTATATGTACATAAGGTATAGTTTGTGCGACAATCACGAAACGGCCAAGCCACATCTTTGTATCAAGATGTAGAGTTTGTAGAGTCAGGACTTCTATGTAGTAAATGTGGTACAGCCAAAAGTACTTAAACCTGTACACTTTGGACTTGGAACTGGCCCCATGCGCAGCACAAATCGGAGCTCAACTAGGGGCTTGGCTCTACTAGAGATCTCATAACTTTTTAACAGAAAAGCATTATGATTTGAACTTGTATGTGAGTCTTGGCAGCTTGGGATCCTATTGTTACGGTCGAGCCATATCACTTGCTCCCGTACAAGTTAAATAATGTTTTACTAAATGCCTGTATAATACAGCCCATTAACGTCCCACTGCTGGGCACAGGCCTCCACTCTCATAGGAAAGAGGGAATTAGAGCTTGACCCACCATGCTGCTCCAATGCGGGTTGGCGGGCTTTAACGACTATATTATTATCATGTTAGTGATAATAACCGGGACCGACGGCTTAACGTGCTCTTCGAGCCACAGGGGTAAAACACCGCCAACTTCCTAACTCCGGGCTAGTACTGAGAATTTTTAGTCAGAAAACCCCAATCCTCAATTAAAGCCCGACCCAGGACTCGAACCCGGGACCTCGTCGGCCGCAGTCGAACATGCCAACCACTAGACCAACGAGGCAGTCATACATACAAAGCATACCGACCTGTAAACTATATAGGTACTTACTTACTACTTACCCACTTACTTTTTGACGACCTCACTCTCCCTGGCGCAGTGTTGAGCGCTGTTGTCTTAACGTGCGGAGATCCGGGGTTCGATCCCCGGTAGGGTCAATTTGGGAATTTATAATTTCTGAATTTTTCCTGGTCTGGCCTGGTGGGAGGCTTTGGCCGTTGCTAGTTACCACCCTACCGGCAAAGACGTGCCGCCAAGCGATTTAGCCACAGAACATATATTAAGAGGTTAGAAAGGCCCTAGTGCAAATTTTGTACGGAAACCGCTGTCGCCGTTTTGATCCTTCCATTCTTCACTACTACTAATCTAAACGAATACACACGAGAGTTCCCATGTGTGCGTGAGGCAGAAAAAAGCGCTGCGATTGGCGAAGCTACGCACACTAGTGAAACTTTAAACTTGCGCGTGTTGTCGTGTAAAACAGCAACATACGCTAGGGATTGACTAAAATATTTTTTATCGATGTTTATTTTTCGTACGGTCGACAGCATGTCAATATTCATATTGTTAACTTAAGTTGGACTCTATGTCTGTAGATTTTACTATTTTATTTTAAACTAGCTGATGCCCGCGACTTCGTCCGCGTGGACTAAGTTTTTTCGATTGCCGCGGGAACTCATTAATTTTCCGCGATAAAAAGTATGTATGTATGTATGTATATTCTTTATAGCTGATGCCCGCGACTTCGTCCGCGTGGAATAAGTTTTTCAGTTAATTTTCCAGGATAAAAAGTATCCTATATTAAGTACTATCCCACGGTATAATCCCCCTATAATGGTGAAACACGTACTTCTTCATATTTTAACGAAAGCCCAAATGCTGTTTCATGGCTATAACTTGAGAAATTAAGGATTTTCATATAAACTCTCAAATTCCTATTTCACCCCTTCGGGAGTGGAATTTTGAAAATCTGTGAAACACATATGTTTTCATTTTCAACCCGCAGCTCATATACCAAGTTTCATGGCTATAACTTGAGAAATTAAGGACTTTCATACAAACTTTCAACCCCTATTTCACCCCTTCGGGGGTAGAATTTCGGGATAAAAAGTATCCTATGTCCTTCCTCGTAGTATGGGCTCAAATCGTGCCAAGTTTGAATTCATTCAGTAGTTTCGGCGTGATGCGCGGCCAAGATACAGACAGATAGACAGACAGATAAAAATGAAAAAAGTTACAGATTTGGCTTCAGTATCGAATAATGAGTGACCTCCAAAAAAAATTTTCAAAATATCTTCAATGTACAGAATTGGACCTGTTACAGTTTTATTATAAGTATAGATTAAAAAATGTATGGAGACATAATGATATTTCTTTTGCTTATAACTACTGTTTCTTTATAAGAAATAAATAAAATAAAAAAACAACTATGGTTTACAAAATTAAATGGTTTTTATTTGAATACATCAACAATATTTAAAACACACTATACAACAAAACCAACAAACACAAAATACTATAACAATATTTCAAACATTTATGATTAAAATCTAAATCTGTAACTATCATTAAAAGTTCATAATAATAAACTCAGAAACAAATAAACTATTTATCGATACGGTGGAAAAATGCTACTCAGCCCTATTGACAAGTTACTCTTATTGGGTAATACCAGGTAACAAGTGGAGTTGATCGTTCATACGCACTACGCTTTACATTGCCGCTCGCGTACATGACTCTGTTGGAGCGCGTTGTTCGCACGAGCGATGTACATACAAAGGAGAAGGTTCACCTTCGGTCCACTCTTTGTACACTCTACCATGAATAGAGGAAAATACATAGATTGTATTAAAAATATAATAATTTAGAATATTAAAGTAAATAACGAGAAATAAAATAAAATGTATTTCAAGTTTTCGATACGTTTCCAAGGTGGCAACCTTTAGCCATAGAGATGGCAGTAGGCGCGAAATGTATCAAATGTCATTTCTGACAGTCACTGTCAAAATAACGTGTTTTTTCCTACGGTTTTTCCGGTGTTGTCTTGACACTTGACAGCAGACGTCAAAAAATATGAATCCGCCATTGTTACCCACTCGTGTTTAGTGTTGCTTATCGTGGAAAGATTAAATAATTACACCGCTGAAATTACGACGAATTCGCAGATTTGAACGATCAAAACTGGTTTAGTATTTTTTTTTCTTTCATTTCTCTACTTGGGGGACGATGTCGCTCGCGTCCGTAGGAGTCACCACCTTGTCCTCGAACAAGGCCTACCCTACACGTGTCCCCTGGGTGGTGCAAAACGAGTGACAACGCCGAGTAACAGGCGGCGGTTAAGTAACCTGTACCCGGGCTCCCACAAGCCCTGAGGGACTAAATCCCCTCTAAACAGCTGTGGCAGTAGTACCTTAGGAAAGTGCTACTAGACTCTTCCTACCCCACACTACACCAGACACTATTACACACCGACATCAACACACCCCAGCCACACATACAATCACAAAACACACAACAGTCAATTACACCTCAACGCCGAACATCGGGCGGCGGAACCTAACCCGACGAATGCGGGCATACTCGCATCGGCTAGCAGGAGCCAGGAGGAGTTAAATAGCTTCCAAAAGTCTGCGTATAACACCATGGGAAAGTGTTATTCCTATTTTTCCCAACCCCCCCTTTTTAATGAAAGTATGAATAAAGATGATTGTGATTTGCCATGCGATCCGGCTAGCGACCGGCGCACACGGGTACCCGGGCTTGTGTGTGAGAAGTTGGTTACCGAAGACTGTGAGGTGGTGGGCAACCAGGCCGCCCCATTAGTACAGAATGCTACTGGCCAAATTAATAGAAGTGAGCACGAAAGCAAGAAATCTAGGCAGCAGGTGCTCCTAACCCTTCCTCGCCAAGTGACCAAAACATTCGACAGACCAAGATCTTCATCCCTTGGTGATGTTAGCAATGTCGTCCAGCAAAGAATTGACTCTTACCTAACAAGCAATTCTGAGCGTGAGTCCGATACTATGATTGACTCCCCAGAAGTTACCACCCAGCCACCCAGTTGGCAAAAAGTGCCAAGTTCTAGGAGAGGTAAACGTCGACGAACTAGTGACTCTCCAACGCAACCTACTCAAACCGCTAACAGCTTCAGCGCTCTGCCGGTAGATCAACCAGATGATGATCACTCTCTTCCTAAAACCAAACTCGTAAATAAACCTCCACCCATAATCTTGTATGGCATCCAGGATGTGAATGAACTATCAAAACTGCTAGAGACAAGAAGCAGTACGGAGCACTTTAAATTTAAAATCGTTAATAAAAACAACCTTCGCATCATCATTGACTCTGTAGACGAATACAAAAAGATAATCGATGTTATAAGAGAAAACGGTTTAATAGGACATACGTTCACAAGAAAAGACACTAAATGCTTCCGCATAGTCGTAAAAAATCTACACCACACCACTCCCCACAGTGCAATAATTGAAGCTATCGAAGCAACAGGGAATAAGGTGCGAGGGGAAATCATTAACGCTCGATATGGTCCCGATAAACTTCCAACTTCAACTTTTTTCATTAATATTGAGCCTAGCATCAACAACAAGTTAGTCAAAGATATACAATATATATTTCATCAACGTATAAAAGTAGAAAACCCTCGCAAATCAAAGACAGTCGTTCAGTGCCACCGCTGTCAACAATACGGACACTCCAAAAATAACTGCATGAGACCGTATCGTTGCGTTAAATGCGGAGAAGGGCATAAAACTTCGGAATGTCCTAAAAAAGAAAGAAACACACCTGCAAAGTGTGCCCTGTGCTTCCTCGATCACCCCGCAAACTACAAGGGTTGCCAAGTTTATAAGGAGATACTTGCTAGAAAAAGACTAAATAATCCTAAACTACAACAACCAAAACCAAATGCAACTAAAGACAGATTCACAGCTAACCAGGAAGTCAAAACGTCGACTATACCAAGCCAAACTAACAAAGATAGTCGGTCGTACGCGGAAGCCGCGGCAACCCAAATTCCAACAAAAGATGACTTTGAAAATATGACTTGCTCCTTCCAACCTACTAGTAAATTAGAAGATGTAATCCTACAACAAAACAAAAAGATAGACTTTTTACTTCAACAAATAAGCACCCTCCTGGGTCTTATAACGTCACTTGTCACTCAGTTGCAAAAATGAATTCCCTTCGCATTGCGACGTGGAATATTAATGGCCTTTCCGGTAGAAAGGATGAAGTCGTTGCGTTTATGGTATCTAATAAATTAGATGTTGTGCTCATTTCTGAGTCACACGTTACGGAAAGAAGCTTCTTTCAAATACCGGGGTACTGTACTTATCTAACTCCCCACCCTGATGGAACCGCTCACGCAGGAACCGCAGTCATTATAAGGCAACATCTAAAACATTCTTTGATGGAACCATATGTCACGAGTCATTTACAGGCAACGTCAATCAGGGTCAAGGATCGTGTTGATTATATTACTCTGTCTGCAATATACTGTCCACCTCGGCATAATATAAATGAGGCAATGTTTTCTGCCTACTTTGAAACACTGGGTAATCGTTTCATCAGTGGCGGCGATTGGAACGCTAAACACACGTACTGGGGTTCACGCTATACTCATACGCGTGGCCGCGAACTCAAGATGTCCATCGACAAAAATCACCTCCAATCCATGTCTACGGGTGAACCTACCTACTGGCCGACAGATCCCAGAAAAAGACCTGACCTTCTCGACTTTTATATAACGAAAAACATTGGTCACTTATACACATCCATTGAACCCAGTCTTGATAGCTCGTCAGATCACTCGCCGGTCATTCTCGAGGTCAGTGCCATAATCCCTGTACTTGAAGATAAATCAGAGCGTCTGCACAACTCTCGAACCGACTGGGAATCTTTTCGCGATTACCTTAGCAATAATATCAACCTCAAGACACCTCTTAAGACTGCCCATGATGTCGATGACGCGTGCATTTATTTCACTAATATAATACAAGTTGCTGCTTGGATTAATACACCGTTCATAACTTCTAAACCTCCCGGCGCATGGCTTCCTTCGGAAATTAAAAGTAAAATCGAGGAAAAAAGACGACTGCGGCGCGTTTGGCAAACAACACGTGACCAGAGCGATAAAACGCGCTTAAACCGTGCCATTAAGGAGCTTAAAGACATCCTAGTAACAACCTCAAATAACCAAATAAATAACAATCTAGAGCAGATGTGTCCTAATGGCAGAGGCGAGCACTCCCTGTGGAATGCCACTAAATATACGCTAAAGCAACCCAAAACACATTTGCCTCCAATCAGAAGCGGGAGCTCTTGGGCGCGTACTGACGAAGAAAAAGCGGAAGCCTTTGCCACTCACCTTGCATCAGTATTTAGACCAAATGAGCAGCATGACTCAGATGACGCCGAGATCGACAATATTCTTGACCAAGACTTGCAACTCTGCATGCCCATAAAGCCTACTTCCCCAAGGGAAATTTTCAAAGCCATCGCTCAGCTCGATACCAAGAAAGCCCCGGGCTTTGACCTGATAACACCTAAGGTATTAAAGGAGTTGCCTAGAAAGTGTCTTGCATTCCTGGCGAATCTATTTAATGCTATCTTTAGAACATGTCACTTCCCTGACCTATGGAAAATATCACAAGTGATCATGATACCCAAGCCAGGGAAACCTGTAGAAGAAACTTCGTCCTACCGCCCCATCAGTCTCACGCCGGTTTTATCGAAACTCTGGGAAAGAATATTCCTAGCCCGATTAAAAGTTAGTCTCGATGAAAGTAGCATAATTCCTGAGCACCAGTTTGGCTTCCGTCAACAACACTCGACGGTAGAACAAGTACACAGAGTGTATCACACAGTTCGTCAATGCCTAGAAAAAAAAGAGTACTGTTCCGCGGCCTTCCTAGACATTCAGCAGGCTTTTGACAAGGTTTGGCACAAGGGTCTTCTTTGCAAGATAAAACAACTCTTACCACACTCCATGTATCTGATACTTGTGTCATATCTGAAGGACAGATTTTTCCAAGTGAAGCAAAATGATGCCAGATCTGGCTTCTACAGTTGTGCTGCTGGAGTACCCCAAGGGTCTGTCCTGGGTCCTGTCTTATACAATATATTCACCTGTGACCTTCCTACCTCACCAGGTATCACTGTTGCAACATTCGCAGACGATGCTGCCTTCCTGTCCTGCAACAAGGACCCGGCTCTAGCAAGTTATCATTTGCAAAAACAAATGGATATAACCAACATATGGCTGAACAAATGGCGTATCAAACCCAGTGCATCTAAATCGCAGCATATAACATTTACCTTGAAAACTGGCGATTGTCCTTTTATAAAATTGGGCGAAGATATATTACCAGAAACAA
Organism: Erebia ligea; assembly: GCA_917051295.2. Classification (NCBI taxonomy): domain Eukaryota; kingdom Metazoa; phylum Arthropoda; class Insecta; order Lepidoptera; family Nymphalidae; genus Erebia; species Erebia ligea. The sequence continues at coordinate 3,995,660 of OU785237.1, read as the reverse complement.
CATGTGTAAAATACCTAGGTTTTTACATGGATCGACGACTGACATGGAAAGATCATATAAAACACAAACGTGATGAACTTAACCACCGCTTCAGAAACTTACTTTGGTTGCTGGGTAGACAGTCTGCTTTATCACTCAATAATAAGCTAATCGTTTATTGTTCAATCCTCAAACCCATCTGGCTCTATGGTATACAAATATGGGGTACTGCCAGCAAATCTAACATACTAGCGATACAAAGAGCCCAGAATAGTATCCTTAGAACGATTGCTAATGCTCCGTGGTTCACACGCAATACCGAGATACATCAGCACCTGGAAATCCCAACTGTAATTGAGGAAATCAATAAGCATACCACAAAGCATCGGGAACGCTTACTGTTACACCCCAACCCACTGGCAAATAACTTACTAACAGTGCAAAAAATAAAGCGTCTGAAGCGTGCCAATGTGCTCGACAGTGTACAGATATGAGGACGCTGGTCCTCTTCTCTGGAAAAATCAATTCAAACAAAACAAATCTGCTTATAGTCTGTCGACTGATCGCAGATCCAACACAGGAAAAAAAAAAAAAAAAAAAAAAAAAAAAAAAAAAAAAAAAAAAAATTTCTCTACTTGTAAAAGGACTGGACCGACGCTCCATACAAATCCGGACCGTCTCCTTTGCGATCCAGTCACACTAGTGAAGGAAAACATAATGACTTTAGTATTTTCAATTAAATCATTTAAAATCAAGGTTTAATGTACTTACCGATGAAAAGATATCTTGCCATTAGTCACATTGACATTATGGCTTCTAGCTCTGCAGGTTATTACCGCGCAAGAAGGCATTATAAACACTTTTTTGCGCGTAAAACTTCCCAAGACAGTCCGCGGCCGACTGAGGTGTGTTTTTGGTACGTTTGAACCATAGATGAGCGTTCGCTCAACATAGTGGCGCGCGTGACCCGCCCACATCGCCTTTCTAACCTCTTATTATATGTTCTGTGGATTTAGCGTTCCGGTACGATGCCGTGTAGAAACCGAATAGGGGTATGGGTTTAATACAACTGCCATGCCCCTAACAGGTTAGCCCGCCTACCATCTTAGACTGCATCATCACTTACCATCAGGTGAGATTGCAGTCAAGGGCTAACTTGTACTGGATAAAAAAAAAATATGGAAGGTGAAGTGTGAGAAATGAGTGACAACTGACGATCAAGTGACCACAGTTTAGGCACAGCAGCGTAACTTTTTAAATGCTTTCTAACGAGTTCTTTACAAATTCCACAGAACAAGGAATCTGGTTATTGTTCTGTGACCAAGTTCTGTGACTACGCTATAACTACAAAATACCGTATTGTGGTCACTCAGTCCTCACACACACAATTAAAAGAGTACTTTTTAGAGAACTTTATTTTAATTTTAAAAAGGCACAAAATTTTTATAATCATAATCTTCGATCTTTTTATTAATAATTATTACTTAAATATAAATGAGAGCGTATTGTACCCAAATATAAAATAATGACGATTTTAATGTATTCTTAACTTTTTTTTACTTCTTTTGTTAATTGCATGAATGCAAAAACTTGAAAAAAACAAATTTGAAAAATAAGTAAATAAGTAGGTGCCTATTTGAAGATTTATTTTAAGTACTTACACAGAATATAATATATTTAGTACCTTTTTTAGTACCTACAGGTATATAGAGTATAGACTACTTAAATTCTGTTCTTACCTATCGTTGTTTTGCACATATTTAACATATCAATTACCTACGCTTGACCATTTAATTACATAACTACTTTCTTAATTTTATTTATGTACCTTAGTATATTTTAAGTTTTGGTCAATCTTTATAGGTAGGTTGTCGGAACTCAACTTATCACTATGATTCAATGAGATACCTATACTATTCGAGTTACTAGAGATTTATAAATCTGTCTACATATAACACAATGATTGAACTTACAAGGAAAAAATCGTGAAAAAATACGATTTTTTTATTTTCACTTAACCTATCTATGAGACTTGGACAGAAGCATAACTTGATGGAAACTTCACAGATAATGCGCGTGTACACGTGTTCGATTTGCAGTACAAGGATATATATATCCATACTAACCATATATGGTTAGTATGGATTTTACGGCCGATAATACCTACCGCCGATGTTAATTTCACAAGATTTTCGTTATGAGCGCTTATTGTTGATAAACCATATAAGACAGTAAGGCCTAACGCTATAGGTGTTTCAACGGTTGAATGAACGACGGTGATATGAAAATCGTTCAAGTCTGAAGCACGTCACACTGCAGCGAGAGAATACGACGGCTCGCATTTGTAAGAACGCGGTTGAACTTCATGTCGGTATTACAAGCCCTAGATTGCCGTGTTGCACCAGTAGTCGTCGCGCGTTCTGTGTGTCCAGGCCTTCAAGTACAGGTTTTAGTACTTTTCTTCAATCAGTCTGGCTTGCTTGTATTGGGCGTCCACTTCAAGCTTCTTGTAAGTCACGTAGATCATTCTCAAGATGAGTGAGTAAATGACTGAAACACAAATAGGTTTGTTGAAACTTTTGTTAGTTAAGTACGTACATGTAACACTATATTTAAATATATACCACACTATTGCTCTATGTCGCATACTATCCATGTTATTGTGTATTCTGTGGTTATCATGTAGTCTGTGAATATTGTGCTAGTCGGTTGCCGCCATATTTAAATTCAGTTAAGCAAGGGGGGTCTTGTAAAAGGGTGCGTACTATTTTTAAAACTGAGATTTATGTAATTTATAGGGATATTTATTGATAGTAAACTATTAGAAAAATTATAAAGAGTGATACATTGTTAATTTATACAAATTTCATAAATATTGGATATCGAGAGTAATTTGTAAAGAAAACCCTACTAACTGTTAAATTATTATTATATCAGAATAAATAGTGTAATTTTGTCAGTATAATCTTATGTTTTCATTTTGATTAACCCTTTCTGAGATGTCGTATCATCTCAGAAGTGGGATTACTTAACAATTTTAATTTAATTGTTTCGTTACCAACGCCCCGCATTATTACCTATATAACTTTCGAACATAGTTTTTTTTCCTTTTGGAGTTAAATGCTTGTTAGTACATATAAAAACACATTATTGTAAGTTTCAGAGACAAGAGTGACTGCAACCCAGAGATGAATTTGCGACGTAGCTCTCACCGGTCCGACAGACAGGGCCGGGGCAGTGAAGTATAAATTCTAATTGCCCTATTGTTATAACATTATATTGATTATTTATTGAATGCACCAGTTCATTAGTTGTGAAGAAGAGTATATTAGGTAAGACTAATCTATTAAATGTATTGATCATGACCATTTTTGTATGAGATTTGGGCTGTTCTTGCGTCACCGAAATAACGGTAAAACATTTTTTAAAAAAAAGTATCCAATCTTCGGATTAGATAATAATAAAAAAAAAAAAAACATTAGGATATTCGATTTGAGTTTAGAGTAATCTGAATTTTAAATAGGTACTTTGAGGTTAAGTTAGGCAATTGTTAGGTATACTTTATAATAGTAAGTATATGTACCTAAAGACAATAGACAATTTATTTATTTATTTTATTCTTAGCTAATCACAGTGGAAGTATGGTTGATGTATTAGATATCATTTAGGTATAGTCTATGACTTAGGTAATATCCAAGAAAAAGTATTTACAGTATTCAAGGTATTCCTGATAATTAAAAAAAAAAAAAAAAAAAACAAAAACAGGTGATTCAGTTTTTTTATTTTAAACATAATTACATTTTTTTAGGAACTCCGGTAAAATATAATAAGTGTGGCTTGGTCAGGTGCCTATAAATGTTCTTATCCAAAAAGCATGAGCTACTGCACGTCTATAGACTGCAGAGCAAATTTTTGATGTAGTAATAGTGGGTCCGGAGTGTTGAGCAATGAATTGTGAAGGAAAGGGATACTAGAATTTCAGACGGGTTCATATATTGACTTGTTGATTTCCTGCAACTCTGTTAGATTTGCATCAAGTTGTTGTTGTCTGTGGACCTTGCTATCTGCTGGTCGCCAACAGGCAGCACAAACTTTTTCCAGCCTTGAAACCTAGTAAAAGAATGTATAAGTTTATTGAGTAAATAATATATACACACAATATGTACAACTTGATTAAACAAAATAATTAAGTATACTTATTAATTCTTATTACCTAATGTACTGGGGTAATATTTATAAGTATAACATCTCTTCCTGGGCATTCCCATGACACTATTAGATCGAGCTCTTAATATAAATATTTCACAACTGAAGCTAACTTGCTGATGACCGAATTCGGGTGGAGGTACAACCTCAAAGATTGCTTGAGATTGAATTTATATACCTATAGCATTTAACATAAAATGCTGCCATTAGTGATCTGAAACAAAAGATTTAGATATAAATTAGCACTCTTGAGATATAAAACCACGTAAAATAGTTTGGCATTTGGATATATCAATGTATTTAATACTTACTAAGCCGATGCGATTCATGAACACAAAACATTTGAGTGCTGAAAATGTTAATTAATTTATCGAATATGTACCTACTGATCACTGCCTTGGAACCGTAAGAAAACACTTTTACAACTGAATCAGAACGGAATGATGAATAAAAATTAAAAATTAAAATTGAACAATACTTGTCTCTGACAAATGACAATAGCGTAACCATAGAATAATATAACCCTAACGGAGCGTAACCACAGATCACTAATAAACTAGTCCAGAGCGTAACGCTCCTTACACTGACATTCAGAGACAAGGTAATGTTAGTGATGTTACTTGTCTCTGAACTCAACCAATGATTTATAGGGACGTACAAGCAAGTACTCGATACTTTTGTTTCGACATCAAGTACTTTTAGAATCGTTATATTATTTTCGATACTTACTCATTATCGAATTAAATGTACTTGTTCTTCGGTCTAGGATCGATAAATGATAGATATGATTGATAATTGTTTTATTGCTTAATAATTAGGATTATAAGTATTCTAATAATGATATAGTGAGCAACGACCGCTACACTGTACTGTGTAGAATTTAGTTTAGGTAACTTATATTGAACATGTTGATGATGACGATATGAGAAATAAAAGTCAATAGCCGTAGATTATATTCCTTCCAACTTTTGCCATAAGCAGACTTATGAAGTTTCATAGTTAATGACAGCCAACCAACGACCATAAAGTGCAATAATATAATATTATGCGATACAATAGATGCAAATATTTACAATAGTGAAGCGACATGCCCTTTGGCTCCGATATTTCGTAACTCGTATACTTTTCTACTGATTACCATTACGAATTTCCTTTCCAAAATAGCCATGAAGCTGCAACACAAGCTCTCGTGATTGTTATGCACCGTACATCTATAGAGATGGGTGTTTTTTTTTTTATGATCTGTCTGATTAATGTTACCAAATAATAAATACATTTATTGTATTTTTTTAATTAACGGTTTATTTTAATTCATTAAATAGAGTAATTTAAGCGCTTGGTTATAAAACAAAATGTTGAGAAAAAAAATATATCAATGTGATAAATCGATCAAAACTTTCTAAAATAAAGTCGATTACTATGAAATCGAATCGTTGTCGTATTATGACATCAATGAATTAGTATAGTTTAGATAATGTAGTAATAAAAAAAAATAAATGATAATCTATAGATATGAGTAGTTATCGATAATAATATAAAGTACTCATTTATATTTTTACCGCACTACGTAGTGAAAAATCACCAAACGGTTTGTGTACTACTCATTTTTGGTAGTACAGTAGGTATCGATATTTCGGTGGTATCGGAACATTCCTGTCCATAGAACAACATGACGTGATAATGTTGCCACAGAACACATAAACTCCTAGCGGAGTAAATGTCAAAACAACACACTACACAGTAAGAGTCACTAGAGTCGTGAAACAGTAACAATATAGCGCATAGAGTAAATATATATAGGAAGAGGAGACAATGCAATAATAATACCACAGGTGAGCGAAATGGGTATATATAATAGACGCTAATGCCAAGGAGTGACAGAGCGAGAAAATGTTCTTTTGTCCTACTCAGTAGCTTACGAAAAAGTGGCTTAACCTATAGACCATGGTGTATTGCTGTGGGTTAGGCTGCAAAAGCCGAACTGAACGTAAATACGAAAACATAACCTAATACCATTAAGATCACTAAAAGATATCCCGTACGCAGAATCTCAAATCAAAGGCAGAGTGGAAAGCACTCAACTCACTGCACTTCAAACAATAAACCACATGAAATAGGAAAAACGCATAGAGACGATATCAAAAACAAATTAACAGCGAACTGATGATAAAAAAATCATAGACTATACGTATAAAATACCGTTTGACAGTTTGACTTGAATTTTGAAAACTCTCGATTTGGAAATTGACAAGCATATTGACAAGTACCATGACATTTCTTATCAGCTGAAAGCTTTGGTGTTGCCGTTGTAATAAATTTTTTTTATCATTGATTTGTTTTGCAACTGAAAACCCTTTATTTATCAAATCCACCTATTGAACCACAGACATCTAAAGGGAAGGTTTACGTATTGAACAAACCAATGCCTACAAAGTTGACTACCCCTGAACGTGGCGTTTCCGCTTAATTCAAAACAAAACGATATAAAGATAAATTATTTAACCCCATTCGCTTTTGATTAAAATTGGTTTTTGTGAAATTATAATTCAAAAGATTTTTTTTTATAAATAGGCAACGACTTATTACAAATAGACGCGGCATACGCAAACATCATTGCACTAAAAAAACGGCGTAAATATTACGTACGCGGAGAAAGGGAAAGAACATAAAGGTCAACATACGCTATACCTGTTGTTAGAAAGAGATGAATATAGATTCTGAGTTACACTGTTGTTAACTGCAATGTATGCAAGTGAGGGCAAGTACCTTCTTAAATTCTTGCCAAAATAAAGCGCGGGGAACGTACCTAATGTTTTAAATATCATAATAAATAGGTAAGTAAATGGTAAAGACGCAACAACAGCCCAGTTTTCGGTATTTTCCTTTTGATTTGAATTGTAACCTGTGATGATTTATTTCCAATGCTTTGCAAAATTAGTGAAAAGAGATGATTTAAAATATCGTAGCCGTCTACAGGGTTTCGGTGAATGCAGTAACCTGGACTCTGTACGGCTTTAGGAATTTATTTATTTACTTCCTTTAAAGTATTAATTGGAAATATTAGTAAATATTTTGACATTGCATGATAATAATAACTTCTAGATCGAGGAAGATTGTTAATAGAATAATGATAATTAGTGACAGAATGCATGAATTATTCCATCAAAATAATATGTTAAGGTGTTGTAATTATTATATTATTGTATCTCTAATAATTTGCACGCCATAAGATTGGCAGATTGTGACTCGGAAATACTTAACTACAATCAGCAAATAAATGATTATGATTAGGTTGAGGGACGGTGTTCTAAGCCGGGCATGATTGGCGTAATGAACTCGCCGCCCAGGAGTGGCTTAGAGCATCGCAGCCGTCTATGGGGTTCCGGTGAAGGCAGTAACCTGGACTCTGTACGGCTATAGTTAGGTTGAGGGAGGGTGTTCTAAGTCGGGCATGATTGGCGTAATGAACTCGCCGCCCAGGAGTGGCTTAGAGCATCGCAGCCGCCTATGGGGTTCCGGTGAAGGCAGTAACCTGGACTCTGTACGGCTATATTTAGGTTGAGTGAGAATGTTTTGAGCCGGGCAGGATTGGCGTAATGAACTCGCCGCCCATGAGTGGCTCTAAACATACAGCTATTGATGGTGTCAAAGCGAAGGCAGTAACTTTGATACCGCATGGCTATAGATAACTGTAAATGATGTTGATAAGCGTGCAGTCATAGAAAAGAAAAGCAATGCTTACTTTATTGTATCCAAGAGATTTTTATAATTTAAAGATTTTTCTTATGAAAAACATACTTAAGTACCTACCTAATAATGTTCTCCGCTAAGTGACTGATTCAAAGAAAAATAACCAAAGATTTCATAATTTACATTTTCATTGACCGCAGCCCTGCGTGGCCTACCTAATTTTATACTTGTTCAGGAATCTTTTGTTCAATAATTATTGATTGTAATACTTTAATGTTTTTTGTAAACTCATGACTGTTTAAATAATCTTGATTTAATTAGTGAATAAGAACGAAGGGACTCGTTCATGGAGGATGGCCGACTGTAACACTATATTTAAATATATACCACACTATTGCTCTATGTCGCATACTATCCATGTTATTGTGTATTCTGTGGTTATCATGTAGTCTGTGAATATTGTGCTAGTCGGTTGCCGCCATATTTAAATTCAGTTAAGCAAGGGGGGTCTTGTAAAAGGGTGCGTACTATTTTTAAAACTGAGATTTATGTAATTTATAGGGATATTTATTGATAGTAAACTATTAGAAAAATTATAAAGAGTGATACATTGTTAATTTATACAAATTTCATAAATATTGGATATCGAGAGTAATTTGTAAAGAAAACCCTACTAACTGTTAAATTATTATTATATCAGAATAAATAGTGTAATTTTGTCAGTATAATCTTATGTTTTCATTTTGATTAACCCTTTCTGAGATGTCGTATCATACACTACACCACATATTTCGTGCAATACCAAAAAACCTTAATCCACGCAGACGGAGTCGAGGGCAACAGCTTGTATGTATAATATTTTTGGAGTTTACCTCCTGAATCGATTTGTATATATTATTATAAGCCCGGGGCATCGATTTACCAACTAAAGTCAATGGCCCGGGGTATGAAAATTTATGGGGAGTAAAATCAAACTTTCTCCGTTACGTTTTCTTTATGTTTCCATGACTATGTAATGTATTTTGATTAATATAAACTAAGTATATAATTAATATAAATAAATGTATCAAGCACGCTTTCAGTAATATAAAAAATGCGTTCATTTACCTACTCTCATTTACTAATCTATATATTTATGTATTTTATAATCGTTCGTAAAGAGAAAACTCCAGTCGTGCGTCGGAGCTGACCTGACACACACAATTTTTTTTTACGTTGTATATTTTGTTTTAGGACATCATCTATATAAGTAAGTAGGTACTAATATTATAAATGCGAAAGTTTGGATGGATGGATGGATCTAAGTTACTCAATCACGCCCCAGCAGCTGAACGGATATGGATGAAAGAGCAACGGCGAAATTATTATTGACCACATTTACTAAATCTTGATTGTACACAATTAAGGTAAAAACGAAAGGAGCTTATTTTATTAAATTTTAACAAGTATTCACCTTAATTAATTGAACCTAGGTAAAAAAATAAAATATTTAGGGAATCTTTTTTGATTATTTAGTTCCCGTTTCTCAGTTTTAGTGTTACCATTTTATGTATAATCTACCTAGTAGCAGAATAAATCTAAATTGGTAGATTATTTTGTATCGTTTTAAAAATTGTAATTATTTCGTCTGATTAATGTTTGCATAAATAATAGTATTGCTCTTTTTTTTAGTGTATTTTTTATTATATGTGAATTTTCTTGCATTACATTATTTAATAATCTCTAACAGAATGGTAATAATTGAAAGAATATTATGGCAGCACTGATATCAGCTGATTGTCTGTGGTTGTGCCGAATGTTTTACTGGTCAGTGGTTGTCATCTGTCTTTGTTTTTGTGGCTTTCTTCCGGTTGTCATTTTTAGAAGTGACATTACCCATAGAGATATATTACCTCCATGGACATTACCACATAACCTACAAAACTTTTAAACGAAATATCTTTTTTTTCTAGGCTTATAAAAAAAAATCTAGCTGCTGTGAGCTTCATATTCGACGCTTATAAAAACATATTTTTTTTCACACGTGTACATAATTATTTTTTCTCAATAATATTGATGTATGGAAGTTCGCCGTTGCTCTTTGGCACAGAGATAGTCTGGAATTACACATAGGCTACTTTTTATCCCGGAAAATTAAAGAGTTCCCGCGGGAACCTCAATTCACTCGGACGAAGTCGCGGGCATTAGCTAGTCTAGCTTATAATAATTAGTATGATATGATGGTCGTACCGCTTGCTATCAGAATAGCGTGTACTGCCGAGTACTCGCCAGACACGAGGACGTTCACCGCGCCAATGAGCAACAGAACCTTGCTCACCACGCAGTAGATGAAGTAGACCTTCACGAGGCCGGCCTTTTTCTGTAACATAATACGTTTTTTTAAAAAAGAGAAGGCAGAAGGTTAATTACTTTTTACCGTGAATAGAGATAAATAAAAGCGAGTGGATGCCCAAACCCTAATCAGTCGCATGCTGTCGAGTGAGGACGAGTGGCACAGATACAGTCAGATGTTGAGGGCCATAATGTTGAGAAGAGAGGAGAGAGAAAAACAAGACCTCCGTGACGCAGTGTTGAGCGCTGTTGTCTTAACGTGCGGAGGTCCCGGGTTCGATCCCCGGCAGGGACAATTTGGGAATTTATAATTTCTGAATTTTCCCTGGTCTGGCCTGGTGGGAGGCTTCGGCCGTGGCTAGTTACCACCCTACCGGCAAAGACGTGCCGCCAAGCGATTTAGCGTTCCGGTACGATGCCGTGTAGAAACCGAATAGGGGTATGGGTTTAATATAACTGCCATACCCCTAACAGGTTAGCCCGCTACCATCTTAGACTGCATCATCACTTACCATCAGGTGAGTTCGCAGTCAAGGGCTAACTTGTAGTGGATAAAAAAAAAAAAAAAAAAAAAAAAAAAAAGGTAGAGGGAACAACTTGAGGGTTAGCACGATGTAATGTAAATCGGTTCCGTGCTGATCTCGCAGACAAGGGGAGGTTATTTTAGTCCGTGCAAGCCGGACACACCCTCAGCAGGCAGAAGTTCGTAGGGATTTTTTCCTCCTCTACCAGAAAAAAAAAAGAGATAAATACAAAGATTTCATAAAAATAAAATAAATTAGAATAACAAACTAATTAGCTAGCTAAAAATCTATTTCAAGTTTTTCGGTAACATAACACAGGTGTCCCGTCCCACAAACTTATCTGACCCGGTGAACTGGTGACAGCGTCGCTAGTAATATATGAAAAATAAAATAAAAACGTAAACTAAACAGAAATAAGAAGAAAGAAAGAAAAATCATTTATTCACCTTGTGCCTCGTACATAAAATCAAACTTTAAAATTAAGCTATGGCTTTTGCACCCACATGGCACAAGATGAAAAGGCCCCGACTCAGCATTAATGCTGCAGGTTTTGAGAGCAAAACCTGAGCGCTGGTATTCTGCCGGAGCCCAAACGAGTGACACGCACGAGCTCGACAGTCTTCGCAGCCGTCCGCAGCAACGGGATGAGTGATCTTCCCTTGAGAATAAAATGGAGTAAAATAAAATATGTAATTTGTGCAGTGAGTGTACCTAGTGTGTATAACTAAATATTACAGATAGCGATTTAAAAGATAATAATTGAAAAAATGTATAGAAAAAATATGATAGATTAATAAGTATAATAAAATATAATAGGCGGGTACTTCTCAGGCGCCTCATTATTTGATTGACTTCGGTGGCACAATTTTTTTTTTGTATTTGAGACATACTAGCAGGAAATATCAAATCTAGATTTAATTTAGTCAATATTGGTAGTAAAGGGAACTTTTTACGCCCAGCGGTTACATCGCAATTCGATTTTCAAAAAATGGTGTCCACCGAAATCAATATTTTAATCACCGAAATCAAAATAAAATTATTTATGGAGGTATTTAATACTTTGAAGACTAAACGTAAAGAATTTCAGGTTAATTTTACAATAAAATATTTTATTTTATCAACATATTTACTTACAACATAACATATACTTACCTACTTTAACTACTTAAACTTAGATTTAGGAAAATTTACGAAAATCAACTTTGTACTTATGTTATTAAATTTTAAATAAATGCCATACTAAATGAAATTAAAAATAGTAACCATAACAAAGTAGGAACTTAAAACAGTCTCTATTTAGATCTATCATAACACACATAGTCCAGTCGCTTATTTTGAAGCGAAAAAAAACAAAATTGTTAACAGGATGGGAACAGTTGGAAATGGTAAAGTGGCATATAATAAACGTAAAAAAAAATGCGTGAGCAGGGGTTTTTTCAGATATATTTGGGGGATGAAAAGGGGTGGAATTTTGGATTATTTTGATTTCCGGCGAAAGTTGACTTCGGAGAGAAAAGTGTACAAAAGAAAAGTTGTAGATCATAAAAAGATCTACCACTTTTGTATGAATAGTTTTTTCACATAACCTCAAAATCTCAGAGTAAAATGCGAAAAACCGCTTTTATCGTTTTTTATTTTTCATTTACACAAAAATAATATTATTTTGACGAAACTAGGTAAAAGTATACATTTTTGTATTTAAAATATTCACAAATTTTTTCAGATAAAAATGTTAAGAGACTTCCGAGATAATCACGTTTTTCGTCCCAAAAAAATATTTTTCAAATTAAAATTCTCCTTTGGAAATTTGTCGTAGAGACTTCTTTCAGGTCGCAATTTTTTCGTTTTGAGTTATACTTTCTTGTGAAAGAATAAAAAAATACAGCCCCCATTTAGAAACATGCTCAAAAATTGGAAAAATCAAAAAATGAATTTTGCAACCATATTTTTTTACTAAATGTTAATCTATTTCCACCGAAAACACTGAGATCAATCCCACTGAAATCAAAATAATGAGCAATATCCCAGATTTTTACAAAAGTATCCTAAATTTATAATAATAACCTCCTTATTTGCAATCTAGCACTCATACGATATACGTTTGTATAAATTAAATAATAGTAGTTTAAATAGATATGGATAGAACAGTTCCACCGAAATCAAGTTTATGGGTATACCAAGCCACCGAAAGCGATTACTTACCTTAATAAAAGGTACGCACAGAGAGGCACAGACGTATTGCCTTTAACCACCGATGCGGCGCGACGGATAGTTTGTCTTACACTTACTACTATTCTCGTAGTTATTAAAGTACAGAAGTTATAAGAGAATTGGAGCGCGCCACCGGTATCAATTCTAAACGTCGGACGTGAAAACAATTTGTTGTAAGTTGTCAACTAAGGCCTATTATTGATTATAAATATTATAATTTGAGCTAGTAACTAACTAGTTTCTTGTAAGCACCTGCAAAATAGTGGCATATTTTATAGAAAAAAAGAAAAAAAAATTTTTTCAACGCAATGTGGGGTGCGGGACATGGCACCGAGGTCAATATTTCCGCGGTTTTCTTTTTTTAACTTAACTTACATAATGTTTACCTAAAAAAGGACATAGGCCCCCCTAATATTTTGATCATATCTACCATACAAAAAATTATCAAGTGGCTAGCAATCTATTTCATACAGGTTTTCGACCCGGACACGCTTTTTTGAGCCGTTTGAGAATGACCCAGGCATATTATATGAGTACATATAGCAGCTTCAAACCACCAAGCTAAATAACCTGGAACTAGTTGTAGTTTGTTGTTTTTGATCGTTTAAAAGTTTCTTTTTTAATGTGCTCTTAAACGCGGGAACTGAGCTTAGATTCCTCAGCGGAGGAGGAATATTATTCCAGCATTTAGTAGCCAGATATCGAAAACTTCCACGAAAAGCTGCTGATTTATGACGTGGCCAAGTCAGCCTATTTAGTGGCCCTCGAGTATTAACAGGCATAAAAATTAGTTCCAATTTTGACCATTAGGCCAGTTAAGTTTGTGGGTATGCCTTACATATTTGCTTGCATTTTGACTGAAGTGGATACAAGCGGAGTTGAGCGCTGACGTGTGCGCTTCCGCAAGCCGCAAACGCCGTAGACTTTGACACTAGTAAGTTTGTACTTTGTACCTTTATTCGAATCTTACCTCTACCAGTCCCTTGATCAACACGATGGTGAAAGCGAAGGGGACCAAAATGACACAGTACAATGCCAAGCACGACGATTCTCATCGAAGAAGCCGCAAACGCCTTAGACTTTGATACTATAGTGAGTTTGTACCATTATTCGAAGCTTACCTCTACCAGTCCCTTGATCAACACGATGGTGAAAGCGAAGGGGACTAGAATGACGCACAGTGAAATGCCGAGAGCGACGTTTGTCATCAAGGAAGCTGCATAAAAAGCCATTTGCTCCTCGTCAGAGCTGTCTACTTGAGTTGTGTCTCCTAACAGCACGTTAATGTAGACCAGGGCGCCGATTATAATCAAGATACTTAGACCGGTTACAGTCTGAAATGTAAAAAAAAACAAAGTTAGTTTCGGTTCGGTATTAAGTGCCGCTCATATTAGAAGTCCAATGAATTCTACTCCCCCTACGTAATACCTACTCCAATTTTTAATTCTAACGGTCTAGTTACCACCCTACCGGCAAAGACGTGCCGCCAAGCGATTTAGCGCGGTACGATAAACCGAATAGGGGTATGGGTTTAATATACTTAACTGCCATGCCCCTAACAGGTTAGCCCGCTACCATCTTAGACTGCATCATCACTTACCATCAGGTGAGATCGCAGTCAAGGGCTAACTTGTAGGGGACAAAAGAATATAAAACTTACATAATATATAAATTGTGAGGAAATTCCTCTCTCTGGAGCCCTGACCACCGGCTGCTTGGGTCTTTAAGGCCCCGCAGTGGGCGGAAGTTTTATAAGATTATTTTTAAATGTGTTTTGTATAGTATTTTTATATATTTATTTAAAACGTGTTTAGAAATAATTTTATAAAAATATGTACAAATAAATGAGAGTGATAATAATACTTACAACGCTAAAAATTGCAAAGATAAGCGAGCCAGTTTCGACGCTGATGCAATGCAGACACTTGCCGTTGTAGCACATGATGAATCTGCAACAACAATAGCGATAGCATAAACATACGTAGGTACCTACATAAGCATATGGCGCGTTTATATTTATAGGTCGGTGACCCAAGGCGTCGGCCGTACCTTATGACCTATCTAGTTTTCGGTCAACAGCAAGTTTCCATGTATAGTCTGTTCCATTAGAGTTGAGCTATTTTTCAACTTCTTAACATCTGATCACGTCATCTTATAATCTAAGCCACTAGAGTTAGACCAATAGCGATGATAGAGCAAGATCCCGCGACGATCAGACCTTCGTTATTTTATTAAAGCTGAAAGTTTTTCTATGTAACTATGTCTCTAATAGAGGTATTTAAAACGATCCCCGACTATGAAGTTTGGATCGCGGTTGCTTTGGAAGGTATCAATTAGTAGAAAAGGTGGCACCTCAAATTAGTTAAAGTATTAAGCTCCGTTTTTTTATATTTTTCTTTGGAATAATATTAGAAACCACGTTGTCCATTGTCAGACACTTGGTACGATTGCAACCCCCTGTCAGACGCCCTGTTGTTTTATAATTTTACATCTCTCATATTCGGTAAGTAGGTCCTTATTACCCCCAAATGGAGCTTGTAGGTGACCAATTAGAGCTCTAGGGTAATAATGTAGCTAGAAAAGCCCTAGGGCGGTAAGTAGTTGTAAATATCTCGGGCTGCAATTGATGCCTTACAGCCCTTGGCTACTAATCTACTATAAAAGAGTGTCTGACAGGGGGTTGCAATCGTACTAAGTGTCTGACAATGGACAACGTGGTTTCTAATATTATTCCAAAGAGCTGTTACAGCCGCATATTTTGACACTCGCCAATGAATCTAAATTGTCAAAACCTATCTAGGGTACATCCGGTTGACCAGGAAGCAAAGTCTCACAGCACAGGTAAGTATGGGAAAAAATCTGAAAATCGTCAATTAGGGTTCCGTATTCATAGCGCCTTACGTAAACCAGTAATTTTTCACAGCTGATTACGTGTTGTTATGACATCTTTCTTGCTATTTATGCGTGGTGGTACCGAACCCTTCGTGCGCGAGTCTGACTCGCACTTGTGCGATTTTATTTTAGATATCCAGGATGAATTAATATACCAGCATTGACAGTTGACACTTAGGATAAGTGGTACCTACCTACCTACCTACTAGTACCTACGTAAGTACGTGGTAATTACCTACTAGGTACCTATATCTATAATACTTATTTACTATAAAATGACTAGGTTTATATTCCCCCCAGACAAGACTACAAGGCTTATGGGGTGCTAAGAAACCATGTAAATATGTAAAAATTTATTTGATACTAATAAAAAAATAGAAAAAAAAAAAGTAGGTACCTACTACCTACCTACCTATCTTTGTTTTCCTCAATGTAACCGGTTTATCACTTTATTTGTACGGTGTACTCTACATATATATTTCTATCAATGATGTTTTATGTCAATAAGTATTATCAGTGTCTACTTAAATACCTAGGTATGAAAGTTTATGGAAAATACCTTAAACCTAGTTGATTACTTGAATGGATTTAGGCTTCTAAGTATGATTATATTAACTGATGTCCGCGACTTCGTTTGCGTGGTTTAATTTTTTTTTATTCCCGCGAAACCTTAATTTTCCGAGATAAAAAGAAGCATAAGTACCAGCTACTTATGTCCTTCCCCCGGACTCAAGCAAGGTCTGTACCAACATGAAAATCGGTTGAAAAGATGGACCGTCAGAGCCTAACGAACAAAAAACAAATAAAATCCATGCCATATATATGTCAATTATAAAATCCCATTCGCATTTAATTCAATTTTAGGTTTAATCTTTTAATCTAAAAAAAAGTACTCTGTGTTCTAGGTATTCTTTACATGGCCCACAAGTACAGATTATAATGTGTGATGTGGAGCTACGTATGTTCGATGCGAGAGCTACCAATGACATTTTACGGTAGTAGGTAAATCCATACTAGAATGTGTCTGTCTGTTTGTCTGCTACGCTTTCACGGCCGATCCTTTCAACCGATTTTGATGAAATTTGGTACTTATAGAGATAGGTAGCATGAGCATCCCGGGGAAGGACGGAACTAGGAAGGAAAAAACTTAATCCACGCGGACGAAGTCGCGGCCATCAACTAGTAGGGTTGTTATGCCGGTTCGCCGGCCTCCTTCAGTTTTCGGCCTTTACGCGTACACGGTGCCGTAAAATTGCGAGAATATCGCTTAGAAATACTATTTCCAAATGAAATCTTTATTCAGACATTTGAAAATATTTGCTTTGTATCTGACAACAATTTTGGTCAGGTAACATCTTCGAGTGATTTTAGTGAATTTATTCAATTCGACGGGGGGCATCGGAGGTAACGCAACCTGCGGAAATTAGAAAAAAAATAGTGCCGCGCGTTTCAGTCCAAGGCAAGCTTTTTGTTGTTTTTCTGAATGAATGATGTTAATAGGCATGTACTTAATACCCTTCTAAAATAATTTATTCACATACTTTTAATATGATTATGTGAATATTTTGTACAAAACAACAATAATGTTGGGGGCCGCGATCTAACATTAAATTTTCTTCAAAACTTTGTTTTTCGGCCTAGGGGCCGATATGTGGCGTATCAAGTCTTCCACGCTTTTGTCTCTTTTATTCAATTGGTGAAATGATATATGTCACGACTCTTTCTTTTATTATTGTACCTGATGTGAAAACCCTCGCCATTAGTTTTCGGCCGTCAATATGTTAGTATAAATTAATAGTGAAGACCATTTTGGGGGTGGCCGAAAACCACAACATAGAAGAAACAGTACCTACCTCAGTTTTCGGCATAGTATGGAAAGCATGTGAAAACTGAATACCGGTAATAGTTTTCGGCAATAAAATTGCAAAGTTTAAAGCCAACAATAATTTTGGGTTAACGTTTTTATTTTAAAGCTATCTAAGTAACATTACATATTGTACCTATGTTATTATTTTTAATAATAAGGCCAGAAGCTAAGAATAAATAAGGCCAGAGCACGAGTAACAGAAGAATCGATCAGACTAGTTTAGGGAACTTATAGAGTTTTTGACCGAGTCAAACATTATTTATTTATTTATTTATATGCACAATTATCCAAGATTGTTATTTCATAAATAACATAAAAATAGGAACGTATTTAATAGGTTTTAAAGGTGTTGTAATTAGTGAGTAACAAAGGTTCCAAGTTTTTTATTAAGTAATATAATTTTCTTGAATTATGTTGATTATGACTTTTAATAACATTTGGATACATAATAAAACAATGAATGAACTTACAAAAAGCGTTTTAATGTAATTTTAAACTTATAAATTCATTTTAAATCCATCATAATCCAGTGGCCGAAAACAGAATACCCGATGGCCGAAAACTGAAATTTGAGGCCGAAAACTGAAATTTTAGCGTTTTTCCGGATTAAATAAAAAATAAAAATAACTAATAGATTTAAGCGCAGCACAGTTTCTAAAAAAGAAACTCCAGTATATGGGCTTTCATCTAACATAATGAGCATAGCAATATTAAGGTTGTAACATTTTTTTCTGATGTCCTAAAGTTGATGGGAGCACTAAAAGGCCGAAATCCGGCACATCGACCCTATATAATATACTATAGTGATATAGGTATATCGCTATGGGAGATACCTACCCCATTATTAGTCTGAGAACTACCCTAAACAACAGACTACTAATTAATATATTATGTATTTAATTATTTTATTACTACTAATTAATATATTTAATTATCGGTCCAAGCTGCAATTGTCCCTATTGGGTGTTATGGAATTCTATTCAAGGAGCATCTCAAAGTTTCCCGTTCATGCCATATCTCCTTAATATAACCACAGATTAACTAGTGGTTCGCCCCGGACTGAGACCTCGCGGTATCCATAAACTTGTACAGAGCGACATCTATTGACACCATTGTGATTTGTGAAGTTCTGTTAAAAATACGGAAGCTCATTAAAAATACGGAAGCTCATTAAAAATTAAATAATTTCGTTTCCTTATAATATTTATCTAATTTTAGTATTTGTTGTTCAAGTACAGGATATAATTCAAATAATTGATAAGTTTCAGCCTCAGCCTTTCAGAAAATTGAGAGTTCTGAGGTCAACTTTGGACGTTAGAAAATCTCCACTTTGAAAGCCCCCCATTTCGTCAATTTTAGGGGGGAAAAATTAAAAAAAATATTTTTTTGGACTCTATTCCTACTTATCTTTAAAATGATATACCGCAACCCTATGTAACGCTATAAAAAGTATTTTACTTCGCATTCGCTTCTATGAGAGCCCCCCTGAAATAAAGATTTTTATAACTTTTTAAGCCATATTCGGCGGAAGGCCATCAGTTTACATATTACCTATATTTAAATTTGAAGTAATTACATTCAGAAATTCAGAAGTTATAAGGCTCTGACAGACGGACGGACGGACAGACGGACAAGTAGGGCATGTAAATCTCGGAATTTTTTCAATCCCGGGATTGGTTTCGGTATTGGACTTCAATACCGGGATCCCGGTATTAATACCGGTATTGAAGTTCTCAATTTGTACTTGAATATTTTAAATAAAAACACGTTTTTGGAACGTTAGTTCCTTATGGGACGATGCGGTTGGGAAAATAGCCGGCAAAAAACGTCCGGACCGAGAGTAAGAATTTAAGTATAATGTATTCGAAATTAAACCTTAACATAAAAGAATTAAAGTTCAATTTCGAATGCGTAATTCCGAAAATGCGTAAGATTTTTATGTATAGTTTAAATTTCGAACCTAGTATGTGGAACGTAAGTTGAGAGGTATTCAGAGAGAGAAGAAACGAAATGTCAGATGAGTGAGATGACGCACCTAAGAGGCTTTTGATAGAATCCTTTAGTTGACTCGAAAAGACGAATGGCGGTTGGTGTGTGTTTACGATTAGTGTTGAATGAAAACAAGTGTTTATTGAGTTTCGATATTTGGGGCTCCCTTGGATCACAAAACAGGAAACTGGTACCAAAATTTAAAAAAGTCAGCGCCATTTTGAAATTCTTTGTTATTGAACCGATTTCGTTCAAAATCGATATCTGAGGATCCCTAGGATCACAAAACAGGCAACTGGTACCAAAATTTAAAAAAGTCAGCGCCATTTTGAAATTCTTTGTTATTGAACCGATTTCGTTTAAAACCGATATCTGAGGATCCCTAGGATCACAAAACAGGAAACTGTTACCAAAATTTAAAAGTCAGCGCCATTTTGAAATTCTTTGTTATTGACCGATTTCGTTCAAAATATTGAAACAGGAAACTGTGACTTTTTTAAATTTTATTACCAGTTTCCTGTTTTGTGATCCTAGGGATTTTCAGATATCGATTTTGAACGAAATCGGTTCAATAACAAAGAATTTCAAAATGGCGCTGACTTTTTTAAATTAATATTTATGTAATAAGGAACTACGTTCCTATCTGGTGTCCCACGACACCACACTTTTTTTTAATAATTTGCAATCTTGTGTTTATTTAAAATCTTAATTAAAAACACTAACAATCGATATTATATTATAGTTCCTCTAATAATATTGTGTTATCGTTCATTTTAAATCATCTACATTTTCATTAAAAAAATCTCAGTCTTATTTAGTAGGATGTTGCTAGAATATATAAATATTCGCTAAATATTGAATTTCGCAAATGTCTGTATATTTTTTTCAATACCGGTATTTCGGTATTGCACCTAGTTCAATACCGGTATTTGAATCTCGGAAATATCGACCGAGATCCCGGGATTTCGAGATCCCGGGATCCCGGTATTCATGCCCTACGGACAAGTGCCAATTCACTCAAGTAGACTCAGAGACCTTCGCTTCGCTCGGTCAATATCACTTTAGACTTTGTAACTTAAACAGTTTCTTGATATTGACACGGTAATATTATCTTCATATAATTGATTTTTTCGGAGAAAGGTATGTACCTAGGCAGGAAGGTACTCGTATTTCGAAAAAAAAGATTAGAGTTCGGACGAAAGAGCACGTATTAATTACGCGTATAAGTAGCTGTTATCATTAGCATTACCGCATGCAATTACTTAATATAGGTAGTTTACATCTAAGTTATTTCATGAAATGTACCTACTAATAATCATACATACAAGGAAACATGAAAGGATACATGTGGTTGTGTGGTACAAGGTTCATGTGAAAGGTATCTATAGTCAGCACGCGAGCTCTGAGGAATCGGGGGCTGAGGTAGAGGGCGGGTGCGCACCCCGCCCGACCGTCGTTCATACCTACCCCGCACCTCCCCGTAGTAAATAATATGTTCCTTGCCCCGCACGCTCCCATACTAGTGCCTAGTGCCGACCTTGACGCGAGAGTACGCTTCCCGAGTCCTGCTTTTAATTTTGCGATAGCAGTGTTACTTGTACTTACTTTAAATAGTACGTAACTTAAAAGTTTCTTTGTGTGTGCAAATAGCTGTTTAATTTTTAAATTCCTTAAAATACTGATTATTCTGATTGCGACAGTGATTATTTAGATTTCACGTTCATTATAGGTAGTAAATTTTATGATACAATTTGTTTCTTCTTTTCACATAAGTACCTTGATTATTTAATAACTAGCTGATGCCCGCGACTTCGTCCGCGTGGTTAAAGTTGTTTTGATTCCCGCGGGAACTCCTTAATTTATTTTCCGGGATAAAAAGGAGCGAATGTCACTCTCCGTCCTCAACTACCTATACCGGTGCTAAAAATCACGTCGATCCGCTGCTCCGTTGCGTGCGGCGTCCTTGAAGGACAAACCAACAATCCAATAAACCAACAAACAAACACACTTACGCATTTATAATATTACCTAGTATGATACCTATGATGAATTCAGATACAAAAGATGTGTTAGTTAGTTAGTATCGATAACGTAATATCGACTATCAACTCGTTACGTCAGCATTCCATAAGATTCCTCAGACCTCGCGCGCGAACTGTACCTAGGTAGTAGGTATTATACCTACTACTTACCTTAATTAAGTTAGTTACTAAACTATTAAGTAGTCTGTGCTGTACCCATAGATAAGTATTGTATAACCTGAGCTGTACCTTGGTAGTTAGTTAGGTAGGTACCTACAAGAAAGTATCATACAGTTCATATTAACATAGCATTCATATCGTTCGCTGCGGTAGGTAGGTATTATGTTTATGTAAACATCCTCTTGTTATTATAGGTACTATAATACGTTAGGTAGGTACTTATATCCAATAAGCGATCATGGCATGGGTGATACGATATTCCTTTGTTCACAGCTGTATGAGTATTGACGCAAGTCAGTAAGTAGGGGTTACAAAAGCGGTTTCACTGAAATCGAAAAAAACTAAGATCAAACTGGGATTACACCGCCATTCCCCAAAACCGGGTTTAAAATTTGGCAAAACCATTGAATTATATTATGTACCTACTTACAAGTACCTCAATGGGCAAAACCGAGTTTTTCGATTTTCTTAGGAGGTCCTTTCCTTTCGTTTCGTCCACAACTATAAATAGGTATCTTCTATGATTTGTGAATAAAAAGATGGTAACTAAAAACTAAAAAGTCTATCACTGACATACCTAAATTTTTTTATTTTCCCTATAATAGGTACCTACCGGTCTATCTACTATCTAGTAGGTATCTAGTATTTACCTATTACTCAATCCGTCGACTAAACAATCACAAATCTGGATTCAATGATATTAAATTACGATAGGTAGGTATATAGCCTATATAGGCACATTCCCATTCTGACCGGGTGGCCAAAATTGGAACTAATTTTTATGGCATGTTTATTTTTTGTTTTTAGGTATACCTAATCTATCCTATTAGTTTATACTAAAGTTTGAGTAGGATCGGAGATAGTATTTTATTTTCACCGAGACATCTGCGGACAACGCGTTGCGCCATACATGCGCCCATACCTACTTACTGTATCCATGACCGGCAGACGGCATAACCGCAGTTAAACTTATGTCCAAAACCATCATTAGCCGGCAAACGGCAAAACCCCGGTCGTAAGGCTATATAGTTTGTAGGACTATAGTTACCTACCTTGAGTAGTGAGTACTGAGTACCTACCTATATTGTAAAATTGTATCTTTTGTTGACGCTCAAACCAAGTATGAGCCGTATCGCGTACGTCATCAATCGAACGATAGGAGGTAAGTTTATCGGAACCGAATTCGGAATCGGAGTTTTAAAATTTGATTTATCGGAATCGGAACCGGAATCGGAACCGAAATCGGAACCGGAGTCGGAGTCAGAGGCAGAATCAGAAGTGGTCATAAGAGAGATATTTTTCATTTAAGTAAGAACACATAAAAACATCATTCAGTCAACCTTTTTTCATTTTAATTATAAAATAACCTTTTATCGTTAAATTTCTATTTGCTATGCTTCGACCTCCGATTAAAACCTCCGATTAAAAAGATTCGGAACCGAAATCGGAACCGAAAGTGTAATAATAGGGTCGATGTGCCGGATTTCGGCCTTTTAGTGCTCCCATCAACTTTAGGACATCAGAAAAAAATGTTACAACCTTAATATTGCTATGCTCATTATGTTAGATGAAAGCCCATATACAGGAGTTTCTTTTTTAGAAACTGTGTTGCGCTTGAAGCTATTAGTTATTTTTATTTTTTATTTAATCCGGAAAAACGCTAAAATTTCAGTTTTCGGCCTCAAATTTCAGTTTTCGGCCATCGGGTATTCTGTTTTCGGCCACTGGATTGTGATGGATTTTAAATGAATTTATAAGTTTAAAATTACATTAAAACGCTTTTTGTAAGTTCATCATTGTTTTATTATGTATCCAAATGTTATTAAAAGTCATAATCAACATAATTCAAGAAAGTTATATTACTTAATAAAAAACTTGGAACCTTTGTTACTCACGAATTACAACACCTTTAAAACCTATCAAATACGTTCCTATTTTTATGTTATTTTTGAAATAACAATCTTGGATAATTGTGCATATAAATAAATAAATAAATAATGTTTGACTCGGTCAAAAACTCTGTAAGTTCCCTGAACTAGTCTGATCGATTCTTCTGTTACTCGTGCTCTGGCCTTATTTATTCTTAGCTTCTGGACTTATTATTAAAAATAATAACATAGGTACAATATGTAATGATACTTAGTTATCTTTAAAATAAAAACGTTAACTCAAAATTATTGTTGGCTTTAAACTTTGCAATTTTATGGCCGAAAACTATTACCGGTATTCAATTTTCACATGCTTTCCATACTATGCCGAAAACTGAGGTAGGTACTGTTTCTTCTATGTTGTGGTTTTCGGCCACCCCCAAAATGGTCTTCACTTTTAATTTATACTAACAAATTGACGGCCGAAAACTAATGGCGAGGGTTTTCACATCAGGTACAATAACAAAAGAAAGAGTCGTGACATATATCATTTCACCAATTATTGAATAAAAGAGACAAAAGCGTGGAAGACTTGATACGCCACATATCGGCCCCTAGGCCGAAAAACAAAGTTTTGAAGAAAATTTAATGTTAGATCGCGGCCCCCAACATTATCTGGGGTCACGGGAGTGACCCCGCCAAAGCGAGCCAAAGGAAACGGGGCACTACCTACCTTTTCTCGAAGCGTTTCGTCGGATTTTCGAACCGTCATAGCTTAGGTCCAGATGATGCTAGAAAGCTGAAATTTTCAGGATAAGGTGTTGTTGGCAAACTTACCAAATATACCAAGTATAAATTTTCTAGCATATATAGTTTCAGATTTATTGATACCTGAAATACGTCGATTTCGTGACTGACTCACTGACCGTCATCAACATGAAAAAGGTACTTCCTGAAGTGCTAGAAGGCTGAAATTTGGTATGTAGGCTAGAATTTGCATATAAACAACAGGAAAATTAAGAAATCTGAAACTTTTCCCCTCCAACCCGTCCTATAGGGGGTGCAAATCTGACAGCATTTCCTCGTATTTTAGAACAGTCATAACTTCGGTACGGAGGATGGTAGAAAGCTTTAATTTTCAGGATAACATGTCGTTGGCACATTTATTAAACATACTAAGTTTCAATTATCTAGCATTTATGGTTTCAGATTTATTGATACCTGAAATACGTACTTTTGGGGGTTTTTTACTTTTACTAAATCACATGAAACACGAAACCTCTAGGGTACTTCCTAAAGTCCTAGAAAGCTGAAATTTGGTATGTAGACTAGGAATTGCACATAAACAATGGAATAATTAAGAAATCTGAAACTTTCTTTTTCCAACCCCTCTTATTGGGGGTGCATATTTGACAGCGTTTCCACGTATTTGCTAACCGTCATAGCTTCAGTCCGGATGATGCTGGAAAGATGAAATTTTCAGGATAAGATGCTGTTGGCCAACTTATTAAACATACCAAGTATCAATTGTCTAGCATTTATAGTTTCAGATTTATCGATAACTGAAATACATCGGTTTCGTAATTTAGCCTTATAAATCGCTGATGAAAATCAAAACCTCTAGGGTAGGTACTTCCCAAAGCCCTAGAAAGCTGAAATTTGGTATGTGGGCTAGGAATTTCATATAAATAATGGGAAAATTAAGAAATCAGGAACTTTTCCCTTCCAACCCCTCCTATAGGGGGTGCATAATAGCTGCACAGTCGGTACTAAAAGAAATATGTGCAAAATGCCGCATACATACATAATACCGTACATAAATAATATATATATAAAATTCATGACTCAGGTACAAATGTTCTGAATATGATGACATATGACATTATGCCCCTAGCAGAATTCGAACCCGCGACCTCTCCCTCAACAGTCATGGTCTGTAACCAATCGGCCAAACAGGTCGCACATAATAATCACGTAATCTTGTCATTTTTATTCTCATTATTTTCATTTTATTACTGAAAAATTATAAAATACCTATAAGTACTTACAACATAAAATATTTTTCAGAGGTAAATATACCTATAGTAATCATTGGCGAAGAGTACACGTATGACCCGGCATCCCTTTAGGAATTGTTCAATAAGTAATCAACGATATTTTCGTCTAACCCTGTTCTTCGAACTTAACACTGTTCATTGGTTTGAATTAAATTAACGCGTGACAATTTATAGAAAAGTAGATGATGCCCGCGACTTCGTCTGCGTGGATTTAGGTTTTTGATTCCAGCGGGAACTGTTTAATTTACCGGGATAAAAAGTAGCCAATGTCCTTCCCCGGGATACAAACTATCCCTGTAAATTTCATCAAAATCGGTTGAAAAGATGGGCCGTGAAAGCGCAGCAGACAGACAGACACACTTTCGTATTTATAATATTATATGGATCTAAACTAATATTAAAAAGAGGAAAGATTTAACCGTCAAGTTTGCTGTGGATAAAATAAAAAAAAACTCAACCGATTTTAAAAATTCTTCCGGCACTTCACGTAGGTTCATTCCAGTGCTAATGTAAAATCTTATGTGCTGCTCAGTGCCCACTGCAGGCTTTAGTGGGTAAAAAATAATGGACTATTATCATGATTAGTGCTAGCCTTGCGAAGCGGGGCGGGTCGCTAATCAACAATAAGCAGATATAAACCGGCTGGCCCATACAACCAAATATCTTTAATACTGAGCACCAGACTCGAAAATAAGAATTAACTTAAGTATGTATGGATTTGCCGCTCATTACATACATATACAGCAAACCCACAAAGAAAAGAGGCAACGATAGAGAGTGGGCAATGAAAAAAGGAATAACTGTAGTGCGAGAAATAGAGTCCAAAAAATTAAAAAATCTAGTGCGCCTGCCAAAAAGAAATGAAATCCCACCAAAACCATTTCATGGATAGGCTGCCAAAACTCGCATACAAGTCCAAATCATAATGCTTTCACTGTTAAAAAGTTATGAGATCTCTAGTAGAGCCAAGCCCCTAGTTGAGCTCCGATTTGTGCTGCGCATCATCATAGCCCATGGGGCCAGTTCCAAGTCCAAAGTGTACAGGTTTAAGTACTTTTGGCTGTACCACATTTACTACATAGAAGTCCTGACTCTATAAACTCTACATCTTGATAAAAAGATGTGGCTTGGCTGTTTCGTGATCCAATCAATCATTTAATGTTCGTGGAATAGGTATAGGTTGTGCGAGAATCACGAAACGGCCAAGCCACATCTTTTTATCAAGATGTAGAGTTTATAGAGTCAGGACTTCTATGTAGTAAATGTGGTACAGCCAAAAGTACTTAAACCTGTACACTTTGGACTTGGAACTGGCCCCATGGGCTATGATGATGCGCAGCACAAATCGGAGCTCAACTAGGGGCTTGGCTCTACTAGAGATCTCATAACTTTTTAACAGTGAAAGCATTATGATTTGGACTTGTATGCGAGTTTTGGCAGCCTATCCATGAAATGGTTTTGGTGGGATTGTTGTTTTGTACAAAATATTCACATAATCATATTAAAAGTATGTTAATAAGTTATTTTAGAAGGGTATTACATGCCAATTAACATCATTCATTCACAAAAACAACAAAAAGCTTGCCTTGGAGTGAAACGCGCGGCACTATTTTTTTTCTAATTTCCGCAGGTTGCGTTACCTCCGATGCCCCCCGTCGAATTGAATAAATTCACTAAAATCACTCGAAGATGTTACCTGACCAAAATTGTTGTCAGATACAAAGCAATTATTTTCAAATGTCTGAATAAAGATTTCATTTGGAAATAGTATTTCTAAGCGATATTCTCGCAATTTTGCGGCACCGAGTACGCGTAAAGGCCGAAAACTGAAGGAGGCCGGCGAACCGGCATAACAACCCTAATCGGAAGTTCCGACTTAACGGAATCGGAATCGAAGCTCCGTAACATCCCTGGTAGGTAGGTACCCGTTCAAAATCAAATGATGAAAATATACTTTATTGTACACCATACATAAAAAAATGTTATCGCATTTACCGAGAAAACCCTTAAAGGCCACAGCCACAGCCATTAGTGAAGAGAACTGAGAAATAACTAGGTACCTATTTATTTAATCGTATGGCGTTTAGGTACATATTATACCTACTTAGGCGTTTTTATAAAAAGTTCGTCGCTCGTTTAGCACCACCCAGGGGACACGTGCAGGGAGGTAGAAGCAGTAGAAGGTACTTAGTTCCTGCGGACACACGACTGTGCTGCGGACGTGAGCGACGGGGCATCCCCCAGAAGATTTAGAATAAGAGTTAAGAAATAACTATGCAGGAATACCTACGACGCAGACGGCAGAAGCAGCTACTCGTAGTCGAAAAGAAATCCTAGAAGATATTTATTTTGACCGATGCTGATCAAACATCCGTTATTATTTAGTTATTTACATACACTTTACATAGCTCTACCTAGTAGGTACCTAGTCTACCTATTAACTACCTACTTAATCATATTTTGTAAATAAAGCTTAACGCATGCCAGCCGGCAGTAATATATGGCTTGGGTTTAATCCATGAACCTATGCTGACTTCACATTTGCGTTTACAAAATATGAGTATAATATGTATGTACATACCTACCTATATACCTTGTGCGTGTGCCGGGGTGGAAAATACTAAATTAAACCATGAATTTTTTTATAGGTTCATGGTTTAATCATAGTGTGATGGTTCGATTAGGTAGACCATACATATATTATACTCATATTTTGTAAACGCAAATGCTGATGTCAGCATAGGTACTACTTATTATATTTAGAATTCTGTGAAAGGTAGGTACCTAGACTTATTTAGATGGTAATGTATGTAGGTACATTTTTAACATCAAATACACTAACATTATACATACGTATTACGTACATACGTACACACTACTTGTAGGTACTAATGACAATAGAAATTAGAAATTGACTTACGTTGAAATTGAACACTGCAGGAAAAATAATAAAATACAAAAAACTTGAAAACCACGTTGAACACGCTTGCTTTGCTGGGTGGTGAGTGAGTGAATGAATAATGATTAAAATTTAAAACACATGCGCATACGCAGATGCAGTCTGCAGATCCGTCTTGCGAATAGCTATTACATACGTTAAAGCAGCATCAATCATTATTACAGTCTCAATTGTTGTGATTGGTGGAATAAATGGTAACCTTGTTGCGATAGTGGATTCCGGCCAATAGTGAAAGAGCGGCAGCCAATTAGGGTTGATTGCGATCGTTAAACTGTAGCAATCACTTTACCGTAGGTAGGTACATAATAGGGGCTCGGAGAACGAAATGAAAAATGTGCATCGATCTGCATATTTTCAGCCGTCAGCACTTCAGTCAACTCAATGATTCGATTTGTAGGGTGTACCTACCTACTATTTGTAAGTAGGTAAGTACCTAACTATATCGTTTATTTTGTCGCTTTTTTTAAAAATCGTGACATCAACTGAAATGTCTGTCCTGTATCATCATAATATACTTCAATAATAAACAGTACCTAGTAAGTAAGTAGACTATAAATAAACATTAATTAATAATTGTCGATTGAAAATTAAAACAGTTCAAATCTTTGTTCTGTTTGACTTTATCCATATGTGTCCATATTCCATACTAATATTACTAGTGGTTCGCCCCGAACTGAGACCTCGCGGTATCCATAAACTTGTACAGAGCGCCATCTATTGACATAATTGTGAAGTTCTGTTAATAATACTAAAGCACATTAAAAATTAAATAATTTCGTTTCCTTATAACATTTATCTAAATTTAGTATTTGTTGTTCATGTACAGGATATAATTCAAATAATCGATAAGTTTCAGGCTCAGCCTTTCAGAGAATTGAGAGTTCTGAGGTCAACTTTGGACGTTAGAAAATCGCCACTTTGAAAGACCCCCATTTCGTCAATTTTAAGGGAAAAATTAAAAAAAATATATTTTTGGACTCTATTCCTAATTATCTTTGAAATGATGTACCGCAACCCTATGTAACGCTATAAAAAATATTTTACTTCGCATTCGCTTCTATGAGAGCCCCCCTGAAATATAGATTTTTATAACTTTTTAAGCCATATTCGGCGGGAGGCCATGGGTTTACATATTATATTTAAATTTGAAGTAATTACGTTTAGTAATTCAGAAGTTATAAGGCTCTGACAGACGGACGGACGGACGGACGGACGGACGGACGGACGGACAAGTGCCAATTCACTCAAGTAGACTCAGAGACCTTCGCTTCGCTCGGTCAATAAACTAGCTGATGCCAGCGACTTCGTCCGCGTGGACTAAGTTTTTTCGATTCCCGCGGGAACTCATTAATTTTCCGGGATAAAAAGTAGCCTAGATGTATGTATGTATATTCTTTATAGCTGATGCCCGCGACTTCGTCCGCGTGGAATAAGTTTTTCAGTTAATTTTCCAGGATAAAAAGTAGCCTATATTACTATCCCACGGTATAATCCCCCTATAATGGAAACACGTACTTCTTCATATTTTAACGAAAGCCCAAATGCTGTTTCATGGCTATAACTTGAGAAATTAAGGATTTTCATACAAACTCTCAACCCCTATTTCACCCCTTCGGGGGTGGAATTTTGAAAAACTGTGAAACACATAATATGTTTTCATTTTAAACCCGCAGCTCATATATCAAGTTTCATGGCTATAACTTGAGAAATTAAGGACTTTCATACAAACTTTCAACCCCTACTTCACCCCTTCGGGGGTAGAATTTCGGTATAAAAAGTATCCTATGTCCTACCTCGTAGTATGGGCTCAAATCGTGCCCGTTCGTGTGCGTTCGTTTGAATTCATTCAGTAGTTTCGGCGTGATGCGCGGCCAAGATGAGAGCGGCGACAGACAGACAGACAGACAGACAGACAGACAAAAATGAAAAAAATTACAGATTTGGCTTCAGTATCGAATAATGAGTGCCCTCCAAAAAAAATTTTCAAAATATCTTCAATGTACAGAATTGGACCTGTTACAGTTTTAATATAAGTATAGATTTGCGAAAGAGTGTCTGTCTGTCTACCTGTCTGTCTGCTACGCTTTCATGGCCCATCCGTTGAACCGATTTTGATGAAATTTGGTGAAGGGATAGTTTGTATCCCGGGGAAGGACATAGGCATAAGAGTTCCCACGGGAATCAAAAACCTTAATCCACGCGGACGAAGTCGCGGGCATTGTCTAGTTATAAATAAAAAGAAAAAAATGGTGTAGATACAATATAATATTAGGCATGGTGCGGTCCAAAATTCTTGGCTACATAGAAATTACCTAGTCACCCTAATGCAGGGCGGGAGACCGAATGGTGATTAGTGAAGTGGTGACGGATGTTTATGTTTAGTAAAATACCTAATAGACTAAGAGATAACTGCAATTTTGGTAACCATCGCCAGAAAGGCTGATTCAGTGTTAGATGGATGTAGAGCTCTCCCCTGATCACAAAAGTTGCAGTCTGCCTGCATTTGGATGGCCCTTTCGCTAAATATGGCCGTTCAAAGACGAATTATTGTTACCAAAAATGAACGATAATTAGAAAAGCTGATTCTTGTACAGTATTAAAGTATGCGCAGTACCTATGTAAACAGCGTAAAAACTGACGCATTTGGATGGGACTTTTTCTAGATATCAGCTTTCAAAGACGTTATAACCTATACTTACTATGCGTTCCTGTAAAAAAATATTAGCAATAACTTTGTCGCCGTTGATCGCTATTAAAAATTATTAACAGCAATCAACGGGACGACATAATAATTGCTAATATTTTTTTACAGGAACGCATAGTAAGTATAGGTTATAACGTCTTTGAAAGCTGATATCTAGAAAAAGTCCCATCCAAATGCGTCAGTTTTTACGCTGTTTACATAGGTACTGCGCATACTTTAATACTGTACAAGAATCAGCTTTTCTAATTATCGTTCATTTTTGGTAACAATAAACCGTCTTTGAACGGCCATATTTAGCGAAAGGGCCATCCAAATGCAGGCAGACTGCAACTTTTGTGATCAGGGGAGAGCTCTACATCCACCTAACACTGAATCAGCTTTTCTGGCGATGGTTACCAAAAGTGCAGTTATCTCCTATAATATAACTCTCGAGCTAACAATTCGAAATTCCCTGAATCCGTGATAAGTGGACAGTGGACTTCTTTGTTCGTAATAGGCCGTAGGTCAGCGCGGCCATAAAACTAAACTAATTAGCTAATTCGCTCCAAAGGATCATAACTTCATAAGTGAGTACAAAAACATCTAATAAGCAGATATTTATGTATTTCTTGTACATAAGGTTCAATGTCATAAATAATTGCAGTAGAGATAATTTTAACGACAGAGCTGCAAGTTGCAACAAACGGATTTCCCGACTAGTTTTTTTATCAATTCTTTGAAACTGAATAGAAAATACACAAATCGCAGGCATCAGCGAGCTATCAATAAAAATCGAGGTTTTTTAATTTTTTTTATTCACTTCAAGTTAGCCCTTGTCTGCGATCTCACCTGATGGTAGGTGATGATGCAGTTTATGATGGTAGCGGGCTAACCTGTTAGGCTGCATTTGAGTTTTTTCCCGGACACGCTTAAAAACCTTTTCATCATTTAAAATAAAAACATCGTATAGGTTCACATTTTCATTTTTTAGGGTTCCGTACCAAAATGGTAAAAATGGAACCCTTATGGTGCGACTTTCTCCGTCTGTCTATCTGTCTGTCTGTCCGTCCGTCACACTCGATTATTTCAGTAACTAACGAAGCTATCGACATGAAATTTGGAATAGTTGTGTATATTAGTGGCCCAAAGACACTGGAATTAAAAAAAATTGGAAATTATTTTTGTTCTTATTTAAAAAGGGGGGAAAATCGGAGGGTTGAAATTTAAAAGTGAGATAACTGTACTGTGTGGGGTATCATATGAAAGGGTTTACTTTGTACATTCTAAAACAGATTTTTAATTATTTTTAGTCATGATAGTTTTTGATTTATCGGGGAAAAAGTCAAAAAAAATACCGTTCCCCCCCCCCTTATCTCTGGAGTTTACCAATCGAAAAATCTGAAATAATTATGGTCAATAGGAATTTATGTATATTTTACAGGAAAACTATAGCCAATGCTCTAACTAGCATAGTTTTTTTGATATTAACAGAAAACCTCTACAAACAAAGTTAGTTTTGCGGTTCATTAAATTCATTAATCGTAAAACTTGCTACAGGTTTGTACGGAACCCTCGGTGCGCGAGTCCGACTCGCACTTTGCCGGTTTTTATTTATTCATTTATACAGCTTGTTTGCGATATAAACTATAGCGTAACAAATAAAATACTTACTTTTTTTTTTAATACAGGTATCTAATCTACATTTAGCAGTTTTTACAAACAAACGGATTTCCCAAAACGACTGTTCAACCCTATACGCGCGCTTGATTTCGGTGAAAATCATCGTGCCTCGCACGCACTTTCTCACACAATGATAGGTGAAATAGCAAACACTCAAACAGGTTACCCACGTGCGCCGGCAACTTCGGTCGCGCGTACTGAGCCCTCTTAAACGGGGAAATCCCGCAGCCCGCGATAACCGATGTAGGGTGTTGCCAACTTTTGAACGCACGCTTTACGCGGGAAAAAAAGAAATTGCTTTTTTTGACTTTTGTCATTTCTGAAATAAAATTTATTTTATTAATTTTTGCTTACGCACGTCGGGGGCCCTCCGTGGCCCGGGGGCCCCGTATAATTGATACGGCAGATACGGCGGTAGCTACGCCCCTGCTTTCAATGCAAGTTATATGAATTAAACTAAGCTACGTTCATTTTCATGGACGTCGTTATCTGATTCGTCGGAGTCTGCGAAAGTTAGTTTCCGTACGTTTGTGGTGTAGACCTTTAGGTGTTGTCGTACGCAGTGTCTCTTTGAGGTGTCTCGTAGGGACCTTTTGATGGCTGATGAGAAACTGGATGGCGACATAGGTGATTTCTTCGCTTTGGATTTTAGTGCTGCGAATAATGAAAGCTTAAATTAAAAAATGTAATCGCCCACGAACTGCAGTGGCGTGCATGTCAAAGGCACAAAGGCACTGCTTACCCTAGCTGTTCTAGCTTACTTTTAATTTTGAAATTAAATTAAATGAGTGTTTTGTGTGCTTTATAAAATTAAATTAAGTACATTAAGGTCTGTGCGTAAGTGCACCTAACGTACCAACTAACACCTACCACGTTATAAAAATGTAGCTAAACCATAGATAGGTATGCCACTAAATAAGCTGAGTTTATGTACACAGAATGACAGAACAATAGAAGCCACTTTTTTTTTATCCACTACAAGTTAGCCCTTGACTGCGAACTCACCTGATGGTAAGTGATGATGCAGTCTAAGATGGTAGCGGGCTAACGATTAGGGGCATGGCAGTTATATTAAACCCATACCCCTATTCGGTTTCTACACAGCATCGTACCGGAATGCTAAATCGCTTGGCGGTACGTCTTTTCCTGTAGGGTGGTAACTAGCCACAGCCGAAGCCTCCCACCAGGCCAGAACAGGGAAATTCAGAAATTATAAATTCCCAAATAGACCCTGCCGGGGATCGAACCCGGGACCTCCACACGTTAAGATAACAGCGCTCAACACTGCGCCACGGAGGTCGTCAATAATAACTTGAGAACCTGGGGGCATACAACCATCGCATAAATCCGTATTGTTTTAATATTGTTGACGTTTGTGTTTTAGAATTATACTTAATCCTTAAAATAGGGATGACAAGGTAGGTACGTGACATAAACCTGTTAAGTACTATTTTATACGAATATTATAAAGAGGTAAAGTTTGTGAGTTTGTGAGGTTGTAGGGGGTAGGTAATATCTGGATCTACTGAACCGATTTTGAAAATTCTGGTACCAATAGTGAGCCACATTATTTGTGAGCGTCATAGGCTAACGCGAAAAATTAGGGAGTTCCCGTGGGAATTTTAAAAAACTGCAACTGCAAAAAAGCATCTGCTAGTTTCGAAATATATTGCTTTTAGCGATGGTAGTAACCGGGGTGTTCTTAGTTGATGACGGTAAGTAAATTATTAAAAACTAAATAAGGGATATAGAGTAACGAAATTATGTAGAAATATTACCTTTCTCAATCCTGCGTTTTTTGGTTGCACTATTGTATTCTTCAATAAGGCCACCCAGTAACGTACAAATTTCGGATAAATTCATCTCCATTTTTTCCGATTAAAAAAAAAAGTTCCTCAATTTAATGCTTATTTTTTTGTAAAGCTGCTAACTCGAAAACTTGTGATCACGCTGAGTATTAAAATTTAACTGATTTTACCCAAATAATGCCATAGTATTTAACTATTTGAGGTATATATACAAAAGCCCTTCTATCCAATAATTAAATTAACGATACTATAATAATTAAGATAAGAAAGTAATTATTTAATTACTCTATTACCTATTGCATACTAAATTGATTAGTTGCAACTTGCAAATCTATTGCGCTTATACATATTTTTAGTTGCTAATTAGGCATTAAGTTATCTTCATATCTAAATTATTATTGGAGTAGTCATATTACTTGCAGGGTCAGTAATAAGATAAAACATCTCACCTACGACAGAATTAAGTGTTGAAACGCTATTGCGTTTACGTAAAATGAACCTTACACCTTGGTTTTAAGACTCAAGTTCGTCCATACTACAGCCAGCGCTCCAAGCCGAAAATTTGCCAAGTTAAAATCGGTGGTACTTAATGAATTTTAGAGTTTAAATCAAGCCCCTTTAGATCCATTTTACTCTGACGTTATCGTTGCGACGCTCGAATCCTATCAACATTTTAAGGATGTAAATAACTATTAAACCATACTGTTCCATTTCTAATTAATATTTTACCTACTTAAAACTTTAAAGGGAGCGTTGGTAAATTAATAAATAATAATACTCAATATTAAAACCATGATTTATTTAAAATAACGGATTTCTTAGCAGGTAAGTGCACATTTCAACAATCGATGTACTAGCTGGTATAGTCATATCAAACAATTTAATATCAATCAGAGTGCAAGTACTCAAATTAATAATTATTTAAATAGCACTAAAAGAAGGCACATCTTTTAAATATTATTATTCTATAAGGCCACATAGTGATTTCCTAGATTTAACAAAAAATCAAAGAAAGTTTTAAAAGGTAACCAACTCCAGAACACACAATTATAAAATGTTGCTGATTTTATAGATTTTTAACTTAATTAAACAATTAATTACTGTTCACGTAGAATGTAGATAGTATATTTTTAATTATTATTAAAATATCAGATTTAAGATTCTTTGAAAATCAGGATTTCTTCATCAATAATATTAAGTTTATTGTTAGTGACATTTCACAGATAAAATCAATTTGTTTTTAAAATTCCAATCAATGGATACAAAATAATACTGGCGCGTTTATTACCTGCCTTAAACTGATGAAAAAATATTTGGCCTTTAATATTTAATGGGAGCTATCGCCCAAATTCTCAATGCCATAATATAAGCATTAAAAAATTGCAACGATCATTTAATGTAACTTATATTGGACCTGCTTCTGACCCTGGTTTTAAGTCGGTACAAATTTTTGTCACTATAAAAACTTAAAAGACTACTTACTAAATTACTGGTATTAGGTTTAAGGCTAGGGACACATCTAGTGTCATTTCGAGAGCATAAAAACATTGTGGACGATCCACCATTTCGTTTTTTGTTTTTCAAGGAAACTTGTATATTAATCGGTTGTTTTTTTTTTTCAATATATCAAAGGTTTCGAATCTCTATCAAGTCGCATTATATCGGAATTTTCGGATGTTTCCGTAGCCTTCAAATAGGTAAGTACACATTTGTGTGCACCAAACACAGAAGTTATTTTTTTGTAACTTTTTACGTAAATATAACGAACAAAAAATTTTTTTTGGTAAGTATAAAATAATGTTACCCTTGTTTTAATAACAAAAAAACTTCTATCTAGCGGTAACATTACAGAAATAAACGAAAGTTTATACAATAGGACAAACTGAAAAATAAGAAAAATCTTAAATTAATTGTGTGCTAAATCAAATTACATTGCTCTTATGATTATGAATAGAAAGTTATTTCTGCTCGAAGCGCAACTGGTATCAACATTTTTAAATTATTGTGCTCTGCCAAAATTACCTAAAAACATTGTAATTTGTATTAAAGTAAAAGCTTTTCTTTACGCCTACTTAGTTCAAATTTACTAAAGTATGGCGGAGTGTGCGTAAACTATTCTTCGAATAAAGTATTTCAGAACGTTCGATTTAAAAAAAAATTTTTAGGTCAAAAAGGTATTTTAATGAACAAAAAAATTAACTAATATTCATGAAGTTGACCGTTGACGTATTTAAGACAAGATTGGACCTCCTCACTGTCTGACTCCATACCCTGGAGCTTTTCTTGAACATCAACATAGAAATCTTTACTAAACCCTCCCTTCTTGAGGGCTGTCATACAAAAGTTGGTCAGAGCTTTAAAGCACTGTTTTCGCTGAGCGTTATGAGGTTGGTTATCCCAAACAGGCGTAGCCCTAACATAGTTCCAAGCGAGGAATACATACTTCATTACCGATTCCCAATGCTGGGATTCCACGAGCAATTTTCCTTGTTCAACAAGACACTTTTTAAACGCACCTAAATGCGTGGCAACCCTGGAATAAGCTGGAGAATCAGTCTTAGACGTTAAACGTGAAGTGGGAAGACTCTTGAAGATATTAGACTTTAAATATGACAATTTTTCTTCCAAGGGTGACAAGTCTGGAGCTGGCAGGTCTTGACGTATCTCTTGTTCGACTTCTGGGTGTTTGTGTGTTATTCTTTTTATCATATGTATGAGTTGTGTCGGACTTAAGCCTTTCAGGGCAGTGTCTAAAGGTCCTTTGAATTCTCCGTCGAAGGTTTTGTCAAGGCGTGTTCTTTTGATCGGTGGTGTACCTTTGATAGGGCTGTTGATTTTGAACTTCTGTGGTGTACTTACGTCGCTGAAGTCGATTTTTTCAGGGGTGAGCGGTACTCTTTCATTATCGCCCAGTAGAAGGCGTTTTCTCGGCGTGGACCGTAATGTCACCCCTAGCTTGAGTGGGGAGCTTCGGCCGGGGGTGTTTTTAGGCGGCGTACGCACTGCAGAGTGAAAAGTTGTGTTGCGTTTCGTCTCTATGTCAGGCGACCATGTTGTTGGGAGACGCTTGCGTCCTAGAAACAAACAGTTTGATAATAATTAACACAACTCCTTGATAGAGCAAAAACAAGAACCTAACAATTATAATCTGCGCATCTAGGTAGACATGTAACCACAGAATAGGTAATAGTAGTAACAGAAAAGTTACTCCGCGAAGACCTTTTAACCATCAGCGACTCAGGTTACTTCGTAATAAAGTGTAATTCAGGTCGCACAGCGCTGCGAGTGAAAATAATTAAATACCTACCTCTATATATCTCTTTCTATCGCGTAACTCTTATCCCTTCAGACGCGGCGCGTGTAGCCTTAGGGTTGACTACTTCTAAATTCTTGTATCGGTATCATTACTATGGGTCGGTAATCGGTTGCAATGATGACGACAATTACTTAAAAATAGATAAAAGATATATTATTATTAATAGATTTTGTAGAAACCGAATAGGGATATGG
Organism: Erebia ligea; assembly: GCA_917051295.2. Lineage (NCBI taxonomy): Eukaryota > Metazoa > Arthropoda > Insecta > Lepidoptera > Nymphalidae > Erebia > Erebia ligea. The sequence goes on along the minus strand of OU785237.1, from coordinate 3,957,205 downwards.
GTCTAATATGCTGCCATGCCCCTAACAGGTTAGCCCGCTACCATCTTAGTCTTACTGCATCATCACTTACCATCAGGTGAGATTGCAGTCAAGGGCTAACTTGTAGTGGATAAAAAAAAGTCGTTATAAAACCACATGAAGTGAAATAACAATGAATATTTTACATTTGTGTGGGGCGGAAGGGGGCCCATGCAAGAGATTACGAGACAAAATAATATACCCACATTATGGATTAATCATCATCGACTCATCGGCGACCCACTAGTCCCACTACTAAGCACGACTCACGAGGCTCTTCTCAGAATGAGAAGGGTTTAAGCCATATATTCCTCCACGCTGGCCAATTTCTTGTTGGCAGACATATTAGAGTTTTTTATAATGATTATAGAACTCTCAGGCATGGTTTCAGCTTTCCACACGATTTTTGTTCACCGTAAATGATATATTTTAATTAATTAATGGAGGTGCGTTCCCGGGATCGAACCCCATACTTGGAGGCTGAAGACTACCCATTAGGCTATCACTATAATATTGGATACATACCTATGGTTTATATTTACTTTTGTTTAAAACTGTGTCTTGTCTGGATATAAAAATAAAACTACCCACATTATGTATTAATATTAGTTTTGTTTAGAACTCTAAGTAGGTACGTATGTACCTAGATAGGCAAATAATACAAACTTACCTTTCAGGATCCTTAGGAAGTGCATAGAGTTCTTAATAATTAGAGTTTAAACGACCTAATGTGATACGATATCGTTTACTGATCTTTCTTTGTTTATCCATAACGAGAACTTGAGTAAAAGTCAAACGTATAACTACGGTCCGCGCGCAACACTCGACTGATACGAGTGCCGTCGAGCGTCCACGCAGCAGTAGTTAAATATCTCAGGTCACGTGACAAGTGAGCCAGGCCTGATGTAACTTAGATAAGACTCTCTAAGATAAACTTAATCGATAGTTAGTTCCACATCTTTGGCTAAGTATCCTTTTCTCAAGGTGACAAACTTCCTAGTCATACTAATATTATAAATGCGAAAGTGTGTTTTTGTTTGTTGGTTTGTTGGTTTGTCCTTCAATCACGCCGCAACGGAGCAATGGATCGACGTGATTTTTGGTATGGGTATAGTTGAGGACCTGGAGAGTACTGGACCTGGACATAGGCTACTTTTTATCCCGGAAAATTAAAGAGTTCCCGCGGGAATCCCGCGACTTCGTCCGCGTGGATTAAGGTTTTTGATTCCTGCGGGAACTCTTTAATTTTCCAGGATAAAAAGTGGCCTATGTCCTACCCCCGGGTAACAAACTATACGGTACCTATACCAAATTTCATCAAAATCGGTTGAACAGATGAGTCGTGAAAGCATAGCAGACAGACAGACAGAAGCATAGCAGACAGACAGACAGACACACTTTTGCATTTTGAAACTTATTAGTATGGATTTCCAAGACAGCATAAACTAGGACAACTAACTTTGTAAACTAGGAGTGCTCAGCCAGACAACTGGCAGGCGAAATCACCCAGTTTTCTGGTATGTGATTGGTTGCAACTAAATGACACACATACAGACATGTTTAGTCTAAGCTTTGGCGCAAATGGCTCAGCCACCAGTGGCTAGTGTTAAGCAATTAACATTATTTTTCATACTAATATTATAAATGCGAAAGTTTGGATGGATGGATGTTTGTTACTCAATCATGGAAGAACGGCTGAACAGATGTGCATGAAATTTGGCACAGAGAAAGATTAGTCTGGAATAACACAAGTCACGGGCATCAGGTAGTTTATCATACTTTTTGTATAGACTCGCTGTATATGTGTGGTTGGTGGATGCCATGCGATTCAGTAGTGTCTGCAAATTAAGACAGCCACCGGTGGTTGTGTTGATTTGGAGTTTATATGAAGTCATAAGTCATTCAATTATTCAAATTAGAATTGAAATGAAATGATTTATTTATTTCACGTAGGACAACTTGTGCCCTACGTGAAATAAATAAAGTTATGAAACTCTGAAACTAATTTCACTAATGAAACATTAAGACTCTACCACCGGTTCGGAAAGGTGATTCTACTAAGAAGAGCCGGCAAGAAACTCAGCAGTTGCTCTTTTCTCAAAAAAGAAAATGTTACAATAAGTAGACAATACAACACATAAGTTACAAATATTACAATGACTTGTGGGTCACTGGATGTGAGGCCAGTTGCTTCCATGCAACTTTGTCATTAATAAAATCATCGTGTAATGTTAGGTAGTGTTGTAAAAGAAGGTTAGTTGCAATTGAAAGAGATTCAATGTCGACTGGCCGAACACGATGTTTTTATGTGACAGAGTTGTCATAGCGTCTTTTGTTCTTTTACTTCTTATTGTCATGGTGAAAATCTCAATTTCTATAATATATATAAATCTCGTGTCACAATGTTTGTCCTCAATGGACTTCTAAACCACTTAAGCGATTATAATAAAATTCGCACACCATGTGCAGTTCGATCTAACTTGAGAGATAGGATAGTTTATATTATATAGATTAGGATTATTAGTGCTACCCGTGCGAAGCCGGGGCGGATCGCTAGTGTAATATAAAATAAATCTATTTTACATTACAAATGTGTGTTGACTACAGTAAACTTACACCACTACTCTGCAGTCTGCTATATCAACAGGTAGGTACACTACACTTATTGACATCCACTCCAGTTACATAAAAATATGATGGTGATAATCTGTTACGGTACCTAACTTAAGACTAAAGTTATGAGGGTTCCAAACGCGCCCTGGTCTGAGAAGAGCCCACAACAAACGAAGAAGTATAAAGATGAACAAACCTCTCTGTTGTATGAGGAACTCGTCAGGGGAGGGTGCGGGGCTGAGGTACCCTGGCGGCAGTGAGGGCGACACTTCCCTGGTGTTGATGGCAGCTGGCCGCAGTGGAGTGACACGCAGTCGGTCGAGCCGCGCAGGGATCTCGGCGAGGGCCGCGCGAGTGCGCCGCGGGGCGTCAGGTGACGCCTCCATTCACTTACACCTGGAATTGGGTATTTAACAACTAGTCAAATTATTTTTTGTGATTATTAAATAGAGGATCTCAGTGAAAATACAGGTCATAACTCATAATGAAAAAAAAATACTAAAGGGGTACTAAAGTAACATATAAGGTGGTAAAATAATAAATATTCTAACATGAAAACATATTATTGTGTTAGCCACAATAATATCTAGCCACCTTCTCATTTATAAAATAAACCATAGCATTTAGATTTAGTTTTTTTTTTATCACAAAGGACCCCTATATTTTCCTATCATTAAATCATGTTAATTACATCTAAGTATATTATTTACCGTGCGTTCCGTTATAGACTGAGAGCACTGTTCAGTGCTCTTTACTGTGGAGAAATTCGTTCCATTATGACTGACAGTAAACTGCCGCAGTATCCTAGGGAAATATATGATGTCATTAATCGACGCCATCTTTGTACTGTGAGCACTGGCGTTTTCGAGGTAAGGTGCTCTCAGTGTTTGTCTCAGTGCTGACTGCGTTCTGTTTTAAGCAGTACCCAGTATACCTTAAGGTATGTTGGGGTAAGAGCGGAAAGGGGGTAAGACCGTATACATCAAATTTCTCGTGAATGAGACCACATTTTTTAATGTTGGCATCATTATGTTCAACGCCATTTTGTTATGCGTCTACTTAAGTTCGCGCCAGTCGCTCCGACGTACCGTACGAACAAGGTAATTTTTGTCTTTTTTTCTTCTATCCGATCTTTCCCTTTCCCTTTTAGTTTCATATTTTGGCGAAAATACAGATTGTTTTGCTAATATTTCGCGTTAATACTAGGTTTTATGTAGCAATAGCTAGATAGATCTGATCAGAATACGCCTAGGATGTCTATTAGCAGATATCCGATGTTCCCCCTTTCGGGTAAAGATCGAATTAAAATCATCCGGTCTTTACCTGTACAAAATGAGGCAGGGATTGTCAAACTTTTATAACATGAATATTTTTAATATTTTTCATCTTAAAATACAGTGTAAGGATTATTCTATTTTGGTCTCGAGATTTTGATGGAAATGTGTTCAGAAGCGTACAGATATAGAAAAGAGCCCAATAACATTAAAAATGTCTGTATATGTATCTTGGGTATCGCTTTTATTTTTTTATTTACGGCATTAATTTTTATTTGTCATTTATTTTACTATCATGTTATTTATTTATGTGTTTATATTTCTGTCTTTTATTTTTATTTATGTTATTTATAATGGATATAAAAAATGTTTTGAAGCAATTTCCATGCTTGGTATCAATGTTACAATTTTGAAAAAAGGATAGATAGAATTTTTGATGTCTTTACTTCGAACATTGAAATCGTTTTCTGTCCCTTTTTCAAAATTAGCTATTATTAATAACTTGCAAAAAATTTATTCATCCGATCTTTCCCGTGGATCTGGATAATTCATCTTATGATGAGAGCAAAGTTTGAGAATCACAAAATGTAAAAAAATTATCACTGGGGGTAAGATCGGATGCCTTTAAGTAAAAAAAAAAAAAATCGATTGGAACATTCATGTTTTTAATTACATAAACGTAATTTTTTTATATATTGTAGTGCGTTTAAGATCGGATTTATTATTCTTATACACCTTGTTCTCAAAGCCATAGAAGCGGGTTTGAAAGTACGTCCGATCTTGCCCCCGAAGGACATTTTCTTAACCATAGCCATAAAAAAGTATGTCTTGTCTTTACATGCGTATAAAGCAGAAACTGTTGAGTTTACAAAAATAAACAAAATTGAAACCTAAGCTACGTTTAAAAATTAATCACATGCACCATATTTTAGTAATTTATCTTCAATAAATATCGAGAAAATTGAGTTTTTACAAAACCTTTTCAATTGGTCTGAAATCCGTCCGTTCTTACCCCAACATACCTTACTATAAAGGAACGGCTTCGCAGTGTACTGAATTGACGTCACACCTTACAGTGCTCGCAGTGTATTTCGGAACACACCCTTAATTTAAGGAAAGGTACCCCATCGCTAGGTTGTGTCAAAGCTGACATATAAGACAGTATAGATAAGTAAGAAGTGAACTTTATAAATGTTTATATACGAAATAACAGGGTTCAAACAAAGATTATCAGCTCCACTGTACTTTGCCGCTTTTCTTTTATTATGTACTTCAACAACAGTAGATACATAGATAAATGCTTACGAGAACAGCAATTGGAAATGCTTGGTTGTACTATGCTAATTATCATGTGTTTTTACCTATTTTAAAACTTTTATCTACTATCAAATGTACAATAAGCAGACCATAAGGTTTTATTTCTTAAAGAAACGCTAGTTTTTTTGCGTATTTACAGTAAATATCACTTTTATTTACATGTTTACATCCTGGCTAGAAAGCAAATAATATTTTCAATCGTACGTCGATTAAATGTAAAAATTCACTATGTTAATATAATGTGCAATTGAACCAGGCTTCAGGTCAAATTAATACTCACTTGATTAGTAAATTGTGAAGAAAACCATGCAAATAAACTAAATAATAATTAGGTATTAGAAGTTGTAAAATTGGCGCACAAATTGACAGATGCACAACAAGCAACAACGGTCATTTTGAAAAATGTGTAACGTTCCGAAACCACAAAAGCGTCAGTTGCAACAAGTCAAAGCCAATGAATAAAGAATTATTAGTCTGAGTCAAAGCATATAATTAAATAAATGTCCTTTTTATGCCGCGTCCACACGCTTGGCACTTGCCGCAAACTCCAAACCTCTACAAACGTTTGGCTTGATTTTGGGAATCAAACTCCGCCATCCACACGCTTGCGTTAGTATGTTCTGAAATCTGAACAGGCAAGCATGGCGGACGTCAAGCTTGTGTCGGCTTTAACATTCGGCTTAAGTTATTTTTATAATAAAAAGAAGAAATTAAGTGAAAGAAATTTAATTTAATAAATTAAATAATAATTACTTAATGATTCAATTTTTTTAATTTTTTTGTCCGTCTGTTCTGGCTAATCTCCGAAATGGCTGGACTGGTTTTGACGAGACTTTCACTGGCTGATATTATAAACGAGTAACATAAGCTACTTTTTACTGTCGAAAAAAAATTTAGGTTACGCGCAATGAAAGTGGAAAAGATCTGGATGGATCGGGGTAAAATTTGGCATAGGTACACTACGTAAGTATAGCTATTATGACGTAGGCATCCACTACGAAAACATTTTTAAAAATTCAAGCCGGAGTAAAAAACTAGCACGCAGACGAAGTCGCGGGCGCCAGGTAGTTAAAATATATTAACAAATTGTCTTCTTCTCTGGACCAGTCACTCATTTTTTACACGTCACACGCGTCTGTTCGCCGCCAGATGGCCGCCAGTGCACGAACGAGACTGAGGTCCGCGCAAACGTGTGGACTCGTCGCAAGCGCTTGCGGCAAATTCCCTTTGGTTTGTACTTACTTTGTGAACAAAAAACCGACACTCGCCGGATCGGCTACAAGCGCTTGCAAACGCAAGTCAAACACTCTATCCACACGTTTGAATTTGTGATGGCTTGTTGAGGTTTGGCAAGCGTATGGACGCGACATTAAATTCAAAATTGGACAATTAATCTGTGGCTCAAAACCTTTGTCAAACTGTCAGAAATAATCTATGTGTGTGTTCCGTTATAAGCACTGCGAGCACTGGCAGTGCTCTTTACTGGGGACTTTCAGTGCTCTCAGTGTATTTCGGAACGCACCCTATAACAAACTTTCAATGTCAAAACTTTTATTTTCATTTTTCATTCAAGGATTTTGTACCATGTTTGATGTTAGTAGAGACTAGAGAGTAGTATATTCCATGTGGCATGTATATTATATATTGTCCATGTATATTCCTTGCCTACTGGTCTGAATATGTCTCGTGGATGTCTCTATAATGTACTCTGTGGTCTCTGTTTAGTGTTTTGGACACACACACGCACACGACACAAATAGTTTTGGATGAATGAAATATGAATAGACTGTCACTGTGTCGCGTCGCGTTTAGTGTGATTATTTGTGTTTGAGAAATACTTATTACTTTTAACTTCGTACATATGTATTGCATCTATGCTCGCATCAATATCATGAGTAGGTTGTTAAAAAAATACACGAAACTTACAAGTGGAAATTACTAAAACGTACAGTACTTAATTTTACTGTGTTACTTTTAACTTTCGTGATTTGCACCATAAATAAATGACTTGTGCATTCGTCGACAATTATTTCGTTATTAAAAACAATAGTCTACCCACAGAGTCTACCTATTGGTAATTTTGTGTGAATTAATTTAAAATTAAATGTGAAAGGACAGTTCAAAAGTGGGACAAATACTTGTGCTTATTAGTAAACAAAGTACCTATATGTTATTGACGGTTTCATAGTAAGTTCTAGATGCCGTGCGTAATAATGGCCCTGCGCTTGTGGTGTGGCGATGCTTAAGAGTGCAGAAACCATGGAAAGGTTATCCCATGACTTAAACCTTGCTCTGGAGGAGAGCAACTGTGGAAGACAAGAGCGAAGAAAGCTCGGGATGCGCAGACGTACCAGGTCCGCCGGGAATTTGCGTTAGTTTGTTTGTTCAATTATTATCTTCAGTTTTGTTCTTCTACACTTTACCTACTGCAAAAGCCTTGAAATAGACATCATAGTTCATACTAAACTCCAAGATCCTATATGGGGTCCAGGGTTTGTATCCCTGGCACATAAACTGTGGAAAAAACTCCTATGTCTAAACTGAAAAAAATACTGTGCAATAAACCTTCATAACTACTTACTTAATAGTACCCATGTTCTCAAAGGTTCACTTTACACAGTCTGCCAATCCACACCTGGCCGGAGTTGTGGACTATGGATTAAATCTTTCTCATTCTGAGAGGTGACCTATGCTTTGCTGTGGGCAGGCGATAAGGTTTAGATGATAATGATGATACTTGTCTACATAGCTTGTATTCATTAAGTCATATTTTCTACTTTCTTATATCATAAACAGATCCCTATAAATTCCCCTCTGTCTCCAAATCTATATGGAATATCTTATTTTTAAGGTTCATAGTAAAACAAGTATTTTATTTACACCTAGTCAACTTTTATGATACAGCCATTTAAGTACATAAAAATAGTTCAAACAACATATTTTAAAAACACTTTGTATTGATACTTTTATGGATTTGAAAACAAATGCTTTACAGTTCATACTAATTAGTAGCAGGCATGTTAAGTATAATGACTGATAGCCATAACATTTGCAGCACAAGAGAAATTGTCATTGCATTGTTGGCTTTTCAGGAAAGTGGAAATTCAGTGAGTACACCTCTGGAGAGAATTAATTCCACACTTTCTGGCGTAATCAATAGAGTTTTTATGGAATAAGTTTTTTTATTCCCACAGGAACTTCTTAATTTTCCGGGATAATATGTAGGCACTCTCCAGGTCACTCTCCAGGTCCTCAAGTATACCTTTGCAAAAATCGTTTACTCTGCAGCGTCATTGAAGTACAAACCAAGACAACTTCTCATTTATAATATTATTATGATTTTAAAGAAAGCTTTATTATATTTTAGGCAGTTATGTATGTAATGCTGAACCAACTGTGATAAAAACAAGTGTAGGAGGAAAAAAATTGGTAATAACCATCTCATACTTATGTTTTACTATTTGGAAAGGCTCAAAGACTGGTACAAATAAAGAAGACAAAAATGCTTGTTTGATTGCTTGAATAAAAATAAAAGTGAATGCTCATTCAATGAGCATCCAACAAGTTTCTTGATAGCTCACCTAGTTAGTATGGGTTATTTACTTAAACCAGTAGTACATTGAGGTAACAATTCTCAAGCAATTCTAGGATATTTTTTTTTTTTTTATCCAATTATTTTTACCTGTAAAAGTTTTGTTGGATAAAAAAAAATTTTGAATTTAAATTTGAATCGTTTACAGCGTCTACAGTTACTGTGAGCCTGGTTGAAGATGGAAGTTCCAGCAGCCCTCCCCAGGCGCCTCTCATCACACAACCTCTCTCCGACTCAGACGACCCCCAGCTTAGTATCCACACGTCAACCAACCTCAAATCAAGACACTATTGCCAGATCGGCAACTTTGAGTCTGACTCCTTCAATGAGAACTTCTCACCCACAAGACCGGCTAATGCGAGGAGAAAACGGAAGTATAAAAAAATGCCTGTGGATTATGTGGATGGGAAGACATCCCCGCCGATCGAAATATTGAGTGTCACTACTGAGGTACGTTGGGCTTTCGAGTCAAACTTCTTATGTGTAAATTATTAGATATTTTTTGGATAAAGGGTTTTTATTCCACCTTAAGTTAGCCCATGACCTGGTGAGTGATAGTTGTAGTTATAGTTGTATTAAACCCAGCCCGCCAACCCGCATTGGAGCAGCGTGGTGGGTCTAAGCTATAATTCCCTCTCTCCTATGAGAGTGGAGGCCTGTGCCCAGCAGTGGGACGTTAATGGGCTGTTGTGGTGGTGGTGGTGGTGGTATTAAACCCATACCGCTAATTAGTTTCACACAGCATTGTGCTGGAAGTCGGAACGCTAAATCACTTAGTATGGCTGAAGATTCAACCAGACCAGACTAGAGAAAATTCAGAGATTATAAATTCCCAAACTGACCCTGCCAGAGACATCCCTCTTTTAAGGCAACAGTTCTCACCACTGCGCACTGAGCACTGACGTTGGTTGTCACCTGTAAACCTGTAAAGAGTGTAGACAGAGAAAGGATATTCTCTTTCTGCAGTAAAGAGTTTTATGTAATTTAAAAAAAAAATTAGGTATGTAGGTAATTGAAATTGCTAAAAACTGTGTAATTAATGTTTTATTTTTATAACTATTGTACATTATAAAAACGTTATACCTAGTTTGATATTTTGTTCTCCCATTATGGCAAACTTTGCAACTGTAACAAATAGCAACGTAATAAATTGCGTCTCTTTCCTGACACTACAGGGAATGAATCTATTCTTCTCACGTTCTTTGCATCATTTTGGACCCATAGCTGCCTTGGCAACATAGTTATTTCTAAAATATTTTACTTAATTTAATTAATAATAGCTGTCCTAACCTATGTCATCTTGATACAACCTATCTACCTATATACCAAATTTCATAAAAATTGGTTGAAAAGATGGGCTGTCTAAGTGTAGCTGACAGACACTTTGTATGGCCTACTTTTCTCTGCGTGGTAGTCTCATTGCTGAGGGCCTTGACTTGATCCTGTGAACTCATGCTGCTAAATAAAAAGGTGATCATGATAGTATTCTAATGGCGAATATGAATTTTGTCTTTTGTATCAAGTTTGACTCCATTAAAATTAAAGAAATATGACCTTAACGAACCTTAACGAAAGTATAATATTACGAGATGATGCCCGCAACTTCGTCCGCGTGGGCTAAGGTTTTTGATTCCCGCGGGAACTCTTGAATTTTCCGGGATAAAAAGAAGCCTATGTCCTTCCCCGGGGTACAACCTATCCCTGTACCAAATTTCATCAAAATCAGTTGAACAGATAATTTTTTTGATTCCCGCGGGAAATCTTGAATTTTCCAGGATAAAAAGTAGCCTATGTCCTTCCCCGGGATACAACCCATCCCTGTACAATTTTTTTTAAAAATCGGTTAACAGATGGGCCGTGAAAGCGTAGCAGACAAACTGACACACTTTCTCATTTATAATATTAGGTATGGAAGTATGGATTAGTATTTAGTATGGACTATGGATTATTATTAAGTAATATAAAATTAACACAAAATAAGAAATAATAAAAGGTACCTACCTACAATCAGCAAATAAATTATTATGATTACGATTTACGATTATGATATGATTATTTGTATTATCATTATGAATGAATAATATTATGAATGATAAAAACGTACAACATACCTGGATAATAATTGTTGAGTTGTTGACTACTTTATCACTAAAACTACCTTGCGCGTATTGCATCAGTAATCTATATGAATGTACGCACAGTAACCGAACGATAATTTCGCCGCTCCACTCAGATGTCAGGATGGCCGAGCGGTCTAAGGCGCCAGACTCAAGGTTCCCTTGCCCGTACTGAACGGGTTCGAGTTGTTCTGGTCCTCTCTGAGGGCGTGGGTTCGAATCCCACTTCTGACAAAACTTTTTTATTTTTTCTTTTTATATTTCCATTTTTAGCTATTTATTTAATTTATATTATTAATATAATAAAAATAAAACAAAATATAAATATCGGCTATTTATAGTTTTTATTAATTGCAGTTAAAAATTTAAAATTGGAATGCACACTACGATTTTTTTTTAATGCACCTGATTTGATATTGTTTTGATTTAAAAAAACGATCTATAAAAATATAGGTCTAATTTACGCATTGAAATAGAATGGGTACTAAAATTCTACATCAATGAATTTACGTCAAACTTATCTGACCCGGTGGCCAAAATTTGAACTAATTTTAGCAAAATCGGTAGAACAGATGGACCGGGAAAGCGTAGCAGACAGACAAACAGACAGACACACTTTCACATTTATAATATTTAAAGTATGGATAGTAGGTATGGATTACTGTAATATTAATCATGCACGTATATCGTGGCATCGAATTAAAATAGCTTTCTTTATAATTTGCCAACACACCTTGGACAAATGCAGCGCCGGTTGGCGGTTGTTATACAAGTTACAGTAGATGTTAAATGTACTCGTATTATCGTTTTGGTTTCAGCCCAACGCGTTACCCATTCCAATCGTGCTTCAAACGCATAGCGTATCGCCGCTGCTGCACGGGAGCAAACAGAAAACAGAGAGGTATGTGAAGGAAAGAAAGAAAATTGTGTTCTATAACTGTGTTAAAATATAGAATAAAGAAAAAAAGTGCGTTGAAATTTGATGACGTCACAAGTTCACAACTGTGAATTTCAAACAACTTCCATACTAGAAGTGCGTTTTTAATTTTGATAAAGAGTTGCTGATTTGATTGAGTTGTCACCATCCCTATTCTAATCCATATCCATATACTTATATTATAAATGCGAAAGTGTGTCTGTCTGTCCGCTACGCTTTAGTGGACCATGTTTTCAACCGATTTTGATGAATTTTGGTACAGAGATAAGTTCTATTCTATACCAGGGATTCCGGAAAATTCCCAAGTTCGCGCGGGAATTAAATAATCTTAATATCCACGCGGACGAAGTCGCGGGCATCGTCTAGTAATTAATCAAATAAATATTATAAATGAGAAAGTTTGGATGGATGGATGAATGGATGTTTGTTACTCAATCACGCTCTAACAGCTGAACGGATCTGGATGAAATTTGGCACAGAGATAGATTGTAGTATAAATGGAATAGCACATAGGCTACATTTTTATCCCGGAAAATTAAAGAGTTCCCGCGGAAACCGAAAAACCTCAATCCATGCGGATGAAGTCGCGGGCATCAGCTAGTAATATTATACTAGAGAGAATCGACCGAAGGAATCGACAAATCCATTCTTCAGATTTTTTCATGTATTCAAAAACCGTTTAGCTTTCAACGACACTATAAAAAAATTAGAGGTTTTTTTCGGAAACGGATCCCTGAATTGAAAAATTGTGGTCCCACCACCCAATATTTTAAACGACCTATTCACCCACCCCACCCATCCCAGACACCCCACTCTATGGGATAGACGAAAAAAAAATTTCATCCTCACTTTACGTGTAGGGGTAGTACCCTAAAAAAAATATTTTACCACTTTGTCGGCATGATTAATATTTAATATGTTTAATATATTATGTTATAGTCCAAAGCCGATGTGCAGGTGCATCGCGATTGTCTTAAGCAATCCTCAGAAATGGCCAGAGCGCTTGGTCCAAAGCGAAAGCTTCGGCTTTTGCCTAACTCGTTTTAGCCTAAATTTCATGCAAAATTTCAGCTTTCTAGTACATACTAACAGCCTACAGCGAAACTATAAGGGTTCCTTGTTGACTACGGAACCCTTAGTTGTATGGGAGTAATCGATTTTGCTCCCAACATCCCACAGGATAGTATAATAAGTAAAACCTTATAACTGGATCAGACATGATGGATATGTTGTGTTGGACATGTTGTGACATTTATGTTACTTAATTCCATTTTGCTTATTTGTAATGAACAACTGTTGAGTTTCTTGCCAGCTCTTCTCATTGGAATTTGATTTCAGAACCGTTGGTCAAAAAGACACCTGTATTATATGAAAGAGTTTGAACGAAATGGCATGTATACAAGGCTCATGAGCAGAGGCGTGCATGGGTTTTGAAGCTAGGGTAGGCATTAGTTAGTCAGAATACCTATTTACTAGCTGTTTTGTTGAAAAATGAGCATTGATGTATTTCCATTTGGGTAAGCAGTGCTTTTATGCCTCTATGAACTGCATGCCACTGCTCATGAGCAAACAACTTAACAAAATACTGTTATGGTACTTACCATGAAAGGTTAAAATCATTAAGGTGTTACTCGTTAAATTCTTTATAGTACTTTCAAGGTGCTTCCTGTTGACCTAGAAATATCATATTGGCACAAAGCCAGAATCCGACCACTAGCTACGAGAAACAAAAACGAAACTATTAGAACTTGCGATTGCATTCGGCAGATATATCTATCCACTTGATAATTTGTGTGGCAAAAATTGTTTTTTCTTAAGACCAAATAGAAACGTTATATGAATTTTGGGTCAAGACTCACGACATTATGTGTGCATTCGTTACTATTTTTCTCAGAAACGAAAACGTTTGATAAGGTTACTCCATTACATATTATGTGTGGCGGTGATCACTGTGTTATCCAACAATATCTTAAGAGACTGCTTTAGCAATAAGACCGCCTTTGCACATTTCTATGTAGTCTTACTACTGCTTTTTAACTGTATACTGTATATTTTGTGTGTGCAATAAAGATATCTAAATAAATAAATAAATATCTATTAACTAGTTTGGAGCAAGATCATCAATAACCAGCCAGTTACAGTCCCACCAACTTACTCGTATCTAGCCAAAATTGGAACTTATTTTTATTAGCAACATTAAATGTGATAACAGCGACGCTCTCACTGGGTCATATAAGTTTGTGGGACTATACATTTATATAACGACTAGCTTATGCCCGCGACTTCGTCCGCGTGGACTTTCACAAAGAGCAACGGCGAAATTATTATTGACCACATTTACTAAATCTTGATTGTACACAAGTAAGGTAAAGACGAAAGTAATTTGCTTATTTTTTTATATTTTATCAAGTAACTATTCACCTTAATTAAATGAACCTAGGTAAAAAAATAAAATATTTAGGGAATCTTTTTTGATTATTTAGTTCCCGTTTCTCAGTTTAGTGTTACCATTTTATGTATAATCTACCTAGTAGCTAGAATAAATCTAAATTAGTAGATTATTTTGTATCGTTTTAAAAATTGTAATTATTTCGTCTGATTAATGTTTGCATAAATAATAGTATTGCTCTTTTTTTCAGTGTATTTTATATTATTTAAGTGAATTTTCTTGCATACATTATTTAATAATCTCTAACACAATTGTAATAATAATTGAAAGAATATTATGGCAGCACTGATACTGATTGTCTGTGGTTGTGCCGAATGTTTTACTGTTCTGTGGTTGTCTTTGTTTTTGTGGCTTTCTTCCGGTTGTCATTTTTAGAAGTGACATTACCCATAGAGATATATTACCTCTATGGACATTACCACATAACCTACAAAACTTTAAAACGAAATATCTTTTTTTTCTAGGCTCTTAAAAAAAAATTTCTAGCTGCTGTGAGCTTCATATTCGACGCTTAAAAAAAACATATTTTTTTCACACGTGTACATAATTATTTTTTCTCAATAATATTGATGTATGGAAGTTCAAAGATCCTTTCTTAGCGGATGTCTACGTCATAGTAGCTATCTGCATGTTAAATTTCAGCGCGATCCGTCCAGTGGCTTGAGCTGTGCGTTGATAGATCAGTCAGTCAGTCACCTTTGCCTTTTATATATTTAGATTACATTTATTATTATCACAATATCACATAGATAATCTTAGCTCCCGTTTTATTCCAGATTGAGACGCTAAAATTGTCAATGTTTCATAACTTTTTATTTAATTGCTTTCAGAAACCTATTTTGTGGGAAACGCAAATGGTCTCACAGGGATAAAGGTGATGGTTGTGAGATGAGAGAGAGGTCCTTCAGTGGCGGATGCTCCTCTAAATCGGCGTATTTCAAAAACGACATCAAGTCCCGCAAGTGCGACTTTGAGAAGAAGAAAAAGGACGCCCTTTTGCAACCTGGAAAAATTGTTTTGAAGCCACAAAATACGGAGGAAGAAAAGCCTTGTTCCCTAACCTCACTACCTGGGAGCTCTAGCTTCAACTTCGTCTATAAGAATTCAAAGAACGGGACCCCAACCCTTTCCAAACTAACAGGGTACCGAATAGCGACAGATCTACCCCCGTTTTTCAACCCTACATGTAAATATCATCTCGAAGCAAAGTTTCCAAGGAAAGTAAAGATTTTGAACAAAACTCATCCGCCTTGTTCATTGAGGAATCCCTTGCATTTTGATGACTCTAACAGCGGGATGGATTGTACGGGAAACGAGAGTAGTTCGCTAAGCAGTAGCGACTCAGATGGCGTTGTCACAAACGACAGTGACCGAGAAGGAGACGACGAGCTAACGGACTGGCCGGGGATTGAAGAACTCAAAGTGTTTAATAAAAGCCTAACCTTCAAATCATCCAAATCCTTAAATAACAACTGCACTAAGTCAAGCAGTAACATGCCACCACCGAAGAAATTTAAAAAAGAGAAAAGCTTATTAAAAAGCGGTTGGGCGAATTGCAAGAATAGGTTTAAAAAGAAACGACCGAAAGTCGATTCAGGCAATGAAGATGACGCCATGATGTCAGATTCCAAAACAGTAGTAGATGTGGAAGATGAAATTTTGAAGGAAAAGGAGATTTTACCTCATTCGTCGTTTTCTACGTTTAGTGATATAATAAACGCGAGTGCATCTGGACAAAACGCGGATGAGTCCTTCTACCAGTCCTTTCAGGCGTTTCAAGAGAAAAGCGAAAAGGAGTTTGGTCAGACGCCGCGTACGAATTTCACTTTGCAGAAGACATCGTCGAGCGATTTGAATTTGAGCGAGAAATCTCCTCAAAGCGACCATTACTATAGCGAGCATTCCATGGGTAATACAGGGGTTTCAGAAGTGAGGGAAATCAGGGCTGGGTGTAGAAGGATAAGGGAGGAAAGACCTGGTTTTCTCATACTGAGTGCGGCGAATGAACAGTTGTCCAAGTTTCTGCAGGATTCCTGTCAGACTGAACTCAAGTTGTCCAGTTTTCAAGATCCCATGGAGAAGGAAAAGTTGGAGTCTTTGGCTAAGTTGTATTCTTTGGAGTTGCAAGTTGAGATGGGGAGGCCTATTTTAAGGAAGACCAGGTACGAACTTTTAAATGTATTCAAAGTAATTTTTTTTTTTGCCTCCATTTTTGTGTATTTTGATTTTTAACGACTTTTGTCTGCTATTAACTACCATTTTGCCTTATGTAGTATATGTATATCTGCCGCGCCCACTAGTTCCAAGTAAATTTATTTAATTAATTTTGACGACATCTGTGGCGCAGTAGTTACCACCCTATTGGCAAAGATGTGCCGCCAAGCGATTTAGCGTTTCGCTACGATGCCGTGTAGAAACCGAATAGGGACTAGGGACCGTTTAATATAACTGCCACGCCCCTAACAGGTTAGCCCGCTACCATCTTAGACTGCATCATCACTTACCATCAGGTGAGATCGCAGTCAAGGGCTAGCTTGTAGTGGATAAAAAAACACATGTCAAAGTCTCCTCTCAGAGTTTAAAAACACGAAACATCTCAACGGTAGCTTCTGTACATAAATGTATTCTATGACCTCTGAAAATCTCATGATTGTTAAGTTTTCTTTTAAGAAAAATTGTAGAACAAAGGATTTATGTGAAAAGTTGCCTTTAAATAAACAAATAAAAAAATCTTTTTTGACACACGCATTATCTAAGTACAATAAGTATAAGTATTTTTAAATTAACGCTGTATAAATTTATTTTCCAGCAACACAACTCAAGCTATCCGCGTAGAGAACTACTCATCCCGGCACTTTCCATCCGACCACAAGCGTCGCTGTTACGGCGAAGAAGCCGACACGAGTCTCAGCGACCCCAACTCAGTGACCTCTGCCAACGAACTCGACGACCCCGTGCCGGAGGTCAAGAGTGAAGCGGACATCACTCAAGAGCTGACGGATTCCTTCTCGTACGCGCAAGTCGATAAGAGTTTGTTGCATCCTGGCGATTTGGATTGAAGTATGTAATTTATGATATCGCTTTTGATCTCTCATCTATAATTTAAAAACGGACAAGCAGTGGACACTGACGGTTAGCCTCGTCTATAAAATAAAAAGTCGCTCAGCGCGTTATGAAGCGAGTTATGTTAGAGATTTCTCTCAGAAATATGAAAACCGACCACAAGCGTCGATGTTACGGCGAAGAAGCCGACACGAGTCTGAGCGACCCCAACTCAGTGACCTCTGCCAACGAACTCGACGACCCCGTACCGGAGGTCAAGAGTGAAGCGGACATCACTCAAGAGCTGACCGATTCCTTCTCGTACGCCCAAGTCGATAAGAGTTTGTTGTATCCTGGCGATTTAGATTGAAGTTTGTATAAGATATTGGTTTTGATCTCTCATCTTTAATATAAAAACATGGTATTTAAAAAAAACTAAATGGATAAGGTTGAGTTCTGTAGTCATTCGTTTACAAAACCATTGTCTTATGTCGTCTAACCACTTGTAGTTGTAACCAACACTAGTGATTACTTACGAATAATGACTTTGTGTGTCTTACCGGTAATGACGTATGGCGCGGAAAAGAGGACACTGACGGTAGGCCTCGTCTATAAAATAAAAAGTCGCTCAGCGGGCTATGAAGCGAGTTATGTTGGAAGTTTCTCTCAGAAATATGAAATCCGACCACAAGCGTCGGTGTTACGGCGAAGAAGTCGACACGCGTCGTCTAAGCGACCAAAACTCTGTGACCTCTGCCAACAAACCTCGACCTCGACCTTTTGACGACCTCCGTGACGCAGTGTTGAGCGCTGTTGTCTCAACGTGCGGAGACAACAGCGCGTAATATCCCGGGTTCGATCCCCGGCAGGGTCAATTTGGGAATTTATAATTTTTGATTTTTCCCTGGTCTGACCTGGTGGGATACTTCGGCCGCGGCTAGTTACTGTCGTCAAAGACAGGTGTCTTATACTTTGCCCTAGTAAAATGCCCTACTTGTCCTAAAGTAAAATGGAATATTCTACCAATAATGAACGACTAATTTTGACACTCCAAATGTGGTTGTAAATGTTTATTTTTAATAGTATATAATATTATAGTTTAAGAAGAAATTGCGTGGAGATGATTGAATAAAATGTAGGTTAAGTAATTAGAACTAGTAAATAACCTTCTTATTATTATACTTATAGTATTTAATTAATTATGTTATATTATATAATTATATTATATTTGATTAGATAGGTAATAGGTATAGACAATGCGTTTAAAAAATCATTACATTTTAATATAATGTTACAGGAATGTAGATAAATGATTGTAATTTTAAATAATAAACGCTTCAGATTTCTTATACATGGGTTGTACACGTTGAATACTGTAATATTTATAAGCTGTCTCTTCTCAGACCAAGGCGCGTTTGGAACCCTCTTGTTTAAGATACCGTAATTAATTAAATTAACACTAACTTAGCTAATAGTTAAATTGAACAGATACTATTGACGTTCAAAAAGTGTACAATGTTACCCACTTTGAATAAATTTATTTTGACTCAGGTTTTGAGTCTTGATTATTGTAACTTTTTAAAAGTTAAACCATAAAAATATAAATTATTGAATAAATAAATGCCTTCAAGTAAATCGTAATCTATATTTTTTAATATCCTGTATCTATTGAATAGATGCTAGTTTGCACATTAGATTTTGTATACTTCAACGAAATGTAGTTTTATTACAATTTATGACCTAACTATTCTATTTTAATACTTGTTTTACTTAAGCGTGACTGATAGGCGCCTGACAATTTGATTTTTCGAATCAAATTGACATACACCGACCAAAGTCCTGAGTAAAACCGGTATTTACTCAGAAGTATAGTTGTTACTAGCTGATGCCCGCGACTTCGTCCGCGTGGTTTAAGTTTTTTTCATTCCCACAGGAAATCCTTAATTTTCCGGGATAAAAAGTAGCCTATGTCACATTCTAGGTCCTCAACTATACCCATGCCAAAAATCACGTCGATCCGTCGCTCCGTTGCGCCGTGATTGAAGGACAAACCAATAAACCAACAAACAAACACACTTTTGTATTTATAATATTAGTATGATTATAAAATCCTAAGATGCCATGTACAAATTTTTAACATACAACTGTTGTGATGATTATTAATTTTGTGTCTATATATTGTGGATTTTAATGTTTTTCAAAAAAAAATAAAAATACTATTTTGGTTGATCTCTATGAAATAAGTATAATATTAAAGCTGTAATTATGCTATTAAAATGCAAAGAAACGCATGTAGAGTCAATTAATTATTAATAGGCATCTAATAATTACCTATGCCCTTTTAAATTATTATAAGTTAATTTTTTTCTAAAGCCTTGTAGGCTTTTCGTCCAAGTTTTTGTTAAAGACTTATTTTTTAGGAGGCTGCAGTCTTTATTTTTTTTAAGTATACGTACTTATTCTAGCTTAGGTACCTTACAATTTACAAAGCTATATAACAGTCCCAAAAAAATGAACATTACTTATACAGTCCCACAAACTTAGCTGTCCCGGTGGCGGAAAATTCATAGTAGATTAGTAGCCAAGGGTTGTAAGGCATCAATTGCAGCCCGAGATATTTAGGCGCACGAGCGCAGGGAGGGCGCCTATAGTTCGAGGGTGCAATTGATGCTTACACCCGAGCTAACTACTCTGCTTTACATCTCGATTGTGAGGTAAAGTAGGTCCTTATTACCCCCAAATGGAGCTTGTAGGTGACCAAAAAAAGTATGATGGTTAGATGTACGCGAACTTTTTGAAAGAGTGAAGAGTTTTTTTTAAATTACTTACCGCCTTCGGGCTTTTCTAGCTACATTATTACCCCAGAGCGCTAATTGGTCACCTACAAGCTCCATTTGGGGGTAATAAGGACCTACTTACCGAATATGAGAGATGTAATAGTATATTACACATCTAGGGCAGTAAAATAAGAAATGTCTCAGATCACATGTAATTGTTGTCCGAGGCGAAGCCGAGGTCAATAAACATGTGATCTGAGGCTTTCTTATTTACTGCCCGTGGTGTGTATACTATTTTTCTCCTCGACGGAGGCGGAAAGCGGCATTTTCGTTTAGCGCAGCGGGAGGAAAATTGACGCTTTCCGCCCGGAGGTGAGAAAAAGTAATTTTTATGCCTGTTTAGTTTTTGTTTTATTTTTCATATATACTCATCGATATATATGTAGGTACTAGATGGGCCCTTTCATAGAAAAAAATTGGGCGTCCGACCCATAGACATAGAATTTTTTCGCTCCGGTCCGACCTGTAGAGCGCGCTCCACCTTATAAGCCTGTCCTTGTCCCCGCCATAGCGCTGTCCCGCTTTTCAGACTAGATGGCGTTAGTAAAATAAGTCCACATTCTTTGTTTGACAGGGCCTGTCTATGTAAATTGAGGTCGTTGTATATACTAGCCAGATCAGTTTGACGGACTTTAACTCGATTTGGACCTTAATGTCAGTTGGATTACTTGTGCACCGAAGTATTTGTATACTGCTCGTCGTTTTTGAGTACAAGTAACCAAAATCGAATGTCTGGACTGACTGTGGACACATCTTCGACCAATGATAATGAAAAATCTGCGAATATTATAGGTTAATTTCGCTCGGTTTCGACTTAAGTATGAAATATTTGTATGTAGTTTTGACTGACACCACTGGTGAATAAACTGCTTTTCTTTCTTTCTTTCAAAAACGTCCAGTAATAGGCCAATCAAGTTATTAGGAGATCACATGTCAATTTTATCACACATATCAATAACTGGGGCCACACTGCCCAACGCTTAAAGCCATATTTTTTCATTATTGTTGACTTTCGTGTTTTAGAATAATATAACCCTTGCCCTATAACCCTGGCGTCAGACACGAAACTAGCGACGGCGACAGCGGGGCGATGGAATCCGAGAGCTGGCAACGAATTTCGGGAAGGCCCTTTTAAGCAAGCTGAAATTGTGGAAAAATATAATTTCGTTCATTGGCGAATCCAGTCCTGCCAGTCTGGTAGAGCGTTTGCGGTTATTTCGCTACTGCATAGCATATAACATTTGCAAAAAAAATCCAAAAAAAAAACATTTTTTTGGCAACTTGATTTTTTTATCTTTAAATTTTATACATAGAGAATTAGAAAAAATAAATCCTAGACGTTTTTGTCGGTTATAAAGTATTACCAGACCTCTTTCAAATTGTTCCCGAAATTCGTCGCCAGCTCTCCGACTAATCGCCCCGCTACCGCCGTCGCCCCGCTACCGCTAGTTTCGTGCCCGTACACTAACCCTATTTTAGGAACGTCAAGGTATGTGACATCCAACTGTCATTTGAGTAATATTGCTTAAGTATTGCTTTAAGCTTTGCCAGGCCCTGAGCTTCGATTGCGTTTCGAAAATGGTAATCAGTTAGGTTTGTCAAACAGATAATCCGACCTGTTTTCTGTAGATGCCTGCATTTTCTAAATCATGCTTATCTCCTTTAAAAAAAAAAAATTTACAATGTTTTATGTTCTCAAATGATTAAGATTTCTTAGATATATCGGGCCTGTGATTGCCTATCTGAACGTTTCATCTCTAGTTATCACTTTTATTCTTTTTAGAATAATACTTCTCGGCAGTTAGGAAATATTATATTGTTGTATCTTATGATAATGAATAAATGTTATAGTAGAAATTGAATTTCGTATAGATTTTGATCATGAAATATATCTACATTTATAATTATTTGGCTCTTTTTATTTTTAATTTGAACATCTTTTCCCGAAAATTTACATAAAACTTATCTAATAGGTAATTACAATGGGAATGATGCCTATATCAAAAATAAATTATTTCCAACTGATTATTAAATAGAGGGTCTTCCAAAAGACCTAAAATTCACATCCTCGGTTAGTTTGAACCATTTTAAAATATAGATTAAAGAAAAAAGTGCGTGGAAATTTGATGACGTCACAACTGTAAATTTCATACAACTTCCATACTAGAAGGGCGTTTTTAAGTTTGATAAAGAGTTGCTGATTTGATTGAGTTGTCATCATCGCTATTTTATTTAAGTGCTCATCAACAACACTCACTCGGTGAAGTCTGCATGTGTACGAGTGTTAAAATTGATAAAAGGAGTGAGTGGGCGACCGCCGCACATTTCATATCTGCTTCTCCGCTGCATCGGATGAGCCCTGCACGTGCCCACGCAAGGTCGGGTCGACTCAATGTGTATCGCCCGTGCATAACCTGGCTGCCCGTCGTTTGTATACATTTTGTACTAGCTGATGCCCGCGACTTCGTCCGCGTAGATTGAGGTTTTTCGGTTCCCGCGGGAACTCTTTAATTTTCCGGGATAAAAAGTAGCCCATAGATTGTTTAACCTGATTAGTATGAGAATAGACAAAACAGGTAAAAGGTCGCCAGACAAGACGTCGGTCGACATCGCCTGAGGTCGCTCACCATCTCTAGGAAAACTCGACTCGACTTGTCGCATGTAGGCATGCTCTAATCCGATTTCGACGACATTTGTTATTCTGATTTTATTATTATGGTTTCTCGATGACACGCAAAACAACATTATAAAGGAATTTTAAATAACCAAAATCTAGTTGTTTATAAATAAAACACAATACTTAATTTAAGATCATAAATGATTTATTAATTAAAAGTATAAATTTGCAAAAAAAAATAACAAAAAACGACTGAAAATAATAGGTATAACAAATTATTCCATGGAAGCACAACTGATACAAAGTATTTCATACCTTGTAAATGATAAGATAATCATTTTATTTTAATTTTAAACAAAGCAAACAAAAAAACGTGTGTGTGCAATTTACACACGGCAGAAGTGAAACTTCAGAAAAGTAGGCTACGAGAGAATGAGATAAATATAACTTGTGTTCTATCTCATTCTCTCGCAGGCTAAATCTTATTAAGAATATGTTTGTCTCTTTTTAGTGTTATCGAATTTTCAAATCACAACGATTGTAAAGAAGTTTTACTTCAGAAATCCACTTATTAAAGTACTAAGCCTATAAAACTAGGTTTAGGTAAAACAACTATACAAAAAAATGTCTTTAATGCGTAGAGGTGTTAATTCGGTTGTACGCAAATCAAATTAAATTGACATGTCTAAAAGTAACGCTGTCTATCCCTTTCTAAAGGGAACATTGTGGAGGTTGGGACAAGGACGACATTAATACATAACTTATTGTCTAAAACTAGTACCTACCATCTTTTTCAGTGATTCTTTTGAAATAGGGTGGGAGTTACTAAGTTTACTCTACGTTTGTCTTGCAGACCTATCCGACAGTTGTATGTTATTTGTAAACAATCGAATTGGCACCATTACAATAAATTATGATTTATTTTGACTACTTATTTAGGTATTTTATTAACATGTCTTTTAAAAGAATAATGTTGATTTTAAGGCTGATCGCGCAAAGGAAGTAGAATTAAAACTATGTACGTAACTAGGAACTTTTATTTTGTGCGTTTATTTGTAATATTATTTCAACATTTTCATACATTATTATGAACATACAAGAACAGATTTTATTTCATCGGATTCATAGAATCAACCTCTAAAATCAACATTTTACATACACTTGCAAACTGAAAACTGTGATGTGATTAGGTAAGTATATTTATTATGTTTTAGTAGTGTGTTTTTCCCTATCAAGAAAAGAGTCTAAACGAAAAAAAAAGAGTGTGCTTTAGACCACACGACTGAAGTAAAACTTATGCTATGAGAGAAAGAGAGAAAGAAAATGTGTGCTCGCACCTGTCTCTCTTGCCCCTACAGTAATATACGAAACGTAACTCTCTCTCTTTATATCTTCAGTAACTTATATCTCCCACTCAACTTCCGTTCGCCTCTTTTCGTAACGCTCTCGTCACGTATTCACCAGTTTACTCCCCAAGTCAAGCGTGCGTAAAGAAGTTTTACTTCAAAAGTTGTAATTCCATCTCACTCAGACGCTACGCACAGGCATAGTGAGTAAGTGAGAGGGAATTATTAACACCGCCATTATCGGTTAGAGTCTTCAGTTATATACAAACTAGTCTGTCTGTCTGTCAACCTGTAGTGATGTTAAAGAAGCACTCATATTAGTTAAACGTCGCGCAAAACAGCGCAACACCTCAACTATGGATGTGTGGTTTGATAGAACGACTGACTTTTAAAACTTATATATATTTTTTACTCATATCATAAATTATTATAATCTACACTTTGTGTTGTGATAAAATTTAAAATCTCTACAATAATAATTAATTAACATAGTAATAAAAAAAAATACAATTTTGTTCACAATCCGTCTTTTGTACTGCACAGTATGTGATGCATTAAGTATTCTATGCGGTTTAGCTAAGCGCGCACTATACTCGTATGTAGGTATTACCCAGTGTCCTAGGTGAGCGATGAAAGCGACGCGACGTGACACAACTCCATAGAATTATTTTTTTCTGTTTCTTATCATGCGTTCAGTTGGCGGACTTATGAGTAGATTTGTTGCCATAGAAAATGACAAACTTATCTACGTGATAACGTAGGCCACGTTAAAAGTCAGCTACTGATTGTATCTACGCAAAAAGTCAGCTACTGATTGTATCTACGCAAAAAGTCAGCTACTGATTGTATCTACGCAAAAAGTCAGCTACTGTTTGTATGTTAGGACAATGCCTTAAAATAATAACTATAAATATGGATATCAAAACAATTAAAACGGTGATACTATATCACAGCATTCTTGCTTATATAATTTGAACAATTTTCACACCCTCATAAATCCAATTATACATAAATATACATAATTTGATATTAAAGTACGCGTTCGAGTTGAATGCAGAGCTTTTGTATGTGTGCCCATACATAAGCTCTGCATTCAACTCGCGCGCAAACTATACATAATATAGTGAACCCATTGATATAAGCTACATAATTATTTAGTGAATCCAACCTATCTTAAGAGTTGAAGTATCACTGTTTTCAATGGCACGTACATATATTTCGCTGTTATTTGCAGATCTACATAGTGCAAGGATGGGTTCACTTCACAAACCATCAATATATTGGACAACTTTAAATAACAAATTCATAATTGATAAAAAACTACCCTTAAATAAATAATAAGAATCCATAAATATTACAGATAAAACATCGATTGTAAAAAACAATAGAACTATTACAGTAAAAGATAGTTTCGAAAGCTAAAGATTCAACAATAAAGATATAAAACAGTCAATTTATAAAATGATAAAAATACGAGTCTGTAGTTGAAAGTGGTTACAATCTCTACCTTATTAGGTTTTTAATGGTGAAATACCAATATTAAATTGAATACAGTAAAGCTGACCATTGACAGTAAGTCATTTGACTTAAATTGCGACATAAAGCCAAAATTTGACCGTAATTTAACCGTCATTTGGCATTTAACCGAAATTCGTGAGCCATTGTAATAAGCCGCGCGAAGGAGGCTCCATCAATCAAAAAAATTAAATCATTTGAACTGGATGACCATGAGTGACCAACAATTTGGCGTACATCCACTTGACTTAAGTCAAATGACTTTCAATAGCGAGCTTTACATGTCTGCCGCGGGTTAACCGGCCCCCTATTCTTTAACCCAGTGGTTATCAAAAAATGAAAGCAACTGGGGCTGATTCTGTTGTACACAATCTCTAAACTAAAACTAAAATGACAGCAATAAAAATATTGCTAACACTATCCTTTACGCTCTGCAGAAAGGGACAGAACTAAATTTAGAGGTGTCAATTTATTTTAGAGATTTTATTATACAGAATTGGCCACACAGACATATATTTTTTATCCATTGCAGGTTTGCTAAAGGTAACGTTTTCATAGCAAACTTAAAAAAAAAAAGTTTAATATACAAAAAAGATAAAAAGTATATTGCAGGAACTAAAAATTCGCTATAATCCGCCACAGTACTAAAATCTATGTGGTACAGTGTGTATCTCGCACTCGACAATGCACGATTGTAAATCTTTACAATCGTGCATTGTCGAGTCATCATCTCCTGAAGATGATGATAGTTTTTGTAAAACGGAAACTAATTGAAAAGTCATATTATAGTGTAAAGGATTATTTGAATGATAGGCAACCATGTGTATGAATTGTTCCAGCGGCTAATTATGTTATATTAAACATATAATTTAGTAATTTACTATATTTGTGAGATGGTGATAATAAAAAAAAAACCCGGCTGAGTTTGTTGTGGGCTCTTCTCAGACCAGGGCGCGTTTGGAACCCTCGTAGCTTTAGTCTTAAGATACCGTTGTTAATTATCACCATCAATTCTTATTCTTTATAAACACGACGTTCAGAAGGTGTACTTTGTAGGTACCAATTTTGAATAAAGATGATTTGATTTGATTTGATGTTCCGGTGTCGGAGTGAAACGCACGTTGAGAATAATTGAAAGAAAGAAAGAAAATCTTTATTCATGGATAATACAAGTACTTACAAGAAATAACTAATAATAGAATAAGATTTTATAAAGAAAAAGAAACGGAGTAAATTTATAAATTAATTCGGAAGATTTATGTGGTGTAGTAAATATAGCAAGCTACAAGTGCAAGATACACACTGTACCACATAGATTTACCTACTGTGGCGGATTATAGCGAATTAAATTTCTAGTTCCTTCACATGGACTTCCGCAAAGTAACGCCTAGGCTTCTATCCAATATTTAAAAAGTATATATGTCAGTGGCATTAATTTTTTAATAGCCACAGCTGAAATAGGCGGTGGACTTACTCGATGGTGCATATAAGGTCGTCTCCTTCCAGCTTCTGTCCATTGGTCACTGCCACTTGAGCGATGGTACCCGCCCGGGGCGCTTGTACTATCATCTCCATCTTCATAGCCGATAGCACCGCGATAGGCTGACCTTTGTCCACGTGGTCGCCTTCCGCCACTTTGATGGTCAGGACTGTCCCTGGCATGGGTGCTCCTACTTGGTCCTTGTTGCCTTTCACGGCTTTTGGATGGATCTTCATTTCCTGGTTTAAAAATAATGAAGGATTTAGTAATAGTTTTGTAGTTTTGTGCACGGAGTAAAGGAAAAACATCCGGTAAGTTGCCTTTTTGTAGTGAAACTTCTTTAGAATCGTTGGGATATGAAAATTCAACAAAACGACAAAGCGACACCAAAAAGATACAAACATATATACTAGTGGTTCGCCCCGAACTGAGACCTCGCGGTATCACAGAGCGCCATCTATTGACATCATTGTGAAGCTCTGTTAAAAATAGCGAAGCTCATTAAAAATTAAATAATTTCGTTTCCTTATAATATTTATCTAATTTTAGTATTTGTTGTTCAAGTACAGGATATAATTCAAATAATTGATAAGTTTCAGCCTCAGCCTTTCAGAAAATTGAGAGTTCCGAGGTCAACTTTGGACGTTAGAAAATCTCCACTTTGAAAATTTCCCATTTCCCAAAAAATTAAAAAAAAATTATTTTTGGACTCTATTCCTAATTATCTTTAAAATGATATACCGCAACCCTATGTAACGCTATAAAAAATATTTTACTTCGCATTCGCTTCTATGAGAGCCCCCCTGAAATAAAGATTTTTATAACTTTTTAAGCCATATTCGGCGGGAAGCCATCAGTTTACATATTATATTTAAATTTGAAGTAATTACGTTCAGTAATTCAGAAGTTATAAGGCTCTGACAGACGGACGGACGGACGGACGGACAAGTGCCAATTCACTCAAGTAGACTCAGAGACCTTCGCTTCGCTCGGTCAATTATTTAGCCTGCGAGAGAGAACTTTAATGACGTCACATTTTAGAATTTCATATAAATCCCATTCTTAGGACGCGTTTTGACGTTTGAAAAATAGTTGCTGATTTGACTAGTTGTCAAATACCCAATTGCACACACACACACACTCTTTTTTGTGCACAAAAAGACTACAATACTATCAAAGTAACATCGACTTTGGATGGAAATATTTTTTTTTTTTTCAATTTTTGTAATTTTGTAATCTTATTTCAGTTCATTGTAATTTTATATGGCATTCATAAGAGCCTTTATACAAGCCAAAATCGAAATACATAAATGAATATGAATAAAGATATACTCTCCAAAAAAGGCTCACCTTGCTAGCTTGGTCGTCTCTGATGAACACGGATCTCAGTTGTCCGTTGAGCTCAAAGAACACCTCCCGCTCTCCAGCTGCCGTCATCTCCTCGGAGACGGCTAAGGTCTTGATGTCCAAAGTTTTTCCGCGCTCGATCTTCACTTCGATTGTCCCACCGACCTGAAAGAGAGCATTTTTTTGCCTCAAAATCATGCCTGAAAAGATAATGTCTAATTGGAACGCGCTTGCCTAGAAGTTGCCTATTCACTCTTGCCATGTATTGTCTACGATACCACTCGACAATGGGGCTGATTCTGTAGTGCACAATCTCTGAACGAAACTAAAATGACAGCATTAAATATATTGCTAACCCTTTCATAATACTCCCTGCGGAAAGGGACAGAACTAAATTTAAAGCTTTTTATTCGTTTAGTTTAGAGATTGTGTAACACAGAATTGGCTGTGGCCACACTTGCACATTATCACTGGGGTAGAGATAAGGATATCCTTATCTCTCAATTTGTATTCGGTAGGGACACCATTGTAGTGAGGGTCTACAAGAGTACCTTACTGATGCATTAACATCAACAATGATACTCGATATAGTTTTTAATGATCATTCTTATGGTCGTCCAAAACATTCAATTTCAAGTTTTTCGATGTTTCTACAAGATGGCGCCCATCCAGCCATAGACAATTCTGACAATCCAAAACGTAAAAAACAAAATGAATTCGCCATTACTACTACTCGTTCAGAAGAATATTCACTCAGAAGCAGTAGTATAGAAACCGATCAATCTCCTTCGTGTTTTCTCCAAGCAACGCGACATTGGCGAAGTAAATTGTGCTGTGCTGGCACAAACAAAAGCCACACATCAAAGAACAACAACATACTACTACTGACGTCTGATGTTTCAAAATCGTGGAAAATTTCAAAAATATTACAGCTGAAATAAAGATGAGGTCATGCATTTGACAAACAAAAAATTTTATAATATTTTTTCACTTTATTTCACTACGCCCGGCCACTTTATTTCACTAAGACCAGTCTTACGCTCTATACAAGATCCTTTCACATTATAATATTAGTAAGATTTTCACACAGCGGTAAACTCACGGAAGGTCCAACAAGGAAGGTCTTGGTGTCGAGATGTTTGACGGGGCCGTACTTGTCGCGGATGCGGAAGAAATCGTTCGCCACTTGAGGGTACATCGCCGC